>OV277867.1:59151047-61651047 GCA_922989275.2 Gari tellinella
ACACGTACCTCTGCTTTGTTTCCAATATTTTGATAATTTGTTCTCTTTCAGTTCAGGTTCATTCTTCATTTGATAATCAGTCTCATTTTAAACACACAAAAAACTTGGGTTTATCGACCTCTCACACTCTTACATAATAATGCGCTTACTTACCCCGATCGTTTCGCTAAAGCATGTCATAACGGTAATTATATACTGTTGAATGCAGTAATTTAAACTGTCTTTAACTTTGTTCATAAAAATGTTGATTGCATTTTTTCTTACCATGTTTTTTACTTAAACATTTCACTCCCTAACCAAGAGTACATTGATTACTTGCAAATAGTTTTGATCATGATCAGACAAATGTTCAAATTACTTGAAAATGAATTGTAGAAATAAAAGCAGACGGCAATTTATAGTGAATGGGGTTAAAGAGCATGCATCATTGAGAGTGTGAGGTCAATACACGCAAGCATATTATGACAGTTATTTTTTATTTTACATTTTTAGGTATTTCCACTATTTAGTTAAATAATTCGGCATTTTGTTCCAAATTATGGGACTCACGAAGGTGGGGTTCTCGTCACGAGCCCCGAGTGCATTAACTTTTACATAATTTGAAATTTGAATTTGCATATGCAACAGGTGGTATAAGATTTGATGTGGCGGATGCTCTCTTTCAAAAACGGTATACTGTGTGAATTAGCGGCACGTGTTAGCGACACGTGTTAAAGTGACAGGTGTTAAAGGAAGTGATTGTCAAAGGTGTTAAAACCTCGGCGAGATCAAGCGTGTTTAATCCTTATATAGGAATTTACAAGCTTTAGCTTGATTTACTCGTTCAATAATTTTATATTTTATAAAAGACCTCATAAATTATGTTTATCATTATCACTGTTTGCGAAGGAATCCGGAAAGTGAACTTATGGTGTGGATTCAACTCGTAGGGGTTCAGGTTTATCTGGCGATATTCGTATGGCGCTTTTATACTTTTTTGGGGAACTATTGAAACTGTATAATAAATAATGGGTTTAAAATGAAAAAAAAAACCTTTCTAAAACGTGTTTACTTTACAATTATAATTTTTATTTATAATAAAATAGAAAAAATACTCGTTTTGTGCCTTTTCAGAAACTTTTGGGAAATGTTGATACTGTATTATAAATAATTTGAAGAAGAAAATAGCTATTTGTATACAAATGTATATTATGATCATATTTTTTTAAGATAGACTTATATCCACACACGTTGACCTACAGTATAGATTCAACTCGTATTGGGCCCTAATAGTAATTTACTGGTATGGGATATTCATACGTATTTGGAAATATCGATATTATAGGATTAATAATGGGATTTAATTATTTTTTTTGATGGAATATCTTCATAATGATCATATTTAACATGTATGATAGAACAATATCCATACAAATGGCCCTACGGTATAGATTCAACTCGTATGGATACGTATGGGCAGGCTCTCGGTAGTATACCAGTAGTGTGCCAGTCGTATGGGGTTTTTCCATGGACCCCGCGTGTTGAACGTCGTAAAATGGTCATAAAAACATATCCATGTTTAAATATAACTGTTTTAAAATAATGTAGTATCCAAATATCAATCCAAATTTATCGATATTTTGTCGTTTTTTAAGTTGTTAATGACCAGTATCGTGAAAACGATTCGCACAAAGATGTCGTAATCTACACTTAGTTGCTTTGCGGTACCATAAAACGATTCCCAATTTTCTGAGAAACACATGTTGATATTTTGATTTTCTTTTAAATTTACACAAATAAGGTGAAAATATGCTTAGAAAACCACGTCAAAGACCAACAGCCACCAGTGGTAAAAACAAAAGAGAGCGGAGTAAATTGCTGCACGAGCCATTAGGCGCAAAGAAGCCAAAGAAAGAAAACGAAAGAGTTCTTGAAGATCTTGTGCTCGGTGGAGAGGATAGTATTTTGGAACAGTTGGACAAGACGCCGGACAAGGTTAATAAGGATCTTGATTTTTTCTTTTAGCATATATGATAGAAATTTGCTTTATATGGAGCTTCTATGACATGGAGTAGCTCCTAGTCTAAATAATGAGGATGCATGATGAATCTACCGTCCAAATTCACTTTCTCAATTCCAGAAAGCAATGAAACGGATACCCCGTAACACTGACAAGGTCAGTCACACGGACTAATGTCCTCCTGTTTCTACAAAGTATAGGAAATGGAGCAGCAACTTAATTTTTCGAGTGTACGAAATGACCAGTTACCGTGAGAATCGCCAGCCGGTCAACTCGATTCACTAATACAGTCGGGCATACCGACCCCATGATATGTCTTATGTGCACAGCTTAATTATGTACGACTATAATAATACATTTTCATAGAGGAGAGTCTGATAAGCTGCCGCTACGGAATTTCGAACGCTTGGTTGGTTTGTGAATTAGGCACTCCCTTGCTGGAAGTAAAATCGTGACAGACAAAAATCGTGGCGCACATTGGCTGGCAATAAATTCCAGGGTTTTTCTTAGGCCAATTGGGAATGACTCCGGTTCCGAGCTAATTGGGAAAAAATCGCATCGTTTTTAGTCAAATTGGGAAAATTTTGCATTGTTTTTAGTCAAATTGGGAATCTTGCATGGACCATATAAAACAGTTAACTAGATAAAACTCAAACTGAATTTGACTTCTAGCAATAAATTAAGGGTATGGGTCTTCAGCTGGCATTGCAGGATTTGTTTTAAAGATGCTTTAAACAAACTCTGCTCAATCTAAACTCTTTGAATTGGGAATTTTATTACCAAAAATTGGGAAAAATTGTCAGTTTTGCCAATTGGGAATGACTCCGTTTATAGGTACCAGTTATAAAAGGAGGGAAAACACTGAATTCCTAAGTCTATCAGGTTATGAGAATTATTTCTTTATTCCTTGTTTTATTCACGCAACGCATACATATTATGTAAGGGTGACCTGCGCAAAAAGCTGGCCGTATTATAAGGTCGATAAACATTTTTAAATAGCATTCAGCACAATGAAAAATATTCCCTACCTTTTTTTTACGAGCTAGCTTTTGTGGCCAAATGGTAGAGTGCATAACTGCAAACCTGGCGATCACGGCTTGGAGAGGGTGTTTCCTTACAAAAACACCCAGTTTAATAGACAGGCATAAATGTACAGGATACAATGTAAGTCACTAAGTGACTGCATTTTAATGTTAGACTAAGAAAGGTGTTAGACCAACGGACATAGTTGAGGTGTAAAGCACCCGCTTACGATGTCAGGGGTTGTGAGTTCGATCCCCGCCGGACCAAGTCCTTCGGATGAGACTTTATAAACCAAGGTCCCATGTATGAGTGCTTTACACTTGGCATCTAAAAGAACCAGAGGACTCTTTCAATAATAAGAGTAGGGCATCGTGCACTGGTTCTCTGTTTTCGCTCCTGTCTCTCTGGGGAGTCCAATTAGCCCATAAACGTTAGTGTATTGGAAAATATGTTAATCTTCTTTTTTCAGAAGGTGGTGAAATCAAAGTTAGAGTCTAAACCAAAACCTGTATGGGAAGATGATGATGACAACCATGGCAGGTAAAAAATAATATATACTATAACACATTTCCAGGGTTCGACATTAACTTTTTTTTTCACTAGACATTCGGTCTTGTAGCCTGCAAACATTACTAGACCAGACCAAAAAGTTGGTAGACCAAACAGAAACAACTGAATCTTTGGTAAACTTCAATAATTTCGCAAAACTTTCTCTGTCTTTTTTGCTTTTCATAGCGTGTCTTTGACTCCGCCGTAGCTGTACTCGCCCCTTTCTCTTCCTTTTTCTTACCATTAAAACCGAAGCTGAATAAATCTGACATGATTTGACGTTACAATGTACACAAACAAAAAAGCGTTCGCTGAATGTCGTACTTATACTTGGCAGAAAAATGGATATTTTCGTTAACAAAACAAATAATATATCAGAATTGGGATTGATTTCGGTTTCGCATGTAAAAATTGATACAAAATTGTGTTTTAGGTAAATTAATTGCATTGAAGATACTTACGACAATCATGGTAGTGAAAAGCGTGGGAAAGTGTAATATCCGGTAACTACCGAGAAATATCGGTTCGCAGAATAAATTGTCATTTTCAATCCCAAAAACTGAGACTGCAGTTACCTTTTCGGATATTGTACCTTTCTAATTAAAAATGATCAATTCTAAAAACATTCGAAACGTAACTGTTATCAACACAATCAGGTGTTTTAAGTATAGCGCGAGATGATCAATTAATCACACCGATATTTTTCGTAACTGAACCAGATTTTACTCATCGCCCTAATTACTGCAGGATAGTTACTACTGCTAATTTTAGAACAAGGATTTCCCGTCTGCGTGCTTTATTTAGATGCGGAAACAGTTTTGAGGTCTGAGCAACCTACTTGTCTGAAACCACAGTGGCGAACTGGGTAGGATTTTTAGCTTGAACATAATGATGTCATTTTCTAAATGCGTGAATTTAAAAAAAATCATCCTCAGATTTTAACTAGACCATTCGGGTTAGTAACTGCGAGGGATCACTAGACCGAACATCGCCGTTACTAGTGAATGTCTATCGGACGTAGGCCAATGTCGAACCCTGATTTCAGAAAAAAAATTATGCAAACTGTCTGGCTTTACAGAGTTAATAATTAAAGAGACTGCCAACCAGATTTAGCATAAAAAATAGTAATTTGTAAATGTATGGCAAATGCTTATATAAACAAGTAGATCTCATTAAAATCATTGCAAAGCAATGATTAGTTTAAACATATTTTATTTCAAAATAGAACATATTTTACATTCAAACATAAATATACTTAGGATGAGAATGAAAGCAATGTTTTCTTATTAGGTTCTTCTCCTAGTTTGTGGTTGAAAACAATCACGATTAACAAATAAACATTTGGAATAAAGGAATATGTTTGGTGAGCGTAACAATAAAAAAAAAATTATGTCAGTATACAGTCAACCCTGCGCCAAGCGAAAATTCAATATAAGGTTAATGTGCAACATTATATACAATGCATACCTATTGTTATGAGATGCATGACAAGCAAACATTAGAAAGATTCTGCAGTGGATATTTATACAATGGATTATACCACACAGACCTATGGCATATGCTACTACATGTATATACACTTATACACTAACTTGACTAAGTAGTCGCTTGATTCAAGATCAACTGTACACAGTAAGGTTAAAGTTTGAATGTTTTGGCATGATATTGGCCATGCATATAGCATCAAAGTTGATGGAGAGGTTGAGGTAGACTAGAATGGTACTCTTTGACGGAAAATATGGGATAGGTATTAATGAGGGTTGTTGCTTAAAGTATGAGGTTGTTCACTTTGAAAACGGAAACTGAAGTGATATAACGGCCGTATATATAAATAGCCCAGAAAGCAAACAACGTTGCAACGTTTGAATAAACGTCGTAACACCGTTGGCACAACGCTGTGTGTCCGTTAGGATTAATAGCGAAATTGTTGGTTAGATAAAACGCTTTGTTTTGGTAATATAGGTTTGTACAGTGTTGAAAATGGTAGTATTTTGTTCCGCAGTTAGACTGTTATCGCCGTAGAGAAAAAGTTTTGTAGTAGCTGTACATATTGGAATAACTGTGTGTAACAGTGCCAAGCGGAAATTGTTGTATGTGCGACAGGACATGAAGAAGTGCTCAGTACTCTTTATTTCACCACAGTGACAAAGTGGTGAATCTACTATATCCTTGATGATTCTAATGAGTAACCACTTCATTTGGTTCGGAGTCAGCATAAAGCAGTAAGCTTTTGACATACTGACCTTATTTGATGCTGTGATGAAGTTACAGTGCAACCTCTCTGTTACAAACACTAAATTGTGTTAATTATTATGTGTTTACGACAGGTGAGTGCTTAAAGCAAGGTGACAGTAAAACAGAAAGCTCCTACAGGAGCTTTCTGTCTTACTGTCACCTTGTTTTAAGTGGTCGTATTTAGTGGTCGTATTAGCGAGGTTTTACTGTATATTGAAGTTTTGCTGTACATGTACTTTTGATTTTTTTCTTCCACAGTATTTTGTTGAACAATGACAGGAAGTTTGCTGGTATAAAGCATGGCAGTGAGTCCAAAATAACAAAGACAGACTATAGTCAGAGATTAAAGTCAAAGTAAGTTCTTTGTAAATTGACTCATTTAAAGATGATACAGGGCTCCAGATAAAAGTGGGTAAACTGAACATTGTCAACCTTTTCTCCTTTATGTTTTTATGGAATCCTATATTGCTAAGCCCTTTACAGAAAACAAAAACAACCAGGCTCTTATAAGCTATATAAATTGATTAAAACTGCCTGAGTTTCTACAAAAAGCAAACTATCTTTTTGACTGTTTTGATTAAAACTTTCAGGATTTAAGATAAGATATAGTTTACTTTATTTTAAGTCGGTAAGACATAATTATAGACAACATAAGCCATAAAGGCTTTTGAACTGACTATAAAACATATGTATAATTATAACAAAGATAAAGCAGCTAAAGATAGAACATTCGATGTAAACTATATATATCACAGATAGAACTAATCTGCTGGTACATTACCATATATAAATAATTTCATTATCACAGAGTTATAATTATGTCGAGCATGGCTCGCTAGATTGCAGGAGGGGTAAACCCTGACAAAATTTGGATAAAATGAAAAGCTGGCCAGCAGCAGAGTTTTATCAATGTGGAAATATTACATAAGTCAGATGCTAAGCCAAAGATAATATAAAGACAGTGATGAACTTTATATTATAACAACATATGGAATACTCTTACATGAAAACAAAATTGATAAGTACAGGAAAGTAAGTTTATAATATTAAATTGTTGTGCAGGTAGAAGCTGATCTGGACCCAAGTGTAGGTCTAAAATCTACCTTAATACGTGTTTTAAAAACTGACCATGAAAATTAAACACAAAAGTGCGACTGATAAGAGAAAAGTAAATGAGAATATCATATCAGTTGAATCAGATTCGAAGTGAACTGATCAGCAGCTTTCTCACAGTAAAAACGCTGCAAGAAAAACATGCAAAATAAAATCTCAGCAAACCAAACAAAATTGACAAAGGTAAACAAAAGGACCATATAATAAGCTTATTGAAGGTACCTTAACCCTTATCATGCTGAATCTTCTGCAATAAAATGTCAAAATAAGTTTTTATCATTTTCAAACTGGAGAAATGTTGAATGTGAGTGAAAACAGTTTGGATCCAGATCAGACTCTGTGTTATACGGGGTCTGATCTCATCTGGATGATAACTGTTTGCAAATGTTAGCCAAATAATGTAGGTTCCCAGACGTTCCACCATAGAGGTAGCTATGCGCCTGACATCAAATTACATAGAATAAACTAAAAGTCTTCCACTCATTTTGCCCAAAGTTTAAATATTGTGTATGTGACAATGTTTGTATAAAGTGTGCCTGAAACTTGACCTATAACCTCTTCATTGCCATTGACATTATCTGCTTCTGACAATTAGCATCTGCTTTTATTTCTTAACCCATTACCCCATTTCTCGTTTTAAAGAAAGATGATCACTTAAAGTAGGTTGAAAGTAAAGCAGAATGCGCCAATAGGCGCATTCTGCCTTACTTTCAGCCTGCTTTAAGCTGTTATCTGCTAGAATATAGAAAGTATTTCTAATGGATTTTATTTGTGACAGTATAAATTGGAACTAATTTTTTCTTCAGTGGAGGAATAAATTAAAGGCGTATTTATGGGGGTAATGGGTTAAATCTAAGTATAAGGTAAATTGATAATATTGTAATGAATTGTGAACAGTTTTGATTCTGATCGGACACTGGATTTTATGTGGCATCTGATCAGGATCCAAACTGTTTGCAAATAACCATTGTACACAGGGTGAGTCAGGGAAGGGTTAAAGATGTATGAACGTTTTTATTGCATTGCTTGTTTTATCGTTTTGTTTGAATGTGAAAGAAAAGGGTCTTCTGCACTGTAGCAGATTTTGATTGCCTCTTGTACAAAAACAAATGTTCTTATTTGCTTTGTTGCAGATTTGAAAAGATTTCTTCTACACCAAACTGGGCAAAGCTGCCATCTGAGAGGGAAAAGAATTCTGATGGTAAGTACATTAATACTTAATGGCATAGAAATCCCCCTGTCCTAATAAGCAAAACTTAACTAGGAACTCTATAATAAAAATAAAAAATATGCTCCTTAAGAAGCCCTCTGATCTGGGTCTATAACTATTTGCATTTAGGACAAATGTTTTCTAAACAGATACATAGTTCACAAAGAATGCATAATCATATGCATTACTAGGATTCAATAGGTAAAGGAAATTAGTGTACTCAACAAAACAATTAAAGGGGCAAATATATTGGGTAGGCCCAATATATAAAAAATAAGTTCATACAATATTTTTTTAACAGTTTCATGTAAAATTACATGTTAACTTCGTTGTAGAGTATAACTGTATTTCGAAAAGTAGAAATATATATCGCAGTTCCCCTTCAAACACAACCACCCTTAAATTACCGTGTGCCAAACTAGGTGGGTGGGGTAACAAACAACTTGACCAAGAGCCCCACCTTTTAGGTTCTTCTCTTAAATTACAGCTAGTATCATATGTGTTCAGAACGTGCATTAATTACTTCCTTGTATCTACATGGAACTCGAAGAATTAGCTTAAGGATGTATGCAATGGACATTCTGTGCCATTCTTCAATAAGCATGTCTGTTAGCCTCTAAGGTGACGATATCGACCGGATATCCGGCGTTGCCGCATGTCCTAAGCATCCTCAATGTGACCGAAGTGTGTTGACCTTTCTGGCCAGTCCATCTGCTCTATGCCCCCGTGTTCCAAGTACTGGTCTACCATACGTGCTCGGTACAGACGAGCTTTGTCGTCTGTTGGGATGAAGCCTGAACCCAAAGTTCCAGTTTCAGCGCGTCCAATAGCGTCTAGGGTCTCGTCCCTGTACCCCAAACTAGTTAGAGTCCAGTTCTTAATGACGTAAAGGTCCATGCAACCGTTGTAGGATATGCCCATCCATAGGAGCCCTGACCCCTTTCTGAGTCCGTCATGCTCTGCCACATAACGGTCGAAGAAACATTCTTTTCACTGTCTTTACATTCGTCTGCAGTCGTCATTTAAATCCAACATGAAATTTGATGCACTAGTCCACAATACGTTGCGAAAACGTAAACGTTCAAATGGCATGATTGCTGGCAAAACGCTAGATGACGTTTTCAGTGGTGTGGGGGTCAAGGCCGGTCACACGACAGGTCTTCTATCCCATAGGTTTGCAGCATGAAGTCTTTTCCCGACGATCTGAACAGAAATCCTGTAACCACACATCTGTTTATAAACACTATTAAGCGTAACGAGGGAATCGAGCCGTTGACGTCATGCCATAAGTGACAACATCGGTCCTTTACTTCAAATATGACCTGCAAACAACCTTGACCTGATCTCCAATTAACAATCCCAGTGTCCAGATACAACTACCACAACCTGTCGACGACACCCTTGCTAACGTTAAACTCCGTCGCAACATGACGTTGGAAAACGACAAATGACGTCTTTAGGGGCATATTTTTCAAAGTTTGTACCAATATGCAATCTATGTTTGCTTAAGATACAAATATGCACTCGATATAATGAAAACAGCTATAAAACTAATCGTTGAAGAATAGGCAGACACATCGTGCAAAAATCCAGTGGACGTTAAAAACAGTGTTTTTGATACTTGTCCGCTTCAATTCATTCAACCATGACCATTTTTGCACATAGTGACGTTTGTTTCTTAACTTTTTAGCTCACCTGAGCCGAAGGCTCAAGGTGAGCTATTGTGACCGCTCATTGTCCGTAGTACGTCTGTCCGTCTGTCCGTCTGTCCGTCTGTCCGTTCACTTTTACTTCAAACGACATCTCCTCTGAACCCGGGGATTGTAGGGCGGATTCAAACTGCTCATGATGTTCCTTGGATGCTTCTCTACAGAAATTGTTAAAATGAAACTTTCAAGTGGACTACTTATTGTAATTTATTTAAAAAAGTGAAAAACTTTAAACAATCTTCTTGTAAAAAACTGCTAGGCCCACAGCTTTGATATTTGTTTTTTAGTATCTCCTGGTGATTCTCTCTCAAAATTGTTAATATCAAAACTAAAACTGACCATAGGGATTCACCATAGGGATTTTTTCATTGCCGCTTTATGCAGGATTCATTGCCGCTTTATTCAGGTTATACTGTTTTACTGAAGGTTTAAGCAGGGTTTCAAGCACCCTTATACTAAATCACCTATATTTGCAAACAGTTTGGATCCAGGTCAGATGCCACATAATGCAGCATCTAATCTGGATCTAAACTATTTGCCACTCATTTACATATTTTCTTATATTTAGAAAATATAAGTTATTATTTTTTACATATTTCACATACAAACATTTGGAGCAGACAACAGTTCAGCATGATAATAGTCAGTTCTCCCTGAGACGGTCTCTTATTGCATAACTGACCCAAAGCTAGCTCTGAACTCAGGTCACTGAGATACATAGCAGAAATTATGATGTCTGCTATTTTGTGCTCAAGCACAACTTAGTTCAAGGCATATTACTTTTGGTATGTCTGTTTGTTTGTTTGTTTATCTTTCTGTCTATCAGTCCACAATTAATTCTTGGCCATAAACAGTATGGATCCAGGTCAGATGCCACATAATGCTGCATCTAATCTGGATCCAAATTTGCCACTCATTTACATATAGTTTCCTATATTTAGAAAATGTAAATAATGATATTTATTAACCTATTAACGCATACATATTCCTTTTTATGTCTTTAATTTATTCTTCCACAGAAGAAAATAATTTCACTTTATACAGTCATTGTTGTCTTTAACAATTGCTTCAAATGACATCTCCTCATATATTGCTGAAAAGATTTCAACCATGTTCCTTGGGTCAAGTTGTTTCAAAATTGTTCAAAGAATTAAAAACAATGTAGAACTCTGGTTGCCATGGCAACCAAGTGAAAAAATAAGGAAATCTTAAAAAATCTTCTTGTCTGAAACTACAAGGGCCAGATCTTAGACATTTGTCACATAGCATCATCTACAGGTCCTCTATCAAGTTTGTACAAACTATGCCCCTGGGGTCAAAATTGGCCCCGCCCCGGGGGTCACAGTTTTACATAGAGTTATATAGTGAAATTTTCCAACGTCTTCTCCTCTGAAAATAATATGGCCAGAGCTTTGATATCTGGCATGGTGACACTTTTAGATGTCCTATACCAATAAGGTTCAAATGGTTCTGGTCGATTGCATATCATCTACAGGTCCTCTATCAAGTTTGTACAAATTATGCCCCTGGGGTCAAAATTAGCCCCACCCGGGGGTCACAGTTTTCAAACGTCTTCTTTTCTGAAGCTAATATAGCCAGAGCTTTGATATTCGGCATGGTGTTACTTCTAGATGTCCTTTATCTATTTTGTTCAAATGGTTCCAGTCTGTTGCATATGTTTTAGTTATTTCCCTTTGTCATATTTTCTTGTCTAGAAGACAACTCCAGTTCTACTGATGCTATTGTAATGAAATTTTATGTATGGAAAGAAACTGATGAGAGAAAATGCCATGCACAAGGGCAGCAATATTTTGTTTTTCCCCTTTGTCATATTTTATTGTCAGGAAAATAACTCCAGTTCTGCTGACGCTAGTGAAATAATTATCATTTACCGGAAATGGAAATAGCTTGATAAGAGGATGTGTCATGGATAAGGGTCATAAGCTTGGCAACAAAATTCACTTTTGTCATGTTTTCTTGTCCGGAAGATAACTCCATTTATAGCTATATTAAAATGTTGTCTTGCCCAGTCAACTTGGGTACAAACTTCAATGTCCTCAGGTGAGCGAATTTAGGGCCATGGCCCTCTTGTTTATTGTAAAGCATCTAAACACGCATTCACTCTTTTAACTTGAAAATGTTTGCATTTTTGAAAAAGATATATGAACTTATACCTTTGCCCCTTTAATTATTTTGTTGAGTATATTTGAGTACCCACCTTAATATGGAACCTTAACTCTTTCAACACTTAGTAACTCTTGTGGGTTATTAGATTCCCTTGTGGATCTTTTTGGTTATCAAAACATTAACCAGTCTACTTGGAATTCTGGGTAGTTTGATGTTGATGAATACTGATATAATTTAGCAAACAGTGCGACCCTGATCAGAGGGCTCCTATAGGAGCCCTCTGATCAGGTATACACTGTTTGCAAATGTAATGAGTATATTTGAAACAGGTCCATGGTGTTGAAAAAGTTAATTACATGACTTATTTTACCCATGTTTTAGATGAGGACAGTGATGTGGAGGAGTTATTACAGAGTACAGGCACCTATCTCACCTCATCAGCAGCACTGCCTAAAGGTCTATTACAAATCAAACAGTGTACAGACCTCAACAAACAAAACCCCCTTACAGTAAGTACAGTGTGGGACTCTGGATGGCGCTATTCGGTCATATTCATGCTTAACTGATTTGACAATTGATTATGTCCATTGCCAACAGTTTTTGGACAGATCAGACACCATGTAACTGATCAAGCTCTAAACTGTTTGCTGTATAGTCATCAACATTTTGAGTTACTTATCATTTTCTACATTTTCTTGCACTGATTCTGATTAATATGGTGTGGAGATAACGGAAACTACAGGCTCCAACTAAGGGGAGTATTTTGAAAACTAAAATTTTTATTTCTGCGTTAAACCCCATGGTGTAACTACTCATTAGAATCGTCTCTTTGAGACGATTCTAATGATTAGTGACACCATAGGATTTGGTGATGAAACAATTGAGAAAATGTTAAATGTGTTTAGCATACCCTCTCTTGCCTAATGAAAGTTTCAGTGGTGAATGATTTAAGAGATACAGACTTACAGACCTCAGGAGCCCTGTTTCAAGATGATTTTTTTGGTCATTTTAGGGTAGAGTGAAGGCCTTAGAGTTCCACCCATCAGCTCAGGTTGCTTTTACAGGAGGCATGAACAACACACTAACACTTTTTCAGGTAAGGATTTAGGGTCTTGAGTCTCTTGACCCATAACTCCATAAGTTTGCCTTTTTATGCCTTAAATTACCATACTTGGGGAATAATTGAGTTGTCAATTTCTGAGCTTAGGAGTGCAACGAATTAAATAAAACAAGGCATGTTTGTAAAACATGTATGCCCCCCACCTCCACATACATTACTTTGACCTTGAAATGACCTTTGACCTATTGAGCTCAAAAGAAAAAGAGGTCAAAACATCATAACTAACCTCCCTAAAACTATGAGAACTGTTGTTAGAAGGAATGGTGAGTTATTGTTAGAAAACCGTTTGGTCTACTTGACCTTGAAATGACCCTGATATTTGACCTATTGACCTCAAAAGAGATACAGGCCATCAATTTATCATGACTAACCTCCCTACCAGATAAGAGAACTGTAGTATGAATGAATCTACCGATGGACAGCGCAATGGACAGACTGACTGACGTTTGCAAAGCATTTTCAAAAGGGATAAATATGCTCCTTTATACCTCTACTATGACCCTATATTCCTCCACCTGTAATTAGCTAGACGTCGCTATATGACTGAAACACTGTTAAAAGCGACGTAAAATCATAATAAAAGTTACCACTCATTAGAATTAGAATTGTCACAAAATGATGATTCTAATGAGTATAGTCACATCATAAGATAAACTGATAACAAAGATTTTAGTATTTCAAATACGCGCCCTCACCTAATCTGAATTACCATTTTCTCAGGCATGTAAGCAAGAATTTACCCTAATAGCAACACACTGAGTGAACTTATTACTCCATGAGTATGCCTTTTAGTATATGTAATCATTCCTATACCAAGAAAAGTAGTATTTAGCTTGGAAGTTCTTGAAATAAATCATTGGTTGCATTTTAAGTATTTTTTCACATAGAAGCTTAAAGCAGATTGAAAGTAAAGCACAATGCTCCTAAAGGAGCATTCTGCTTTACTTTCAACCTGCTTTAAATGATGACCTGTCTTCAAAACTAGAAACTGGCTATGGAATAAAGGGTTTTAAAAGTGATATCCTGTCTTCAAAAATGGAAATTCTTATTTAATTTTCTTTGTACACAAACAGGTGGATGGAAAAACCAACCCAAAGATACAGAGTCTGTTTGTGGAGGGGTTTCCAATAATGTGTGCCCATTTTACCAAGGACGGGGAACAGGTTGTGATGGGATCCAAACACAAAATGTTCAAATACTTTGATATGATAGCAGGAAAGATTGTCAATGTTCCAGTCAGAGGTGAGTGTTTGAAAATAGTTTAATGATCAACTGACAGGGCTCCAGATAAGAGGGACTTTACTTATTCATATTACATCTCTAATTATTCATGCTCTTAACCCTTTACCCCATAGAAGGGACTTTTAGCGTATTTGATTTATTCCTCCGCTAAAGAAAATAGTTCCAGTTTATACCCTCATGAACAATAACCTTAACAAATATTTTATAGAGCCTAGCAGATGGTTGTTTAAAGCAGGCTGAAAGTAAAGCAAAATGTGCCCGAAGGTTCATTCTGCTTTACTTTCAACCTGCTTTAAGTGATCATCTGTATTACATGTTATTAGGTAAAGTAATAAAGTAATCCCAAGCTAGGAAGTTTTAAACATGAATATAACAGGTACTTTATAAAGTACAGAAATGGGTTATGGTGCACCTTCAGCACTTAGGTGAAATGGGTTCTGTTGGACTAGTTGATCTAGTTAGTTTGAATAAACATTTTGATTGATGATTTAAGATTTGTGTCTATTTTTTCTTGTTTTCCTTGGTGTATAACCGAATATAGCATCTGGTAGTCAAAAGGCTAACCCATTACACAATAGCCTGTTTCTAGTGTTGAAGATACATGACCACATTAAGCAGGCTGAAAGTAAAGCAGAATGCGCCTTAAAGTGCATTCGGCTCTACTTGCAAGCTGCTTTAAGCTTCCATATGCTATGTTATATTAAATATATCTAAGGATACATATTCCAGACTGTATAATAGGGAACTATTTTATTCAGTGGAGGAGTAAATTATAGACATTAAAATACTTATTTCTGGAGTAAAGGGTTAAACACAACAACAGAAATGAAAAAACGAGATACATCTGTATATGACAAGTCTCTTAGAGAGAATTAGAAGATTCAAATGAGTGTTCACTTGGTGTATGACATACTTGTCTTAACCCATGCTTCCATAAATACACCTTTTTACGCCTATAATTTATTCCTCCACTGAAGAAAATAATTCCTTTTTATACGCCCGTCTTCAGACGGGACGTATTATGTCGTGGCGCTGTCCGTCCGTCCGTCTGTCCGTCCGTTAACTTTTTCATGTCCGCTCTCTAACTCAAACAAATTTAGTCTAATCCTTTTGAAACTTGGTCAGAACGTGTATGACCATAATATCTCGGTCAAGTTCGATAACCAGCAAGATTGCCCCAGACATTCAAGAGTTATGCCCTTTTTTGTCAAAAATGGGCATATTAGTTTGTCCGCTCTCTAACTCAAACAAATGTTTTTTAATCCTTTTCAAACTTTGTCAGCATGTGTATGACCATAATATCTCGGTCAGGTTCGATAACCAGCAGGATTGCCCCAGACATTCAAGAGTTATGCCCCTTTTTTTGTAAAAAACGGGCATATTTTAGTTTGTCCGCTCTATAACTCAAACACATTTATTTTAATCCTTTTGAAACTTGGTCAGCATGTGTATGACCATAATGTCTCTGTCAAGTTTGATAACAAGCAGGATTGCACCAGGCATTCAAGAGTAATGCCCCTTTTTTCGTAAAAAACGGGCATATTTTAGTTTGTCCCCTCTATAACTCAAACAAATTTATTTCAGGCCTTTTGAAACTTGGTCAGCATGTGTATGACCATAATGTCTCGGTTATATTTCATAACCAGCAAGATTGCCACAGACAGTCAAGAGTTATGTCCCTTTTTTCATCTAAAACGGGCATTTTTTAGTTTGTCCGCTCTCTAACTCAAACAAATTTATTCCAATCCTTTTGAAACTTGGTCAGCATGTGTATTACCATAATGTCTCAGTTATATTCTATAACCAGCAGGATTGCCCCAGACATTCAAGAGTTATGCCCCTTATTTTGTCAAAAACGGGCATTTTTTAATTTGTCCGCTCTCTAACTCAAATAAATTTATTCCAATCCTTTTGAAACTTTGTCAGCATGTGTATGACCATAATGTCTCGGTCAAGCTTCATAACCAGCAAGATTGCCCCAGACATTCAAGAGTTATGCCCCTTTTATCGTCAAAAACGGGCATTTTTTTGTTTGTAGCTCTCTTTCTCAAACAAATTTATTCCCATCCTTTTGAAACTTGGTCAGCATATGACCCCTAACTTTCAGGGTTCTTCCCCTTTTGTTTTAACCTTGATAGGGTTTTGGTATGACTACATTCTAAGATCGTTTTGACGGGCGTATAATGTGCCCGGCTTGCGGTGCTCTTGTTATACAGTCATGAATATGTAGATCATAAGGAAAATGTTCTATATACTAGCAAATAATAGCTTAAAGCAGGCAGGCTTTAGGACACATTCTGCTTTACTTTCAACCTGCTTTAAGTGATCATCTTTCTTTAAAACTAGAAACAGGTTATGGCATAATGGGTTAACTTGAACCTTGGATTGAACTCTTCGTTATCAGAATGTGTAATTTGTCTACTACAGGTTCTGAAGAGATCAGTATGACGAGGTTTGAGGTGTCTCCATGTGGCAGGTACCTTGTGTTCCTCGGCAAATATGGGAGGATGTACTTCTTGTCTACAAAGGTAAAGCAGCTTTATTCACTCATCCCCTGAAACTTTTAATTAACACTTCACATTTTCCATTTAGTATTAGTCCATTTATGACTATTTTGGATTGATTTTAACAATATATTGCAAAATGACAAACATTGTAGATCCTGATTAGAGGGCTCCTGCTGGTCAGGTTCCACACTGTGAATCATATAAAATATGTTACCGCTAAACTCACTTACCCCAAGTACAATGGTTGTTTAAAAACAGATGGATCCCAATCAGATGAGATTTAATTTTAGAAATAAAAGCCGACAACAAATTTTAAAGGCAGATACTGTCATGGCAGCAAAGGAGCTAATAGGTAGACTCGAAGTTTGATGAAAATCACATATAGTCCAAGGAAGTGTGAGTAACCACAGACTCCGTGTTGGATTTTCAATATTAGTTCTCAACTAATTTCGACCTTATTCAGGTTTTCATCAGGAATACATGTTGGAAAATGTTACTACATGTATATGTTAGTTTACATAACTCTTGATAGGCTGTGTATTTCAAGGCTAACATCCTTATATCTCAGCCAAACCCTATGATTTGACTACTCTCTTACCCATTACCCCTTAGATTTATTTTTCCTCGGAAGAAAATAATACCAATTTGTATAGTCAATAAACTGTCATTTATACGCATCATAAGAAATATTTTCTATATCCTCAGGGTTTTCCCTAGTCTTTGACAAATGGGGGACATTGTATCCCCCAGGTTTCTCAATTGGGGGACAAAACTAATTTTTGGGGGTCACTTGTCTCGACACTACTTTTTATCTTTCAATTAAATTTTAGGACATTATGTATAACAAGTCTTGTGTTGTCTTTTTTCCCCTCTACTGAACGCTATATTAGTATCGTCTGAGTGTCTATGGATACTTTAATAGACCCTTCTACTTCTTTCATGCTAGATCTACGTTTAAACTGATTGCAATGACACATGCTTTAGTGCCTCTCTATAAACACTTGATTTTTCGTGTCGATCAAGTGTTGTAAGTGATATAATATGTTCGAAAGTTAAAACACCTTATTGTGAAACGAGTTATCTCTATTAGAATTTCTTACAAGGTACATTTTGGCGTTACCCTCGGGAAACTCAAGCCAGGTATAACTGTAAACATTTTAAGTCCAGTAGACCAAAATATGTTTGGTCATTTAAAAGACTCATTTTATAAGAATAGCCTCAGATGAATCTGACTCGTACTCAGTGGCAGATGTTTTACTTGTTTCCGCTTGATTTCTCGCAGAAGTCGACGCAAATAGTTGGAAAAGAGCCATTGTTCAATTTGTTTTCATTTACTACAGACGAGACACGCTTATATTACCAATTTTAAGTAAACTATTTTACAGAGTAATTACTGCAGCACAGTCTATATGCGACTGACTAGTATAAAACACGGACTGTTCCAAACTTCCGGTCTTCATAAAATCGTAAAGGCGCCAGAGCGGAAATCGAAGTCGAACCATGGATTTTTGAAGTTGCGTCAAATTTGACGCACAGTAAAAATGTTTGAGGGACATTTTATCAAAACGTGCGTCATGGGCGCGCATTTTGTGCGCCAGGGAAAACCCTGATCCTAGCAGATTGAAGCTTAAAACAGGCTGAAAGTAAAGCAGAATGTGCCTTAAGGCCCATTCAACTTTACATGTACTTGCAACCTACTTTAAGTGATCACCTGTCATCAAAACGAGAAACAGACTATGTACTAAAGGGTTAAAATTTCTAATGAGTGATCACAATGTAGGGTATTGAAGAGACATAATGGAGAACACATTGAAAATGTTCAGCTTTCAGAAATTCCCACTATTATCTGTAGTTTATATACATTTCAGTCCAAAGAAAGGCTGTTTACTCTGACAATGAATGGTGAAGTTTCCTCTGTGTCCTTTACTAATGATGGAAGCAGGATGTTCTCTCATGGAGGTAAGACATCATTGTAGCCTTGTGTTAAAGTGCTCCTTCTCTACAACAACACTCAATGGGAAACAAAGATTGTGTGTGTTGTTTGGAGGGAGTTGTTATAGGGAGGGAAACTTAATACCCGTTGAGTACATTTGCAAACAGTTTGAACCCAGATCAGACGCCGTGTAACGCGGCGTCTGATCTGGGTTCAAACTGTTTGTCACTCGTCTTTATGTTTCTTTCTTCTGTCAGAATGTCCAATACATAACTTTGAGAGAAAAAACAGCAGATGACAATTTTAAGCAGACAATGTTGCTGTAGTGAAAGCATTAGACATAAATGACTTGTTTATGGAACAGGGCAAACATTGTTGTAAGGAGGGAATCGTTGTTTGGAGGGAGCACTGTATCTTTCTGACAATGGATTTAAAGTCTTTGAAAGCTAAGTAATATTGTCATTTGCAACATCTGCTACTGTTCTTAACCCATTACACCAAATATATTTCTTCTTACGTCTTTAATTTATTCTTCCACCAAATAAAATAGGTCTAGTGTATACAAAATGAATGTTCTATAACAAATATTTAATATACCCTTTGTTTAACACCATCAGTTATTGTGTACCTGCAATTGCAGTCATGATTCGCGACATTATTCTTGAGTTATCTCCCTTTTCATATTTTAACAAGTTGTAGTTTCATGCTTTAATTATTTTGAGTAATTTATTTCCAAAGCAATGGATATTTGTGTACTTGTAACCCCCATCTCTATGTCAAATATTGTGATTGGGAGTATAAATCACTTGCTGTGTTTTAGATGGAGCTGAAGTGTATGTATGGGACCTACAGACAAGAGACTGTATCCACAGGTTCATAGATGAGGGCTGCACAAGGGGCACATGTATCACAGTCTCGCCAAATAACCAGTATATGGCTTGTGGGTGAGTAAGCTTCACTACAAAACTGACTTAGGCATACTGGAAACAGTGGAGAATTTTATCAATTTACATTAGATTTAAACATGAGTGGCAAACAGTTTGGAGCCTGATCAAGCTTCAGGCCTCCCTAAGTGTTGGAGAATTCAAAGTCTTGTCTTTTCCCTTATTGTGTTTTGACACATTTTTATTTCTTGTTATGTTATGTTATGTTAGCAGAGCTCAAGATAAGGGACGTGTTTCAAGAATTAAAATCTTTATCTCTGCATTAAACCCTATGGTGTCACTACTCATTAGAATTGTCTCGAAGAGATGATTCTAATGAGTAGTTACACTATAGGATTTGATTCAGACATGAGTAAGAAAACGTTGCATTTGTTCAGTTTACTCCATCTTATATGGAGCCCTGAATGTATACAAAGAAAGTGGGTTGGGCCGCAGGTTAAAACTAGTCCTGTCTATCTATTTCAGTTCATCAACTGGAGTGGTCAACCTGTATGACACACAAACCTGTCTAACTCAGCGTGCTCCTGTACCACTGAAGGCCGTCATGAACCTCACCTCTTCATGTGCAATGAGCAAGTTCAACAGTACATCTGAAATACTGGCTATAGCCTCTACAGAGGATGAGAAAGCTATGAAACTGGTATGTGTGTATAGACTGTCCAACATTGAAAATTCTTAACCCTTTGTCTAATAGAAGGGACTTTTAGCGCATTCAGTTTATTCATCTGCTGAAGAAAATAGTTCCAATTGATACAGTCATGAAAAACACCATAAGAAATAATGTTTATATCCTGTCAAATGGTAGCTTAAAGCAGGCCTTAAGGCACATTCTGCTTTACTTTCAACCTGCTTTAAGTGGTCTTCAAAACTAAAAACAGGATATTGGGTAATTGACTAAGCCATTACCCAATAAACACCTCTTTTTTACGCCTTTAATGTATTCCTCTGCTGAAGAATATATCATGGTCTTATCACGGGTGATAGTGTTTCACAAGCTCATCTTGTTATTGCATTTGGTTTTGGTTAAAACAGGAACAGGGCTTCAGATAAGAGGGGAAGGTCAAGTGGTTCTACCCAGTTGCCATTTTGTGCCAGGAACAGTATTTAACTCATTACCCCATAGCCTATTTCTAGATTTTGAGACAGGTGACCACTTAAAGCTGGCTGAAAGTAAAGAAAACTGTGCCTTAAGGCACATTCTGATTTACTTTCTCTCTGCTTTAACTACTCAGATAAGTAAGGTTATAGAATATTTTCTTTATAATGCATATTCATGACTGTATGAATTGGAATTAAGATGATGAATGATTCAAAGATGTCAAAAGGTAAATTAATAGTGTCAATGGTGAAAGGGCAACATGGGTCTTCCCAACCTGTAATTAGAGTCATGTCAGGCTAGAGGCATAAAACAGGCATTTCTAGAGAGAGAGAGAGAGGGGGGGGGGGATTGCTGAAAAGGTATTACTATGAAAGTAAGAGGCTATTATCCCTTTACTCAATAAATATTGCATATTTACACATTTAATTTATTCATACCCTGAACAAAATAGTTCCAGTTCATACAGTCATGAATATGTATCATAAGAAATGTTTTCTGCATTCTAGCATATTGTAGCTTAAAGCAGGCTGAAAGAAAAGCAGAATGCGCCTTAAGGGACATTCTGCTTTACTTTCAACCAGCTTTAAGTAGTCACCTGTCTTCAAAACTAGAAGCAGTTTATGGAGTAAAGGGCTGTAAAAGAGTACATGACGTCTCAATTGTGATTTCTCCCATTTACTTTAGGTCCATGTGCCGAGCCATACAGTCTTCTCCAACTTTCCTGGTCGGACAGACACAAGTTTCAGGATTCCTACTGCACTAGATTTCTCCACCAACAGCGGCTACCTAACAGTAGGCACACACAGGGGTCAGGCACTTCTCTACAGGTATTACTACACTCTTTAGCTACCAAAGTTCCACTTAACCCATTACCCCATAAATACACCTTTTTACACCTTTAATTTATTTATCCACTGAAGAAAATAGTTCCAATTGATACAGTTATTAATATGTGTCATAAGAAATTTTTTGTTTTTCATAACAGATGGTTGCTTAAAGCAGGCTGAAAGTGAAGCAGAATGCGCCTTAAGGCGCATTCTGCTTCACTTTCAACCTGCTTTAAATGGTCACCGGTCTTCAAAACTGAAAACAGGCTATGGGGTAAAGGGTTAACATAGTCATGAATACGTTTCATAATAAATGTTTTCCACAGCCTTGCAGATGGTAACTTACAGCAGGCTGAAAGTAAAGCAGAAGGGACCTTAAAGAGACTTGCAACCAGATTTAGCATTTTAAAAAAATGTTAATGTAAAAATGTAAAACGCTTATATAAACACGTAAATATTAGTCAAGAATAAAAAATTCTGTTACTAAAATTTATTTCTGCATTTAAGCCTATGTTGTCACTACTCATTAGAATCATCTCTTAGAGACAATTCTAATGAGTAGTAACACCATAGGATTCGGTGTCGGCATGAGTGAGAATATGTTGAATTTGTTCAGTTTACTCCCTATTTTCTGTAGCCCTGAAAGAATATGCAAATAAATATAGTATGATAATTGTTACAGCATCAAATTGTGCACACATCAGTTAAACCCTTCACCATTGCTTGCCTCTAGTTCTGAGACTGGGTGACCACTTAACCCATTGCCCCATAGCCTCTTTCTTGTATTGAAGATAGGTAATCATTTAAAGCAGGTTGAAAGTAAAGCAGAATGTGCCTTAAGGCGCATTCTGCTTTACTTTGAGCCTGCTTTAAGCTACCATCTGCAAGAATACAAAAAATATTTGTTATAGAAAATATTCATAACTTTATAAAGTGGAACTACTTTCTTCAGTGGAGGACTAAATAAAAGGTGTAAAAAGGTGTATTTATGTGTGAATGGAGCAGGTTGAGAATAAAGCAGAATGGGACTTAAGGCACATTTTTTTTTTCTTTAAGTCTGCTTTAACCTGTCACCCATAGCCTGTTTCAAGTTTTAAAAACAGATAATCACTTAAAACAAGCAGAAAATAAAGCAGAATGCACCATACAGTGCATTCTGCTTTACTTTCAACTTGCCTTAAGCTTCCTTCTGCTAGGAAATAGAGGATATTTCTTGTGATGCATATTCACAACTGTATAAAATAGAACTACTTTCTTCTGCTAAGGAATGAGTTAAATGTGTAAACAGATGTATATCTATTGAGTAATGGGTTAATAGCACACTTAAGGTTTATATTAGCATTGTTTGACAAGGAGAAGACACTCAGCTCATCATCTGTTCAACTAAACCATTGCAAACAGGATATTTTCTCATTAGATCTGTAAACCTTTATCATGCTCAGCGTGATTTGACTAACATTTGCAAACAATTTGAATCCGGATCAAATGCAGCGTGACACGGCATCTGATCTGGATCCTAACTGTTCGACTCTCATTTTAATTCTTTTTTAGTAACCAAGTTTTTTAAGGTTTTTTTGCAGAAGATATATTGACGACATTTCAATCTTATAAGGGTTAACTCTGACCAGGCTAACAACTAGCGGGGAATTATGTTCCACAATGGTAACCTTTGCAAACAGTTTGTATCTAGATGAGACGCTGCGTAAAGCAGCGTCTCATCTGGATCCAAACTGTTTGACACTCTGACCCTGTTTTGAAAAGAAATTTAGAAAATTCTATATTTAGAACAATAGCAGATGACATTTGTTGCCGATGACAAAATTACCCAGCATGCAAAGGGCTAAGAACAATGAAACATTTACTATGACCCATATTTCTATTACCCTTCTCCTTCTGAATACACGTGTATTCATATACAGTAAAACCTCTCTATTACAACAACAAAGTTTAGCTCATTATTAGGTTTTTATGGCAGGTGACTGCTTAAAACAAGGTGACAGTAAAACAGACAGCTCCTGTAATTAAAGGCATAAATAGGGGTATTTATGGGGTAATGGGTTAAGGATCTCCACGGTTTGTCTTACTTTAAAGCTTTTAACCCTTTACTCCATAGCCTGATTTTAGTTTTGAAGACAGGTTACCACTTAAAAAGGTTGAAACTAAAGCAGAATGTAGTCATAGATATCTTAAAAATATCAACACTTTAAGATATCTATGGGCTGTATATAGTGAAACTATTTTCTTCTATGTAGGAATAAATTAAAGTTGTTAAAAGGCATGTATGGAATAATGGGTTAAATATGAAGATACTATATGTTTGTTTTATTTCTTTTTCAGGCTCAAACACTATGGGAACTACTGAAAGAGAAACAAGAAAAAATTATTAAGTTTTATATAAAAATGACAAAAATTAAAATAGATTATATATCCATAAAAACTAGTTTGTTCTTGTTTTTCATGAAATATTTCTTATGTGTTATCACCTGTGCTACCAGAGGTAGAGCTGTATCTTGTAGCTACAGTCATGAATATTTACCATTCTCATGTTATAAGTGAAATCGACCCTTTTTGAAAACATTGTAGACCCAGATCAAACAGCTCCTAAGTGAGATCTGACCGACAGGAGTCTGTTCTATCTCCTTTGGATTTCTCCCCTTTTTAGCTCACCGAGCCAAAGGCTCAAGGTGAGCCATTGGGATGGCCCTGTGTCCGTCGCCCATCTTGAGTCGTTCATTGTCTTCAACAATTGCTTAAAATTATATTTCCTCCTATACCGCTTGACAGATTTTAACCAAACTTTACAGGCATGTTCCTTGGGTCAAGCTCTTTCAACTTTGTTCAAAGAGTTAAAAACAATGCAGAACTCTGGTTCCCGTTGCAACCAAAGTGAAAAAAATAAGGAAATCTTAAAAAATGTTCTTGTCAAAAACTACAAGGGCCAGAGTTTAGATATTTGGCACATATCATCATCTACAGGTCCTCTATTTATAGTGTTCAAATTATACCCCTGGTGTCAAAATTGGCCCCGCCCCCTGGGTCACAGAATTACATGGAGTTAGTTAGTGAAAATTTCAAACATCTTCTTCTCTGAAACTATATATTAATATGGCCAGAGCTTTGATATTTGGCATTTTGTGGAAATAGTTCCATTCCCTTGCATTTCTAGGTCACTGGAGCTAAAAATAGATTTTTTCAATGAAAACTTTAAAAATCTTCTTGTCTGAAACCCTAGTACACAGAGCTTAGATATTTGGCACAAAGCATACTCTACAGGTTCTCTATCAATATTGTTCAAATTATGTCCCTGTGGTAAGTGTGGTAGAAAATGACCCCACCCCATGTCACAGTTTTACATTGAGGTAAATAGTGACATTTTCAAACATCTTCTTCTCTGAAACTGATGTGATCAGAGCTTTGATACTTGGCATAATGACACTTCTAGATGTCCTTTACCAATGTTGTTGAAATGGTTCCAGTCTATTGCATATCTAGGTTACAGGAGCTAAAAGTTGATTTTTTTTTCAATGAAATTTAAAATCTCTTCATGTCTGAAACCCTAGTACATAGAGCTTAGATACTTGCCATTATTTGGCACTTATGCATCATCTACAGCTTCTCTGAAAAGTTTGTTCAAATTATGTCCCTAGGGACTAAATTAGCCGTGCCCTAGTGGGGTCATCGTTTTACATAGATTTATATAGTAAATTTCCAAACTTCTTTTCCTCTGAAACTAAAATGACCAGAGCTTTGACATTTGGTATGGTGACACTTCTAGATGTCCTTTACCAATTTTGAAGATATGGTTCTTGTCTGTTGTATATCTAGGTCACATGAGCTAAATATAGATTTCTTTCAAGGAAAACTAAAAAAATATTATTGTCTGAAACCCTAGTTATTTCCTAGATATTTGGAACATAGCATCACCTACATGTCCTTTATCAAGATTGTTCAAATCATGCCCCTAGGGTCAAGAATGACCCGGCCCGGGACATTGAATCATTCTCTCCATTTTGTCAGCTATTCTCAGGTGAGCGAAATATGGTCCATGGGCCTCTTGTCCAGTAAATGTATTTTTGTCAGAAGGGTAGAAGTTCATAGTGGGCTGAGTTTTGTATATAAATATTCCAGGGCTGCCATTTCTCTGGATTTTTCATAAATCTTCGGATTTATTTCTAGTTCATGGTAGCTTAAAGTAGGCTGAAAGTAAAGCAGAATGCGCCTTAAGGCACATTCTGCTTTACTTCCAGTCTGCTTTAATAAGCCACGTGTCAACAAAACTAGACACAGGCGATGGGGTAAAGGTACGATTCGTAAAATCGCACTTGAAAAGAAGATCTGGACAAATTAGCAAAGTGGGAAGAAAAGTGGAGGATGGAGTTCCACCCCAACAAATGTTCAGTCCTTTCAATCTCCAAGAAAAAAACACCTTTACAGTTTAGCTATACCCTTCACGGACATACACTATATACAAAATGACAAAATACTTAGGATGCACTATCTCTGACGATTTAGACTGGGCCAATCATATAAATAATGTAGCAAACAAAGCTAACAGAACGTTGGGTTTTCTTCAACGCAATTTACATATACCTTCTAAAGAAATAAAAGAAAAACCATATCTAACACTTGTTAGACCGCAACTGGAATACGCCAGCACTGTTTGGGACCCCTATCGCAAAACGCAAATCAACAAAATCGAAAAAGTACAAAGAAGAGGAGCCAGGTATGTCCTCGGAAAGTACAGAAATCGATCAAGTGTTGGAGACATGTTGGAACAACTAAATTGGAAAGACCTACAAACAAGAAAGAAAGAAGCCAGACTCAACATGTTCTATAAAATAGTCCATAATCAAGTAAACATCATACCAGAAAATTACCTTAACAAACCCACACGTAGCACTAGATATGCCCAGTCACATACATACACAGTACAAACATCCACAATAGACTCCAGGAAATGGTCATTTTTTATACAAACCACTAAAGACTGGAACGCTCTACCACCTAGCACAGCAGATGCCCCGTCACTAGAGACATTCAAATCTCTCGTGACTGAGCAAATCTGACTTGCTTTTCTAAAAGGGGATTAGGGAGGGTAGGGGGGTAAGCGCAGATCTAAGAAACTGGCATAATACTCGGCATGACGAGGGTGGCCAGAAAAAGGAAGAAGAAGAAAAATGCAAATTTGGAAATCTTAGGATTTTTTAAGTCAACTTATGGCAGCCCTGATATTCAGCTGGAGAAAAGTTCATCTCTGTTGAAAGTGCTCTTATAGTACAGTAAAAACTCTCTATCACAACACTAAAAAGAAGCCTAGTTGATTGTACACAAGACAGGTGACAGCTTGTAGCAAGATGACAGTAAAACAGAAAGCTTCTTTAGGAAGCTTTCTGTTTTACAGTCACCATGCTTTTAGCAGCCAACAGTCTGAAACGCCTAATTATAAGCACACTTTAGTGGTCGTAATAAAGAGGTTTTAATATGTTTAAAGAACCTTGTGAAACTAAGAACAATAGAAGTGTAGACTAAGTGTTACAGGACTGAGAGTAACTTAGCTTTTCACTTAATTCTTTGCATGCTAGTGGTAGAGTCATGCTTATCTGTGCAAACAGTTTGGATCCTGATATGATGCTGCATAAATATTTGCATGCTAGCGGCAGAATCGTGATTATCTGTGCAAACAGTTTGGATCCTGATGAGACGCTGCATACCTCTTTGCATGCTAGCGGCAGAATCGTGATTATCTGTGTATAACGCAGCCAGCGTCTCATCAGGATCCAAACTGGACTGAACTTAATACGGTGTATGAAACTTGAGTTGTTCATTTGAAATGAGACAAAGTCAGAAGGAATCTGATTTGGTTTTATCGATTTCAGGACGTTTCGCTACCTGGGAGCAGCTGGCTCAAAAAACTTCTTTGCAATGGACATGCAGTGTTAACGTTTTCATTGTCAAATTTATTGTGAGGTTTTTATCCCTTTACAACCATAGTGTGGTCTGCTTCAACATTGTTTGCAATATCTTTTTTTCAAAGTTTCAAATATCGTTTCCAATTGAATATAGGCCATTTTTACTATGGTAGTTTTGTCCATGTATTGTAGTATGACAAACAGTGCAGACTCTGATCAGAGGGCTCCTTTAGGAAGTAAGGGAGCCCACTAATCAGGATTCTCAGTGTTTGTTTAGGACACATGTACTTTACAAAGGTGAACTGTGTAAAGGGTGCATACAGTTGAGAAAACGTTATTCTTTCCCAAAAACGCGTTTATGCTAAAACTTTTTTTTCATTGCAAGCCGTTTGGAGCCAGATCAGACGCCGGGTAACCCGGCATCTGATCAGGCTCCAAACTGTTTGCCACTCGTATAAAAATGAATAGTCAGAGCTGTCAAAAAGTTGTTTTGTACATATTATTGCAGTGCGTTTGCGTTTAAACGGGGAAAGAATAACGTTTTCTCCACTGTTTATGCGTGACTAGGGTTCAAATTGCTAAGGGGCGAATGAGTTTAGCACAAAAACACGGAAGATAGTTCGTCTTCACCACTATATCACATAGTCATTTGCAAGCTGAAGTTTGAGTAGTTTCCTGTTTCAAGTACTGTAACTCATTTCTTCTAACACATTAATCATTGATTCAAACAGACTCAGTTTGTGTCTTTACTACTTGAGCTTTTAAATGGATATCAGGCGCAGATCCAGAGATCGGGGGTGGCAGTGGGTTCGGAAAATACCCCTTGGTAGATCCTACAAATAGGAAAAAAGCTTTCTTTAATTGGATGCTGATGTATATCCTTTTCATTTCGGTGACTTGATCCGCGCATGCATGTAGTTCCGTGAGAAAACTAGGTAAACACTTCATCCTTCAACCACTCCATCCTTCTGCAAACTTTGTCAGGGATATGATACTACCTATATGCCTATGGTACCAATCAGGACACTCAAACCCCACTCACTTTACCAGCATAACGGTCTTTTAACCCATCCCCCATAAATACGCCTTTTAGGCCTATAATTTATCCCCCCACTATTATGATGAAAAAAGTTCCCTTTTATTACAGTCATAAATATGTATCATGAAATATATTTTCTATATCGTAGCAGATAATAGCTTAACGCAGGCTGAAAGTAAAGGAGAATTTCTGTCAAATACAAATGTATAAAAAGAATATAAAGAATTAAACCAGTCACCTCTTGGATGAAAATTGGATGGATCCAATATATAAGCACGGAATAATTCACTTTGCATACATGGGTTAACTAAAAGCAAACAAATAGTTTTCAACTAATATAAGACCTCTAAGGAAATGTGAACAAGACGACATTCTTTCAAATAACGGCATTTGTGTTTAATCAAAGTTACATGCACCAAATTGCAAATGTATAATTGTTTGGAGCCAAAGTAACCCCGTGTCTGACCAGGCTCTAAGCTTTTTGTCACTCCTTAAAAAACTGTAATTGTCTCCATCTTTGGTACTTCGTTTGTGCTTACAGTGGAGAAAAC
This sequence comes from Gari tellinella, assembly GCA_922989275.2. Classification (NCBI taxonomy): domain Eukaryota; kingdom Metazoa; phylum Mollusca; class Bivalvia; order Cardiida; family Psammobiidae; genus Gari; species Gari tellinella. The sequence continues at coordinate 59,180,184 of OV277867.1, forward strand.
GTTATTCTTTCCCAATAAACACGTTTACGCTAAAACTATTCTTTCCAATGCAAACAGTTTGGAGCATGATCAGACGCCGGGTTACCCGGCGTCTGATCAGGCTCCAAACTGCTTGCCAATCACTTAAAAATAAAAAGTCAGAAATGTAAAAAAAAATGTCATTTTCTACATTTTAATGTTATGCGTTTGCGTTCGTTTGCGTTTAAACGGGAAAGAATAACAGATTCTCTACTGTAGCCATGGGAACCCCTCAGCCTCGTTAAAACTAGCTTGAATAATACCTTCTCCAATTGTCACATTGGCCGCAATAGAGTGACTACAAATAGGACATACAGTGGAGAAGACGTTATTACTTCCCCCAAATAAACGTGTTTACGCATAATAAATTATAGGTTCCATTGCAAAAAGTCGGGAGCCTGGTCAGACACCTCGTTCACAAACCGGCGTGTGACAATACTCCAAACATTGTTTGCCACTCAGATAAAAAGAATCTTCAGAAATGTCAAAACGATGCCATTTTCTCTATTTTATTGTAATGCGTTTGCGTTTCGTTTCGTTTAAACGGGAAAGAATAACGTCTTCTCCACTGTATGATGGTCAATTGTTTGTGCATGTTTTTTGCAAGAGACACTTATGTACGAGAAATACTACGAAAGAGACAAACTATCTAAGAATACTGACATTGTTTGTTGAACGTGGACGCCAATCATAACTAAATACCGATATACCGACTTTTTCCTGTTCGGAATTGCTATCTGCATTTTAGCCCATTCTGTCAAGTGGATTTTTTCCATGCCTGGATGAACCCATTATTACCATGTCTCATTTAAGGGGTGCCTGATCTAAATTTTCATTTTCGTTATATGATACTATTTCCAGTTAGCAAAAAGTGCATATTCAGACCAGATGCCGCATTATGCGGCGCCATTCTGAGTGTACACTGTTTGCCTATGTCACATTTATGGGACGCTATAGGAACCAATTGATTAATACATTCAATCCTATTAGAGACGAGTATTCTCCGTTAGGCAGAATAGTGGACATCACTAGATTATCGATAAAATGCTCTACGATAGCGTGAGAGTCCGTCAATGTTCGGCTCTTATCGATCGATATTTACGGAAACTCCCGACGACTTTTTGAACATGTGAATTTTATTTTCAATTTGAAAAGGACCAAATTAACATTAACTTACAATTCTTAAATTTATATCAAAAGAAAGAACAAATATTCAATTATACGAGCCCGTTTGCACAGAATTGATATCGATTTGTATAAATGCACAAGGTCGTGTTATATTATCCGTGTCGAGGCTTATTTTCAGCATTTTACTCTTTGTTTAATGTGATTTAGAGGTGTCTTTTTAAACTTAAAAAAGGACCAAAATCTTATTAAAATATTTTTTCAAAACAATTCCATCATAAAGGAAAATGTTTAAGCTAACACAGGCCGTTTGCACAGGAACGATATCTGTCCAGAAAAAAAGTTATAAGTAAAAATGCCCTTCTTATTTTAATGCTCGAAAATGAGAGCAAGTGGGCCACCTGCGTGTCCACTATTCTTCGTAACGCGTCATTGACAAACAGTGTACCTATGGGGATTAGGCTACATTTGTCACATGCAAACAATGTAGACCCTGATCAGAAGGCTCCTTAAAGAGTCCTCTGATCAGGATCTACACTGTTTGTCATTTTGAAACATATGGTTCAAGTCATCCCTAAATAGTAAATAATGGACTAGACATATTTTGAAATTGGAATTGTCCATTAAAAGTTTCAGGGGTGAATGAGTTAAAGAGACTGACCACCAAATTTTAACCTAAAACAAACTCTAAATGGACGGGGGAGGCGTAGAGAGGCGTCATACTGTTTCTTCTTCTTATCATAGGTGGTTCTCTCGAAAAAAAATGTGTACCCTTACTCTTTTTATATAAATAGATAGACTCTAGTATGTATATTACCAACTCGAGAGAACCACCTATGCTTCTTATCACATTATTAATTGGACAAATGCAAATAAAGTTATACATATTCTTTTGATATCTGAAAGATCGCACAATGTGCAATATCTCTCATTTCTTTGAATTCTATTTATTTGTAACATCCGATCTGTATTCTGAGAGAAAATGATAACATTCTTAGCTTCATTATTATACAGCCTTAACGCATTTAACCCTAGCGACGAGTATACTCGTCATTAACAACCAATATACCTCAGAAGAGTATACTTGTGTTATGCAAAAAGTGTAGACCCTGATCAGAGTGCTCCATAAGGAGCACTCTGATCAGGGTCTGCACTGTTTGTTATTTTGCAATAAACACCACTAAATAAAAAATAGAATCTACTTAATTAGAAATTGGAATTTCCGTTTGAAGTTTCAGGGGTGAATGAGTTAAGTCGTGGGATACACCATCTAGACAAAGTTCACTTGAAACAGGGAGTGTTAAAACACACTGTGTATAACTTGATCTTTGAAGTTCTGTAAGTAAACAGAGTAGACCCTGATGAGAGCTCCTACAAGGGCTGTCTTTTTGGGAAAGGCTGGAAAAATGACTTGATTGATGATCCTGTCCCTTTCTAGCATGGTTCATGTTTGATAAAATGTAAATGTTATTTGTGGACCATATTGAAAAGTGATTGATACAAAGTATGAAACCCACATAAAATAAAGTCGTTATTATTATTATTTGTATTAATCATCATCATCATCATCATCATCATCATCATTATTCAATCACAAAGTGTTCACACTAGTTTGCATCCTGGTTGGTTGGCATGACAACATGTCGAGTGACAACTTCCGGTTTTGCCAAAGGAGGAAATTAATAATAACTAATATAAGTATACATGTTAAAATATTTATTATAGAAATCACGTGATAAAATTTCTTGAAAATGTGTAACAAAACTAGATTACGATATAAATAAATTTTGTTTCGTATTTGAATTATGCCGTTTTGTTTGGTGAAAATGAAAACAAAACACGTACAGTGCCCCTTCTCTACAACGACACCCAATGGGAGTGTTGTTTTGAGGGAGTCGTTATCAGGGGGGGGGGGGGGGTAATTAAGACTTTGCTTATATTTGAAAACAGCTTGAATCCATATCAGTAACGCGGCGTCTGATCTGGATTCAAACTGTTTGTCACTCGTCATTATATTTATTCTATAAAAAAAACACCCACCTACATATAACTTTGAGAAAAACAGCAGACGACTATTTAAAGCAGACGATATTGCAGCAGTGCTAGTATTAGAAATCATTGTCTTGTTTAGAGAACTTCGGCAAGAGACGTTGTAAGGAGGGAGACGTTGTTTGGAGGGTCGTTGTAGGGAGGGAACGCTACATAGTTACCGGAAAACACCCACAATGCTGTGCGCCACGTGACTGATGCTTGCAAACAGGTTGGACCCAGTTCAGACTCCGCGTATTGCGTAGATTTTGGTAAAGGCCTTATTCTTTCCAAATAAACGCGTTTACGCTAAAATTATATTTTCGATTGCAAACAGTTTGGAACCAGATCAGACGCCGGGTAACCCGGTCTCTGATCAGGCTCCGTATTGTTTGTCACTCAGATTAAAATGAATTGGCGGAATTGTCAAAAAGTAAAAAAAAAATCCTGTCATTATGCTTTTGTTTAGTTTGCGTTCAGTGGTCACCTGTCTTTAAAACCTAAATTAGGCTATGGGTTAAAGATAGATTCAGACAGAAAGTTTTCTTCTGTACACTTCTGTGACTAGGGGCGGATTTTTTTTTATTATTATTTTTGTTCAAAACATTATGGTCCCAGATGGTTCGCTGAGTAACTGGGCGTCTCATCTATATCCAAATTATTTAAGTATTATTATATTTTCTCAGAACAATGCAGCTTATTGAACTCTGAAAATATCTGCAGACGACATGAACATGTAGTAAAACCTCTCTATTACGAACACTAAATTGTGCTTATTATTAAGTATTAACTTATTTGCTTAAAGCAAGGCGACAGTAAAACAGAAAGCTCCTTTAGGAGCTTTCTGTATTACTGTCACATTGCTTTAGCTGTCATCTGCATTTTAAACAATGAAATATCACCTGTGTAAATGGTCGTGATAGAGAGTTTTTAAGGCCTAGCGTACTAAATGTTTAAAAGACGATATTACAGGTATGAAAGGGCAAAGAATTTGCATTACTAGTCATGCGCGGATCTAAAGTTGAGTAGGAGTCCGGACCCCGCCCCACCCGAACATCCTAAAAAGGAAAAGAAGACTTGGTGGGAAAATTGATTTCAACATGTATGTTATACTTGTCTATTGACACCCCTGAGATAAACATCTCGATCTGCACCTGTTTGGTGTGTTGCTCATCTATGGTGTTGCTCAGTTCTAGGAAGTCGCGTATTCATCATAGCCTCTTCTTCATAAGAGTTTGTATGGATAAATGGACATTGTTTAATAAGTGGATGTTTCTGTACACATGGTGATCATAAATTGGTAAAAAGCTCTAAATATTTTGACGAGCGTTGAAGGATTTGAACATCGTCAAATAACAGGAGTTTTATTCTGTCGAGTGAGATAACAGTTGGATTTTGGATACTGACAGGGGACCCGTTTCAAAGATAAATCTCCAAAACTTTCATTGGGGATTACTGAAGTCGACTTTGAAAACAGTTTGGACCCAGATATGACGCGGCATCTGATCAGGGTAGCCAGCCTGTTCGACACTACACTTATTTAGCCAGAGTTTCATTTTTTTTAATTTGGCATTACTATTCTGGTCGGCAATAGGGTTAAAACATACAGTACAGTAAAACCTCTCTATAACGGCCACTAAAACGATGGATATTTGATTGTAAAAAGGACAGGTGACTGCTTAAATCAAGATGACAGTTCAACAGAAAGCTCCTATAGGAGCTTTCTGTTGAACTGTCACCTTGCTTTATGCGATCACCTGGTGTAAACACTTAATAAATAACATAATTTAGTGGTCGTTATAGAGAGGTTTTACTGTATGTCATTTAGTTTTTGCGATGAAAGGGGTTAGCTAGAATAATACAAGTACACGACTGTAACCCTGCTTTCTTTCAGAAAAATACTTTTCCCGTGTTTATAACCGATGGTTTCTTCAAAGAGGACGAAAGTAAAGCAGTAAGCTCCTTTAGAAGCGCCCTACTTTACTTGCACCTTATGTAACTTAAACTTCTACCTGTCTAAAACAATCATTTAGCCATACATGTATTAGCAGTTGCTGTAAAAACAGGAGTTTTCTGTTTCTTGCGATGATACATGTACAGTGGAGAACATGTCATTAGTTTCAAATAAAAGCGTAAATGCTAAAGCAAATAATTTGCTTGCAAAACAGTTTGGACCAAGATCAGACGCCGGCTAAAATGGCATCTGATCAGGCTCCAAACCGGTTGCCACTTAGATAAAAAGAAAGAAAGAAGGATTATCAGAATTTCAAAAAGTTAACGTTTTCCAAATGTTAGTGCACTGTCTTTGCATTTAGTATCGTTTAACTCGTTCATCACCATACACCTGTTTAAAATATACTACATGTAATTGCATTTGGAAACAGTGTAGAACCGTATCAGGAGCACTCTGATCAGGGTCTGCACTGTTTTCTTATTTAGACCTGTATTTATTTAACTACCCAGACTTCCAAGTCAACTAGTATATATATTGGTAATTAAAAAGATCCACAAAGGAACATTACAATCCACAATAATAACTTAGTGTTGAAAGAGCTAAACAGGAACGAATAACGGGTTATCCACTGTACGATGACATATTGCGTATGACAGTTCACGAAACGGGTCTCGTAGCCTACAGTAGCTCGATGGCCAAGATCAAAATGTGTTTGTTCTTCGTCAAAATGGTTTAATTTTTTTAAGTCCATAGAAATCGAATTTGAAAATGTACTAACGGTAATTTAGAAGAGGCCAGCATAATGACAGGATGTGGATTAATGGTGTGTATGTAATTCGCCTATCTGGGCGTAGGAATACATATGTGTAATTAGTGAAGTAATTACAAGATACATTGAACCCATGGCGAGCCCTTATTTCTACTCACAACATGGACCGAATATAGATATTAAAAATGGAAATAGCGAGGCGGTGTGGGGACTTAAATACTCTGGTGGAATTGTGTTTACCGAAAATACGCTAGAACCGGGAAAACATGTGAAAATCAGTTGCAACGGCAGCGGTAGGGTGCTAGTTGGGTGTTCAGTCGACGATCCACACCTGTATAAGCCCAAGGTTCCTGATAGTATTGAAGACATAGATGACTTTGAAGCAATGAATGAAATACGGTTTCATAGGAGGGAGTGCGGCGTGAGCATGTTTGTGAACAAGGCTGGCGACAAGGTAGGCTTACTTCTATAATTGTACAGTAAAAACTCGATTCTAAGAAGTTGCGTTAGATCGAACATACCCATATTTCAAAGTTAAACGTGGCTAAGCCACGTTTTAACTTTGAAATACGGGTATGTTAGACTTAAACGAGATCGTCTTTATCATAATTCAACTTATGAACTAACGGTAAGGTCGATTTATGCGAGTTCGTATTATCGGATTTCGACTGTATACCCTTTTACCACATAGCATGAGTCTAGTTTTGAAGACAGATGACCACTTAACCATTTACACCCCCATAGAAGCGCATTTTAGCGCTTTTAATTTAATCTTCTACTTAACCCTTTCCCCTCTATAGAAGCGACTTTAAGCGTGTTCAATTTATTCCTCCGCTGAAGAAAATAGTTCCAGTTTATACCCTCACGAACAATTACCATTACAAATATTTTATATAGCCTAGCAGATTTTAGCTTAAAGCAGGTTGAAAGTAAAGCAGAATGTGCCTTAAGGCACATTCTGCTTTACTTTCAATCTGCTTTAAGTGATCACCTGTTTTCACAACTAGAAACAGGCTGTGAGGTAAAGGGTTAAGAAATTACTTTCAAATGATACCGTTATGAATATGTATCGTAAGAAATATTTCCTATATCCAAGCTGATTATGGTAGATACAGGCTGAAAGTAAAGCAGAATGATAAAGCAGGTGACTAGAAACAGGCTATTGGATAATGGGAGGTTGAAGTGAAGTGTATTTAACCCATTACTCTATAAATAGGCATTTAGTTTATCCTCCATTTATACAGTCATAAACATAGTGTCATACTTTTAGGTGTTTTTTTTTAAAGAAATATAGCAAAATAACAAGCAGTGCAGATCCTGGCCAGATAGGAGCACCTCTGATACACTAATGGAATTGGATAAGTGTACTCCACACATGTACACTGTAAATTAAAGATGTACTAAGCGGTACTAGGGGTCAATGAGTTAAACAACATTTAACCTTGAGTAGGTGAACACGAAATCAAAGACAAGTGAATGCTAAATGTGGCATGAAAATAATGCAGTAACTTTCTTCACTATTCTTTTCATGTCATTGTAATGTTCTTAGAAATGTTATTTGTCGGTAAAAACAATATTTTACCTTTCAATATTCAATTGTACCCATTTTAAGATATCTAAGAACATTACAATGTAGGATTCAATGGATTTGAAAGTTTTGGTGAATTCTCAGAAATTTGGATTATTTCCTCGGGTCTCGCCTATAGGACTTAGACAAGTGTAAAAATATCAGAATCCGTAAAGTGAACCCTTGGTAATAATGTCTCCAAATTTGGACGGTATCGAACAAAAATGTTGGAAGTTATGCGACGAGAAAGTGATGGGTTCAATGATTTGGAACCTATGGAGGTTTTACAGTGGAGAAAACGTTATTCTTTCCCAATAAACGCGTTTAGGCTAAAACTATTATTTGCAGTGCAAACAGTTTGAAGCCAGATCAGACGCCGGGTAACCCGGCGTCTGATCCGGCTCCAAACTGTTTGCCACCAAGATAAACATGAATTATCAGAATTGTCCAAAAGTTGTACTTTTCTACGTTTTAGTGATTTGCGTTTGCGTACGTTTGCGTTTAAACGGGAAAGAATAACAGATTCTCCACTGTATATGTTAGTGTTATAAATAGAATCTGACAGCGAAAGTGTTCAAAGTACGGTTCCTAAAATCGTTTTAGAACAATTTAGAAATATTAGGATTTTTATGAGCAACTTATGGTAGCCCTGTTTAAAACGTGGTGATGTTCACCCCAAAAGCTAGTTTCGATTAAAGGTTCCGCAAAGATTTGGGTGCATAGAGTCATTGAAGAGTGTTCGTTCGTTCGTCCGTCCGTCAATCTATTTTCTATACCTCCTCAGCTAGAGATACCAAATTTGGTGTGTGAGTACATCTTGGGGTGGTGGTTTGTAGCGTATCATTCTGCAACCTTGATATTGACTTTTGACCTAAATTCTAAAAAAATATTAATTATATTTAACTTACACATCTGCATGTAACAACAAAATGCTTTACATTGTCTATTTATAAGCCATTTTGAGACCTTTGTAACTTACCGTGACAAATTTCTTGTTTGTTCTGATTCGAGATGGGGATTTTTTTCTTTTGTTTGACTTTAGGGGTTATTTTAGTTATTTTCTTGTAGGAGTTGCATTGGGAATTTATTTCTTGTGTGTAAAGGGTCAACGAGTCTGAAGTCCATCGCCCCCTCATTCTTTCTTCAATCATGATCATTTTCAATCATAGGAACGTATTTTATCATAACATATAAGGTTTTACGAAGATAAACATTCAGAAAAATAGATAATTATCACAGTGATTTTAACCCCATCAAACCAATTGCCGTCTACTTTTATTACTAATGTTTGGTATTTTAACTTGAAATGAGTGTCACACAGTTTGGATCCTGATCAGAAGCCGCGTTACGCAACGTCTCATCAGGATCCAAACTGTTTGCAAATAACATTATTGTATTCAAGGTAAGGCAGTGAATGGGTCAATTATAGGCCATACATGTAGTTTATAAGTGTCTAAAGAAACCGCTGACTAGTTCAGTGATGTAATCGTATTTTCAAGAAACAATGGACATGAACTTAGATCCACCGCGCCCATGCAGCGGTATGATATCAATACAAATGCCAAGACAAGTTATAAGATTATTTCCTTATATATCATATGTAGATCTAGTTTTAACAAAATACTAAATTCAACTGCTAACTCTTAAACGAGTGTAGCCGCCCTTTAACAAGCATTGTACATTCGAATAGTATACTTGTCCTATGCAAGCAGTGAAGACCCAGATCAGAGGGATCCGGGCTCCTAAATTTATAATTTGCAATTTCAGCGATGAATGAGTTAAAGTAATCATGTGCATCTGTCTATTAGAACTATTTTTGGTGTTGTATACATATATACACATATCTTAATATTTTTCTTCTCTTCTACGGTGGTTTTGATCACATGCGATGCTTTGCAGCGAATGAGATTGGCCGAAATCATCATCCTGAAATCACTCCTCTTCATCATTTCATTTTTTCATCCACCGGCGCTATATGACATATCAGGGCTGCCATAAGTTGACCTTGAAAAATCATATGATTTCCAAACTTTCTATTTTTCAAGTGCGATTACTTAAAACAGGTTGAAAGTAAAGCAGAACGCGCCTTCAGGCGCATTCTGCTTTATTTTCAACCTGCTTTAAGTTACCACCTGCTAGAATAAAAATCCGAAAAGTTCGGAAAAATCCGGAGAAATGGCAGCTATGACATATTCTGTGTCGCAGTGCACAAAGTAAAGTTAATGTTATTATTGGTATTGATTCTGATGATGTAGTTAATATTGTTGTTGTTGTAAAACATGTATGTTACTTCCCGTCTAAACTAAACTTAACTCTTTGAACCCTAGTCCCGCATATAGGCGTCATTTTCAAACAATGTACATGTGAATAGTAAAATTGTCCTTTGCAAACAGTGAAGGCCCAGATCAGAGGGCTCCGTTAGGAGCCCTCTGATCAGGGTCTTCACTGTTTGCCATAATGTCAAACATTGACAAAAACAACCCTTAAAAGTCAGAAATGGACTAGACTAAAATGGAAAATGGAATGGTCGATTTAAAGTTTCAGGGAGGAAAGAGTTAACTAAGCGAAAAGCAATGCGATAAATGGGAAATAAAAGTAGGCCTACATCTGAGTGGTAACAGCCTGTGAATCTGGGTCTGATCTCGCTTCAAAATGTGCACAACGGACACGAGCGTTTATTTGGCAAAGAATAACGCTTTTTTCATTAATCGATGAAAAGCAACGTCTGTACTCGACTGAAACCTTGGGTCATTTATACAATGGAGAAAAGGGTTATTCTTTCTCGATAAACGCATTTATGCTCAAACATTAATTTCTTTTGCAAACACTTAAAGGGACTCGCAACCGGATGATGTACTTGTCAAAATAAAATGAAATACTCAAATAAAAGCACATTTGTGGCATTTTTTGGCTTCTGACATTAAAAAAATATGATCAGTCCTAAAAATGTCTCAAGAATCGTCACCGAATTTTAGTGTTTTTTTTTAGATATTTTCCATCGTTTTTCTATAGCGTTAGCTAACGGTATAGTTGTTGTTGTTGCTTCTCTACACGGGCTCAGACATAAACCCGAGCCGAATAAAGTACCATCAATCGCTACCAGTGAAGTACGTTAATTCGCTACTTAATATATAGAGAGCGCTGGTAGCCGAGGGGATAAAGGCGTTTCTTCATTTTTCATGTTTGTCTCCGCATGGAGGGTCACGGGTTCGAATCCCACCAGAGCTTCTTCTTTTTTTTTGAAATGCATTTTTTAATAGAATTTATTATCCTAAACTAAATCTTACCCATTTATACATGTATAAGCATTTGACATATATTTACAAATTACATATGTACTATCTTTAATGTTAAATCCGGTTGCGAGCCCCTTTAAGAGCCAAATCAAGCTGATTGATCATTTATGAGGCTCCAATCTGTTTGCCTCTCGGATTACAATAAGTCGAAACTCGATTATTCATATTTAAGGAAATTTCTAAATTAAAACGAGGCTTAGCTACGTTTTAACTTTGAAATACGGGTATTTCGACTTAAGCGAGACTAATGAAATAGTGGTAGATCTACTAGCTTTTCAAGCGAGTTCGAAGTATCAAGTTTCGACTATATATCGTAAAAATCATCTAAAAACAAACTGTAAATTTCAACATTCTTATTGCATTACTTGTGTTTTCGCTTTGTTTACCCCATAGCAGTTTCTAGTTTGAGACAGGTGGTCACTTAAAGCAGGTTGAATGTAAAGTAAAAAGCGCCTTAAGGCACATTCTGCTTTACGTTCAGCCTGTTTTAAGTTATCTGCTAGGATATAGAAAATATGTTTATGGTGCAAATTAATGACTGTTTAAAATGCAACTATTGTCGTCAGCGGAGGAATTAATGAAATGCGTAAAAGGGCATACTCATGGAGTAATGTATTAACAGGACTGCCATAAGTTGACATAAAAAATCCTAAGATTTCCAAATTTGCATTTTTCAAATGCGATTTTACGAATCGTTCCTTTACCCCATCGCCTGTGTCTAGTTTTGTTGACACGTGGCTGCTTAAAGCAGGCTGGAAGTAAAGCAGAATGCGCCCAAAGGCGCATTCTGCTTTACTTTCAGCCTACTTTAAGCTACCATGTACTAGAAAAAAATCCGGATATTTAGGAAAAATCCGGAGAAATGGCAGCCCTGTATTAAACTGGGAAGAATAACTTCCTTTACACTATGTATCACATGTTGACCTTATAATTGCTTACAGATCACATCAAGTTGCGGATTTCTGAAGTATGACAAAGTGTTGGAGCGGAAACAGCCAGTGTGGATAGTAATGTACATACTGTTTGGAGATGTCAAGATTGCAGTTACAGATCTAGGTGAGTGACTAGTAGTGTACAGTAAAATAGCAGTTACAGATCTAGGTGAGTAGCTAGTAGTGAACAGTAAAATAGCAGTTACAGATATAGGTGAGTAGCTAGTAGTGTACAGTCAAATAGCGGTTACAGATCTAGGTGAGTAGCTAGTAGTGTACAGTAAAATAGCGGTTACATATCTAGGTGAGTAGATAGTAGTGTACAGTAAAATAGCGGTTACATATCTAGGTGAGTAGTTAGTAGTGTACAGTAAAAATAGCGGTTACATATTAGGTGAGTGACTAGTAGTGTACAGTAAAAAAGCGGTTACATATCTAGGTGAGTAGTGTACAGTAAAATAGCGGTTACAGATCTAGGTGAGTAGCTAGTAGTGTACAGTAAAATAGCGGTTACAGATCTAGGTCAGTGACTAGTAGTGTACAGTAAAATAGCAGTTACAGATCTAGGTCAGTGTCTAGTAGTGTACAGTAAAATAGCAGTTACAGATCTAGGTGAGTAGCTAGTAGTGTACAGTAAAATAGCGGTTACAGATCTAGGTGAGTAGCTAGTAGTGTACAGTAAAATAGCGGTTACAGATCTAGGTGAGTAGATAGTAGTGTACAATAAAATAGCGGTTACAGATCTAGGTGAGTAGCTAGTAGTGTACAGTAAAATAGCGGTTACATATCTAGGTGAGTAGCTAGTAGTGTACAGTAAAATAGCGGTTACAGATCTAGGTGAGTAGCTAGTAGTGTACAGTAAAATAGCAGTTACAGATCTAGGTGAGTAGCTAGTAGTGTACAGTAAAATAGCAGTTACAGATCTAGGTGAGTAGCTAGTAGTGTATAGTAAAATAGCAGTTACATATCTAGGTGAGTAGCTAGTAGTGTACAGTAAAATAGCGGTTACATATCTAGGTGAGTGACTAGTAGTGTACAGTACAATAGCAGTTACAGATCTAGGTGAGTAGCTAGTAGTGTATAGTAAAATAGCAGTTACAGATCTAGGTGAGTAGCTAGTAGTGTACAGTAAAATAGCGGTTACAGATCTAGGTGAGTAGCTAGTAGTGTACAGTAAAATAGCGGTTACAGATCTAGGTGAGTAGCTAGTAGTGTACAGTAAAATAGCAGTTACAGATCTAGGTGAGTAGCTAGTAGTGTACAGTAAAATAGCAGTTACAGATCTAGGTGAGTAGCTAGTAGTGTACAGTAAAATAGCGGTTACAGATCTAGGTGAGTAGCTAGTAGTGTACAGTAAAATAGCGGTTACAGATCTAGGTGAGTAGATAGTAGTGTACAGTAAAATAGCGGTTACAGATCTAGGTGAGTAGATAGTAGTGTACAGTAAAATAGCGGTTACAGATCTAGGTGAGTAGATAGTAGTGTACAGTAAAATAGCAGTTACAGATCTAGGTGAGTAGATAGTAGTGTACAGTAAAATAGCAGTTACAGATCTAGGTGAGTAGCTAGTAGTGTACAGTAAAATAGCGGTTACAGATCTAGGTGAGTAGATAGTAGTGTACAGTAAAATAGCGGTTACAGATCTAGGTGAGTAGCTAGTAGTGTACAGTAAAATAGCAGTTACAGATCTAGGTGAGTGACTAGTAGTGTACAGTAAAATAGCGGTTACAGATCTAGGTGAGTAGATAGTAGTGTACAGTAAAATAGCGGTTACAGATCTAGGTGAGTAGCTAGTAGTGTACAGTAAAATAGCAGTTACAGATCTAGGTGAGTAGCTAGTAGTGTACAGTAAAATAGCGGTTACAGATCTAGGTGAGTAGCTAGTAGTGTACAGTAAAATAGCGGTTACAGATCTAGGTGAGTAGATAGTAGTGTACAGTAAAATAGCGGTTACAGATCTAGGTGAGTAGATAGTAGTGTACAGTAAAATAGCGGTTACAGATCTAGGTGAGTAGATAGTAGTGTACAGTAAAATAGCAGTTACAGATCTAGGTGAGTAGATAGTAGTGTACAGTAAAATAGCAGTTACAGATCTAGGTGAGTAGCTAGTAGTGTAAGTAAAATAGCGGTTACAGATCTAGGTGAGTAGATAGTAGTGTACAGTAAAATAGCGGTTACAGATCTAGGTGAGTAGCTAGTAGTGTACAGTAAAATAGCAGTTACAGATCTAGGTGAGTGACTAGTAGTGTACAGTAAAATAGCGGTTACAGATCTAGGTGAGTAGATAGTAGTGTACAGTAAAATAGCGGTTACAGATCTAGGTGAGTAGATAGTAGTGTACAGTAAAATAGCAGTTACAGATCTAAGTGAGTAGCTAGTAGTGTACAGTAAAATAGCGGTTACAGATCTAGGTGAGTAGCTAGTAGTGTACAGTAAAATAGCGGTTACAGATCTAGGTGAGTAGATAGTAGTGTACAGTAAAATAGCGGTTACAGATCTAGGTGAGTAGATAGTAGTGTACAGTAAAATAGCGGTTACAGATCTAGGTGAGTAGATAGTAGTGTACAGTAAAATAGCAGTTACAGATCTAGGTGAGTAGCTAGTAGTGTACAACAAAATAGTTGTTTAGAATTAGCAGCTTAATGCAGGACAAATGTAATGCAGAAAAATCCTATTGAAGTTTTCTGTGTTACTTTTGTCTTGCATTAAGCAATGCTTTGTCATTGACTGTCCAAATGTCCTGGCAATGAGTGGCCGCTGAACACAGGTTAGAACGAGGCTAGAAGTGCACATTATTGTATGTAATTTGTACATTCAAAACTCCCTCTCTGCAACGACACCCAATGGGAGAAAAAATATGTGCGTTGTTCGGAGGGAGTCATTGTAGGGAGGTAAATTGGCTAACACTTGCAAACAGCTTGAATCTAGATCAGACGCCACCTTAAGCGGCGTCGTCTGATCTGGATTCAAGTTGTTTGCCACTCGTCAATATGTTGTTTTTTTCTGTCGAAATGTCTAATATGTAAATTTGAGAAAAACAGCAGACGACAGTTTTTATAAGACCATAGTGCAGCCGTGAAAAGGTTGGGGCACGATTATATTGTTTTGGGAAGCGCGGCAATTGTCGTTGTAAGGAGGGAATCGTTGTTGGGAGGGCCGTTGTAGAGAGGGAACACTGTATTAGCTATATATCGATGCTAGTGGTGTTCTTAGTTTAACGGTACATTGTTGGCAAAGTCCTCAGACTTTGCCAATATATTAGGTTAACTTGAAACAAGTAAAAATGATGAATGATCCGCTGTCTCTTTCTCCAAGAAAGCAATGCTCCAAGAAAGTGGTAATTGTTCTGAAACCAGTCCATTTTGCACAAAATAAAAACTAGCTTTAAAGCAGACTAATAGTAAAACAGGATTCGCCTTGAGGTACACTAAGTGTCAACCTGCTTTAAATTACCATCTGTCTTCGAAACCAGAAACAGGCTACGGGGTAATGAGTTAAGGAGGAAGTTTTTATAAATATTTAAACTTTAAAAAAGATGAAGTTTAAATGGAAGACCGTGTCACATCATTAGAATATGTATACATGTAACACAAATATGAAATAAAAAAGCTCCAATACTTAACTTTTTGTTGCCTGAATACACTGAACCATTGAAACTTAAAGTGGATAATTCCATACTCCAATTTAGGCTGGGTTTATTTTGGCTGATTAGAGTTGTTTTACAATGTTTTGCTGGAAAATACATGTACATGTACATGTAATTACATTCTCTGGATGTAGTAACAGGTGTGAATATTATCGTACCATATTCTTGACAGATGGCCATAAAAACAGGTTCTCCGACGTCTACGGGACCAACGTCGAGATGAATACAGACAGGACAGAAGCACATACAATTCACCAAAGCCCGGGATCTTTTTGCCTGTTAGGGAAACCTGTGCGACCAGGCGAAAACGTTTATCTAACGTAAGTAGCGCCAAGACTGGGTACCCATTTAACCAATAGCCTGTTTCTAGTGTGACCACTTAAAGTACTTGATGAAATTATAGCAAAATTCGCCTTAAGAATTTTTCCGTAATGAATTTTCGTGATAACGAATGATCGTAAAAACGGGTGATCGGACTAACATATATTAACTAGTGCTCGTTAAAACAATTAACGAGTGCTCGTACATGCATGTAACAACCTACGGTTGTGATTTGTATTGAAATAAACGTATTTGCACTACACCAATTATTTCCGTTCGAAAAGTCAACATTTACAAAAACACTGCCATTGTTACGGTGAAAGCATTAATTTGAAAAACCTGGTTAATTGGTAGGCTTTTATAGAAGAAGCAGGACAAAAGCAATGCATACATTTCTTATAGGAGCTTTCTGCATTACCTTTAACCTGCATTAAGCAATACCTTTTCTTTAAATACACAAATACCGTAATTATGAGTGGCAGCTTAGCATAGGTTTTATTGTATGCGCTTAAAAATTTGAAAACCGACTCCTCATGATGGAATTAAAGTTTCCATTTAGAAAGGCTTTTTGGCTTAAGGAGATTTTCGGTTAAAAGTGATTTTCGGTTTAAGAAAGTTTTGGTTTAGAGGAGTTTTTTGTTTAATGAGGTGTTTGATTCAGGGCACAGGTACTTGACACATACATCTAGATCTATTAATCCCCCCACACACAAAACTTTTTTATGGGGGTGGGGGTGGGGGGGGGGGGGGGTAATAGATCTAGATGTATGTGTCAAGTACCTCAGGGGTGTCTCTTTAGAGAGATGTTTTGTTTTTTGTTTAAGAAAAGTTGTTCCCTTTAGACAGCCATTTTTTTAGTTAAAGGAAGTTTTCGGTTTAAGGGGATTTTCGGGTTAAGGGGGATTTAGTGTTTAGAGACGCCCGTTGTCCGGTTTTTGAAAGTAGCGCTATAAACAGTAAAACCTGTGCTCAGCGACCATTTAGTGAAAAGACGTGAATGCACTCAACAAAATTTCTAATTGTTCACCTACGTTAGTCTTGAATTTTCAATAACAAGTAATAACTCTTGCCTAATTCTAATTGTATTTGATTGCTACATGTTCAATAAATGCATGTTTTAGATTTCATGACGATCGATTTAAGCGAGTTCGAAGTATCGAGTTTCGACTGTATATTAACAAAATCCTACATAGGAAATGTCTGCATAAATGTTATCCTGCATTGAGCTGCCAACTGTTTTAATCATTCTCCTGTAATTAACATGGATACCACTGTAGCACTATATCCAATAGTTCTGAAGGATCATTGTTTTCTTATAGGAAACGTCTAACATGAATATGCACATTCCTCTGGACATAGTTCTTCAATACATTTGCTGGTGTAATACATGTAGTTCAGACGATAGATGGTCATACTCTTATATTTGAATAAAATTATTCAGTAGAGGCAGGGTTTTACTTGTGGCAGCTGCAAGGACTCCGGATAAGAGGGATTAAACTCGAATTTTCCAAACGTTTCGCCTTTATGTCTGCACACAACCCTATGGTTTGACATCATAGGTGAATTGCCTCTTCGAATAGAGTTGTCGCACCATAGGGTTTCGTACAGGCATAAAAATATTGTTTTGGTATTTGAAATACAGCGCCCCCTCTCTAGAACGACACCTAACGGGAGACAAAAATTGAGTGCGTTGTTCCGAGGGAGTCGTTTTAGGAAGGGAAATTTGCAAACAGCTTCAATCCAGATCAGACGCCGCGTAACGCGGCGTCTGATCTGGATCCAAGCTGTTTGACACTCGTCATTAAGTTTATTTTGTCAAAATGTCCAATATGTAACTTTGAGAAAAACAGCAGACGACATCTTTAAGCAGACGATATTACAGCAGTAAAAGCGTTAGACATAATTGTCCTGTGTAGGGAACTGCGGCAAGGTACGTTGTAAGGAGGAAGTTGTTGTTTGGAGGGCCGTTGTAGGGAGGGAGCACTGTACCCACCTTATAATTATGGGGGCTCTTTAAATCGTCCATTGTTTATTTCAGTTGTCAGCCCATAAGAGATGACGACCGCCAAGTGTCCAACTTCAATCTTAAACTGTTTATATCAGAGAAGGGACCTGAGGACATTGCTAGCGGCAACTTTTCTCTGACAAACCTGTGTGCCACAAGACCAGAGCTCACTGTCGTTGAAACTTTTAGAAAAAGGGATTGCCATGGCGAGATACGTGTATCTATGCTCAAGGATAGCAGGCTAGAGTATCGGTCGGCGACTAATAAAGTAAATTCCCAACCCTTGTGGTCGGAACGGATAGAGGGCGTCTGGTTATATATTGAGCTATATCGTGTGCACGTGAAGCTCTTCTCGAAGAGTCGGAACGATCGGTTGCAACGAGGTCTTTCAACGCGATCGGATCCTTATTATCAATACTCGCATATAACTTTTGGCAGCCGCTCTAAGACTGTGCATGGTACACATTCAGGTAGATTCATGGAATCCGGATACGTCGACATGGGACAAAGGTCATCTTCTTGTCCGGAGAAGTTGGACCGCGATGATATAGACGAGGATTCCGATGGCTTTGATCAGGTGGATGGGTTCGAACGTTCGCTGGACGATTCGGGTGGGGCGGAAAAGTTTGTGGCCCGGTGGATGGATGTAACACCATGCTCGGGTACAAGGGGAAGAGCGACCTCTGTCAAGAACGGGGATGCTCGTGTTGAGGTAAAGGATGGAGACGACATAAGGTTGAAAGAATTGCAGGATGCAATACAAAACAACTGGACACAGCTTATTGAAGGTCTACAGACGGAAGCATTCAGTGACCACCTCTTCGAAAATGGAGTTATAACTAACCTGGACCTTAGCAAGATCCGGTGTGCATTAAAGATGGATGTGTCTGGTGCAAATAGAGAGATATTATCCATACTCAGAAGAAAAGGGATTAAAAAAGATCTGTTATTCAAGATCCTTGACAAAATTGGTGACCAACACCTTCAAAAATTGTTCTTCAAATAACGAAATACATGTATAGTATGTAAAGACTGTTTACGACACTGTAGACTTACTTGGCGAATGTCCTTCACAGAGAGTATTAATTCGTTCCTGAACATACATCTCTGTCTCATGGTACATCTTAAAATGTCAAGATTCTGGACATAACTTTTCTCGAACAATGTGTATACAATAAAATATTCCGATTAAAATCAGAAGTGTCTCTTTATGTAAATTACATGTAGATCTATGTCAAATATTACAGTTTTAAGTCGAAAATAAATACAAATTTCAATATAAGAGACAAATCATAGAAGATTTTTGTGTATTTTTTTAAAGTAAATCGTTAAATATATGATGTAATTCATATATTTATCGTACATGTAAGTAAACACGGCACACAATCATTCAGCTATTGTAGGCCATTAGATTGGCTATTTAAATCTGTTTTTGGTATAGTCTACATTGGTTGAAGACGCTGACAGAAACTGAAACGCCATAATTCTTAAGAAACCTACAGCCCGTCTAAATACCCCAAAACTCCCCAAACTTCTCCACAGATCACTATTAAAAACAAGTTTCCATATTCTAGCAGATCGTAGCTTAAAGCGGATTGAAAGTAAATCAAGAATGCGCCTTAAGGCGCATTCTGCTTTACTTTCAACAAGCTTTAAGTGGATACTTGTCTTCAAAATAAGAAATAGGCTATTGGATAATGGGTAAATATCTAAAAGTAACTGTTTTTAGCAGCTTAAGTTTTGCACGAGTTGTTCCCCTTGAAATGAAAGTATCGTAGATTTAATTTTAATTTTACACTTTTTTCATTATTCTAGCTTAAATTCTCCATTTATAAGTATTATTTGATTAGATTTTTAAGGAATTAAAGTAGTTTGGGTTGTTTTTCAAGTGAATTTATGCAGGTTTGGAGAGGTTTTGAGCGGTTTGGGGTCATTAGACGAACCCAGAAACGTACGCGAATGTAGTATCTAGCCTACGGCAGAGGTGAATGTGTGAAAACGAGTAACGCGGCTTCTGATCAGGACCAAGACTGTTTGACACTCATATCAATAGTTCTCAAATTAAAATGCCTATAATTCTAAAGTTTAGAAATACGAACGGTGTTGTTGCAGTAAATATGTTAGACAGGAAATGACGCCATTATTGCCATCAACAATCCAACAACAATGATTGCACTCCCTATGTAAGTAGTGAAGACTGAGTTCAGAGGGCTTTTTTCATGAGTCATCTAATCAGGATCTACAGTACTGTATTTTGTTGTATGAAATGTTTTGACAAAAACAACCTTAAATAGTCAACATAGATAAGACTTAAAAGAAAATTGAAATTGTCCATTTTAACCAACCACCCGAACGAAAACTGAATAAAAGCATAACAGTAGAACATTTATTTTTGCTTCCATCTTGCTTCCAACAGTCACAGGTGATAACCTAATTGTGCCTGATATCTTATACATAGGACATAGGCAAACGATGTAGACTCTGATCATAAAACGAGTTAGTAGTCAGCGCTCCCTCTCTACAACGACAGCCAATGGGAGACAAAATGTGTGTATGTTGTTCGGAGGGAGTCGTTATAGGGAGGAAAATTGGCTTACAAGCAAACAGCTTAAATCCAGATCATACGCCGCGTAACGCGGCGCCTGATCTGGATTCAAGCTGTTTGTCACTCGTCATTATGTTTATTTTTCTGTGTAGACAATTTGTAACTGTTGTTTTACACATGAATACAGAGTTGATTGTGTAATATAAATCTGTCTAAACATCCTTAAATGCGTTGTTAGAACTACTGCATGCAACCCGTATATTGATTTCTGTTTAACTGTCACATCGCTGCTTGCCGTAAGCATCTAATAATTAACGCAATTAAGTGGTCGCAATAGAAATGCGGTCGTAATAGAGGGGTTGACGTAATAAAGAGATGCTACTGTATATCTTTCGGATGAGGTGAAGACATAGCAAACAGAAAGATTGACCCATTACTCTACAATCTATTCCTAGTTTTGAAGTCAGGTGACAACTTTAAGCGGGTTAAAAGTAAATAAAATTGTGTCTTAAGCCTGTCTCACACAGAACACGGTTGTGCACACGGTTCCAATACGGTATACTCGGTTATACACGGGTTGACTGGTACGAGTATTGAGCTCCAACCGTGCCTGGGGATGACTTGGTACGATTTAGATTCGAATGTAGCACGAGTATGTACGAACAAAGCACGGATATACTCGGTCAAGCAAGGTTTGTCACGATTTGCAAACCGATTTGCAAACCGATTTTCATACGATTGTTGTACGGTTCCAAGTACGGTCTAGTACAGTCTGTTACGGCCTAGTACGATAAAACACGACTTTTACTGGATTAACTGGACATTTAGTAGTAGGCATCCTTCGGTCTTGCTAGACTATGGAGTTGTACCCGTTGAAGATGTGCATCGTCTTCTGTGGCTGAAGAGGCCGATCTGTGATTTGCATGTCCGCTCACAGTACTAGCATGTGAAGACTGATGCGTCTGGCTCAGAATTGTGACAACCACTGGCTTTTCTCTTGACTCTCTTTTCATTGTTTGCCTGCTGGTAGGCAGTCTCTCCTGTCCTCAGACCTGATTTGACCAGTTGCTTCCAGTGAGCTCTGTTGCTTGCCTTTTCTTCCCATGTCACTGGATTGATGTTGCAGGTCTTCATTGTCCTCTTGCAGACGTCTTTGTAACGCAATTGGGGACGACCTCGTTGTCTAGTACCTGTTGCTATCTCACCGTATAGCAGATCCTTCGGTATTCGTCCGTCGTCCATTATGTGTACATGACCGAGCCAGCGCAGGCGACGTTGGCGGAGGAGTGTGTACATTGAAGGGAGACCAGCCTTTGAGAGGACGTCGTTGTTCGCGACCTTATCTTGCCAGGTGATACCGAGGATCTTCCGAAGACAACGGAGGTGAAACACCTGCAGTTTCCGTTCTTGGTAGGCATAAGTTGTCCAGGGCTCGCTACAATACAGGAGTGTGCTGATGACGCAGGCCTTGTAGATACTCATCTTGGTTGGGCTTGTTAAGTGCTTGTTTTCCCATGCCCTTTTGGTGAGCCTTGAGAGTGTTGTAGATGCTTTCCCGATGCGTTTGTTCAGCTCAACATCAAGTGACAGTGTGTCAGACGCCGTGGAGCCAAGGTACTGGAACTGGTGAACAACTTCCAGTTCTTCACCCTTCACAGTGATGAGTGGAGGCTCAGGGGTAGATTGACCTATGACCTGTGTCTTCTTCTGGCTGATGGTTAGTCCGAATAAGTCGCAGGAGTTCGAAAACCTGTCCATTAGCCTTTGGAGTCCCTCCCTGTGATGAGAAGTAATGGCAGCATCATCTGCAAAGAGTAAGTCTCTTATCAGGACTTTCCTGACTTTGGTCTTTGCACGTAGTCTGGAGATGTTGAAGAGTCCGCCGTTTGACCTTGAATGGAGAAAGACGCCATCTGAGGATGAGCTGAAGGCATGCTTAAGTAGAAGCGCGAAGAATATCCCAAACAGCGTAGGGGCCAACACAGCCCTGTTTCACACCACTCTTCACACCAAACTCAGCAGATATGTCTCCGTCGAACTGAACCGTGCTGAGCATGCCGTCGTGGAAAGACCTGACAAGGCTGAGGAGCTTTGGTGGGCAACCGATTATTGGCAGCATCTTGAACAGTCCGTCCCTGCTGACTAGATCGAAGGCTTTAGTGAGGTCGATGAAGGCTATGTAGAGCGGCTGATTCTGTTCTCTACATTTCTCTTGAAGCTGACGTAGTGAGAACACCATGTCGACTGTTGAGCGTTTGGCGCGAAAGCCACACTGGGATTCAGGATATATTCTATCGGCGAGTTTCTGAAGCCTCTGTAGGACGATGCGTGCAAACAGTTTTCCCACTATGCTTAGAAGAGAGATTCCACGATAGTTATTGCAATCGCTTCTGTCACCTTTGTTCTTGTAGAGCGTGACAAGATCGCATCCCCCATATCTTGGGGTACAGCACCCTCGGTCCAGCACTGGCTCAGAAGCTTGTGGAAAGGTTTTAGTAACCCAGCTTTACCACTCTTTATGACCTCGGCAGGAATACTGTCCTTTCCTGGTGATTTTCCTGATGGCAGATTGTCGATGGCTTTAGAGAGTTCATCGATGGACGTTTCCTGATCAAGTTCAGGCATCAGAGGAAGTTGCTCAGTTGCGTCAAGGGTTGATTGCTGAACTAAGTTTTCTTTTGAGTAGAGCTCTGAGTAGTGTTCAACCACCTGTCCAACTATTTTTCCTTGTTAGTAATCACTTCTCCTGTTTTCGACTTCAGTGGTGCCGTTTTGTGAATGGTTGTCCCAACTGCCTTTTTAATTCCTCCGTACATGTCACCAATGTTGCCTGTGTCTGCTGCTTGCTGAATGGAATGACAGAGATTACTCCAATGTTGATTGATGCAGGACCTCACTGACTTCTGAACAGAGGCACGCGCTGATCTAAGAGCGCTTATGGTTTTTGCCGAGGGATTGTCCTTGTGATCTTGTAGTGCTCTGCGCTTGGCTTCAATCAAGGGAGATAGTTGCTCCGAGTTCTCTTCAAACCAATCAATCTGTTTTGCTCCTCCTTTTTTTCCGAAGACACCTAGTGCAATTCTGTGAGTGACATTCTTCAGGTTGTCCCATTGGTCAGACGCTGACAGGTAGTAATCAGCTTCGAACTTGGCGGTGAACTGTTCGACAAACTTGTCTGAGAGAGTCGCCCGCTGGGTCTTACTGACATCTATCTTTGGATTAATTTACCCTGTTGCTTGGAGTGGTGGAGTTTCTTTGGCAGAAGTTTGACATTACAGCACCCAAGTGAGTGATCCGTATCGCAGTCAGCACTGTGGTATGATCTTGTGACAAGAAAGTTTTTGAGGCTGCTGCGTCTGGTTAGAATCAGGTCAAGCTGGTGCCAGTGTTTGGATCTGGGGTGTCTCCACGATACTCTGTGACGGGGCTTGGTGCCAAAGTCGGTGTTGGTGATGCATTTATAGGTTGTGGTATGAGCAGATTTCTAACAAGCGTTGCCCATTGTCGTTACATTTGCCTACACCGAATTTACCAAGGGAATCTGGCCAAGCGTCGTTGTCACTGCCAACACGAGCATTGAAATCGCCCAACATTATGATTTCTTCCTTGTCGGGAAATTCTTTCAGGAGGGCATCGAGTTGACTGTAGAATTGGTCCTTGACGTTGTCAGATGCCATGAGTGTGGGGACATAGACGCAAAGTAGGTTGATGGGTCCGTCCGTGGAGTTCAAGTGTAGAGAGAGCAAGCGCTCGGTGGCAGAACTACCAATTTGCACTTTGTTCAGCAATGAGTTCTTGACTGCAAAGCCTACTCCGTACTCTCGTTTCTCCTCATCCTTCTTGCCTTGCAAGAAAAATGTATAATCTGACTCCCTGATGCAGCCAGACTCCGCTAAACGAGTCTCTTGAAGTGCAGCAATGTCTATATGTAGGCGTGACAGCTCATTGTTGATGATAGCGGTCTTTCGAAGGTCAGAGATGGCTTGAAAGTCAGATGACAAGCCAGTCGTCATCGTCCTGACATTCCAGCACCCAAGCCGGAGTGCTGGTGTCTTTGTTCTGTTTGTTTTCTTTGGTGCAGAATTTCTGTCCACTTGTCAGAGTGATCCTAAGCCCCATGCACCCAATGAGGCAGGTGGCCAGTGGCGAGACAACACCTAATTGGCTGAGGGCTGCTCAGCTTGAGGCGGGCGGTAGCTGTCCAGTGAAGTTGAAGAAACTCTCCCACCGTCGGAAGCGACCCCTGGCGCCTTGCTATACGCCAATTTAGCTTAGGCTTATAACCGGTAACTGTCACTTCCCTTGTTTGAAGGCTACACAGTGATGCATAGCAGGAGTATACTCTCCTGGGTACAGGCCTGGGCGAGTCTATGGAGAAACTGTGCTGCCCATACATCAGAATCCCCCTCTCGGTCTTGCTGGTAGAGTCCAGAGGAAAGGAGGGACCAGTACATCTGGGACCAGGTCGACTGCAGTAGCTGCCAGAAGAGCGATGAGTACAACGCTGGACTGCCTGCGGGGCTACACTCCAGATTTTCTGTCAGGGTTTACTCCCTTAGCCCCAACCAAACCAATGGTAGACCATTGGGCAAAGGTGCTATTTAGTCATTGCTGGAGCTTTTCTGTCTGGGTTTGCTCCCATAGCCTTTCCCCGACCAAGAGGAGTACACAAGGCAGTGGTGACAGATCGCAGGTAGTATAGTCTACTGTCATACTATAGAAAAGCGTACAAAGCTTCTACCTGACTACCAACTGGACATTTACAGGGTTTACATACGGTCCCACCGACTTTTGTTCGAATTATGCTCGATGCGATTTATATACGATATTGACACGGTTGAGCTCAGTCGTGGAGTGGACTTCATGTGCGGTTGTATATACGGTCTCGTACGGTCTCACACGGTCTCTCGCGGTCTTGTACGATCACTAATACGATCATACACGGACATGGCACCCGTGCCAGTTTTTTAAAAGTTTTAAAAATCATACACGGCTTTCACGGATACATTCGAATGGCCCGAGCGTATCTCGGATAAGGCCACGGTTGGTTCGGTTGTATGTACGGTTTACACGGGTGGCCAACCGTATAAGCCATGTGTTCTGTGTGAGACAGGCTTAAGGAGCATATTCTGCTTTTCTCAACCTTTTTTATTTACACTACCATCTCTTGGGATATGGTAAACTAGTTTATGCTTCATATCCAAGACTTATACACTGAAACTCTTTTCTTCAATGGAGGAATAAATTAAAGGCGTAGACAGGGAGTTTTATGGATTTAATTAGAAATTAAACGTGATGCATGAACATTTAGAAAATGTGTTTTGAAAGTGTTGACGATTTATTTAAGTGAGGAACCCCACTCTATTACGACCACCCCTTTATTACGACCATCCGTCTATTACGACCACCCCTTTATTACGACCATCCGTCTATTACGACCACCCATTTATTACGACCACCCGTCTATTACGACCACCCATTTATTACGACCACCCCTTTATTACGACCATCCGTCTATTACGACCACCCATTTATTACGACCACCCGTCTATTACGACCACCCATTTATTACGACCACCCGTCTATTACGACCACTCCTTTATTACGACCACCTCTCTATTACGACCACTAAATTGTGTTGACTTTTATGCGTTTACGACAGGTGACTGCTTAAGCAAGGTACCAGTGAAACAGAAAGCTCCTTTAGGAGCTTTCAGTTTTACTGTCACCTTGCTTTAAACTGTCACCTGTCTATTATACAGTCAATTAGTTCTTTTAAGTGGTCGTAATATAGAGGTTTTATTGTAAGTGGCAAATAATTTCGAACCTGATCAGACGCTGTGCCACTCGAAGGTCGTATAGCTATTCCTGTTTTCACGTGGATTACGTGGCGTCTGATCAAGATCCAAACTTTTTGCTTATATGAACAAAGTCGCGTTTAGCATGAACGGGGCCTAACCCTTTACCCAATAACCCGTTTATAACTTTAGATACAGGTGATCACTTAAAGCAGGTTGAAAGTAAAGCAGAATGAGCCTTAAGGCACATTCTGCTTTACTTTCAGCCTGCTTTAATATATCATCTGCTAGGATATATAAAAATATTTGTTATTGAAATTGTTCATGAGGTATAAACTGGTACTATTTCCTTCAGCGGAGGAATAAATTAAATACGCTAGAAGTCGCTTCTATAGGGGAAAGGGTTAAAGTGACCAATATCATCGAAGGGAGATCACTCCATTGGTTGGAAGACCACTCCATAAGAAGAGTCATTTTGTGATCAATATCACCTGCTGCCAAACTGAATTCTACAATTCATATTCAATAAAGTCATGCTATATCGAGTTTCGATACCAAAACATACTTCAATGAGTGTTAAAGTCAGGTTGCTACTAAAAGCAGGATGAAAGTAAAGCAGAAAGATCCTATAGGATCTTTCTGCTTTCCTTTCATCCTGCTTTTTAGTTGTGAACAGCTCCATCGAGTCATCGTTTAGATGGTCGCAGTGGTTGGAAATTACTGTAGCATCCTTTGACTTGCGATAAACTTATGAATTAGCAAGTTTTGTACACATGGGCAGTGAATGCGTGGCGCTGTAATCGATTTCTGGATGTGTCTCTATGCGCGGATCCATCTAGTTTTCTCAATTTACAAAGAGCGCCCGACCGACCCATTTCGTTAAATTTGAATACCATCCCAGTTGACCAAGCACAAACTGCACTGACTGACAAGTTTACAAACCAAACTGAAAAAATGCAATACGGTTTGACAACGGTTATTTGGACAAGACAACGGTTATTTGAATAAAGTAACTATAATGACCTATCATTTTTTCAGGTATAATCAGTTTAAACGAATTTTGTTGTTCTCTGTTCAAATAAATATAATTCAATCAGGATTAAAACACATTTAGGTAAAACAATAAGAATACATATATATGACGTGATATAAGTTTGTGTGTGTGTTATGTGGGACGGATGTTAGTTAGTATGTATAATAAGGCTATAAGTGATTTTGTTTGTGTATACATGTATTCATGTCCACATTGAGAAAAAAAGAAGAACTGGCTAAATGTTCTTCACGAATGCATTGCAAATGAATGTAATATTTATTGATGATGTTAGATATATGTGAATTAAAGCGTAAAACAACAAAGTAAAGTAGAAGTATTTCTGCTTTATTTTATTATTGTTTAACCCTTTCATGCTCAAATTATTCAGGAGATTTTTACCCCTTCACTACTTTATTGTCGTCTACTTCAGTATTGTTGTCTGCAAGACACGTTTCAAAGTAAGTTTGTATGACTTAATAAATATCGATAAGAGTGTCAAACAGTCTGGGACCCTAACTGTTTGCAAACGCGCTTTAAAGCGTCACTGAGAGTGAAAGGCTTAAATGCCTCATTTTTAAGCAGTATTGAAAAAATTCGATTAGAGGAGAGAGTGACCTAAGCACTCCCAATGGAAATAATGCCAGTTCGAACAATTCCGATAACATCAATGCTGTCAAACTTTCAATGGGCTGATCCCCAAGGCCACCCTCTTAATCCGCACTTGGTGTCCGTGTGTTCGGCAACAGGAAGGGATTAGAACATTACTTCTCTCTCGGAATTAGAACTGCATGTATAAGAATGGATGTTAAGAGAGTTATTGGATTGATCCTGTTCTTTTGTGTTGAAGGCATGTCTATTAGAAGTATAGTCAGAAAGTTACCAGAACCTATTGAAGTCACGCAATACAACTTCGAAACAAAGCTTAAAGAGAAGAAGTGTATGTTTCTGTATGCAACAAGTGACGACTGCGAGAAATGTAAATTCTTGTTCAACAAGTTCGTAACGGTTTTACAAACATTTGCCAATGAGAAAGATATTGGGTTCGGATATTTTACGGACAAAGGTTTAGCGGACATGTTTGAAGTCGGATATTTTCCTTCTATTGTATATTACGAGTATGGAAGCGCGGTGCCTACATTATATAAGGGTGATGTTACAACAGGTGCACTGTCCAAGGTCGCCACTAAGGCAATGAGGGGTGACTTGAGGTATCTGACTATCAGACACGCAGTCGAGCTAACGGGAGCAAATTTCAAAGATATCATTGAATCAGACAAGCAATATCGCTTGGTGATGCTGCACCGTGACGACGATGAAGACAATATAGAAACATTTGATGAGCTAGCACAAGCTTATGATAACGACATGGAGGTCGTTCTTGCCAGAATCAACGTGGATCGCGAAAGAGCTTTGGACAACCAGTACATCGCGGAAGACTACCCTGCATTCTACTGGTACCCAAAAGGAACACGTGACCAGAAAAAAAGATACGGCGGAGAACTTGTAATCTCACAAATGGTAGCATTCCTAAATCAACAGACAGGTTTATACAGAATGAAAGGCGGAAAGCTTAGCCCGTTTGCAGGTCTAATCAAGCCGTTAGATGATGTACTAGAGAAGCATGGAAAGAATCTATATGAGCTAAGTGATATTTCCGACATCATTAAAGACGTGAAGAAGGCTATTGCAAAGTTACCGAAGGAAGTTGACAGGGAGCTCGCTGACTACTATCTACATCTCCTCGATGAGCTTATAGAGGACGGGACAATTGAGACCCTATCTGAGTCAAGGGGTCGTCTATATCGAGAAATGGAAGGTGCAGGGCCGCTTACAGTGGACCAGTTGTTCCGAAAACGTAACATTGTGCAAAAGTTCATCGATTTGATAGGAAAGCACATGATGAACGAACTATCTCAGGCGGATATTGAACTCCCTGATGATTTAAAGGGTTTTATGACAGGCGAAGATCACGGTGTTGAATTTCATGAAGAGTTCTAATGTTAGTGTATGTACAGCGAAGCTCGCTTAAATGGAAATTGGATATACTGAGCTCCCTCTCTACAAAACACCAAATCGATGACAAAGATTGTGTCTGTTAGGAGGGATTTCTTATAGGGAGGGACGTTTGCAAACAGCTTGAATCCAGATCAGACGCGGCGTCTGATCTGGATTCAAACTGTTTGTCATTCGTCAGTAAGTTTTTTCTGTGAAAAGGTATTTTGAGAAAAATTGGAAGACGACATTGCAGTCATGAATAGGTTTGACATAATTGTCCTGTTTAGGGAACTTTGACAAGGGTCGTTGTAAGGAGGGAGTCGTTAATGGAAGATCCATTGTAGGGAGGGAACACTGTAACGAAAAATTGGATATAACGAAACAAGCTGTACTCCCCATCTCTAATTAACGTACATGTATAGTGGAATGGACCTGGTATAACAAAATTTGGATATAACGAAATAAATCGGATGATCCAAAGGACTTCGTTATAAGTGAGCTTCTCTGTAGTGAGTAGAATAGGGGAGAATAAAATATAAACTTATGCCAATTGAAAAATAATTTGACACCTGATTATTTACATGTTTACAAGTGAATCATGTTTATATGGCAATGTTAACTTACAAACATGATAATGAAACTAAAGTACAATGGTTCTGATAAGTTACTTTAGTTTTTTATTCAAAAAGCTCGAATTTGACACATATTTTTATATAATGCTCTCATTTAGCAATTTCTGTAAATGGTTGCTAAGGTAATCAAAGGTTGTTTTTATGTCAAAAATGAATCTTTATATCACAATGTTACCTTGCAATCATGTTATAGAACTTACATACATAATGCTGTAATTTACCCTAAAAAATCTCAAAATCGACTCATATTTGCAATATTATGCTCTCATTTAGCAAACGCTGTGAGTGGTTGCTAAGGTAACCAGGTATCGTTCTTGTGTTAAAACCGAATGTTTATATTTTATCTGAGATATAAACAGTATTTCCTAGAAAATGCTATGAATTAGTCATTGTTTAGTCACCCAAATACACTGAAACCATATTTTCACGTTGCCATGACAACCGGATACGGGAAATAAATTTTCGAGATATTTTTTTCCATTCCATGTACAGAGGTACATATGGTGTAATTTCATGCAAATCGGTTACCATACTGCTTGTATCAATATAATTGTCATCATAACTATTTTTCAGGGCAGAGCACCACCCCTAGGTCATTAACGATCTATTTACTTGTAAACGAAGCTTGCAACCCATACATTTTGTTTTGATTTCATGTTAAGGATACTATAAAGCACAAAATTGGAAATTTTGAAAAAAAATTCTTGACTAAGTTTCGAAGAAATTTACGAAATAGCGCCGATGTCACAATTTTTTGTACTGTAACACATGTAAAATGCAAAACTACACCCTTATATTTATTTCATGGTAAAAACTCAAAAATAAAGTTAGTAACCCCCTGTTTTCTTTTTTTATTTGAATTCAACATACTTTGAACAACAAAATGTGAAAAAGTCAAAAAAAATCTTGGAAGGAAACTTACTGTAGAAATCGTCTTTAAATAAAAAAATTTTTACTAACGATTAATTGTAATC
Source organism: Gari tellinella (assembly GCA_922989275.2). Classification (NCBI taxonomy): domain Eukaryota; kingdom Metazoa; phylum Mollusca; class Bivalvia; order Cardiida; family Psammobiidae; genus Gari; species Gari tellinella. The sequence continues at coordinate 59,210,822 of OV277867.1, forward strand.
TGAGTGGCAAACAGTTTGGGCCTGATCAGGCACCGGGTTACCCGGCGTCTGATCTGGCTTCAAACTTTCAGGACATCAATCTGCTTTAAGCGGTCACCTGTTTTACAAACTAGAAAGATGATATGGTGTAAAGGGATTACGGCCTAAATCGCTTGGTCGCTTTGAGTGGTAGATTTAATTTGATTTGTTATGATTTTACGTCGCTTTTAACAGTAGTTCAGTCATATCGCGACGTCCAGCTAATTACAGGTGGAGGAAGACCCCAGAAGCCCTTTATGCACTGTTTCAGGCACAAATAGGCAACTGGATAGAACCACCGACCTTCCGCAAGCCAGCTGGAAGGCTTCCCCACATGAAAAATCCGAACGACCCTACTGGGATTCGAACTCACAGCGGTGGGGAGCTTAGTGATGTAAGTCACAGTGACCATACCACTAGGCCACGGATGCCCCCTTTGGAGTGGTAGAACTGTTAATAATTAACAGTAAGGTCAAGAGCCTTAGGTTTCATGCATTATGCTATAACAGTACAGTCGAACTTCGATATCTCGAACTCACATGACTCGAATTATCCGATATTTCGAAACATGAATTTGCCTTATTTCCAGCTCGGTTTAGACAGACATACTCGCGTTTTAACTACGGGTATGTTCGACTTAACTGTGTTCGAGATATCGAAGTTCGACTGCACATGTATTATCCATATTGGGCGACACTGAAACCATGCTTAATTCAGAGTCATTTGAGACATAAGTAAACCAGAGAGCTCCTGTAGGAACTTTCTATATTGCTCTTGTATTGCATTCAACAGTCACTTGTTTTTAAGATTCAAATTAATTCTTTATGAGAGGTCGCTGTAGAGAGGCATTACTTTATAACAATTTATTTTCTTGTTGAATAAGATTACGTTTCATGCATTGTTTTATAATATCACATTACAGTATTGTCATTCTTGAGCGACAATATGTTTATACTTTGGTTCTGTTTCAGGGCATTACGTTTGATCCATCATGTTCTCTAACTCTAATACAATGTTTTCCCTCTTGAGCGACAATAGATTTTTGTCCGGCACATTTTAGACAGATAACGGCTTTCTTGAGCAAAAATGCAATGCAGACTGCTTCTGTGCGAGCCTTGTGTGTTGGCGCTTGTCTTGCACGAAGCAGTCACCCTGAAAGAATGGTCGCTGTTGAGTCGGGTAATAATAGATATATTTATTCAGGAAAATAGGCAAATATGCCTTTCATTTATACCTCATATAATACAAGTACAATACATTATTACTTACTTCGGTCAGTGGTGTCAGAAATATTTAACAAAAATCAGTGGAAGTCGAAGGGAAGTAACTACGTCAAACCATGATACCATAACGGTTTGATTACTTCCCTTGACATAGAAATATATTTTACACCAATTTTGAAATCCAGCTCAATACGACCCATAAGTGCCATGCATCTACTTATGTAACCATTTTGACAATTGCAACCGGTACAGACCCACGTCAGACGTTTAGTTGGGTCTATTTCGTTTGCTATCATGTACTTAAAGCGACTCGCAACCAGATGGTGCATTAAAAATAGTAATTTGTAAATATGTGTCAAACGCTTATATAAATGGCAAAGAATTAGTTTAGGATAAGAAATTCTGTTTAAAAAAATGTTTTTCAATAAAAAAAAATACTGGTCTCTGGTGGGATTCGAACCCGGGGCCCGGCATTGGCGGACAGAAGGCAAAATAGGGGAAACCGCTTAGACCAATGGACCACGGAACTATCCGTTTATCTCGGATCGATATAACGTATTTCAATGTGTAGCGATCGAAAGTGCATACAACTTCGTAATTCGGCTCGTGTTTATGTCTGAGCCCGTGTAGAGAAGCAACAACAACAACTATACCGTCTACTAGTCGGTATAGAAAAACGATGGAAAATATCTAAAAATTTAAGATTCGGTGACGATTCTTGAAACTTTTTTTGGACTGATCATATTTTTTTAATGTCAGAAGCCAAATAATGGCAGAAATTTGCTTTTATTTGAGTATTTTATTTTATTTTGACAAGTACACCATCCGGTTGCGAGTCCCTTTAAAATTACATCTCTCATGAACAGGTGTTGTACTTATACGTTCATTATGCACATTAGGCATAAATAAAAAACTAGGCACAAATGGGTTAGTAAATTATTCAAAACATTTACACATTTACACATGGGTATGTTTAGCTATTCACAGAACTGTTAGTATCCATATTATAGGTTAGTACATTTATTAGAGCTTCCAGATAGCTGAAAGTAAAGCAGAATGCATCTTAATGTGCATTCAGGCCTGCTTTCACCTTTCCTCAAGTGAAAAACCTGTTTTTGAGGTTAATACAGTGGAGAATCTGTTATTCTTTCCCGTTTAAACGCAAACGTACGCAAACGCAAAGCACTAAAACGTAGAAAAGTACAACTTTTGGACAATTCTGATCATTCATGTTTATCTTGGTAGCAAACAGTTTGGAGCCTGATCAGACGCCGGGTTACCCGGCGTCTGATCTTGCTCCAAACTGTTTGTAATAGAAATAATAGATTTAGCGTAAACGCGTTTATTGGGAAAGAATAACGTTTTCTCCACTGTAGTACATGAGTAATAAATTGACAATATATACAGTAACTGGAGCTTAAAGGTGCATTCTGACTTGCTTTCATACCCGGGGGGGGGGGGGGGGGGGGGGGGGGGGCTCAAGTGAAAACCTGCTTTCAAAACTAATAACTAGTTGAAATACAGTAACCTTTCTATATTATACAAGTCAAAAGTAATACAAAGCTTGAAATCTATAAAGTTGAAAGCAGGTTGAAAGTTAAGCAGCAGGTACCTTAAGATGTATCTTACTGTACTTCCAACCCGTTCAAAGTGGTAACCTGTTTTCAAAACTAGAATCAGGCTAAAAAATGTAGCTATTCAATAGATTAATTATAAATCATAAATAGCACCGTGCAATGAGGCTTAAAGCTGACTAAAAGTAAAGCAGGATGCGCCTTACTAAGCTCATTCTCTTTTACTTTCTATCCGCTTCAAGTGGTAACCAGTATCCTGGTTCACCCAATTACCGGTGATCTAAGGATTCTTCTGACTATTTCTTATCAAATAATATGTTTGTTAACTCAAAAGGATATTAAACATATAAAGTAAACATTTCTTTATGACTTTCAGCTTCAATATATAAATACAACCATAATTTGACATAAAATAATCATGGTCAACCGTAGCGAGTGTGCCGCCATGGTTGTTTGGCTACTCGTCCTATTATCGGTGATCAGGTAAAATGACACACGGAATATTTTTCAGGTATCGGCTTGAACTTCTTTCGAATATTATTAAGAGGGCTTTTTTAACTGAAATATTGTAATATTTTCCGTCACATTTTTTCACAGTAGGGGCAATGGAATATGTCACCTCTGCAAAGCACTCGAATTTTTTAACAATATTTTAAAAGTGTCCAATGCTGACATACATCGCACTGAGCACAATTTACTATATCTATTGTGAACTTTTTTATCTTGTTGGAGGAAACGGAAATCTAAAGAAACAATATCAGACCATTTTTCAATGAATGGCCTTTACTGGAATATTAGATCTGTCAATATTAAAATGAGACCAAAACAAACAAAAAAAGCTTGGAAAACATGTTTTTCCTCATAGATAAGATCGAGCTTATTTTATTGTTTATCAGTATTGGTCAGAAGTTTATGCCAGTAAGAAGCCTTATAAATCCATCGCGTGACGTCACGGCCACACCCCTTAGTCAACAGATTTTTTGTAGTGAATTAAATCATTGGATATATTGAAAATATGACCATTCATATATATATGGAGCAAAATTATTTTTTCTTCTGGAATTCATTAAAAATGCACAATTTCCCTCAGAAAAGACATTTTTTGCTTTATACACATTAGTCTTGAGTAGCAGCCGAAAGATAGACGGAAGCTACGATCTGACACATGCGCGTAGCGGCGCTATTCGGAATACTCGGAAATCACCGGTAATAGGACGTCCACGATAAATGGGTCAAAAGCGATATTCTCCAAAACTAGGACCAGATTTAAATACAGTAAGTATTCCATAATCGGAATAAATGAGAGAAGAGCTTTTTTTAATAATTTAAATTAATATCCACTGTTATGACAAATGAGTTGATAATCTGATGCAAACATTCTACACAAGTATATACATTTATACAAAATATTGCTCTATATCTGATTACCAATACTTATATGTGTGTAAAAGAAGAGCTTTTATACTAATTAAGGTAATAGAAATTGTTTCTCTTGTCAAAACCTTTATAAATGAACATAGCTAAATTTTTCAGTGTGTATTCATTTTCTGATTTAAGTAAATTTATTAACTTTATCATATTTTGGCGTTTCCAGTAATAGTTATTGATATAAACTTTTCTTAATTCACAATACAATGAACATTCAAGTAAAAAGTGAAATTCATCCTCTAAAGTGTTGCATAGTTGACATTTCCTTTCATTAAATGGATTTTTTATAGGTTTGTGCCATCTCCCGGATTCAACTACCAATCTATGTGCTTATAAACGAAATCTACTAAGGGCTATCCTAAAATGTTCGGTTTTAACAATATTGAGATATGGCTGAAAATTGAAATTACAAAATAATCTGTATGTTCTTGCCCTAGATGAATTTTCTAGATCATTATTCCATGTTTGTAGATAGTTATCTTTAAGCCGTTGTTTAAAAATTGACAAAAATATTAGTGTGTTCAACCCCTTGATTTTACCATACTTTATTAAAACCTAGATTTTCTAATAATGTTTTTACTGATTTTGCCCATGAGTTTTTACCAGGGTGATTTTCTAAATCACTTAGCATCATACTGTAAACACATTTTATATATTTTCCATCCGTACATCTGATAATCTTGAACCAATATTTAATAACTCTTACCAATCTTTTTAATCTTAAGGGATATCTACCCAGTTCTCCATAAATAAAGCTGTTCTGTATTTGAGTCCTCACCCCAAGTAGGCAAGTACCTGCTTACAAAATTGCATATGAATAACTTCTAACTTTCCTGCCTCATTTATTCCCCAAACTTCACTAGCATAACTGAGAATTGGCTCAATGAGTTTATCGAACAAGTCTAACTTGTGACTGACTCACATACTAGGAAATTTTAAGTTATAAACAGCTTTCAATGCCTGACCATACAATGCTTCAAAAGTAGTATTAAAAGAACCCCCAGCTGTGAAAATAACCCCTAGGTATTTAAAATTACTTACTATATCTAAAACCTCTTCTTTATAAGTAAATCTAATATCATTTCTCAGTCTCAGTGATAATACTGTATCACATAATATCTTAGTAAGACGGCTACCGCATGTGGTTTGGATACATTCAACCTCATTACATTAGTAATACTATTACAGTCGACATTCGATACTTCGAACTCGCTTAAATCGACCTAACCAGTATTTCATAAGTTTAATTTCGATCAATTGATCTCGCTTAAGTTAAACATACCCGTATTTCAAAGTTAAAACGTGGCTTAGCCACGTTTTAACTTTGAAATATGGGTATGTTCGAACTATCGCGAGTTCGAAGTATCGAGCTTCTACTATATAACGAAATCCTAGTTATATTGATACATGCATTTCATATCAAGCCACTTTGTACGAGCTAGTTGAACTGCAAGGTCCATAAGTTATATTTTCATGTAAATGTAATTACAGTGAAACTCGCTTATAACGAAATTTGATGTTAAGACATATTGGATATAACAAAACAAATCAGGCATCGTCTCCATCTCTATTATCAACGTGTATACATGTAGTCAAATGAACATAGTAAAACGAAATTTGGATATAACGAAAGAAATCAGACTTCGTTAGAAATGCACGATCTTCACTGTATAGAATTATCAATCCATTGTACCATGTACAGTGGAGACTCTGTTATTCTTTCCCGTTTAAACGCAAACGTACGCAAACGCAAAGCACTAAAACGTAGAAAAGAACAACGTTTGGACAATTCTGATATTTCATGTTTATCTTGGTGGCAAACAGTTTGGAGCCTGATCTGGCTCCAAACTGTTTGTAAAAGAAAAAATAGTTTTCGCGTAAACGCGTTTATCGGGAAAGAATAACAGATTCTCCACTGTAACAAGAAACATATCTGTGTTTACGTTACTTAATAAAGTGTTTGATATGGCAAGATATGGCATCGAGCCCGGGTTCTCTGTATCCACTCCCCTCTCTCTGGGGTGTCCACAATTGGACCATAGATTGCAGAAACGTACGTTAACAAACAAAATAAACAGAATCTTATACTTTAAGTATGAAATATGCAAGTTATGCGTTAAGAAAAATTGATATTCAGATTCAAACAATTTTGATTCTGATTTCAGACTCCGCTTAACGCGACGTCTGTTCTGGATCAAAACTGTTTCTAAGTTTTAGTGTTGTCGGGCTTAGTTAGCAGAGAAGGGGTTAAAACAATCGAACGATAGATGCTATTGTTGTCTCCCATTGGATGTCGTTGTAGAGAGGGAGCACTGTAAGTGTGTGCGTTGTTCGGAGGGAGTCGTTACAGGGAGGGAAATTGGCTTACATTTGCGTAACGCGGCATCTGATCTGGATTCAAGCTGTTTGTCATCCGTCATTATATATATTCCATCAAAATGTAATTTTGAGAAAAAACAGCAGACGACAATTTGAAGCAGACGATATTGCAGCAGTAAAAGTTTTAAGCATTTTGTCTTGTTTGGGGAACAGCCGTAAGGATCGTTGTAAGGAGGGAGTCGTTGTTGGGAGGGCCGTTGTAGAGAGGGGTGCTGTACATGTAGTAATAGGCACGTGTCCTTACATTCATACTGTAGCACGTTCAATTACGTGTACCATTGTTTGCTGTTTAGGTTTGCAGTTTGTGCCCCGTGTGCAGCGTGCAGAGTACAATAGAGAAAATGTTTTCTTTTCACATAACCCCGGTTTCATGTACGCTTAAACTATTATTTTCATTGCAAACAGTTTGGAGCCAGATCAGACGCCGGGTAAACCGGCGTCTGATCAGGCCCCAAACTGTTTGCCACTCAGATTAAAACTTGTAGTCTGAATTGTCAAAAAGTTGTCATTTTCATTAAAATGCGTTTGCGTTTAAACGGAAGAATAACGTTTTCTCCACTGTATTTCAGACCGGTAGCCAACTCGCTATCGCTGGCCATCGACAGCCATCGATTTCTTTACTGAACTAATCACTGGTTGTTGCTTTATATGTCAACTCTTAGTGTTGACATATGATACAGAGCCATTTTTCAACGGGGCCAATGTTAAATGTAAACCAGCCTATATCGGGCTATGTATTCGGTAAAACCGTAAAAAGGTACATGTATGTTGATATTTTCATTCGAATCGACATCTATTTGAAGTATCGTGAATATCTCTTAAGACAGATAAAATGCGTTACTGCTTAATTCATGATAGAAAATGATGCAGAAAGCTTTCATCCTGCATTAAGCAATTACCTACCTGTTTACAATTCCTACTAGTGAGTGGTAGTTTATTGCAAGATTGGCTGTTCATAGTTTTTTAAACTACACAGGTATTATTACTTCGCGTTATATAATTACCTGTATGGTTTAATATACATGAAAAAGTAGCACTGTCAGTTCTGCATGTTCCAACCCCTACCCCTTGCCTCATACTGTACTTAGAACACTCATATTCTCCATTAAAAGATGTTAACTATTTTGGATATCATATCATCCTTTTTCTTCTATTTTTGTCAATCTAGTAGATTGTATTATCAATAAGGTTTGACCTGACGGTCATCACTTTCCGTCAGCTTTCGTTGGTACAATCGGTGGTACAATCGGGAGTTTCCGGATACTTTATTTATAGATTTCACGATATATACCTTACCTTGGTAGCGCGGCGACCTTACCACTGAGCCATCACCGACTGTATTTATCTATAACCGATAACACAATTCCAGTTCGAGTCACCGTTGAATTGTCTATTCTCAATACACTGTAGTTGTTTTCGTAAGCTAACGAATAACTTACGGAAAAAGACGGAATATGCATGAACCGTCAGGTCAAACCTTATCGACAATATCGGGTATCCAGGTAGGGGTGAAGATAAACACCCACTATCCGATTGTCAACACTGTAGTGAATCACACGACTATTTTTAGGACTTAAGTGAGTTTTATTTTTACGGGGAATTTCGATCAAGGTAAAATAGTACTGGCTCCTATAATGTATAGCACACTGCACAGTGCGAGAAAAGAGTGTCACTTAGAATAAGCGAACAGGTAAGATATCTCTCTTTCTATCGCGTTCTCTCTCTCTCTCTCTGCATGTATGTATGTATGTCTGTCTATCTCTGTGTATGTCTCTTTTTCTCTAAGTGTTTCTCTCTCTTGGTCTCTCTCTCTCCATCCCCAATAGTTTCTGTTTTGCTTTGCTTTGATCTCGCTTTAAGCTATTTTCTTTTACCTGTAATTGACACTATAAATTGTTCGCTTACATGACAGATGTTTAACCCCTTTGCACCCATTGGATTTTTCCACGGTTTGCGTTATATTGAAAAGTATATCAGCAAACAGTGTAGACTCTTATCAGGCGTCCGATCAGAGTCTACACTGTTTGCCCATGCCAATTATAAATTGCCGTGAGCCCGAATCGGTTAGTGTAAAATTAGTGAAAGTAATTTTAATGCTTTTTAACACGACTTTGGCAAGCAGTGAAGACCGCGCGGCGTCTCATCAGTGTCTCCACTATTTGCTATTACATATGAAATGTTCTGCTGTACGGACACACTCACCATTGTCTTTTGATCACTATTATCTAAGATGAACCTTCCAGCAAGCACACATTGAGAGTTAGAATTCATTGCAATATACCGGCGTAAGTAGGTTGACACTTTACTCCATAGCTTAATTGTGTCTAGGGTTGAAAGCAGGTGAGCTACTCAAAAACAGGTTGAAAGTAAAGCAGAATGCGCCTTAAGGCGCATTCTGCTTTTCTTTCAGCCTGTTTTGACTGAGCTACCGTCGTCTAGGATATAGGAAATATTTCTTATGGTGCGTATTCATGACTATATAAAGTGGAACTATTTTCTTAAGTGGAGGAATGAATTAGCGTAAAAAGGCGTATCTATGGAGTAATGGGTGGACATTTAGCACGCTATGAGCTTGTTGGCTGTTAAAGTTGTTTCTGCAACAATTCCGTGATTTGAATTGTGATTATACTTTTCCTTTCTATAAAACATCATCAATGTAAAAAAAAAATAGGGATCTAGTTCACGCACGGCTAAGTATGTGCTTGATCTGGGTCCAAACTGTTTGACACATCGTATCGATATTTCTTCAAACAAACTGCCTCAACTCATTTATGCCTGAATATTGCAAACAGTGTCCGTATGAAGAGTATATTTGCCCTATGCAAACAGTGCAGACACATGTCAGGGTCTGCACCGTTCGTCAACGTTTTTAAAACCTCTAAATAATCGAAAAGAACTAGATTTACTATGACATTTAGGTTAACCTTTTGAAGTTTGTTTCCTTGAACCAGTCAAACAATTCGGAACAATGACAAATTGAGTACATGTATATGTAGTTTTAACATTTTGCTTGCTTTTTTTGTTTACCCTCCGTTTACATTGTGCATATTTTCCTTATTACCCGTTTCCTAGAAGGAAATATGAGACAGTTTTATGTCAAGGACAGTAACTTGAGGCTTTTAAGTGTGTACCCGTATAAATATGCAAATTAAGCTTAACACCTTCTCTGCCCTATCGTAGTATAAAGGTCATTTGCAAACAGTTTGGATTCTGATCAGACGCCGCGTTACGCGGCGTCGGATCATGATCCAAACTGTTTGACATTCTATGTTATATGTCTTCAGTCAAAATACCTAACTTTTCGGTTTGAAAAATAAAAGCAGACGACAATTGTCTAAAGCTGATGACGTCATGGCAGTGAAGAGACTAACCGCATTACTGCAAGAATATCGTCTGCCTGTATTTCTTATGTTTAGACGTTTAACGTATTGACTATTAAAGATGGGGATGTCACATACATTTTCACATACATGTAGTTTGGATCATGATTATACACCGAGCTACTCAGCAGGGCTGCCATTTCTCCGGATTTTTCCTAAGAATATTCCTCGGTGTATAATCATGATCCAAACTACATGTATGTGAACATGTATGTGATATCCCCATCTTTAATAGTCAATACGTTAAACGTTGGAATATGGTAGCTTAAAGCAGGCTGAAAGTAAAGCAGAATGCGCCCTAAGGCGCATTCTGCTTTACTTACAGCCTGCTTTAAGTAGTCGCATGTCAACAAAATAAGAAACAGGCTATGGGGTAAAGGTACGAATCGTAAAATCGCACTTGAAAAATGCAAATTTGGAAATCTTAGGATTTTTCATGTCAATTTATGGCAGCCCTGACTCAGCCTCTCACCAGGATCAACACTGTTTTCAAATACCCACTTTTTTGCATGTATCATTTTCGAGAAAGACGACATTTTAATGTGAATAAGTTATTCACTTTCCAACCTTGTCCCTAAAACATTTGAATATAACGGTGTAATTATAGGTCAACTATTGACCCTTATACTCTTTCATACGAGAACTGATGCAGTTTGGAGGAATTCGGCGTCTGATTAGTTTAAACATATTTTATTTCAATTATAGATCTATACATGAAATGGGGTTTGGCCACAAGTTATACCAACTTAGAGACGGCCCTTCCTCTACAGTTCAATAAATACAAATTCTTTTAGAGAGCGGGCATTAGTGAGTCACAGAGAGAGAGAGAAAGAGAGAGAGGGAGAGAGAGAGAGAGAGAGAGAGTATTATACCCCAGGTGCCTCCATAACCATTTTGAGGATAAATATATGCAAGTACAAAATAATACAGTTTAATCCGCTACCAGTGCATCTCCTTCAAATAATTGACTGTAAGAACAGTTAAATCCGCATTAAGAAACTACCAGATTTAGAGATGTGTTGACATTTGGTGACCAGTGGTCCCCCAGTGCATGACATATCGAATGCAGAAAGCCCATGCAGGGGTTCTCCACATTATTATCATTCCTGCATCAAGGAAGCACAGGCCCCAATGTTATAAAACTTCAAATGAACTCTGATCAGGAGCAAGACCGTTTATAATAATAATGATAATAATTTTAAATTTGACACTCTTCGGATCCATCGAGTTTTTGTCTCTTGAAACACTGACGTTTTTTGGGGTTGTGCGCTAAAATGTGTTAAAAACAACGTCTGCAAATCATCGGCAAAATTATTTGCGCGGGGGGGTGGGGGGGGGGGGGGGGGGGGGGGACCCTGTCCCTACGGGCCTGAACTGTTTGCAAATGCACTGTTTGGGAACATTGACAGTCAGTGGTTTCAATTCATCTTGTTGTCGGTAATTTACCAGGTTTATTTGTAAAACATGATATAACTTTTTGCATTTGTGGGTGAAACCACAGGTACTTGACAATTTTGAGGAAAAAAATCAAAATATGTGAATTACCCGAGATAGTACCCTTATATGGTACCATTACAAACAAGTTGGATATATATGTTGCCCCGAGTAACCAGGTGTCTCATCATGAACCATAGTGATTGATACTTTGACTCTAGTTCGAAAATATGTTTTTAATAATCTAATTTTAGAATGGTAGCAGACGATAAATGCTGTAAACGACAATATTACATAGCGCCATTACTTAGCCCATTCCCTGCAATGACGTCATCAGCTCTAAACAGGTGTCGCCTGCTTTCTTTTTTCATATTTAAATTTTAGGCACTTTGACTTAAGCAGTATGTAATTGAGTGTCAAACAGTTTGAATCCTGATCAGACGCAGCGTTACGCGGCGTCTGATCAGGATCAAAACTGTTTGCAATTGCAAATAACCATTGTACTCGGAGTAAGGTAGTGAAGGGGCTGAGATAACCTATATAGTACGGCATGTAGTTCACTTTCGGTTTCGGGCGAGAGTAATGTATGTTATTTAAACCCTGCCAACGTCGCCGAAAGGCGACTTTGCAAACAGTTTGGGTTCTGATCAGACGCCGCATAATGCGGCGTCTGATCAGGATCCAATCTGTTTGACACTCGTATCGACATTAATCCTAAAGCTGACTTTAACAATATTGCAGACGACAATACCAAATTACCAATCCAGACGATATTTTTGCGGTAAGAGGGTTAGGCAGACGATAAAAACTTGGTACAGTGAACTTGGTACAGTGAAAGAGTTAATAATGAATATGTAACGAATCGAGTATCGCATTGCATTAACCCAGTAATTCACAACGCCCTTGAAAGAAGCCATTAACAAACAATTTGCGGTGTCTCATCAGGGTCTGCAGTGTTCGCCATTTCAAATAGATTATGTTGTATGGAGAAACACAGCAGTATCTTTAGATTATCCTTGCATCCATCGTAATGGGATATTTCAACAAACACACAGTGAGTTTGGGTTAATTAGACTGGTCGGAAATCTCAGAAATATGTTCCAAAAAAATGTTAGAGGCATTTTTGGGGAAAAGTTGACAAGCCACCTTTTTATCATAATTAAAGTGTGCTGAATCCATTTAGGGTGCCTGTCACCCTCTCCGGTGCCTTGAAAGCCCAAAAATGGTAAAAAAAAAAAAAATGGCCGCCAAAACGCTATTTTTCGCTATTAAATCCAATCTTTTTGGGATTAAATATACCTAATAAATCTGCTTCTCCTAATCTATATGGTTTATCACGACAAATCTTCACAGGAGTGGTCCTGGGTTGATTCTCCATAAAAAAATTGATAACATGAAGATGTCTGGTTGCCATGGCAACCAAATTAAAAAATAGAGAAATCTTAAAAAATATAAAATTCTTGTAAAATAAATCTGTCACTGTTACATGGCCCAAAGCTTAGATACTTTATTGATATATGACAGACCCCCTTTTAATCACAATTAAAGTGATGTGAATCCAGTTTGTTGTCTGTCCCCCTCTCCAATGACGTTTAAGGCCAAACATGGGTAAAAACCAACACAAAATGGCCACAAAAAAGCTAATTTTCGTTATTCTATGCAGTCTTTCTGGGATCAAATACACAATACATTTTCCTCTCCTAAACCACATGGCTGATTTCAACCAACTGTACAATACTTTGTTTTGGGTCAATCTCTTTAAAAAATAATTTTATGCAGACTTTTTGTTGCCATGGTAACCAACGTTAAAATCAGGTTGGTTTAATTTTGTCAAAATTTGCTAACTTTGGGCTAATTGGACATCACAGAGAGAGAGAGAGAGAGAATCGGATATAGAGGTACCCGGGCGATACCCAACTATTGTTCAAATTGTTCAATGGAGCCCATGAGTCTTTTGTATGCCCAGTACTTGTATAAATAACTTATACATTGTACATAGGGTTAGGTACAAATAACCATAGCGAAATTGGCGGATAAGGAGCATTTTTGCATTTAAAGTAAGTTGAGTATAATTACTATTTACAATGCATCATGATCTACTTAAATTACTATCTTAAATGTTACAGTGGGAAACTGTTTTCTTTCCTGTTTAAACGGAAGTAAATGCTTTCGCAGTTCAATAAATGTTGAAAATAACTCATTTTGGAAAATTTTGACTTTGTATTAAAATCTTAGTGGCAAATATTTTGGAGATTGATAAAACTGGTGTCTAATCTGGTCTCAATTTGTTTACCATGGACATCATTGTTTTGGCACAAACATGGTTTTAAAGAATACAGTTGTAACTACTGTAGTTACTATTGGTTAGTTATAACTGACATACTGCATTCAAAATATCATATAGTTCCTATTCATAGTGGTAGTTGTCGTTATCCTTGGATTTGTATTGTGATGTGGACACTAAACAGTAAACGGGATATTCCGCACAAGTTTTCACTGTTAAATCATAATGTTAGTATAGTAATTACAGGAAGTCAATTTCAAACACAACTTGGGTATTGGAGTGGGTATTGGGGTAAATATCATTAAGATGAAAAGCCATTGATATTCACTCTACTCTAATGTCTGGAAATGTGAATGCTTCACATGTAATGATAGTGCAGCACTTGTTGTGACCGACTATAAGGAATTGGGACTCGAGAAACAGTCGAGATTGACACTGTCTTGTTTAACGAGTCAACGTGTTCCATATTGTACTTTTTATCAGATAAATCTTTAGCATTTGTTTATTGAAAATTTATATTTACAAAGCTTTGCAGCATTCCATGATGCTCAGCAAAAACATTTTATGCAGTCTATTTGCTTTGGCTAGGGAATAAGGATGTCAATCACTTCGAGTTAAAGCGTGCACGACTGGAATGGTTTCCATGACAGTTAGGTCATACAACATAGTGTGAGCAGGAATATTATACTCGTCCAGAGTTTGGTGTACGTAATACATTGAATGACAGTGAGACAGTAGAAGAATCAAAACGTTAGTGTATCTGACCAAAACAACTATTTTGTCAACATCGCTAACAAGTAAGAAAAGAGTAAAATAATCCGTCGATATCCTCCTCTTGTCAAGCTTGGGTATTTACATGTCTACATCAGGCTTTTTTATTCGGCTTTTGACTTTTTGCTCATCAGGGAACCCACCAGCCACAACTGTGACTTGGTCATGTTTATCAAGCTCTGCAGCCTGTTCAGAGAGAGAGCTCCTGACAAGTCAGTCTTGTTACTTGGAATTGCCCAAATCAACTGGCAGGGGTACCTTATATCAGCAAATAACACCCCAACTGGGTCTGATACCCTTTGCACTTCTCTTACATGCCTCAGATTTGATTGACATCCTATGATACCTGCCATGTTTATTAAAACACCAATAAGATCTTCAAATGTAGAACCTTTCTGTGTCTTCACAATGGCAATCAGAAAGGCATGCCCATCAGTAGTAATGAAGACAGTAGTTCAGCTGTTGCCTACATTTGTGAACATATTGTTTCTGCTGTTACAATCTGATATAGAATGGCTGAATATCCTAGCAAGTGCTATCAGCAAAGACAATTGCTTATGGTTCATCCAAGTCCACTGTATGATAGACCGGTCAGCATTTGATACGGTATGTTTGCTGTCTCTAGAACAGAATCCTTTCTGTATCAAATAGAGATAAAAATATCAGTGGTTTGTTCTTCTACAACGGTAATGGAATCTGACATTCCGGTCCTTACATGGCAAAAGGCTTTCCTCAACAAATGCGTTGCGTTACCTTTGTCCTTTGCATTTAGGAATTCATTGTCATTTTATGGCTAAGTCCTTTGTTACAATGATTGGCTAATCTGCATACGCATATTGAATCATATACCACGTAAGTTCTGACACCAATTCGTCTTCGATATATTGTGTCTGCTTTCTGAAGAATCAACAAGTATTGGATGAGTGGATTGGGTTTATCGTCTCACCAACAGTTTTTCAGCTATAAAGAGATAGTGTCTTCTTGAGACAGATACATGTATAGTGCAGCAAAACCATGATATCAGTCCATAGATACATGCCATGATACCGTAATCCGTCACATTATAAACTTATATCGGGCAGACCAGTAGTGCTAGTTCAACATTTCACCTACATCGAGAGAATATTGGATATGATTTCAGAAAATTAACTGCAGCTGGAAAAATAACTCTCTTCTGATCATACAAGAGGTATGAAGTGGTCCCCTTAAAGCGACTCGCAACCAGATGGTGCATTAAAAATAGTAATTTGTAAATATGTGTCAAACGCTTATATAAATGGTAAAGAATTAGTTTAGGATAAGAAATTCTGTTTAAAAAAATGTATTTCAATAAAAAAAAAGATTGGTCTCTGGTGGGATTCGAACCGGGGGCCCGGCATTGGCGGACAGAAGGCAAAATAGGGGAAACCGCTTAGACCAATGGACCACAGAACTATCCGTTTATCTCGGATCGATTTAACGTATTTCAATGTGGAGCTATCGAAAGTGCATACAACTTCGTAATTCGGCTCGTGTTTATGTCTGAGCCCGTGTAGAGAAGCAACAACAACAACTATACCGTCTACTAGTCGGTATAGAAAAACGATGGAAAATATCTAAAAATCTAAGATTCGGTGACGATTCTTGAGACTTTTTTTTGGACTGATCATATTTTTTTAATGTCAGAAGCCAAATAATGCCACAAATTTGCTTTTATTTGAGTATTTTATTTTATTTTGACAAGTACACCATCCGGTTGCGAGTCCCTTTATTAAGTCTTGTGAATAGGTTTTAAGAGCCGCATGGGGCTCATTATCATGACATTACATATTCATTTGTTTGTCAAAATTCAAGCGGCAATTTGCTATGTGGATCTAATATCATACTATAAAACTCACTTTCTTAAGGCAGTTGTGGTCTTTGTGATACCAATAATTCCTTTTCATCGTTCTTCTTCCTGTTCAGCAAACCATGGCTTTTGTCTAGTTCAACTTGATTAAATCAACACTGTGATCTAATGGCTACGAGTTTCCATTTCAGAAATTCATGAAACATATCTCTTTGAAGCTGGTACATTTTAATCAATTATCCATCAAGCATTATTTGTGTGATCTTAATGCTTTAACGAGAGGACCATACTGACTCTATATAAATAAGCTGTGTCGTTAGAATTTGACATAAGAGCCGCTGGGAGGGTACGATTTTGATAACAGGGCTATGACCTTAACAAACCTGATAGAGGTCTACAACGTTATTCTTTACAAAAACAAATCTAGTATGTGTCACCTTATGTTTTTGACAATGTATAAAAAAAACTTTTTCATTCGCAATGTTTGACCATATGGCAATTTGTTTTACAAACTTTGAAGAATTTTAGAGTGCTCCCTCTCTACAACAACACCCATCGGGAGTCAAAAAGTGTGTTTGTTGTTTAGAGGGGGTATATTGAAATAAATTAATGTTGTTTATGCAACTGTGACAAGCATTGTTGTAAAGAGGGTATAATTGTAATGAGAGTAGTTGTAGAGAGCACTGTACTTGGTGATGTTTTACACTAGATATCAAAGCTTTGGGCCTAGTCAGGTTTTTGGCACGAGGTTCTTACATGGACAAAAGTAACTTACAAGAACGATAGGGCAATGGTAATTTTTATCACGGAGATATGCTTTTTAAAAAGATTGATAGATGTCTTCTAGGCCGTACTATACACAAAATGTCTAAGCTCTGCGTTTCACGTGTTTTTATAAACACTGAACGGTTTGTGATAACAGGGGCCAACAATCAGCCTAGGAGATGATTTAAACAAACAAGATAAAGGTCTACTGTAACTGTTGACCCTGGTTCGGGGCCAATTTATTAATTTTGTAATTTATTGAAATACCGTTTTGAGTGTATTGTTACACCCCTAAAATTTAGATCTAGGTATAAACTTGATAGAGGTCTACTAGGTTAAAGTAAGTATACATCAATTTTCTAAGCTTTGGGACTTGTGTGTATGTGTGGAGATGGGGGGAGGGTTTACAAGTTTGTAATTCTTGGTTTTTAGGTTTCTCTTTTTTATTACCTTGGTTGCCATGGCAATTAATTTTTATTAAGGAGATACACCACATGAACATTTTTGTAAAGTTTTGCTTTAATAAACCATGAGGTTAAGGAAAAGCATATGTATTAGGAGTATTCATTTTAATCCAAGAATAACTAGATATAATAACGAAAAACCTGATTTTTCACTTTTGTTGCCATGACAACAGAAAGTCTACATGACATTTTTTTTAAAGAGATTGACCCAAAACATAGTCTTGTACAGTTGGTTCTTATCAGCCATATGGTTGAGAGGAAAATGTATTAGGTGTATTAAATCCAAGAAAGACTGCATAGAATAACGAAAATTTGGAGTTTTTGGTGGCTATTTTGTGTTGTTCAACTCTGCACAAGATTCATCAATATTATCGAAATTATGCCGAGTTGCAAACCGCTCTGACTCATCGTTTTGATTTTGAACTATATCATTGCTTAATTCTGAAAAATAAGTGTAAAACTCTTCTAATGTAATATTTGTGTCTACCTTTTTCCTCTTTCTCTTAAAATATCGCAAGAAATCTTTTGGTTTAGTAAAGCGCAAGTTTTTAATTTCGTGTAGCTTTATAATTTCATACTGTTTTCGTTTCCTTTGAATAAATACTTTATATTCTTTCTTTCTAAAACAAAGCAATTGTCTATTTTCGTCAGATTTACATGTATTAAAATTATAAAGAGCTTGTTCATATATACGTTTCTTATCCCTACATTCCTTGTCAAAGTGTTTCTAACTATACCATTGAGAAAAATGTTTTTTAACTCCTACATCTTACCTCATCTCGACTATTGTTGCGTTATTTGGGGAAACTGTTCAATATCGCAAGAACAAAAAATCATTCGTTTTCAAAAACGTGCAGCAAGGCTTATCCTTAATAAAGATAAAACTGCCCATTCAGCTGATCTCTTTAAAGAACTTAAGTGGATGACTTTTCCGGAAAGAGTTACATTTCACAAAGCTACTCTAATGTTCAAAGTATTCAAAGGTTTGACACCTGTATATTTATATGATTTGTTCACACTAAAGTCAAATGTGCATGATAGAAATTTAAGGTCTTCATCAAATTCTCAGTTATATTCTCCCAAACCAAAGTCTGAATTTTTCAGGAGGTCGTTGCCTATTCTGGAGCTATGGTTTGGAATAACTTGCCTTTGAGCATAAGAAATGCTCATTCACTTGCCTCATTTAAAACTTCATACCTTAAATGGGTTTAATTAGACAGATAGTGTAGTCACTTGTTATGCATTGTGATGCTAATTGCTGCTCAGGGGTGAAAGTTCATTTCCCACTATAGTTTAAATATATATAAACAAGTTAGATTACTGTACATGGAATTTATTACAAGGCGCCAAGGTTTCTATACGCCGCATATTGTAGTTTGCAGCTGAAGTAAGCTGTTATTTACGTTTAATATGGGTTTATATCACTATTCCTAAGGTGCCACCTTGACCCATTACCACACATCGAAGCGCCTTTAAGCGCATTCAATTTGTGCAGTCATAATTATTTACAAAAAGCTAAATAAGAATATTTGCTAGATCTATACCTTAGCAACTTAAGGCTGGCTGAAAAAGCTTAATGCATCTTAAGGCGCATTCTGCTTTACTTTCAACCTGCTTTAAGTGATCACCAGTCTTCAAAACTAGAACTATGCCATGTGCGGTAAGGGGTTAATGCTGCGATTGTTTCATGTAGGCTTTGTTTTTGCTGCTGAACCCCTGATCGGCTGTTACACTATTAACCTTTAGCCCGCTAATTATGTCGATAGTAGTTTTTGCTGTAAGTGTAGACCCAGATGAGATACTTCCTTAAGAAGCTCTCTGATCAGAGTATACATTGTTTGCTAGAAGGAGAAATTATTCTGAAATAGACAACATTCTTAGTTTTCAAATACATTATATTGTACTTTTAAATAAATGGTTTGAATAGTATCCATAAAATGAGGGGTAATTTTTTGAATTTTTTGCGATGAGCTAAGGGTTAATGACTGATCAAGGCCTTAGCTGCTTGTAAGGGCTTCTATGTATATAAGTTATGATATAAATATGGATCTATCATCTTGATCAAAACCTACATGTTGCTTTAACCCTTTACTACATAGATATGTTTCATGAAAAATGTTTTTTGTATTCTAGTGGATGGTGGCTTGAAGCGGGTTTAAAGTAAAACAGGGTGCACATTTAGGCTCATTTTGATTTACTTTCAACCTTGTTTAAGTGATCACCTTTCTTCAATACTAGAAATATACCATGGAGTAAAGGGTTTGAAGTATCTTTGGTATATTCATTCCCGTTTGTTATGAAATTTCATTGATCTAGATCTTTGCTATTTGTTAAATCGTCGTTTTGTTTTGGCTTTATATTGTCTCTACCTATTCAATATTCATGTATAGATAACAAAATTTGAATTCTCATAATGACACTTATGCATTATCATGTTCAGCTTAATCTTTAAAATTCTTTAAGTAAACAGAGTAGTCCCTGGGGAGAGCTCCTACAGGAACTGTCTTTTCAGGGTCCACTCTGTTTGCAAAGGTTTAAAAATACTGATTTGTAATTGTGTTCTTTCGTGTTGTATATATGTTAATTTTGTTTGTGGACCATATTGAAAATCGGTTTGTTTGTTAGATACCAAATATGTAATCCACATGAAATAAAGTCGTTATTATTATTATTATTATTATTATTATAAACCAATCTTTATTGTTTATACATGAACTGTCTACAAAATGGGGCTTATTTCCCTTACAATACTGTTTACAAAACAACGGGTCTGCAACTCGACGAATTAAATCGGTAAAACTATTTACCGCATCATTTACACATACCCTATCAGCAGCATATAAAGTTTCTGATACACAATTAAAGCTTGGAAGGCTTGCAATTATTCCATTTCTAAATTTTTCTCGTAAATCATCACTCCAATTTACCCTTACACCATCGTCAGTGTTACTATCATACACAACATTACATTTTAAACAAAAAGATATAGGTGCATGATCACTCCATTCATTGAATACATCACGGAATTATACAATGTATAATTCTGTGAATACATGTACATGTATTTTAAAATCACTGATACACGGGAAACAACGCTCTGTAGTAAGTAAATAATCAATAACCGAGGCCCCGCTTGATGAAAAACATATGTATACGAACCACAATTAAAGTCACTGCCAATACGCCCGTTAACTATGCGAATTCCCGTGGACTTACAAAGATCAAGCAGTTTAAGACCAAATGAATTACATGTTTTATCAAGCGAGGTCCTCGAGAGGGGTGTGTCAGGCATATAATCACAATCATCTATCTGCTCATTAAAATTATCAAATACAATGGAATCGTCTCTCTGGCCAACTCTACTATTTAATTCGCCAATAACATAAACAGATCCTATATTTTCAAACTCGTAAATATCATTCTGCAACAATTCAAAAACGTCAATGGGTTCTAAATTATAGAAAGGAGATTCTTCTCCCCACAAATAAATTCCACATACAAACACATCTGTCTCAAACTTGAAAAAGTTATTATCAAGCTTTAACCATATACACGAGTCACTATGATTGCGTACTATAGAAATGCCTTGAGATAAGGTATCTCTGTAGTACACAGCCACGCCCCCACTAGCACGCTTAGCCTGTTTATGTCTAGTTTGCAGGCGCTGGTTTAGCTTACCACACGATAACAGTCACGATCCTTCGTTTGGCGCCAAATGTCACAGTCGGAGAAAAACATGCAGTCTGACCGGGAATCACACCCGGGTCCTTCGGACTACCGTTCCGAGGCTCTTCCGACTGAGCTATCCGGTGTAATGACAAAAAGTGCCCCCTCTAAAAAGTGAACCGAGAGGACATTTTTCGACGTAGGCAACTATCATTGGGACTTGATTTGGCATAGTATTATGAACCAGGTGGCAATTTTCTACGTCGAAAAATGTCCCGGAGACATAATGATAAATCTGAGGGGCTAACATTTCATCATTACACCGGCTACAATTTCCTCTACTCTCCTAAGGCTCCAGAATACAGTACCGGGTTACAGTCTTGCACGCCCTCACAACCACCGCTTTCAAAAGATTCAAACAAAGCCTCAATAACCAACCTGAAATAAAATAAACCATTTAAATATAACAATGTAGCCCAGAACTGTAAAATGAATGGAATTAATCACATGTTTACTCCAGAAATTCGTAAAATTTAACAAACGCCAACATTCGGCATGGCCGCGAAAACAGGTGAAAAAGTCAGTCAATTTAGCCTTAACCCACAATATAGCAGATTCCTTATGCCAGCTCAAAGCCTATAAATGGCATGCTTTTCTGAAACTTCAATCAATATGCACATTAGGGAGAGGCAAAAACATACCAGGTTACCTATGAACATTTTCACATTAGTCTGCTCCAATTCAGCATACAGAGCTAGCCTCATTCCGCACACAAGCCGACTTTTAGTCCCTACCCTCTAAAATAGGCATAAAGTGTGGAGAGGTCATGACCTTTACATTGCACAATTGCTGAAAGTCTCCTTTTCACAATTTTACCTCATTTAGGGGTACAGCAGCTACTCTTATCTTCAAATTTGAGGTCAGAACTGATATTTTCATAATATTTGTAAATTTGACATGGCCAATTCGAACATTTCCCCCCAGTACTGTATCCTGGCTCCTAACTGTGGCAGATCCGGTACCGTGACAGAAAATCTGACTCTGAGTCTCCGACAGGCTCAAGGATCAAGAGAGATTTTACTGTGTTTATGGTCGTTCTTGGTTCATAACATTTTGCTTGGAAACACAGTTTACTCTTTCAACACTATGGACCTTTTTACAATATACTCATAACATATAGAAACAGTGTAGATCCAGATCAGAAGGCTCCTGTAGGAGCCCTCTGATCTGGATCTACACTGTTTGCTAATTTAGACCATAATTTATTAAACTAAAGTAGACTGATTCATGTTTGGGTAACTAAAATGATACACAGGGAGACCTTATAACCCAAAATAGTTACTTAGTGTTGAAAGAGTTAAGGTAGTACACTCCTAATCATATCGAGCAAATGTAGGTCAATATCGGTACTGTACATGTACGTAATAGGCCATTCTCGTCAAATGATGATAGATCTACGTATCGAACCATTATCGAGCATTAAGATTTCCGTTTCGAGAATCAGCCGCAATAATTCTTGAAGGATGTTCGTGTGTCTTCATTCTGAATAGTTTTGGATCACCAGTGTGTCCTGTATCCTATCTCAGGTCAACAGTGTGTCCTGTATCCTATACGGAGAAAGTGGTATAATGCTTTATCATATCAACCTAATAAGGTCATAAGGCTAATGATGCACTCTGTGCTAATTAAGCCTCGCCCATGTGAACAGATAGTTAAATAAGTCCTTATTCATTGGCATACGATTTCAAGCTTCTTTCTTTAGGAAGTGACTCACTTGCAAAGTGACTCACTTGAAAAGTGACACAAAGGGTCCAATATTATATAAAAAAAAAACTTTGTATTTGAGTCTAAGATCGTTCTCAAATATTTGATTAGGCAGTTTGGAGCTTTTGTAATGCTCGTGGCACCTGGCAATATTCTGCAAACAAATACCAACAAGCATGGATATTTTGTTTTATTTTTAGGACATACAGCTATGTTAAACGAGCTAAAATTCGAAAGCGAAGCTGGGCAAAATATTAAACTTAGCAGAGACCACAGGGAAGCCACTTGGACGCCAGTCCATTCAGACGGGTGCGTGTACAGCGCAAGGGCAGTGGTCCCGGGAGAGTCGGTCATGTTTGTATTAGAAGGAAGTGGACACTGCCATGTCGGATTTACCACGGAAAATCCCGAAGCCAGGGGTGCCTCTAAACAGATGCTTAAAATGAAGAAACTAAATGATATACGCCTGCACAAACGAACGTGTAGGATAAACCTCACTCTACAAGACAATAACAAAGAGGTAAGATCCTTGAGATACTACATTGCTCCCTCTCTACAACGACCCCCAATGGGAGACACAAAGTATGTTCGTTGTTCGGAGGGAATCGTTATAGGAAGGGAAATTGGCTTACAATTGCAAACAGCTTGAATCCAGATCAGACGCCGCGTCAAGCTGTTTGTCATTGGTCATTAAGTTTTTCTCTGTCGAAATGTCCATTATGTAACTTTTCGAAAAACAGCAGACAACAATTTTAAGCAGACGACAATGCGGTCGTGAATATGTTGGGCATAATTGTCCTTTCTAGGAAACAGCGGCAAGGGTCGTTGTAAGGAGGGAGTCGTTGTCGGGAGGGCCGATGTAGAGAAGGAGCGCTGTTTTAGCTATGGATATGACCGAATATTCGAATATGCTCGTTGGAGAGCCGAATATTCGAATACCATTTAAGCGAAATTTTGTTTCTGAAACAAATACAAATCAGCCCATTAGTATTTGGAAATACTATAAGTAGTTTCAGTTTCTAATTATGTTTGGCGGCCCATTTTCACTAGTTTTCTAGTAGATCTAAATAGCATCTAGATATCATTGCAAAATGATAAACTATGCAGACCTTGATGAGAGTGTCCCTACGGTAGGATGAACCTAGGGGTAATTATTAACCCCTTCACTGCCGTGACGTCATAGATTTTAAACAATTGTCGCCTGCTTAAATTTCTTAATTTTTTTTATTTTGCTATTTTGACTGAAGAAATATTGAAATGAGTGCCAAACAGTTTGAATCCTGATCAGACGCCGCGTGACGCGGCGTCTGATCAGGATCCAAACTGTTTGCAAAAAAACTGTTGGGCTCGGGGTAAGGCAGTGAAGGGGTTAACTGCTATCTTTAATGTATTCACTGCCTTTACGTCACCTGCTTTAAACAGCTATCATTCTCTTAGATTCTCGTTGAATTATATAGGTAAGTTAATGAAATGAAATGTCGTAATGTGTTTCGACCTGTTTTTATCCTGATCAGACGCCGCATTACACAGCGTTTGTTTATATTCCAAATTATTTGCAAATAAACACTGTTCTCGGGGCAGAGTAATGAGGTATAGAGGTTATTGAATGAGTGTTTTTTCAGTAATGAATTTATTGAACGAGTTGGATAAAAATGATATTTTGCGAGCCTTGGCGAGCAACATATCATTTTTATCCAACTCGTTCAATAAATTTATTACTGAAAAACACGAATTTAATATCCTATTTATCACATAAACACCAAATGACACGAAAATCCGAACGGTCTTACTTTCACTTTCGCCCTCGGCTCTTAGGTAAACGATTCGTCATAGGTGTTATTCGGTTTTATTCATCCGTAGATAAAAACACCAATCATATTAACGTAAAGAAAATCAACACCATTACGTTGTGAAAAGACTTCTCTGATACCATATTCAAATTTTAAATTAATATTTAAAATAAAGTTGTTCTAATTGACTAAAATGATCATTTGACATTAAGAATCTAGTTTCGTTTTCAAAATAACGTCAAGACGTAACATGACGTCATTATCATTGTAACGTCTAAATTTGAAAAACAGTCTGAGTCACTGTTAATACTAAAGTCTACGTAGTATTAAGTTTAGCCTGATTTGCAGCCTGAGTTTGTGAGACTGCTAGGGATAATGTTTCTAGGACACTTCGGAATGTTTCAATACCTAGTGGTGATCTATGTTTGTCTAGATTCTCTTAACTGATTTACAGTCGGCGTAGTAGTACATTATTTTGGTGATTCGAAAATTAGTATAAAATATATGCCCAGTGGGCCATACGATTTTTACGGCCCTCTATATTTTGCACGTTTATGTGATAAATCAAAGTTAAAACTTGGCTTAGCCATGTTTTGAACTTTGAAATACGTGTTTGTCCTTAAGCGAGATCGACATTCAACTTATGAAATACTGATACGATCGATTTAAGTGTGTTCGAAGTATCGAGTTTCGACTGCATTTATTTTATACATACAAATGTATATGCATTTTTGGGGTACATTTTTGTCTTTCAGGTCTTTTCCGTGTTCGATGGAAAACGATTCAGCAAGAACGTCAGCAAAGACTGTCAAGTTTGGGCGGCAGCTTTTGTAAAATTTGGGACCGTTAGCATAACGCTACACTCAAAAGGCAAGTGACACACCACGTTTTAATTTTGAAATATTGGTATGTTCGAACTAACGCAAGCTCGAAGTATCAAGTTTCTACTATGCAGATGTATGTTGACAGTCAGAATTTCACGTTACACCGAAAATACGACTACTCTTGAAATCGATTTATTGATGTTGTTGATGCAAGCTTGTAACGTTAACCCGTTCAACCCTAAATATCTCTTATGGGTATATATTATCCTTTTGGACTCTTCTAGTATAAACATTTTGAACCAGTCGACTTTTGCATTTTTTATATGACAACAAAAACCAATGAAAATATCAAACAGTGCAGACCCTGATCAGAGGGCTCCTATAGGAGCCTTCTGATCAGGGTCTACACTGTTTGCATATGTAATCACCAATCTCTACAGAGGGCTGTAGGGTTGAAAGGGTTAAGCAGTTAAACGCACACCCATTCAGTGGTTCTCTGCTTTATTTCGTATTTTGCTAAAGCATATAGTGGCGAAACTGTTATTTCCTGTCTAAACGAAACTAAAAGTACATGTACATGTATATGCAATGCCATGAAATAAACAAGAGCCACAAGCGGCCCTAAATCGCTCACCTGAGGAACTATTGTGTTATACTCGATGCATAATGAAGTTTGTCATTGCATGTATTTGGACTGTTGCATGAAACTGAAACAACTCGGAATTAGGTTTTCCTGTAGAAGTCTATGTAAAACTGATAAGCCTCGGGGCGGGTCCATTTTTGACCCTGGGGTCATGATTTGAACAATTTTGGTAGAGGACCATAAGGCAAAGCTAGATGCCAAATATAAAAGGTATGGGCCTTACGGTTTCAGAGAAGAAGATTTTTAAAGGTTTTACTACATAAGTATTTGTAAAACTTATAAGCCCCGGGGCGGGGCCATTTTTGATCCAGGGGTCATGATTTGAACAATCTTGGTAGAGGACCATAACTTGATAAGGCAAAGCTAGATGCCAAATATAAAAGGCCTGGGTCTTAGGGTTTCAGAGAAGAAGAGTTTTAAAGGTTTATTCCAATATATGTAAAACTGATAAGCCCCGGGGCGGGGCCATTTTTGACCCGGAGGTCATGATTTGAACAATCTTGGTAGAGGACCATAAGGCAAAGCTAGATGCCAAATATAAAAGGTCTGGGTCTAAGGGTTTCAGAGAAGTAGAGTTTTATAGGTTTATTCCAATATAAGTCTATGTAAAACTGATAAGCCCCGGGGCGGGGCCATTTTTGACCTGGAGGTCATGATTTGAACAATCTTGGTAGAGGACCATAAGGCAAAGCTAGATGCCAAATATAAAAGGTCTGGGTCTTAGGGCTATAGAGAAGAAGAGTTTTAAAGGTTTATTCCAATATAAGTCTATGTTAAACTGATAAGCCCCGGGGCGTGGCCATTTTTTGACCCCGGGGTCATGATTTGAACAATCTTGGTAGAGGACCATAAGGCAAAGCTAGATGCCAAATATAAAAGGTCTGGGTCTTAGGGCTATAGAGAAGAAGAGTTTTAAAGGTTTATTCCAATATAAGTCTATGTAAAACTGATAAGCCCCGGAGCGGGGCCATTTTTGACCTGGAGGTCATGATTTGAACAATCTTGGTAGAGGACCATATGGCAAAGCTAGATGCCAAAAATAAAAGGTCTGTGTCTTAGGGCTATAGAGAAGAATAGTTTTAAAGGTTTATTCCAATATAAGTCTATGTATCACTGATAAGCCCCGGGACGTGGCCATTTTTGACCCCGGGTCATGATTTGAACAATCTTGGTAGAGGACCATAAGGCAAAGCTAGATGCCAAATATAAAAGGTCTGGGTCTTAGGGTTTCAGAGAAGAAGATTTTTAAAGGTTTTCCTACATAAGTCTATGTAAAACTGATAAGCCCCGGGGTGGGGCCATTTTTGACCTGGAGGTCATGATTTGAACAATCTTGGTAGAGGACCATAAAGCAAAGCTAGAGGCCAAATATAAAAGGTCTGGGTCTAAGGGTTTCAGAGAAGAAGAGTTTTAACGGTTTATTCCAATATAAGTCTATGTAAAACTTATAAGCCCGGGGCGGGGCCATGTTTGACCCGGAGGTCATGATTTGAACAATCTTGGTAGAGGACCATAAGGCAAAGCTAGATGCTAAATATAAATGGTCTGGGTCTAAGGGTTTCAGAGAAGAAGAGTTTTAAAGGTTTATCCCTATATAAGTCTATGTAAAATTGATAAGCCCCGGGGCGGGGCCATTTTTTATCCGGGGGTCATGATTTGAACAATCTTGGTAGAGGACCACGAGGCAAAGCTAGATGCCAAATATAAAAGGTCTGGGCCTTACGGTTTCAGAGAAGAAGATTTTTAAAGGTTTTCCTATACAAGTCTATGTAAAACTGACAAGCCCGGGGCGGGGCCATTTTTGACCCTGGCGTCATGATTTTAACAATCTTAGTAGAGGTCCATAAGGCAAAGCTAGATGCCAAATATAAAAGGTCTAGGCCATACAGTTTTAGAGAAGAAGAGTTTTAAAGGTTTTCCTATGAAAAACTGATATGCCCCGGGCGGGGCCATTTTTGACCAGGGGGTAATTATTTGAACAATCTTGCTAAAGGTTCACAACATGATGCTACATGTGAAATTTGGTTGTCCTAGGACTTATAGTTATTGACAAGAAGATGTTTAAAGTTTTTACTATAGTTGTCAATATTACGTAAATACGGAAAATGACCACGCCCTCTGGTGGCCATGTTTTTTTGACGGATCAAAAATCTTTTAACAACTTTGAAAGTATATTAACTGAGAAACATTTTGGTGAAAACCAAATGAAAATCGGAGCAGTCGTTCTTGAGAAGAAGATTTTTTTTAGATATCGTGCATGGTTGCCATGGCAACAATACCGATGGCCCCACCCACTTTTTTTAACAACTTTTGAAGCTCACAACTACTTATGTATCTGACCAAGTTTTGTTAAAATTGGGCCATTGGTTTCAGAGAAGAAGTTATTTGAAACAAATTGTGAACAGACGACACCATCACCGACACCGACACCAACACCGACGTACGACGGACGGCGACCGATCACAATAGCTCACCTGAGCACAACGTGAAACACTCTGCTCCTGACATTAACATGCCCTCTAAATGACTTTGGCCTTCGTCTGACATTACCAAAGTTGTGCTGCGGTCGCTGTCTTCTTGGGTGAAGTCAGAGACAGTGTATAGCCACTATACACTGTCTCTGGTGAAGTAGATATGGCATATATGACGTCTCTATCATGGCACACGGATTCTCAAAACGTTTTGGCCAATCTTCAAGTAAGCCTATTTGATCTTTAAATGACTTTGACTTTTGACTAGCATAACCAAAGTTGTACCACAAAGCTCAACGGCTTCTTGGAGTACACATGTCATATTTGCCATATTTGCGGGCCTATGATGCGTGTCGTTTCAAAGTGATAATCAATGATAAATTCTGACTACTTGACCTCTTATTTTCTTTGGTATCTGTCTGAAATTACCCAGAGTCTTCATGAGTTGAGAACACATGCCAAATATGAAGTTTATCGCATGTACATGTAGTTCAAAAGGTATGACTGAATTTAAAGTTGTGGACAGACAAACAGACATACACACCAACAAGTTAGACCAAAAAACAATGTTCCCCGTCTACATGTGACGTCGTGCGTGAGTATAATGGCAGGCTTTGTTGTCGTCTTACCTAAAACATTATTTTATGGTCTTCAGGAATAAAGCTGTCATTTTCCAGTAACCACGGATCAAACATTCTACTGGAAGATAACAACCGAAAGGCATCCACTATTTCTAACAACCCAGCTGCAACCTGTGTTTTCAACATAAAAGTCGGGGAGACAGTTCATATGCAGTGTAGTCCAGTCACAGAGGAGTCACGTGACCCAAGCAGGTACCACCTCAACATGCAAGTGTCTAATTACCAAGCAACTGAATTGAAACGACATTTTCCTGGTATGTACGATTCATGTGCTGACCAAAGCGTCAGACCACCACTAACGTCTCTTGAGATGTTGGAGAAAGAAGCGTGTAAAGGAACAATATCACTTACCTTAACTGCCGACAACATGTTAGAATACACAACATCATGTGGCAAGAAAAATCAACAACAGCTACAGTATATCAGTTCACGACACGTCTGGATAGTGCTTGAACCTTACAGAGTCTCTGTTAAACTTCTTGAGAGGACAGAAAAGGCGAAATGCCTGAATGCCAGAATGCATGGCGTAGATGAAGTAGATTCTCGAATACGAGAACCCTCCAACTGTAATGCTGAAAATTCGATGGAGTTAATGAACCAGTCTAATTCTATGGCAGTGCAGCCATATGTAAGCGTCACAGAAGCAAAGCAAATCATGGCAAGTCGAGCATACCCGCCGACGAACAATGAATATAGATCTATGTGTACATGCACACCAGGCGAAAATATCTGGAAACGCATGGACAGAATTGAAGACAGACAAGAAGAAATGTTACACCTACTCCATGAGAGCATTCCACAGGCGAGCAAGTCGCCATTGTATGCGTACTCTGACGCGGACCGGGACGAACTACTTTCTAACGCGGATTTGCAACCGCACTGGGTGGATTTGATCAATAATATGCGAGTGGACAGTCTTTGCGACCACTTGTATCAACAAAGTATCATAGACGATAATGATATGCACCGCATCCTGTCTCTTAACAAGGATGACCAGCGTGATGCCAATCGGAAGTTGTTGCATATTTTGGTTAAAAAGCACGTGAAGAGGTCAGTGTTGTCAAAGATACTTGATGACGCTCAAGAGTCTCATTTGAAGCCCATGTTCTTTCCAGAATGACTTCAAAAAATTGTAGACATATCCATACATAAAGTGTTTGTACAGTGTAGTTTTCTCTTCCCAATGAACGCGTTTGCGCGAAAATCTTTATTTCACTTGTAAACTGTTTTGAGCCAAAGCAGACGCCGGGTAACTCGTTGTCTAATCAGGCTTCAAACTGTTTGCTACTCCTTCAGATAAAATATAAGGCGTCAAGTGTGTTGTTGTTGGTTTTTTGTTGTTTTTAAAAAAAAAGAAAAAAAAAGATGCTGTCATTTTCTACATTTAATTGTACATGTATTGCGTTTGCAATTAGTTTCGTTTCAACGGGATAGTATCTTAAAGTCTTCTACAAAACAATGGTAAGAACTGGAAGTGGAATCTGTGAAAACAAATTTCTCGTTTTTGGTAAAGACGGGGTATGCTATACCCGAAGCATTAATTAAGGTAAATATCTACCAAAAGCTGAACTAATTTCCGATAAGACAGAGACGTGAACATTTTTGTTTATTTCTGTTTTGATTCGGTTGCTAAGCAACTTTAGAACACTAGTTAGAATCCATGACTAGTGTTCTTAGATATGTTGCTATGGCAACATGAACATGGCATCATGGCATGCTTTCATTTTAAAGAGAAATCATTATTGATTATTAAACATTTGGAATTGTTAGCTAAATCAAGTCTTAGTAAACTGACAGATATGTAATAATGAAACTTAATTTGTTGAAAACACCATCTTCATTGATTTCCATAGGATTAACATAAAAAGCAACGGAGATGGCATTTTCAACAACTTAAGTTTCATTATCACATATCTGTCATTTTACAAAGTTCTGATTTAGCTGAACAGTTGAAACATTTTAATAATCATTAGTGATTTCTCTTTAAAATGATAGCATATCTTGATGTCCTGTGATGTTCTGTGATGTTCACGTTGCCATGGCAACGTTATTAAGAACACTAGTCATAGATTTTCACTATAGTTCTAAAGTTGCTTAGCAACCGAATCAAATCAGAAGTAAATAAAAGTTCACCTCTCAGTCTGATCGGAAATTAATTCAGCTTTTGGTAGATATGTAGCGTTAGTGACTTTAAGATTAACGACAGGTTCCTGTTTACCTTAAACAGCTCAAATACATTAAAAACGTATGCCAGATTTCCAAGATGGAAACTTATTTATGGCCAACAACTGTAGACATTAGCAAACAGTGTAGACCTTGATGAGATGTAAATCCGGGTCTGCAGACTCTGCACTAGTTTCTATTCCATAATCATGTTTTACTGTATTAATAAACACTATATAGTGCATTTAAATCATCATTGTATATAGACAGACAAACAGGCAGACAGACAGACAGATAAACAGTTTAATAAAGTGTGGTAATTTTTTATGCTAATAAATACAATCATTTTCATTGTTATACATCTTTAACATTAACATCCAGTCGCATGGCGACTTACATGGCACTATACAGTGTACACTGTACGCTCCCTCTCTATAATGTCACCAAATGGGAGACAATAATTATGTGCGTTGTTCGGAGGGAGTCGTTATAGGGAGGGAAGTTGACTTATACTTGCAAACAGCTTATATCCAGAGCAGACGCCGCGTAACGCGTCGTCTGATCTGGATTCAAGTTGTTTGTCACTCGTCCTTAAAAAGATTCTGTCAAAATGCTATTGTGTAATTTTGAGAAAAACAGCAGACGACCATTTTAAGCAGACGACCATTTTAGCCGAGAATAGGTTTGACATTATTGTGCTGTTTAGGGAGCTGCGACAAGGGCCGTTGTAAGAAGTGTCGTCGTTGGGAGGGCCGTTATAGGGAGAGAGCACGGTAGATGTATATAACTGTAAAACATTTAAATACAGTTATAGACAATTTGAGTAAGATAGAGTCGAGTTTATAGATCAACCCGGCACCGAATAATTTCCGACGTCTGATCAGGATCCTAACTGTTTGAAAATAACTATTATACTCGGAGTAAGGAAATTAGACTGTGAAGGAGTAAATCCTTTCAACTTGCAATGACTCGAAAGGGCACCTTTGCAAACAGTTTGGGTTCTCATAAGACGTCGTGTAACGCGGCCTCTGATCCGAATGTCGCGAAATAACACGAAATTAATTTACCGGTACATTATCACAAACGGAGCAAACTTGTTGTATCGTTATGTACATTTGCTCCTTCGTTAACACGTGATTGGCTACTCCGACGGAGCCAGTTTTTTCATATCTTTATGTGCCTTTGCTCCTCTTTTGCATGGGTTCCATGCAGACATGTTTCATCACATTCTCGTGAAATGTGTATACCACGTGCAATCCGTGTAACGGAGTCTGACGTAATCAGTAAGTTTTCACGTGTAAAAGGGAATGTTTTTGGAGCTGGTTTAGTTGTCTTAGTTTTAACGTGAAAGTGCTAAAAGGTAAACCCGAAAGTGCTTTGGATTATTTCTCATTCGGGTGTGGTTTAAGTTAAAAAAGGGGGGGCCATTTTACAATTAGTCCGCCACCAAAAATGTCATTTTTATGGTTAGGTTAATGTCACAAGAAATGGCCAGGTTAATGTCACAAGAGATGGCCAGTTAATTACTACGAAAATACCAAAAAGAGTAAAGTTTACCCTAACCCTAAGTTCCTAACCCTAGGTTTTGGTGGCGGACTAATTGTAAATCCTAGCCAAAAAAGGCTAACTTTGAAACAATATTGCAGACAAAAATATTGAAGCAGACGACAATATGTTGGCGAAGAAGTAACACCTCGCAAACTTTTTAATTTGGCGGTGAAAGGGTTATATACATTCTTAGTTCAGAGCTAGATCTATACCACAGGGGCCAGACACAAAAATATACACTCTGTACCGAGGGTATATGTTTGTGTCTGGCCCCCTTGATCTATACTGACAGTGGAATTGGTTCGAGTTACCCGAAATATGATATTGACGTTTTTACGTCTCGTTCATGTAATTTTTATTCTCTTGGTTAGTAGTTAAATTAGGTTAGAGTACAACACTCTACTACGTCATCTGTGACGTGTAATGTTTTAGGATGATGCAGGAAGCGAGAACCAATCAAAACGCGTTGGATGAACTTTTCAACCAATCAGTGGCCTTCTCTCGTCAGAGCGCCATTCTTTTATAAATTTCGGACGAGGCAGGCCTCTATTGTTCAACTCATCAAATTCCATCTCCTCCCTGCCTCCTCCTCTACTTATGACCACCTATGTATTGATTGATTTGTTTGTTTGTATAGTTATATGCTCATGTTTCCTTTTCCTGGGCACCAGACTTTCCAACTGATATTTACTTTCTTTCAAGGTTTTACAAATTTGGCGTTTTTCTGCTACAGAAATTAAATTTCTTTCTGGGGAATAAAAAACGACATTTATTGGCGATGGTCTCGTAGGAATTATCACGCATGCGTGTGTTTGTCGGAAAATGGCTGTTAAGGGTGTATCAATGTCATGACTTTGGGAAACTTTCAAAGTATATGAAAACACTCTATGATGGTTTTGTATTGAAGAGCTATTTAAGATGAATGAAAAAATAGAAAAAGTGTACATTTTGGTGAACAACAGTTGGCTCTACGGCCATGTAAAATTTACCCCACCCACTTCCTCTTATTTTGTCCATTTCAAACAGCCCGCTTCAATAAAATCCATTTTAAAAGAAAACAAATATGATAATTTGGTTTTGTGTTATTTATTTCCTATCTATGGTAGTATTTCTTCATACAAAAACTAATTTAAGAAAAAAAAGGCACCAAATATGAAATTTATAAAGCTCTAAATAGCATCGATATGGTACTTTTTGTAAATTTTGTAAGGGGAGATAACTCTTTTTACTTGAATAACTCAAAATTTTCAACACTGACCTTTCAATTTCTTTTCATATTTTGAACTGCCTTAGCATGGGCTTTCATCTGGTAGAATATAAGAAAAAGTTAAATACTAGAACTATTTCATTTTCAAACTTTTTTACTTTTTTTCATAAAATAAAAAATCTAATAAAATCATGCCCTATACAAAGCATATTTTTGATATTCAAGGATCGATATTGTTCAAACCTGGTGCCTGCTTTGTCTAAATTTGGTTTCTATATGTGAAAATACCACCATAGACATGAAATAAATAATGGAAACCCAAATTATCATGTTTGTTTTGTTTCGAAATAAATTTTACTGAAGCTTGTACCCTGAATGGGTAAAATTTGAGAAAAAAATGTCCAAATTTCACATACCTTTTTCAAATCGCTGTAGCTCAAAAACAAGGACACCACCATATATATTTTTTTTTCATTTTTTCATTCATCATAAACAGCTCTTCCAAAAAAACAATGTTAGAAAAAAAGTTAAATACTTTGAAAAAATGGCTTATGACATTGATACACCCTTAAGCTACTGTTTACAGTTATATTGTATCCGACGTTAAATAAATCTTGTATCTCAGCATACTCTGTATATATTTACTTTAAAAATTCTGAGCAGGTAGATTCAATACTATAGAATCTTTCCAATCTAGGTCAATTATGTTTGCAAAGGCACACACATACGTAACGGTATTTATTAAGTATCGATATATATTATCTCAACGTATCAATAAATGGTGAGTAAGAAAATAATTATACAAAATTATTAATAAACCGCGTATTGGTTCTGTATGTATACGCGCTGGTAAAGGGACTAGGTAAAAGGCTGGCGCGGAGCTGGCATAAAGCAAATAAGAACAACTTGACAGGCAGAGGCAGGCACTGGTTAGATTATATAGTGGCCAACGGGCCGTGACCTACCTGGTCGATATGGGTGGTTGTGTGTTGCACAGGATTTGCAGAATTCAAGCCGGTAATCACTGTTGATTATGTATAATTGCTAAAGAATAATTACAAACTGACGAGATTTTGTTTCTGATAATGACCAATTGAAAAAAAATATTAAATAAAAAAAAAATTAATTTAATTTAATTTTTTTTTTTTCATTATTAAAAATCCCTAGGTTAATTATACCTAAATAATAAATGTAATAGCTATTTTTTTCGAAATGGCAAACCACATAATTTTGCTAATAAGATAGCGAGCATTGATAGGCAGGCAATAAATAGGGAGTGCAGACGAGCATTAAACTAAGAACAACTTGGCAGGCATAAAGCAAATAAGAACAAATTGACAGGCGTTGGTTAGATTATATAGTGGCCAACGGGCCGTGACCTACCTGGTCGATATGTTGCACAGGGTTTGCAGAATTCAATCTGGTAATCACTGTTGATTATGTATAATTACTAAAGAATAATTACAAACTGACGAGATTTTGTTTCTGATAATGAACAATTGAAAAAAAATATTAAATTAAAAAAAATTTTTTAATTTAATTTAATTTTTTTTTTTTTTCATTATTGAAAATCCCTAGGTTAATTATACCTAAATAGTAAATGTAATAGCTAATTTTTTTCGAAATGGCAAACAACATAATTTTGCTAATGATAAGATAGCGAACATTGATAGGCAGGCAATAAATAGGGAGTGCAGACGAGCATTAAACTAAGAACAACTTGGCAGGCATAAAGCAAATATGAACAAATTGACAGGCGTTGGTTAGATTATATAGTGGCCAACGGGCCGTGACCTACCTGGTCGATATGGGTGGTTGTGTGTTGCACAGGGTTTGCAGAATTCAATCTGGTAATCACTGTTGATTATGTATAATTACTAAAGAATAATTACAAACTGACGAGATTTTGTTTCTGATAATGAACAATTGAAAAAAAATATTAAATAAAAAAAAATTCTTAAATTTTTATTTTTTTTATTAAAAGTCCCTAGGTTAATTATACCTAAATAATAAATGTAATAGCTAATTTTTTCGAAATGGCAAACCACATAATTTTGCTAATGATAAGATAGCGAACATTGATAGACAGGCAATAAACAGGGAGTGCAGACGAGCATTAAACTAAGAACAACTTGGCAGGCATAAAGCAAATATGAACAAATTGACAGGCGTTGGTTAGATTATATAGTGGCCAACGGGCCGTGACCTACCTGGCTGATCTAATATGGGTGAAAAATATTAAAATAAGAACACATTGGCAGGCACTGGTTAGATTATATAGTGGCCACCGAGCCGTGAAAGGCAGGCAGTATTAAACTATGAACAAAATAGCTGGCGTTGGTTAGAATATATAGTGGTCAGCGGGCCGTGACAAACCACGCTGGTTTTACACGGCAATAATGAATGACTTTCGTTCTGCAATCTGATTCAGTAACCTGCCATAATTATAACACTTGTTTCTTTTAAATATTACAGTAAGATACTAAGCTTAGTTATAATAGTTAGATATAAATGTTTTTATTTATTTAAAAAAAATATAGATTTTTGTTAAAAAAAACAAGTTTATAAAATTTAGAAATTACCTATGAAACAGAATTAGTAATTAAAATTTAATCATATTTTTGAATTTGCATAAATAATGATACTAATACTTAGCTAACGAACGGTAGTCAAAATAACAAGTAAGTATTGTCCTTCTGCCAACGAATGCATTAAACTGCCTGACTTAATCAAACTTAATGAAATGAAGATTTTAGTATTTAAATTCATAAATGTTTCCTATACTAATTTGAATTTATGTGATATGAGTAGAATAAAGGAATTTTTATTTTATGTTATATGAAATATTGAAATATGTTTAATGAGTAATTGGCATAAAAAAATAATGATAACAGTTTTAAGTAAGAATAAAGTGCTAGTTTGCATTTGTCATTAACGATGTCCCATAAAAGGATCCTTTATACATGGTTTTCACGGGTTTGCGGCTCGCTTTTTCGGCATTCGATTAGCGGTTACTGGATTAAAGGTAATTGTTGATTGAAAAACAAAGGAATCGCTAATGTTGATTATATGTTATTTTCAGTTTGATAGTTATATGTTAATAAGCCAATCAAGTAATCGATGATAAATACTGTAAGCAAAGTGTACTGTACCATACTTGCTTTTGCATTACATCGAGTAATATCGACTGTATTTACTGCTCATTATTGCTAGTGTTTCAAGACTAAGTGTTTTATTGGAATAAGTTAAGAATGGCTTTGATCATTGGACATAGCCAGGTGAAATACTTTACGGAGTATTTGGACACAGATAAGTACTTAGTGTTTTCCTATTCAGGATATCGTGCCAGACATTTTTTGGAGGAGGATTGCCTGTATGATGCGATCCCCAACTACTCAGTAAGTATTGACAAATTAACATTTACATGAAATTAATAATAATTCTATGTCAGTTCAGTATCCTATTAATTTGCAACTGATTTATGCCCGTGAATCATGTGTATATTTGTATACCAGTGATTTTGACTTGTTAACAATAATATTTATGTACAAACTTTCTGTGTCTTATATCCTTTATAATGATTTAATTGATACATTTTATTTGGATAAATTAAAAATTAACTTTGACTAAGAATTAAACTTTACTTTCTTATAAACCATATACCTGCTAATTAGTCTATAGTAAAACGGATTTTACTGAAAATTTTCTTTAATACCTATATTTATAATGTTTAACGTGTAATTTGTTCTCTTATTTTGCATGTACAATAAATAAAAAATGATTTGATCCTTACATAGTGCAATTGTATTAACACTTTGTAACTCGTTGAATTGACAAATAGTTTGGATCCTGACCAGGTCCCAATTTCTCGTTATTGATACGTATATTAAAAACGTCAAAAAGTATAACTTGATCGGGGTACACCTGTAAGAAGTCTTGCGATCGGGGTCTACACTGATTGCAAAAGACAAGAATACTGTACAAAGTACAGAATTGTAAGTGACAGAAATATGTGTCGCAAGGTGTGAATTTATGTTTTGATGTATTGTTATGGTATGTGACTTGTTTCCCTACCCACGGATGAGGGATTTAAATGGTTCACACCCTCAATTAATTTCAACCAATTGGAAGAAAACAATTTTCTAAGCAGTTGCCCTTAGCTCCACCCCCAATCAAAATACCGATCATGGATCAGTGCGTTAGCCATAAAATTGAAGACGAAGCACGGCCCTAATCTAGTTGGCTTACTATTGATAAGTTATTCTTATTTGTATAACAATCAGCTGTTAGAAAAAAACAATTTTCAGTTTTAAAATGTTCAAAAAAGATCAAGATCAAAAGTTTGGATCCTCATCATTTTATTATTTAACTTAAACATATACATTGTTTTATACACGGTACAATGGATTAATTATATATTATATACATTACAATATAGCAACGCGAGTAAGTGAGAAACCGTTTAGATCTTGATCTTGATGAAGGCCACGAATGAAGAAATTCGTGTCATTATCAAGCTAATTGGATTGTCCATCAGTATTTGCATGTAAATAGGTAGTGGGTTAATTGGATTAAAGCCACAGAGACGCACACGTGTATACGCTATTGAACCTGCTGTGCATGTTGTTAATAAGTAGACAATAGACAGATAATAGGATTAAATATACGGATGGTAACTCATTAGCACCTGCTGTGATAAGAATTCTACAATTTCTTTATTGCATTAACCCTTAGCCTGCCAGTCACGACTATAGCTCTATATGCAAACAGCTTGGATCCGGATGAGACGCCGAGTAACTCGGCGTCTCATCCAGATCCAAGCTGTTTGACACTCTGACAACATTTTCAGCAATTTTGAAGCTTGAAGCAGACGAGAAATATAGCAGACGACAATTTATTTGGCGGGTTAAGGGTTAAACAAGTTAATCACGTAAACTAATCCATTAGTATAGATTAAACTGACTAGTGTCATTGTTTTAGGTTGTTGTTCTTGTCGTCGGCTCTAACGACATTGGCAGAGGGGACCCAGAGCGTGTTGCCCGGGATATCGAGGATTTATGTGCAATGGTTCGAGAATGTTCTCCATGGTAAGTTTTACTGAGGTGATATTTAATGAACAGAATAGAACAGTACGAATAAAGCACTGTATAATCAGAAAATATACGGTAAACTATGTAGACCAAGATATGGAAAAGAGCACGTGGAAAGAAGAGGAAAAACATTGAAAATAATAAAGTGTTTGATTGAACCCATTTTCGTGTTAGAAGCAACTTTTAACACATTTCATTTATTTATCCAATTAAATTTTATTGAATAGTACTAATCTTTAACAGTTATGAATATGTACCATAAGAAATCCTACCAAATTCTCTATCCTAGTAAATGGTATCTTAACCCTTTTCCCCATGAATATATATTAAAGGGAATATTTTCTATATTCTAGCACATGATAGCTTAAAGCAGGCTGAGAGTAAAGCAGAATGCGCCTTAAGGCGCAATCTTTTTTTCTTTCAACCTGCTTTAAGTAGTCACCTATCTTCAATACTATAAATAGGCTATCAGGTAAATGGTTAAAGGAGGTTGAAAGTAAAGCATAATGCGCCTTACTGTGCCCTCTCCTTTACATCCAACCTGCTTTAAGCGATCACATCCTCAGAACTTATTATTTTATCAATGTTTCGTTACAGTGCAACAATTCTGATCCCAGAGATTCTGCCCTGTGGGGACAATAGGTTTCCAGGTCGCGACATTGGGCCCACGTATAGGCATCGCTGGAACCATGAGGTGAGATGTGTTAACCAGCTCCTGCACAGGATGGCCAGGCGCAGCCCTTGGATGAGAGTGATACCTCAGCCAGACTTCCATACCTTTCATGGTAAGTGGTTCTAAATGGTATTACAAAACAAGTTTAATTTAAACCGACAGATTTCTAAAATCTAAATGACAATTACCCCAAAGCAGGTTGTAAGTAAATCAATAAATAAATAATAACAGAAGTAAATAAATTAATTAATTACAGGTCATTTTGTTCTAGGTACACTTATTTACCTTTTATTGGTTTAAAAATTGATTGGATTTTCTAAGTACTGATGTGGAATTTTTTAAACAGTTTTACTAGGTAAGGGAAATACTTTTGGCTTAAATTTTTCTTTCCAAAAAATGGGACTCATGAAAGCAGGGTCCACGTCCCGAGTCCCGGATACACACGTTTATAAAACATAAACAGTGTGTAACGAATGCTTTCATCTTTTTCTTAAAACAATTTTTCTGCATCAGATTACAGAAAGAAAGTCAATCATTATTGCCTTGTAATACCAGCGTGGTTTGTCACGGCCCGCTGACCACTATATAATCTAACCAGTGCCTGCCAAGTTGTTCTTAGTTTAATACTGCCTGCCAGGTATCAGCCAGGTAGGTCACGGCCCGTTGGCCACTATATAATCTAACCAACGCCTGTCAATTTGTTCATATTTGCTTTATGCCTGCCAAGTTGTTCTTAGTTTAATGCCTGTCTGCACTCCCTATTTATTGCCTGCCTATCAATGTTCGCTATCTTATCATTAGAAAAATTATGTGGTTTGCCATTTCGAAAAAATTAGCTATTACATTTACTATTTAGGTATAATTAACCTAGGGATTTTTAATAATGAAAAAAAAAATTAAATTAAATTAACTTTTTTTTTTTATTTAATATTTTTTTTCAATTGTTCATTATCAGAAACAAAATCTCGTCAGTTTGTAATTATTCTTTAGTAATTATACATAATCAACAGTGATTACCAGATTGAATTCTGCAAACCCTGTGCAACATATCGACCAGGTAGGTCACGGCCCGTTGGCCACTATATAATCTAACCAACGCCTGTCAATTTGTTCTTATTTGCTTTATGCCTGCCAAGTTGTTCTTAGTTTAATGCTCGTCTGCACTCCCTATTTATTGCCTGCCTATCAATGCTCGCTATCTTATTAGCAAAATTATGTGGTTTGCCATTTCGAAAAAATTAGCTATTACATTTATTATTTAGGTATAATTAACCTAGGGATTTTTAATAATGAAAAAAAAAAAATTAAATTAAATTAATTTTTTTTTTTTATTTAATATTTTTTTTCAATTGTTCATTATCAGAAACAAAATCTCGTCAGTTTGTAATTATTCTTTAGCAATTATACATAATCAACAGTGATTACCAGCTTGAATTCTGTAAATCCTGTGCAACACACAACCACCCATATCGACCAGGTAGGTCACGGCCCGTTGGCCACTATATAATCTAACCAGTGCCTGCCTCTGCCTGTCAAGTTGTTCTTATTTGCTTTATGCCAGCTTTTTACCTAGTCCCGCTGGTAAAGGTTTTATACCATACCACTAACAGGTTATATATTTGTGATTATTTCGAATACCGTTCTATTTTGGACTGGGATAATTCCGGGAACAACAGCGAAGAATTGCAGCGTTGCTGTGAAATTGTACTTTCTCTTTACATTTAAATGTATTTCTGAAGACCCAGTTACGTTTTTATTGTCATTGTGTTGTGTGATAAAGAATAGTTTAATAGAAAGAAAGAGGGGTTACTATTTCTTTTGACAAGTTGAGCTAGCAGTTTTGCATGACTTGACAAACTAGCGGGAAATGTTCACTAACTCTTTCTCAAACGTCAAACAGGCTAAATGTAACTGGTAAGTATCACTTTCTACAGAAGAGGTTAATTAACTGTGGTAGATGTACTTGAAAATCTTTTTGGTTTAGCAAACCACCCAGTTAAGACAGGAGAAGAGGATCTATGTTCAGTCAACAGTTTTAATTTTAAATCTAAACTAAACTCAACAAATACCTGTAGGATACCTGTAGGATGATTTTGGGCTCTGTGGTAGGGATAGATCCCTTTTAAGCCCCCCATCGTCTGGCAGTCTTTCAGCACTAGAATTCTGCATTTCTCAACAAAACATTTATTAGTGTTGATAGCGGATAATGTTTAGTATGTCTTTGATAATTTTTGTTATCCCATGATAACTATTTATGCCTTTACTAAAAACTGTAAATGTCCCCTTGCCAGTGGCGATCAAAACGTATCTTGAAAGTTTCCACATCCTTCGAGTCAACCACATATTGATCAAGTTCATTCCATAAATCTATCACTCGAGTTGAAAAATTGGAACATCAAGAAATTTAACCCAACATGTTAACTAATTCTCTGCATAATTAACGAAGAAACTATATCAGTATATGGAACATTAACGAAGAACTTCACCAGAGGGGCCTAGATGGACTAACATCCAATATTATGGCCCGAAGATCAAGGTAATACGGAAAAAGGCTTGCCTTTTTTCCGTTCTTAAGTAATGCATGATAAAATCAAAGGTATTCCA
This sequence comes from Gari tellinella, assembly GCA_922989275.2. Classification (NCBI taxonomy): domain Eukaryota; kingdom Metazoa; phylum Mollusca; class Bivalvia; order Cardiida; family Psammobiidae; genus Gari; species Gari tellinella. The sequence goes on from OV277867.1 coordinate 59,253,454, forward strand.
ATTTTATTCAATCACTGACAGACTTTGAAAAGTGTTTGATGTGGGTTTAAAAAATTTCCTCAAAACTAGGCAACTACAAAACATGGGGGCTGACATCTTGGATGATGACGTCATGGCTTTTACGAAGAGTTGTGCATGACGTTTCGGAATTCCCGATTTCGGTGCTATTTTTAAACCATTTTAAGCATGAATAACCCCCATCACTCACTTGAAATGATTTTCTCCAAAGGACAAAGCTTCAAACAGTTCAATTCATACCCATTAAACGCTTAAATGAACGTTATTTACAAAAATCTACTTCTGAATCGAACCGATAAAAATAATGGATTACCAATACGCCATCAATATAAATAATGACGTCATTATTGGTGGTCATTTGACTTCCAAAAATAGTTTCAGATTGCATTATAGGTGTACGGAGGAGTTTTAACTTTTAACATTGTATACACGGGTGCTTATTGATCTATTTGATTATTTGGTTTAACAACATATAGATCTTGTCCCAAACAATTTAGGTATAAAATAAAAGTTCGAGTCGGTTGTGTAATCCAGATCTCAGTCACGAGAGGCGTAGCCTCGAGTGTGATCTGGAATACACAACGAACTGATACACACTGGCGATAGATCTATTCCGTTTTCATAAGTATAATTTTGCTTTTTTCTGTCCATAGGCAAAGCCTAAATACATATTACTGTAAGTTCTGTTTCCTGATAAGAACAGGTATTTTTTTTCGGCGGAGCTGCATGGTTTCTTATTTGGCACCCATGGCATATATGACCAAACCAATGGTGAATGACCTGAAATGTAAATTACTTCTACTTCTACTTCTTTACGAAACACTGTCAACGATTGACCATTACGTTTCGGCGCTAGTGGTGAATAAGGAAAGTGAAAGTTATACAGGAAAGGTAGAAACAGACAGCTCAAAGTCAGAATTTAGTAAGAAAAATAGATATTGACTGCTTTCCGACCCTCAGGGAAGACCAATCCGGCTACCGTAGCGGCCACTGAGAATTCACTCAACCGGCACAGCTCTCCCCATCCTCGGTACCTGTACTAACAGTCGAAGCCAAGCGGTATATGATATCTAGAACATTACAGATGATAGCCCCTCTCTGAAGGATACCAGATCAGGGGCTTCTGCAATAGTGGCTGGAAGTGAATTCCATACCGGGATGATCCTAGGGAAAAAAATGTATTTGTAAGAGTCAGTGGAGGTAGAGATGGTTCTGTAGGTCTTCTCATGTTTCTTCCTGGTCCTTGTAGTTGTCGGAGTTAAGAAGTCGTCAGCCTTTATATCAACTAGGTTGTTGGTTATCTTGTACATCATGCTGAGCTGCTGTTTTGTACGTCTTGATTTTAGAGTTTCCCAACCTAGAGAGTCAATCATGTCTGTGACACTACTGGTGTTTCTGTAGCGATTTGTTGTGTACCTAGCTGCCCTGCGTTGAACCATTTCTATTTTGTTGACCGCTGATGCTGTATGAGGATTCCAGACACTGGCACAGTACTCGAGGTTTGATCGAACAAGGGCGTGATAAACTACCCTGTCGATGTGTGTGGTCCAAGATATCTAAGCCTAGGTACCTTGCTGTGTTGACTTCTTCAAGTACTTGGCCTTTCAGGGTGTAGTTGTACTTGGCTGGTGACTTTGCCCTGGTGATGTGCATTGTGTTACACTTGTCCGGGTGGAAGGACATCCCCCACTTACGTTCCCAATCAGACAGTCTGTGGAGGTCTTCTTGTAGTTTACATGAGTCACTTTCATCCCGGATTTCTTTGTATATCGCACAGTAATCTGCAAATAATCTTGTCTGTGAGTCAACTCAATCAGGCAGGTCGTTAATGAAGCAGAGAAATAGGAGTGGCCCCAGGACAGTCCCTTGTGGCACGCCGCTGATCACTGGCACATCATTGGAGGTTGCTCCTTCAACAATGACGCGTTGTTGTCTGTTGGAGAGGAAAGATTTAATCCATGACAGCGTGTGTCCTCTGATACCATAGTGGTTAAGCTTTGCTACAAGTCGTCGATGGGGAACACGATCCAAGGCTTTGGAGAAGTCTAATATTACCATGTCGATTTGCCTGCTTTTCTTGCTTCTCTTGTCAAGGCTAGATGTCAGTTCATGGATTAGAGTGAGCAGCTGTGTTTCGCATCCTCGTCTGGCTCGGAAACCATGCTGGCAGTCAGTGAGAATAGAGTACTTCTCTAGATGTTTCATGATGCTGCTTGTCAAGATATGTTCCTGTATCTTGCAACACAGACTTGTCAGGGATACGGGTCGGTAGTTGCTGGCCTTGAAGTGTTCACCTTTCTTGAATATGGCCGTTACATTTGCCTGTCTCCAGTCCTCAGGTACTGTACCTTCTTGTAGTGTCTTCCTGAAAAAAGTAGTCAGGAGTGGTGCCAGGTCGTCTGCAAGATCTTTCAGTATTCTTGCTGGGATCATATCAGGTCCACTGGCCTTACTTGGGTTGATCTTCCTGAGGAGTTTACAAACACCTTCTGTGGTGATATGAATGTCTGGCATTGGCGGGAATGGTTCCCCTTACTGTAACCGTAACGGGTGTTTGTGGTTGGTTCGATCCCCGTTTCAGATGAGATTCCCATGAGGGCGGTTACTCCCTCGAAGGTCCGTATAGGATACTGTTTTACCCCAATGTATAAGTATCAGGGAATTGGACAAGTGACCAACGAGCTGCTATATTTCAGTCTTTTATTTCTCTTACCTTTCAGTTATCCCACCGAATCTAAACTTAACATAAGTAAAAAGGCATAGAATAACAATTTCTATTTATTGTAGTATTAATTTCGTTTAATGTCCCCAATAAATCTGACCGTCACCGACAATCAACATTGAACAAAACGGACCATCACCGATAGTCACAATGTTCTTCTTATTGGCGAGATTAAACGAACCAATGTATTTAACGTAATTAATGGTAATTCAATGTGACTATAATATTAATTATAAGGCCAGGGAGATATTTCTATTGCATTCAATTTGCTTTACTTTGATTTCAAGGGAAGCACATGTGCGATTTCGGGAATTGTCCCGCTACTGGTTAGTAAATGTTCATTAGAGCTGACCCCAGACTAGAGTGGAGAAAATACGTTTTGCACCCGCTTATATACCCAAATAGAGCGGTTCCCGAAACCCTTCTTCAGTAAGAAGGAGCTGGGCAACAGCTCACCTTATTCCTAAGTATCCTATAAAACAATCTCATTGGATAAAATACTAGCGGACGACAAGCGCTATTATGATAGCTTAACTTGAAGACAATGTAAACCCTGATTCTAGACTGATCAACAAAGTAATTAAACTCTTTAACAACCTATTAAATGAAGTGATGCCAGGCAAATATAGAAATAAACTGCAGATATCATAAGTCTTGAACGTAACTAATGTTCAGTAAACACAAACTATGATGAGTAAAGCAGAGGCCGAAAGGCAAATCTGCTACACTTACGGACACCTGCTTAAAATCGAATAGTCGGATTGGGTAGCAGCCAAATTTGTAAAATAAGTGACACACACTGATATATCCCGCGACAACCTGTTTACGGCAACAACGTCATTCCGGCGGCCCTGGACAACTTTTAATTTTTCTATGAATATTCACGATTTTCAGTATTGTCTGCTCGTATTTTGTGTACAAACACCAGTGAACTGAACTGTCAAGCCAAGTTATTTAATCAGAAATGGAGATTAGAATGGTAAGATATTATATGAATTAGTGCTCATACCTTTTTTTCCGGTAGATTTACTATTCTCAAAATTTCACTGTTTCGATCACTTTTTTTTTGTATAAACACTGAATTATTTTGATTATAACTATTCCTCTGATAAACAAGGTCAATAGTTATAGAAATTATTTTGTAGTTCACAGTACACAATAATTAAGTGACAACACTGATGGGGTCCTTATAACAATTTGAAAAATTGTTTACAAATAATAGATTTTAATGGATTGATACCGTTATGGTATCTTTATGGTTTTCTCTCTTTTCTTGAGCATCATGTGACTGAAAGGGGATCCTATATGCACTATGATCCACAATTTTTTTTTTTTTTTCCGGCCGTATTATTGGCTTATTTGCTATGTAACAGTACCAGTAGTAAATATGACTTTCCGCTACTGCTAGTGACTTATAACCGAGAAATTTTACATGTCCCGGCCTTAACGTAGTGATATCCACGATATGCTAAGTGTTTCTATTTTAAGATATGACATTGATGTCTAGCTAAATGGTAATAGCTTTATTAATGCGAGGATCCATATCTGATGAATATTGAGCTGAATCTCAGAGTAAATAAACCTACTCCGATATATTTAAAATTCAATCCTAGATTTGTTCTTACTATCTTAGGACTTGAAGTATAAGAAATGCTTATTCGTTCACCCCTGCCAAAAGGCAGAGGGATACTGTTTTAGGTCTGTCCGTCCGGCCGCGCCACTAAAGTGGGTTAGAGGGCCAGATAACGGTAAACATAACAAAAGAAGACAATAGAGTTCATTCCGTAACAATACACTAAGGGGCCGTGGCCCGTTATTCGAACAAAAGAAAATAACAAAAGAAAAAGCCCTCTAACCCAATTCGGTGGCACGTCCGTCCGTCCGAGCCACTAAAGTGGGTTAGAGGGCCAGATAACGGTAAACATAACAAAAGAAGACAATAGAGTTTATTCCGTAACAATACACTAAGGGGCCGTGGTCCGTTATTCGAACAAAAAAAAATAACAAAAGAAAAGGCCCTCTAACCCAATTCGGTGGCACGTCCGTCCGTCAGTCACGTTGTCCGTCCGCAACTGTATCTCTGAAACCGATAAACAGATTTGAATGAAACTTGGTATAGTTATTTGTCATCCTAGGAGCACCGTGGGAAATTAAATTTTTTTCAGAAAACTTTAGGAATATATGAGTTATCTGCCCTTTTTGTGTTAAAAATGCCATATTTAATAGTTTTTTTATACTCTAGCAACTACAGTATTCAACATATTTTGTTTATACTTGCACACAATGTCTATAAGTACAAGTTCTTGAAAGTGTGCAATTATTGTCAAAAAAGGATACTTATGACTAGAGTTATCTGCCCTTGATGTACTTAGAAATGCTATAAAATGCTTTATTATTATATTGTTTACATACTAGTGTCTATAAATATGCATGGATTTTGATTAAAACTTTCTTGAACTATGTATTGCTATTAGTTTTCAGATGAATTTGATTATTGTTGAAAACGGAGAAAATAGTCATGAGAAAAAAAGCCATATTTAACAGTTTTTATACGCCCGTCATCGACGGTCGTATTATGGTATACCCAGCGCTGTCCGTCCGTTAACTTTTCTTGTTAGCGCTCTCTCACCTTCATTTATTTACCGATTTTGATTAAACTTCCTACAAATATTCCATACCACAATAGCTCGGACGAGTTCGCGTTTCAGACGTTGGCGGCTATTTTTAGCAGAGTTATGCCCCTTTATTGTAAAAAATGGGCATTTTAAAAAAAAACAGAACTTTTTTTTTAATTATTCAATTTATTTCAAATTTGATATGGTGATACAATGAATGAAGTTACTTAACATATATTACGGGTTTTTGGTTTGACTTCGTATTTTCAGAGTTATGCCCCTTTACACAATTTTTTAACAATATATTGTTTCCTGATAATAATTTTACTTACATTTTGTCTATTGTAACCAAATTTCATATTTATCTTTCTCATCATGCAGGGAAGGCACCTGTGAATTTTAGTTCCTGTTAAATTTTTTTTCTATGAGTTATGCCCCTTTACATCCTTAAAATTTAAAATAAGCCGTTAACTTTTCTTCTTCGCGCTCTCTCACCTTCATTTATTGACTGATTTTGATTAAACTTCCTACAAATATTCCATACCACAATAGTTCGGACAAGTTCGCGTTTCAGACGTTGGCGACTATTTTTAGCAGAGTTATGCCCCTTTATTGTCAAAAATGGGCATTTAAAAAAAAAAACAGAACTTTTTTTTGACTATCGCAATACTATCGGGGTAGTACTTGAGCTATCGCAATACTACAGAATAGTCTTTTTGAGATCGATAGTCGGGCCTACACTCCGGGCGACTTTTTCCAGTCGGCCTGAGTCTGGACGACTTTGACACCCGCTGGCCGTGACGGGCGTATTTTGCCGCACTGCGGTGCTCTTGTTACTCTTTAGCAACTATAGTTTTGAATGGATTTGAATAATACTTGCACACAATGTCTATAAGTAAAAGTTCTTGAAGGTGTGCAATTATTGTAAAAAAAAAGGATGCTTGTGACAAGAGTTATCTGCCCTTGATGTACTTAGAAATACTAGAAAATGCTTTATTTTAATATTGTTTAGTTACATACTACTATCTATAAATATGCATGGATTTTGATAAATAAATTCTTAAACTAGGTATTGCTGTTAGTTTTCAAATAATTGTGATTATTTTTGAAAACGGAGAAACTAGTCAACAGTTATCTGCCCTTGATGAGTCGAAAAAACCATATTTTACCGTTTTTACCATCTAGAAACTACAGTCTTTAATGGATTTGATTTTAACTTACACACAATGTATATAAATATTTTTGAAGTTTTTGAAGGGGTGCAATTATTGTCAAAAAAGGATACTTTGTGGCAAGAGTTATCTGCCCTTTATGTACTTAGTAATGCTGGACAAGGCTTTATTGTTTACATGCTAGTGTGTACAAATGTGAATGGATTTTGAAAAAAAATTATAACCATATATGGCTATTATTTTATAGAATAAGTTCAACTATTGTCGAAAATGTGCAAATAAGTCAAGAGTAATCTGCCCTTGATGAGTTGAAAATGTCATATTTTACAGTGTTTACACTCTAGTAACTCCACTATTAAACAGAGTTTTATTAATACTTGCATATAATGTAATAATACGTATAATTTCTTGAAAGGATGGAATTATTGTCAAAACAAGATACTTGTGGCAAGAGTTATCTGCCCTGTATGTACATATGAACTTTGAAATGCTAGAAAAGGCTTTATTTTAGTACAGTTTACACGCTAGTATGGACAAATGTGAATAAATTTTTATGCAAACTTTATTATAGATCTACTATAAAGTATAAATACATAGCCATTAGTTTTCAAATGTGTTCATTTATTGTCGAAAAGGGACACAATTGTCAAAAGTGTTATGCCCTTGATGAGTTGAAAATGCCATGTTAAACAGTGTTTGCACTCTAGTAAACTCTACAGTCCTGAATTTATTTTGATAATACTTGTTCTGAATTTATTTTGATAATACTTGCACACAATTATAAGTTCTTGAAAGTGTTTAATTACTGTTGAAATTGAATCAAGAGTTACCTGCCCCTGTCATACTCAGGTTTGCTACAAACGGCTTTATTTTAGTATTGTTTAGGCTTTAACATGAACAAAATTGAATGGATTTTTATAAAACTTTGTAAAAAGCTTTTGAATGTTGATCTTTAAAGACATGTGATCACCATTTGCCCTTTCCTCCCACAATAAATTTTGCCACTTTCTTCTGGACAATTGCTGCGGCAGGGGATATCAGCTCTAAGGTGCTTGTTGTGTTTAACTTTGAGATTTGGTGATTTTGTACCCTCGCCTTTTTGTACCCTATACTTTTGGTTTTTTTTGGCCATTTTGTACCCTATGTTTTTCCCAGCCATCTACACAGCATCATTTCATAACGGGTTCCACCGAATATCTTTTTTAAAGATATTTCTTGTCCTTATTTAGCCTGGAACCCCACTGTGTACTTTCTCTAGTCTTTCTTTCCTATTATTAATTCTCTCCATCTAGATTGATGATTATGATAAGGGGCACTTATGAGGTTAACCAGGGGACTGTACCCAGGCGGTCACTTTATCCTGACACGACAAACCAGTCATAATGCTAACCCGAAATCCTGAGCGCCAAGATTCGAAGCAATTACCACCAATTTTCAAGTCTTTGGTTTGACTCTGCACGGGATTGAACAGACGATTCTAATGCAGAAATAAAGATTTTAGTTTTTGAAATACTCCCCTTATATTTAGCTCTACAAACAGCAGCTACACAATTTCAGAACAATCGCCAACTTGTACATTTTCAGATTACCTATACTGTTGTGGAGTAAGTTTGTAGAATGGCCACAGAGACTATCCTTATTGATTCTGACTCTGACCTTGACCTCTGTGATATGGAAATCCCCTCTGAGAAACAGCTGAGTGATTGCACAATACCAACTATCAAAGAAGATAGCATGACTGAATCCCAGAATCTCGACTTTCAAACAGAAGGTATACAAATATTGCAGCAACAGTTAACCCTTTACTTCATAGAAACACATTTCTACACATTTAATTTAGTAATACTGAAGAAAATAGTTCCATTTTAAACGGTCTCAAATATGTATCATAAGAAATAGTTTCTTTCTCCTAGAAGATGATAGCTTACAGCAGGCTGAAAGTAGAAAGCAGAACGCGCCTAAAGGCATTATACTTTTCTTTCAACCTGCTTTAAATACTCACCTGGGGCCACTGAACCCTTATCAAGCTAGCAGTGAAACTTTGATATCCTTTGCAAACAGTTTGAATCCTGATTAGATGCCACTTAGCACAGCGTCTCATCTAGATCTAAACTGTTTAACAGTCGGACTCTGTTTTGACAATTCTCTTTAAAAAAGTAGGAGACAACAATTGAAGCAGACACAAAAATTTATCCAGCATGTAGAATTAATTAGTCTTCTTTTGAGAAGTTAAAATACAGGGCTGTCATAAGTTGACATGAAAAATCCTAAGATTTCCAACTTTGCATTTTTCAAGTGCGATTTTACGAATCCTACCTTTTACCCCATGGCCTGTTTCTAGTTTTGTTGACACATGGCTGCTTAAAGCAGGCTGGAAGTAAAGCAGAATGCGCCTCACGGCACATACTGCTTTACTTTCAGCCTGCTTTAAGCTTTACCATGATGTACTGGAAAAAAATCTGAAGATTTAGAAAAAATCCGGAGAAATGGCAGCCCTGAAAATTAGGGGTGACTATCGAGGTCAAAAAGACTATCCTGATAGTATTGTGATAGTTCAAATACTATCCGGATAGTATTGCGATAGTCAATAAACTATTGCGATACTATCACGATAGTTGTTTTAATAACTATTTTCATATATAAACAGAGGCTTGTTTAGCTAGCTTCGAAGCCGTGTTCTGAGGGAAGTTTTCAGACGTTTTCATTGAGTTCGCTATTGCCACAGACAGGTGTTTACGTGTCATGTGATCGATTAAATTGGATGTGTTTCCACTAAGTTTTATATTACAGTTTCTGCATGCAACTTTTGTCTGATCTACTAAAATAGACGTCTCGTCGGTACGATAACGTGTCGGTTGATGACGTCATAGGGGGCGGGGCTAACAACCTGTCAATCATTGCCTCCAAACCGACCCATATGTAGTTCTGCTGTTTCTGTCAAACTCACATATTGGACATATTGATGGAAAAAATCCAATGATTTGTGACAAACAGCTTTTCCCCAGATCAGACGCTGCATTGCGCGGCGTCTAATCTGGATTCAATCTGTTTGCGAATGTAAGCCAATTTTCCTCCCTCCGAACAGCACACACAATCTTTGTCTCCCATTGGGTGTTGTTGTAGAGAGGGATTCTGCAGTATACATAATTGGAAGATTAGTTTTCTGCATGTCTTTCTATTTCTACTAGCTGTCAATGAGCAAAGGGCCTCAGGTAGTAGCCATGACAGACAAGGGGAGATCAGCTTCACAACACCAACAGTAGAAGAATCAGTTGAGCAGGTGGCCTCAGGCAGTAGTTATGACACAGTAATGGAAGACTCAGTTGATGGTCATCTGAAGAAGCCACCTGAACAGGTACAAGTTTGAAATGTAATCCTTTGCATGCTGAAAATATACCTTTACCCCATAGCCTTATCCGCCTATTTCTAAGTTTTAAAGACAGGTGACCTTTTAAAGCAATTTTATTTAGAGATGCTGGTAGATTAATGCACATTCTGCTTTACTTCAACCTGCTTTAAGCTACCATCTGCAATGATATGGCAAATATTTATTACTGCATCAAATAGAACTATTTTCTTGAGTAGAGAAATTTATCAAATGTGTAAAGTGGTGTTTCTATGGAGTAAATGGTTCTATTCAATTCAGATTTAAGCCTGTTTGGCAAAAATACCTTTAATATTCCTTTGATTATTCTTTTAGTTAATTCAGGTTTAACTTAAAATTTAAGTCTGTTGAGCAAATTGGTTTCAGGCTTTTCAAATTACAGGGCTGCCAAGATTTCCCAATTTTCAAGCGTGATTACTTAAAGCAGGTTGAAGGTAAATCAGAATGTGCCTGAAGGCGCATTCTGCTTACTTTCATCCTGCTTTAAGCTACCATCTGCTATGATAAAAATGCAAAGATTTAGGAAAAAATCCGGAGTGATGGCAGCCCATAAATTATCTGGTAAACAGTCAACATTGCAGATATCACCAGGGCTCCAGATAATAGGGAGTTATTTCAACAAATCAAACATTTTCTCACTCTTTTCCGCACCAAATCCTATGGTGTTACTAATCATTAGAATCCTCTCGAAGAGACGATTCTAATGAGTAGCGACACCATAAGGTTTAATTGAGAAATAAAGATTTTGGTTTTTAAAAAACTACCTTTATCTGGTGCCCTGTATCACATGGACTGTGTGAGTAAAATGCACTTTTCTCTTTGTCTTCAGATGTCAGACTTGAAAGAGATTGAGGGTCCAGACCTGCCGGAGTATGACAGTCTGCAAGAATACAGTGTAGATGTAAGCAGGGTTCCAGATTAGGAGAGTATTTCGAAAACCAAAATCTTTATGCTAGCTCAAAACCATATAGTGTGACTACTTATTAGAATTTTCTCTTCTGGACGTTTCTAATAAGTAGCAGGGATTTCCCCAGGCCGTTTTCGCCTGTCGCAGGCGACATGCCTTCCTTCCAGGCGGTCTCTTCGCGACATGCTTTGATCTGGCCGACATGTCTTAATCCGTAGAGCGACTAGCCTTAATCAGGGCTCTGTGTTGTGTATTCCAGTAATTATTTCATATGCTTAACGCCGTCACGCGCGTCAGGCGTGTGCTTAGCTTCATCAACCAATCGGGAGCCGAATTTCCTTATCTAAACGGTGATTGACAGGGACTCGTTCCATTTTGAGCGAGATTAACTTTTGATTGACGTTTCTAAAATCGCTAGTGCGAGTAGATTCTACAACATGGCTAACTTTACAAACAGCGACTTGAATGATTTTCGGAAAACAAGCTACGAACAACGCTGAAAGAAAAATAAATACTAGCTGAAACCGGAATCTCGGACATTCCTTTTCCCGAATTTAACATTCATAAGATTATTAACGGTGGACTGAAAATTAGCCGCGAATAATGAGACGTGAAATCGCGTGTCGCCTCGGAAAAATATTCTCGATACGCGGCCTGTTAAATAAGGAAATTCTCCGTAAATACAGAACAAATGAATGTTTTAAATGACTATAAATTACCTTTTAGAATTTATTTCCTCACAACTCCGTTTTAATTAATAATCACGTAACAGACGTAAAACAGTATTCCAAACTTCCGAAATGAAATCCTAATGCGCGGCATGCTTCGAACTTTGTCACATGTCTTTACTTGTAATTGGTTATCAAATAGATCTAGACTAGGTAATTTCCAGCGTCATTTTTTGAAAAAATCCAATAAGATTAGACGTTATAAACTTCCATTTAGAATGACAGGAAATTAACATAATTTGCGATGTTTAAAATTAGCACTTATTCGTATGCAATGGCTATCGACGTGGAAGACGTTTTTCGTGGGAGTTTCGGGAAATAAGTTACAAGAGAAGAACAAAAGCAACACATACACTCGGGAAACGATGAATCTCTTAAAATAGCTTTCTGGTATTTTTGGTAAATATAAATTGAAATTGAATACTTGGAGATTAAATATTGAAACAGAAAACAATCGTGACAACAAATATTCAAGTAGACTTGGATTTATCTCAAGACAAAGTCAAACAGTCTAATTAATTCTTCACAGAGTTAAAATTTGTTTTCTGTTTTTATGATGGATGGATGTTTAGAGCAGGCTTAAAGTAAAAATGAATCCTCTATTTGACATCCACTTGCCGGGATGCAGGGACATTTTCTATGCTCTCTTAACCCACAGGTTCTTGACACATAAAAAAAAAAAAAAAAAAAAGTTTTTTTATACTAAACCTCCATTAGATCTATATTACCGTATCTAGATCTTTCTTCGATAGAGTACAAAAACAATTTCTTTTCTTTAACCTCAAGGGAACAGAGCAGGGTTTTCCCTTGCATTTTGTAATTGAGAGTCCTAAGGACCCTCAAACCTTTCACTTTGAGAGTCCCTCAGCACATTTGGGGGTCCCAAATTAATTTTATGTGTATAAAATGCCTTACAATGTTGACAAATAACTTGTTAAACCTTTGTAAACACTAAAACAGTGCATATTCATGATCTCTGTTGACCTGAGCATACCCCACATCAGCACCCAGGATTTACATATCTGATGAATTGTGGGTTTGGAGTAAAATGTGGTCAAAGATTTGAGGGTCCTTGGGACTCCTGGGGTTGGACAAATAGGAGTCCCAGGTGACAGAATTGAGTCCAAGATGCAGGAAACCTGCGTCCGGGAAAACCCTGGTTTAAGTATGATACATTTAAATCACCATGCACTGTACTTAATTCTAAATAAGGGTAGGTGTTTGTGTGTATGTTTGACTGTGTGTGGCAAGTTAATGTTTAACCGTTTCAAATAAATTCTTTGATTAAGTTTATGAGACTAATGAATGTTTTTCCAAAAACATAAGTAAGACAACCAGTTTTTCCCTGGTTAGGGGCTTCCTGTTCTGGATCTACTGTTTGCAGCACAAGCCTATACCTACTTGTTTCTGCATTTCTGTTTCAGAATTTATTTATTTGAAAACAAAAGTGAGCATTTCTAGTATTTGTGTGTATTATCTGATTGAGTGTGACAGTACTGAGTAGTGTAGTATGTATAGCAGAGAAAATTGAAAATGTGTGTACATTTCACATGCTTTAAACTTTCAAATACTGATTTGTTAAAAAGACTGTTCCATTTTGGTCAAGCGACTACATGTTGTTTGTGGTTTCTGTCAATAGTATTTTTTCCAAACACTTTACAATCTTGTAAATGGCACCGACACTGATTAGAGGACTCACACAGGAGACCAGACTGGGTCTACGTTTTTTCCATAAGTCCAGACATTCATAGTTTCCACATCCTAGTTTCTGGATATTTTTTATGTAATTATGTATAAAATAAGTGAATTAATGTGTTTCAGCTATTTATCATTTTTGTGCTTTAACAACTTGTAAGGTTTAACAATGTAATACTTTGTTGCAAAATAATGGAAAACTGCTTAATGCAAGCTGCAGTCAGCAACTGTACTGGGAGATCAGCAGGTACATGTATTATAGTAAACTTTAGCTATGAATTGTAACTTAAATATTGGTGCTGAACTTAAAAACAAAAGCCCTACTCACACTAGATCTAGGAAACAGAATAATACTTATGTCAGCCATTTCCATATAAACACACTATAGTATACACTACATATATGTATTGCTAAAAATGCACTATTTCATTGATTAAAGTGCAAAAAATTTCGCCGCAGCGCGGGATGGAGAGGCCTCCCGCACCCTCCCCCTAGGCCCCAAATTCAACATGCCTTCAGAAAATCCGGGGGAAATCCCTGAGTAGTCACACCATTTGGTTTGGTTTGGATATAATGAAAGAAATGTTGAAACTGCAGTATAACCTCAGTTATCCGACACCCCATGGTTCCATGTTTGTAAGTCGGTTAGGGGTGGTTGTCGGTTAACAGAATTGGGCTTCAGCGCACAAGTTTACACACCCAAGATTGTCGAAATAAGGAGTCCCCTGCTCCGGATCTACACAGTTTTTCCATTATTCTTTCTACAGTAGGCATAAACATGTATAGTCAGTGTACAATCGGAAGTAAACACGCATAGATGTAGATATTAAGGGATCAACTAAAACACCGGCACATTCGTATTTATATTTTATATACAAGTACAGTCTTCTCTCCTTATGTCGAACTAGCGGGAAGTTAACAAAAACTTCAAAACACGAGAATGTTTTTATTTTCTCTCAATATAACTTGAGCATGCATTTTTACACCTGCGATTATTACTATAGACTCGACCTATTTCGTACTTCTAATGTTGACAACTTGACAGTGAGGACGATTGGCAGATACCTGTCCAATTTGAACACGAAATAATGGTCTGGGTTAGCTATTGTTGGAAAGCATGGATAAGTTGGTCTTTTCGGCACTGCGACCCTGAATGGGTTGCTTACACGTGTTGGCTGAAGTTATCTTATTAACCCTCACATTATTCACTCATTGTTTAAACAATACATTTTGTCTTACACGGTCATCCCAGCAATATGTGGCATTGTCACCTGCGTGTGTATAGTCGGTCAATGATCAAAGGTCAGCATACCGTCCGACAACGGGGTGTGAAAATCCTCTATTTGCCTTTTTTGGTCCGTCAAGGTATGTCTGATAATGGTTAACAGAGGATCCCATCAAGAGAGAGGTTAGGTTACATAAAATATATAGGGAAATTGCCGGGACCAAACATCAGGGTCGGATAACAGAGGTTTACGGTCAAGAGAGGTGTCGATCGACAACTTGAAGGACCCACGTCTGTGACTTTTATAAAAAGAATTGGATGTCCTTTGGACAACTACAGTGCTCCCTCCTCACAACAGTCCTCTGAACAACGGTTACTTTCTTACAATAACGCTTGTCACTAATCACCATGTACAAGACAATTATGTCAAACTCTTTACCTGCTGCAATAGCCTCTGTTTAAAATTGTTGTCTGCTGTTTTTATACGCCCGTCATCGACGGTCGTATTATGGTATACCCAGCTCTGTCCGTACGTCCGTCCGCACATCCATGGGTTAGAGGGCCTTTTCTGGCCAGATAACGGTAAACATAACAAAAGAAGACAATAGAGTTCATTCCGTAACAATAGAATAAGGGGCCGTGGCCCGTTATTCAAACAAAAGAAAATAACAAAAGAAAAGGCCCTCTAACCCATTTCGGTGGCACGTCCGTTAACTTTTCTTGTTAGCGCTCTCTCACCTTCATTTATTTACCGATTTTGATTAAACTTCCTACAAATATTCCATACCACAATAGCTCGGACGAGTTCGCGTTTCAGACGTTGGCGGCTATTTTTAGCAGAGTTATGCCCCTTTATTGTAAAAAATGGGCATTTTTTAAAAAAAAAACAGAACTTTTTTTTTAATTATTCAATTTATTATAAATTTGATATGGTGATACAATGAATGAAGTTACTTAACATATATTACGGGTTTTTGGTTTGACTTCGTATTTTCAGAGTTATGCCCCTTTACACAATTTTTTAACAATATATTGTTTCCTGATAATAATTTTACTTACATTTTGTCTATTGTAACCAAATTTCATATTTATCTTTCTCATCATGCAGGGAAGGCACCTGTGAATTTTGGTTCCTGTTAAATTATTTTTCTATGAGTTATGCCCCTTTACATCCTTAAAATTTAAAATAAGCCACACTTCGTCCGTTAACTTTTCTTCTTAGCGCTCTCTCACCTTCATTTATTGACCGATTTTGATTAAACTTCCTACAAATATTCCATACCACAATAGTTCGGACGAGTTCGCGTTTCAGACGTTGGCGACTATTTTTAGCAGAGTTATGCCCCTTTATTGTCAAAAACGGGCATTTTTAAAAAAAAAAAACAGAACTTTTTTATTTTTGATTCAATTCATTTCAAATTTGATATGGTGATACAATGAATGAAGTGCCTTAATATATATTACGGGTTTTGGGTTTGACTCTGTATTTTCAGAGTAATGCCCCTTCACACAATTTTTTAACAATATATTGTTTCCTGATAATAATTTTACTTACATATTGTCTATTGTAACCAAATTTCATATTTAGCTTTCTCATCATACAGGGAAGGCACCTGTGAATTTTGGTTCCTGTTAAATTTCAGACGTTGGCGACTATTTTTAGCAGAGTTATGCCCCCTTTATTGTCAAAAATGGGCATTTTTTTAAAAACCCAGAACTTTTTTCTTGACTATCGCAATACTATCGGGATAGTACTTGAGCTATCGCAATACTACAGCATAGTCTTTTTGAGATCGATAGTCGGGCCTACACTCCGGGCGACTTTTTCCAGTCGGCCTGAGTCTGGACGACTTTGACACCCGCCGGTCGTGACGGGCGTATTTTGCCGCACTGCGGTGCTTTTGTTCTCAAAGGCACATATTGGACATTTTGACAGAAAAAGCATAATGACGAGTGACAAACAGTTTGAATCCAGATCTGTCACCACGTTATGCAGGTGTCATATCAAAATTGGACCCCCGTAAAAAATGGACCCGGGTCCAATTTGATAGCGAAATATGGACCCGCGGGTCCATATTTCGCTATCAAATTTGGACCCCCCCTGTAAAAAATTGAACCCCCATGCAAAAATTTAGAATGATAAAAAAACATAATAAAAAGTTAAGAAACAAGAAACCAATGAATATTTTAACCCATTACCCAATAAATATGCCTTTTTACGCCCTTAAAATAATTCCAATTTATTCAGTCACAAACATTTACTGTATAGGAAATATTTCATGTATCCTAGAAGATGGTAGCTTAACCAATTACCCAATAAATATGCCTTTTTACGCCCTTAATTTATTCTTCCACTTAAGAAAGTAGTTCCATTTTGTACAATGTATTCCTACATTGAAGAAAATATTTCCATTTTATACAGTCACAAACATTTACTGTATAGGAAATATTTTATGTATCCTAGAAGATGGTAGCTTAACCCAGTATCCAATAAATGTGCCTTTTTACGCCCTTAATTTAATTGGACCCCCCCTCCTCCCTTGGCAACACCCAACCATAAGTCATTTGATATTCACATCAATTTTAATTCTTTTCCATTACTGGTTAAGTTTTAGTGATGTTTTTCTCCTAATCTGAGGTTACTATAGGCTGCAAATTATTTCAGTTGGAGAGGGGGGTCCAAATTTGATGGCGTAAAAATTGGACCCCCCCTCCCTTTTCAACATCTAACCATAAGTCATTTGATTTACACATCAATTTTAATTCTTTTCCATTAGTTGTTAAGTTTTAGTTATGTTTTTCTCCTAATCTGAGGTTACTATAGGCTGCAAATTATTTCAATTGGAGAGGGGGAGAAAAACATCACTAAAACTTAACAAGTAATGGAAAAGAATTAAAGTTGATGTGTAAATCAAATGACTTATAGTTCGGTGTTGAAAAGGAAGAAGGGGGGTCCAATTTTTACGCCATCAAATTTGGACCCCCCTCTCCAAATGAAATAATTTGCAGCGCATAGTAACCTCAGATTAGGAGAAAAACATCACTTAAACTTAACAAGTAATGGAAAAGAATTTAAGTTGATGTGTAAATCAAATGACTTATGGTTGGGTGTTGAAAAGGGAGGGGGGGGGGGGGTCCATTTTTTACGCCATCAAATTTGGAAAACCCCCCCCCCCCCCCCCCCCCCCCCCTCCCCCCTCTTCTCCAACCAAAATAATTTGCAGGTCATAGTAACTTCAGGTAAAGAGTAAAACATTACTTAAACAAAACAAATAATGGAAAAAAATTAAAATTGATGTGTAAATCAAATGACATATTGTTGGGTGCTGAAAAGGGAGGGGGGGTTCCATTTTTTACGCCATCAAATTTGGACCCCCTCCCTTCTCCAACCAAAATAATTTGCAGGGCATAGTAACTTAAGGAAAGGAGTAAAACATTACTTAAACAAAACAATTAATGGAAAAGATTTAAAATTTATATGAATATCAAATGACTTATGGTTGGGTGTTGAAAAGGAAGGGGGGTCCAATTTTTACGCCATCAAATTTGGACCCCCCCTCTCCAATTGAAATAATTTGCAGCGCATAGTAACCTCAGATTAGGAGAAAAACATAACGAAAACTTAACAACTAATGGAAAATAATTAAAATTGATGTGTAAATCAAATGACTTATGGTTAGGTGTTGAAAAGGGAGGGTGGGGGGTCAAATTTTTACGCCATCAAATTTGGACCCCCCTCTCCTACTGAAATAATTTGCAGCCTATAGTAACCTCAGATTAGGAGAAAAACATACATAAAACTTAACAACTAATGGAAAAGAATTAAAATTGATGTGTAAATCAAATGACTTATGGTTGGGTGTTGAAAAGGGAGGGGGGGGGGGGTCCAATTTTTACGCCATCAAATTTGGACCCCCTCTCCAACCAAAATGGTTTTTTTTATTTTATCTTTTTTAATTTTTTTTATGGGCATAACAACCTCAAGATAGGAGTAATCAATATTTTGCATTAGGGAGAAGCATTACCAACTTTTTAGGGGGGGAGGGTCCAAAATTTACAGGGGGGGTCCATATTTCGCTATCAAAAATGGACCCGCGGGTCCATTTTTTACGGGGGTCCAAATTTGATCTGACACCGGGTCTGATCTGAATTCAAGCTGTTTGCATATGTAAGCCAATTTCTGTCCCAATAACAACTCACTCTAAACAACACACACAGTATTTGCTTCCCTATGGGTGTTGTTGTAGAAAGGGAACACTGTACTTTCTATCAAACTGGTTGTCTGTATGTCAAGAATTGTAACACTTCTGGGAAAACTATGCAACCAGGAATTGAACTCGGGACCCTTCCTTTGCTTACAGGGCAAGTGCTCTACTGACTGAGCAAACAGACCGCTTACACAAATACCACCATTTAACCTTAAATTCAACCCTGCTACACCTCCATAAGTTTCAGAGGTGAATGAATTAACACCGTTTTGCACAAGTTTTGACTTTATTCTTATTTCTTTTACACTAGATGCCAGATTCAAAAGATATTGAGAGTGAAGATCTTCCAGATATTGAGAGTCCAGAACTTCCTGATTACGACAGTCTGCATGAAGACAGCACAACAGGGACGACTCATCCAGCTGGTGCTTCAAATGTTTCAGACAGTGTCAATAAACCAGCATCGAGAAAAATAAAAGTAAGGCAACAGCAAAGTCCATCAGCAGCTTTCCTTAACCCTTTACCCTATAGCCTGTTTCTAGTTTTAAAAATAGGTGACTACTTAAAGCAGGTTGAAAGTAAAGCAGAATGCGTATTCTGCTTTACTTTCAGCATGCTTTAACTAACCACCTACTAGAATTAAGAAATGATTCCTTCTGATACATATTCATGAAGATATTATAGATTGGAATTATTTTCTTCTGCGGAGGATTAAACGGAATGCGCTAAAAGGCACTTCTATAAGGTAAAGGGTTAACTCTCTCAACACTAAGTAACTTTGTGGGTTATTAGGTTCCCATGTGGACCATTTTAGTAACCAAAAAAGGAACCAGTCTTCTTGGAATTCTGTGATGTTTAAAAATACCTCTAAAATTAGCAAACTGTAGACCCTGATCAGAGGGCTCCTATATATACACTGTTTGCAAATGTAATGAGTACATTTTAAACAGGTCCAAGGTGTTGAACGAGTTAATCCTTTCCTACAAAATTACACCTTCTTATGCCTTCAACTATTTATGAGAGGTACAGTAGAATCTCTCTATTACGACCACTAAATTTTGTCAAATATTAGTTGTTTAAGACAGGTGAATGCTTAAAGCAATGTGAAAGTGAAACAGAAAGCTCTTACAGGAGCTTTATGTTTCACTTTCACACTCAAGCTGTCACCTGTCTTTTATACTGACAATTAGCCTTCTTTTTAGCTCACCTGAGCCTTTGGCTCAGGGTGAGCTATTGTGATCCCATTCCGTCCGTCGTCCGTCATCCGTCGTCCGTCCACATTTTCAAACAACATCTCCTCTGAAACCACTGTCCCGATTTCAACCAAACTTTATCAGAAGCATCAGTGACAAGGAGGAACGAAATCTTGTTCAAAGATTTTGGCTAGAGTTATTCCTCTTGCTGTGGGACTAGATTTTCTAACATGACCGTATAGACAACTTTTAATGCATAAGAAAATCTTTAAAAATCTTCTCCTCAGAAACCAAAAGGCCCAGAACTTTGATATTTGGTATGTATCATAACCTAATGATCTTCTACCAAGATTGTTCAAATTTTGACCCTGGGGCCAAAAATAGCCCCGCCCTTGGGCTTATCAGTTTGTCTTAGGAAAACCTTTAAAAATCTTCTCCTCAGAAACTGTATGGCGTAGATCATTAATATTTTACATGTAGCTTTGCCATATGGTCCTCTTCCAAGATTGTTCAAATTATGACCCCCGGGTCAAAATTGGCCCGCCCCGGGGCTTATCAGTTTTACATAGACTTATATAGGAAAACCTTTAAAAATCTTCTTCTCTGAAACTGTAAGGCCCAGATCTTTAATATTTGACATATTGTTATGCGCTAGGGCGTGTAGTTTATAAAGTCTAAGACCTTAATGTGGGAATAAAATAAAACAAGATCTAGGGATCTAGATCGCCGAGCCAAAGGAGTAGAAATAACTGGATCCGTTGTAGAGTTTCTTTAACTTTATTTTCGGCTAGCAATGGTATGTTTGCTAGGCCCGAAACACCAATGGTGATACTAACAGTTTATGTCAGATTATAAACTTAACGATGACATAGATAACAAATACAGGCAAATATAATAATTTAGCCAATGCACGCCTATAATAACTGTAACCCGTGAAATCTAAATCTAAATAAGTTATTCAATAAATATATTTAGCTTCTTACAAATTCACAGTGAATTTGTTCACGGGGGTCTGGTCTCTATGATTTTTGTTTGCAGACTGATTTGACGTGGAATTTTCACGTCTATTTATACCCCGGAGAAAAAACGATCACTTTTGACTGTTTTTTGTGACCAAAATTGACGGGACGTTGCCGACCACTTTTGACGGGTTTTTTCCGATCAAAAATGGTCGGAAAGTGATCGTTTCAACCACCTGTGACGTCAGACCCGTCAAAAAGTGATTGGAAAATAAGATACAAAGTTAAACTGATTTATTTACATGTGCGACGTTGGAAATTTGAATATAAGCGAATTAAATCAACTTTTCATACATAATACTCATTAAATGACACAAATTTCCTTTTGTAGATGTTTAATTTAAAGTGTTTATGAGTTGGAAGCTGGCATCCTTGTTGCTTAGTGACCGCATCTGGTTTACCCACAATGCAACAAAGATGGCCGCCTCCATATGCACATGTAAACAAATCCAGTAGAATCCGAGATAAAATGATTGAAGACAATCGTGCATTGGCTTTACATCGAACTGGTGCATCAGATAAGCTGTCACAGCATTGGAGTGACCCTCCGTAGAACTTGGTAAGCCCCATTACGAAAATACAACCGATGATAGCTGACTGTTGGGCTTCGTGGAGAAAACCCAAATCCACCCAAGTCCAAACCACGATACCGGTTGTAGAAGAATAAAACCCTCAGATCGGGACCACTTCAATATAGCTTTGCCTTTTGGTCCTCTATGAAGATTGTTCAAATTATGACCCCCGGGCCAAAAATGGTCCCGCCCTCGGGCTTACCAGTTTTTCATAGGAAAACCTTTAAAAATCTTCTTCTCTGAAACTGTTAGGCCTAGATCATTTATATTTAACATGTAGCTTTGCCTTATAGTCCTCTACCAAAGTTTTTTAAATTATAACCCCTTGGTCAAAAATGGCCCCGCCCCGGGGCTTATCAGTTTTACATAAGACTTATATAGGAACACCTTTAAAAATCTTCTTCTCTTAAACTGTATGGCCTAGATCTTTAATATTTGACATATAGCTTTACCTTGTGGTCTTCTACCAAGACTGTTCAAATTGTGACCCCCAGGCCAAAAATTGCCACGCCCTCGGGCCTATTAGTTTTTCATAGGGAAAGCTTTAAAAATCTTCTTCTCTGAAACCGTAAGGCCAAGATCATTTATATTTGACATGTAGCTTTGCCCTATGGTACTCTACCAAGATTGTTCAAATTATGACCCCTTGATCAAATTTGGCCCCGCCCCGGGGCTTATCAGTTTTACATAGACATATATAGGAAAACCTTTAAAAATCTTCTTCTCTGAAACTGTAAGGCCCAGATCTTTAATATTTGACATATAGCTTTGCCTTGTAGTTCCCTACCAAGTGTGGTCAAATTATGACACCTGGGCCAAAATTGGCCCCACCCAGGGGCTTATCAGTTTTTATAGGAAAACCTTAAAAAGTCTTCTTCTCTTAAACCGTAAGGCCCAGATCCCCAGGGGCTTATCAGTTTTTATAGGAAAACCTTAAAAAGTCTTCTTCTCTTAAACCGTAAGGCCCAGATCATTAATATCTGATGTATGTAGCTTCGCATTGTGGTCCTCTACCAAGATCAAATTATGGCACCTGGGTCATAGCTATATCAAAATGTTGTCTTGCCCAGTCAGATTCTATGGTACAATGTCCTCAGGTGAGCGAAATGTGACCCTCTGGGTCTCTTGTTAGTGGTCGTAATAGAGAGGTTCTACTGTATTTTCATACGTTTATACTGTCCTGATAAAGTGCTTAGGATTTAAACCCATTACCCCATAACCTGTTTCTAGTTTGAAAGACAAAGACTACTTAAACAGGTTGAAAGAGAAGCAGAATGTACCTTGAGGTGCATTGTACTTTACTTTCAGTCTGCTTAAAGCTAACATCTGCTAGGATATATAAAATATTTTTAAGGGGCATATTTATGACTGTAAGAAGTGGAACTATTTACTTCTGTGGAGCAATAAATTAAAGGTAAAAAAAGGTATATTTATGTGGAGCAATGGGTTAAGGCTTATTCTATTTTGCTTTAAACCGGCTTTGAGTGGTGACCCTCCTTTAGAACTAAAAACAGGATATGGGGTAATAGCTCAGTGTTACTGCAGCACTGAAATTTTAGAGGGTCATTCTTGACCCCCTTGGTGAAAAAGTGGGGGTCATTTGGAAATTTTGGGGGTCACAGGATTGTTTGAACTTTTTTGACATTTATATAGATAGGTATTGAATAAAATACTTATTGTGTTGTTCAGTGTCTTTATTTCACAATTAATATAATTGAGAGACAAACGATCTAACTATATAGAAGAATTTCTATTTCTATAACACCTCATCAGTCATTCAGTGAAGTACGTTCAGTGCATTTCACTATTACTTCAGACAAGCAAACAGTTTTCATTTTTTCAGGTCAAGGTATTTATGCAGGCAACTTGTTAGTCAACTTTTTTAAATATAGAAGACTTCGATACCCTAAGTGTCACTTACTAATATCACGAATGAAGAACTTTTTTTTTATCGTTAATTGATTGTTCGACAGAAAGAAGTTGAAATGAAACTGACAGACTGTGAGACATGTAGATCTGGTCAGACAGACGAAGATAAATGGATCCCTTAAAGTAGATGACATAACCCATGTGCATTTTATTCTCTTGTTTGGGCGCTGAAGAGATAAAGAATGAAGTAAAATAGTCTGCATTTTAGCAGATGATGCGAGCCTGTACGTTCATTACCCCAATCAAAACACTTTTGGCAAAGCGAGTTCATTTAACAAACAACAATAGCGACCGGTTCTGGCGATTAGCGGAACTACGGAAGTTTAAATCATTTTCAAAGGAAACAATTTAAAAGCATATGCAAACCAATAAGTCTAAATATGAGGATTTAAATAAATACTAAACACGGAATCTGTGTAGTTTTAATATATTTCGCCCTTTTCAACTGTCGATTTTTAATTACTCGAGTGACTTTATATGCCAATCGAACTGATCTCTTATACCCACAATGCACCTGTCAAAACAACCAAAATGGCCGTTAGCGGACTCTGTCAATTTCGTAACCGACATGCATACAACACGGAATTTACTTCGGCGTCGGCGGCGTGCTTTCAATGAATATGCCGATTTTAACATTTTTAGTTTCAGTTAGTCGGCAGAATTGAATTGCGTCACATAAAACTCACTTGCTGAATTTAGTTGCGTCAAAAACGCAAGAAACGCGCTCTAGCGGTAACACTGATAGCTTATTCTTTAGGATTGTTTCCAGGCAATATTGTTACCGAATTTAGGGGGCTCCTTTAGGTGCTCTTTGATCACACCCTGATCTGACATTTTTAGCTCACCTGGCACGAAGTGCCAAGGTGAGCTTTTAGGATCGCTGGATGTCCGTCGTCTGTCTGTCCACGCCACTAAAGTGGGTTAGAGGGCCAGATAACGGTAAACATAACAAAAGAAGACAATGGAGTTCACTCCGTAACAATACACTAAGGGGCCGTGGCCCGTTATTCGAACAAAAGAAAATAACAAAAGAAAAGGCCCTCTAACCCAATTCGGTGGCACGTCCGTCCACAATTGGTTGTGAACACTCTAGCGGCTACAAATTTCATCCGATCTTCATGAAACTTAATGACAATGTTTGTCTTGATGAAATATAGGTCAAGTTTGAATGTTGGTCATGTCAGGTCAAAAACTAGGTCACTAGGTCAAATTATAGAAAAACCTTGTGAACACTCTAGAGGCTACAAATCTCATTGGATCTTAATGAAACTTGATCAAAATGTTTGCCTAATTAATATCTAGGTCAAGTTCAAATATGGGTCATGTCCGGTCAAAAACTAGGTCACTAGGTCAAATCATCGAAAAACCTTGTGAACACTCTAGAGGCTACAAATCTCATTGGATTATTATGTTACTTGGTCAGAATGTTTGCCTAATTGATATCTAGGTCAAGTTTGAATATGAGTCATGTCGTGTCATAAACTAGGTCACTAGGTCAAATCATAGGAAAACCTTGTTAACACTCTAGAAGCTACAAATCTCATCCGATCTTCATGACACTTGGTCAAAATGTTTTCCTCATTGATATCTAGGTCAAGTGTGAATGTGGGTCATGTCCGGTCAAAAACTAGGTCACTAGGTCAAATTATAGACAAACATTGTGATTTCTCTAGAGACTACAAATTTCATTGGATTTTAATGCAACTTGGTCTGAATGTTTGCCTAATTGATATCTAGGTCAAGTATAAATATGGATCATGTCTGGTCAGAAACTGGGTCACTACGTCAAATCAAAGAAAAACAGTGTTAACCCTCTAGAGGCTGCAAATCTCATTAGATCTGAATGAAATATTTTCAGATTGTTTGCATACATCGAATCTAGGTCAAAATCAAATGTGGATTCTGTCTGGTCAAAATCTAGGTCACTAGGTCAAAGCATAGAAAATTCTTGTTTACACTCTAGAGGTTTATTGTGAGTCATGTCCAGTCGTAATCTAGGTCACTATAGGTCAAGTTTTATATGGTGAACCAGGTGAGCGATTTAGGGCCATGGTGGCCCTTGTTAAAATGGATACATAGTATTTGCTCATTACTACTTGAGTAGCGAGTGAAATCATAATTTCAATTTCAATTTCAGCTTTATATCACTTATTTGAGTAAGAAGATAATTTGACAATAGAATATGGCTGGATAGTGCACTGGTAAGCACACTCAGTTTTCACTAATGCGGCCTCAATTTTGATCCTGGGCTTGGGCAGTATGTGAGAGGGTACATTGGTCGCCAATCTGGAGGCGTGGATTTCCCAGTGTTCTTTGTTTTCATCCTTGAGAAATAGAGACTGATTAGTTTAAGGTGTAAGAATTTGTTTCATGATCTATGTACGTATTATTATTATTATTATTATACCAGATTTATATAGCGCTCTTTTCACACAAGGGTAGTGTGCAGGGCTCCAGATAAGGGGTAGTTTTCTCGAAGAGACGATTCTGATGAGTAGTGACACCATAAGGTTTAATGCAGAAATAAAGGTTTTAGATTTTGAAAAACTACTCTTATCTGGAGCCCTGAGTGTGTTCAAAAGCCTACGTATAACAACTAAACATAGCATTAACCCATTTTGTCAAGAATCCCAATTATGGGATTGGGACATAGGCAAATGGGTGTAGACTCTGATTAGACACGGCATCACAAAACAAAAATGAAAATTTAGACCAGCTACCCCATAGATAAAAATGGACAAATCTATATAACCCTTTACCCCATAGTTTGTTTCGAGTTTGAACACAGATGGGCACTTAAAGCAGATTGAAAGTAAAGCAGAATGTGCCTTAAAGGGACTCGCAACCGGATGGTGTACTTGTCAAAATAAAATAAAATACTCAAATAAAAGCAAATTTGTGGCATTATTTGGCTTCTGACATTAAAAAAATATGATCAGTCCAAAAAAAGTCTGAAGAATCGTCACCGAATCTTAGATTTTTAGATATTTTCCATTGTTTTTCTATACCGACTAGTAGACGGTATAGTTGTTGTTGTTGCTTCTCTACACGGGCTCAGACATAAACACGAGCCGAATTACGAAGTTGTATGCACTTTCGATCGCTACACATTGAAATACGTTAAATCGATCCGAGATAAACGGATAGTTCCTTGGTCTAAGCGGTTTCCCCTATTTTGCCTTCTGTCCGCCGATGCCGGGCCCCGGGTTCGAATCCCACCAGAGATCAATATTTTTTTTTATTTAAATACATTTTTTTTAAACAGAATTTCTTATCCTAAACTAATTCTTTACCATTTATATAAGTGTTTGACACATATTTACAATTACTATTTTTAATGCACCATCTGGTTGCGAGTCGCTTTAAGGCACATTCTGCTTACTTTCAGCATGCTTTAATTTACTATCTGTTAGAGTATAGATAATATTTCTGATGCTGCATATTGATGACTATATATTAGAACTACTTTCTTCAGTGGAGGAATAGCTGGAAGGCTTTAAAAGGTGTATTTATGGGGTATTGGGATAAGCATGATAGAATTTACTGGGTGCAAATGGGTTAAGATGCTTCAAAAAATATTCTCGCAATTTTTACATTGTTTTTATTCAGGGCACTCCTAAAACCCACAGACCTGTACCATACGCTTACAAAGCAATGAAAAGTGCTAAATCTGCCCGAGGGAAACAACCAGCTACAGAAAAAGGACTTACAAATGTAAGTGGGTATTGTTACAGATTCTTTATTAGCCATATGATGATGATAAATAGCTCAAGATATGGTGTGTATTTTAAAAACTAAAATCATAATGCTTGCAGGGAATACCTTTAACCCTTTACTTGATAGCCTATTTCTAGTATTGAAGATAGGTGACCACTTAAAGCAGGTTGAAAGTTAAGCAGAATGCACCTTAAGGTGCATTCTGCTTAACTTTCAACCTGCTTTAAGCTCCCATGTGCTAGAATATAGAAAATATTCCATATACTATAGATTCATGACTGATTAGATTTGAACTATTTTTGTCAGCCGAGGAACAAATCATATCTGCTAAAAGGTGCTTATATGGGGGAAAGGGTTAGGAGATTACTCATTAAATTGATCTTAACTCTTTGCATGCTGGGCAATTTATTTTGCCTGCAACAACTTGTCATTCCCGAGTTATTGCCATTGTTTTGCCTTAAAAATTTGTAAATTAAACTTCTCAATAACTATCAAATGTATTAACTTGAAAGCCCGATACTTGTTTAGTATCAAAAGGACTGTCTGCCATAAGTTGATCATGAAAAATCTTAAGATTTCCAAGTTTTCTATTTTTCAAGTGTGATTACTTAAAGCTGATTGAAAGTAAAACAGAATGCAGCTTACTTTCAGCATGCTTTACGCTACCATCTGCTAGGATAAACATACAAAGATTTCAGAAAAATCGGGAGAAATGGCAGCCCTGAAAAGACAACTCATTACAACAAGGATGATAACCCTTTGATTTGTCATTTCAGGCAAAACCAAATACTGGTGGGGTAAACAAAAGCATAGGTGAGGTCAACACAAGTGTGAGTGGAGTTAACACAAGTGTTAGTGATCAACCCCAGAGTATGAGTGGAATGAATACAAGTAAAGGGGGTCAGCCAAGAAGCAAGGAGGAGGTTGCAGCAGTAATAGGCAGAATTTTCGCATCATTGGGCAAAGATAATCCTCTTTTAAAAGCACAGAACCAACAAATGTCAAGTTTACCAAATACAGTTGGCTCGGGCTCTGGAAATATGTCATCAGGAGCTTCAATGAATCCTGGTACTGGTGTGGCTTCTTCAATTGGAGGTGGGGCTCAGCCAGTCATTCCTGGGCCTAATGCACAAGGGCCAAATGAGCTGCAGAATAAAAACATTATTTGGAGAGGTAAATCCATTCACGTGATAAATTAAGTCAGACATGTATTAACACTTTCAACCCTAAATTCTCTTGTTGGTAATTATAATCCTTTTGGACTCTTCTAGTACAAGAACTTTGAACCAGTCTACTGCTGCAGTTTTGGTATGACAACAAAAACCAATGAAAATATAAAACAGTATAGATCCTGATCAGAGGGCTCCTAAGGTTGAAAGTATAGAAACTATTTCTTATGATACAAATTTATGACTGTAAATTGAGAACCTTTATTTCTGTGCATGAATTTGAAAGACAGGTAACCACATACATGTAAAGCAGGTTGAATATAAGCATTATGCGCCTTAAGGCACATTCTGCTTAAAGCCTTTATGTTCAGTAGGCTTTAAATTTCTATCTGATAGAATATAGAAAATACTACTTGTGGTACATATTCATGGCTGTATAAAAAGGAACTATTTTCTTCAGGTTAGGAATTAACTTAAAGCATAAAAAGGTGTATTTATGGTATAATGAGTCAAGGCTTCAGATAAGAAGGACAAATCCAGCATTTTCTCGCTTATTTCAGCATCAGACCCTATAGTGTTGCTACTCATTAGAATTGTCTCGAAGAGACGATTCTAATAAGTAGTGACACCATAGGGTTAAATGAAGAAATAAAAGATTTTAGTTTTTAAAAAACTTCCCTTATCTGGAGTCCTGATGAGTTGATCATGTTTTGAACAGGTCAGATAGAATGGCAGGACAAGACTGATAAGAAGGCTATAGTTCCGGGCCATAACTTCCGTATAACTAGAAGTCTAGGCTGTACCGTATCTATAGCTGTCACTGACCCAGACATGTGAGTATCAAGTCTATCATATTTACCTTTACAGCAAATTGTTCAAATCAACTACATTTTCCAGGGCTCGGGTGCATGACACATAGTTAGAGCCTACCTGTAAGCTAAAGCACTAGCTGTTAGTTAATCCTGTAAGTAAAAAAATCAATATTTAACTTTCAGCGAGGGATTTAGCATACAGCTAGGCACTAACTGCCTGTCATGCACCCAGGCCCAGGACTCCAGATCAGGGGAGTATTTCAAAAACTGAAACCTTTAGGTCTGCACTAAACCCTATGGTGTCAGTACTCATTAGAATCGTCTCTTTGAGACAGTTCTGAGTAGTAACACTTTAGGATTTGGTACTGGTATAAAAGAGAAAATATAGATTTTTTCGATTTACTCCTCCTTATCTGATCTTCTATGTAGAATACAATATTCTTTCCCAATTAACCCTTTACCTGATAGCCTATTTCTAGTATTGAAGATAGTTGGTCACTTAAAGCAGGTTGAAAGTAAAGCAGAATGCGCCTTAAGGCGCATTCTGCTTTACTTTCAGCCTGCTTTAAGCTTATATGTGCTAAAATTTAGAAAATATTCCCTATATTATATATCCATGACTGATTAAATTGGAACTATTTTCTTCAGCGGAGGAATAAATAATATCCGCTAAAAGGCGCTACTATGGGGGGGAAAGGGTTAACACACTTTTACTTAAACAATGATGTCCATTGCAAACAGTTTGAAGCCATAATTATCAGACGCCAGGTAACCAGGGGTCTGATCTGGTTCCAAACTGTTTGCCTCTTTGATTAAAACAAAAAACAAATGATAAGAAATTTAAAAAAAAAAGAAGAATAGGATTTGGTGCTGAAATGAGCTAAAATATGTTGGATTTGTTAGGTTTACTCCCTCTTATCTTGAGCCTTGTTAAATTTTGAAAGTGTATATTTTCTCATTGTTGTAGTAATACGACAAACTGGCCAAGGGTACTGATGATGCAGTTAATACCGCAGACTTTGCTTAACTCAAATCAGCTCCATCCAATCTTCAAGAATAGTCGACATGTGACCTTTCATTTCCAAAACACAATCTTGGAGGACCTGAAAAATCTCTACAAAGTTTTATGCAATAGATTTGTAAGTAGTCTTTCACATGTCTATATAGATCTGCTTAATTTTGAACCTTGATTGATAGAATGCAATTGATTATTTATCATTTACCACAAGGACTTTGTTTCAGTGATTGACTCATTACCTGATAGCCTGTTTCTAGTATCAAAGATAGGTGACCACTTAAAGCAGGTTGAATGTTAAGCAGAATGCACCTGCTTTACTTTCAGCCTACTTTGACCCGTTACCCCAAATATACGCCTTTTTATGTCCCGGCATCGACAGATGTGGGGGCATATAGTAATCATCCTGTCCGTCCTTCCGTGCTCACAAAATGATAGTTACGTTGTCAAGACGTTCGGTTACTCTAACCCTAATGCTAGAGCCCAAAGCTTGATGTGTGTTTTATCGGGCGTTCTATGAGGCGACAGTGTCTTTAGCCGGACACTAGCTAAAGCATGAACAAAATACACAGACTATATGAAATATAATAATTTTCCTTGGGCTATCTTGCCTGATGATTGAGTATGAAACTACACAAAACACTACATAAAATGGATGAAACTAACTAAAAGTGGATGAGCTACTTTTCCCACAAAAAAACTAATACATGTAACTATAATCAAACGATATTCTCGTACTCTCAAACTGTTTGAGCACAGTGCAGGCTGGGCTGTTGTATGCTCAGCGTTGTTTCTGCTGAGCTACAATACGGTGAACTATGCTGAGCGCTATTGCTCAGCGTTGGTGTAGCTGGTGATAAACTGTAACACCAGCGCTATCTTCAAGAAACTGCTCGGCGTTGTTGAGCCTATGATGAGATCTGTTCTCGAACAAATTGCTCGGGGTTAACTCTGCTGAACTTTCAAACCTTGATTCCACTACAGTTCTATAACGTCAATGTTCCAGCTTGTCATGGAACCTCTATGGCGTATCGTCGATCTGTAGTAAACCTTCACTCTTCAATAACAACTGTTTTCTGTCCCATACAAATCTCAATGATCTGAAGCAACAAGTAAGCTATCCCGTTAATAGCTTGTGGAGAGAGTTGTCGTGTGAACGAATTAGCAATCTCCCTGTGTTCAATAACTCTACAGATTATATTCACCGACCGTCTAACATTGAACAGTTTTTTCAATATGCATAAATTAGTCTAAATAGTTGATTATTCCTAATAATTAAGAAAATGCAAACTTTTACTTTTACACCAGCAAGTTATAAACTTTGGTTATGTTTAAAATGTCCAGTACAGAAAAATAATGACTTTAAAGCTTATTTGAGAGATAATACACAAAATTCAGTTTTTGGTATACAGTCAGCATAAAATGTAGACAATTACATTAGGCAAAGAACAAAAACGTATGATGTGCGTTATCTTCGCACTGGCTCTACATAAATCAACTGGCAATATACACATATGTTCAAGAGGCTTAATAACTACACAAAGATTATTTCTGACATACGTGGCTAAAATTGACTTCCATAACCAGGCACATAATTGAAAAACATTAACCTGGCAGTTTCTTGTAACATTAACCTGGCCTTTTCTTGAGACATTAACCTGGCCAGTTCGGGGACATAGGGTTAGATTCATTCATGTGGCTAACCACACACATTTTAACCACATAAAAGAGATACAATAAAGAAGGAAATGGCCACTTAAATGAAGATTGTGGGTACGTCCGTCCTTAACCAGGTTAAATAGATTTTACCGTTTTGTCTAGCATCAACACCGCTTATTCAAATGCTTGGATACTTATACAGTTGTTGCCTTGGACCATTCCCTATCAACCAATATCACCCATCCTTGATTTTGACCTTGACCTAATTTGGACTTAAAATATTTTGAATAGGCTATTTCTTGGTTAACTAGATTTTACCGTTCCGTCTAGCATCCACACTACAATGCTTCAATACTTATACAGTTATTGCCTTTGACCATTACCAACTGACCCATATTAAGCTCAGGTTGACTTTGACTTTGACCTAATTTGGTCTTAGAACAAATTCAATAAGCTTTTATTGAACATGCGCCCCCCCCATCATCTGAAGATGCGGAGGTATATAGTAATCGTCCTGTCCGTCCAACCATAATAGGTTAAGTAGATTTTACCGTTTCGTCTAGCATCAACATCCCTTACTCAAATGCTTGGATTCTTATACAGTTGTTGCCTTGGATCATTCCCTATCCACCAATACCACCCAACCTTGATTTTGACTTTGACCTTGGCTTAATTTGGACTTGAGTATTTTGAATGGGCCATTTCTTAGTTAACTAGATTTTACCGTTTCATCTAGCATCAACACCCCTTATTCCAATGCTTGGATACCTATACGGTTGTTGCGTTGGACCATTCCCTATCCACCAATATCACCCAACCTTGATTTTGACCATGACCTTGACCTAATTTGGACTTAGAATATTTTGAAAAGGCTATTTCTTGGTTAACTAGATTTTACCGTTTCTTCTAGCATCAACACTAGTTACTACAATGCTTCAATACTTATACAGTTATTTCTGTGGACCATTACCAAATGACCCATTTTACCCAAGCTCAGTTTGACCTTGACCTAATTTGTTATAGATCTAGATCTATGTGTCAAGTACCTGTGCTTTTATATAGTCATGAATATGTATCATTAGAATTATTTTCTATATTCTAGCAGATGGTAGCTTAAAGGAGGCTGAAAGTGCCTTAAGACACATTCTGCTTTACTTTCAACCTGCATTAAGTAGTCACCTATCTTCAAACCTAGAAACAGGCTATGGGGTAATGTGCTAAGCTTCATCAGTTGGAATATAGAAAATATTTATAACTTGATAAGTTTAAAGTTATTTTCAGTTGAGGAATATATTAAAGGCGTAAAATGGAGTAATAGGTTAAGAAGGAGAAAGGTTAAGGAGGTTTTAAAATGACTTCATGTTTCCTACCTGTCACTGTTAAACATAACTCAAAATATGGAGATCATTTAAAAAATATCAGATCAAATATCTATGCATGCTGGGTAATTATTAGTAGGATTAAAAGAAAGTAGTCCAAGCAAGGTGTGACTTACGGTAATTATTATACCCCCACCACTAGTGGTGGGGGCTATATAGGAAATGCCTTGTCCGTCCTTCTGTCCGTCGGTCGGACGGTCCGTCCGTCGCATTTTTCCGGGACATTTGCCTTTTTCTTGAAAACTTTTTATGATGCAATCTTCAAACTTGGTATACATTATCAATGTTATTTGGGGACACTCATTAACAGGTTTCATAACTCTTGCACCAAATTTGACAGAATTATGCCCCTTTTTAACTTGATTTTTTTGTCTCTTAATTGAGAATTTTTACTTTGAACATGCCATTTTCTTGAAAACTATTCATGACATTGTCTTCAAACTTGGTACACATTATTAGTTTTGTACTGTGACACTTTTCTTCAAGTGTGACAACTTGCATAAAATTTGACAGAATTATGCCCCTTTTCAACTTGAAATTTAGTTCCTTAATAATTATGCATGTATTATTCTTTCTACATGTCATTGTGCTGTTTGTGACAGGTCAGTTTGGAGTGGGGGTATCAATCACCTTTAGTGATAGCTCTAGTTTTTCATTGTGGTATGAAAAATAAAGCCAATCATAGCTCACCAAAAGTAATGAAAACAAAAAATATTAAATTATCAACTTGCTTCTGCAACTGTTGTCAATTTCTTTTCTTTTCAAAACAAGTTCAGAGTGCCAAACAGTTTTGATCCTGATCAGATGTTGCGTTATGCCGCATCTCATCTGGATCCAAACTGTTTGCAAAGGTTAATATGGTTCCCCTACTAGCATGCTAAGAGTTATTTATCGGCAATACTATATATTATTGTGATTTCTCATCAGAATTGTCTCAAAAGGATGTTCTCTCTTTGATATAGGTGATTTGTACTAATAGCTATCAGGGCTGCAGATAAGTTGAGTATTTCAAATAATAATTTCCTTATGTCTCCACAAAGCCCTATGCTGTGACATCTCATTAGAATCATTGGAGATTATTTTAATGATAAGTCACAACCTAGGATTAGGCGTAGCTATGAAGGAGAAAAATAGTGGAAATATTTACTTCATTCACCTGGGGCACGTTTCATAAAGCTTCATATGACAAATGTTGTTGTAAGTCAGATAATTTAAGTCTTAATTATTATTTATTTTCCCTTCTAATCCTGGCTTGTGACATCTCTTTGGAATCGTTTTGAAAAGACGATTCCAAAGAGATGTCACAAGACAGGATTGGATAGAGAAATCAGAAATTCAATGTATTTTAAAGTTTTGACTTACGACCATTGTTGTACGAAGATTTATGAAATGGGCCCCTTCTGCTTACCCCAGTAACTGGGACACCCGCAGCAGTTGAAAACTAAACTCTAGATTTAACTTCTTCTATTATATATGTTGCAGGCAGGGTGTGTTCATTTCCCGCCAAATACAGGGTGTGATGTTCGAGTCCTGCTGCTGCTCTATAGTAATAAGAAAAAGTCATTCAAAGGTCTCATTCCAAATGATCAGACTGGAGTAGTAAATGGTATAAGACATGTGATTACAGAACACAAACAGAGGGTATGTATAAACACTTCCTTGTACCGTAAACGCCTTGAAACCACATGTAGTGATATATCTCTTGTAACAATACAGATCCTTTGGTCCTTGCCAGCCTTCTATAAATTTCAATTTAATTAACTCTCTTTATTTGCAACAATATCACTTATAAAGATAATCTGGATGTTATGATGCTATCTAGAGTCCCCTGCCTCCAGGCTGTATCTGCTCCCCACTCTCTGGGGCATCCAGTTGGCCCATAGATGGCAAAAACATTTTTTTAAAACCCCCAAAAAATCCACCTTTTTTTTACTATTAAAGGGTATTTTCTATAATGTATTGCAAAATGTGTTGGCCCTGATTAGAGGGATCCTCCTGCATGTGTCATTTGATCAAGGTCGGTACTTTTTGCATATGACTTCATATACCAAGTCTGCCATAAGTAGATCATAATAAATCCTAAAATTTCAAAATTTCCTTTTTTACAAGCCTGATTACCTAAAGCCGGTTGAAAGTAAAGCAGAATGCGCCTTAAGGCGCATTCTGCTTTACTTTAAGCTACTGTCTGTGTGCTAGGATAAATATTCAAAGATTTTGGAAAAATCGGGAGAAATGGCAGCCCAGATGTACCCATCACAGCTACACTGTAAAGGACGAGTTTACTTCTCACTAGGGTTAAACTCTTTCAACACTAAGCAACTTTTGTGGGTTATTAGGTTCCTTTTTGGAAATTTTAGTTACCGAAACATGAACCCGTCTGCTTGGAATTCTGGGATGTTTAATAAATAACTGCTCTAAATTAGCAAGCAGAGCAATAGGAGCCCTCTGATCTGGGTCTACATTATCTGTAAATGTAACAAGTACATTTTACACAGGTCCATGGTTTTGAAGTAGTTAAAAAGGAAAATAAACTGTAGGAGAAATAGTTTACTGGATTATATATTATGCAGTAAATGTTCTTCTTTTGTAGGCACAACTTGGGGCAACAAACACAAACCCATTGCCCAGGGAGTCAAACCAATTGCCAAGGGAGTCAAACCCATTACCTAAGGTGTCAAACCCATTACCTAAGGTGTCAAACCCATTACCTAAGGTGTCATCCCCTTTGCGGCCAAGCAAGTTCAAAGCCCCTTCCCCAGCACAGAATGTGTCCTCTACCAACACTAATGTAAGTATAGTTGAAACTCGATACTTCGAACTCGCGTTATTTCCAACATACCCATATTT
This sequence comes from Gari tellinella, assembly GCA_922989275.2. NCBI lineage: Eukaryota > Metazoa > Mollusca > Bivalvia > Cardiida > Psammobiidae > Gari > Gari tellinella. The sequence continues at coordinate 59,289,440 of OV277867.1, forward strand.
CAAAGTTAGCTTAGCCAGGTTTAAACTTTGAAATACAGGTAGGTATGTTCGACTTAAACAAGATTGAATTATCCATATTTAGCTTATGAAATATTGGTACAATCGATTTAAGCGAGTTCGAAGTAAAAGGTTTGGACCGTATTTGTTTTGATCTTATTCGATTTACAACCAAATTGTTATAAATTGGACATAGGCATGGACAAACAGTACAGACAGATCAGATGACTCCTCAAGGAGCCATCTGATCTGGGTCTGCATTGTTTGCTGTACAAATTAGTATTCAAGCAGTATACAGTCAAACCTGTATTGCGTGACTTCCAAGGGGAGAAGGCAAAAAGTTCACATTGACCGAGTGGTTTCATTAGCATTTATAAATAGCCTGCAATAAGCAGTCACCTGTCTTTAACCCTTTCTCCCATATAAGCGACTTTTAGCGTATTTAATTTATTCCTCCGCTAAAGAAAATAGTTCCAGTTTATACCCTCATGAACAATAATCATTACAAGTAGTTTATATAGCCTAGCAGATTTTAGCTTAAAGCAGGCTGAAAGTAAAGCAGAATGTGCCTTAAGGCACATTTTGCTTTACTTTCAACCTGCTTTAAGTGGTCACCTGTTTTTCAAAACTAGAAACAGGCTATGAGGTAAAGGGTTAAAGATCTCCATGATATTTCCATTAGTGGTCCCTTAATCCATTTAACCCTTGTAGTGATGACAGTGTACTGTGTACCTGCAAACGGATCCTTTATCCTATGCAAACAAAGCTGACCTAGATCAGATGACTCCTGCAGGACCCCTCTGATCAAGGTCTTTACTTTGTCATTTTGCAATATATTGCAAAAGATAGCCCTATATAATGCAAACATGGACTAGACTGTATAAATGGGGACTATTTTCTTCAGTGCAGGATTAACCCTTTACCCAATAACCTGATTCTAGTTTTGAAAATAGTTAACTATTAAAAGCAGGTTGAAAGTAAAGCAGAATACGCCTGAAGGCGCATTCTGCTTTACTTTCAGCCTGCTTTAAGCTACAACCTGTTCGAATAAAGAAAATATTCCTTTTGATACATTTCCATGACTGTATAAATTGGAACTATTTCCTTCCGAGGAGGAATAAACTGAATGCGCTAAAAGGCACTTCTATTTGGGAAAGGGTTAAACTAGAGGTGAAAAAGGTGAAGTGATGGGTTAATACAAGATTTCATGTACAGTGAAATCTATCTATTACAACCACTACTTGAGGTAACAAAAATTATATTAGATTGTTGCTTTACTGTCATCTTGCTTCAAATTGCCACCTGTCTTAAAAGATATCCATAAGCCTACATTTAAGTGGTTATATAAGAAAGTTTTTACTGTATTTCATGCTTTTATTGAATCGTATCCCTTTTCAGGATGCCAAATCTTTTCAGAATAAAGAAACTCCTCAAGCAAAAACAAAGGTGCTTACTACTGAGGAAAATACCCAACCAAGAGCAGCGTCCTGTAAGTTCGTAAAGCCTAATGCAGTATCTGCACATTTGATCAAGTTAAAAAAAAATTACATGTATGCTCTTTTGAAAAAAAAAATAATCTAAAGACTCAAACATGTTGAATTTAAATCAGATACTGGGTTATTCTGCAACTGTTCTGGATTCCAACTGTTTACAAATTAAGTCAAACTCAGCAGACAAATTTTAAGGCATTTACAAACTTTGGTTAAGTGGCAAGTTTTTTGTGGAGCTTGAAAGTGTAAAGATAATTGACAGTTTAAATCTGGAAGAATGTAAAGCAGAGAGCTCCTATACATTCTTTCTGCTTTACTGTTGTATTGCATTAAAGTGCCACATTTTGGGTTTTTTCCTCTTTTATGTCCAGCTACCCAGCACTCGATGTTGAGTGTTTGCCCAACCCTTTACTCCATAACCTGTTTCTAGTATTGAAGACAGGTGACTTAAACAGGATGAAAGTAAAGCAGAGTGGGCCTTAAGGCACATCCTGCTTTACTTTCAGCCTATTTAAAACTACCATCTGCTAGAATTTAGGAATCATTTCTTATGCTACATATTTATGACTTGGAACTATTATTTTTAAATGGAGGAATAAGTTAAAGAGCTAACAAGGCTTATTTAGAAACCAATGGGTTAACCCTTTGAACCCTAGTCCCGCCTATAGGCGTCCTTTTCAAACAGTGTACATGTGAATAGTACACTTACCCTATGCAAACAGTGAAGACCAAGATCAGAGGGCTCCGAAAGGAGCCCTCTGATCAGGGTCTTCACTGTTTGTCATAATGCCAAACATTGACAAAAATAACCCATAAAAGTCAGAAATGGACTAGACTAAAATGGAAACTGGAATTGTCCATTTAAAGTTTCAGGGAGGAAAGAGTTAACACAGGCTTAGCAGTTACTGAGTACAGACAAACTTGTGTAAAAATGTGACCTACATTAATTATGACAGTTTCAAAAGTGCTGTTACTGCCTCTCATAAACAGGGTTCCAGACAAGAGGAAGTAAATTAAACAAATCTCAAAGAGACTATTCTTATAATAAAGATTTAAGTTTTTGAAATACACCCCTTATCTGGGGCTCTAATATGTAATAAACAAAATGCGCTGACAGTGTGATTGAAACACATCTTGATCAGAAGAATAAAGCTGTTTTATGAAAGATCTTAACCCTTTACCCATGGCCTGTTTCTAGTTTTGAAGACCGGGGAAAACTTATAGCATCTTGAAAGTAAAGTAGAATATTTCTGATGGTGCATTTTCATGACCGTATAAATAAGAACTATTTTCTTTAGTGGATGAATACATTCAATGTGCTAAAATGTGCTTCTATTGGGGAAGAGTTAACCCATTACCCCATAACCTGTTTCTAGTTTTAATATTTGACATATCTAGTATATGGTAGCTTTAAGCAGGCTGAAAGTAAAGCAGAATGCGCCTTAAGGCGCATTCTGCTACACTTTCTGCCTGCTTTACGTAGTCATGGCTGTATAAAGTGCAACCATTTTCTTCAGTTGAGGAATAAATTAAAAGCCTAAAAAGGCATATTTATGGGGTAATTTGTTAACCAGTTACCTACATTAAACACCTAGTATTTACCACAATTTAATGGTTGTTATAGAGAGGTTTTTACTGTATTTTGCAATTTGACTTTCAGCTGTTTCTGTGGATGTTTCTATGATATGTGAGGCGTGCTCGACCCAAAACAGTCACAACAGTATGGTGGAGTGTTGTGTGAACCATGTCATCTGTACACAGTGTGTAGAAAAGGCTGCCAAGGCTGTGCTGAAGAGGGAAAACAAAGGCTTTGTTGGTTGTTCCAAGGAAGGCTGTACCAGCTCAATACCTCCAAGTAAGAGAATACTGTACAATATCTGTCTACTCCATATTACATTTGTGGTAGTGTTCGCCTTTATGTTCAAAACTGCTGTGGGTTTGCTATACTAATATATTTCTTAACCCATTACCCCATAGCAAGATATGTCTAGGTTAGCGTTACCGATCGCCATTGGCGATTACTTTTTACCGTCGGCGACTAAAAAATTCATTTCATCAATTTTGGCGATTGAAAATTTTGGACAGTCAAAAAAATGAAAATCGGTAAATTTAGTCGCCACTCGCCAGTCATTGCGATTATCCAAGACGCTAGCGGTTAGTAACACTATTCTTATCAGTTTGCTAATTAATCCGTGGGGTAATTGGGTGCCTCTCAGCAGGGGACAGTGATCTGCGTACCTCTGATTACGCTGTGCCCCTGAGGCAGGGATTACAATACCGTCACATGTCAACTGACAGCCATTTTACAACGGTGTCAATACAATCGGAACACCTTGCCTATTATCCTTATGAATAAGCCAAGCAATTACGATAACCTATCATAGCCTCTCGCAGCTTTACGTAATTCATAATTTATACTCGGAGGTTGTCGGCATTTGCCGGTAAGTGACGATTATTATCAAACAAAGCTTCCACTATATCGTGAATTTCCGTACTCAACGTGCGAGTTGACGTTTATTGTTTGTAGCAATGAAAATGCCACGCCCACAATTAAAAATGGGTTCTGTGCCTTATGAAATCAAATGAAATCAAATTCGATCAAACCTATTTCACGTACAATTATCACGTAGATCTATTTGTTTGAAATACGAGTGTTATATATTTTCCCGAAATATCGCTGTGTTGGTAACTTCAAAGTTAGCGTGAATGTTTTTGTTACCTTTTCATCCGTTTCCTTCAATCGTGTACGTACATTTTGTCATCAGTTTTCGCGAATTAACGATAGCAGCATTTTTCAATAGAAATAATATTCTACTTAAAGTTTAAATGTATCCCGGTGTCATATCAAAATTGGACCCCCATAAAAAATGGACCCGGGTCCAACCGGGACCCGACCAATATGAAAGATAGTATAGCAGAAGAAAAAATAATGATAATCCGATTTATGGTTTATTTAAACATTTTAGTCACGTTGTACATCCGTGATTGGGCAAAACATAGTTTTCTCTAAATTATTATAGATCTTCATCTAGCAGACAGAAATAAAAGATATAGATCTAATCAAAAGATTTAAGAGGAAATACAAATGACATTCAGCATTTCTGTACAAAAAAGTATCTACATAAAGGGAGTTAGGGACATAGTAAAACAATGCAGACCCAGATTTGAGAGCTCTTATAAAAGCCATCTGGTCTAGTACTGCACTGTTGGCAATTTTCTTTTTCAAATTCTGATAAAATGATAATTTAATGCTATATGCAGAGCTATATAAGAGGAGTTGTTGGAAATGTGTATTATGTACTTTTTTTTTGTAGGTTAAATAATTTTCTTTATTTCTGTCACACCCTGTAATGTATTATATCTATTTCAGTGTTTGAGATATAAGATCTATACATATCAGTACTTCTTTTATCTGCAGCTTAAAAATGGCAAGGATTTCTTTTTTGTCATATTCGCCAAATTTTCATGTAGCCCCTTCTCCCACTTTATGTATATAATGTTAGCGATGCAAAAAATTTGGCTACTAAAATGTTTTGGCTGGCTGAGCTGAGCTATAGATAAAAGGAGTTGTTGGAAATGTTGGTAAAGTAATTTTCTTTATTTCTCTGTCATTGTTGTAACTGTGTTTTGTTTAACTTAATTTGCTTTCAAATGACAACATAGATCTAGTTTATGAATTTTATAGGGACAAGTTACAAAAAAAGTCTGGTAAATTCAAATTGAGGCTAATTTAGATAAAAAATATTCAGAAAAAATTACCTAAAAATAATCCCAGAAATGCCTCAGAAGCCACCTCCTGCAATGTAGATTTTAAATTTTTCCGGGGGAGGCCCCCCGTACCCCCACCAATGAGAGGGGGATACCCCCTCTCATACTCTCCCCCCTCGTGCCTTCGGCACTCGGCGCTCAATATTTTCCCCAACAAATTTTGGCTACTAAAATTTTTTGACTGGCGCCAACCTAGTATGTGACCACTTAAAGCAAGTTGACAGTATAGCTTTACTTTCAGCCTGCTTTAAGCTAAAATCTGTTAGAACGTAGAAAATATTTCTTATAATATATTTTCATGACTGTATAAAATGGAAATATTTTCTTGAGTGGAGGAACAAATTACAGGTGTAAAAAAAGCATATTTATGAGGTAATGGGTTAATAAACTATCTTTATGCTAAGAAAGCTTGTAAGCTTTGATGCTGTAGCAAGTTTATTGTTTTCAGACTAAAATTTGAAGGAACTGAATCTTGAGTTTCGAACAATTAAGATCTTGTTCCGGTCCCACATTTGCAGTCCCTGAATTGAACCCAAACTGTTTGCAAAAGTTATTAATAACAATCTTAACCCTTTACCCCATAGCCTGTTTCTAGTTTTGAAAATAGGTGACTACCTAAAGCAGGTTGAAAGTAAAGCAGAATGCGCCATATGGCGCATTCTGCTTTACTTTCAGCCTGCTTTAAGCAACCTCCTGCTAATAAATGAAATTTTCTGTATAATATATTTGCATGAATGTATAAATTGGAACTATTTTCTTCAGCGGAGGAATAAACGCAATGCGCTGAAAGGCGCTTCTATTGAGTTAACACAAGTTTGTATTTGATTTCTTGCAGGTGAGCTGAAAAAGGCATTGCCAGGTATTGTGCTGGACTTGCTTGAAGAATGCTGGAGGGAGGAGACTTTAGAAGCTCTAGAGGACATGAATGAATCAGTTAGGTATGAATACCCTCTACAGAAGATAAGGCTGTCACATTTACAAGGTGTAAATAGTACCATTTCAGTTATAAACAATAAACGTTTACCAATGCACAGCACTATGAACATGGTCTCTTAAAGGATCCGTCACACCTTTTAAAAGTAGAAAGAGTTGAACAAAATTTATAAAGTACAACCTGTTGGTTGTTATACGCCCGTCTTCAGACGGGACGTATTATGTCGTGGCGCTGTCCGTCCGTTAACTTTTTCATGTCCGCTCTCTAACTCAAACAAATTTAGTCCAATCCTTTTGAAACTTGGTCAGAATGTGTATGACCATAATATCTCGGTCAAGTTCGATAACCAGCAAGATTGCCCCAGACATTCAAGAGTTATGCCCCTTTTTTCGTCAAAAACGGGCATTTCATGTCCGCTCTCTAACTCAAACAAATTTAGTCCAATCCTTTTGAAACTTGATCAGAATGTGTATGACCATAATATCTCGGTCAAGTTTGATAACCAGCAAGATTGCCCCAGACATTCAAGAGTTATGCCCCTTTTTTCGTAAAAAACGGGCATTTTAGTTTGTTCGCTCTCTAACTCAAACAAATGTATTCCAATCCTTTCAAAACTTGATCAGCATGTGTATTACCATAATATCTCCGTCAAGTTCGATAACCAGCAGGATTGCCCTAGACATTCAAGAGTTATGCCCTTTTTTCGTCAAAACAGGCATATTTTAGTTTGTCCGCTCTCTAACTCAAACACATGTATTCCAATCCTTTTGAAACTTGGTCAGCATGTGTATGACCATAATGTCTGGGTCTAGTTTAATAACCAGCAAGATTGCCTTACACATTCAAGAGTAATGCCCCTTTTTTCGTAAAAAACGGGCATATTTGAGTTTGTCCGCTCTCTAACTTAAACAAATGTATTCCAATCCTTGTGAAACTTGGTCAGCATGTGTATGACCAAAATGTCTCGGTTATGTTTCATAACCAGCAAGATTGCCACAGACATTCAAGAGTTATGCCCCTTTTTTAGCTCACCTGAGCCAAAGGCTCAGGATGAGCTATTGTGACCGCAATTTGTCTTGCGTCCGTCGTCCGTCCACATTTTCAAACAACATCACCTCAGAAACCACTGACCCGATTTCAACCAAACTTTGTCAGAAGCATCAGTGAAATAGTGTTCAAAGTTTTTGGCTAGAGTTATTCCCCTTGCCGTGGGACCAGATTTTCTAACATGACCGTATGGATAACTTTTAATGCATAAGAAAATCTAAAAAAATCTTCTTCTCAGAAACCGCTGGGCCAAGACCTTTGATATTTGGTATGTATCATTACCTAATGATCTTCTACCAATGTTGTTCAAATTTTGACCCTGGGGCCAAAAATGGCCCCGCCCTGGGGCTTATCAGTTTTTCTGAGGAAAACTTTTAAAAATCTTCTTCTCTGAAATTGTATGGCCTAGATCATTAATATTTGACATGTAGCTTTGCCTTATGGTCCTCTACCAAGATTGTTCAAATTATGACCCACAGGTCAAAATTGGCCCCGCCCCGGGGCTTATCAGTTTTACATAGACTTATATAGGAAAACTTTTTAAAATCTTCTTCTCTGAAACTGTAAGGTCTAGATCTTTTATATTTGACATATAGCTTTGCCTTGTGGTCCTCTACCAAGATTGTTCAAAGTATGACTCCCGGGCAAATAGTGGCCCCGCCCTCGGGCTTATCAGTTTTTCCTAGGACAACCTTTAAAAAATTTCTTCTCTGAAACTGTTAGGCCCAGATCATTTATATTTGACATGTAGCTTTGCCATATAGACCTCTACCAAAATTGTTCAAATTATGACCCCCGGAAAAAGTACAGAATAATAAAAAAATATATAAAAAGAAAAAAATTTATTTCAGTTGGAGAGGGGGGTCCAAATTTGATGGCGTTAAAATTGGACCCCCTCTCCCTTGTCAACACCCAACCATAAGTCATTTGATATTCACATCAACTTTAATTCTTTTCCATTAGCTGTTTTGTTTAAGTAATGTTTTACTCCTTTCCTGAAGTTACTATGCCCTGCAAATTATTTTGGTTGGAGAAGGGGGGGGGGGGGGGGGGGGGGGTCCAAATTTGATAGCGTAAAAATTGGACCCCCCTCCCTTTTCAACACCCAACCATCAAACATTAAGTTATTTGATATACTTTAATTCTTTTCCATTAGTTGTTAAGTTTTAGTGATGTTTTTTCTCCTATCTTGATGTTAATATGCGCTGCAAATTATTTCAGTTGGAGAGGGGGGGGGGGGGGGGTCCAATTTTGATGGCGTTAAAATTGGACCCCCCTCCCTTGTCAACACCCAACCATCAAAACTTAAAATCATTTGATATACACATCAACTTTAATTCTTTTCCATAAGTTGTTATGTTTTAGTGATGTTTTTTCTCCTATCCTGAGGTTACTATGCGCTGCAAATTATTTCAGTTGGAGAGGGGGGGTCCAAATTTGATGGCATCAAAATTGGACCCCCCCCCTCCCTTTTCAACACCCAACCATAAGTCATTTGATTTTCACATCAACTTTAATTCTTTTCCATTAGTTGTTTTGTTTATGGGGTAATTTGGTTAAGCTACCATCTTCTCGGATACATAAAATATTTCCTACAGTAAATGTTTGTGACTGTATAAAATGGAATTATTTTCTTCAATGTAGGAATACATTGTACAAAATGGAACTACTTTCTTCAGTGGAAGAATAAATTAAGGGCGTAAAAAGGCATATTTATGGGGTAATGGGTTAAGCTATCATCTTCTAGGATACATAAAATATTTCTTACAGTAAATGTTTGTGACTGTATAAAATGGAATTATTTTCTTCAATGTAGGAATACATTGTGTAAAATGGAACTACTTTCTTCAGTGGAAGAATAAATTAAGGGCGTAAAAAGGCATATTTATGGGGTAATGGGTTAAGCTATCATCTTCTAGGATACATAAAATATTTCTTACAGTAAATGTTTGTGACTGTATAAAATGGAATTATTTTCTTCAATGTAGGAATACATTTAAGATGTTAACAGGCATATTTATTGGGTAATGGGTTAAAATATTCATTGGTTTCTTGCAATTACCTTTTTATTACGTTTTCTTACCATTCTAAATTTTTAAATTGGGGGGGGTTCCATTTTTTACAGGGGGGATCCAAATTTGATAGCGAAAATTGGACCCCGGGGTCCATATTTCGCTATCAAAATTGGACCCGGGTCCATTTTTTACGGGGGTCCAATTTTGATATGACACCGGGCCAAAAATGGCCCCGCCCTCGGGCTTATTAGTTTTTCATAGGACAACCTTTAAAAATTTTCTTCTCTGAATCTGTAAGGCCCAGATCATTTATATTTGACATGTAGCTTTGCCTTATGGTCATCTACCTCATCTAACTCAAACAAATGTATTCCAATCCTTTATAAACTTGGTCAGCATGTGTATGACCATAATGTCTCGGTTATGTTTCATAACCAGCAAGATTGCCACAGACATTCAAGAGTTATGCCCCTTTTTTCATCAAAAACGGGCATTTTTTAGTTTGTCCGCTCTCTAACTCAAACAAATTTATTCCAATCCTTGTGAAACTTGGTAAGCATGTGTATTACCATAATGTCTCTGTTATGTTCCATAACCAGCAAAATTGCCCCTGACATTCAAGAGTTATGCCCCTTATTTTGTCAAAAACTGGCATTTTTTAGTTTGTCCACTCTCTTACTCAAACAAATTTATTCCAATCCTTTTGAAACTTTGTCAGCATGAGTATGACCATAATGTCTTGGTCAAAATTGATAACCAGCAAGATTGCCTAGTGCCCATGACATTTAAGAGTTGTGCCCTTTTATTAGCTCACCTGAGCCGAAGGCTCAAGGTGAGCTATTGTGACCGCTCATTGTCCGTAGTACGTCTGTCCGTCTGTCCGTTCACTTTTACTTCAAACGACATCTCCTCTGAACCCGGGGATTGTAGGGCGGATTCAAACTGCTCATGATGTTCCTTGGATGCTTCTCTACAGAAGTTGTTTAAATGAAAGAGAAAAAGCAAAAACTCTGCTTGAAAAAGCAAAAAAGCAAAAAATTAAAAAAAATCTTCTTGCTAAAAACTACTAGGCCCTAAGCTTTGATATTTTTACAGTAGAATCTCCTGGTCGATCCCTCTATAGTTTGTTAAAATGAAATCCCTAGGGTCACACTTGACGCCACCCTGCGCAGTTTAAGTGCTGCTCTAGGCAGGTTTTACAGTATTTTTGATGAAGCAAAAGCAGAACTGTATTTTACCTGAGTTACTCTTAATATACTAAGGGCAAATAGCCAATATTTGCAAACATTTTGGATCCAGATCAGATGCAACATAATGCTGCATCTAATTTGGATCCAAACTATTGGTACTCATTTACCAACTGAACATGTTCTAAATTCTTTTTTTTGTCACTTTTTGCATACAGAAGGTTTTAAGCAGATATCATTTCAGTCTGGTACAGTGGTAAATACGCTATTCCTACCCATTTACGCGTTTATCTATGCGTAAGAAACGCATAGTGAACGGTTAACGAACGGTTAACGAACGGTTAAGGCCTAACGATTTGAACGCGTTTAAACGCGTTAATAAACGGTTATACCCGAGATGCTGCGATTGGGGCGTCCGTTTTCCGTTTCACGCGGAGATTTCGGATCTTATCGATGATTGCCGTTTTAGAAAAATCCGAATGAAACGGGTTTATCAAAAACAAGAATAGATTTGTCACTGGAGCATTTTCGCGATAAAACTCATATTGTAATGCGATTTTTGAAAACATTTTCTGTAAATGAGACGCCTCTTATCAGGATCTAAACTGGTTTCGCTTATAGAATTTATATAAATATAGACAGTTTGGATCTCGATCATAATGCTGAGTGACTCAGCGTTTCATCGAGATTATTTCTGTTTGATATGTATTAGAATAATTCCTTCCGTGTTGATTTCTATTCAAACGGTTTGAATCCAGATCAAACGCCTGGCTGTATAGATCGGCATAGCATCAGGATCCAAACTGACAGCTTTGAATAAACCCAATTACTTTCATAATAGTTAACACTATCGATTTAGATGTAGATGGGACGCCGAGTAGTTCGGTTCTTATGTTTTACAGCTAAGAATGAAGCATACGGTCTTGATTTCATTTTTAGCTCGACTTTTTCAAAAAGTCGAGCTATTGTCGTCACCCTGTCGTCTGCGTCTGCGTCTGCGTCTGCGTCAGCGTCTGCGTCTGCGTCAGCGTCTGCGTCGGTTAAGTTTTTTGCTTAAGGTTTTTGTAAGAGTCCATTTCTCAATAACTATCAAAGGTATCCATTTGAAACTTGGAATAATTGTTCAGTATTAAAAGGGCAACTCATTACAACAAGACAGGTAACCCTGGGATTTGTCATTTCAGAGTTATTGCCCTTGTTTTATTTACTTAAAAATTATAAATTAACATATCTCAATAACTATCAAAGGTATCCATTTGAAACTTTGAATAGTTGTTAAGTATCAAAAGGGCAACTCATTACAACAAGGCAGGTAACCCTGTGATTTGTCATTTCAGAGTTATTGCCCTTGTTTTATTTACTTAAATATTATAAATTAACATATCTCAATAACTATCAGGGGTATCCATTTGAAACTTTGAATAGTTATTAAGTATCAAAAGAGCAACTCATTACAACAAGGCAGGTAACCCTAGGATTTGCCATTCCAGAGTTATTGCCCCTGTTTTATTTACTTAAAAAATATAAATTAACATATCTCAATAACTATCAAAGGTATCCATTTGAAACTTTGAATACTTGTTTAGTATCAAAAGGGCAACTCATTACAACAAGGCAGGTAATCCAGGGATTTGTCATTACAGAGTTATGGCCCATGTTTTATTTTACTTAAAAATTGTAAATTAACATATCTAAATAACTATGAAAGATATTAACTTGAAACTTTAAATACCTGTTAAGTATCAAAAGGACAACTCATTACAACAAGGTAGGTTACTCTGTGATTTGTGATTCCAGAGTAATTGCCCTTGATTTATTTACTTAAAACTTGTAAATTGAAATATCTTAATAACTGTCAAAGGTTTTAACTTGAAACTTTAAATACTTGTGTTATAACAAAAGGGCAACTCATTCAAACAAGAAAGGTGACCGGGGATTTGCCATTCCAGAGTTATTGCCCTTGTTTTTATTTACATAAAACTTGTAAATTGAAATTTCTCAATAATTACCATAGGTATTAACTTTTAATGCTTGTTCAGTTTCAAAAGGGCATCACCTTTCAACACAGCAGATAACCATGGGATTTATCATTGCAGAGTTATTGCCCTTGTTTGACTAAGAATTTGTATATGAAATTATTCAGTAACCGTAGAAAGTTATTAATTTCAAACTTCCAATAGATTTGAATACTTGTTTAGTTTCAAAAGGGCAACGCATTACAACAAGGCAGGTAAAGCAGGCAAAGATATTGTCCTTCTTTTGACTTATAGTTTACTTTAAGTGGAATGTAGACTGTCCAAGTATGTTTAAGTTGTTGTTGCTTACAAACTTCTATGATCAATAGGGCATTAAACACCCATACACATTCTTTAAGTTTGAAAAATATAGCCGTCTCAAGTATATGAAAGTCGAGCGTCCAGCACCCGTATGCGGTGCTCTCGTTACAGTTTGCCTCTAGATGAAATGCCGAGTTACGGGAGTCTCATCCATATTCAAACTATACAGATATCTTTTACTTAGATGAGAGAGTATAATAACTGACACATACTCGCATATAAGGTTTGGTTTATTTGGTTGATATTCCAATCAACCCCAATGGGGCATTAGGATACTTACTTTGATAAGCCGCAGTTTTATTACCCCCCTGTCCGGCTTGTGGCGCAACAGTGTTAGCGGCTAGCCCTGCATGCCACATGTGGCATTTGGGAATTCCGCATGTTCATAGTAATAGTAATATACACAATTTACATAATCCTTTTTAAACCGTATCCTTTATATGGGAAAATAAATGTATATTCATAAAACTCTCACAGGATAACCTTTCTTCTTAAAGAAAATGATTTCATAAAATTTTATAAGATTATATTTACTCCACAGTAACGATATTTACTAAATTCTTAAGTAGGATAAGAGCGGCCCGCAAGTCATACATGGATTTCCTCCCTTTCTCCATGATTACTCCCCTTTCATCCGGGCTCTTTTAAACGCGTTTAAACGCGTTAAGAAACGGGTAGTAAACGCGTTAAACGAAACGGGTAACGAACGCTTAATGAACGCTTAACGAACGCGTAAGAAACGCGTTAAGTGGGTAGGAATAGCGTATTTACCACTGTAAGGGTAAGCCTTCAGAGCAGTTGCTAATTCTACCATACTACCCAGTATTTGACCTCAGCCACTGAACTGATGGTCTTAGCTGAACATGTTGTCTGCTAAAGTTTATAAATGGTTTAGTCTGCTTCATACTTAGAGAAACAGGGTCTGGAAGTGATCCACTGACAGTTATGTAATTATGTCTTTTGCCATATTTATACATATGTTTAATATTGGTTTTGTTAGAGTTATCTGTATGTTTTGTCTTTTTTTTCTTGTCCAGGATTCAACCCTTTCCCTCCATAAATACTGACGTTTGTTAACCCATTACCCCATAAATGTGCATTTTTAGGCCTTTGATTTATTAGCTCACCTGAGCCAAAGGCTCAAGGTGAGCTATTGGGATGGCCCTGTGTCCGTCGTGCGTCGTCGTCCGTCGTCGTTAACAATTGCTTCAAATGACATCTTCTCCTAAACGGCTGAACAGATTTCAACCAAACTTTACAGGAATGTTCCTTGGGTCAAGCTCTTTCAAATTTGTTCAAAGAATTGAAAACAATATAGAACTCTGGTTGCTATGGCAACCAAAGTGAAAAAATAAGGAAATCTTAAAAAATCTTCTTGTCTGAAACTACAAGGGCCAGAGCTTAGATATTTGGCACATAACATGATCTACAGGTCCTCTATCAAGTTTGTTCAAATTATGCCCCTGGGGTCAAAATTGGCCCCGCCCCGGGGGTCACAGTTTTACATAGAGTTATATAGTGAAAATTTCAAACGTCTTCTCCACTGAAACTGATATGGCCAGAGCTTTGATATTTGGCATGGTGACACTTCTAAATGTCCTTTACCTAGTTTGTTCAAATGGTTCTGGTCGGTTAAATATCTAGGTCATAATTCACATTCAAAATATGTATAGCAGACAGCAATTCAGCATTATAAGAGTTAGACCCTAGCCAAATTTCCTACTGGCAGAGTTACATAACTGAACTCAGGTCAGCTGATGAGGTTGCATATGGTGGTGTCTGCTATATATTTATGCCCTGCAGTTGGGGGCATATTGTTTTTGTCTGTCTGCTTTTTTGTCTGTTTGTCCATTTGTTTGTCTGTCAGTCCACAACTTTAATCTTAGCCATAACTTTGTTAAAGTTAGAAACTTTATAACTTGGGTCATGTCCTACAAAGGTCAATGTCAATTTTGAGATATTTCCCAGTGTCATATTTTCTTGTCTTTGAGATAACTCCAGTTCTACTGATGTTAACCCATTACCCCATACATATGCCTTTTTACGCCTTTAATTTATTCCTCCTCTAAAGAAAATAATTCCACTTTATATAGTCATAAACATGTAAGATATAAGAAATAGTATCTATATCTTAGAAGATGATAACTTAAAGCAGGTTGAAAGTAAAGCAGAGTGCGCAATAAATAATCATATGGAAATACATGTAGCTTGATAAGAAGAAGTGTCATGGATAAGGGCCATAACTCTGCCAACAATATTTTTTTAAGTTATTCCAATTTGTCATGTTTTTTTTGTCTGGAAGATAATTCCATTTACAGCTATATTAAAATGTTGTCTTGCCTATTAAGCTAAGGCACAATGACCTCAGGTGAGCGAATTAAGGGCCATGGCCCTCTTGTCTTAAAAAAACGGGCATTTTTTAGTTTGTCCGCTCTCTTACTCAACAAATTTATTCCAATCCTTTTGAAACTTGGTCAGCATATGACGCCTAACTTTCAGGGTTCTTCCCCTTTTGTTCACTTTACGTTGATAGGGTTCTGATATGACTACATTCTAAGATCGATTTGAAGAGCGTATAATGTGCCCGGCTTGGGGTGCTCTTGTTTTCTACACTTATATGTACTTCTTATACCCTAGTAAATAAAACCTTTGTTTGAGATATTTTTGTAATCAGTCAAGTGAAATGTTAACTTTCAGTGCTACCAAGATAGATCAAGTATTTCTTACACATTAGTCACATATGCATTTTCAGCCATTCAGATTCCAATTATTTATTGATGACTGAAAATACGACCATTTGCATACTGGTTATTTTTATGCCCCCGGCATCGACAGATGCGGGAGCATATAGTAATCGTCCTGTCTGTCCGTCCGTCCGTGCGTGGGTGTGTGCGTCCGTAACAAGGTTAAGTAGATTTTACCGTTTCGTCTAGCATCAACACCGCTTACCCAAATGCTTTGATACTGATACAGTTGTTGTCTTGGACTATTTCCTATCCACCAATATCACCCAACTTTGATTCTGACCTTGACCTAATTTGGACTTAGAATATTTAAATAGGCTATTTCTTGGTTAACTAGAATTTACCGTTTCGTCTAGAATCAACACAACTTACTACAAGGCTTTGGTACTTATACAGTTGTTGCCTTGGACCATTCCCCATTCACCAAACTTTGATTTTGACCTTGACCTAAATTGAACTTGGAATATTTTAAATGGGCTCTTTCTCGGTTAACTAGATTTTGCCGTTTCGTCTAGCATCAACACTGTTTACTACAATGCTTCAATACTCATACAGTTATTGCCTTGGACCATTATCAACTCACCAATAATACCCAAGCTCAGTTTGACCCTGACCTTGACCTAATTTGGACTTAGAAAAGAACATATAGTCAAGGATGCCACGGGGGCATAAGCGTTTATTGAACGTGCAGTCTCGTTTCTGTCTGCATCAATTGTCATCTGCTAATGTTCTGAAAATAGAAATTTCTAAATTTTTAATCAAAACTGGGTCAAAGTGTCGAACAGTTACGCAGCATCTCATTTGGATTTCTGCATTAAACCTTATAGTGTCACGGCTCATTAGAATTGTCTCGAAGAGTAGTAACACCATAGCATTGTGTGCAGTAATGAGTGAGAAAATGTTGGATTTGTTCAGTTTACTCACTCTTTTCTGAATCCCTGGTAAAGGTTGAAGACCCCTAATAAGATCAGGCCAATGTCGGTGAAAATCTGTACTCTACTCGGCCAATCTGTACTCTACTCGGCCAATCTCGTAAACTGTTAGCTTGTTCTGAACCATGCTAAAGCAGTTGACAAAAATGGCTGACCGTTGTACGTAGCATACCGATTTTGAATTTTACATTACCAGGTGTCCTAGCTGTGACCTGCCAGCCTTGCTAGATATGGCCATTAAGCAGTTCAAGTGTACACAATGCAAGAAGGTAAGCTATAGGGGTTATGTATTCAATAACCAGATAAGAGGGGTATTCCAAAAACTAAAATCTTCCGTCTTATCTGGAGCCCTGAATAACCCATAGTTCCAGAATAGAAGAGTAATTTAACTACTAAAATCCTTATGTCTACATCAAACCCTATACAGCGCTCCCTCTCTACAACGACACTCAATGGGAGACAACAAATATGTGCGTTGTTCGGAGGGAGTCGTTATAGGGAGGGAACTTGGTTAACATTTGCAAACAGCTTGAATCCAGATCAGACGCCGCGTAAAGCGGCGTCTGATCTGGATTCAAGCTGTTTGTCACTCGTAATTAAGTGTTTTACTCTGAAATGGTCAAATATGTAACTTTTAGAAAGCCAGCAGGCGTCCCTTGTAAGTAGACTATATTGCTGCCTAGAAAGGTTAGACATAATTATATTGTTTTGGGAACAGCCGCAATGGTCGTTGTAAGGAGGGAACCGTTGTTCGGAGGGCCGTTGTAGAGAAGGAGTACTGTATTTAGACTACTCATAAGAATTGATTGCTTTGGGCAATCATCTACTTTATCTTCACAAAGAAAACAAGCGTTTTGAGGTTTCATATTGGCTACCTGAATAAAGAAGAGTTATGTGCAAATTCAGTTTGGATGTTGTATATTTGACTGTTTATATGGTCTCTACAAATTCCCAATTTGTCTGAAAAAGACACATTTTCCCCCCAATTTTACTATAAACAAAAAACTAAATTTTCAAAACTAATGTTTTCAAAATTTGCTTGGAGGACCCTGACCTGCTCCCAATTGGCTGAAGAAAAACCATGTCACAAGAGCAGGGGCCCGTTTCATAAAACTTCATACGACAAATGTTGTTGTAAGTCAGATTTATTTCTCCATCTAATCCTGTCTTGTGACATCTCTTTGGAATCGTCTTGAAAAGACTATTCCAAAGAGATGTCACAAGACAGGATTAGATAGAGAAATCAGAAATTAAATGTATTTTAAAGTTTTGACTTACGATCGTTTTTGTCGTACAAAGTTTTATAAAACAGGTCCCAGGACTTTACTATATCCAACCATTTTCCAGTTTTACTGCCGTTACTGTGAGATGGAGTGGCACTTAAAGTCCCATGACTTATGCATCAAGACCAAGAGTAGAATGTCCAAGGATACAGGGACAGCTATACAGATACCTGCTCACTGGCCAGATGACTGTGATAAAGCGGTATGGTCAGGACTCGGGACCCCGTTTCATAAAACAACTTACGACAAATGTTGTTGTAAGTCAAAATTTTAAAGTACATTTAATCTCTTATTTCTGTATCTAATCCTGTCTTGTGACATCTTGTTGGAATAGTCTTTTCAAGATGATTCCAAAAAGGTGTCATAAGACAGGATTAGATGGAAAAATAAATAATAATTGAGAGTTTTATAATACGACTTACGACAGCATTTGTCATACGAAGTTTTATGAAACGGGCCCCAGGGTTCCAGATAAGGGGAAATACACTGAAGTTGTGACTGAACAAATCCAATATTTTCTCATTCATTTCCAGCACCAAATCCTATTGTGTTACTACTCATTTGAATGGTCTAGAAGAGACCATTCTAATGAGTAGTGACATTATAGGGTTTAATGCAGAAATAAAGATTTTAGAATTTGAAATACTCCCCTTACCTTGTTTACCCATTACCCTATAGTCCTCATCTAGTTTTGAAGGCAGATGACTGGGATAAAGAGGTATAGCCTAGCCAGGGCTTGAGTTTACTTCCTCAAATCTGGTGCTCTGCCTAATTTTATTTCAAACCGTTACTCCATAGTCTGTTTCTAGTTTTGAAGCCAGGGGACAGCTTAAATCAGGTTGAAAGTAAAGCAGAATGCACCTTATGGTGCATTCTGCTTTACTTTCAGCCTGCTTTACGTTACCATCTGCCAGGATGAAAAATATTAACCACAAGAGCGAGCCGTAGAACAAAGATTATTTTGATACTAACATTAATCAGGGCTCCAGATAAGGGTGAGTAATCATAACAAATCCAACATTTTCTCACTCATAGAGCACCAAATCCTATAGTGTTACTACTCATTAGAATCGTCTCTTCGAGACGATTCTAATGAGTAGTGACACCATAGGGTTTAAAGCAGAAATAAAGATTTTAGTTTTTGAAAAAACTCCACTTATCTGTGGCCCTGATTAATGTCTATATAGACTGTTTATTTACATAATGTGGCTTATTTCAGAAGTTGCTACATCATAGTAACATGTATGATATTGTTTAAACTAACTAGGAATGGAAATAATAGCATGTGCTCATTTTAAACTGGAATTAAATGCTCCATGCCCTTGTGGAAGCATATAGTGTTATATTTATCTACAACCTTAGGTAGTCCTGTCAGTATTGACACTTACACTACCATGCGCTAAAAGAAGAAAAATATTAACGTAAAAAAAGCTTCCATTTAAGAAAACTTGGTGCAAAGTTGATAGACAAAAAGTAGAAGCAGAAAAGCTATTTTTGCCCTAGGCATCCATGGAAGCTGGGGGCATAACTATAGTGATTGTCCTGTCCTTCTGTCTGTGTGTACGAGGTTAGCAAGATTGTACTATTTGTTCTAGCATGAATACTCAGAGCTCCAGATAAGAGGGAGTAAAGCGAACAAATCCAATATTTTCTCACTCATTTCAGCACCAAAATCTATGGTGTTACTACTCATTAGAATCGTCTCTTTGAGACAATTCTAATGAGTGGTGACACTATAGGGTTATATGAAGAAATAACGATTTTAAATTTTGAAATAAATGTACTCCCCTTATCTGGAGCTCTGAATACTGCTTTCTGGAATGCCTTAGATACTCGTACAGTTGTTGTCGATGACAATTCTTTATTCACCCATACAATCAAGCCTTGATTTGACCTTTAGAAAAGATTCCAAATATATTGGCAAGGATGCCACTCTGGGGCATTGATTATAAGCGTTTATTGAATGCAGTCCTGTTAATTACTTTTTGTGCTATTGTAGATATTTACCACTGTGGAACTGGACACAAAATGCCACGAGTTCAAGGAGATTGAACAGCTGTTTAAAACATCTATGACTTGTCCTGTGTATAAAGTGTATAAGATATACAGGATCCAGAACGTGAGGCTGTGGGATAGATACTGCCTGTAAGTCATGCTAGCTTAACCCATTACCCCATAAATACGCATGGGTGAAAGTTTTCCGTATTATGACGGAATTCCGTATTTCCAAAATTGCCGAGGGTCATTTTTCCAGAACGCGTAGAGGATGTCTTTGTCGAGTAAGATTGTAAAAAACGAAATCGAAGGTGATTTCGAGAGCTGTCAAATTAGTTGAAATTACGGTGTCAATGTTCGCCAATGTTATCGTTCGGCCCTATCGTTCGTCGTACTATAACGGCAACATCCGAGTGAACAAAACAAATTGGACTGGTTGCCGAATTAGGTTGCTACACGCACGCGGACAGCGTTGAAAACACGGAAACCAGTCTTTGACCAAAACATTTCCGTAGTTGATCTCAATAATATGACAGGCTTGCTTAAAATAACGAGGTAAGCACATTTATGAGGGGGCTGTTTGTGATTTTGATCTTGTTGCCGATAATTTTCCGTAGAGGGACGAAAAACTTCTTTTGGAAAATCTCAAATCTCTTTCTTCGGAGTCTTACTAGGCGCTCATTGTTTTATGAATCATCCGATTACCAGACGCTAAACTATATCACGCGGAACGCTTCATGTTTTATCGTTGGTGCATCAAAATGCAATTAGCTAATTTTGTCACCAGTTTTCGCGAATTTAAAATACCGGCGTATCTGTCAAATGCAGCTGAATGGTTGACTTTAATGAAACGCGAACTAAACAAAATTAGGAGATTGAATAGGAAATTCGGCTGAAAATCCGATTTTATTATAAAACAAGTAGCTTACTCAGTTACTGAAGTATTAATGTCACCTTTTTTAATTTTTCACATTTAATTACATATTATTGGACTGTTAAACAATCCGTTTTCTATGGCTATAAAGTATTGAAAAGGTATTTTAATAGCATTATTATCATTAAAGTAATTGATAGTAACCATTTAATTCATTAAGTAAAGAAATATTTATCTGATTTGGGTAACCCAAGATTAAAATTTAGTCTAGCATCACAGCTTTGAAACAGTTTAGAAAAATCAAAATGTATAAAATTGAACCACTAAAATCATTTTTAGGGAGGCCTCTTGTTCCATCAACTATGGCAAGGCTTCCCTCTCCCATCATAGCCTACTGCTTTAAATTTTGTGTCACTTAGTTTTAACTTTCTGAAAGCAAATTGAACATGAAAATGAGAGCTAAAATAAACTCACACACAGATCACGGTTAGAAATCGTTTATCAAGAAACCATTTATCAATCAAATAAAGTAGACATGGCACAGAGGTAAGTTATTTACTTTATGAGTAAATCCTTTGAGCAGAGAGAGGGAGGTATTTTCATTAGGATAAGTGAAATGCCTATCCCCACCCCTCTCAAATGTCATGCCTTTAAATGTACAAAACTTTAGAATGGCCTGTACACATAATAATGAAAAAATATTTCTTAAATATATTTATAGGGTAACCCAAGTCCCATGCCATTTTTAAAAAAAATCATTTTATTAGGCGGGGGTATGTGGTCAGCCCCTGCCCCTTCATATATATATATAATCCTGCACCTATGCACTGGTCTGTATAAATGAAATATAGGTGTCAAAACAGGATCAGACAGGACTGGGTGTTTTCTGTGACAATGGCTTTTAGTATCTGTACGATAGTTTAACTATATTCAACTGAAAAGTACTGACAACAATGATTTATTTGAATACTCTAAACTGTTAACTGAAAGCAAGGGCCAGTTATGAATTATATGTACATCTATCCTGTACGAACAGTGTAGACTAAGATCAGAATGTTCCCATCAGAACCTTCTGAACGGGATATGTACAGTATCCTTGCAAAAGCTTATACAACCAGAGTCAGTTTTTATGGTAATGCTTGACTGGAAATAGAGTATGTTCTAAATGTTTTGTATTGGATCTAGTAATACATGTCATAATTTTTAAGTGTCAGTGATACAAAATCTTATACATACAGCTTTATAAAACAGTATAATGATATAGAAAACCTAAATACCATCTCATATTTTTCTCCCTTGGATCTAACTCATACATGGACCTAACTAGAAACATATTTTTGTGGCCTTACAATGATAATTGTAAAAGCAAAGTGCTTATCATTTACTTTGGAGTATAACAGTTTGCTGAAAGCAATTTCCATCTTTTGTTAAATAAAATCAAAATTAAGATTTATTTTTCAATCCTTGGAAAACATTAATGCTTATGACCAAGAAAATTATTTTTATATTTTTGCATTGCTTGTCATTTTCAAACAATTTTCCAACAGTTTCAGACCTTCAAAATGCTTCAAACCCAGGAGCTTCCGGGGGCCTCCGGCCCCCTGGTCCCCCAGCCAGGGCCTTGCCCTGGACCCACTGGGGGTCCTAGCAGCCCCCTAGCCCCCAGCATAGTTTTCAGTATTTTCAGTTTTGCCAGCTTTCACCCATGAATACGCATTTTTAAGCCTTTGATTTATTTCTCAACTGAAGGAAATACCTTACTTTACACAGTCATGAATATGCGTCATAAGAAATATTTTCTATATCCCAGCTGATGGTAGCTTAAAGCAAGCTTTTAGTAAAGCAAAATGTGTCTTAAGGAACCGGAGAAATGGCAGCCCTGAGTTTGGTGGAGACCAAGAGGAGAAAAAGTTTGTTTTTCTTGCACTTACCTTGAGCCTTGAAAATGATGCTAGTGATTCGATTTTCAGGATGCGATCACATATGATGGCTGATCTTGAAGAGATGCACTTGAAGGAAATGCGTTTGTTTCATGGCACAGCAGGTGACGTAGTGGATGCCATATGTCGAGAAGGATTTGACTGGAGGCTGTCGGGTAAAAATGGCACGGCTTATGGGAAAGGTAAGATACAAATTTATAGCATAAACGTGCAAAATATAGAGGTCCGTAAAAATCGAACGGCCCACTGGGCATATATTTTATACTAATTTTCGAATCACCAAAATACTGTACTACTACGCCGACTGTAAATAAGCTAAGAGAATCTAGACAAACTAAGATCAACACATGGTATTGAAACTAGGGGTGACTATCGAGGTCAAAAAGACTATCCTGATAGTATTGCGATAGTTCAAATACTATCCCGATAGTATTGCGATAGTCAATAAACTATTGCGATACTATCACGATAGTTGTTTTAATAACTATTTTCTTATAAACACAGGCATGTTTAGCTAGCTTCGAAGCCGTGTTCTGAAGGAAGTTTTCAGACGTTTTCATTGAGTTCGCTATTGCCACAGACAGGTGTTTACGTTTCATGTGATCGATTAAATTGGATGTGTTTCCACTGTTATGGGGATGCTCAATTAAATGACAAATCAATCTTCAAATCAATATCTTCTTTATTATTTCCCTCGTGGGTAACATGTGCTTTTCACATTCTAACTTCCTTCATCCGAACAACCTCTGTCTTTTTCCTTATAGCTAAATAGCCCTAACTGACAAGGGAGGGAACTCTTCTACTGGACTTGCACTTAACACTTCCAAATATTCTGGACAGCACGAAAGTGTATCTGGAACAACCATATCCGCTGCTGGTTTATATACGATATCAATATCAAACTGCTGCAATATTGCTAGCCACCTTTCATAGATCTGTCCTTTCAGTTTCTTCTGGAAAAGGGGCTGCAATGCTTGGTGGTCACATTCAGCAACAAAATGTTTGCCCCTAAGGTATGAAGCACAATCCATGACCGCTGTAACTAATCCTAATAATTCTAACTTAGTGGGGCCATAGGACTGTTGCCACTTAGTTAAACCTTTAGAGCCAAAACATATGACACGGGGTGATTTGTTATCATCGTATTGGTACAACATGTAACCAATGCCCTTGCAACAAGTGTCTACAGCTAGTCTGAACTCTCGAGCATACCTAGGAAAAGCTAAAGCATCAGAGGTTACCAATCTATCTTTCAATAACTGAAAACTAGAATCACACTCTGCGGTCCATTTAAATGGCATGTTCTTTTTCAACAAGTAGTACAATGGACTAGCAACAGCACTGTAGTTTTTGATAAACTTCCTAAACCAATTGAATAAGCCTAGAGCTCGTTTAAGCTCTTTCTGATTCTTTGGTACAGGATAGTTTGTTATGATTTCTAGCTTAGCAGCTGGAGGACGAAGGCCCTCTCTGGATACCTCATGTCCTAAAAAGACACATTTTTCAAAGGCAAATCTACACTTACTGGGTCCTAGCTTCAAACCTGCTGCCTCTAACCTGCTTAGCACCTCATGTAACTTACTGATATGTAACTCAAATGTTTCGGACATAATACAAATATCATCCAAGTAACACAAGACTGACTCAAATGTCAGGCCATTTAAGACCTTGTCCATCAGTAACTGAAATGAGTTTGGACTTTGCCGCAAACCCATTGGCAATCTTAAAAATTTGAAAGTACCATAAGCGGAATTGAATGCAGTATATTTACTTGACTCTGTGGATATACCCATCTGGAAGTAACCCTGACTCAGATCAATGGTAGTCAGATAGTTTGGAGAATGTTCCGAAAACGACTCTGTCAGTTCTTGGAGATCTGGTATTGCATACCGAAATTCCTCTGTCTGGGAATTTAAGTATCGAAAATCAACACAGAAACGAAAAGAAGATAAACTCTGTTCCATAGTGATATTGTTTGGATCCAATTTAGGCTCATTGCGCTTACTCACAAGAACTATCGGACTTGTTATTGGAACCGTCTCTTCTGAGTCAACTGGGACTATAATACCCTGTCTGAGCAACTCGTCCAGGTGGTGGCGTAAAACCTGCTTTTTGTCTGGTGATAACCGGTAAGGTCGCTGATGTTTGGACCTAGCATCAGGCTTAAGGTGTATAACATGTTCAACCATATTGGTATAACCAAGATCAGGATTATCTGGGGTGACGAAAACATTCCTGTGGCTGAATAAACAATCATTTAGCTGCTGCTTTTGGTCAGCTGTTAAATGATCAGAAATTCTGCCCTGGAAACAGGACTGAAAAGTGTCCTTATCGACATCAGATCCAACACCACCATCTGGATTCATTTTCATGCTTTCATTCTTTGTAAGATTCACAGGTTTAATCGTACAACTAGGTTGTACTGAAACCCTTGCACACTGTTTTACTTTTGTACCCATATACAGTGACCTGGAAACCCATGCGCCATAGTCACATAAAAATAAAAAATGTCACATAGAATTTCCAACTGGTGCGCCCAGCGTCTCGCCGATTTTATCTTACCATACAACTTAAATTACCTTTGGCTAGATTCATCCAGTTCTGGGAGATAAGCAATTACGTAATCAAACTGTGCATGCCAATATTTTCCAGTTAGAATCACAAACCCTTGAAAACACACGTGTCATGATTTCTAGTAAAATCCGTCTGGCTACACAAGTGTCACTGTGTGTTTTGATGATTTCTCTGTTGATATATTACCACAGGGGGCCACGGACAATTTTAAAATGTATCCTGTTACTATGATATAGTCAATTATTATACTAGGCTGCTGTTCCCCTATTTTTGTGTTTCAGGCCCTTGTGGCCGATATTCTGATGAAGTCGCGGCTTGTCGGGAACATCAAAGACTAAAAATTTGGTGACCGTCTTCAACCCTAGTGACGAGTAGAGTTCAAAGAGTTAAGATTTTGGTGACAGTCTACACATTTCTGTCATTACAGTGTCAAACTGCAGCTGCAGATTTTGTCCAGTGTCAGATATATATATCTAGATAAATATATATAAGAGCTAGGTCATTGAATCAAAATGGGCGGGGCTCCTCAAATCTGCTTTGATGTTTTAACACCTTGTGTGTAAATCGTGTCTGAGTAACTCAGTATGAAAAGTATCATGTATAGAGAGGATAATTTTGGATGCTATTAGAGGCAAACATTCAAGGTGATTATCTGATATCATTTCTTTTAGACTTTTTACTGTCAACTTAACCAAACGTTCAGCGGTTTGGGAAAACATCAGTAGTTTAGAGATGCCGACGTTTCTTTTGACGTTCCGCCATATTGGCATAAGTTTTACTTGTAGTGATACGTTTCAACATTGATCTAGATGTTGGACCAAACATTTTGAATTTTTTTCTTGGGCCACTGATAAAAATAATTATTTTTTGCTGGCCCAAGACTTGGAAGAAATAGATTTTTATTGAAATCTTAGCATTTTAAAAATTGGCCCATAAAGTTTCAAAATGTCACATAGATTTTTGAAATGTCACATAAAAAATTATAGATGATGGGCCATAGTCACATAGAAAAAAAATCTTTCCAGGTCACTGCATATAGTGTATATCAAAAGCATTGTCACAGACCTGAAACTTTGCCAAAAAGCTACCTTGATTAACATGTACAGGTGCTGTAGTTGGATTTAGAATTTTCACAGGTACAATATGATCCTTTAAACAAGTGACTAGTGCTTTTGATACAAGTAACTCTTTGTCATATCACTATGCCCTATACATTGACCCTGCATACCGATCTGTATGTCTTTATGAAGCTTACCATACACAAGTGCCTCTGACTGTGGAGGTATAACAACCGATTTGTTGCAAACAATCTTTGTTGTAGCTTTCACTGTATTTGTACATGCTTTACTAAAATCCAAAACCATACCCCTCTGTTGCATATACTGAATACCCAATATAAAAGGATGTGATGTTTGCTGAAAAATGTACACAGACACATCATGGCAAGTTTTTGAGGATACAGTACAAAATTGGACTCTGGCAGTTCCATAAATAGAAATAGATCTGTTATCAGCTAATAGAATCTCCTCTTCACTAGTCTGAAAGTCAAATTTACAATATTCAGGTAATGATTCATACAAATCCCGAGACATAATATTTATGGAACTTCCAGTATCCAACAAGGCAGTTATTGGAATTTTACCAACATTACAATACAAATACATGAAATTGTGTATCATATTATAGTCTGTGCGCTTCTCAGCATCAGGATCAACTGGGCTGTGAGCTAGGCCTGGGAGACGCGCTTCGGTCCCAGACCCTTCGAGTTTAAAGATGGACAGTCTTTTGCTGAATGGTCAACACCACTGCATAGTCGACATGCTTCTGATGAGGTTTGTGACGGTCGAAGAGTGACACATCCTGGTGCCATGTGTCCGAACTGTAAACATAGCTGGCATTTACTCTCTGGGGAGCTCTGTCCACGACCATTCCAATTATACTTGGTTTTTATATGTCCCTTTCCTGAACACTGATAACAGGAACGCGTTTGATTTCCTCGACGTTGTTCGTAACCCGACGTTGACATTTGGGCAAGGCGTTTATTTATTTCATTAATCTGAGTCTGTAAGTTATCCTTGCTGCCGGAAACTCCGCAACTACCGCTGGCGATTGTTGAGGTATAACGGCCATGTTTTGCTGTTCTGTTACTGGCATATGTAGTATATCTCCCTGTCGGTATCCATGGGCCTCTCCGATCTTAGCTGACTGTAGTGCCTCTCTGAGATCGACAACACGGCCTGCACGAACAAAAAATGCCAACTGTGGCGGAAGGCCACTTATAAATTTCTGTAACATGTCATGTTGCGTTTTGTTTAATTTTGTTCCCTTTTCCATTAATGTGGCATGGTATGCCTCAATAGGCTGATTAACCTTAAGTTTTAGGTTTTCGAAGGCTGCCGACTCCGCAATTAGTGTTGGGCTGTTTGAATTGCAAAATTCTTCTTTAAATGAAACTTTAACATCTGCCCACGTCTCTTTGACTGCAAGACTATTAAACCATGTCTGTGCCGGACCCGTAAGTTGGAGATGAAAGGCTGCAACAGCACGAGGTGTAGTTGTGTCTATGGCAGATAAAGTCAAATACGATTCGAAATCATATAAAAATTTACATCCATCCTCGTGCATGAACCCCCCAAATGGTTGTACTCGTGCCAAAACCGGCGTTGGTTGTTGTACCACCAGAAACTGTGGGGTCTGAAGTGGTAATGGCAAGTTAGTATTGGCCCTCGGCGTCGATTGGTGAGCTGGGACTTTAGGGTGCGTGTCCGCAAGTAAGCCTATCGAATCATTCAATCCATACTCATAGTTATCCTCTAGTGGATTAAGGAAAGGATTGGTCGATTTGGCCATGTTTGAAAAGTTGAAAACACGTATGGCGACTTATAATGGGTGGTGTGGTGGGTTGGGAAATTTCAGTTCTCAGCACCATTCAAATGTCACTTGTATATAGTACGTTACCGAATATTTCTGTTTGTAAACGTTTTTTGATTCTCCACCATGTTATGGGGATGCTCAATGAAATGACAAATCAATCTTTAAATCAATATCTTCTTTATTATTTCCCTCGTGGGTAACATGTGCTTTTCACATTCTAACTTCCTTCATCCGAACAACCTCTGTCTTTTTCCTTATAGCTAAATAGCCCTAACTGACAAGGGAGGGAACTCTCCATTTACTTCCACAAGTACCTGCAAGAGTTTCCTCCCATGTACCTTCACAGAACGTTCTTCTATCACTTAGCACTCATATATAACACCACTAAGTTTTATATTACAGTTTCTGCATGTAACTTTTGTCTGATACACTGTGTCGTTTTGCTTGACGAAGCCAAGGTGCGGCCAAACTGCAGCTTTACCTTTCTTGTTGTCAACAATTACCCCTTCGTCTGCCATTTTCACTTGTTTCAGTTTACACTAAGATCGAATGGAATGCCGGCGTCTCGTTTCCGAGAATCAGGATTCAAATTAATTCAACTATTTACAGTCTTATGACTAATCTAAAATGATTTAATGTAAGGGGAAAAGACGTATATAAGTTCCAAACTAAATTAATTAAATGGTAAATGATTCTAAGTCATTGATTCTTATTTCCGAATTATCCACCCGGTCTCGGCCTTAACCTCCCTAAAATCATATCGTCTGGACGCTTTACGGTAAACTAATAAGAGAGAAATAGAAGCGTTTGTCGATTGATTTTAATAAACAAATTAGTCAAATCAGCTGATTCCGACAAAAGAGTTTTCCACTAAAAGTAAAGTATCACTATCGTAACTATCGATAGTTGTAGTAACTATCGGCAATAGTATCGACTTTCAAAAATGTTATCAACTTATTGCTATTGCAGCAGGTACTATTCAATAGTTCGATAGGTCGACCTATCGTTACACCTCTAATTGAAACATTTCCAATTGTCCTAAAACCATTATCCCGAGCAGTCCCGCAAACTAAGGCTGCAAATTAGGCTACATAGAGCTCTTTTATAAACAGTGACTCAGACAGTTTTTCAAATTTAGACGTTAGAATGATAATGACATCGTGTTGCTATAAGGACATTATTTTGAAAACGAAACTAGATTCCAAATGTCAAATGGTCATTTTTAGTTAATTAGAACAGTTTTTAATTAAATACTAATTTAAAATTTGAATATGGTATCAGAGAAGTCTTTTCACAACACATTGATGTTGATTTTCTTTATTTTAGTTTGATAGGTGTTTTTATCTATGGATGAATAAAACCGAATAACACCTATGATGAATCGTTTTCCTAAGAGCCGGGGGCCAAGGCTCGCAACATATTATTTTATCCAACTCATTCAAGAAATTTACGACTGACAACACACTCATTCAATATCCTCTATATATCGCACTATTATAATATGTAAACCCATCCCAACCATCTTTAACCCATTACCCCCTAAAAACGCTTTTTACGCCTTTAATTTATTCCTCCCCAGAAGAAAATAGTTTCAATTTATACAGCCGTGAATAAATATTGTAAGATATGTTTTCTATATTCTAGCAGATTATAGCTTAACCCTTTACCCCATAGCCTGTTTCTAGTTTTTAAGATATGTGGCTACTTAAAGCAGGTTGAAAGTAAAGCAGAATGTGCCATAAGGCACATTCTGCTTTACTTTCAGCCTGCTTTAAGCTATAATCTGCAAGGAAACTGAAAATAATTCTTATGAATTCTATTCATGACTGTATAAATTGGAATTATTTTCTTCAGCGGAGGAATAAATTAAATGCGCTAAAAGTCGCTTCTATTGGGGAAAGGGTTAAAGCAGGCTGAAAGTAAAGCAGAATGTGCCTTAAGGCACATTCTGCTTTACTTTCAACCTCCTTTAAGTGATCACTTATTTTCAATACTAGAAATTGGCTATGGGGTAATGGGTTAAGTGGCCACATACCTTCAACACTAGGAACAGGCTATACATGTAGAGTAAAGAGTTTACCTTTGTATTTATGTTTATGTTCTATATACAGTTGAACTTCGATATCTCAAACTCGCTTAACTTGAACTATCCGATAGTTCGACACATGAACTGCATTATTTCATGTTCGGTTAAGAAGAACATAACCGTATTTCAAAGTTAAAACGTGTCTTAGCCACATTTTAACGTTGAAATACAGGTACTTCCGACATAACCAAGTTCGAGATATCGAAGTTTGACTGTATATACATATTTTTAAATTTCAGGGACATACTTTGCAAAAAGCGCTTCCTACTCCAATAGATACTGCGGTTATAGTAGTGTTGGTATGTATGCTTCCTTAGTACGGGTATTGGGGTAAATGAGCATCTGGGGCCCGTTTTACTAAACAACTTACGCAAATTATTTGCGTAAGTCAAAATTTTAAATTTTAATTAATATTTTTTATTATCACTTGCTACAAACAGCAAATAGCCAGATCAGAGGATGCGCTTTTAGCGCGTCCTCTGATCTGGCTATTTGCTGTTTGTAAACGTTTATGATAAAAAAAAATAAGAGTAAAACGATTTTGACTTGCGCAGAAAATTTGCGTAAGTAGTTTAGTAAAACGGGTCCCAGATTAGGTTTCCAGCTGTTTGCAACTCAAATGAAAATGTTTTGTTCATATTTTCAAGAACAATTATTTCTTCACCATTATATTACACTTCATTTGCATTTAGTAACATCTAGTTTCGTATCTTTTAACTGAACTATTTTTAGCTCACCTGGCACAAAGTGAGCTATGTTGGTCGTGCAGTATCCGTCGTCAGTCCCGTCTTTCGTCAACAATTTCTTTAAACGACGTCTCCTTCTAAACTACTGGTTGAATTTTTACTAAACTTGATAGGAATGATCCTTATATGGCCTTCTTTCAAAGTTGTTAAAATAGTTCAGGTTAGCTGCATATCTATGTCACAGGAGCTAAAAAAAGATTGCTTCAATAAAAAAAAATCTTGTCTGAAGCCGCAGTACCCTGAGTTCAGATATTTGGCACAAAGCATCATCTACAGGTACTCTATCAAAGTTGCTCAAATTATGTCCCTGCGGTCAAAATTGGCCCTACCCCGGGGTTCTTAAATTCACAGAAAGTTATATAGAGAAATCTTCAAACATCTTCTCTGAAACTAATATAGCCAGGGCTTTGATATTTGACATGGTTACACTTCTAGAGGGCCTTTACCAATATTGTTGAAATAAATTTTTTCACTTAAAACTCCAAAAATCTTCTTATCTGAAACCAGTGTCCTGAGCTTAGATATTTGGCATAAAACATCATCTACAGGTCTTCTAACAAGATTTTTCAAATGATGCCCCTGGGGTAAAAAATGACACGGTCCAGGACATAAATCATTATCTCCATTTTTATATGCCCGTCTTCAGACGGGACGTATTATGTCGTGGCGCTGTCCGTCCGTCTGTCCGTCCGTTAACTTTTTCATGTCCGCTCTCTAACTCAAACAAATTTAGTCTAATCCTTTTGAAACTTAGTCAGAACGTGTATGACCATAATATCTCGGTCAAGTTCGATAACCAGCAAGATTGCCCCAGACATTCAAGAGTTATGCCCTTTTTTGTCAAAAACGGGCATATTAGTTTGTCCGCTCTCTAACTCAAACAAATGTTTTTTAATCCTTTTCAAACTTTGTCAGCATGTGTATGACCATAATATCTCGGTCAAGTTCGATAACCAGCAGGATTGCACCAGGCATTCAAGAGTTATGCCCCTTTTTTCGTAAAAAACGGGCATATTTTAGTTTGTCCGCTCTCTAACTCAAACAAATTTATTTTAATCCTTTTGAAACTTTGTCAGCATGTGTATGACCATAATATCTCGGTCAGGTTCGATAACCAGCAGGATTGCCCCAGACATTCAAGAGTTATGCCCCTTTTTTTTTTTAAAAACGGGCATATTTTAGTTTGTCCGCTCTATAACTCAAACACATTTATTTTAATCCTTTTGAAACTTGGTCAGCATGTGTATGACCATAATGTCTCTGTCAAGTTTGATAACAAGCAGGATTGCACCAGGCATTCAAGAGTTATGCCCCTTTTTTTGTAAAAAAACGGGCATATTTTAGTTTGTCCGCTCTATAACTCAAACAAATTTATTTCAGGCCTTTTGAAACTTGGTCAGCATGTGTATGACCATAATGTCTCGGTTATATTTCATAACCAGCAAGATTGCCACAGACAGTCAAGAGTTATGTCCCTTTTTTCATCTAAAACGGGCATTTTTTAGT
Organism: Gari tellinella; assembly: GCA_922989275.2. Lineage (NCBI taxonomy): Eukaryota > Metazoa > Mollusca > Bivalvia > Cardiida > Psammobiidae > Gari > Gari tellinella. Next base: position 59,321,768 of record OV277867.1, read on the forward strand.
TTGTCCGCTCTCTAACTCAAACAAATTTATTCCAATCCTTTTGAAACTTGGTCAGCATGTGTATTACCATAATGTCTCAGTTATGTATTATAACCAGCAGGATTGCCCCAGACATTCAAGAGTTATGCCCCTCATTTTGTCAAAAACGGGCATTTTTTAATTTGTCCGCTCTCTAACTCAAATAAATTTATTCCAATCCTTTTGAAACTTTGTCAGCATGTGTATGACCATAATGTCTCGGTCAAGCTTCATAACCAGCAAGATTGCCCCAGACATTCAAGAGTTATGCCCCTTTTATCGTCAAAAACGGGCATTTTTCAGGGTTCTTCCCCTTTTGTTTTTACCTTGATAGGGTTTTGGTATGACTACATTCTAAGATCGTTTTGACGGGCGTATAATGTGCCCGGCTTGCGGTGCTCTTGTTAGCTCACCTGGCACGTAGTGCCAAGGTGAGCTATTTTGATTGTCCTGTGTCCGTCGTCGTTCGTCCGTCCGTCGTTAGTCCGTTCGTCGTCAACAAATTCTTTAAACAACATCTCCTCTGAAACCACTGGATGGATTTTTACCAAACTTGGCCTGAATGAACCTAATATGGTCCTCTTTCAAAGTTGTTCAAACATTTCCAGTCCGTTGCATATCTAGGTGGCAGGAGCTAAAAATGGATCATTTCAATGAAAACTTAAAAAATCTTCTTGTCAAAAGCCACCAGGGCCAGAGCTGAGATATTTGGTACATGGCATCATCTATAGGTCCTCTTATCAAGATTGTTCAAATTTTGTCCCTGGGGTCAAAATTGGCCCGCCCTGGGGGTCACCGTTTTACATAGAGTTATATAGTGAAATCTTCATTCATCTTCTTCTATGAAACTAATATGGCCAGAGCTTTGATAGTTGGCATGGTGACACTTCTAGAGGCCTTTACCAACGTTGTTCAAACGGATTTGGTCCATTGCATATATAGGTCACAGGAGCTAAAAATAGATTTTTTCAATGAAAACTTAAAAAATCTTCTTGTCAAAAACCACAAGAGCCAGAGCTTAGATATTTAGTACATGGCATCATCAATAGGTCCTCTATCAAGATTGTTCAAAATTTTACCCTTGGGGTCAAAATTTGCCCCATCCAGGGGTCACCGTTATACATAGAGTTATATAGTGAAATCTTCAATCATCTTCTTCTATGAAACTAATGTGGCCAGAATTTTAATATTTGGCATGGTGACACTTCTAGAAGCCTTTTACCAATTGACAGAACACTTCATTTGCGTGTTCATTAGCAAGATATTTTAAACTATGTGATTGGAATGAAAATGATCCCACCCAAGGGGTCATGTGCCCCTTGTCTGCATTTTCCCAGGTGAGGGATATTTAGGCCCGCATGGGCCTCTTGTGTCAGCTATTCTCAGGTCGGTAATGGACTTCTTGTTTCTTATTTTGATCATTGTTTTCTCTGATTTGCAGGTTTAGCTTCCTCCCAATCTCAAGATGCCCAGGGCTTTACACTCGGCAATACAAGTAACTCAGGCGGAACTTCACAGCAGAACTCCAGCAATGGCTTTAACTTTGGTGCAATTTCACAACCAAATGTAAACTCAGGTTTTAACTTTGGTCCAAGTTCACAACAGAATCCAAGCCCGGGTAGTTCACAACAGAATCCCAGCTCACAAAGCTCTAGTTCTCAGCTTGGTTCTACAAACCCTGGTGTAACCAGTAGCAACACTTTTCCAGTGCCTAACTTCTTTAGCACATCCAGTAACACCAATCCACCTCCACCTAGGCTTTCATTCGCTGCTGCTGCCAGTCAGCTACAATCCAATCTTCACCTGTCAGGTAATGCATTTCCATTACCTGCAGGACCATCAGGATATCCAATACCAAGTTCAGGTACTTCAGGAAATAACACTACTTACTTCACCCCTATTACAAATCCCTTCATGTCCGGTTCTTCAGGAAGTGTCATTAGCCAAAATGTTCAGTTAATGTTTGTCGGGCGAGTTCTAGTGGGTAGGACATGTATAGGCAATCCCGAGATGAGACGCCCGGTCAAGGATCCCGACGACCCTGAAGGGAAAATGTGTCATACAGCAGTGGATAACCTTACTACTCCATATATATTTGTAACATTTGATAATGCACAATGTTACCCTGAATACCTCATACAATATTAGTGATTATTGTAGGGAATCAAACCAGTCATGAGTTCAGTAAAGAAATCGATGGCCATCGATTGCGAGTTGGCTACCGGTCTGAAATACAGTGGAGAAAACGTAATTCTTTCTTTCAAACGCATTGCAATGAAATATAGAAAATGACAACATTTTGACAGTTCTGACTACAAGTCTTAATCTGAGTGGCAAACAGTTTGGAGCCTGATCAGACGGCGGGGTCACCCGGCGTCTGATCTGGCTCCAAACTGTTTGCAATGATTTAAAGTTTAAGCGTAACCGGGCAAGGATCCCGACGACCCTGAAGGGAAAATGTGTCATACAGCAGTGGATAAGCTTACTACTCCACACGTATTTGTAACATTTGATAATGCACAATGTTACCCTGAATACCTCATACAATATTAGTGATTATTGTAGGGAATCAAGCCAGTCATGAGTTCAGTAAAGAAATCGATGGCCATCGATTGCGAGTTGGCTACCGGTCTGAAATACAGTGGAGAAAACGTAATTCTTTCTTTCAAACGCATTGCAATGAAATATAGAAAATGACAACATTTTGACAGTTCTGACTACAAGTCTTAATCTGAGTGGCAAACAGTTTGGAGCCTGATCAGACGGCGGGGTCACCCGGCGTCTGATCTGGCTCCAAACTGTTTGCAATGATTAAAAGTTTAAGCGTAACCGGGCAAGGATCCCGACGACCCTGAAGGGAAAATGTGTCATACAGCAGTGGATAAGCTTACTACTCCACACGTATTTGTAACATTTGATAATGCACAATGTTACCCTGAATACCTCATACAATATTAGTGATTATTGTAGGGAATCAAGCCAGTCATGAGTTCAATAAAGAAATTGATTGCGAGTTGGCTACATGTCTGAAATACAGTGGAGAAAACGTAATTTTTTCTTTCAAACGCATTGCAATGAAATAAAGAAAATGACAACATTTTGACAATTCTGGCTACCAGTCTTAATCTGAGTGGCAAACAGTTTGGAGCCTGATCAGACGACGGGGTTACCCGGCGTCTGATCTGGCTCCAAACTGTTTGCAATGATTGATAGTTTAAGCGTAACCAGGGCTATTTGGAAAGAAAAAGGTTTCTCTTCTGTACTCTGCATGCTGCACACAGGGCACAAAACTGCTAACCTAAACAGCAAACAATGGTAATTATTACCTGACTCTCTATTTAAGTGAATATTAAGCATTTTTGACTGTCTTCCGAAATATTTACCAGACTGAGGCCAGCGGGCAACAGTTGACTGTTACATAGCACTGTTACATGCGCGAAAATGGTGCGCAAAACTTTTCTGCATCGCGGGACCAAATAAGGCAGATTTTTAGCTCACCTGAGCCAAAGGCTCAGGATGAGCTATTGTGATACCATTCCGTCCGGTGTCTGGTGTCCGGCGTACGTTCACATTTTCAAACAACATCTCCTCTGAAACCACTGACCTGATTTCAACCAAACTTTGTCAGAAGCATCAGTGACAAGGGGGAACGAAATCTTGTTCAAAGATTTTGGCTAGAGTTATTCCCCTTGGTGTAGGACCAGATTTTCTAATATGACCGTATAGACAACTTTTAATGCATAAGAAAATCTAAAAAAATCTTCTTCTCAGAAACCCAAAGGCCCAGACCTTTGATATTTGGTATGTATCATTACCTAATGATCTTCTACCAAGATTGTTCAAATTTTGACCCTTGGGCCAAAAATGCCGCCCTTGGGCTTATCAGTTTTTCATAGGAAAACCTTTAAAAATCTTCTCCTCAGAAACTGTATGGCCTAGATCATTAATATTTGGCAAGTAGCTTTGCCTTGTGGTCCTCTACCAAGATTGTTCAAATTATGACCCCCGGGCCAAAAAAGGCCCCGCCCTCGGGCTTATCAGTTTTTAATAGGAAAACCTTTAAAAATCTTCTTCTCTGAAACTGTAAAGCCTAGATTATTTATATTTGACATGTAGTTTTGCCTTAAAGTCCTCTACCAAAGTTGTTCAAATTATAACCCCTGGTTCAAAATTGGCCCCGCACCGGGGCTTATCAGTTTTACATAGACTTATATAGGAAAACCTTTAAAAATCTTCTTCTCTGAAATTGTAAGGCCAAGATCATTTGTATTTGACATGTAACTTTGCCTTAAAAATCTTCTACTCTGAAACTCTAAGGCCCAGATTCTTAATATTTGACATATAGCTTTGCCTTGTGGTTCTCTACCAAGTGTGTTCTCAAATTATGACACCCGGGCCAAAATTGGCCCCACCCAGGGGCTTATCAGTTTTTATAGGAAAACCTTTAAAAATCTTCTTCTCTTTAACCGTAAGGCCCAGATCATTAATATCTGACATGTAGCTTCGCATTGTGGTCCTCTACCAAGATCAAATTATGGCACCTGGGTCATAGCTATATCAAAATGTTGTCTTGCCCAGTCAGATTCTATGGTACAGTGTCCTCAGGTGAGCGAAATGTGACCCTCTGGGTCTCTTGTTTTTAGGTTAAAACCTGTCATTGCCATGTTTAACTTCTTTAAATTACGGTTAGGTTTCCCGTAATTATTACCCCATAAATATGCCTTTTTACGCCTCTAATTAATTCCTCCACTGAAGAAAAAGTTTCAATACTGTGATGAATATACAACGAAAGAAATATATTTCATATCCTAGTAGATGGTAGCTTAACGCAGCTTGAAAGAAAAGCAGAATGTGCCTTAAGGCACATTCTGCTTTACTTTCAACCTGCTTCAAGTTGTAACATGTGTTTAAAACTAGAAACAAGCTATGTGGTAATGGGTTAACTCTTTACCCCATAGCCTGTTTCTAGTTTTGAAGGGGTGATAATTTTAAAGCAGAATGCACCATAAGGCTTAATTTGCATTACTTTCAGCCTGCTTTAACCAACCATCTGCTGGGGTATAGGAAATAGTTCTTATGGTAAATGTTTATGACTGTATAATGATGAGTTGGGTTTTACGGTACTGCGACACAAAATAGTTCATATAGTGCTGAATATGACTGTAGTAATTGGAACTTATTTCTTCAGAGGAGGAATAGATGAGCTAAAAGGCTCTCCCATGGACCATTGGGGGGAGGGTTAAGCTACCATCTGCTAAGATATAGGAAATATTTCTTATGGTGTATAGTCATGACTGTTTAAAGAGGAACTTTTTATGCCCCCAGAATCTACGATTCGGGGGCATATAGTTTTTGTCATGTCTGTTGGTCTGTCTGTACACACCCTAGGATACTTATGTGACTAAAATTCTTAGCCACATAATAGAAAAACATTAACCTGGCCGTCTCTTGTGACATTAACCTGGCCATTTCTTGTGACATTAACCTGGCCAGTTGTGGGACATAGGGTAAGGAGTAGGGTTAGCCTCCAGACCATTCTATTCCAAGTAAGAGCAAAAAGAAATTGTCTCTTGTGTGGCTAGCCACGCAAGAGAAAACAATAGAAAATAGCCACATAAGTATCCTAGCGTAAGTAAGTACGTACGTCCGTCTGTCTGTGCCAAAAACCTTAACCTTGGCTATAACTCTTGCATTTTTGTACCTGGACCTTTTATACTTGGCATGTGTCTTCCCTGTATCAAGACCTTTCCATCCATACAAACCTTTTTAGCTCGCCTGTACGTAGTACATGACGAGCTATTGCAATACCCCCGGTGTAGTCGTAGTCGTTGTCGTCAGCGTCGTCGTGAACGGCGTAAACAATTTTAAGAAAATGTCTTTAACTTCTATGTCCCTTGAGGTATTGCTTTCATAGTTGGTATGTGTGTGTATATGGACAAGACCTTTCCATGCACAGAATTTTTTGACCCCTGTGACCTTGACCTTGAACTTAGGGCCTGCGTTTAGGTTTCGAAATCTGCGTTTAGGTTTCGAAAAATGCCTTTAAACTTCTATGTCCCTTGAGGTATTGCTTCAATAGTTGGTATGTGTGTGTATATGGACAAGACCTTTCCATGGACAGAAAAATTTAGACCCCTGTGACCTTGACCTTGAACTTAGGGCCTGCGTTTAGGTTTCGAAATCTGCGTTTAGGTTTTGAAAAATGCCTTTAACTTCTATATTCATTAAGGTATTGCTTCCATAGTCGGTATGTGTGTGTATATAGACATGACCTTTCCATGCACAGAAAAAATTAGACACCTTGAACTTAGGGCCTGCGTTTAGGTTTTGAAATCTGTGTTTAGGTTTCGAAAAATGCCTTTAACTTCTATGTCCCTTGAGGTATTGCTTTAATAGTTGGTATGTGTGTGTATATGGACAAGACCTTTGCATGGACAGAATTATTTTGACCCCTGTGACCTTGACCTTGAACTTAGGGCCTGCGTTTAGGTTTCGAAATCTGTGTTTAAGTTTAGAAAAATGCCTTTAACTTCTATTTCCCTTGAGGTATTGCTTCAATAGTTGGTATGTGTGTGTATATGGACAAGACCTTTCCATGCACAGAAAAGTTTTGACCCCTGTGACCTTGACCTTGAACTTAGGGCCTGCGTTTAGGTTTCGAAATCTGCGTTTAGGTTTTGAAAAATGCGTTTAGGTTTCGAAAAATGCCTTTAACTTCTATGTCCCTTGAGGTATTGCTTTCATAGTTGGTATGTATGTGTATATGGGCAAGACCTTAACATGCAAAGAAAAATTTAGACCCGTGTGACCTTGAACTTAGGGCCTGTGTTTAGGTTTCGAAATCTGTGTTTAGGTTTAGAAAAATGCCTTTAACTTCTATGTCCTTTGAGGTATTGCTTTTATAGTTGGTATGTGTGTGTATATGGACAAGACCTTTCCATGCACAGAAAATTTTTGACCCATGTTACCTTGACCTTGAACTTATGGCCTGTGTTTAGGTTTCGAAATCTGCGTTTAGGTTTTGAAAAATGCCTTTAACTTCTATATCCCTTAAGGTATTGCTTCCATAGTCTGTATGTGTTTGTATGTAGACAAGACCTTTCCATGCTCAGAAAAATAAAGACCCCTGTGACCTTGACCTTGAACTTAGGGCCTGTGTATAGGTTTCGAAATCTGCGTTTAAGTTTCGAAAAATGCCTTAAACTTCTATGTCCCTTGAGGTATTGCTTCCATAGTTGGTATGTGTGTGTATATGGACAAGACCTTTCCATGCACAGAAAAATTAAGACTCCTGTGACCTTGACCTTGAACTTAGGGCCTGCTTTTAGGTTTCGAAATCTGCATTTAGGTTTCGAAAAATGCCTTTAACTTCTATGTCCCTTGAGGTATTGCTTTCATAATTGGTATGTATGTGTATATGGACAAGACCTTTACATGCACAGAAAAATTTAGACCCCTGTGACCTTGACCTTGAACTTAGGGCCTGTGTTTAGGTTTAGAAAAATGCCTTTAACTTCTATAACTTCTATGTCCCTTGAGGTATTGCTTTCATAGTTGGTATGTATGTGTATATGGACATGACCATTCGATGCACAGAAACATTTAGACCCCTTGACCTTGAACTAAGAGCCTGTGTTTAGGTTTCGAAATCTGCGTTTAAGTTTCGAAAATCCATTTAACTTCTATATCCTTTGAGGTATTGCTTTCATAGTTGGTATGTGTGTGTATATGGACAAGACCTTTCCATGCACAGATAAATTTGGACCCTTGTGACCTTGATGAACTTAGGGCCTGTGTTTAGGTTTTGAAAAATGCCTTTTACTTCTATGTCCCTTGAAATATTGCTTTCATAGTTGGTTTATGTGTGTATATGGACAAGACCTTTCCAGGCACTGCAAAATTTAGACCCCTGTGACCTTGACTTTGAACTTAGGGCCAATGTTTAGTTTTCGAAATCTGTGTTTTGGTTTTTCAAAAATTTTATTTCTCCTATGTCCATTGAAATATTCCTTTCATATTCAGTTTGCATGTGTATATGGACAACATCTTTCCTTGCATGCAAAATGTTTGAGCCCTCTGACCTTGACCTTGAACTAAGGACCCGCGTTTAGGTTTCAAAGTCTGCGTTTAGGTTTCTCAAAATTTCTTTAACTCATATATCCATTGAGATATTTCTTTCATATTTGCCATGCATGTGTATATGGACACGATCTTTCCATGCATTCAAAAAAATTAGCCCAGTGTCCTTGACCTTGAACTAAGGTCGCGAAAGGTTTTAGGTTTCTAAATCTGCGTTTAGGTTTCTCAAAAATACTTATAATTCCTATGTCCCTTGAGGTGTTATTTTCATATTTGATTTGCCAGTGTATATGGACAAGACCTTTCCATGCAGGCAAAAAGGTTGACCTCTGTGACCTTGAGTGTGCTTTTAAGTTTCTAAAGGTGCCGGTGGCGAGCTTTGTTGTCTCTCTGACAACTCTTGTTGACCTTGACATTTGACCTACTTTTGTAAAAATCTTTAAATGGCTATAACATTTGCACCAGTAGGCCAAGTGCTTTCATATTTTGTATGTATATTTCTTTTGTCAAGACCTTTCCAACCATACCAACATCTTTGACCATGTGACCTTGACCTTTGACCTAATTTATCAAACTTTAACCAAAAACCTTAACCTTGGCTATAACTTTTGCATTTTTAAACCTGGGCCTTTTATACTTGGCATGTGTATTCCTCATGGCAAGACCTTTCCAACCATATAAAACTTTTTGACCTTGTGACCTTGACCTTGACATTTGACCTACTTTTGTAAAAATCTTTAAATGGCTATAACATTTGCACCAGTAGGCCCAGGGCTTTCATATTTTGTATGTATATTTCTTGTGTCAAGCCTTTTCCAATCATACCAACATCTTTGACCATGTGACCTTGACTGTTGACCTATTTAATCAAACTTTAACCAAAAACCTTAACCTTGGCTATAACTTTTGCATTTTTAAACCTGGGCCTTTTATACTTGACATGTGTATTCCTCATGGCAAGACCTTTCGAACCATATTAAACTTTTTGACCTTTTGACCTTGACATTTGACCTACTTTGGTAAAAATCTTTAAATGGCTATAACATTTGCACCAGTAGGCCCAGGGCTTTCATATTTTGCATGAATATTTCTTTTGTCAAGACCTTTCCAACCATACCAACATCTTTGACCATGTGACCTTGACCTTGACCTTTGACCTATTTAATCAAACTTTAACCAAAAACCTTAACCTTGGATATAACTTTTGCATTTTTTCACCTGGGCCTTTTACACTTGGCAGGTGTGTTCCCTGTGGCGAGACCTTTCCAACCATACCAACGTATTAGACATTGTGACCTTGACCTTTGATCTATTTAATCAAACTTTAACCAAAAACCTTAACCTTAGATATAACTTTTGCATTTTTGCACCTGGGCCTTTTATACTTGGCAGGTGTCTTCCCTGTGGCGAGACCTTTCCAACCATACAAAACTTTTTGACATTGTGACCTTGACATTTGACCTACTTTTGTTAAAATCTTTAAATGGCTATAACATTTGCCCCAGTAGGCCTACGGCTTTCATATTTTGTTTATATATTTCTTGTGTCAAGACCTTTCCAACCATACCTACGCTTTTGCCCTTGTGACCTTGACCTTTGACCGGCTTTTGTATAAATCTTTATATGCCTATAACATTTGAACCAGTAGGCCTAGAGCTTCCATACTTTGTATGTATATGTACATTGTATGTTTCTTGTGTTAAGACTTGTTCAACCATGCCAATGTTTCATTTACCATGCGACAATGACTTTTGACCTACTATGGCAAATAAGCATTACATTACAGAACATGACGTTGGCTGGGGGCATTTGTGTTTCACAAACACATTGCTTTTCATCTGATCTTCACCAAACTTTCTGAAAATGTTTGTTGACATAAAATGGAGACCAAGTTGGATAACCAGCGGCGCCAATTTATGCTAGGCTCTTTGGAGTAATGGCCCTTGAATTCCTCAAAATGGCGCTCCATGACAGTTTCTGCTCTCTAACTCGTACATTTTACATTTGATAGTCTGGAATCCCCTCCCTGTATCATCGGGGGCATTCGTGTAACTGGGACACGCTCTTGTTTCTTTAGTGGAGGAATAGATTAAAGGCATAAAAGGTATGTTTATGGAATAGTGGGTTAAGCTGCCACTTACTCTAAACCCCTTCAGATTGATCCTAAAATGCTTTTTAAACCATTGCCCCATAGCCTGTTTCTAGTTTTGAAGACAGGTTACTACTTAAAGCAGGTTGAAAGTAAAGCAGAATGCGCCTTAAGGCGCATTCTGCTTTACTTTCAACCTGCTTTAAGCTACCATCTACTAGAATATAGAAAATATTATTTTTATCATATATGTTCATAATATTGTTTAAAATGGTACTATTTAATAAATTAGAGGCTTAAAAAAGCGTATTTATGGGGTAATGAATTAAGGCAAATAGGTAAAGGTGGATGTGTGGATGATGAATTGATGATTATTATAAGATTGCTATACAGTAAAACCTCTCTATAATGACCACTAAATCGAAGGCTAACTGATTGTATGAACGGCAGGTGACAGTTTAAAGCAAGTTGACAGTAAAACAGAAAGCTAGAGGAGCTTTCTGTTTTTCTATCACCTTGGTTTAAGCTGTCACTTGGCTTAAACACCTGATATTTAACCCATTACCCCATAAATACGCCTTTTAACGCCTTTGACTTAATTATTACACTGAAGAAAATATTTCCACATTATACAGCCATGAATATGTAGCATAAGAAATAGTATTCTATATTCTAGCAGATGGTAGCTTAAAGCAGGCACATTCTGCTTTACTTTCAACCTGCTTTAAGTGGTCACTTCTCTTCAAAACTAGAAAAAGGCTATGGGGTAATGGGTTAACACAATTTAGTTGTCGTAATAGACAGGTGGTCCTAATAGAGAGGTTTTACTGTATGGATACTGTTAAAAGGTTTAAGTTTTGTCTATGTATGGTTGATTGTTAGGGGTGTATTTTTCTAAGGTTTAATTATACCTGTAGATTATATCCTGTTTTACTATGAATTATTCCATTTATAAGTGTATGCCGTTCAAGGCATCGCTTCATTATAAGCAGTTTACTATTCTAATGCTCTTAACCCATTACCCCTTAAAAACGCCTTTTTACGCCTCTTACTTATTCCTCCACTGAAGAAAAAAGTTCCAGTTTATACAGCAAAGAATATGTACCAAAAGAAATATTTTCCATATCCTAGAAGATGGTAGCTTAAAGCAGGCTGAAAGTAAAGCAGAATGTGCCTTAAGGCACATTCTGCTTTACTTTCAACTGCTTTAAGTGGTGACCTGTTTTCGAAGCAAGAAATAGGCTAAGAGGTAATGGGTTAAACAATTCTATTTTAAATTTTAGTGTCATTTGATCTACAGTAGATGTAGATTCGATGTCGTTTTGAAATGACATCATCTGGGATATTCAGATAAAAAAAATCATAAGTTCTGACATTGATACAGATGCAATTATATGTTTCTTAACCCTTTCCCCTATATAAGCGCCTTTTAGCACATTTGATTTATTCCCCCATTGCAGAAAATAGATTTAATTTATACAGTCATGAATATGTATTATAATATTTTTTAAGAACTATTTTGGAAATTCTAGTGGATGATAGCTTAACCCATTACCCCATAGCTTGTTTCTAGTTTTGAAGATAGGTGACCATTTAAAGCAGGTTGAAAGTGAAGCAGAATGCGCCTTAATGCGCATTCTGCTTTACTTTCAGCCTGCTTTAAGCTACCATCTGCTAGATAATAGAAAATATTTCTTATGCTACATATGAATTACTGTGTAAACTAGAACTATTTCCTTTAGTGGAGGAATAAATTCAAGGCATATTTATGAGGTAATGGGTTAAAGCAGGCTGAAAGTAAAGTAGAATGCACCTAAAGTGGTCACCTGTCTTCAAATTTAGAAAAAGGCTATGGGGTAAAGGCATGAAGTTTTGCTTTTCCTTCGAAAATGTCTCTTATTGATATAGAAGACTTCAAGATAGATCTAGAGCTAATAATGATATTTTCTGATAGGAATACATTAGATAATAAAACAGTTATTTCATGTGAGTTTTGGGAACAGTCAAAACTATTGTCCCTCTTAATCAGCAAAGACATTTTGAACTGTTCCTTTTGCAAAATGACAAAAGTTGCATACCCTGATCATATGGCTCTAAACAAGGCCTCTAATTTGTGTCTACACTGTTTGCAAAGGGTTCAGGCTTTTCCCTGGTACTCATATCGTAAAAATGTGTGTACATGCTTCTACCCTGTCTTGATAGAGAGGCATGTATGTCCCCTTCATTCCAACAGGTGACTGCTTAAGGTTGAGGACCCCTAATGAGATTGGACTAAAATTGGTACTCGATGTACAGGGATCAGCCGTTTTCGTCAACTGACAGCTTTTATCATGTTTCTGAAAGGGCTGACAGTTGATGAGAATGGCAGATTGCTCTCTGTTGTGTACAGTACTGATATTGACCAATTGGCCCAGTCTCGTTAGGGGTTCTCAACCTTAAGCCAGACTAAGAGCAGAGCAGAAAACTCCAGACATCAGCTTTCTGTTTAACCCATTACCCCATTAAAATGCATTCTGCTTTACTTTCAGCCTGCTTTAAGATATTATCTGCTAGGATATAGAAACTTTTCCTTCTGATACATATTTCTGACTGTATAAAATGGGACTATTTTCTTCATTGGAGTAATAAATTTATGGGGTAATGGGTTAAATAAGCAACTACTTGTTAACTCATTGATCCCTAGTGACGCATATATGCGTCATTTACCAAATGCGTAGCTGTGAATAGTACACTTGTCCTATGCAAACAGTAAAGTTCCTGATCAGAGGGCTCCTGCAGGAGCCCTCTGATCAGGGACTTCACTGTTTGTCATTTTGCAATTAATTACAAAAAACAACCCTAAATAGTCTAAAATGGACCAGTCTTTATTGCAAACTGGAATTGTCCATTGGAAGTTTCAGGGGAAAATGAGTTAATAAACACTGTACAAACCGGAAAGATAAGGTTAAAGCAATATTTAATTTTTGTTGAGGTTTTACTTGTTGATTTGTGATTTAATAACTCATCCAAGTTTTTGCAACAAGTATACATGTCATTTACAGTGTACTATTGAGGAGTATATGTACAGGGCTCCAGATAAGGGGAAGTAAACTGAACAATATCAAAATTTTCCCACTCATTTATCACAAAATCCTATGGTGTCACTACTCATTAGAATTGGATTCTAATGAGTAGTGACACCATAGGGTTTAATGTAGAAATAAAGATGTTTGTTATTGAAATACCCCTCTTATCTGGAGTTCTGTATTCATCCTATGCAAACAGTGTAGACCCTGATTAGAGGGTTCCTGTTGGAGCCCTCTGATCAGGGTCTACACTGTTTACATAACACAAATGTATTCTTTACAGGTTCAATGATGTGTATACCTGTTCATAGAGTTTAATGTGTAAATGAAATGTTTGATGAATTTATTTTTGAGTAATGAGTTACTTGTTGTACAGTTATTTTTATACGCCCACCTCTAGAGGTGGTCGTATATTGGCGTGGCCCTGTCCGTCCGTTCGTCCGTCAACATTTTTGTTTGTCCGCAGTTTTTCTGGGAAACCATTGGAGGGATATTAATGAAACTTCACACAAATGTTGTACGCATCAAGGTCTAAAGCTGAGTCCAGTTTGAGGTTCATTTGAATTTTCGTTACAGAGTTATCTGCCCTTGATGTACTCAAATATGCTATAAAAAGCTTGTCCAGAGTTTTTTGGGAAAACTATTGGAGGAATATTAATGAAACTTCACACAAATGTTGTTTTCATCAAGATATAAAGCTGAGTTGAGTTTGAGGTTCATTCGAATTTTTGTTACATAGTTATCTGCCCTTGATGTACTCAAATTATGCTATAAAAAGCTTGTCCGGAGTTTTCTGGGAAAACTATTGGAGGGATATTTATGAAACTTCACACAAATGTTAAATGCATCAAGATCTAAAGCTGAGTCGAGTTTGAGGTTCATTGGAATCTTCGTTACAGAGTCGTCTGCCCTTGATGTACTCAAATATGCTATAAAAAGCTTGTCCAGAGTTTTCTTCTAAACTATTTGAAGGATATTAATGAAACTTCACAGAAAGGTTAAATGTAGCAATATCTGAAGCTGAATTAAGTTTAAGATTATTTGATATTTCCTTCTAGAGTTATCTGCCCTTGGTGTTCTCAAATACGCTATAAAAGGCTTATTTAACAGTGTTAACACACTTAGCAACTACATTTTTGAATGGATTTTGATTATGTATGCCCACAGTATAATTATAGAAGCATAATTAAGTCTATGAAAGGGTTGTTATTATTGAAATCGGATCATTATGTCGAGTTATCTGCCCTTGGTGTACTCAGATCTGCTAGAAAAGGCTTTTTTCAGTATACTGTTTATGCTCTCAGAGCTCTAAGTGTCTACAAATTAGAATAAATTTTGATAAAACTATATATTTCTTTGCCAGTGGGCGTATAATGTACCGCTTGCGGTGCTCTCGTTTAAGTTTATATGAAGAGCTGATATGACGCTCTTGTTTTGTTTTGTTATAGATTATTTTATTATATTATCACTTGTCATTTAAGCAATTACTCCATGGCCTGTTTGTAGTATCATATACTTCTTTAAGTTTTAAGCAGGTTGAAAGTAAAGCAGAATGCACATTAAGGCGCATTCTGCTTTACTTTCAACCTGCTTTAAGTGGTCACATTTCTTCAAAACTAGAAAGAGGCTATGAGGTATTGGGTTAAAGCCAATTAAGGCATATTCTGCTTTACATTAAGTCTGATTTAAGCTAACATCTGTTAAGATATTGAGCAAACAGTCAAACCACTCTTTTGTTGCCACTATTTGAAGTTAATTTTTTGGTGTTTACGGAAGGTGGTTGCTAAATGCAAGATGAAAGTAAAGCAGAAAGCTCCTTTAGGAGCTTTCTGCTTTACTTTAATATTGCATTAAGCAGCCACCCGTCTCTTAAATTATGAATAATATTTATTTTTGGTGGTCGTATTTGAGAGGTTTTACTTTATTTCTTATGGTGAATATTCATGACCTTACAAATTGAAACTATTTTCTGCAGTGGAGGAATAAATCAACAGCATGAAAAGGTGTATGGGTTAAATAGCAATCCAGTAATGTTAGCACTTATATTGTGGGAACTGAGTACAGTAAAACCTCTCTAATACGACCAATCAATTTTGTTAATTATTAGGGTGTTTACGATAGGTCACCGCTTAAAGCAAGGTGACAGTGAAACAGAAAGCTCCTTTAGGAGCTTTCTGTTTCACTGTCACCTTGCTTCAAGCTGCCACCTCTCTATTATACAATCAATTAGCCTTTGTTTTGGTGGTCGTAATAGCGGGGTTTTACTGTACATGTTTATACATTTTAAACAGTGAAGATACAGATCAAAGGGTTCCTGAAGGAATCCTCTGAGCTATAAGTCTACACTAATTGACACCCTGTACTACAGTAAAACCTCTCTATTACGTTTGAAGGCTAATTGACTTATTACAAGACAAGTGACAGCTTAAAGCAAAGGAGCTTTCTGTTTTACTGTCACCTTGCTTTAAGCAGCCACCTGCTGTAAATACTGTATAGGTAACAAGTTTGTGGTCATATTAGAGAGGTGGCTCTTGAAGAGAGGCTTTACTGCATATACCCTTTCCTCTGTAGGCGCATTAGAGCACTTCTTTCTACTCCCTTTTACGTAAGTGACAAAAATGACAAAAATGAATAAACAGTTATACATGTACTGTTGAATTTAAGTGAAATCTTAAAGCAAGATTAAGTTAAGCTTAAAGCTCCAAAAGGAGCTTTCTGTTTTACCTTTATTTTGCTGTAATAAATATATTGCTGTAACACATTCAACCATTGCAACAAGTATACCTATCATTTAGTTTTAGTTTAAACATATTTCAATTATATTTACAAGATTTAAAACTGAAGTTTAGTGGTTCTGCTGGTTTCTCTCTAACATATCAATATCAATAAATACAGTGATAATCAATAACGATTTCTTGTTTTTATTTCTACCTAGATTGTCAACTACAATAAAGCCTCTCTATTACAACCACAGAAACAAAGGCTAATTGATTTTATAAAAGACAGATGATGGCTTAAAGCAAGGTGTCAGTAAAACAGAAAGCTCCTGTTTTAAGCAGTAACCTGTCGTAAATACCTAATAATTAACTCAATTTAGTGGTCGTTATAGAGAGGTTTTGCTGTAGTTCATTGCACCTTCAGGAAGTTAAGGCTTACTGAAATATTTCAGCTGCACTGATGGTGGGAATGTCACCAAACTTTGCAAACGTAGTATTTCCAGATCAGTGATCGCCATGGTAACATGTTTGGTAATCATTGTCTTCACTGGTCATTCAGTGCCTGCAAACAGTGCAGACATCAACCAGATAACGCGTGTAAAGGCTGTGGCACAGGGGCTCGGTCTTCTTATGCGCGGTCAATATGCAGAGGCATCAAAATGCCCTTTTTGGAGAATGTTTAAGATAATGAATTACAACTTTCTCTGTACAACACTACTCATTGGAAGACAAAAGAGTGTGTGTGTTGTTTGGAGGCAATTGTTATGGGGGGAATTTTAATACTCATAGAGTATATTTTCAAATAGTTTGAAACCAGACCACACGCCTCATCAAACGGTTTGTCACTGGGCTTAATGGTTCTTCTGTCAAAATGTCTATAGATACGTAACTTTGAGAAAACCGGCAAATGACTATTTTAAGCAAATGCTATTTTGCAGCAGTGAAAGCGTTAGACATAATTGTCTTGTTAAGGGAATAGCAGCAAGCATTGTTGGAGAGAGGGAATCGTTGTAGGGAGGGAACTTTGTATTAGAGTCACATTTACATATGATCAATGTCTCAGTCACTCCCCCATAGCCTGTTTCCAGTTTTAAGGATAGGTGAGGGGTCCTCCGTGACCTAGTGGTATAGTCACTGTGACTTACATCACTAAGCTCCTCGCCGCTGTGAGTTCGAATCCCAGTAGGGTCGTTCGGATTTTTCATGTGGAGAAGCCTTCAAGCTGGCTTGCGGAAGGTCGGTGGTTCTACCCAGTTGCCGATTTGTGCCTGAAACAGTGCATAAAGGACTTCTGAGTTCTTCCTCCACCTATAATTAGCTTGACGTCGCGATATGACTGAAATACTGTTGAAAGCGACGTAAACTCAAAATAAAATAAATAAATTTAAGGATATGTGACCACTTAAAGCAGGTTGAAAGAAAAGCAGAATGCATAAAATATTCTCTTTTACTTCCATCCTGCTTTAAGCTCCAATCTGCTAGGATGAAGAATATACACGTATTTCTTACAGTGCATATTCATGACTGTTTAAATTGAAACTACAAAATGTATTTTCTTCAGTGGAGGAATGAATTTAAAAGGCGTATTTATAGTGAAGGGTTAATACGACTCGTTCTAATCAGTGTCCTCTAACTCTTTGAACCCTTGTCACGCATATAAGCGTCCTTTGCAAACAGAGTAGCTGTGATGAGTACACTTGTCCTATGCAAACAGTGGAGACACTGATCAGAGGGCTCCTTAAGGAGCCCTCTGATCAAGGTCTACACTGTTTGTCATTTTGACATATTTCTACGTTTTAGTGCTTTGCGTTTAAACGGGAAAGAATAACGTTTTCTCTTTCTTCACTGTATACGTACTGCACTGCGAAATTTTGTTAACCAAGCACTCGTCATCTCAAGGTCTGAATTTGAGTTCGTCGAACCTTCTCTGCCAAATACAGTGTTTAATACTCCTAAAATCGGACAATTTCGACTTCAAATACTTATTTTTTTTATAGTGTAGACCCTGCCCATTCGCCGTGTCTCTATCCCTATTTGCCGACTGAAAGATTTCATTATCAATATCGTACATGTACAAGGGTGATCAAGAAATACTTGAGTGTTTGGCCAAACTGCAAAACGTTTCATATAAAATAACAGCGTAAACCCTGGGGTGACGCAGCGTCCCGCCAGGTACACTGTTTGCCAATGTCCACTGTAAACAGACTCTAGGCTTAAATGCTATAAAGTACATGTATCAGACTCTATGCAGAAAATGTGAACCACACAATGAACGTTTTTTATGTCGCTGGAACTTTCAGCTTTACTTTCAGCCTGTTTTAACTTATTTCAAAATTATAGCTTAATTCGGATATTCATCTTCTCGGAAATTCCAAATTAGTACATGCAAATCTGTGTTAAGCGACCATTCGAAGACGGGATATATTTGTTGAATTCGTAAGAGGTTGCAGCTGAATGCAGGGCAAATGCAATGTAGAAGGTCATTATCTAGAAGCCCTGTGCATTACTTTTGTCCTGCATTAAGCAGTCACCTCTCTTTAACACATTGATGACTCTAGTTTTACAGCCTTACATCATGGAGAAAGGACAAATCCTTTCTCCATGCTTACATGTTACCACTTAAAGCAGGTTGAAAGTTCAGCAGAATGCGCGGTAAGGCGCATTCTGCTTTACTTTCAGTCTGCGTTAAGCTACTATCTATATGTACTAGGATATAGAAACTATTTCATATGGTGCATATTTATGAATGTATAAAGTTGAAACTATTTTCTTCGATGGGGTAATGGATTAAGTCTAAAAATGCATAATCATCATTGAGAAATTAGTAAACGATCACCATGCATCGTCATTCAGTGTGGTCACTAAACACAGGGTTGAATGTATTAGAGTTCAGTTTCGTATTCCATAAAGGCTTGTTTTACGGTGGTACAGTAATGTTGTGAGTTACTGGGATTTTACAACGAAACCTACAGATACATTTCTGGGAGTGTGCCTAAAAACCAATTTCATGTGAGTCCGTTCCAAATAGTTTGGAACCAGACCGAAAGCCGAGTAACTCGACTTCTAGTCAAGCTAAACACTATTTACCACAATTTTTAGCTCACCTGAGCTAGCTCAGGGTGAGCTTTTGCAATCCTTGAATGTCCGGCGTCCGTCGTGCGGCGTCAACAATTTTAGTGTTTACACTCTAGAGGCCACAATATTTATCCAATCTTTCACAAACTTGCTCAGATGGTATATTGCCATAAGAGTTCGGATGAGTTCGATTATGGTTGAAATCGGATAAATAGGTCATGAGTTATCTACCTTTGAACTGCTGAAAATGACAAATTTAACAGTGTTTACACTCTAGAGGCCACAGTATTTATCCAATCTTTCAAAAACTTGCCCAGATTGTATATGACCATAAGAATTCAGATGAGTTCGATTTTGGTTGAAATCGGACAAATAGATCAAGAGTTATCTACCTTTGAATTGCTGAAAATGCCATATTTAACGGTGTTTACACTCTAGAGGCCACAGTATTTATCCAATCTTTCTAAAACTTGCCCAGATTGTATATGACCATAAGAGTTCGGATGAGTTTGATTTTGGTTGAAATCTGACAAAAAGATCAAGAGTTATCTACCTTTAAATTGCTGAAAATGCCATATTTAACAGTGTTTACACCCTAGAGGTCACACATTTTATCCAATCTTTCTCAAACTTACTCAGATTGTATATGACCATAAGACTCCCGATGAGTTTAATTATGGTTGTAATCGGATCAATAGGTCAAAAGTTCTCTACCTTTGAATTGCTGAAAATGATATATTTAACAGTGTTTACGCTCTAGAGGCCACAATATTTATCCAAACTCTCTCAAACTTGCTCAAATTGTATATGATCATAAGAGTTCGTAAAAGGGTGATTATGGTTGGATTCGGACAAATAGATCAAGAGATACCTACCTTTGAATTGCTGAAAATGCCATATTTTACAGCATTTGCACTCTTGCAACTACAGTTTTCAATGGATTTTGATTATACTTGTACACAAAGGATGTAGCTATACCATCTGGAAGGAGTGCAATTATTGTTGAAATGTAATCTGCCCTTGATATACTTTGAAATGCTAGAAAAAGGCTTCATTTCAGTATTGTTTAGGCTCTAGTTATCTGTCTTGATGTACTGTACTATACTACAGTAGGTCAACAAACTTGAATGGAATTAGAATAAAACGGGTGAAATTCAAAGGTAAAGCTATCAGGCTTCATTACAAATGGTGAGCGATATCAGGGCCTTCAGGCCCTCTCGTTTGGAAATAAATGGCAACATTTTCACAACATTTAAATTATCAGTTTGATTGCATTTGCGTTTAGGTTTGTTCAGGGATAATATATAACTAGACCATATATTATCCCTGGTTTGTTTAACCCATTTGCGCCCAGTGGATTCTGCCATGCTTATTTATTGGAGGCATTTTTTGCTGCAAGTGGTGCCTGATATTGAAATTCATATCAGCAAACAGTGTAGACTCTGATCAGACGCCGCATTATGTGGCGTCTGATCAGAGTCTACACTGTATTGCCTATGTCGTCCACAAAATTATGAGATCATGAACACAATTAGGTTAAACGGGAAAGTATTTATAAAAAATTAAGGCCTTCTTCACTTTAGACGGAAGGTTTTACAGGTAGGCAGACAGATGACAGACTCAGAATGAGCAGGATAGAAATAAAAACAAAAAACAAACAAATGTCATAATCAAAATTTATTAAAGCATTCTCGTATAACTAACAAAATGTAATAATCTTATAATAACAGCTAGAAAGTGAAATACCGTGGCACGATTTCCACTTACAGTGGAGAAGACTTATTCTGTCCTATTAAAACTAAAAACTATTCAATAAAATACAGAAAATGACAGCGTTTTTTTAAATTCTAAACATTGTTTAATATCTGAGTTGCAAACAGTTTGGAGCCTGATCAGACGCCGGGTTACCCGGCATCTGATCAGGCTCCAGACTGTTTGCATTTAGAAATGATATCCTTAGCACAAAAGCGTTGATTGGGAAAGAATATCCTCTTCTACACTTTATTCATTAGCCTTAACCACTTCACTGCATAAAACCAGTATTAGAGTGTAGACGTTTTGGCCAATGCAGAATAACAGAAATATGACACGTGGCTCCTGTGCACTGTCTTGTCAAAACGAAACGCAAGACATGTGTCTAGGGTCCACGAGCGCATGTAAGATAATCTACTAAGCTAACCTGGTATTTTCAAACAGTTTGGATCCAGATCAGACGCTGAATATCTCGGCGACTGAGCATGATCCTAAATGCTTGACACATGTGTTAAAAATCTTCAATTGGTAAGAAATAAGCACAGTTCTTAAAACCTCTCTACACTATAACGACCACTAAATTTTGATGGTTAGGAGTTACATCTTAAAGCAAGGTGAGTGTAAAACAGAAAGCTCCCGTAGGAGCTTTCTGTTTTACTTTCACATTGCTTTAAGATGTCGCCTGTATTCTATGAAATCAATTACATGTAGTCCTGTTTTAGTGGTCGTAATAGAGAGATTTTACTGTATACGCGTGTTTTAGTGGTCGTAATAGAGAGATTTTACTGTATACGCGTGTTTTAAAACATAACTGAAGCAGACGACATACAGCTCATAACTACATGTACCATTATCAAGCTGAACTACCATTGTGATAACAGTTTGGTTCTTGATCAGACACCGAGTAACTCAGCGTTTGATCAAGATCCAAACTGTTTTGATATCATTTTAATGTTTTTTCAGTTGGAATGCCGAAAATCTAAAAATCTTAGAGCAGACGTCTGTAGCTACAGACGTATTTTAAAGTAGGCTATAACTTGACAGTTAACTCTATTTGTATGCTTGGTAATTACTCGTATTTCGTCTGCAATGTTCAATGGTCTACTGCTACTGTTTTAATAAGATTTAAAAATAAAAATAAAACGAAAGTTACCGTTTCAATCAGTTTTGATCCTGATCAGACGCTGCATTACGCGGCATCTCATCAGAACCCAAACTGTTTGCAAATTGCAAAGGTAATCACCAGTTCGACGCCAGCGTGCAAAGAGTCAGTAATGGTATTGTTTAAAAGTGCTTAAACAATTGCATGTACAGTGGAGAATCTGTTATTCTTTCCCGTTTAAACGCAAACGTACGCAAAGCACTAAAACGTAGAAAAGAACAACTTTTGGACAATTCTGATAATTCTTGTTTATCTTGGTGGCAAACAGTTTGGAGCCTGATCAGACGCCGGGTTACCCGGCGTCTGATCTGGCTCCAAACTGTTTGCACTGCAAATAATAGTTTTAGCGTAAACGCGTTTATTGGGACAGAATAACAGATTCTCCACTGTACAATGGAAAACACGTTATTCTTACCCAATATAGACGGGTTATGCTAAAATCCTTTTATCCATTCCAAATAGCTTGAAGCCAGATGAGACGCTGTATATCCCGCCGTCCTATCAGGTTCCAAACTGTTGCCACTCGAATTAAATTAACGTGAAAAGTCATATTTTTCAAAATTCTGTCATAACATTGCGTTTAGTTACTTTAGTATTGTCTAAATGGGGGAAAAAAAGTCTCAAATATTTGGCAAACACTTAAGAGCTAGATCAGACGCCCTGGCCCGGTGTCTGATCTCGCTCCAATCTGTATTCCATTCGTATTTTAATAAATCATTAACAAAACACTCATTTTATCCATATTCATTTTCCTTTAAGCTGGAAATACACTTTCTTCACTGCATTTGACTGATATTCACAATAGCTTTTCACATCAAGCAACACATTTTTCTGTAGAATTGCTCGCCTTCTAACACTTTAAGCACAACCCAACACTCGTTTCAATCCTTCGTGACACATGCCTTCATCTTGTTGCCTCGAGACCTGTTACGCTTATTTGCAAACCACTTTCTAATTTGTTCCACAGATACATTCCCTTCCGATGCCATTGACAGAGTAACTTCCCTTGAGGGGTAGGGGTTTTCCAAGTTCTCCTGATACCACGTGTCTAGAATTTTCACAGCATGTTTCGGAAGCAGACGGCTCTTCTTTGGTGACGTCACTTGTCGTTTGGCTGGTTTGGTCTTTGTACACTTGTCCGACTTCGACAGTTTGTTCTCCACGAATTCCAGCACAGATAACAGCTTCCTGTTGTAATACACGTTGATAGAATCCGAACTGGTCTTATCATAAGCCATCTGACACAGAACATTATGGCGCTCAAGGTCCACCATAGAAGTCTGAGACTGGTAGTAACTCTCCAATTCATTGGCCAGATCACTGTCACGTGTCCTCAATGTGAACAGTCTTTGGGCTAAGTCCCGCTCTCTCATTGCAAGTTTCATTTCTTCACTTGAAGATTCCGTCGAATCAAAACTGTCAGTAGAAGCTTCCTTACGCGCACACATGTTAATCCCTTCACTTCTTTCACTGTCAGAACTTAACCTCTCAAACGAGCACTGAAAACTATCGCTGGGTGGTACGTACCCAAATCCCTGTGACTGTGTGTTGGTAAGTCCAGACGTTTCACAAATTTCCCGCGTTCCAGAGTTTACAACTTCCGATGATGCTGAAGAAAAACTTGGTTGCTGATGGAATGAGCCATTTGGACTTCCGTATCCAGAGTCATTCATGCATGAAGAAAACTGATCAAAATCCAATAACTGCATGTTGTTTCTTGAAGAGCACTGTCCGAATTTAGAACTAGGAAAGTTTGGTAATCCATTGTAAACCATGGCACTAGAATAGTGAGGAGTATTCCCTGATTCACTGTTGTGTTTCACTGGTGTAATATTGTCAACACTGTTAGAAGAAGGCAGTGTGGTAGATCCTTGCTGAGTCCTGGCACATGACGAAAATGCCGACGGAGATGGGTGACTATATCCGGCTGGAGCCTGAGTGTCCGGAGAAAAGAGCGTAGAAAACTCGGCTACGTTCTTGGAGGCCATGTTGAACTGGCACTGAATGGTGACGTCCAGCACGTTGGACTGCTCAAAATAGGCCCGCTGCTGCCACATTGCGCTAAAGAAACACTTTTACTTTAAGTCCAAAGAATCTCACAAATATATTGTGCCGTGTATTATTCAATCCTATGTTTCACAAGAAACGCTTTGAAAAAGTCCAGAGAATCTGACAAAGATATTTTGTCGTATAGTATTCAATTTAACAATTTCCTCTATTCTTTCACAGTATCGAATGCTATTATTCAATTAATGTTTAATACTTCAAACTTAAATGCATTTA
Organism: Gari tellinella; assembly: GCA_922989275.2. NCBI lineage: Eukaryota > Metazoa > Mollusca > Bivalvia > Cardiida > Psammobiidae > Gari > Gari tellinella. Next base: position 59,346,008 of record OV277867.1, read on the forward strand.
AATTTATACTAAAGATATTGACTCGCGAAATTACAATGCAGCGATTTCATTGGGTTGAAATTGTAGGCGGAGCATGTAAACAATCCAATGAGCGAGTTGGTGAGTTTGTGCAAACAAACAATTAACGGCTGATTGTATACGGATGGATTAGATCACCGAAACGGGTTATTAGCGCCCCAACACAATACATTGGTTTGATGATCGCGTAATTGATTAATGTTTTCACTAATTTTCGATGAATTGTACTCTTAATTGAAAGTCTTTTGATGTTGATCGACTTTGTAACACCTACAAGAAGCCTGTCTATTAATTAGTAAATTACACTTAACCTTTTTTTTCGAACGAGTATCTAGTTAACACACTGAACCCTTGTGACGAGTATATTCGTCATTTAGAAAAAGTGTAGTATGTGAGGAGTACATTTGTCCTTTGCAAAACAGTGTTGACCCTGATCAGAGCAGAATAAAACAGAACATATACTTTACTCTCCTCACAGGAGCCAACTCATCCTAGTCTGTAATGTTTGTTATGTTGAAAACATTGTAAAAATTAACCCTATCTACAATATAACCTCTCTATTATAACCACTACAAAGAAGACTAATTGATTGTATAAAAGACATATCACAGCTTAAAGCAAAGTGAAAGTAAAACAGAAAGCTTGTAAATGAGCTTTCTGTTTTACTTTCACATTACCTTAAGCAGTAACGTGTCTTAAACACATAATAATTAACGTACTTGTGTGGTCGTTATAGAGAGGATTTACATTTAAATACAATTATAACAGGATTTATATTTTAACCCATTACCCTATAAATACGCCTTTAATATATTCCTCCATTGAAGAACATAGTTCCACTTAAATCAATCACGAACTTTGCACTACAAGAAATATATTGTATATGGTACAGTGGAGAATCTGTTATTCTTTCCCGTTTAAACGCAAACATACGCAAACGCAAAGCGCTAAAACGTAGAAAAGAACAACATTTGGACAATTCTGATAGTTCATGCTTATCTTGGTGGCAACCAGTTTGGAGCCTGACCAGACGCCGGGTTACCCGGCGTCTGATCTGGCTCCAAACTGTTTGCAATGGAAATAAACGTTTTAGCGTAAACGCCTTTATTGGGAAAGAATAACACATTCTCCACTGTATAAAATAATAATATGGTACCAGAAGGTATATGTTGTTTAAAGCAGACTGCTTTAAGTGGTAACCTTTCTTTAAAACCAGAAAACAGACTGTTGGGTAACGATTTCGAATAATTTGGTCATTATTTTTTTTGCATATAGATACTTAGATACTTAATTGGAAACCCACAACCATCTTTATGAAACTGAAAAAAAAAATTTACATGAAAAAGGAAACATAAAAGTGTTGTTTTTAGGCATACATTAGAAACTTTTAAATTGCCATACTTGTTAGAAACATATAGGACTATATATATTAAGACAAGAGATTTCTTAATGCAGGACTAAAATAAATCAGAAAGCTATATGGGAGCTTTAAGGTTCTCCTTTAGGTCGTCGCTGAACATAAGTTTGAGTGTATTATGGTACATTATAAACTGTTTGGACCAAGACCAGACGCCGAATAATGCGACGTGTGGTCTGGACCGAAACTGTTTGAATTCATGACGACATTAGCCGTTTACCTAACATGTAAAAGCAAACGGCAATTGCTTAAACAGATGACTGCGTCATGACAGTGAAGAGGTTGAAGAAAAAGACGAGAATTACAGTCAATCTTTCGTTTGACAGTCACTCCACGAAGAAACACAGAGATCTTCAGATTTGTCTGCAAGATTAGAACGATACAGATTACTACAATCCCTATTTACCCATTACGCTATAGCCTGTTTCTAGTTTTGAAGATATGTGACCACTTAAAGCAGGTTGAAAGTAAAGCAGAATGCGCCTTAAGGCGCATTCTGCTTGACTTTCAGCCTGCTTTAAGCTATCATCCGCTAGAATATAGAAAATATTCCTTATGATCTTTATTTGTGACAGTATAAATTGGAACTATTTTCTTCAGTAGAGGAATTAATTAAAAGCGTAAAAAGGCGTATTTATGGGGTAATGGGTTAAACACTGTCAAGGAATTTATTTTTGGAATGGTCGCTTACTAAATGTATCTTTCAGCAATAATACAAATATTGCTTGAAATATTAACGCCCATTTGCATTTGATAATAATTGTTTGATTCTGTCGATCTAGATTTACGAGTGAATCTTAAAACTTCGTAAACAGTCCGTGTATATTACCCTTTTTTCGGTACAACTGTCTTATTTATTTTTCATCATGAAATTAACAATAACCTGTTTGTGCCCACGATCCCATATATGGGACATAGGCAAACAGTGTAGACTCTATTTATGCGACTCATTATGCGGCGTCTGATCAGAGTCTACACTGTTTGCTGATAGGAATTTCAATATAAAACAGAAAGAAAATGAAAATTTTGACCAGGCAAATGGCACAAATGGGCTAATCTACATGTAAATAGATACAACTTTAACTGATTAAGCCTTAGCGACGAGTATGTCCGTCCTTTAGAAACAGAGTGCACGTGAATAGTACACTGGCTATGCAAACAGTGCAGATCCAGATCAGAGGGCTTCTTGGGAAGCCTTCTGATCAGGGGTTGAACAGTTAGCCTCTTTGCAATATGTCATAAAACACAACCATAACTAGCTGACAATGGCATATACTTTAATTGGAAACTTGAAATGCCCAAATAAAAGTTTCTATAGTGAATTAGTTAATGATATAGTTGTATGTGAAACATTGGTGAAAACGTTATTATTCTCCGTTTTAAAAGAAATTAGATGAAAACGTAACTTGGCGTGAAATTTGGAAAATAGCGATATTTAGAATATGTTGCCAACTAACACATTTATGCCTGGGTATTTTAATGATCTCTCCCTGTATACTTGCTGGAATATTTTATTGTAGATACACTACAGTCAGTACTGTGTTTGTCCATACATAAAACATATTTCTCTCATCAGGGTCTATACTGTTTGCCAATGTCCATTAAACAATATGCTGAGTTCCTCGGCGTGTGATCTTAGTTCCAAAATGTTTGTAATGGACATTTGGGGCCCGTTTCACAAATGTTATCGTAAGTCAGATTCTAAAAGTCTCAATTATTATTCATTTATCCATCTAATCCTGTCTTGTGATATCTCTTTGGAATCGCCTTGAAAAGACGATTCCAAAGAGATGTCACAAGACAGGATAAGATAGTTAAATCAGAAATTAAATGCATTTTAAAGTTTTGACTTACGACCGTTTTTGTCGTACGAAGTTTTATGAAAAGGGCCCCAGTTCTGTTCTGTTATTTGGGTACGGACATATTTATTTAGGAATGAAAAGCATTTTAACTTCTGTATGGCCGACACTCAGTAAAATAGCAGATGACTTTATAGAAACATTGTTGCATTTTACAGCCGTTGTGACACTTTTTTTTTTTTTATCTTAGACGCCATTACACAGATAGTTTGTCTTTGATTTGATCTAATGAAAGCAGCCGTTTGTGTATGTATATAAAGTCCACTTAACGTTATTCATCTGCCATCCTATTATGAGTAAATATTTGCTTTATATCTTTAAATGATAACGTGATATCCAAGTATACATTCATATGTTTTACATGCTTGATTCATGTCCTTCCTATATTCAACAGTGTTATATGCATATGTACATATGTATGTGTTTGTATCACGCATTTGTTACGCTAATGTGAAGAAGAACTTTTACTTTATCCCATATCATTTTTACATGACAAGAGAATTTTTGCTTTAGATCATTAAGTACTATGTTATTTCCATTTATAATTGATTTACGCCCGTTCTATGTCAATTTGATATGTTTCCATCAAAATAAAAAGCTCCTTGCTATACTAACGTGATGTAAGAATGTTTGCTTAGGGCTCTAGTTAGGTAAGTATGAACATATTTGTTTTATGCTTTTGTTATGATAGCATTGTATATGTATGTGTTTGTTTTATGTTCTTGTTATGTTAGCATGATATATGTATGTGAATGTTGTATGCCCTTGTTATGTTAGCATGATATATGTATGTGAATGTTGTATGTCCTTGTTATGTTAGCATGGTGTATGTATGTGGGTTTTATGTCTTTGTTGTATTAGCAGGGTATATGTATGTGTTTGTTTAATGTCCTTATGTTAGCGTGATATGTTTATGTTTTGTTTTATGTCCTTGTTAAGTAAGCATGATATATATCTTTGTTTGTTCTTTATGTCCTGATGTTAGCATGGTAAATGTATGTGTTTGTTTTATAGTTTAGTTTAAACATATTTTATTTCCAAAATTTCAACATGGAAATGTTTTATGTTCTTGTTAAGTTAGCATTTAATATATGTGTGTTTGTTTTATGTTCTTGTTATGTTATCATGATATATGTAGGTGTTTGCTTTTTGTACTTGTTATGTCATCATGATATATGTAGTTGTTTGCTTTTTGTTCGTGTTATGTTATCATGATATATGTAGGTGTTTGGCTTTTTTTCTTGTTATGTTATCATGATATGTGCATGTATTTGTTTTCTGCTCTTGTTATGTTATCATGATACATTTATATGTATTCGTTTGTTTTATTCTCTTGTCATTTTAGCATGATCTCTGTATGTTTCTGTTTTATGTCCTTGTTATGTTAGCATGGTATGTGTTTGTTATGTATTTGTTATGTTACATTTATATATATACATGTATACGTGTTTTTTATGTCTTTGTTATGTCCGTCGTTTGAGAACACATCAGCATCGTAACGTTTGATTTTTGTGTTTGTAACGAACAAAAAGCTGTTCGGTCTGAATTATATCATAATATAGTATATTATGAATTTTAATGTGGAATTTGATAATTCAAACAATGAGAGATTTCCCTGTGTTTAGCTCTGTCTTTCTATTCTGTTCTGTTATTGGGGTGGTGCACTGGGAATTATACCGAGAAGACAAATGCCCGAAGGGAAATAATAGCTGGGTCGACCCTGAGCTCTCTGACCGTGATATCGACTGGGGATCGAACTGGAGCTGAAATAAGAGATAACGGGACTGCTCGTTACCATTCATTATAGACAGCTAAATGTTGACGCATTGACACATTTAAAAAAGATTATTCAATTGAAATGAGTTTCACATTCGGAATTTTAATTAACATCGTTCCCTGTCATTATAAACATCTGGCACAAACCAATTGCAGCGCAGCTCGTGTTATTCAAAACGTATCCGTCACACTGCAATAATATCGTTTGCATCAAAATTGTCGTCTGTATTCTATTTTTAGACATAAGATTTTTACTTTTTGATTTGAGGAAACCATGCTTAGAATGTCAGATATTAATAACTGATGCCTAGTTACTAGCCATCTAATCTAGATCCAAGCTGTTCGTAAATACATGTACCCGTTCATATCGCAATTGCCAGCATACGGGTTAACCCTTATTCTGACGTAATATCGTCTGCTTTAAAATTGTCGTCATCAAAAATATTCAAATTCAGATTCGTACTTTTTTAAGAAAAGAAAATTAAACACGGCGTCTGATCTGGATCCAAACTGTTTGTAAATGCCCGTCATGTTGCGATTGTCAGCATATTGGTAAATTCTTTCACTCTCATTGCTTAAAAGCGCGTTTACAAACAGTTTGGAAATTTCTTTAGTCATACTGCCTTATTTTTTAACTTTGAAACGATATTGCAGACAGCATAATTGAAGCAGACGACAATTAAACGGTGAAGGGGTTAAAAGCTCACGAACAATTTGGCAGTGAAAGGGTTAAACGTTGTTTGTACGCCCCATCCGTTTCAAGTCATTCAGTCATCTTCGATTCCACCGGTTATCAGGGTTCGGAGAGGACAAAAAGAGCTCAATTTACCGCGGAAGTTTAATTAAATACGTAATCAATTAGCACAATTACTGTATTAGCGTACGACTCCCATATAATATTATCTTACGCTACAAAACAAACAAATTACCCAACATCGGTCGGGACACATGCTGATGTGATTCTATAGGAAGATCAAACCTAGTTTGGTTCGAAAGGCTTGAACTTACATAAGTACCTGTTGAAATCTATTGGAATGGCAGGGGTTACTGTGAATTTAGTTCAAACAAACATAGAAACCTGAAAATACACATTACGCGTATCAATATACCCCCCCCCCCCCCCCCCCCCCCCCCCCTTCCCATCAATAAGGACAACGTAAGGTACAGTTGAGAATAAGTTCTTCTTTCCCAATAAAAACGTTTATAGCGAAAAATGATATATCCATTGCAAGCAGCGTGGAGCCAGACCAGAAGCCGGGTAACCCGGCATCATGTCTGGTCCCACACTGTTTGCTACTCTAATTAAAAGAAATCGTCTACATTTTCGTAACACTGTTAATTTCTATATTTTAATGCAGTGTTTGCGTTTAGTTTCCGCTTTTAAACGGTAAAGAATAACGTAGTTCCCCCTCTACAGTCGAGAAGACGTTTACCTTTCCCAATAAACGCGTTTACGCTAAAACTATTCTTTCTATTGCAAACAGTTAGGAGCCAGATCAGACGCCTGGTAAGCCGGTGTCAGATCAGACTCCAAACTGTTTGCCACTAAGATAAACATGGACTGGCCGAATTGTCAAAAATTGTATTATTCTACGTTTGAGTGCTTTGCGTTTGCGTTTCATTTGTGTTTAAACGGGAACGAATAACGTTTTCTTCACTGTTCCCATCAAGAAGAACAGCATACAACGTACTGTATGGCCCCCAACAAAGGTGCAATCCCCATAAGCCTCATGCTTCATTGAGAGTCATGGTTGTCGGTGTCAATATGAATGACCTGGCTTATATTTGAAAGGAGAAATTCTATAATAAACACTTTCATTCCTTTTAGTTGGGAAAACGTTATTCTGTCCCCGTTTTAAACGCAAACGAAACACAAACGTAGTACATGTACAACGCCCCTCTCTACAGCGACACCTAACGGGAGACAAAAATGATTGTGTTGTTCGGAGGGAGACGTTTTAGGGGGGACATTTGCAAACAGCTTGAATACGCGTAACGCGGCGTCTGATCGGGATTCAAGCTATTTGTCACTCGTCATTTAAGTTTTTTCCCCGTCAAAATGTCCATTATGTAACTTTGAGATAAAGCAGCAGAAGACAATTTTAAGCAGACGGCATTCCAGCCGTGAATAGGTTAGGCATAATTGTTCTGTTTAGTGAGCTGCGACAAGGGTCTTTGTTAGCAGGGATACGTTGTTGGCAGGGTCGTTGTAGAGAGGGAACTCTGTATATCTAGTGATTATCTACAATAAAACAGAATATGACGTTTTGAAAATTTTGACAATCATTTTTATTTGAGGCCTTAAGGCGCATCCTGCTTAACTTTCAACATGCTTTAAGTGGTCATCTACATGTATTTTCAAAAAAAAAAAGTTTACGAGCAATAACTTATGGTTTCTTGGTTTGATTTGATTTACTACAGCCAAACCTCGACAAATTCCTATTCGCCTGGGGCCCGTTTCATAAAACTTCGTACGACAAATGTTGTCGTAAGTCAGATTATAAAAGTCTCAATAATTATTTACTTCTACGTCTAATCCTGTCTTGTGACATCTCATTTGGGAATCGTCTTGAAAAGACGATTTCCTAGAGATGTCACAAGAAAGGATTAGATAAAGAAATCAGAAATTAAATGTATTTAAAAGTTTTGACTTACGACTCTTTTTTCTTAAGAAATTTTATGAAACGAGCCTCTGACTCGAAATTACTCGTATTTCAAAGTGGAAACGTGGTTTAACCATGTTTGTCTATGGAATACGGGCATGTTCGACTGAAACGACTTCTCAAGTTATAGAAATTCATCTATATATAAAAAAAAAAATATTATTTCGACTTAACCCGTTACCCCATAGCCTGTTTCTATTTTTGAAGACAGTTGTTCACTAAGAACAGGTTGAAAATAAAGAGGAATGCGCTCTAAGGCATATTCTGCTATTCTTTCAGCATGCTTTAGGAAATTATTTGCTATGATAGATTTTTCTTTTTTCTTTTCAAAACGGGAACCATAGATTAGTTTGTACAGAAATTAATGCAGCCCTTGCTGTATGTTAATACCTTGTTGAATAATAGTTATGTGTTGTTCCGTACTATTTGCTAGGATACAGAAAATATATCATATAGTACATATTCATGACTGTAATAATTAAAGCTATATCTTTCATAAGGCGGGATACATTAACGTCATAAAACGGCCTATCTATAGAGTAATAATAGTTTAACCTGTTACCTCGCCACCTGCTTATATTTGAAGAGAGGTGATCACTTAAAGCAGGTTTAAAGTAAAGCAGAATTCGCCATAAAGCGCATTATACTTTACTTTCAGCCTGCCTTACCCGTCTGCTAAGATAAAAAAAAATCTTATGGTACACATTTATAACTGTTTAAAGTTGACTTAATTTCTTTAGTTGAGGGGCAAATTAACTCTTTCCTCCCTGAGACTTTAAATGGACAATTCCAGTTTTCATTTTAGTCTAGTCCATTTCTGACTTTTGAGGGATATTTTTGCTCATGTTTGGCATTATTACAAACAGTGAAGACCCTGATCAGAGGGCTCCTTTCGGAGCCCTCTGATCTGGGTCTTCACTGTTTGCACAGGACAAGTGTACTATTCACATGTCCACTGTTTGAAAATGACGCCTATAGGCGGGACTAGGGTTCAAATGGTTAAAGGCGTAAAAGGGCGTATTTATTTGGTATAAGCGATTTGAGCGATTGGATTTCGCATTTACACACTTCAGAATCATCAACAATAAAGGCTTATCTTCGTCTATTTTGCAATGTTCTGAATTTTTTTCTCTCAAAATTTCTGTATAGTTTTCTTCTGGTATAAGTGTAAGCATATTTATTGTATTATGCCATGTTCTTTATATGTATGTAATTAGCCAAAGGCAAATTGTTGCCGATATGCTAATAAAGCTGAAACTGAAACTGGTATAGGATATCTTTGCAATCAGTCTTTTCTTTTTATGTTCGTTTGTTGTCTAAACGTGACAAAAAATGACAATACGTGTTTGAAAATAAAGGAATGAAAAATCAATGCGATCAATTGAAGGAAAACCTTCCCATTGATTGGTACTTTTTGATCTTGGTGAAAATTAAGTAATCATTATATGTTTGTTCTTCGTTAATTGTATAATCGCCAAGATTAGTACTAAGTAATGCGGTTAGGGGTTATAAGTTATCAAACTGATAATTTCACATTCATTCGACAATGACTGCATTTGATTGATACCTTGTCAAACAGAGAAAACCATACCCATCTCGCGAACAACAACCGGATAATTTCCCTATCTCTCTCTTAACACATTGAACCCTAGCGACGAGTATACTCGTCATTAACAAATCATATACCTGTCAAGAGTACACTTTTCCTATGCAAATAGTATAGACCATGATCAGAGGGCTCCTTAAGATTGGGGTCTACTCTGTTTGTCATTTTGTAAAATATTGTTAAAACCCACCCTAAAGAGTCAACAAATTTAAATTGGAATTGTCCATTAAAGTTTCAAATAAATATCTGTCTCTCTCTCAAATGCAATCTCTGTGAATCAATGTAGAAGACAAGTACAAAACATGCTTTCACCCATTTACGCCCAGTAGATTCTTCCACGTTTATACATTGGATTACTCCATTTTTTATCAAAGGGCTGCCTGGTCAAAAGTTTCATTTTCATTTTGTTTTATATTGAAATTCCTATCAGCAAACAGTGTAGACTCTGATCAGACGCCGCATGATGCGGCGTCTAATCAGAGTATACACTGTTTGCCTATGTCCCATACATGCATATGGGATCGTGGGCACAAATGGGTTAGTGCTCACTACTTTTTGGAAAATGTGCCTTTTATAAACACGTAAATTTTACTTTGGGGAAAGGATTTGTGTTTTAAAAATCGTTTCAAAGAAAACAAATGAGCACGGTTGGGATTCAAGCCCGCGCAGGGAAGGCACAACAAAAGTTGTCCTAAAATGCAAGTCAAACTCGATATTTCGAACTCACTTAAATCGAACTAACCAGTATCTCATAAGTTAAATTTCGATAACTCGGTCTTGCTCAAATAGAACATATCCGTATTTCAAAGTTAAAACGTTGAAATATGGGTAGATCTATGTTCGAAGTAACGCGAGTTCGAAGTATCGAGTTTCGGCTGTATGTTTTAAAATGTAAGTCAACGCTGTATCTCCTTTAACCACTGTTCTGTTCTGTTTTATCATATTTTGATTGTATACAGCGGCGTCATAATATATTCTAGTCTTCAAGATAAAAGATAACTTAAAGCAGGTTATACAAGATACAAAGTACAAGAAGATTTATTTAACGTCAGATACAATATAACAATAAGCATTAGCTGTAACAGCTATTTTCCGACAAACACAAGTATAATATAAACAAGAGTAAAAATGCTGTAAGAAAGAAGGACTGTAAAAGAAAGGGTTTACATATAAGGCTGCAATCTAGGAATACAAATTATTTAGGTTGTTTTTGTTTTTTCTCCAGAACTAGGAGCTTTTGATCATCAGACTCTGCACTGTTTGCCAAGTATTTTACAGGTCTAATATTGGTTAGACCAGAGAACAAAACACACACAACAAAAAGGGGAAATACAGATGGACCCGAGCCAAGCGACCACCAGAAGAGACACATTGATTTTTAGCAATGGTTATATAAGCAACAACATCCATCTGTCCCGCACCCTGCTACCACCAATCACAACACTATACGTAGGCATATCACATCTGTCCTGTCGAATAAGGCAGGTTTGACCATGCAGTCTAGGTTAAACAAGTTATGTGATACAAATGCTTTTTATTTGAGTATTTTCTTTCTTCTTCTTTTACAATTCTAATCTCTGTAAGGTTCAGCGATCCACTACACATTTATACGATGCACCCTCTCTACAACGGCACGCCAAACAAAGACTCCCTCCTAACAACGACCCTTGCCGCAGTTCCATAAACAAGGTATGCATGCCCAGCCTTTCGATGGCTGCTTAGATTTGTCGTCTGCTGTTTTTATTCCAAGTTACATATAAGTGGACTTTTTGATAAAATAAATATAATGACGAGTGACAAACAGCTTGAATCCGGATCTGACGCCGCGTCTGATCTGGATTCAAGCTGTTTGCAAAAGTTAGCCACGTCTTACTGAATGTCCCTCTCTATAACGACTCCCTCCGAACAACACACACACACACACACTCTGTGTCTCCCATAGGGTGTCGTTGTAGAGAGGGGCACTGTACCACTATCATGACAGACAGACCTTTCACTGGCGTATTTGCATTAATTTGTCAATATGTGATATGTGATAATGCAACTGTTCACAATGACCCAATGCTGTGCATATCTGTTACTTTCACAAACAGTACCAAAACAAGTCAATATATACGTAAAGTACATGTTAAACCTTTCTAATACGACCATACAATTAGTTTGTATTTAAGACAGATGGCTGCTAAAAGCATGGGAAATAATAATAAAAAAACTCCTTTAGGAGTTAATTAATATCAGGTGTTTACGACAGGTGACTGCTTAAAGCAAGGTGATAGTAAAACAGAGAGCTCCTTTCAGAGCCTTCTTTTTATTTTACTGTCTCAAGCAATTAGTCTTCGTTTTAGTGGTTGTAATAGAGAGGTTTTACTGTATATTATTGAAATGAATCACCAACGCAAGTATCAAAAGGTTTGGGCCCTGAATCGATGTCTGATCTGGATCAAATTGTTTGCAATAGAAGGATAAAGAAAACTATCAAACTATTTCTGCAAAGGTCGGACTGAACAATGATTTACCAATATCGTTTTTATGCTGCCAGGGGACAATATTTGGTAACTAACGCGAAGCGAAATCGAATATTTATTGACCTTTGTAACCCATTATACCTAGCAACCCGTAAATATTCATTTGCAAACAGTTTAATTCCAGAAAAGACGCTTTGTGTGCACAGTTTGTTTTTCAGTAAAAATAATTAACCCATTTATGCCCAGTGGATTCTTCCATGCTTATAAATTGAATGAATCAATTTTTATCTAAGAGGTGCCTAGTCTAAATTTTCATTTTGGTTTTGTTTTATATTGAAATTCTATCAGCTCACAGTGTAAACTGTGATCAGACACCGCATTATGCGGTGTCTGATCACAGTCTACACTGTTTGCCTATGTTCCTTTAATGGGACGCTATGCGCAACTGGGTTAACTAACTCTCTTCACGTGAAACTGCCTATAAACAGAAGGGCGGTTGTTTTTTATAAATACAGTAGAACCTCTCTATTACGACCACTAAATTGAGTTACTTATTAGGTGTTTACGACAGGTGACTTCTTAAAAGCAATGTTACAATAAAAACAGAAAGCTCCTTCAGGAGCTTTCTGTTTTACTAATTTACTATCACCTTGCTTTAAGCTGTCACCTGTCTTTTATACCATCAATAAGCCCTCGTTTTAGTGGTTGTAATAGAGAGGCTTTACTAAAACGATGATATACATTTAAATAGTTTGGAGCCTGATCAAACTCCCAGTATAGAGCCCTAAACATTTTCCCCATCAATCTCTATTCAATCGCCAACATTTTCCAGAGTTGTAATTTTCTATATTTTATTACAATGTGTTTGCGTTAATAAAGTATTTCTCATTATATGGAGTGTGCTAAAGTTTAAGCTAACATGAATGCAACATTTGGCGAACGAAATGATTTGCTGTACACCGCAAGGTTCTTCTGCTTCATTTAAACATAATTCAATGTACAGCGTTCCCTGTCTGCAACGAATCCCTCCTTACAGCGACCCTTGTCGCAATTCCCTACACGGAACAGTTATGTCTAACGCTTTAACTGCTGCAATATCGTCTGCTTAAAATTGTCGTCTGCTGTTTTTTTCTCAAAGTTACATATAAATTGAGATTTTTGATAGAATTTATGTAATGCCAGGTGACAAACAGCTTGCATTCAGACCAGACGCCGCGTATCACCGTTAGGCGAAGGTACAGTGGAGAATGTGTTATTCTTTCCCAATAAACGCGTTTACGCTTAAAACTATTATTTGCAGTGCAAACAGTTTGGAGCCAGATCAGACGCCGGGTAACCCGGCGTCTGATCAGGCTCCAAACTGTTTGCCACCAAGATAAACAAGAATTATCAGAATTGTCCAAAAGTTGTTCTTTTCTACGTTTTAGTGCTTTGCGTTTGCGTACGTTTGCGTTTAAAACGGGAAAGAATAACAGATTATCCACTGTAATGCAGAAAGCTCCTGGAGAAAGTTTCTGTATTTCGTTTGCCCTGAAATGAGCAGCCACGAGTTTGTAAAAACTCCGATTTAATCTGAATGATAGGTCGTTTTTGAGGGGTACTGCTGTATAACATTTGCAACTCATTGTTTTGGGTTTAAAAATAACACACGAAAGAAACACATTACGTTTCATGCAGTCTACTATATCAGAGACCATACATACATGTATGTATGGTCTCTGACTATATATTGCAGTATTATCCCTCTTGAACGCGCACTAATAACGATGAGTTATATACGTCTGATCAGGATCTAAACTGCTAGACACTCGTTTCTGTACTTTGGCTAAAATTTATATAAAGCAATAGAAGCAGTTGACAATTTTAAAGCAGATAATGTACAAGATGCAAGAAACTTTATTTATACTCGAGTGTTGTGGTTAAACCCCTTCACTGCCATGGCGTCATCAATTTGAAATTATTGTCATTTCTCAAATTTAAATTTAAAAACGATATTAAATTGCAAAATTGCTCTATTACATGTAAAAGAGTTATTTTATAATGTAATGCTAAATTAATTCCCTATTTGGAAGATTTGGGGGGGGGGGGGGGGGGGGGGGGTGTAAAGAATATATCTAGATCTAAATGTAGTAAAACAATTCATGAAAGCAATTTAAATATTAAATTTGCGACTAGGGAAAAAGCACAGGTACTTGACACATACTTTATTATATATGAACCCCCTCCCCCCTTAAAAAAAAAAAAAAAATTATTTTTTTTTACTATACTTCTATTATAGATACAAGGTAAACAGCGCAATTCGACACCTAGTCTTTACTATCCACTTAAACTGATGCTAAAATAGACTCGATCGCCGATATTCTCTTGTGGTACCCTCGGGAAATGATTAATTTATCAATATCTACTTTTTATTTCATCAAATTCCGTCAAATAACGCCACAGTACGTGAATTATAACGAAAATAAGCTTCAAAAAGTTTTCTGTCGTTCTCTTGGTACAGAATTGTACATAGCAACGAATGTACATGTAGGGGTGATCTGTTATTTGTCCACAATAAACGGCCTATGCCACTGGAACTTTCACCAAATATTATAAATCATCTTTAAATGAAATATTATCAGTTTTATATAATTTACATAGAATGCAAAATTAAAAGAAACTTTACCTGTTTAATTTTGACCAATGAGATCGCTCCGTTCATTCAATTCATTCCGGTATTCAAAATGGCATTCACAATGAAATGAGTCTTTCACTTGTCAATTTCATGCCAAATTACATGTATATTTCATATAGCTGATAGTGAAGAGGGTCATGTTCCGACACAAACGCGTTTGCTCTAATGAAATTAGGTGAAAGTTCCAGCCGTAAAGGCCGTTAAATGTGCAAACCGACTAGATTACCCCTTATTTTGGGCAATAAATTCTGTACCAAGAGAACGACAGAAAACTTTTTTATGCTTATTTTCGTTATAATTCACGTACTGTGGCGTTATTTGACGGAATTTGATGAAATAAAAAGTAGATATTGATAAATTAATCTTTTCCCGAGGGTACCACAAGAGAATATCGGCGATCGAGTCTATTTTAGCATCAGTTTAAGTGGATAGTAAAGACTAGGTGTCGAATTGCGCTGTTTACCTTGTATCTATAATAGAAGTATGGTAAAAAAAAAAAAATTTTTTTTTTTTTTTTAATGGGGGAGGGGGTTCATAGATCATAAAGTATGTGTCAAGTACCTGTGGGAAAAAGTGGTTCCTGATCAAGGCCTGCATTATGTGTCAGTTTGCAGCATCGTCACAACTTAAACTGCTTGGTACTTTCACAAACTGAAAATAGAAGTGAGAGTGCATTAACAAGCTAACCGGTGGTACAAATTATTTTTAAACGCGCGGTTTACAAAATACCGCAAAATGTTCCGGAAATTGGCATTACGCATTTCAGTTCACTCCCCTTACTAAATTTGATTTCTGTACAGGAGAGTATCGGTAGCCGCTTCCGTTTAAAATCCGAGACTAAAATTGCAAACATTTTTGGAGGACTAGGTACGAACATAACAAAACACATATCTTGACGAGCTACAGAACATATTCATAATAATTCGCATCAGGTAAGCAATATCTTTTAACTTATATATATTGAATAATTGACTTAAACAACAGGTTATTTCAGTTTGAGCAAAGTGGGTGGGGCATTTAAAACATTAAAAAGTCTTGTTGTGAACTTGGAAATCAGTGTTTGCATTTGTTTGTGCTGAAGGGAAGGGTAAATCTTGTTTAAGATTTATATATTTAAGATGAAGTAGTTCTAAATAAAGTTCTGTATATTATAAAACATGTTTAAAAAAGTTAGAAACATGGGATTGTTGTGTGAAAAATGCCAAGCCAGTGACTCACCATTGATCACTGACTCATTTCTTCATATTTGTTTATACACCGTTTTTGTTGTATTCAACTTGTTGTGGAATTGTGGCAAACCATAGTTCTTATTCACATACATATAATAATGACCTAGCGAGATTTATAAATAAAAATCAGCAAATGGAGTCTGGACGCCATTCTCCTAGATTTCAGTAAAGCTTTTGACAAATTTAGCCACAAACATCTCCAACGAAAACTAGATTTCTATGGTGTAAGAGGAAACATCCACTCATGGATTGAAGACTTCTTAAAGTGTCGATCACAGCAGGTTGTCCTTGATGGTGCCAGTTCTGATGTGTCTCCTGTCACCTCTGTAGTTCCACAGGGTAGTGTCCTAGGACCCCTCCTCTTTCTTGCATACATCAATGACCTACCATCTAGAGTCAAGTCTACAGTTCGGCTATTCGCCGATGACTGTCTGATGTATAGACAAATAAGAAATGAGGAGGATGCCGGACTACTCCAGAGTGACCTGGACTCACTACAGGAATGGGAACAGGAGTGGCTCATGTGCTTCAACCCAGACAAATGTGAAGTTATCCACGTAACAAATAAAAAGAAGCCTGTGAACTTTACTTACAACATCCACAACACACCTTTAAAACCTACCAATGCCGCAAAATACCTTGGAGTTACATTCACACCTGATCTTAGTTGGAAAACACATACAGAAAATATATCTAAAAAGGCAAACAGTACAATGTCCTTTATCAGAAGAAACATCAGCTCAAGCCCACCAAAGACCAAGGAAAGAGCCTACAAAACATATGTCCGGCCAATTGTGGATTATGCCTCGTCAGTTTGGTCCCCGCATGCAGACACACATATAAACCAGATTGAGATGATTCAACGCAGAGCAGCCAGGTTTGTCAAGCGAGACTATGAACGCACCAGCTCAGTATCATCCATGCTTGATGACCTCAAATGGGACACCCTACAACACAGACGAAAGGTAACCAGAGTCACCATGTTGTACAAGACCATCCACAACATGGTGGACATCAGCCCAGACCCTCCACTCCACCCCTCTAGACCAAACAGAAACCACAACCAGCAATTCACTCAGATCCCATGCTCAAAATCAGTTTACCAACATAGCTTCTTCCCTGCCACTATCATATTATGGAACCATCTGCCGCAGCACGTCGTGAACATACAGTCACTTGGCGGCTTTAAAGCGGCCATGTCAAATGTCATAAACCTATAAACCAGCATTTCGTTTTTACCCTGTTTTAAACTGTAAAAAAAACATCACCAGTGTTTCTTTTAACTGGCTTTTAATATTAATATTGATGTTAATATTTATATTAATATTTAAATTATTAATATTAATATTAGTATTGATGATCGTAATTGATCAACGCCACACCGTCGGCTGCGCATGCATATTTTAACCATATCGCGAGTATACTCTATGCAGAGTGATGCGATTAATGAAGATGATGATGATGATGACGACATATATGTGTGTGAATCACTTGTAAAATGGTGAAAAAATGTATAAAGAATCGAGTTGGTATAGATTACATGACTGGAATGTACGCATTTTGCGGTAAAAGTATGCAAGTTTTTTTCTAAGAAACACCTTGCCCAGTTGACATCTTTGTCCACACAAAGCTGATAAATTTTGCTTATTAAGCATATAATTTATTATGACCTTAAGTGAGCTTTTTAGCTCACCTGAGCACACAGTGCTCAAGGTGAGCTTTTGTGGTCGGTCTTTGTCCGGCGTCCGTCGTGTGTCGTGCGTCAACAATTACTTCAAACATCTTCTTCTTCAAAACCGCTTGCCTGATTGCAACCAAACTTCACAGGAATGTTCCTTGGGTCAAGCTCTTTCAAAGTTGTTCAAAGAATTTGAAACAATGCAGAACTCTGGTTGCCATGGCAACCAAAGTGAAAAAATAAGGAAATCTTAAAAAATCTTCTTGTCAAAAACCACAAGGGCTAGAGCTTAGATATTTGGCACATAGTATCATCTATAGGTCCTCTATCAAGACTGTTCAAAGTTTGACCCTGGGGTCAAAATTGGCCCCGCCCCGGGGGTCACCATTTTACATAAAGTTATATAGTGAAATGTTCAAACATATTCTTCTTCAAAACCACATGCCTGATTGCAACCAAACTTCACAGGAATGTTCCTTGGGTCAAGCTCTTTCAAAGTTGTTCAAAGAATTTGAAACAATGCAGAACTCTGGTTTCCATGGCAACCAAAGTAAAAAAATAAGGAAATCTTAAAAAATCTTCTTGTCAAAAACCACAAGGGCTAGAGCTTAGATATTTGGCACATAGTATCATCTATAGGTCCTCTATCAAGACTGTTCAAAGTTTGACCCTGGGGTCAAAATTGGCCCCGCCCCGGGGGTCACCATTTTACATAGAGTTATATAGTGAAATGTTCAAACATATTCTTCTTCAAAACCACATGCCTGATTGCAACCAAACTTCACAGGAAAGTTCCTTGGGTCAAGCTCTTTCAAAGTTGTTCAAAGAATTTGAAACAATGCAGAACTCTGGTTTCCATGGCAACCAAAGTAAAAAAATAAGGAAATCTTAAAAAATCTTCTTGTCAAAAACCACAAGGGCTAGAGCTTAGATATTTGGCACATGGCATCATCTATAGGTCCTCTATCAAGATTGTTCAAAGTTTGACCTTGGGGTCAAAATTGGCCCCGCCCCGGGGGTCACCGTTTTACATAAAGTTATATAGTGAAATGTTCAAACATCTTCTTCTTCAAAACCACATGCCTGATTGCAACCAAACTTCACAGGAATGTTCCTTGGGTCAAGCTCTTTCAAAGTTGTTCAAAGAATTTGAAACAATGCAGAACTCTGGTTGCCATGGCAACCAAAGTGAAAAAATAAGGAAATCTTAAAAAATCTTCTTGTCAAAAACCACAAGGGCTAGAGCTTAGATATTTGGCACATAGTATCATCTATAGGTCTTCTATCAAGATTGTTCAAAGTTTGACCCCGGGGTCAAAATTGGCCCCGCCCCGGGGGGTCACCGTTTTACATAGAGTTATATAGTGAAATGTTCAAACATATTCTTCTTCAAAACCACATGCCTGATTGCAACCAAACTTCACAGGAATGTTCCTTGGGTCAAGCTCTTTCAAAGTTGTTCAAAGAATTTGAAACAATGCAGAAGTCTGGTTGCTATGGCAACCAAAGTGAAAAAATTAGGAAATCTTAAAAAATCTTCTTGTCAAAAACCACAAGGACCAGAGCTTAGATATTTGGCACATGGCATCATCTATAGGTCCTCTATCAAGACTGTTCAAAGTTTGACCCTGGGGTCAAAATTGGCCCCGCCCCGGGGGTCACCGTTTTACATAAAGTTATATAGTGAAATGTTCAATCATCTTCTTCTTCAAAACCACATGCCTGATTGCAACCAAACTTCACTAAGCATTGTCTACAGGTCCTCTATCAAAATGTTCAAATTTTGCCACTGGGGTCAAAGTTGGCCCCGGCCCGGGTGTCGCCATTTTACATGGAGTTATATAGTGAAATTTTCAAACACATTTTTCTTTGAAATCAATATGGCTAGAGCTTAGATATTTTGCATGATGTAATGTCTAGAGGTCTTTCACATATGTTGATGAATTGGTTCCGGTCTGTTGCATATCTGGGTCACCAGAGCTAAACATAGATTTTTTTCAATGAAAACTTTAAAATCTTCTTGTCTGAAATCATAGTACACTGAGCTTAGATATTTGGCACATAGCATCATCTACAGGTCCTGTATCAAGAGCATTCATATTATGTCCCTGGGGTCAAAAGTGACCCCGCCCGTGGGTCAAAGTTTCACAAATCTTCTTTTCTGAAATCACTGACCCATCACCATGTACAGGTGAGCGATTAAGGGCCATTCTGGCCCTCTTGTTTTGAGTACCATACTGATGCAGATACACATGGTTCTCCTTAAACCATCCATATTCTAGTTCGTCATGATTTTCCATAATTTTCGGTAACGGCAAGCGTCAAAAGAAATGGCATACCACTAAATATTAAATGTAACTGAAACCAATAAAAGTAAAGATTGGAGAGGAATTACTAATGACAGCGAGACCTTTGATAAAATAGTAAAAGTGTGGTTTTCTTTAATATTCTTAAGCATTTCTGTCACTTAAGCACTAACATGCCCACATGGGTTTTTATTTTGGGGTACATGCATGCACTGGTGATTGAGACAGTTTGATGAATGGATCTGATCAAGGTTTTCTCTTTGCAGAGTTCAAGCCAGAAAGGGAGAACAATATGTGTCTTACAAAGACTGGCCTCAAGGCCTTTCTGCTAATCATGAATGTATTACTGTTTGTGAGTATAGTTTTTTCTTATAATTTTAATCCTTTACCCCAATTGCCTGTTTCTAGTTTAAAGACAGGTGACCGCTTAACCCATTACCCCATGAATACTCCTTTTTACGCCTCTAATTTATTCCTCCACAGAAGAAAATATTTCCTATTTATTAATATTAGAAAAAAAATCTTTATCCTAGCAGATGATAGCTTAAAGCAGGATGAAAGTAAAGCAGCATATGCCTTAAGGCACATTCTGCTTTTTTTCAACCTGCTGTAAGTGGTTACCTGTTTTCAAACATACAAATATAGGATATGGGGTAATGGGTTAACTTAAATCAGATTGAAAATAAAGCAGAATCTTCAAAAAGGAGCATTCTGCTATACTTTCAGCCTGATTAAACTAAAGCATCTACATGTATCTGGAAAAATACTTAAGTTAGAATGCCATCTATGATTCTAAAACTTCATTAGCTAGGCACTACTTTTCTTAGTTGTGAATAATAAGAATATATTATAGGCTGTCTTTTAAAAAACATATTTGTGGAGAAGTGGGTTATTGAATATAAATATGAATACTGTGTGAGCTCATCTTTCTGCTTTACTTTCAACCTGCTTTAAGTAATCGTTTAGAAAGATCCTGGAAATATCTTCTGCAGGGCTCCAGATAAGAGGGAGTAAACTGAACAAATCCAACATTTTCTCACTCATTTTTGCACAAAATCCTATGGTGTGACGACGATTCTAATGAGTAGTCACACCATAGGGTTTAAAGCAGAGATAAAGATTTTATTTTTTGAAATACTCCCCTTATCTGGAGCTCTGCTTCTGTGTTTTATATTCAGGACATCCTAGTTGGGAACTACTTTCCTTAGTATAGAAATAATTAGAGGCGTAAAAGACATACTGTATGTTTGTAGTAATTGCTTAATGCCTGAAATATAATTTATGTCCTCTCTGTTGTAGCTATGTGGAGCTGTGATCATGGGTATTGGTATCTGGGCAGTGATGGACAAACTGTTTCTCTCCTATGTGATAGGTAGTACACTATTCTCATCAGCGGCCATACTGACGGTGCTGAGCGGCACTCTACTACTGGTAGTGTCATTTGTTGGCTGTGGAGGAGCGATATCTATGAACAAATTTGTTGTGATTGCGGTAAGTACCAATTGTAAACAGGGCTCCAGACAAGAGGGAGTTAACTGCACAAATCCAACATTTTCTCACTTGTTTTAGAACTAAAACCTATGGTGTGACTACTCATTAGAATGTCTCTTCGAGACGATTCTAATGAGTAGTCACACCATAGGGTTTTAAACATAGAGAATATTGCATGAGTCAGAGTGCTCATTATTTATTGTTTTCAATAACCTAGACTTCTTTAATATGACACGAACCTAAGCAACATGATAATTTCATACTTCTTTTAGTCAACAGGTTTTAAATATGTTATACATGATAATTAATGAGCATAAATATGAGATTCTATTTGTCACATAAACATTTTTAAAAAAAACCTTCATGCAGCTTTTAAATGTTTGTACTTTACTTACATCTTGCTTCAAGCATTATCCAGAGTATTTCAAAAAGTAAATTCTTCCTTTCTTCATTAAACCCTATGGTGTCACTACTCTCGACGATTCTAATGAGTAGTAACACAATAGGATTTGGTGCTGCAATGATTGACAAAATGTTAAATTTGTTCAGTTTGTTCTCTCTTATCTGGTGCTCTGATTATCCTGCTTCAAACACAGATATATATAGGAGATAAGCACTTCTTGAACATTAAAAATGTGTAGTTTACAGTAATTGACTCTTTATTTAACCCTTTACCCTATAGGCTGTTTCTTGTATTGAAGATAGGAGACGACTTAAAGCAGGTTGAAAGTGAAGTAGAATGTGCATTAAGGCACATTTTGCTTTACTTTCAGCATGCTTTAAGCTACTCTCTGCTAGAATATAAAAAATAGTTCTGAATATAAATATTCATGACTGTATAATTGTGATCTATTTTTTCTGCGGAGGAATAAATTAAATGTGCTTAAAAGGCCATTCTATTGGTTAAAAGGTTAAAGCCCTGTATATATTAATTTATGTTGCTCTTGTGTTTCAGTATACCATTCTTCTGACCATTATATTTATTCTACTGATGACAGCGGGCATAGTTGCTGCAGTCTTCCAAGATGAAGTAAGTATACAATATAGATTTACATTCGCCCAATTCAATTCCATTGAACAAAATGATGTTTAATTTGTATAAACATAATTTATCTAGGGGCAGGACTTGTGCATACCTGTTGCTGAGGAGGCTGGGCTTATGGGTCTGCTCTCCCCCAAATCATTTTGTTGGGTTTCCTGAGTAATGGCAGTTATGGCTGTTTCTTTCAGGGACACATTATTCGTGTTAACAACCTCTAATATGGATAAAACATACATGCATACAAATAAAATGTTTATTTAATTTTAGAAATTACAGCAAATATAATGTAAATATTAGAAATGAGCTGATTTTTATGCCCCCGGCATTGATAGATGCGAAGGCATATAGTAATCGTCCTGTCCGTGTGTGTGTGTGTGTGTCCGTCCGTAACAAGGTTAAGTAGATTTTACCGTTTTGTCTAGCATCAACACCGCTTACCCAAATGCTTGGATACTTGTACAGTTGTTGCCTTAGACCATTCCCTATCCACCAATATCACCAAACTGTGATTTTGACCTTGACCTAATTTGCTGTTTACTACAATGCTTCGATATTTATACAGTTATTGCCTTGGACCATTACCAACTCAGCAATAATACCCAAGCTCAGTTTGACCTTGACCTAATTTGGACTTAGAAAAGATTCAGAATATATTGTCAAGGATGCTACTGGTGGCATAAGCGTTTATTGAACGCGCAGTCTTGTTTTCTGCTTTTAAGCGAAATAAATGACAGAAAATGATTTGCAAATTTACGATGAATCGCTAGCGTGATTTATGGAATTTGCCGAACACTCAATTCAGTCCATTTCTTAAATATTTGAAAGATTCTATATAAATCTGGTATAATAATTCTGTGGAACATGTGGCCAAGTAGTTATAGTAATCGTGACGGACAATCACTGGGTCTAAGGTTCTAAAATCTTTGAGTTGAGTCTGAAATAGATCTCCAGCTAGCCTTTGATTGGTCAGATTTGAGCTTCAAACTCAACTCAAAAGTTTAACAATCTTGGGGTGTGTGCTCCCCGTCACAGTGGGTTAAAATCCCAGTCTAGGCATTTTCATGTTGTGATGTCTTCCAGCTGGCTTTGCAGAAGGTTGGTAGTTCTATTCAGTTGTCAAAGTGTCTGAAACAGCGTATGATTAGTTGGAACTCCACACATGACTGAAATACTATAAAAAGTAGTGTAAAATTATAACTAATCGAAGAGCTTAAGATAGAAGGAGTATTTAAAAAACTATAATCTTTATTTCTGCATTAAACCCTATGGTATCACTACTCATTAGAATCGTCTTTTTGAGACGATTATAATGAGTAGTAACACCATAGGATTTGGTGCTGAAATGATTTAGAAAATGCTGGATTTATTCAGCTTACTTCCTCTTATCTTGAGTCCTGAAATCATATCAATTGAAACATGGTCAATTAGAGTCTGTGCTTCTGGAAGGATTAACCCATTACCCCCATAAATACCCCTTTTCACACCTTTATTTTATTCCTCCACTGAATAAAATAGTTCCAATTTTACTGATGAATATGCACTAGAAAAAATATATTATATATCCTGGCAGATGGTAGCTTAAAACAGGCTGAAAGTAAAGCAGAATGCGCCTTTCGGTGCATTCTGCTTTACTTTCAACCTGCTTTAAGTGGTCACATATCTTAAATTCTAGAAAAAGGCTATAGGGTAATGGGTTAAATATAAATATTAATTATTATGCACTTTCCAGATTGAAACTAAGATGAAGAGTGGTATGATGAAGACACTGAAAGAAAATTATGGCTACCTACCAGAATACAGAGAGGAGAACAAAAAGATAACAGAGGCTTGGGATCTCTTACAGGGTCGGGTAAGACAGAGACAGAGTGGTATTGTAATTATGTTAGAGATTTTGTTGATGTTGTACGGCATCTTCTACCTACAATGGCCCTTTGAACAATATGACTCCCTCCTTTTAACACTGCTTGTCGCCGTGCCCCAAACAAGATTAGACAATTATGTCTAACCTTTTCACTGCTACAGTATCTCTGCTTCCAATTGACGTTTGCTGGTTTTCTCAAAGTTTAAGAACCACAATGGAAATAAGAGTATTTCTTATTCTTTTTATGCCCCCGGCATCGACAGATGCGGAGGCATATAGTAATCGTCCTGTCCGTCAGTCCGTCCGTGTGTCCGTAACAAGGTTAAGTAGAATTTACCGTTTCGTCTAGCATCAACACCGCTTACCCAAATGCTTGGATACTTATACAGTTGTTGCCTTGGACCATTCCCTATCCACCAATATCACCAAACTTTGATCTTGACCTTGACCTAATTTGGACGTAGAATATTTTAAATAGGCTATTTCCTGGTTAACTAGAATTTACCGTTTCGTCTAGCATCAACACATCTGACTACAATACTTTGATACTTATACAGTTGTTGCATTTGACCATTCCCTATCCACCAATATCACCAAACTTTGATTTTGACCTTGACCTTGACCTAATTTGGACTTAGAATATTTTAAATAGGCTATTTCCTGGTTAACTAGATTCTACCATTTCGTCTAGCATCAACACTGTTTACTACAATGCTTCGATACTTATACAGTTATTGCCTCGGACCATTACCAACTCACCAATAATACCCAAGCTCAGTTTGACCTTGACCTAATTTGGACTTAGAAAAAATTCAGAGTATATTGTCAAGGATGCCACCGGGAGCATAAGCGTTTATTGAACGCGCAGTCTTGTTTGTGTTATCCTTGGCAAACCACTGTGAACATATATCATCTTTACATTGGTTTATAGATAGGGGACTGTTTTCTATAGAGAAGAGAGCAAATTTATGTCAAAATGATGGTATAAGAAAACTGCAGACCCTGATCAGACAGATCCTGACCTGAGTATACATCTGTCCCATCTGAGTCTATGCTGTTTTGAATTTCAAAAAGTGACAATAACAAGAGAAGAGTTAGCCCATTACCCCATGGTCTGTTTCTAGTTTGAAGACAGGTGCTCATTTAAAGCAGGTTGAAAATAAAGCAGAAAGTGCAAAAATTTAAGGCACATTCTGCTAAGCTTTACTTTCAGTCTGCATTAAGCTACCATCTGCAAGAACATTTTTTCTTCCGATACATACTCATGACTGTATAAATTGGAAATATTTTCTTCATAGGAGGATAAATTGAATGAATAAAAAATGCATATCTATGAAGTTAAGGGTTCAGAATAAGTTGCAATTGTTGGGATTTGTTCTTCACCAGCTGTTATTGTAATTGCAGTTGGAGTGTTGTGCAGTGAATGATCGAGGATGGGTTGCGTATCAGTACTCAAATTGGTTTATCGACGAATTTCGTAAGTTTTTATGCAAAAACACAGCGTTTCTTTCTATCTTTTGAGTTGCTTCTGTTTGTTAATGTAACAGAATAGGCATACAGTGAAACCTCTCTATTACGACCACTAAAAAGAAGGCTAATTGTCTGCATGAAAATCAGGTGACAGCTTAAAATTAGATGAACGTTAAACAAGATGAACATAAAACAGACAGCTCCTTAAAGAGTTGTCTGGTTTAGGTTCACCTTGTTTTAAGCAGTCACCAGCCTGATAATGAACTCAATTTATAAGTCGTAATAGAGAGGTTTTACTGTATATTCTGTGAGTTTGGCATTCTTAATATTCACCTAATGCTATAACCCCATATCTTGTTTCTAGTTTTGAAGATAGTTGACCACTTAAAACTGGTTGAAAGTAAAGCAGAATGTTCCTGAAGGCAGATTCTGCTTCACTTTCAGCCTGACCCATATTCCTGACTGTATAAATTGGAACTGTTTTCTTCAATGGAGGAATAAATAAGAAGCGTAAAAATGCGTATTAATGGGTAAAAGGACATTATGTTTTTAGAATTGCCTAATTATCAGGTTGATTCAACTATTCCCTCCCCTGTGATCATCAGGGGGCCTGTTATAGGGGACATGTGGGAGTGTTGCGTAGGTTGGGGTGTTCACACTGTTAAGGGCTCCAGATAAGGAGAGTAATCTTTATTTCTGCATTAAACCCTTTGCATCAATTCTAATGAGCAGTTACAACACATGATTTGGTGCTGAAATGAGTGAGTAAGAAAATGTTGGATTTCAGGGCTCCAGATATGGGTAGTGTTTCATAGAGAATCT
This sequence comes from Gari tellinella, assembly GCA_922989275.2. Lineage (NCBI taxonomy): Eukaryota > Metazoa > Mollusca > Bivalvia > Cardiida > Psammobiidae > Gari > Gari tellinella. The sequence goes on from OV277867.1 coordinate 59,372,385, forward strand.
TCTGGGCTTACGCCAATATCTTAGTTAAGTTAAGAGCATTTCATAGACCTCACTTTAACTCTCTCTAACTCTCTCTTAACCGCAAAACTTACGTATGACACTGCAGCCAGAATTAAGAGTGGTCTGAGGCTGCCGTAAAGTTACGACAAATTGCACCATTTTCGCAGCAAAGATCAGGCTTAAGATTCTTTATGAAATGGTATTATCGTAAAAATGGCGGCCTAAGTGAGGATTTACGCGTAGTTAAGGCTTAAGATTCTTTATGAAACGGGCCCAAGGAGACTTAGGAGAGTACTTCAAAAACTAATTTTTTTATTTCTGCTTTAAACCATATGGTGTCACTACTCATTAGAATCGTCCATTTGATATGATTCTAATGAGTAGTCACACCATATGATTTGGTGTTTCGATAAGTGAGAATTTGTTCAGGTTACTCCCTCTTATCGGGAGCTATGGATTTGTTCACTTTACTCCTTCTTATTTGAAACCCTGTGTACATAATCTTCATGGATATTCAGATGAGCAATATTGAGTCAGTACCTTACTGTTATTTATATTTTGTACAGGGCAGACCAAGCAGGCCTTTGTGCCACCAAGCTGTTGTAAATATGCAGGGAGATTGCAGCAGTATCAAAATTTACAAGAGTGTCAGTCTTTTGAGTATGGTCCACCTAGATATGATAATACGAATACAGCCGATAACCCGTACCTTCATTATACTGTAAGTATAGAGTGTATCAGGTACAGTGGAGAAAACGTTATTCTTTCCCGTTTAGACGCAAATGAAACCCAAACGCAATGCACTGAAATGTACAAAAGTACAATTTTTTAACAATTCTGACAATTTATCTTAGTGGCAAACAGTTTGGAGCCTGATCAGAAGCCGGGTAACCCGGCGTCTGATCAGGCTCCAAAACTGTTTGCAATAGAAATAATAGTTTTTAGCATAATCGCGTTTATTGGGAAAGAATAACGTTTTCTCCACTGTATAGGAAACTTTCTGTTACATTACAGGGCCCCAGATAATGGGAGTATTCTTTTTTAATTATGTCCCCTTTTCTGAATTTTATTACATAAATTTTGTCAGGACTTTACCTTGCCATCCTTTCAACAAACAAATAAACGATAGGTGACCACGTAAAGCCGGTTGAACGTTCAGCCAGCTATATTCTACAATCTGCTAGAATATAGAAAATATTTCTTACGATACATATTGTAGTGGCTGTAGAAGTGGGTATTGATAGACCGCCCAGATAATTCAGTTGGTAGAGCGCTGGGCTAGTGTTTAGGTGGTTGTGGATACGTGTCCCACCTCGGGCGGACATTTTTCCCCTGTTTCACTTTAATATTCGGGGCTGTATAAATTGGAACTATTTTCTTCAGTGGAAGAATAATTCAAATGTGTAAAAATGTGTTTCTATGGAGTAAAGGGTTAAGAAGAGCATGTATTCTATTGTTCAACAGTGATAATTTTAGAAATCAGATGAATGAGTCTTCAGGATGCACATTCTGTAAAGCAATGAGTTCTTGAGACAAACATTGAGTCCCTGAGGTGAACAATTAACCCAATATCCCACAACTCATTTCTAGTTTTGAAAACAGCTGACCACTTAAAGCAGGTTGAAAGCAAAGCAGAATGTGCCTTAAGGCACATTCTGCTTTACTTTCTTTTTGCTTTAAGCTACATTTGCTTATGAGTAATTGGTTAATAAAGGTCAGAAAAGATATGGGTCCATGGGACTCTAAACTTTTTAAATAATGAGTCCCTGGCAAATTTAATGAGTATAGGACTCGGAATGCACAGGTAAAATTATCACTGGTTCCATTGACTCCCTCTTGTCTGGAGCTCTGCGGGTAATGTATTGACTACTAAAGATGTATGTGTTTCAGGGTTGTTTTGAGGCAGCTAAAACCATGGTAACTGACCAAAGTACATTGATACTAGCTGTTGGATTTTCATTCTGCGTGTTCTTGGTAAGTTAGTCTCTGTTTTGACCTTTCTGTCTAGTGTTCCCTCCCTACAATGTCCCTCGCAACAACAACTCCCTCCTAACAACGACCCTTGATGCAGTGCCCTAAACAAGACTATTATGTATAACACTTTTACTGCTGCAATATCGTCTGCTTAAAATTGTGGTTTCTCAAAGTTACATTTAAGTGGACATTTTGATAGAATAAATATGACGAGTGACAAAAAGCTTGAATCCTGACCAGACGCCGCATTACACTGCTTCTGATCTGGATTCAAGCCGTTTGCAAATGTAAGCAAAGTCTTAATTTTCCCTCCCTATAACACCTCTCTCCGAACAACACATACAATCTGTGTCTCCCATTGGGTGTTGTAGTGAAGGAGTACAATATATCTGTCTTTACCTTTCAAAATAAATGAAACGGTTCAACGGTATGGAGTGATCTAATTCATCAAAAATTAAACCAGCTAATCAGAAAACTGGTTGTATATCCCTGCTGGATTTCATGTGACATGGCTTGTAAATGTTACAAAACTTTCACTTCTCAATTAGTGGAGGATTTCCATGCATATTTTGGAAAGCTGTGTGCGAAAAAAGATTTAACAGAATAGTATCAGAAAAGACATGGGCGACTTTTATGTACATTTTCAATATACGTTCACATTTTGACGGAATTTCATCAAATAAAAAGTAAATGTTGAATAATTAATCATTTTACAAGGGCACCACAAAAAAGTTTCAGTGATCTGGTTGATCCTAACTACAGTTCAAGTTGACAGTGTAGTGACTGTGTGAAGGGGTTAGAATTAGGTCTATCTATAGACCCCCAAACTACTCCAAACCTGAATAAAACACTTAAAAACAAACCAAACTACTTTATTACTTCAATATCTATCAAAAAAAGCTTATAAATGGCGAATTTAAGCTAAAATAATGAAAATTAAATCTATAAGTTGTTTCATTCCAAGGGGAGCAACTCGTACAAAACTTAAGATAGCTATATACACAGTTACTTCTAGATATTAACCCATTATCCAATAGCCTGTTCCTGGTTTTGAAGACAAGTATCCACTAAAAGCAGGTTGAAAGTAAAGCAGAATGCGCCTTAAGGTGCATTCTGCTTTACTTTCAGCCTGCTTTAATCTACCATCTACTAGACTATGGAAAACATGTTTTTAATAATGGTCTGGGGAGGTTTGGAGAGGTTTAGGGAGGTTTTGGGTCTTTAGACGGACTAGTTAGAAACTTATTGTAGAGGGGTTGGTATCTATTTAATCTATTTCATATTTGCTTGCAGCTAACCGGTATTGTGATTGCCATTATGTTTTTGGGAAAGATTGCCAAGAGAGGAGGCTCGGCGAACCTACGGAGATGAGAGTGACTCATGACAGCATGGAGTGTGTAGCAGAGTTTAATAGTCAGTCTAATAATAAACAGGCAGCAAAGGGAGCGAGAGGTACAGGTGGCCATGACAATGACGTGTTCTTGACATTTTTACAGGCTACAAAAACTTGTACACAGAGAAACTGTTATCTCATTACATAGTGCAGGGGTTATATTAAGCTTGTCTCTAGCCTTGTAGCAGAGCTTCAGATAAGGGGAGTATTTCAAAAACTAAAATCTTTTATTTCTGCTTTAAACCCTATGGTGTTACTACTCATTAGCGTCTCCTTGAGACGATTCTATTGAGTAGTTACATCATAGGATTTGGTGCTGAAATGAGTGAGAAAATGTTGAATTTGTTGGGTTTACTCCCTCTTATCTGGAACCCATTTGTCGGAAAGGGATGTAGTGTATACATCCTTGGAAAATAGTGTAGACCTAGATCAAAGGGTTCCAGAAAAAGTACTTTTTATCAGGTTTTTTTACTATTTGTCATACATGTACTTTTAAATACTTTTATGACAAGCGAGCTGATGAAAACTATATTTTATCCAAAAAGTGAATTGTGTTTGAAATTTAAGGTTTAAAAGTAGTAGTTCACAATAAACTTTAGCCAAATCAGGGATAAATCAATATTTAACTGGATTATCTGCCTTGCGTTGATACCAAGTTCAGTTTTGTAGAAGGAGTTGAACTAAAGCAGTGTGTGTGGTGTTGGCAGGTTGAGCATAAGTATAACATTGAAATACATGTCTGCTCAACTTAGGCAAGTTTGAAATAATTGAATTCAATTGTAGAAATGTAGAAAAGTTTGACTTGAGGCAGTTTGAGATATCCTGGTTTGACTGTATTATTTAAGCCTTTTATTGTTTGAATACCAAGAATGTTTTAAGAACTGAACAGTCAATCACTCTCTTCTTTTATTCACTTTATTCCTTTTACTGCTGTAGTTGTAGATCTGTACCAACATCTGTGATGAAAACTTCTACATATCTGTAACAAAATGATTACATATCTGTAACAAAATGATTACATATCTGTAACACATTGCTTGTATAATTAAAACTATTACCATTTTCATCATGATTCAGGGTTCCAGATAAGGGGAGTTTTTCAAAAACTAAAACCTTATTTCTGCTTTAAACCCAATGGTGTCACTACTCATTAGAATCGTCTCGAAGAGACGATTCTAATGAGTAGTAACACCATAGGATTTAGTGCTGTATGAGTGAGAAAATGTTGGATTTGTTCAGATTAGTCCCTCTTATCTGAAGCCCTGATGATTATCATCATTACAAACTGGAAGACATTATTCTTCTCCAATAAACACAGTAAATGAACAGATATTTCCACTACAAAGAGTTTGGAGCCAGATCAGACGCTGGGTAACCTGTCGTCTGATCAGGCTCCAAACTGTTTGCAAGTCAGATAACTATCGATTGTAAACATTTTCAAAACATTCTTTCTACGTTTTATTACAGTGCATTTGCATTTAGTTTTGTTTTAATGGGAAAGAATAAGTTGAATTAACATCTCCACTGTAATAGCAGAGCTCCAGATGAGGGGGGTATTTCAAAAACTAAAATCTTTATTTCTGCGTTATACCCTATGGTATTACAACTTATTAGAATACTCTCTTCGAGACGATTCTAATGAGTAGTTACAACATAGGATTAGGTGCTGAAATGAGTGAGAAAACATTTAATTTGTTCATTAAAATTCCTCTTATCTAGAGCCCTGTAATAGAACTCATATCCTGATCTTCATCGCAAAATCACCTTCACAAAAATCACTACAAACGTTTTTAATGTAATCAAAACATCATTATCATCATTGTCATCATCATCACAGGGGAGTGGTTTATTGTAAACATTCCTTTTTCCTCCAAAACATTAGCATGGGACTATGAATAAGAATTGTCTTGAAGAGGCAACTCATAAGTAGTCACAATAAAGGTCCTGTAGAAGCATACAGTGGAGAAAACACTATTTCTTCCCAAAAAACGTGTTTAAGCTTAAACTGTTATTACACATGCAAACAGTTTGGAGCCAGATCAGACGCCGGGTAACCCGTCGTCTGATCGGGCTCCAAACTGTTTGCCACTCGGATTAATATGAACAGTCAGAATTGTCGAAAAATTGTCCTTTTCAATGTTTTATAGCAATACGTTTGCGTTAATACGGGAAAGAATAAAGTTTTCTCCACTGTATAGGAGTGTTGGAAATGTAGTTTTATTAAGAAATGATCAATCTTACCTGAAACCCTGCATATATTTTTGTCACAGAGTAGGATTTGAAGGATCATTTAAATAAGGATATAAGGTGTTGCATTGCAAAGATGTGTAGTCTGGGCATCTCTAACTTTGCATCTCATTGTGGTCTGCTTTGCCAAAAACTGTAAACCTAATAAACACGCCTTTTTATGACTGATTTTAAGGAAAGTAGTCTCCACGTAGACAAAAAGTCCAGGCTGAAAATGAAGCAGAATCCATCTTAATGTGCATTGTGCTTTACTTTCAACCTCCTTTAAGCAGTCACCTATCTTTATAAAATTTAACAAGCTATAGGGTATTTATCTATTACTAATGGTAGCTTGGATAGAAGATAGTTAATTTAAGTTTAGAAATGATCTTATTAAATGTTTCTTAGCTACGGTATGTTTACATTTATTATATTGATCTTTTTGTGGAAGTTTTTAAGTAGCATATTGAATATTTTACCTTTATAAGAAAATCTACTTTTTTAAATGATGTGTCTGTAAACACTTTTGGGTTAATTTATTGGGTTTTAACCCTTTGCATGCTAGTGATGGAAACAGTTTGGATTCAGATGCATACCGCAGGCCAGCGTCTGATCAGGATCCAAACTGTTTGACACTTTGATCCTGTTTTGAAGAGAAAAATTGAAAAACTTTATTTTAGATTAGTCGCAGATCACAATTGTTACCAAAGACAAAAATTACCTATCATGGGAAAGGTTAAAACTGGTAAAATTCAGTTTTCAGAATGCAACATTTCGAAGTTTGAACTTTTATTGTTATAAACATATTTCATTTCAATAATTTACATGTATTTCAAAAACATACAACAAAGTTCAGGATTGAAACGAAAGCAAAATACCTTTTATTGTTTCTATGATTCAAATTTTGGTAGACATATTGGATCTGTCATGAGTCAAAGTTTAAGATAAGCTGTTATCAAACGAGTCTAGAATTGAAATGTTATTTATGGAGCTTTGGCGAGCTTAATAACTTTTCTATTCTCGACGAGTTTGAGATAAAATTGTCTTAACCATCAACGAGTGACAGATTCTTTTTCTCACATAACCAACAGTTTTAAGTTATTTCTGAAAGCATCAGCTTTTTTGGAATCCCAGTGACGTGATAACGCCTTTATAAATAGTGATGTCTTCAAATTTATCTCACACATGTTGGAGATAAGGATATCTGTGATTGTTGTTCGCTATAGAAAACAATATGTGAGAAAACAATTTTTAGTCTGCACTCAAGCAGTGAAACAGTGATTACCTTTTCTGAGCAGGAGTTCAAGAAAACCATTTTAGAACAGTAGGAGACAGAAAAATTACTTAACCTTTCAAAGGTTACTAGTATTTTGCTAGTAGTGTAATAGTTTGAATCAGATTATTTTGTGATAAGTAGATGTGACCAATCTTTTAAAGTTTGCCTATATATGTACATATCATACATGCATATCATATCAGTATTTTATCTCTTGCCTTTGGTCCCTTATGGCTATGCCAAAGGATTTAACCAATTACCTCATAAATTCACATTTTTACACCTTTAATTTATTCCTCCCCTGAACATAATAGTTCCAATACTAATCTTGAATATGAATTATAAGAAATGTTTTCTATATCCTATCAGATGGTAGCTTAAAGCAGGCTGAAAGTATAGCAGAATGCGCCTTAAGGCGCATTATGCTTTACTTTCAACCTGCTTTAAGTGGTTACCTATCTTTAACTAGAAAGAGGCTATGGGGTAATGGGTTATGACATTGGGCTTTGTATGTGTTCACTTTAAATATGATAAATGTTGTAAGAAAAATACCATGATCAGATACCTGGGTCCAAGGTAATGAAAAATTTGAGTTGAGTCTGAGATCAATCTCAAGCATTTGACTGGTCAGATTTGAGCTTTTGCTCAAATTTGACCAATTAAATGCTGGAGAACAATCTCAGACTCAGCTCAAATGCTTGATAATATTGTTTATCAAATACTCCATGCCCTATTGTGCACAGTAAAGTTATTCTATTATAACCATTATGATAAAGCTGTTTCTCTCAATGAACCGGGTTGAGGGGTAAAGCACCTGCTTACGATGTCAGGGGTTGTGAGTTCGATCCCCCGCCGGACCAAGTGCTTAGGATGAGACTTTATAAACCAAGGTCCGATGTATGAGTGCTTTACACTTGGCATCTAAAAGAACCAGAGAACTCTTTCGATAATGAGAGTAGGGCATTGCACCCGGGTTCTCAATATTTGCTCCCCTCTCTCTGGGACTTCCAATTAGCCCATTTATGGCAGAAATGGACGTTGACAAATAAAACCAAAAAACACTGTATGTAAGACTGATGAGTAGCATATTTTAGTGTTGAAGATATTTAAAGCAGGTTGGAAGCAGGTCTTGGAGCTGGTTGAAAGTAAAGCAGTATGCACCTTAAGGCACACTCTGCTTTATTTTCTCCCTGTTGTTGAGGGGTTAATTGTTTTAGTTCAGTTCTGATGTGCTTTTCATGAAACCAAATATATTGAGTTGGATATTGCCCATGTTTGCCTCTCTTCAGTGTATGACATCTGTATAAGTTTGTTGTAAAAGTATTTGTCTTGCCAGTATTTTGTAATACATTTAATAGCTAGTTGCTTTTTGTCTTATGTTTTATGAATAGCAGTGTCTCTTAGCGACAAAGGATTTTTGCTTTTTCATCAGTAATAAATGTACAGTAAAACCCCTATTACTACCGCTAAATGATGGCTAATTCTGGCATTTTAGACAGGTGTCACCAGACACCCGCCGTAAACACTGACAATTTGAGGTCATGTAGTGATCGTAATAGAGAGGTTTTACTGTACTTAATATGTGCTTAAAAGTAATTCAGTTGCAATAAGTTTACTTTTGCTTGATGGCCTTGTATGTATTATCATAAAGAAGGCTGAAAGTAAAGCAGAATGTGCCTTAAGGCTATAGTGTAATGGGTTAAAGTGAATCATTTTGTGTTTTACTTCTTCATGGTTTGATACAACTGTTAAATCATGAATAAGTTTAGTGTTAAAGTATGTCATTAGTCTAAGTCTCAGGTATGAATTTGAGGACACAATGCTTTTAGATCTTCAGTTGTATATGTTTATGGACTAGCAGCTACCTGCCTACAGAGATATCATTACTGTTTCAGTCATTTCTAGGACTTGGTGCAAAACTATTGTAACTCCTTCACAATTACAATAGTTTTGTACCAAGCCCTAGATTTGTCCCTCAACACCGATATAACCCTTTCACTGCCAAATTTTTCGTGAGTGTTTTATCCCTTCACTGTTTCATTGTTGCCTGCTTCAGTTTTGTTGTTTGCAAGATCGTTTCAAAGTAAGATTCAATATAGTATGACCTAAAACATATCAATATGAGTGCCAAACAGTTTGGTTCCTGACCAGATGCTTCGTTATACAGCATCTGATCAGGATCCAAACTGTTTGCAAATGCCCTTTCAGATATCATTGAGAGTGAAAGGGTTATGGTACAGTCGAACTTCCGTATCTGGAACTCGCATAAATCAAACTTATCCGTATTTCTACAGTTTAATCTCAATATTTGAAATTCACACAAGCCGCACATATCAGTATTTCAAAGTTAAAATGTGGCTGAGCCACATTTTAACTTTGAAATACTGATATGTTCGATTTAAGCAGGTTTGAGATATCCAAGTTTGTTTATGTAATTCTGATGAGTTTTATCCCTTTCACTGCCATGGTTTCATCTGCTTTAAACAGTTGTTTGCTTTTTATTTCTCAAATTTTAGTTGTAGGTGAATTAACTTAGGGAATATAGCAATGAGAATCAAACAGTTTGAATTCTGATCAAACACTGAGTTATACTGTGTCCTATACTGGAGAAAACCTTATTCTTTCCAGTTTAAACGCAAACGAACCATAAACACAAAGCACTAAAACGTAAAAAAGTACAATTTTTGGACAATTCTGATAATTCATATTTATCTAGGTGGCAAACAGTTTGGAGCCTGATCAGACGCGGGTTACCCGGCGTCTGATCTGGCATCAAACTGTTTGCATTGGAAATGATAGTTTTAGTGTAAACACGTTTATTGGGAAAGAATAACGATTCTCCACTATATCAGGATCCAAACTGTTCGCAAATAACTGTTGCACTCAGGGTAAGGCAGCAAATGGGTAAATTTTCTAAGCTTATCAGTAGCTTGTTCCACATGCGGTTGTGTATATTTCTTAATTGCTTACTATGCATCAAATCATATACATTATCTTATACATTTGTATTAGGTGCTAATTTTAATGCTAATTTCCAGTATCAGATATTTTTTTTCATTATATACACATCAGGGGCCCGTTTCGTAAAACTTCGTATGACAAATGTTGTCCTAAGTCAGAATATAAAAGTCTCAATTATTATTTGTTTCTCCATCTAATCCTTGTTACATCTCTTTGGAATCGTCTTGAAAAGATGATTCTAAAGAGATGTAAGAGGACAGGATTAGATAGAGAAATCAGAAATTAGATGTATATTTAAGTTTTGACTTACCACTGTTTTTGTCATATTAGGAATTTTTATGAAACGGGGCCCCAGGTATTTAATCATGTCAGTTTGATATAGAGGCAAATATACTCTATGAAATATATTTGATGATGCTGTTCAAAAGCTAGGTTTAGCTTGAAGACATTCAGACACTGAAAGCAGTGTACACCATGACCAGTCATGGTATTGGAAATGAAATATCTGATCAGGGTCTGCATTGTTTAACCCATACAATGTTAGAACTAAGTATATACATCATTTGCAAACAGTGTAGATCCAGATCAGAGGGCTCCCGGAGGAGCCCTCTGATCAGGGTCTGCACTGTTTCAGTGTTTATCATATTCTTACTTGTCAAAATCAACCATAAACAGTCAAAACTTGACTAGACTAAATTGGAAATTTGAATTGTCTATTAAAAGTTTGAGGGGTGAATGAGTTAAGGAAGTTAGTTATGAGTGTAAGGAATAGCTATGAAATATCAAACTCAGCACTTAGTAATACATAAGGCTTTAAAGATTTCTTTCTGGCACAGTAGTGCTGTCCATTTAACCCATTACCCCAAAACTGGTTTCTAATTTTGAAGATTTTGCTTTACTTAGAGCCTGCTGTAAACTACCAATGAATTATTTTCTTAAGCTAAAAAAATAAATTTAAGGCATAAAAAGGCTTATTTATGGGGTAATGGATTAAGCCGGCCTATTAAAAAAGGTGGGAATGAGGAGCACTTGGGTTGTCAACTGAATATCATTATCATTACTGGTTAGCTTATAAATGTATACATGCAAGTGTTCAGATGTTTATGCTGGTGGTCTCCGACAACTCTTGTTAATATTCAATAGTACATTTATGCCCTCCTACATGAAGCAGACGGGGTCTGTGAGGACACTAGAAATTCCGGTGGTTGTGAAATAGATCTAGTTGACATTGCATTTTTATAGGAGAATTATATTTTAGTGTATGACTTTTAATAAGTATGCTATATTTTATTGCATGGTTCATTTTTACTCAAGTTTACCAGTATATATAAGTATGATAATTATGATTATTGTTGTATTTTGCAAAACAAATAAATTTTACATTACAGCTTTCCTTGTTCAGTTCTTTTATTTTCCACTAACGCTAATATGAAATTGAAATAAAACATGTGCCAACATGTATAAACATCTTCTACTTTCTTGAGGGGATTTGTTGCAAACTTTCACATAATAACAGCATATATGTGAAGGTGTTCATGTGGTTTGGAATTAGGACTGCAATGAAGTTATTGCCTTTGGATGTTTTCCCTTCATAGAAGTTTCAGATAGGTATTGAGGCTTTTTTTATCACATTCAACCCTAGCAACAAGTATACTCGTCATTTACAAACAGTGTACCTGTGGGGATTACAAAGGGTCCTATGCAAACAGTGTAGACCCTGATCAGAGGGCTCCTTAATCTACACTGTTAGTCATTTTGAAATATATTGTTAAAATCAATCTTAAGTAGTCAAAACGGGACTGTACTTACATTGTATTTTGAAATTGGAATTGTCCATTAAAAGTTTCAGGGGTGAATGAGTTATTGTGTCACCTGCCGAGGGATTATTTTTTCTCTGTTGATCCGTCTGTCTGTCCGTCACGTTTTTTGCTTCATAACTCCTGTTCTACTGAAGCTTTTAAGATGAAACTTAATTTATGGAAAGAGCTTAACAAGTGGAAGTGTTTTTAACCAAAAACCATAACTCTTGCATCAATATTGTGAGAGTTATTTCCATTTTCAACACTTTCTTTTCATGCAGATTTCTTCCGTTTTACTGAAGATTTTGAAATGAAATTTCTTTTATGGAAAGAGAATGTTCGACTGATGCTTGCTGGCAGGTGACACACCTAAACTATCTATTTTAGTTTAACCATATTTTATTTCATAACATATACAACTGTTATGAACAAAACATGGATATACATTAGGATGAGAACGAAAGCAAAAGCTTATTTGGTTTTTTATTTTGATAAACTATATCATTAAAAATCTTGTGCCTCTAACATCTCCTAACTTGAGTTATTGAGGGATTTGCTAAATACATATTAACTACTTATTGGTGAAAGTAGTCATGTGATTTTGAATTTGGACTGGTAATAATTTTGACAAGCATGTTCTCGTTTTTCTCCATAAAAACTATATTCTGCTTTTTATGGCTCTAATTTAAATTTAAGACACTCATATCGATATGTTTTAAGTCATACTGCATTAAATCTTACCTTAAAGCGTAAGATGTAGTGTAATTTATAATAAACCACAACGCATCACGTATAATGCATAAAACATTAAGCAAGATATAGATCTAGTTCTAATGCACCAAGCATAATGAATAAAGCTTTCAGCAAGATATAAAGAAACTTACAATAAGCAACAAAGCATCAAGCATAATGGAATATTTGCCATAATACTCTTCCATATCAATCTCCTGCATGCTACGAAAGAATTGTGAAAAATATTGCAAACAGTTTGAATCTAGATGAGACGCCGAGTAACTCGGTGTCACATTTGGATTCAAACTGTTTTACAATGATAACATTTTCTGAAAAAAGTAATGCCTTGAAATCAACTTCGAGAATTGTTGCAGACGACAAAAATTGCCAAACGACAAATACAGAACGTGCTGAAGGTTGAGGAAACCTTCAGCATGGCATGCAATTCACGTCTGCAACAGATGTCGTCTGTAACGAAGCGCAAAGTGTTTAATTATTTGCAATCCCTTTCGTAAAATATCGTCAGAGTTTCAAATAGTTTGGATCCAGATGAGACGTCGAGTAACTCGGTGTCTCATCTGGATCCAAACAGTTTGCAACATTTATCTCAAAACTCTAAGGCAGCGTGTCGAAGGTTAAACTATGGAATGACTCACTGTAATTATATGTCTATCTAGTTAGCGTAATTACAAAACATAAATGCAGGTTATAAACAATATTCAACCCATCACACGTGCGATGATATAGAGTACATAAAATTCTCTTAATCCTTTAATTGCCTGCATTATCGTCTGAGTGTAAACCTTTTGCATACTTAACACATGCATGTCTGAAAATTGCAAGGAACTTTCCCTTTTTCACTTGCCGGAAGAATTTGTTATAGGTATACACGGATGATATAAAGAAACTATGTAGATCTACAGCAATATTGCTCATACAGTAGATCATACAAACTGAAAACATACTTTAAGCTATCGTCTGCTAGAATATAGAAAACTATTCTATAGTGCATATTCATTACTGTATGAAATGGAACCAATAATTTCCTTGGTGGAGGACTAAAAATAAAATGCCTATCCATAGAGTAATGGGTTAAGTTCTTTACAGGAGAAACACTAATAAAGTGGTAATCAATGTGGAACCTGATCACACGCCGTGTATGCGTGTTAAGATCGCACATCAAAGACGGAAACGCAATTTATTTTTTTAGCAGACCCACAAGAGGAACACAATATGCCTTAAAGTAGATGTGAACCTTTGTGGAAACAACACTCTAATGAATGTGCCTAGTGTATACAGTACATCATCACTAGTACGATATGTTCTAACTTTCTTAAGGTTCCTGTGTGTAATAACTTTCTGTGGGTTCCTGTCTGTATTCCGTTTCTATGGTTTCTTGGCTGTACTAACTTTCTATAATTTCTTGACTGTAAAAAGGTTTCTAAGGTCTCTTGACTGGCTGTTTCTAATTTGTTTCTGTGTTGTTATTTTTACTATAGTCACTTTCTATACTTTCCTGGCTATAATAAATATCTATGGAGTTTGGACTGTAATAACTTTCTGTGGTTCTTGGCTGTAATAAATTCCGACATTTTTCTGGCTGTAATAATTGTCTGTGGTTTCTTGCCTGTAATAAATTTCTATTTTTTCTTTGATGTAATAAATATCTATAATAGTTTATGGTATCTTGGGTGTAAAAGGGTTCTATGGTTTCTTTGTGGTAAAAAAGTTTCTACCGTTTCTTGACTGTAAAAACGTGTCTATGGTTTCTTGACTGTAATAATTTTCTACAGTTTCATGACTGCAATAAATGTCCACGGCGTTTTGGCTGTAATAAAGCTTTTACAATTGTTTCTGGTTGTAATGAATGCCTATACTTTCTTGGCTGCAATACATACCTATGGTTTCCTAGCTGTAATAGATAACTATAGTTTCTTTCCTGTAATAACTGCCTATGTCTTCTTGGCTGTAATTAATGTCAATGGTTTCTTTCCTGTAATAAATGCCTATGATTTCTTTCCTGTAATAAATGCCTATGGTTTTTTGGCTGTAATAAATGCCTATGCTTTCTAGACTGTTATAAGTTTCTACAGTTACTTGTTTGTAATATGAATCATGGTTGCTTTATTGTAATATGTGCAGTAATATATGGTTTCTCTGTTCTTACAAGTTTCTTTGATTGCCTAACTTTGATAAAAGTATATATGATTTTTAATTTATTACTACGGTTGATTGACTGGCATGAATATCTATGGTAACGTTGTTTACTAGCATACCTCAGCAGTTAATAACTGATAAGCAGATTCATTGATAGAATGGTATTCTGTCCTGTTGACAGCGGAACACCTTAATCACCAGTCGTTACAGAAACGTGGTGATTGTTATTTACCAAAAACATACCACTGTGATGATAGGCCACCGCGAATCTTGGCAAACTACGAGCAACTGTTGCAGGGTTTTTATTTATCATTTTCACGTGTGATGTATCGGTATTGCATGATCATGGTATGGCGGATTTTAACGGAAAATTCCAATATCAAATTTAGTCAAGTCCATTTTTTTTACCTTTAAGGGTTGTTTTTATCAATGAGAAACAATATGACAAACAGTGCCGACCCTGAATCAGAGGTCTCATTAGGACCTCTCCGATTATCTTCATGGTATGCATTTCACAGGTACATGTACACAGTTTGCAAATGACGTGTAAATGCGTGACTATTGCTCAAAAGGTTAACTCTTTGACTATCAATGACACCAAAGGGCGAATTTACAAACAGTTTGGGTCCTGAATATATCTTCCGTCCAAAAAATAACCTAAATCTGACTTTAAAATATTGCAGACGACACTACCATTGCAGACGATATTTTTGCTGGTGAGAGGGTTTAAATCAGACGATAAACTTGGTAGTGAAAGTATTAACCCTTTCAGTTAAAGTTACAGTACTAAACAGTAATGAATTGACGACATGTACAAACAGTTTAAAGGGACTCGCAACCGGATGGTGTTCTTGTCAAAATAAAATAAAATACTCAAATAAAAGCAAATTTGTGGCATTATTTGGCTTCTGACATTAAAAAAATATGATCAGTCCAAAAAACGTCTCAAGAATCGTCACCGAATCTTAGTTTTTTAGATATTTTCCATCGTTTTTCCATAGCGTTAGCTAACGGTATAGTTGTTGTTGTTGCTTCTCTACACGGGCTCAGACATAAACCCGAACCGAATAATGTTCTATTAATAGCTTTCATTGAAGTACGTTAATTCGCTACCATATATATAGAGAGCGTCCGTAGCCGAGGGCGTAAAGGCGATGCCTCATTTTTCATTTTTGTCTCCGCATGGATGGTCACGGGTTCGAATCCCACCAGAGCCTCTTCTTTCTTTTTTTTTTTGGAAATGCATTTTTTAACGGAATTTATTATCCTAAACTAAATTTTACCCATTTATATAAGCATTTGACATATATTTACAAATTACTATTTTTAATGCTTGATCCTGTTGCGAGCCTCTTTAACACACGAATGGTAATAAAAAAAAACCAGTCAATAGTGAAAGAATATTTTCAGATCATGAGATGTCTGAAAGGAGACGGATAAACAAAATACTGTTATGTCGGAAATGGTATACTCTTCTATAGCATGGGCAAATGATTATTATTTCTAAAGAAATGTCTTGTTTAAAAAGACAAGAACAAAAAAAAAAAACTCACAATACACTTGAAAGGAACGATTCCGTACGTCGATGAATAATATGGATAAAATAATGATAATAATGATAATAATAGATTATAATAATAATAATATTATTATTATTATTGCTATTATTTTACTACTACTATTATTACTATTATTATTAATAATAATAATATTATTATTATACTTGTAATAATGATAATAATAATAAAATAATGCAAATACATACTATGATAATAATTATGTTAAAGATAACAATGATAATACAAGGTTAATTTGTTCGTACATCATTGTTTATCGTAACGCGCTAAGATTTTCATAGATCTACCATCCTACCTCTGTACCAGAATTAATCAAGCAGCAGTGACAGTGATTTCTTGTATTGTGATAAGCCATTTGGCAGGACATGTAAAGTGTTTGTTTTTTTCCAACTGCAGTACCTGAACATAGACCAGACTTTTTCGTGGCATTCTCATGCCCAGTAGCGGATCTAGGAGTTAAACATCACCATGCTGAATTGTCGTCTGCTTCAAAATTGAAATGTTTCGTCTGCGAAAAAAAACTCACCTAAAATCATTTTATACTAATTAAACAAAAGAAAAGTTGAATAAAAGTGTCAAACAGTTTGAATCTAGATTAGACGCCGCGTAATGACTCCAAACCACAGGTACTTGATATAAAAAAACACCAAAAAACTGGACGTCCAGAACAACATTAAACTTTTTGATGCACATGTTCGTTATAAATGCACGTACTGTGGCGTTATTTGACGGAATTTGATGAAATAAAAAGTACATTTTGATAAATTATTCATCCACAAGAGAATATCGGCGATCTAGTCTATTTAAGCATCAGTTTAAGTCGATAGATAAGGCTACCTGTTGGATCCCGTTGTATACATTGTCTTTATAATTGAAGTCTAGAAAAAAAATCTTTTTATTATTATTATTATTTTGGTAATAGGTCAAGATCTATGTGTCAAGTACCTGTGCTCCAAACTGTTTGCCAAAGCTAATTGTCAAGTCGCACGTAGTGCGATAAGGATTTAAATAATTGCGAAAAACCAAAGTTGCACGGATACCTCTTGTGGTGGACACAGGAGACATGTCGCGATAAAATAGTTCTCGTATTATTGGTAACAGTGTAGAACTAGCTAAAATCCATGTTTTCAATTCATGAATAAACAATTTAGACTGAAATCGAACACAGCGTGGATAAAGCAAAGCACCTGACACGAGTCAACACTATTAACTGTAATGTAAAAAAAACAACACTTTTATTTTCTCAATATATATTGTTATTTTTATTGTTATACCTTTATTATATTTCATATTTACATATAATTTTATGATTATTATAATTGTTTTTATTATTATTACTAGAATAATTATCATCATCATCAACATCATCATCATCATCATCATCATCATCATTATCATCATCATCATCGCCATCATCATCCTTATTATCATTATCAATATATTTATTATTATTATTATTATTATGGAACTCATCATCATAATCATCATTATTATTTTATCATTATTATTATAATGTAACTTGAAAATAATAACCACCACATCATCATTATTACTACATGTATTACTATATGTAATTTGTGAACGTAATACTTTTTTATGAGGGTAACTAGCCAGGTCTGAGGATTTAGGTAGTATCTTCCGGAATGAAGAGTTGATCCGCACCTGGTCCCTATAGTAACTGAAAAAAGTACTAGAAACTCACCTGTCGCCGTCTTGACTACGCCATGCGGTGCTTATGGTTATGACTCAATGCATAGTGTATCCTTTCATTGCCAATGGCGCCAAAATGTGAGGTGACAAACAGTTTGGATCCCGATCAGACACCGCCTCACGCGGCGTCTGATCGGGATCCAAACTGTTTGACATTGGTATCTATATTTCTGCAATCAAAGTGCCCTAAAACTATCTTGAACAAAATATTGCAGGCGATATAATCAATGCAGACGATATTTTGGCGGTAAAAGGGTTGAATCGGACGAGAAAAACTGGCAGTAATTTAACGACGTTCACAACGTACGAGGGCCTGGCACATAAAGTGAAGTATCAAGCATAAACCCGTGCACCCTCATTAGTCGTAAAAACAGTTGAGTCAGCAAAATAAGGTGAATAACCTTGTTCATCATAAGGCGTCGGAATAATTGTGGTATTCGTCGGCATCGTATTTATTCCAAAGAGTGTTGAGCGCGACTTAGCTCACATTTTCGAAAAGTACAGTGCTCCCTCCCTACAACGGCACTCACAACAACGAATCCTTCCTTAAAACGACCCTTGACGCAGTTCCCTAAACATGAGACTTATGTTTAACGTTTTTGCTGCTGCAATATCGTCTATTGTCGTCTGCTGGTTTTCTCCAATTTACATATTGGACATTTTGATAGAAAAACATTATGACGAGTGACAAACAGCTTGAATCTAGATTAGACGTCGCATAACGCGGCGTCTGATCTGGATTCAAGCTGTTTGCAAATGTAAATCAATTCCCCTCCCTATAATGCACACATTATAATTATAATGGGTGCCATTGTAGAGAGGGATTGATGTATGTGTCCTGGTCAGACACCGTGTGACTGAATTACTCTTGATATTGGTATTTTTGTCAAAATGTCAACAGTTACATTTTAAAGAGGTTGAAAACCAAAAGGTGTATTTGCCAAAAGAAACCCAAACGAAAATAGACCTCCTCAAATAAAAACAAAGTTGTTGCATTTTAATGCGTATGGCATTAAACAATTATGATCGGTATAAAAACATCTTCAAGAAAAAACAGGCAATTATTAATTTTAGTGGAGAATTGTCCATACACAACCCGAGGTTGGTCTGCTCCCAGTCAGAATCGAGCTTTCAACCCTTCAAATGATATTCTGGCCCCGAATGTTAAACAGTTTTAGTCAAAGATCGTTCTCAAGCATTTGATTGGTCAGATTTGAGATAAATGACCCTTGGTGAGAAATTCGAGCGTATAAACTGATCAGAGACCACGTAACGCGGCGTCTGACCAGGACCCAAACTGTTTGACGCTCTTGTCGATTTTTAATAAGTAATACAACCTTAAATCGAACTTTGAAACATGTTTTGCAGACAACAATAATGAAGCAGCCGACAATAAAGCGATGAAGAGTTAAAATCTCCCGAATAATTTGATCATGAAAGGGGTAAATGAGTTAAAAAGAGTGCACTTGCAAGGAAACGCATTCAGGAATTCATCATTTTTAAAATTCCGTAAGAAAAGAGAAACACGTGTTATAAGAATTCAGCTGCTGTTTGTTTTCACTATATGTCTATTACAGTAAACACTAACAGGTGTTGCTGGTAAAACATAGAAACTACCAGATGTTGGCAATATCAACTAAACATTGCAGTTATACATGATACAGTGTTCCCTCCCTACAACGGCCCTGTCAACAACGAATCCCTCCATACAACGGCCCCTGCCTCGGTTCCCTAAACAGGATAATTATGTCTAACGCTTTTACCGCTACAATATCGTCTGCTTAGAAGTTTCGTCTGCTGTAATATCTAAAAGTTACATATAAGTGGACATTTTGATAGAATAAATAAAATGACGAGTGACAAACAGCTTGAATCCAGTTCAGACGCCGCGTATCGCGGCGTCTGATCTGGATTCAAGCTGTTTGCAAATGTAAGTCAAGTCTTAATTTTCCCTCCCTATAACGACTTCATCCGAACGCACACACTCTGTGTCTCTCATTGGGTGTCGTAGTAGGGAGGGAGCACTGTATATATGTTATCATAACGATCAAAACATAGGAACAGACAGACGGTGGCACTATCAACCAAATTTTGAAGTTATTTATTAGTTTATACAGTCCCCCTCTCTACAGCAACGCCCAAATGGGAGACAGACCATTCGGTGTGCTGTTCGGAGGAAGTTGTTATCGGAACAGGAAAATGAGTACCACTAGATTGTTGAGCATAATTTGGCTTACATTTTCCAACAGTTTGAACCCAGATCAGATGCCGCGTTCTGCTTTTGGTAGATATTTACCAAATACACCAAAAGCCTATAACAGAATTCAAGGGCGGGAACTTATTTATGGCCAACAACTGTACATGTACATGCAAACTTAGCAATATTAAATAAGCCTTTGCCTACATACCTCAACTTTATAAAAGACCACCCAATAGCACGATGAAAGACGCTCTATTAGCTCTTAACCCATTCACTCTGATTTATTCATGATTAATACCAGTTTTCCATGAATTCTAACCATTAATAAGTTATAATGACTATTTAGAGTTGTTTGCCTTTTTGCAAACTGACTTACAATATTAACTCTGGTCGGAGGGCCCCTTCAGGATCCCTCTGACCTAGGTCTATACTGTTTGTATACAACAAATGTATTATTCACATATTATTCACATATGCACTGTTTCTAAAGGATGAGTATACTCACCGCTAGGGTTCAATGTTCTTGAAAAAAAATATTAAATTGCATAACCAATTACCCTATAGCTTGTTCTTAGTTTTGAAGATAGATGGTCACTTAAGCAGAATGTGCCTTTATGCGCATTCTGCTTTGCTTTCAGCCTACTTTAAAAAACAATACACTGGTAGTGAACAGTGTATATAGACCATGATTAGACGCCGCAAGATGCGGAAATTAGAAATTAGAATAGTGCATTTGGTGTGTCAGGGGGGAAGGGTTAACAATGGGGAACGGGTAATCATTATTCAACGTGGATAAACACGTGTCGCGGTGTTGTATTCAGTTTTATATGCTGTGACCAAATGCGTTAATTTAATCAATGGTGTGATTAAATACAGATACAACTACATGGCAGTACATGGTTTCACATGAATACACGAGGGCATGAGATCTGAGGCAGCAGCTGATGGTGTCAGTCAAACAGCTCGATAATGAAATAATTATCTGGGATAACAACTTTACAGGTCGTTCACATCTGTCGATATTTGTTTATCCTCCAGACTGTGACAAAACAAGTTTTGTCTGGGAAAAACATTTGTCTAGTGCAGCAATACTCAGTGCATTGGGGGAAGGGTGTTATTCTTCCCACTTAACGTACCTTTGTTAACCCTTTACCCTATGTCATGTTTCTAGTAGAGTGCTCCCTCTCAACAACGACACCCAATTGGAGACATAGATTGTGTGTAATGTTCGAAGGGAGTCGTTATAGGGAGGGAAAATTAATACCTCGCTTACATTTGCAAACAGCTTGAATCCAGATCTGGATTCAAGCTATTTGTCAACCGTTATTATATTTCTTCTATCAAATTGTCCACTTATATTTTTCTTTTAAAAAAAATACAGCAGACGAACAATTTTAAGAGACGATATTGCAGTATTAAAACGTTAGACATAGCTACACTGTTCAGGGAACTGTGGCAATGGCCATTGTAATGAGGAAGTCGTTGTTTGGAGGGCCGCTCTAGAGAGGCAACACTGTACTGGAGACTGGTAATCACCTAAAGCATTTGCATGGTGCATTCTGCTTTACTTTCTCTTCTGGTTCATCTATTACAATGTAGAACACTTTTAATGATGCATATTCATTATGATAAATTTCTAAACTTTTTATTTATTTATTTTTAATTTAAAAAATTTGGAAGTTAATCATAATATACAATACCACCACATTATGCTTTAATTTCAACCTACGTTAAGTGGTCACCTATCTTCAAAACTAGAAACACACTATGGGGTAAAAGGCTAAGCATCTCATCCAAGGACAAACTGGTTGATTAAACACCGATAATCATCGCGATTAGTACAGTACGGGTTCATCTCCTCTTAATGTATGCTGCAAAACAAGTGTTTATTTTCTATTTTGATGCTGGTAATTACAGATGAATGACAGATGGTTTGTGTCAGTAAGCTTTCTAGATTGGGCACTGGCCATGATCTCAGTCTAACAGCGATCTCAATCTAACAGCTATCTCAGTCCAACTGACAACTGTTTCATGCCTAGCCTTGCCAGTGGTAATTAAACAATACACCGGCATCCTGCGTCTACATAGAACGGCTTGACAAAATAAAACCGTCTATTCCACTTTTCCGACAAATTTTGTACGACAATTCAGTTAAGAACTGTATGGTGGCATGGTTCTGACACCACTTACTACTTAGCTTTTCTGAAAAGTTTCAAGTTAATATCTCACATAATTATCTAGTAAGTGGAAAGTGGAATATTTTCATGAAAACCTGATAATTATCGTATCGCGTCAAATGACCTGTTAGTGCCGCATACTGTCTCGACATAATATCTAAGTTAACTGAAACGTTTCTTGAAAAGTTTCATGTTAACTTATCTAAAAATAGATATCCTGTCCCTACCGAAGGCATCCGAATGCAATTTTCTACTTTTAGATAACTGGTAACACGAAACTTTTCTAGTTTATTATCTAGTTAAGTAACTAGATAATTTCGTTAAGTGGTGGCAGTTTAAAGCAGTATCATGACAAAGTTCGTGTTCAGATATTTATCTGGTTATCGTGAAAAGTTTCCACATTCCACTTTACAGATAATTATCTGAAAACTAACGCGAAAGTTTTTGCGAAAACTAACTAGTTGAGTATTTATGTGAGATATTAACAGGAATCTATCATGATAAATAAGTGGTTAACTGGTGTCAGAAATATGCTACCATAGAACTCCAATAGAGGCAGATGATTGCTTAACTTTGAACAATAATAATAATCATGAAAGGTCTTAACCCATAACTTCATAATATATTTCTAGTTTTGAATTTGAAGGCGGGTGACCACTTAAATCAGAACTGCTTTAAGCTATCATCAGCTTAATATAGAAAATACATGTATATCTTATACTTCATATTCATGACTGTATAAATTGGAAATATTGTCTTTATCGGAGAAATGAATTATAGACGTTAAAACGCGTAGCAATGGAGTAAATCTTTTTAAAAGAAGTTCATTCTTACCTACATGCTTCAATTTATCGCCACCACTAAGGGTAGTTATGTGCGATCAGTGCTTGCCAGGCTCGATCCTGAGTCGGGCAATACAGTGGAATCCCTTCAAACCGGAACATCTAAATATCGGAATTCTCTCCAAACCGGACAATACATTCGTCCCGTTTTCAACTCTTCTTTATTTTAACCCATCACATCATAAATGCGCCTTTTTACGCATTTGATTTATTCCTACACTGAAGCAAATACATTCATGAAAATGTATCATCAGAAACTATTTATATTATTCTAGTAGATGATAGCTTAAGTCAGGTCAAAAGTAAAGCAGGATGCGCCTGAATGCGCGCTCTGCTTTACTTTCAACCTGTTTAAGTGGTCAGCTATTTTCCATACTTGAAACAATCAACATAGGGTAATGGGCTAAAAACTAGAAATTAATGTTGTCCCCACACATGTCCGGTGTTGAAGGGTTTCGCTGTATATACAAAAGGGAGATTTGTAATCACTAGAAACTGTAAAGTTTACGTGGAATAAAATTTTGTTAAGTTCTGTTCTGTTCATGTATTGGTTTTCGTCAGACACTCAAACATTTCTAATAAAACTCAAAAACTGATATAAGTTCCCCCAGCCGAAACAAACAACAAAGACGTCATTCTCGACAATAAAAGAAATACGTATAAAAAGCGTATTTTGTTTATTCGTTGTTTTCATCTGAAAATCATAAGGTAAGTCGTTTACTTTCATTAAAGAACACTAAACAGTGCTATGTTAATCTGTCATTTCTCTTGAAGCAACAGTAATATGTTATTTCAAAGGTGCGGCTATTTTTGTTAACTGTTTTATGTCATATTTGTAAATGGGGTATTTTGGGAATTTATTCAGCCTAGTTGAGTAATATTGCCCATTGACAAGTTTCGAATATTTTTCTCTCTACGTGTTTCACCTGTGCACGTGGATAACTACGCTATCTTTGAGGAATATCAGTAAACGTTAGGTTTTAGTGATCTCCGGAAATGCTGTTAATCCTATTGTCGCCTGATTAACATCGTCTGAATTATTAATGTGTTCTACAATATTGTTTCAAAGTCAGATATAAGGACGTACGACTAAAGACATGTCGATACGAGGGTCAAACAGCTCTGATCTTGATCAGACACCGCGTCTAGCGGCGCCCGCTTAGGATCAAACTTTTTTTAGAAAGATTATAGCAGACGGTAAAGTTTGGCGCTGAAGCTGTCATGATAATAACAAACAAAAAAGATACATAGATCTAGGAAATTTCCGATACTAAGACTACATGTACTCTGAGTAATGTATGTTAGTCGCGATGTTTAACTTTTTCGTTGCCAGATTTTTTTCCAATTCATAGTTTCATTGTTGTCTGCTTCAAATTTGTTGTAAGCAAGATCCCCTCAAAGTAAGATTCAATGTAGTATGACTTAAAACATATCGATCCAAGTGTCAAACAGTTTGGATCCTGATCAGTTGCTGCGTCTGCAAAGTCGACTTTATGCGACTACGGCGCCGAAATGGTTAAAAAGGATGCTTTCGGAACATTCTCTAAGTATTTCTTTACCATACACCATAAGCAAACACATGTGTTAAGCTAGATCTAGTTCCAATCCTTCCTTTTCAGACGGCTATTCCTTAGAGGAACCACTGTTCTAATATTACTACCATAATGCTTATCTCATGAGTGTTTTCGTCCGAACATCATCAAAGTAAAATGTGTTTATTGCCACAATTACCTGTACACAGTTCAGTGAACTGTTTTACGGAACTCAAACTTTTTGCATGCCGGGTAATTCTTTTCGTCTACAACAATTGCCGCTTGCTACTTTCCTAAACATATTCTTTCTAAATTTCGTTTCAAAAACAGGGTCAGAGTGTCAAACTGTTTGGATCCTGATGAGACGCCGCGTATCGCGGCGTCTCATCAGGATCCAAACTGTTTGCAAAGGTTATCATGGTTTCACTGCCAACAAGCTAAAAACTAAGCGTCTAGAAACGACCCCAGGTGAGGCCATATTACACATAAACATGGCATGTAGTAGTACAGCTTATCAGTTACACCAACACTCAAAACAAGAACTGTTTTTTCAACATTTATGACAGGTGTCTGCTGAAAGCAAGATGGCAGTAAAGCAGAAAAGATATTTAAGATTCAATACTGTTATCTTAATTTGCTTTAAGCATCACCCTGTCTTAACTAAGTTTCTATGAAGTCTTCATTTCGGTGGCCGCAATAGCAGGAATTTACTGTACTACAATATACTATGTAGTAGGTAAACTTGTAGAAGAGTCCCACATGGAGCTGTGTACTGGAAATTCAAGAAAGGGAGAATTACCTTCATTATATAGTGCTCTTTTTCAAACAGGAGTTACGCGTTGAACAGCGCTTCACATGAAATATAAATGTATCTACAAAGCAAGAAAAGACAAATAACTATACATATATTTACATTAAGCATGATACCTTAAGGATTTACATGAAACAAATTCCGAACAAGGGAAATTCAATATAATTACAAAGATTATAAAAAGTTATCATTAGTTTGTAAAATCAACTTTAAAATGATTAAAAGATTATTGGCATGAATAAAAATAGTGATTTAAAAGTCAATGTTGTTCCACCCACCCTAGTAGCACTGCCAGTAAAGTCGTTGTTGTTCTAAGAAGGATTTACCTCCTCTCAATGATGCACCATTCCATTCCTTGCAGCTCTTATCAACATATACAGTGCTCCCCCTCCCTACAACGGCCCTCCAAACAACGCCTCTCTCCTTTCAACGACCCTTGCCGCTTTTCCCATGCAAATAATACATTAATGTCCAACCTTTAAGTGCTCTAGTCTATATACTTGTTGCTGAAATTTTATCTATTAAGTTAAAATCATCACAAGAATTTCAAGGTGTAAAATTAGAAAATGTAAGTGATCAAAATAACTGTTTAAAACTTACACACCTTGCTGATGATACATCAGTATTTGTTAAAAACTCATATGATGCCAAAATTGCACTTAAAATTGTCAAAAAGTTTAGTTCATATTTAGGTCTCTCGCTCAACAGGAAAAACAGAATGTCACTCTCTGGATAGGCAGTTCAAAACATTCGGTTGAAAACATCGGCAAAATAAAATGTTCTAATAAAGTAAAAGCTCTAGGAATTACATTTGGTTATGATAAAGATTCATGCAACGCTAGCAACTGGGAAAAACTACTTGACGGATGCAAACAGACGATCCGAAATTGGGAACGACGTAACTTTATCATTTTTGGCAGAATTACGATTATAAAGACAATATTGATTCCAAAACTAGTTTACTTATTCCATTCGTCAATAGTGTCATAAGAAACAATAAAAGAAATAAATAAAAATAATATGGAATGGAAAAAAGGAAAAGATTAAAAGAAAAACATTTATTGGTGAAAATATTCATGGCGGTCTAAACATGATCGATGTAGAAAGTTTCATTTGGCCAATTAAATTAAAATGGATAAGAGCCTTACTAAATGAAGATGATTCAAACTGGAAAGTTATCCCCAAAAAACTACTTTACCAATTTGGCAATAACTTTCTTATATTTTACATGCACATAAACTCTCTATATTCATTTTGCCAAAACCAGGTATAAAACGTACACCATTTTACATAGATATTTAAAGACATTTTTCGAGTTTAAATCACTGCAGTCAGATAATAACACTTTTCCCTACACATTTTTTAATATTAGGCAATAACTTTTGTTGGGTAATAGACATATCCGCTTTAAAGTAAAAACTCTTATTTCTAAATCTTTGATTAACTCGGATATTCTATTTGTTAATGACATTATAGGACCGACGGGTAACCTTGATGGAAATAAAATCTTACAGAAACTTAAAAACAACTCTAATTGGATCTGTCAGATGAGTATTCTAAAAACGGCATTTCCAATAACATGGCAAAACACCCTTAAATCAAGGGAATAGCAATCATCAATGGTTAAAACAGAACTGAGACTGAATTTTAATAGGCATAACATATTAAAGATGTCTAACAAAGAATGTTACAACATAATGCGAGACAAAACATTTATAAAACCATATATTCATAATATTTGAAACACAATATTTAAAGAACCTATAAACTAGAAAAACTTTTATACACCAACTAGAACAGTCTTGCATCGATAATCGTGTCAAACAGTTTACATTTAAATTAGTACAAAATAGTATGAGCAATAAAAATAAACTTGTATAAATGGAAACTTGGAAAGTATGTAGTTGTATTGTGATAGACGACTATAAAAAAAAATTTTCTGAAATGCAAAGCTGTTTCAAATTGGGAAACTCTATTGAAAGTCTTCCAATTATGCGGTTTCCAAAATATCATATACAGTAAAACCTCTCTATTACGACCACTACATGTTGTTAATTATTAGGGTGTTTACGATAGGTGACCGCTTAAAGCAAGGTGGCAGTGAAACAGAAAGCTCCTTTAGGAGCTTTCTGTTTCACTGTCATCTTGATTTAAGCTGCCACCTCTCTATTATACAATCAATTAGCCTTCGTTTTAGTGGTCGTAATAGCGAGGTTTTACTGTATTCCTTAAAACGTCCATATTAGGATATAAAATTAACGACACTCGCTTTAATGATATAAACATGGTTCTTAACCCTTATAGGGTTTTGTATTTACAAAGGATATTATACCAGTGACAAAAGAAGACACTCATACAGTATAGAAGACCTATTTGTAAAGGAATTTAACTGCATGTATTCCTACTTGATGTTAAAACAAAGATTGTCAATATTCTTAGTCAAATTCAATAAGCATTTGACTGAAATATGAAATGATACACCTTGTTGAATTGACCATGTTTTATTTTGTTTGTATATTTAAGACTGTATCTACTATGTGAAAATATATAATAAAAGAAGTTGAAAAACTTCGCAAAAAAAAAGAAAACATGTCGGACTATACCGATAATGCATAACCAAAATATGCGAAACTATTAATTCCACGTGCCCCTGTGGAATTGGAAATTTCCAGGCAAGCCTTGTTTCTTCTCGGATTATTCAGCCTCGTTCCAGAAAGTCCGCTGTGCCTATATAAATCTCCATGAGCAGGCAGATTGGGATAACTCGATACTAACGGTAGCCGGTAGCAGAAGTGTTGGAAGCAAATATTGACTTTGGAATAATTATACACATAGACATAGACACTTGCAATCATGTCTTGGAATCTTGTGCCTCTTGCTACTAGGGACTTCGGTTTCTTCGACCGTCAGAAAGATTTGTTTTCTGACTGGATGAAAAAGTTCGACAATGAATGGGCAGCTATGGACTTCGAAACGTCTCGATCACGTTTCGATATGGAACTGGAGAAAATTAAGAAGGATTTATTCAAGTTAGACACCGGTTCTTCCATGCTGAAGGTAGATCGGCCATTTATAACCGACGCAACTGGACAGAAAAAACTCTCACTGCGCTTTGACTGCGCACAGTTCAAACCGGAAGAGATCTCTGTGAAAACCATGGACAAGCGTTTGTGTGTTCACGCTAAGCACGTGGAGGAATCTCCCGGAAGGAAGGTTTATCGTGAATTCACGCGAGAATATACACTTCCACAGCACGTTGATCCTCTCTACCTTACGTCTACATTGTCCAAAGATGGTGTCCTTTCCGTAGAAGCACCAGCCCCACAGAGTGTCGAAGCACCAAAAGAATTCCTCGTACCCATTGAGAAGTTGTAAACAAAAGACAAACATTTCGCTAGCATCTAACAGTATTTACTTTTGATAAATGTGTTCTGCCACAACAGCGATCACCTTAAAGAATATTGTTTTCGGTATTAAATACTGATGGCAGATTGTAAGTGAAGCAGAAAGCCCTTATAGGACTTTCCTGTTCTATTCACTTCCATCGTGCTTTATTAAGCCACCAGGTTTACTTTTTATTTCAGAAATCGACAGTAACAATTCGTGAAATCTAGTACAGAGGATGTTATCCTTTTCCAATTTTGTGCTAAAATATTGATGTAGATCTACAATGCAAAGAGGGCTCGTTTCCAGATCAGATTCCAAGTAATAACGGTCTGATCAGGCTCCAAATTGTCAGTCAATCTTAACTTGATAGTGTATCACCATTTTCTACAATATATTGCTTTGCGTTTACTGTCGTTTAAAACGAGAACAAAGAACTACTTCTCCACTGTACATGCACTTTTTAATGTCATAAATAGAGACAGATTAATGTTTTTCTTGACTTCTGTGATACTGTGGAGAAAACGTTATTTTGTCCCCAATAAACGCATTATTGCAAAAACAATTGTTTCCAATGCAAACAGATTGACACCAGATCAGACGTCGGGTAACCCGGCGTCTGATCAGGCGCAAAACTGTTTGCCACTCAGATTAAAATAAAACTAACTTCAGAATTTCATAAAACAGATCAGTTTCTAGATTTTATTTGCGTTTAGAACCGTTTTCAAACGGGGAGAAATAACGCCTTCTCAACTGTATATGTTTTCAAAGTTTGGGTAGGGTTACTTAGGCTTTTAATTTTTTTGTGACATGGTAGAGCGCTTACAGCTTTGTGATTTTATTTTTAGTTTATGAAGTGTTTTGTAGCAGAACTAAGGCTAACTATAATAGGATTTTTAAAGTGAAATGCAGCATTTGGATATTCATTCGTGAAAATAGAGACACGTGGAGTAACGTCATGGATATATTTTATTTATATATTAAACTATATAGTTTTCTTCAATGAAAGGATGAACTGGGAAATACTTTAAGGGTAACTTATAAACTTAAGCATTTTTATTATATTGACATGTATGTTCTTGTTACATATCATTATATTTTACTTTGATAAAATTTTATAAATACGATAGAAATAAAGATTTCTGCAATTACGTGTTTGGTTATTTCAACTAACCTATGTAACCAATGCTGTCCATGGCATAACGTCCAGTGAATTCATTGAACTCCTTAGATTTTACTCTTCCATGATCAAATTATTCGGGAGATGTTTACCCCTTCATCATTTCTTTGTCGTCTGCTTCAATGTTGATGTCTGTAATGCCGTTTCAAAGTTAAAAAAAATAAGTCAGTATGACTGATAAAGTTTCAAAATGAGTATCAAACAGTTTGGTTCCTGATTAGACGTCGCATTACGTGGCACCTGATCAGGATCCAAACTGTTTGAAAACGCGCGTTCCAGCATCATTGAGAGTGACAGGGTTAAGAGTTAAACTATAATATCAAGTTCAACTATTAACTATAACTATTAGATAAAATGAAAAGTAACATAATTATACTAGAAATAGTAAAGAGTAAACATCCTCAACTGCATGAGAAGACAGATTATTGTACTTAAAACACCTGCCATCTTAAAGCAAGATGAAAATATAGCAGAACGTATCTTAATGAGTTTTCTGCTTTACTTTGACCCTTATTTAAGCAGTCCTCTGCCTTAACCCTTTCCCCAATAGAAGCGCCTTTTAGCGGATATGATTTTTTCCTCCGCTGAAGAAATAGTTCCAATCTAATCAGTAATGAATATGTATTATAGGGAATATTTTCTATATTTTAGCACATGGTAGCTTAAAGCAGGCTGAAAGTAAAGCAGAATGCGCCCTAAGGCGCATTCTGCTTTACTTTCAACCTGCTTTAAGTAGTCACCTATCTTAAGTACTAGAAGAAGGCTATCAGGTAAAGGGTTAAAGACCAAAATGGCTATCCTTCTTTGCTTCGTAACAGAGACGTTACACTGTTAGTACCAGTGGAATAATTTTCTTATTTTATAAATGTATCTGTTCTTGCTATGCTGAAACAGCAAATCAATGTACAGTGTCCCACTCTACAAAGACACTAAATGGGAGTCACAGAGTATGTGTGCTGTTCGGATGGAGTCGTTATAGGGAGGCTTTGCTTACATTTGTAAACAGCTTGAATCCAGATCAGACGCCGCGTACCGCGGCGTCTGATCTGGATTCAAGCTGTTTGTCTTTCGTCATTCTATTTTTCTATCAAATTGTCCACTTATATGTAAAAGCGCTAGACATAATTGTTCAGTTTAGGGAAATGCGGCAAGGGTCGTTGTAAGGAGGGGGTCGTAGTTGGGAGGGTCGTTGTAGGGAGGGAACACTGTACAACAATAAAACGTCCACTATCACGACTAGTCGAGTCTATCTTTATTCAAATTTATACAGTAAAACCTTTTTATTACGACCACTAAATTATTTTAAGATTTTTAACCATTAGGTGTATAGGGACCTTTAAAATTGTATTCAGTTCTATATGTAGTATACCGGTAAATAGAACTGAAAAATCACATTAAACGGGTCAATGTTCCTATGTTTACAACAGTTGAATGCCAAAGGAGCTTTCTGTTTTACTGTCAACTAGTGTTAAGCTGTCACCCGATTTTTATACAATCAACTTTAACCGTCTTTTAGTGGTCATAATAGAGAGGTTTTCCTGTTTTCTACTGTTGCTGCTGTTTTTCAAGGTCCTCTAATGCTAGGTTCACACCAACGGCGCTTTGATGGCGCTTTAAAGCGGCGTGCAAAGCGGTACAAAAGCGTAACAAAGCTTGATTAAAGCGTCAGGGTCGTAATAGATCGTGGGAAAGCTTGGAGTAAAGCGGCACATTCGGCAAGAGCGCCACATTTTTTTAAACGGTTTAAAAATTTTAGGCGCTCGGTTACGAATTGATTAAAGCGCCTAGAGTGTATCAAAGCTTAACAAAGCTTAACAAAGCGTAACAAAGCTCAGCAAAGCTTGACTCAAAGCGTAGGAAAGCTTAACAGAGCCTTGTTCAAAGCGGGGACCCCAGTCTTCACGGTCTGTCACCACTTGACACGCTTCGTTAAGATGTCTCAATATATGTTACGATTTGGTATGAAGATCTGATACGAGGTCAGACGCTTTCATCAAGATCTGACACGTTTTGATACGCTTTGTTACGTTTTCATGAATATTCAAGGATTGACACGTTTTGTTAGGCTTTATTACGCTTGGCAAACTTCCTCACGCTCTCTCACGCTCTTTCAGGCTCTCCTACGATACATTGTACCAACGCTATGTCTCCATCCCTATAAATAGCGCTGCGACTTGAGTACCACTCATTGCATTGTTTCAGATAGATCATGTTCTGGTACATCTGGAACTTCTATATCTTTTTGTTCTGACATCGTGTTCTGGAGTCAAAATGCAATGATTTTGTGGATCTGCTGCATCTCTATATAGGCTCTGGATCAAAAGCGGCATGAAATCGGCTATCTTGACATTTTCCAATGCGTAACAGAGCTGAACAGAGCGTAACAATGCACAACAAATGCTTGATAATCGTATCAGAGCCTGATTTAAAGCGTCACAATCGCATCAAAGCTTAATAAAGCGTAATAAAGCTTATAAAAGCGTGATTTCAAGAGTAGCAAAGCCTGATCAAAGCGGGGTCAAAGCGTGAGGAACCGTAACAAGTCGGGAAATAACTCGTCCCAAAGCGGCAACCAATTCGTATCAGAGCGTATCAGAGCTTATCAGAGCGTAAGAGATCGTGATATTTTTGGAAAAGTAATCAAAAATGACGCCGCTTTGCTCGCTGGTTTAAAGCGCGGCATTCGCCGTTGGTGTGAACCTAGCATAAGCAACAACAACATCAACAACAATAAATTTAATTTCATGACATGTGAGAAATACGTGACAATATTAATATGAAATGTTTCTTTTCTTTCATCCAAGGTCGGATATCGATTGAGATTTCCAAAAAGGAATGTGTTATTCAATTGCTTACACGAGTCCGACCTTGATGGGCTAAAAGAGCTCCGTATTATCAATAGGCACTACCTAGAGGGCGCATCAACGTTGAAACAACGTTGAATCATTGTTGAACTTCAGCGTTAAATCAACGTTGTGTGCCCGCTGGATTAATAGCAAAGTCCAAAGTTATAAAGCTTTTCAGATGATTCTAAAGTCGTTTTCAAGCATTTGATTGGTCAGATTTGAGCCTAGGCTCAAATCTGACCAATCAAATGCTTGAGAACACACTCAGACTCAGCTCAACGCTTTATAACCTTGGAAACTGGTGTAGCATTAGTAGAAGGAAAAGGGTAAATAAATGTGCAATTCATGTTATTTCGAGTTCTTACAGTTATGCACGTAGTTAGTACAGGTACAAATTAATCTTGACAGTGATATTGGCAAGCAGTAATGGATTATAGCAGAAATGCTTTCCCCTGTACTATAGCACAGCTGTAGATGTCAAAACAGATATAAGAGGACAAAAACCTCCTCTACTTAGTCTTAGAGTCTCAGACCTTCTTCTTCTTCCTAGTATTGTACAGGGCCCATAAGAGGACAAAAACCTCCACTACTGCTACTTAGTCTTAGAGCCTCAGGCCGCTCAACTGAAGACTCGTTTTCTGTGTTAAAAATAGATACAAGCTTACAACAGGGTGTAAGTAAAGCAGAACGCTCCTGCAGGAGCTTTCTGCTTTACTTGCATCCTGCAGTAAGCAGTCGCCACTTTTAAAACTGATATTGCGTATTCGTCACTAGTGGTCGTAATAGCTAGAAGTTATTGTTGTTTACAGCCCAAACTCTAAATTGCGTTGATTATCAGGTGTTTACTACAGGTGACTGCTTAAAGCAAGCTAACAGTAAAATAGAAAGCCCCCCCCCCCCCCCCCCCCCCCCCCCTCGGATCTTTCTGTTGTTATGTCACCATACTTTAAGTTGTCACCTGTTTTTCTCTCCATCAATCAGCCACGTTTAGATAGTGGTCGTATTAAAAAGACATCCCTTTATTGGTATAACACAGACATGCGAATGCAACCTTATCGACCTGTTTGGAGAAAACAGATATTGGTTTATGCTGACTCTGCATTCTGCAAAAATAGGAATTCCTGAACACGGCCTGTGGTGTAACGAGACATTACAGATACTGCAGAGAACACGTTATATACATTTCCTATTTAACCCTTTCACTCTCAATGACGCCATAATGTGTATTTGCAAACAATTTGGGTCCTGTTCAAACACTTTTATCGATATTTATTAAGTCATAAAACCTTAGATCTAGCTTTGAAATGTGTCTTGCAGACAACAATGCTGAAGCACACGACTACAAAGCGGTGAAGGGGTAAACATCTCCCGAATAATTGAGCATGAAAGGGTTAAACGCATTTTACGAGACGCAAACGCTATGTATATTTATTATATACCTACCAATGTTCTGCCCGAAATATTTCTGTATTTTATCGAACAAATACACTTTGACGGATTGAAAATTCCGTATTACCTATGTACCTTGTGTAATAGGAAAAGAACGTTTACTGTGTAGTCGGAAGTTCGGAACTACAGTAAAACCTCTCTATTACGACCACTAAATTATGTTAAGTATTAGGGTGTTTACGGTAGGTGACCGCTTAAAGCAAGGTGGCAGTGAAACAGAAATCTCCTTTAGGAGCTTTCTGTTTCACTGTCACCTTGCTTTAAGCTGTCACCTCTCTATTATTTAATCAATTAGCATTCGTTTTAGTGGTCGTAATAGCGAGTATTTACTTTCACGCGCCATTCCCCGAAGTGTGACGTATGGGAAATCCCGTTTATTTATAGTAACGCTCAAAACATCTCTATCGTTTTTCATTTTATTTTTATTATAAGAGGTATATAATAAAAGGAACATTACTATACTTTGCATATCTTATGTACCGGATCACTCTCGTTGTGTGTGTAAAGGCTATATCCAACTCGACCTTCGGTCTCGTTGGATATAGCCTTTACACACACAACTCGAGTGATCCGGTGCATAAGATATGCAAAGTATAGTAATATTCCGTTTATATATGCAATAAAAAGAAGAAAATAACAAAATTGTTCTTGAAAAATTGATGACCTGTTTTAATTTCAATGGCAAACATTTTGGAGCCTGCCTGATCAGACCTCTGGTCATTCGGTGTTTGATCTGGCTCCAAATTGTTTACAATGGACATAAGGTTTGTTTTTTTGATTTTGTTTTTAGTAGGGATGTCAACGAATAGGGATTTTGGTATTCGAATATTCGGTAGGAATACTATTCGAATATTCGTTTACTCCTGATTGTCATCATGACTAAGGTTTTTAATGAGGTGTAGTTGAATCTACATCGGAGCCTGATCATAAGTGTTAAAAACTTCCGAAAGATTTCTAATGCAAGTTTAACCATGTAACGATGTAATTAAACCGTTATACTATTAAAGTAAGTCTAGTTTGCATATGTACATGTGGCATCGCTTGTTCGTTGTGAATCATGGCAATACAATATAAATCACCATTGATCAAAGTTTTAAGCAATTTTTTTCTGTCCTGAACTGTCTTTTGTCGCGTATATTATCCACCCGTG
The DNA here is from genome assembly GCA_922989275.2 of Gari tellinella. NCBI lineage: Eukaryota > Metazoa > Mollusca > Bivalvia > Cardiida > Psammobiidae > Gari > Gari tellinella. The sequence goes on from OV277867.1 coordinate 59,407,761, forward strand.
TTTAATACGCAACTGTACTTTAGGGTTAAATCATTAAAAACTTTTTAGCATAAACGCAATAATTGGGAAAGAATATCGTCTGTCTACTGTTGATCCTCTTTCTGTATAGAACGCATGGTAAATTCTAGCTCTATGCTTGCCGCCATAACGACTTGACATTATTTACAAACAATTTGAACAATCATCGATGGCGAATTTTGAAGTGTTTGGATCAGGATCAGACGCCGGTGTCTGATCTTGATCAAAGACATCCACCTTCATGATTGTTCGATTAAAAAAGGCATACATCTCAAACTCGACAAACTCTGAAAAAACAACAACAACAAAATAAAAAAAAAAAATAAAAAAAAAAAAAAAAACAGGATAGACCAAGAGCAAGCACGGCGCTTGTAATTAACCAAGACTACAAATTGGTCTTAAGGTTGAGACATACACTCTTTTGTGACGTAATGCGGCGTCTGATCAGGATCTAAACTGTTTTGAAATTTCTTCAGTCATATTGCCTTTAATTTAACTTTGAAAAGACATTACAGACAACTTTATTGAAGTGGACGACAATATTGCGGTGAAGGGGTAAAACTGTTACCATAAATTTGATCATCTATCATAAGAAATATTTATACATTCAAACAGAATGATAGTAGCTTAAAGCAGGCTGAAAGTAAACCAGAATGCGCCTTTAGGCGCATTCTGCTCAACTTTCAACCTGCTTCAACCCATTACCCCATAGCCTGTTTCTAGTTGTGAAGATTGGTGACCACTTAAAACAGGTTGAAAGTAAAGCAGAATGTGCCTTAAGGCACATTCTGCTTTACTTTCACCCTGCTTTAAGCTATCATCTGCTTGAATATAGAAAATAGTTCTTATCATACATTTTCATAACTGTATAAATTGGAAATAATTTCTTCAGTGGAGAAATAACATAAAGGTGTAAAAAGGCGTATTTATGGGGGAAGGGTTAAGAAGTCACCTATTTTCAATGTTGTAAAAAGGGGTTAAGTTCTATAATAATAATAATAATAATAATAATAATAACGACTTTATTTCATGTGGATTACATATTTGGTAACAAACAAACAAACCAATTTTCAATATGGTCCACAAACAAAATTAACATATATACAACACGCATTATGTGAGACGGGAACATAAACAGTATTTTTAAACCTTTGCAAACAGAGTGGATCCAGAAAAGACAGAAAAGACAGAACCTGTAGGAGCTCTACACAGAGACTACTCTGTTTACTTAGAGAATTTTAAAGATCAAACTGAAAATAATAATGCATTAGTGTCATACTGTTCACGATTTGTTATTTACACATGAATATTCAATAGATATAGGCAATATAAAGCGAACATAAAACGACGTTTTAACGAGTAGGAAATATCTAGACCGGTTAAATTATATATCAAAAGAGATACCACAGATAGATATTTTAAACCCTTTAATCAATGGTATATTTCTAGTATTGAAGAGAGGTGACCACTTAAACCAGGTTGAAAGTAAAACATAGTGAGCCCAAATGTGCGTTCTGTTTAATTTTAAGCCCGCTTCAAGATACCATTTACTAGAGAACAGAAAACATTAATTATGATACATATCTATGGAGTAAATGGTTAAAACAACATGCAGGTATGGTAATGATCAAGTATCTATATGTCTATCGTAGCTTCCATAACACATAGAAGCCCTAACAAGCACCTAAGACCCTGGTCAGCCATTAACCCTAGCTCATCGCATTTTCAAAAATGCCCCTCCTTTTAGGAATATTAATCAAATCATTTATTCGAAAGTAGAATACAATGTATTTGAAAACGTGGAATTTTATCTATTTCAGAATCATTTCTTTTCCTAGCAAACAATGTATACTCTGATCAGAGAGCTCCTTATGGAGGTATCTCATCTGGGTCTACATTTTCAGCAAAAACTACTACACATGTATCTACATAATTAGCGGGCTAAAGGTTAATAGTGTAACAGCCGGCCAGGGGCTCAAGAGCCAAAACAAAGCCAACATGAAACCATCGCAATATTAACATTAACGCACACGGCATAATTCAAGTTTTGAAGACAGGTGGTCAGTTAAAGCAGGCTGAAAGTAAAGCAGAATGCGCCTTAAGATGCATTAAGCGCTACTTGCAGCCATCATTACGTTACCATTTGCTAAGATAATAGATCTAGCAATTATTTTTAATCAACTTTTTGTAAATAGATATGACTGCATAAATTGAATGCGTTAAAAGGCGCTTCTATGTGGTTATGTGTCAAATAGTGCGATGGTTAGACTGGTACAGGTCTAAGGAAAAGTGATATAAAGCCATATTAAACGAAATGTACAGCTTACGTCAGCTGCAAACTACAATATGCGGATGTAGAAAACTTGGTGCATTGTAATACATTTCCTAAACAGTGATTTAATTTTTTTATAAATCTAAAATGATACATGTAGTGGAAAATGAAACTTCAACCACTGAGTAGCAAATATTCATCACTAAACTACATTTTGAAGCATTATAAGTGACTACACTATGTGCCCAAATTAACCCATTTAAGGTATGAAGTCTTAAATGAGGCAAGTGATCCAGCATTTCTTATGTTCAAATGCAAATTATTCCAAATAATAGCTCCAGAATAGGCAAACGACCTCCTGAAAAATTCAGACTTTGGTCTGGGAGAATATAACTGAGATTTTGATGAATAAATACGAAAGACTCAAGCACGAAACGTAACACAAACAATAAGTCCTTAAATTTCTATCATGCACATTTGACTTTAGTGTGAACAAATCATATAAATATGCAGGGGCCAAACCTCTGAATACTTTGAACATTAGAGTAGCTTTGTGAAATTGAACTCTTTCCGGAAAAGTCATCCAATTAAGCTCTTTGAAGAGATCAGCTGAATGGGCAGTTTTATCTTTATTAAGAATTAGCCTTGCTGCACGTTTTTGAAAACGAATGATTTTCTGTTCTTGCGATATAGAACAGTTTCCCCAAATAACGCAACAATAGTCGAGATGAGGTAAGATGTAGGAGTTAAAAAACATTTTTCTCAATGGTATAGTTAGAAAAACTTTGATTCTGGAGAGGAGGTACAATAAGGAGTTACACTTTTTTAAGTATGTTGTTGATATGGCTATCAAAAGATAAAAATACATCAAAGGTGACACCGAGTAACTTTTCCTCACGACTGCAATGGATTTCATCATTACCGAATGGGATTGGCAGAGCAATATTCTGAATGCCTGCGGATTTTGATCTTGAGGTAATGTACATGTACATGGATTTAGTTTTTGCAACGTTTATTGACATAATGTTCTTTTCACACCAATCATTAACGTTAAAAAGATCTTTACTCAACGAGTTTGCTACAAAGTTAAATGAGGATTGGAAAGTCGTAAAGAGGTTCTTCTATTGGGAAAGGATTAAACACCTTTATTAAAAGAAACAATTTCAGACAAGCTTTCAGATAAATTACCAGGATACACTTTCCACCTAACGTAATCATGAGAAGTATTTCAGGAATGACATGATGTCTCATCCGGGGCACATTCGACATAACGTCTCCACTAAAAAAGAAGCATGAATGCCAATTTGCACAATCAGCAGTTTACATACATTAACCCTCATCATGATGAATTGTCGTCTGCTTAAAATATATCTTCTGCGAAAATAATTAAAAAATAGTTTTTGGCCTTCAAGGTGAGTGGCAAACAGTTTGGATCCAGATCAGACGAGCAATTATGTGAGTTTCAAATTGTTCGGATCCTGACCAGACGCCGCTGTATGCAATACCTCAAAGGATATAGGAGCAATATGCATTTTTCAAAACCTAAACGCAGATTTTGAAACTTAAACGCAAGTCCTAAGTTCAAGGTAAGGGTATCAGGGGCTCGGTCCATACATTTCGTACGACAAAAACGGTCTTAAGCCAAAACTTTAAAGAGATGTCACAATACAATATTACATGGAGAAATAAATACTAATGGAGACTATCATAATCTAACTTACGACATCATTTGTTATACGAAATTTTATGAAGCAGGTCCCTGTGGTCCAATTATTTGCGTGCATGGAAAGATTTTGTCCATATACAAATGCATACCAAATTTGACAGTGCTCAATACCTAAAGGGACATAGGAGACATAAGCATTTTCGAAATACACATATTTCGAAACCTAATCGCGGGTCCTAAGTTCGAGGTCAAGGTCACAGCGTTTATGGAAAGGTCTTGTCCATGTACACATCCATATCAAAAATGAAAGTAATGTCTCCATGGACATAGAAGCTATGAGGATTTTCTTTAAACTCTGAATGCTTTTCACGTCGACGCCGACAACGACTACGTCGGTGTATAGCATAAATTTGTATAGGCGAGCTAAAACGTCACTTGATTCTAATATTCGCAGGCGCTGATCAAGAGTTACCTGCCCTTTGTCCACTCATATATGCTAGAAAGGGCAAAATATACCCTTATATTTAAACTCTACTAATATTCAAATTTGAAAGGATTTTGATCAAACTTTCACAAAATGTATCTATGGCCAAAAGGTCTCAGATGATTTTTTTTTTATAATTGGTTAAACTCAAAGGTAAACCTATCATGTTCAATATCTTTAGAAGCGCGGTGCCATCATAGATATCTTGTTCATCATGTGTTTGATATTTACGATCCATCCAACATTAAAACCAGGTGACCTGGGCAATCTAAGATCGTTCTACTATAGTCATGCTGCCTTAAAGGTTTGATCGACTATAGAATCTGCTGTCCTCATCAATTTCAGTAATAAAAAAGGCCCAGCATCTCGTCAGTTCACAAAAGATACTGTCGTATTATCGAGTATACCTGTTATACAGTGGAGAAGACGATATTCTTTCCCAAAATAAACGCATTTTACGCTAGAACTAATATGTTCATTACAAACCGTGTAGAGCCAGATCATACGCCGGGTAACCCGGTGTCTGATCAGGCTCCAAACTGTTTACAACTCAGATTAAAATTGAGTTGTCAACATTTTCAAACCGTTATCATTACCGTTCGCCATTATTTTCTTCCGTTTTGCGTTTCGTTTCCGTTTAACAAGGGAATAGTAACGTATTTTACACTGTATACAGTACAGTGCCGATGGAACGACCAACCAAACGAATGCGTGGTTTTAAATTATAAAGCAGGTGGCTGCTTAATGTAAGGTGAAAGTTAAGTAGAAAGCTCCTGTAGGAGCTTTCTGCTTTACTTTCACCTTACTTTAAGCCGTTACCTGACTGAATTTGAAACAACTCATGTAAGTATTTCTTTGAGAATTCGTAATTGACGGGGTTTACTATTGGTAGTGTTCCCTCTCTACAATGGCCCTCCAAACAATGACTCCCCCCTTACAACGGCCCTGGCTGAAGTGCCCTAAACAGGGCAATTCAGTCTAAAACATTTACTACTGCAATATCTTCTGCTTAAAATTGTCGTCTGCAGTTTTGATCAAAGTTACATGATGGACATTTTGACAAAAACAACTTCCTGACGAGTAAAAAACAGATTAGATCCCGATCAGACGACGCGTTACGCGGCGTCTGATCTGGATTCAAGCTGTTTGCAAATATAAGCCGATTTCACTCCCTGTAACGACTCCCTCCGAACAACGCACACACGCAGTGTCTCCCATTGGGTGTTGTTGTAGAGAGGGAGCGCTGTAGTTGTTTGTATTATGGCTTCCGATGAAAAAAAAGAAAGAAAAAAACTCCCGTAGAGCACTGTGAAGTCATAACAGACATTATGTTTAATCAATTACCCCGCATAGATAAGACATCGGGAAAACAAATCGAGAACCAAAAAATCAAAACCCATACAAATAAAAAAAAGGCAACCTCACAAGGTTAGTTCCTAATGGTTGCCTGGAAACCTCGTATAGTAGAGGCATACTATACGTGTACTGTGCTTCCTCTCTCCATCGACTCTCAAAATATCTAAGGGTCCGTTTTATGAAACGTCGTACGACAAAAAAGGTCGTAAGTCACATTATAAAAGTATCAATCATTATTTATATAGAAATCAGAAATTAAATGTATTTTAAAGTTTTGACTCTCGGCCGTTTTTTTATGAAACGGGCCCAAGGTCTCTGGTGGATTGCAAAAACCTACATTGGCTTGTAAAGTAAAGCAAATTACCAAGTAACCATTCAGCCGGCTGTACATTTACAGCGCCCCCTCTCTACAACGGCCCTCCCTACAACGACTCCCTCCTTACAACGACCTCTGCCGTAGTTCCCTAAACAATACATTTATGTTTAACGCTTTTACTGCTAAAATATCGTCTGCTTCAAATTCTCGTCTGGTGTTTTTTCTCAAAGTTACATTTTGATGGAATAAATATAATGACGAGTGACAAACAGCTTGAATCCAGACCAGACGCCGTTTACGCGGCGTCTGATCTGGATTCAAGCTGTTTGCAAATGTCAACCAATTTCCCTCTCTATAACGACTCCCTCCGAACAACGCACATAATTGTTGTCTCCCATTGGGTGTCGTTGTAGAGAGGGAACGCTGTACTACATTCAGTCCCTCGTGGCTTGTGACCCGATCATTTTGCTCTTATATTTACATTTTGATGAACATTTTTTTCAGGCCTTGTTTAAAGCAGGACCTCATTTATTTTCCCCGTCATAGGTGTGTTTGGGTCGGGGAGCCATCCTCCAGCACACCTTACAAGAATATTTATATAACATATAAATATAACATTTGTTTTGCATTGGCAAAGGTCTCTAAATGTTCAATTATTTACACAAAAAAATCAAAAAAACATTTGTTACCAGGCATGTTTACATTGTATGTTACATTGTTTATCGTCTTTCAAAATCATATCTTCTTTGTATTTATCAGGCATACATAATTTGACACAGGCATCAATATCAATTCATACATATAACATCTATACATATAATGTTACTGTTATTTTAGATTTAGTACGATTTGGGTATTAAGTTATAAAAAGCGTTTTAAAGCTATCCCATTGGTTATTAAAACAATCTGTAGAATCATTTTCAATAGTGGTCGATTTAAATAGGATAAGTATTGTTTTATACCTTGTACTGTAGGTATATATCTTGTATTTGCATTGGAAAATATACATTTTAATAAGAATTAGAATAAGATTTTTACGGTTTCTGATGCATTTCTAGAACCAAAAATCATTGTTTCAATATCAAGATTTTGACAATCTTTCTTTTGGTGGTGGTGGGGGGGGGGGGGGGGGGGGGGGGTATGAGGACAAATAAGCTTTTGATTAATTGTTGGGTGATAGGGCACGTCCAAAACAAATGATCAATAGTTTCTAAAAAACATTTACACAAAGTACACAATGTGCTATCTATACAATTCCCGTCACATGCTATGTCATCATAAAAAACGCCCTTTTCAACGATCAAACACCATTATCTGACTTACAAATCATTTTCTGAAAAATATTTTTTATACAGATCTATTATGTACTATATTAAAAAAAATGGTTTGTTGTTTTTTTTCTTCTTCAAGAAATTAGTTGTAATTCAGAATATGGTGTTTGATAGTAAAAAAAATTTTTTTTATGATGACATAGCATGTGACGGATAAGACTACCAGACTAGAAAATGTCGCAAAAATCTCGCAAACCTTTATCCTGCTATATTTCTAAATTCGCAGAAATCTTTCCCCTCCAAATTCGGCTATCTTTGTGTTTTGAACTGACAAAGCGTGGTGAAAATTACCAAATAGTTTGGATCCTAATCAGACGTCGAATTACTCGGCGTCTGATCAAGATCCAAACTACATGCACAAGTAATAAATCCGATGTCGCGGGTACCAGAGAAATTCAAAAAACAATGCAAGATGGTACCAATCTTTTCTGGTAAGAAGATTAAGTTTTTGCAAGCTAGCAAATTGCTACTATTGTAAACAGTATGGACCCAGACGAGACGCCGAGTAACTCGGTGTCTCATCTGGATCTATACTATTTGACACTTTGATAATGATTTCTGACGGAAAATTCAGATAAATTTTATTTACATTTGCAAACAGTTTGGATCCATATCAGACGCCGCGTAACTGTTTGTCACTTATATTCAACTTTTATTTATTTCAAAAAAGCATAACAACTCATTTTGACATTTTTGCGCAGACGATATATTTGAAGCAGACGACAATTCAGCGTGATAAGGGATAACAGAAAAATTCCATGGTAATTGAAACGCCTGCTAAACAGATCTTTATTTAGCAAATTATCCGTTATAATAGATCAGTTATCTGAACAATTTGCCTATATTTCTTAACATCAAAGACTAGTTATTGTCAGCAATATTATAAGAACGGCCTAGATCTGTAATACGTAGGCAGGCATAAATGTAGTAAGATTCCACAGGGAATGGTCACTAGTATACATCGTACACCGGATATTGGTCCAAACTGATTCGGAATCCATGTTGAATTGATGTAAATGTCAGACCAGGTAAGAAATACGTCTATTACACAGTTATTGCAGCACATAAGTATTAAACACCCAATCGTACCGAATCATAACTAATTTCTGCCTACCGCAAACAGGTCTCTTCTGTTACAAACGTCGATTGGTCCGTGAATTATGAGCGTTTAGTCTGCCCGATCACCACCAACGTTTGCCGAGTTTGCACACATTGGCTGAATCTGTGCATTATATACAGTTAAATTGTAATTGTTTTTTAACACGGGGTTGATGGTAAATAACTACATGTATTAGGAATATCTTACAGTTTTGGTTAAAATGACCGGCGGCAGTAGTCCAGTGGTAACACATTGGACTACGGTACCAGGGGTCGTAAGTTCGATCCCCCGCCGGACCAGCGGTCTGACTAGGTTGTTGTTTTTTTTAAATCCCCGATGATGTACAGGAATGTTCTTGAGCAAGACATGTACCGCAAATTGCTCCTCTCCACCCATGGGTTAAATGGGTACCTGTGAAGGGTCTGGGCCGGTACTGCGGCTGCGTTTGACTGCGTCATATGTTAGCAGTGCTCAATATTTTAGGCAAGATGGCTCATTGATCAGGGGAGTAAATGTACAGTCGGCTGAGCGGTCATTCGGACTGAAAGTAGACTATAACTTGGTATATTACTTTATATTACATACTTCCAACACAATGCAATTACCTCGCGCAATCAAGCGGGATTTCAGTCAATACCTACAACCATGTCTTGCTTGAATACAAATAAAACAGAAATTCTCAAATTTGTTAGAACAAATTTACTATGAATGTCTCGCTGAAAGGTTGATCTTACAGAAAATGTTCAGACCATCTATACTTTCCAAATGCCCCTCGTAACAGGGCTGCCATAAGTTGATCATAAAAATCCTAAGATTTCAATTTTTCAGACGCAATTTTACTAACCTAAATAAAGCGGCAATGAAAAAATCCCCATGGTGAATCCCTAAGGTGAACTACAGCTTTGATTTGAATAACTTTGAGAAAGTTTGACAAGTAGATTCTATGGACAAAATATCAAAGTGGACTAATGCTTTTTGACAAGAAGATATTTTAAAGAGTTTTGCTTTTTTTAATAAATTTCATTAAGTTGTCCACTTTTATGTTTCACTTGAACGATTTCTGTAGAGAAGCATCCAAGGAACACCTTGAGCAAATTATCATCTCACTCCATATTTCGGTTTCAGAGGAGATGTCGCTTGGAGTAAATTTGAACGGACGGACAGACGGACGACGGGCGGTCACAACAGCTCTGCTTGAGCCTTCGGCTCAAGTGAGCTAAAAAGCGACAAGAAAATCAATAAGCCACAGGGAGGGAAGTCAATGGAAGTAAGCCTTTCAAGAAGGTAAATTCAACCGTAATAAAACTCATCCGAGACCATATGGTAACATGCAATCTGAGCCAGTTTAAAAAAGATTGGATAACATCTGAGACCTCTAGAGTGTAAACACTAAAATTGGTGAGGACGCACAACAAACGACGGACATTCAAGTATATCCGAATCTATAGTGTATCACTTATTGTACTAAAACGTGCGTAATTACAGAATAAGGTTCCACAATATAACAAACTAATGAGCCAAAGTTCAACGAAGTCGCCGTGGCTCAGTGGGGAACGAGTCGGACTAGCATGCCGTGGGTATCTGGTTCAAACACACAAAGTGTGCGATTTTTTTCTCATGTATTTTATTTTCATAGATTCTTTTCTTTCAATACAAGTTATTGCTAAAAGCATGCTGAAAAGAATAAATTCATTGAATAAAGATCGTTTATAGACCTATAAATACGTTTAAGTGGAGGCTTGTGTTTGAGTGGCTTCTTGAAATTGGGTCAACTTCGGGGTGGTGTAACGTCATTACAAACGACTGAGACTATTGTTCAAGACATTGTTACCTTTGGTTTTCATCGCAAAAACGTGGAAAAGATCGATATATATTCAAAATCTATATTTGAGTAATAAATGGTCACTTTATGTAATTCGTTCCACAATTATAACTAACTAACGAACCGAATATCAACGAAGTAGCCGTGGCTCAATAGGGAACGAGTCGGACTAGCATGTCATGGGTAGCAGGTTCGAAACACACAGAGTACGAATTTTTTTCTTAACGCCTCTTTTTAAATATTAAATCAACATTATTTTCATATATTCGTTTCACTGTTACTGCCGTTTAGTAAGATTTTACTCCTTCATCGTTTCTTTGTCGTCTGCTTCAATTTTGTTGTCTGCAATATCGTTTCAAAGTTAATTAACGCAGTATGACCAGGGATAATATATAACTAGAAGTCTATATATTATCCCTGGTATGACTGACAAAATTTCTAAACGAGTGCCAAACAGTTTGGATCCTGATCAGACGCCGCGTCAAACAGTTTGGATCCTGATTAGACGCCGCGTGACTCGGCGTCTGATCAGGATCCAAACTATTTGCAAATGCGCATTTAAGCGCCATTGAGAGTGAAAGGGTTATTAAAGCATGCTGAAAGTAAAGTAGAAGTCTCCAATTAGAAGGTTTCCTTCTTATTGGCAGCCTGCTTTAGCACTTACTATGCTAAACGCGACTTGGTTAGAATTTACAATTTGCGAACAGTTTGCACACACTATAGATCCAGGTCAGGATCGTGGCGTATGATCAGGATCCAAACTGTTTGCAAATGCGCATTTAAGCGCCATTGAGAGTGAAAGGGTTATTAAAGCATGCTGAAAGTAAAGTAGAAGTCTCCAATTAGAAGGTTTCCTTCTTATTGGCAGCCTGCTTTAGCACTTACTATGCTAAACGCGACTTGGTTAGTATTTACAATTTGCGAACAGTTTGCACACACTATAGATCCAGGTCAGGATCGTGGCGTATGATCAGGATCCAAACTGTTTGCAAACGCACTTTTAAAGGGACTCGCAACCGGATGGTGTACTTGTCAAAATAAAATAAAATACTCAAATAAAAGTAAATTTGTGGCATTATTTGGCTTCTGACATTAAAAAAATATGATCAGTCCAAAAAAGTCTCAAGAATCGTCACCGAATCTTAGTTTTTTTTTTAGATATATTCCATCGTTTTTCAAAAGCGTCAACTGACGGTTTTGTTTTTGTTGTTGCTTCTCTACACAGGCTCTGGCATAAACCGGAGCCGAATAATGTAGTATTAATCGCTACCAGTGAAGTACGTTAATTCGCTACCATATATATAGAGAGCGTCCGTGGTCGAGGCGGTAAAGGCGTGTCCTCATTTTTCTTGTTTGTCTCGGCAATGGAGGGTCACGGGTTCGAATCCCACCAGAGCTTCTTCTTTTTTCTTTTTTTTTGGAAATGCATTTTTTAACAGAATTTATTATCCTAAACTAAATCTTACCCATTTATATAATCATTTGACATATATTAACAAATTACCATTTTTAATGCTAAATCCGGTTGCGAGCCTCTTTAAGCGTCATTGAGAGCGGAAGGGTTAAAGCATGCTGGAAGTAAAGAAAACACCCCCAATTAGAAGGTTTCCTTCTTATTGGCAGCCTGCTTTAACAATTATTATGCTAAACGCGACTGGGTTAGAATTTGCGAACACTTTGCATACAGTATGGATCCAGATCAGACGCAATGTTACGCGACGTCTGATCTGGATCCAAACTTGTTTGCCAGTCATATAAATTATTTAACTTTTCTTAAGTTTTGAAAGTATAAAATTGTGTGTTTAGCTCACCTGAGCCAAAGGCTCAAGGTGAGCTATTGGGATGTGTCCGTCGTGCGTCGTCGTTAACAATTACTTTAAATGATATCTCCTCCTATACCTCTGGACAGATTTCAACCAAACTTTACAGGAATGTTCCATGTGTCAAGCTCTTTCAAATTTATTCAAAGAATTAAAAACAAGAGACCCAGAGGGTCACATTTCGCTCACCTGAGGACACTGTACCATAGAATCTGACTGGGCAAGACAACATTTTGATATAGCTATGACCCAGGTGCCATAATTTGATCTTGGTAGAGGACCACAATGCGAAGCTACATGTCAGATATTAATGATCTGGGCCTTACGGTTTAAGAGAAGAAGATTTTTAAAGGTTTTCCTATAACAAGAGGGCCATGGCCCACAAGTCGCTCACCTGAGAACATTGTACCTATTAGCTGACTGGGCAAGACAATATTGTGATATATATACATGTAGCTATAAAAAGAGTTTTAAAGGTTTTCCTATATAAGTCTATATAAAACTGATAAGCCCCGGTGCAGGGCAAATTTTGACAAGGTGTCATAATTTGAACAATCTTGGTAGAGGACTATAAGGTTAAGCTACATGTCAATACAAATGATCTGGGCCTTACAGTTTCAGAACAAGATTTTCAAAGGTTTTCCTATGAAAAACTGATAAGCCCAAGGGCAAGGCCAGTTTTGGCCCAGGGGTCATAATTTGATCAATCTTGGTAGAGGTCCATAAGGCAAAGCTATATATCAAAGCTGAAAGATCTGGGCCTTACAGTTTCAGAGTAGAAGATTTTTAAAGATTTTCCTATATAACTCTATGTAAAACTGATAAGCCATGGGGCGGGGCCAATTTTCACCCTAGGGTAATAATTTGAACAATCCAGGTAGAGGACCATAAGGCAAAGCTACATGTCAAATATTAATGATCTAGGCCATACAGTTTCAGAGAAGAAGATTTTTAAAGATTTTCCTATATAACTCCATGTAAAACTGATAAGCCCAAGGGCGGGGCCAATTTTGACCCGGGGTCATAATTTGAACAATCTTGGTAGAGGACCATAAGGCAAAGCTACATGTCAAATATTAATGATCTAGGCCATACAGTTTCAGAGGAAGATTTTTTAAGGTTTTCCTATATAATTCAATGTAAAACTGATAAGCCCAGGGGCGGGGCCATTTTTGGCCCGGGGTCATAATTTGAACAATCTTGGTAGAATACCATTAGGTCATGATACATACCAAATATCAAAGGTCTGGGCCTTTCAGTTTCAGAGAAGAAGATTTTTAAAGATTTTCTTATGCATTACAAGTTGTTCATACGGTCATGCTAGAAAATCTGGTCCTATAGCAAGGGGAATAACTCTAGCCAAAAACTTTGAACAACATTTTGTTCCCCCTTGTTACTGATGCTTCTGACAAAGTTTGGTTGAAATCGGGTCAGTGGTTTCTGAGGAGATGTTGTTTGAAAATGTGGACGGGCGACGGACGACGGCAGACAGACGACGGACGAAGAGCGGTCACAATAGCTCATCCTGAGCCTTTGGCTCAGGTGAGCTAACAACGCAGAACTATGGTTGCCACGGCAAGCAAAGTATAAAAATTAGGAAATCTTGAACTTCTTGTCAAAACCTACAAGGGCCAGAGCTTAGATATTGGGCGCATAACATCACCTACAAGTCTTCTATTAAATTTATTCAAATTATGCCCCTGAGGTCTAAATTAGCCCCATCCTGGAGGTCAAAGTTACGTGACATAGAGTTATATAGTGCAATTTTCAAACATATTTCTCATTGAAACTAATACGGTTAGAGCTTTGATATCTTCTAGATGCTCGTTACAAACAGTGATGAAATGGTTCCGGTCCGCTGCATATCTAGGTCAAAGGAGCTAAAATAGATTTTTTTTCTATGTAAACTTTAAAAAATCTTCTTGTCAGAAACCACAAGGACCATAGAAAGGCAAATAACATCATATTTTAGGTCCTTTATCAAGCTTGTTCAAATAAAGCCCCTGGGGTCAAATATAGCCCCACACCGGGGATCACATTTTTACATCATAAGAGTTATATAGTGATTTTTTTTCTCAGAAAATCTTCTCAACTGAAACCCTAGTACCCAGAGCTAAGATATTTGGCAGATAGCATAATCTCTAGGCCCTGTATCAAGTTTGTTCAAATTATTCCCCTGGGCTTAAATTCGGTCCAGCCCCAGGGGTCACAGTTTTACATAGAGTTATATAGTCAAATTTTCAAACATCTTCTGTATGGATAGACTAATATGGATAGAGCTTTGATATTTGTTATGGTGACTATTCTAGATGTTGTTTCACAGTATTGAATAAATGGTTCCTGTTTGTTAAAAATATAGGTCACAGGAACTAAAACAAGGGCCATTATGGCCCTAAATCGCTCACCTGGTACACCATGGCAAAATTGACCTATAGTGACCTAGATTATGACTGGACATGACCCACAATCAACCTCTAGATTGTAAACAAGATTTTCCTATGATTTGACCCAGTGACCTACTTTTTAAATGGACACAATCCATATGTGATACTGACCTAGATTTGATGTAGGCAAACATTCTGACAATGTGTCATGCATATCTAGTGAGATTTGTAGCTTCTAAAAGGTTATCACTGGTGTCAACAATTACGCGATATACAATACCCGTACGTGTGGATAACTTAAAACAACAATCAAGTTAATGTAATTATCAACGACATACGTACGATGGAATGTCGTGCTGTCTGATCTACCATGTGTCGAACAGTATAGATACTAATCAGACGCATCATTAGGCGTTTAATAGTCTTAAGTTTGAAAAATGAAAATAAAGGAACTAAATTTAAAACTACATATAAAATATATGATTTTATTATATAATCATTATTCCCCTTTTAATAACGAAAGGCGTTGGGAATAATAGTTATGTATTCATGATTCTTTCTTCTCTCTCTCTCTCTTTCTGTCTATCTATTTTTGTTTCTCAAAGAGAGAGAGAATGAAAGACTTTCTCTTTTTCTCTCTCTATCTCGCTTTGAGAGACAGATATAGAACTAGAGAATATGTGGATTTTTCTTTCTTACATGACGTATATGTACCTATATATACCGTACTATTGATATTATAAGTGTGCTAAACATTGTAAATAAAATATATATGATATATATATATATAAATGAAGAAGGAACTTGTTATTTATTGACTTTTCATTACCTTAATTGTTAGCAAATATGTTCATCAATGTCATTGACGAAGTGACACATGACGGCACGGGGCTTATTATATCTTGTCTCGGAATCGATTTATATCTTGTAGAATACAAAATATTAACAATAAACCACTGTATGGACTAACATGGGTGTAAATAAACATAATTCAAACAGCCACGGACCAAAATATAGCTTCAGTAAACTTGTTATGCTTAGAAATTCGATCGTTTGTCAGTGGCACGGGACGGCACGGGTTGGCACGGATTCCAGTATATCCTGTAAAAAACAAAAATATAAACTATAAAACCCTAAAAAGACCAACATGTTGTTAACATATATAAAACACACAGCCACTGACAAAAAAAGTTTCTAGAAACTTTTGTTGCTTTATAAAACGAAAATTTGTGAAAATATATTGGTATGGGGTTTTATACCCCCTAAAAATAAAAAATTGAATTTTCTCGGAAAATGCTGATTACAGCCCAAATTTATTTCAGCACAAATTAAATATGATAAAAATGTATCATCTGAAACAAAAAATCCGAAAAAAATCGAAAAATGAACTTAGGAAAACACTCGGTAATTTCCGTAATTTGTCGTCGGCACGGGCACGGGCACGGTGGTATGGGGTTTTATACCCCACCCTGTTTTTCTTTGATTTGACCTAGTGACCAAGTTTTCAATCGGACATCATTCAAAATTAACTGAGCTAGATATCAATGAGGCAAACATGTTGAGCAAAATTCATTAAAATCCAATGAGAGTTGTAGCATCTAGCGTGTTAACAAGCTTTTCCTATGATTTGACCTAGTGACCTACTTTTTGACCCGAATTGATCTAGGTATTAAATAGGCAAACATTCTGACCAAATTGCATAAAGATTAGATGCAATTTGAAGCCTCAAGGGTGTTAACAAGGTTTTTCTATGATTTGACCTAGTGTTTGACCGGGCATAACCCATATTCAAAACTGACCTAGATATTAATAAGACAAACATTCTGACGACGTTTCATCAAGATCCAATGAGATTTGTAGACTCTAGAGTGTAAACAAGGTTTTTCTATGAATTGACCTAGTGACCTACGAATCCGGGTCAAATCGGCCCAAAACCAAATCGGCCCGGGTCAAATCGGACCGGGTCAAATCGGCCCAAAAATATGCCGGGTCAAATCGGCCCAATAATGCCGGGTCAAATCGGCCCAATATTGTAGATATAGCGGATATGTCTTTATTGACTGAATTTGATTTTTTGGCTCAGTTTTTTAAGTTTGGACAGAGAAAATATTGCAAAGAGTGTCAAATTGTTTGGATTTTGATCAGATATGGAATGCAGGGTCCAGATGTATTTGAAAGTATCGTCGCATATAAAAAATTTACAAACACAGTTTGGATCCTGATTAGACGCTGGGCTTTGTTTTCAAAGTTGTCAGTTGCTTTTAATACAGCAGATCAATAAGATATATGTAGGCACTAATATTATGTAAAATTATGTAATAATACAAACCCTACAATCAGCTATGCGCAAAAGTGCCCAGTGTGTCGCCAACGTTGTTATTACAGCGACTAAATTAGTTGTTTGTATGCAGTAAAGGTGTTAATTGCTGTTTGACATGTTGTTGTGACAGTTAGTTAACCAGTAGTCACTTCACTGTCTTACTCCCGGTACGTCGTTATCCACCAACAGTTTTGATCCTCATAAGACACGTTGTACGGTTTCTTACTAGAATCAAAACTTTTTTAGGATGTGAAAACACAAAATAAACTTTGAGAAATAAAAGCAGACAACACTTGCAGATGGCATCTTTAGATATCAGGTGGTTAACTTAACTTATAGATCTGTTTCCGACCTATATCCAAAATGGTATTGTATACACGTTAAAATGTTTTTTTGCCGTCGTGTGTTTCTTGTTTTTACAATATCCTCGTTGATTTATTTCGTTAAATTGCAATTTACACAATTTCTGAATAGCATTGCATTATTGTTACACTAAATCAATTCACGTTCTTGTAACATTAATTGTTTTGGTTTAATTTCAATTCTTCATTTTCATATGTCACTGATATGTATCAATGTAACTTTAGTAACACAAATAACACATGTAAAGGTCAAAGAGTGATAAAACGTAACCAGGCATAATCTTTTTTTTTTCTGTTTTGACACTAATTCAAAAAATGGGCCGATTTGACCCGGTCCGATTTGACCCGGTCCGATTTGGTTTTGGGCCGATTTGACTCGGGGTCCGATTTGGTTTTGGGCCGATTTGATCCGTTACCGTGACCTACATGTAGTTTTTGACCAGACATAACCCATATTCAACCTTGACCTAGGTATCAATCAGGCAAACATTCTGACGAAGTTTCATTAAGATCAGACGAAATTTGTAGCCTTTAGAGTGTCAACAAGGTTTTTCTGAGTTGACCTAGTGACCTAGTTTTTGACTGGACATGACCCATATTCAAATTTGGCCTATATATAATAATGAGACAAACATTCTGACTAAGTTTCATCAAGATCCAATGAGATTTGTAGCCTCTAGAGTGTTAACAATGTTTTTCTATGATATGATCTAGTGAACTTGTTTTTGACCGGACATAACCCAAATTCGAACTTGGCCTAGATTTCTACTAGACAAACATTGTGATAAAGTTTCATGAAGCTTGGATGAAATTTGTAGCTGCTAGAGTGTTAACGAACCAATTGTGGACGGACGGACAGACAACAATCCAGCGATCCTAAAAGCTCACCTTTGCACTTCGTGCCAGGTGAGCTAAAAATACTTTTTTTTATGAAAACTTAATAAATTCTTCTTGTCTGGAACCCTAGTTATTTGGCTGCTAGGCACATAGTATTATCTACAGGTCCTCTATCAAGATTGTTCAAATTATACTCCTTGGGTAAAAAACGACCCCACCTCAAGACATAAATCATTCTCTCCATTTTGCAAGCTATTCTCAGGTGAACGATATATGGCCCATGGATCTCTTGTTCTGCAGATGACTTGTTTTCAGCAGATGACTATTCCGCATGACAAGGGATAAACAGCAACCAGCAGGACTTTCTTAAAAGCTTTTTTAAATATCAAGAAAAAGTAGAAACATGAAATGAATTTCTAGAACTATATCAGCAACTATTTCAAAATATATTTGGTAAATAATAATTTACAAATGAGAAGAACCCCCCCCCCCCCCCCCCCCCCCCACCCCCACAATAAAAACTACACCACAACTAAGCAGTCATTTTTACGTGTTAAGTGTGTGAGAAGAGTGACATCATTTTAGTCAGGAAGTCCTTGGTACCGGCCATAATTTAATCTTAGAATGTTTTTCTCTAAGTAATTACTATAGTATTTTCTTAGAGGAAAAGTTAGACAATAATTGTTCTTAGTTCAAAATGTAAGAGTTAGAAAATTCTTAAACAAAATACACTTGGTGATAGGTCTCTTGTTTCATCAAAAGTAATCATTGAGTCACTCACTCACTCCAATCATCAATTACTTACTCACTCAGGTAAATGGAGAGTTCATAGAAGAGAGAGCAAAGCTGACTGGCCAAATGGTGCTTCTATGTGGGAAATGGTTAACCCATTATCCCATAGCCTGTTTCTAGTATTGAACATGGTTGACCACTTAAAGCAGGTTGAAAGTAAAGTAGAATGTGCCTTAAGGCACATTCTACTAAACTTTCAGCCTGCTTTAAGCATCCAACATTCTGCTTAATTTTCAGCCTGCTTTAAGCATCCACCGGCTAGGCTGTAGAAAATTTTTCTTATGGTACATATTCAAGACTGTATAAATTGGATTATTTTTTTCAGTGGAGGAATATGTGGAGGAACTTTAACTGTTAAAGTTGTAAAAAGGCGTATTTATGGGGTAATGGGTTAAGGGACTACAAAATGAAAAGCATAATTATATTGCCCTGCATTAAGTAGCCACCTGTCTTACAAATTGCCCATTTGTATTATTTTGAGACGTCGTTGAAACACCTTTCAGATACATTTAACTGACTGGCACTTGGTGATAGATCTATTGCATCACAAACAGCAATCATTCAATGATCAATCACTTGCTCACTGAGGTAAATGGAGATTTCAAAGAAGAGAATGCAAAACTGACTGGCCAAATGATATTATTTTATTGGTCTAAATATATGAAAGTAATGAATATACAAAACATGTATATAACACAATAGACTTTTCAATGTAGTAACAAAATACATGTAATTGGAAATCAAAAAATACAATTTGTTCACTGTTTTGTTTCCTATAGATCTACATGCTAGGGACAAAGGGTACAAATTATATAGCCTAAAACTACTAGTACATTTATTGCAGAGTAAAGTACAGTGGAGAAGGCGTTATTCTTTCCTAATAAAGATGCTAACCTTAAAACGTTTATTCCCATGGCTAACAGTTTGAAGCCAGATCAGACGCCGGGTAAATAGTTAGAAATTTAAAACTGTATCCATTTCTACATTTTAGTGCATTGCATTTGCACTTCATTAGCTTTTAATCAGGAAAATATAACAATTTTCTCAACTGTTAAACGATCTATCAGGGCTAAAGATAAGGGAAGTATCTCAAAAACTAAAATCTATATTTCTGCATTAAACCCTATGGTGTCACTACTCATTAGAATTGTCTCTTCGAGACGATTCTAATGAGTAGTAACACCCTAGGGTTTTGTGCTGAAATAAGTGAGAAAATGTTGAATTTGTTCAGATTACTCCCTCTTATCTTGAGCCCTGTCTATTAAAAAATGTTGCATAGATACACCAGTATATCAAAAATATTTTGTAAGTCTTGTAAATAGGAAAAAAACTACCTCAAATTTATTCCTCTAAAATGGAATCTAGAAGAAAACACATTCAGTCCACTGCAAACAGATTAGATCCAGATAAGATGTAAAATAACTTGGCATCTGATCTGTGAGGCTTCTAACTGTTTGCCACACATATGGTATTTTAACCCATTACCCCAAACATAACGCTTTTTTAAACCTTTGGTTAATTCCTCTACTGAAGAAAGTTGTTCAAATTTATACAGTCATGAATTTGTATGAGAAGAAATATTTGCTATATTCTAGCAGATGGTAGCTTAAAGCAGGCTGAAAGTAAAGCAGAATGTGCCTTAAGGCACATTCTGCTTTACTTTCAACCTGCTTTAAGTGGTCACCTTTCTTCAATACTAGAAAAAGGCTACGGGGTAACGGGTTTAAACTTTATAGAGAAGATACCATACAACATCTCTTTTCAACATCTCTGGTATTAATGCAGGAAACTCCATTTTGGTAGCTTTCTGCATTGCTTTTACCATTCATTAATGCTACAAAATTTGCTTTATTACTTTTGATTGCAAATGGAAGCCCAGAGTGTGGTCGCATGTCTTGTCATTTTGATTTACACAATTCGTTGCAAACATCTATGCACTTTGGAAATGGTAACTCGGCATCTCATCCAAATCATACTTCTTCAGCCGTAGGAAAGGAAACAAATCTATTTAAATCGGCATTGTAGAGACAATAAGAAGATGGCGATGAAATTTATATTTCAACCCTTCTCATCTAAAGCAGGGCTCCAAATAAAGGGGGTATTTCAAAAACTAAAATCTCTATTTCTGCGTTAAACCCTATGGTGTTACTAATCATTAGAATC
This sequence comes from Gari tellinella, assembly GCA_922989275.2. NCBI lineage: Eukaryota > Metazoa > Mollusca > Bivalvia > Cardiida > Psammobiidae > Gari > Gari tellinella. The sequence continues at coordinate 59,428,803 of OV277867.1, forward strand.
GTCTCTTTGAGACGATTCTAATGAGTAGTAACACCATAGGATTTGGTGCTGAATTGCGTGAGAAAATGTTGGATTTGTTCAGTTTACTCCCTCTTATCTTGAGTCTTGTGAAGTGGGATTCAATCTATATCAGTACTTGCATCTCACCCGACAAAAAAACTAAAATAACAAAAGCAAGTTGGCGTCACCATCATCATGGACCAATGCTGACTTGGAGGGACGTTAATCCCTAATACGAGTACAACTACTACTATTACAGCGCTCAGTCTCTACAACGACACCCAATGGAAGACAATAAATATGTGTGTTGTTCGGAGGGAGCCTTTATCGGGAGAGAAATTGGCTTACATTTACAAACAGCTTGAATCCAGATCAAACGCCGCGTAATGCGGCATCTCATCTGGATTCAAGCTATTTGTCACTCGTCATTTAGTTGTTTCTGTCAAAACGTCCATTATGTAACTTTGAGAAAAACAGCAGACGACAATTTTAAGCAGATGATCTTGCAACAGTAGAAGCAATAGACATAATTGTTTGTTTGGGGAACTAGGGCTAGTGTCGTTGTAAGGAGGGAGTCGTTGTTGAGAGGGCCGTTATAGAGAGGGAACACTGTACTACTTATGTGCATAGTTCTTGTGAAATGTTAACAAAGAAACTTAACTCTTTGCATGCTAGTAGCGGATACATGTGCCACAGTGATTACCTTTGCGAACAGTTTGGATCCTGATGAGAAGCCGAGTAACATTGTGTCTCATCAGGAACCAAACTGTTTGACACTCTGACCCTGCTTTGAAAAGAAATTTTTAAGCTTTCTGTTTTACTGTCACCTTGCTTTAAGCTCCTGTAGGAGTTTTCTGTTTAAATGTCACCTTGCTTTAAGCTCCTGAAGAAGCTTTCTGTTTTACTGTCACCTTGCTTAAATCTATCACCTTTCCTTTATATTACCATTTTCTCCATAAGGAGATTTCTGCTTTACTTTCATCTTACTTTAACCCATTACCCCATAAATATGACTTTTTATGCCTCTAATTTATTCCTCCACTACAGAAAATAGTTCTTTTTTTATATGGTCTAGAATACACACCATAAAAAGTTTATTCTATATCCTAGCCGAGGGAAGCTAAATACAGGCTGAAAGTATAGCCGAATGTGCCTTTCAACCTGCTTTAAGTGGTCAACTGTTACAAAACTAGTAACCAGCTAAGGGGTACAGGGTAAACATGTTACTTATTTTCAACACTAATACTGAATATGCAATTTTGGCATCTATGTGGAAGAGAGGGTAAATGCACCCAAAGGCGCTGCCGTGGAGAAAAGGGTTGTCCCAATACCCAATAGCCTATTTCTAAGTTTTGAAGACAGGTGACCACTTAAAGCAGGTTGAAAGTATAGCAGAGTGCCCCAAAAGTGTGGCCTCTAGTGTGTTCACAAGCAAAACGTTTACGAACTCACAACCAGCGTCACATTTTGACACTGGACACAAGTCATGTCTTAACCCATTACCCCATAAATACGTTTATTTACGCCTTTAATTTATTAATCAACTGAAGTAAAAAGTTCCTGTTTATACAGTCATGAATGTAAATCATAAGAAATATTTTCAATATCCTTGCAGATTATAGCTTATAGCAGGCTGAAAGTAAAGCAGAATGCACCTTAAGGTGCATTCTGCTTTACTTTCAACCTGCTTTAAGTGAATACCTTTCTTCAGGATTAGAAATAGGCTATGGGGTAAATGGTTAATGGGTTAAGCAGTCATTTGTCTGTAGAGATTTGCATGCTACTTCATTAAGTAGCTGTTACATAGAGGGTATACTGTATAAGAAACCAAAGACTTGTTGCTTGAAGCCTTCAGTAGTTTTACTGTACAATAAACAGAAACAAACAAAAGAGGAAACTGTGTCTAAAGTTTGTTCTATTTATTAACAATACCTACTTGGACAACAGTGTTGGTCTTTTGGTCTCCTGAACAGTTTTAACTCATTTTGCATTAGAGCTCCAAAAACAAGAATACAGTAAAGAATGACTAAACTGAATTAAAGAATGACCACTTAAAAGAATGATAGATTTAATTGTCCAGGACAGATAGGTGCTAGGTGAAAGTAAATAGTAAACTGCAATTGATCTTAACCATTACAAATAAGCCTTCTTTTTAAAATTATTCTGTAGTTAAAATAGTAGGCATTAACCGTATTACAGTCAAACTTGTATTAAGTCAAACTTGTATTAAGCAAAAACTTCAAAAAAGATATATGAATAGCACTTATAGGTAAGATGGCAGCTTAATGCAGGACAAAAGCATTACTTTTGTCCGGCATTAAGCAGTCATCTGTCTTTAACCCATTTTATGCGCGATACACTTTAAGGTGTACCTCTAGGCAAACAGTTTTGATCTCAGATCAGGCCCCACATTGTGGGGCCTGATCTGAGATCAAAACTGTTTGCAGCTAATTCAACATTCTATCAGAAACTGCTAAGATCTTTTGCAAATATTTGAGTTATACCCGCTGCAGACGACGTTTTAAAATGGCCACCAAATATTACCCAGCATACAATGGGTTTAAGCTTACAAAGTTTCTTCATTCAGTGGCTGGTCAGAACAAATTTGACTCACAGTATAAGCTCATAGCGAGCCATTGCAGCAATTATCTCCCTTTGTAATAAACAAACCATGGCTGACATTAACATGCATGTCAAACATTGTGTGTCCACTTAAAATCATTACATTGTAAAACCAAATATATCAGATCTTATTGTTAAATGACAGCAAAACTTTTTAGGTAAAAAATATTTAAAAAAAAAAAAGATAAAACAAAATGTTTGATGAATTTGATCTATATATGCTATTAGCCCTTAAGCCCTTGTATTGCTTAGTTTTCAAATGGACCTTTCCAGGGAAGTTAAGGAATCAATGAAGAAAACACTGCACTTTTGAAATTATCCCAAGAAATGTAAACGAAAATCCATCCAGGTGTAGGGGTATATGTTAAAATAGTATTGCACACTTGGTGTGCATGCTTTATTTGGATTATACTTACATAGATAGGCATAGTTAAAGTGATGAGACATCTTTTGTTATTATTTCATGTTCTAGTACATGCATGGATCCAGAGGGATGGGGAGGGATGTATTCTCAACTGTATGTTAAATCTTCTTGAATGGACACCCTCTGAGAAAATGTGCTGGATCCGTGCATGTAGTATCTTATACATACAATAGGTGTGTAATGTACTTGAGAAGTTCACTTTTATATATAGTCCTCAAACATAGCATTTTCATTAATATTTCAATACAGTGTCAACCCCTTCTCTGCCTTATCCTGAGTACAATGGTTGCTTGCAAAGTTGAAACAGTCTGGATCCTGATCATACACCAGAAAATGCTGCTTCTGATCAGGATTCAAACTGTTTGACACTCATTTCAAGATTTTTTCGGCCAAAATACTTAAATCTAAAAATTGAGAAATAAGAGCAGATACCACAAATTGTTTAAAGCAGATGACACTAGGTGAGTGAAGGGGTTAAAATTTGTTAGTGTAAATATATTCTAATTCACCTTTAAAACAGAACATCTATGTTCAACAACCATAGAATAAGCATGCACATTAATCTCTTGAGAAAGCTGGTTGTTTTACCTCATAAATACGCCTTTGTACGCCTTTAATGTATTCCTCGACTGAAGAAAATAGTTTCACTTTATACAGTTAGGAAGAGGCACTGTGAGAAATATTTTCTTTATTCTAGTAGATGGTAGCTTAAAGCAGGCTGAATGTAAAGCAGAATGTGCCTTAAGGCACATTCTGCTTTACATTTAACCTGCTTTAGTACTCACCTATCTTCAGAACGAGAAACAGGCTATGGGGTAATGGGTTAATCCATCTGCCCATGTCAGCATTCACTCATTCCTCATTGGTCAAGCTCTGTAAAAGTGCAGATGTATTTGTACCTGTATCCTGACTGACCTGACTGGCTGGTTAAAGCAGGCTCAAAGTAAAGCAGACATCTCCTTCAGTTGCCTTTCAACCTGCATTAAGCAACTGTCTGTCTTAAACATCAGCAACAAAGCACTGGGGAAAAGGTTAATACAGGATAAAAGTAACTGAGAAATTTCCAATAGGAGATAATCAAGCATTTGGCTGTCATCTTCCTCAAAGACCATGCATCTTCTTCCAAATAGTTGCTGAATACATAGTTAACTTATTCTTAAAAATAATGCTTAAAACAATACATACAAAACTAACCATTTCTATTGGTCCAACATCCTATGATACTTTATTGCCCCAGGTTATATGTCTATATTATGTCACGGTGATCATGTGGTATTGGAAAATGGAATACTTGCCTATGAACCAATGAAAATTCACAACCAAATTAAGTCTATGTGATAATGAAAATTATAACACATGATCAATACACATGTACATAGTCCTCATCAATGATAAAATACAATGAAAGAATGGTTCTATTTACAAGATTAAAAATTTGTTCATATATTTGCATTTGTTTCTAGCTTTTTATATATAAAATAGAATATGTTCACCTTTGTACATAAAAAACAAAACAAAACAAAACACATGAAATATAATATATACATACAAATGTATATGTGTTCCAGTTGTATGCTGGAGTAAACATTACCCATACAATACTAAATTTTCAAACTTGACTTTTGAGGGGGTTGTGATAAAATTATTCTTTAAAAAAGTATTGCAAACAGTGCAGACCCTGATCAGAGGGCTCCTTTGGGAGCCCTCTGATCTGGGTCTACACTATTTACAAACAATGTATACACTGGGTCTACATTGTTTGCAAACAATGTATACACTGGGTCTACACTGTTTGCAAACAATGTATACACTGGGTCTACACTGTTTGCAAAGACATGGTCTAAGCACTGTACAGGTCAAATATTCCACAACAAACAGGACAAGAAATTATCCAATTAACAAATAATGTATAAAACTCATCCAGATTAACAAGTTCCCCTGTCTAACTATTTGCCATGTGTCCGGTGTTAAGTCAAATCTGTATGCTGTACTCTTACAAACTCTCACCCAGACATGGCTGCTTAATACAGGAACAAAATAAAAATTGCATCTCCATTAAACAACACTTACTATTTAATACAGTCAGTACAAATGTTCTCAACCCATTATATGTTTGATATACAGAGCTACCCCTCTTGAGCAGCATATCAAAAATCTTTTTAAAATAAGGTCAAAGTGTCAAATGTTTTGGATCCTGATGAGATCCCAACTAACGAGACATTTCATCTGGACCCAAAATGTTTGCACAGGTACTAGAGACAAAGTGGCTCACAAAAACAATACATTACTGGATTTAGCTACCATCTGTTATCAACACTAACCATGCATCTTATTTCCAATTGTTAATTAACAAAATTCATATAAGATAAAAGAGAATCTGATGCTGATTTGTCATTTGTTAAAAACCTTTATTAAACTCGACTGCAATTGTTATATATTATATAACCTGCTTAATGCTTGCTTAATAAAATTCAAATTTGTTTAATTCAAATGACAATTCATATTAGATCCAATGCATCTCATTCCATTGTCCATATAATCCCCGGACTACCATAATTCTAGTTCATCTTTCAAGATCAAATCTTAAAATTGGGTCGGTCAGCATATGAGGTAGAGTTATAATGTCTGTCCATAAAACTGTTGTCAGGGTTATCCCCCCTGGAATAGGAGTTATCCTTATAGTAGGAGTTGTCTTCCTTGGCATACTGATGGTCAGAGTGATCTCCCCTTAAATAAGAGTTCTCCTGATAGGAGTTGTCTTCCTTAGCATACTGATGGTCAGAGTAATCTCCCCTGGTGTAGGAGCTCTCCTGAAAGGAGTTGTCTTCCTTGGCATACTGATGGTCAGAGTGATCTCCCCTGGTGTAGGGGTTCTTCTGATAGTAAGAGTTGTCGTCCTTGGCATACTGCTGGTCCCCTGCATACTGTTCCTGGTGGGTGTATCTATCACTAGAGTAGGAATTGTTGTTGGCATCACTGGGGTCTTCAGCCTCCCGACTTCTCTCCTCCCCGTCACTAGACTCAGACTTATGTGGAGTTCCTGACCAAGTTTTACGTCTTTCAGCTGAAAAGAAATTCAAACATAACTTTGGATTGACCATACCTCATTCTCCCCTAAAAGTTTCCATTGATAATTCGACTTTCAAATCAAGTATAGTCCATCATTTATGATTATTTAGGGTTGTGTTCTACAATATTGTTCAAAATTACAATAACACATTCAATCCCAACGATGACTTTACTCGTCAATCCAAACAGTGTACACTAGTCTTGTCCTATGCAAACAGTTGAGTGGATAAGAAAATTAAGGGCATAAAAAGGTGTATTCATGGAGTAATGGGTTAAATCTTATCGTGCTAAGCGCGACTTGGCTATTATTTGCAAATAGTTTGGATCCAGATCATCCACCAGTTAACCCACCATCTGATCTGGATCCAAACTGTTTGTCTCTCATATTTAACTTTTCTTCAATTTAAAAAAGCATGAAAACTTGTTTTGACTTTTTTTCAGTCGATATATTTGAAACAGACAAAAATTCACCATGATAAGGATTAATATAAATTAAATTGTACAGTGTTGAACTAAATTATCTCAAAGTCGGTTTTGTCCCTCATATTTTCTTCAATTTAAAAAAGCATGAAAACTTATTTTGACTTTTTTTCACAGTCGTTTATTTGAAACAGACAAAAATTCAGCATGATAAGAATACAAATTAGATTGTACAGTCGAACTTCGATATCTCGAAGTCGGTTTTGTCGAAAATACCTGTATTTCAAAGTTAAAACATGGCTAAGCCACGTTTTAACTTTGAAATATGGGTATGTTCGACTTAACCAAGCATGAAATAATGCAGTTCATATGGCGAACTATCTGATAGTTCAAGTTAAACGAGTTCAAGATATCGAAGTTCGACTGTATCTTAATTCCTCACTGTAAGAAAGTTCCCTACCTGCAAACTGCCGTGACTTGCGTTTCACCTGTTCAGCGAGTTGCTGATTGATACCGAGTAATTGGGCGCGTAGACGCTTTTCTTGCTGAACTCGCTCGTGAACCTCGCCAGCTACCTTGCTCACGTCGGGTTGGGATAGGGAGTGGACGCTAAAACATAAAATTATTTAAATTTATGAATATATTAAACATGAAATATATTATAGTTAAACCTCTCTCTTAGTTCTTTGCATGCTTGGTTATGTTTTCGTCTGCAACAATTGTCGTCTACTACAGTTCTAAAAACAGAATTTTTAAAATTTCTTTTTCAAACAGAGTCAAAGTGTCATGCAGTTTGCTAGCATGCAAAGACTTAAGGGAAACTAATATTAAGTTTTTTTCTAGTCTTTGAATGCTTAGTAATTGTGGTCTGCAACAATTGATGTACAGCATAGAAGAAGTCATTCTTTCAAGCTTAACTCTTTCCTCCCTGAAACTTAAAATGGACAATCCCTGTTTCCATTTGAGTCTAGTCCATTTCTGACTTTTAAGGGTTGTTTTTGTCAATGTTTTGCATTATGACAAACAGTAAATACCCAGATCAGAGGGCTCCTTACGGAGCCCTCTGATCTGGGTATTCACTGTTTGCATAGGACAAGTGCACTTTTCACATGTATACTGTTTGAAAAGGACGCCTATATGCGGGACTAGGGTTCAAAGGGTTAAACCAGCACACAATGCACTTGAAAGAATAAAATTACAAATCCTTAAAAGTTTTAATGCATTACATTAATCTGAGTGGCAAAAAGTTTGGATCAGACGCAGGGTTATTGGGAAAGAATACCATCTTCTCCACTGTATGTTACTGCTCTCATATGAACATTTCCTAACATTTTATTTTAAAACTAGGAACACATCAAACAGTTTGGATCCTAATGAAGTATCATGTTATTTGATGTCTCACCTGGATCTTAATTGTTAGAATGGTAATCACTACCAGTAGACTCAATACTACAAACTCGCGTTAGTTCGAACATACACATATGTCACGTTTTAACCTTGACATATGGGTATATTCGATTTACGCAAGATCAACTAATCAAAATTTCACTTTTGAAATACTGGTACGATCCGTTTAAGCGAGTTCGAAGTACATGTATCTAGTTTCAACTGTTTTGCCTTTATCATGCAAAGAGTAACTTGTATAAACATATTAGATAATTTAAACACAAGTCAATCTCAAACACATTTTATGATATTACATGCTTATTCAAACTCATGTCATAAAGTAAAAACTCCCTAAAGCAACATTCAAAATATCATACTGATAATATCTATTTTCAGCCAAAGGGTTTCCTATTCAAAATAATAGTTAAGTTATAAATATCATGCTAAGTGACCAAGTACAAGTTAATGTTATGATTATATTTACGCTTGCAGTAATTACAGAAAGGATACAACTTATCCATTCAAAAATGTTAAAGAGTATAGTGTCAATATTATTAATCCATAAGAACCATTACCCTGTAGCCTGTTTCTAGATTTGAAAATAGGTGACCACTTAAAGCTGGTTGAAAGTAAAGCAGAATGCACCTGCTTTAAGTGGTCCATGTTTCCAAAAATTTAGAAACGGGCTATGGGGTAATGGGTTAACCTATAACTCCATAGGTACACATTTTATGCCTTTGTTATATTCTTTCACAAAAGAAAGCAGTTCGAACATTAGCAAATATGAATATGGTATGTATCGTAGCAAGTATTTTGTATATTCTAGGAAAGGGTAGCTTACAGCAGGCTACAAGTAAAGCAGAATGTGCCTTACAGCACATTCTGCTTTACTTTCAACCTGCTATTTAAGTTGTCCTTGTCTTTAAAACTAGAAACAGGCGATGGGTTAATTGGTTAAAAGATTATCTCTGAAAGGATATTAAGATTATCATTAGTCTCTTAGTTGTATAGCAACCTAAACAAGAACTGTTGTAGCTCGTCGTTTCAAACAAATTCTAATAATTGTACAGGGCCAGCATTTCTTCAGATTTTACGAAATCTTCGGATTTTATCCCAGCAGATGGTAGCTTAAAGCAGGTTGAAAGAAGAGCGGAATGCGCCTTAGGGCGCATTCTGCTTTACTTTCAACCTGCTTTAAATAATCGTGCTTGAAAAACAGAAAATTTGGAAATCTTAGGAGTTTTCATGATCTACTTATGGAAGTCCTGATTGTAAATTTCGGGGCAAACAAATCTGATATAACTACAAACCACTGCAACCAACGCTACAAGGGTTACAGCACAATTTCTCCTAGATGCTATAATCATTGTTGCCATTGTGCAACATCTTTTCCTTAAGGATTTTTTTTATTTCTTGAGGGCAGCCATAAGTTGATCTTGAAAAATCTTGAGATTTCCAAATTTTATATTTTTCAAGCTTGATCCTAAGATCTCCAAAATTTCTATTTTTCAAGCATGATTACTTAAAGAAGGTTAAAAAGTAAAGGATAATGTGCCTTAAGGCACATTCTGCTTTACTTTCAGCCTGCTTTTAGCTACCATGCTAGGATAAATATCCGAGGAGTTGGAAAAATCCAGAGAAATGGCAGCCCTGTTTCTTTCTTTCCTGGCTTTCCAATTTGCCAAAAGACAACAGCTATCATGGCCACACTATATTAAAAGCATGCATGTATTTCAAGACCCTTGGCTGCCTAAAGGAGGATGATAGAAACAACAGTAAAGCAAAAAAGCTCTTGAAGAAGCTTTCTGCTTTACTTTCATCCTGATTTTAGCTGCTATCTGAGATCTTCAACGTCACCAATGAACCTTTCAGTGTATGGTTAAAATAGCTACATGTATCATGTTAAATGTAATTGATTTTGATTTTTCAACATTTCTTCACCTATCTATCTACTCCCTAGCCTTCTCTCCATCACCTTGGTAACAACACTACCCCCTCTCTTGTCTACAATAATCTAACCACTTTCCCTTAACCTCTCTCTTATCACAATACAGGGCTGCCATAAATTGATGATGAAAAATCGTAATATTTCCAAATTTTATTTTTCAAGCGTGATTCTATGTCATAGTGCATTTCTAGACACCAGGCCACTTAAAGCAGGTTGAAAGTAAAGTAGAATGTGCCCTAAGGTGCATTCTGCTGTACTTTCAGCCTGCTTTAAGTTACCATCTGCTAGGATAAAAATCCGAAGATTTTGGAAAAATCAGAAGAAACGGCAGCCCTGACAATGACAAACAAAGATTCTGGCAACTTAAAACACGTAACACAGGAGCAGCCCTTTCAATTGATTCATTACTATTGATTCATTCAATCTAATCTGAGCCTACATTGTTTCATATTTGTAAATGATCTGTTAGCTGTTCTTGTTTGCATTATGTGCTCTCAGTGGATTCAGGGCAATCCTGATCCCATTTTTATTTTTTTTAATACAGGTAAAAAAATGTATAGCTTTTATTCTAAAGCTTTGGTCAACCTTAGGCAGATGGAAGGGTGCGCAGATGAAGTGACTTTTGGGCAGATGAAGTGATTTTTTGGCAGATGAAGTGATTTTCAGGAAGATGAAGATATTTTTGGGCAGATGAAGTGACTTTTGGGCAGATGAAGTGATTTTCAGGAAGATGGAGATATTTTTGGGCAGATGAAGTGATTTTTGGGCAGATGAAGTGATTTTTTTATTTATTTTTTTCCCAGGCACATGAAGAGATTTTTAGGCAGATGAAGTGCTTTTTTGGGCAGATGAAGTGATTTTCAGGCAGATGAAGAGATTTTTGGGCAGATGAAGTGATCTTTGGGCAGATGAAGAGATTTTTTGGGCAGATTAAGTGATTTTTGGGCAGATGAAGAGATGTTTTAGGCATATGAAGTGATGAAGTGATTTTGGGGCAGATAAAGTGATTTTTGAAAACAATGAAGATTTTATAGAAGATGGTTACAGTAACTATGTAGTTATGAAATGGATACTATGCTCCTTGTTAATACCTTTTAACCCATTACCCTATGGTTGATTTCTAATTTTGCAGACAAGTGACCATTTAAAGCAGGCTGGAAGTAAAGCAGAATGTGTTTTAAGGCACATTCTGCTTTACTTTCAGTCTGCTTTAAGCAATCATCTGTCTTCAATACTGAAAATAAGCAATGGGGGAGAAAGGGGTTAAGCAACCTTTCATAGATTATGCTTATTAACAGTCACTTATACAGGTTGTAGCTAAATGTAAGATAAAAATAATAATGTAGAAAGCTTTCAGCATTATTTTCATCCTACAGCTAGCAGTTACCTGCCTTTCATTACCTGCACACTTATTTGAAGAAAAGTTGCTTAACACATTCAACCCTAGTGATGAGTATAGTCGTCATTTACAAACAGTGTACACTTGTCCTATGCAAACAGTGTAGACCCTGATCAGAGGGTTCCTTATGGAGTCCTCTGATCAGGGTCTACAGTGTTTATCATTTTGAAATATATTGTTAAAATCATCCTCAAATAGTCAAACAAGAGCCCTATGGGGCATATTTCGCTCATCTGAGAATAGCTGAAAAAATGGAGATAATGATTTATGTCCAGGACTGACCTAGATATGCAACAGACCAGAACAATTTGAACAAAATATGTAAAGGATATTTAAAAGTGTCACCATACAGAGTATAAAAGCTCTGGCCATATTAGTGTAGAGGCCAATTTGACCCCAGTGGCATAATTTGAACAAACTTGATAGAGGACCTGTAGGCAATGCTATGTGCCAAATATCTAAGCTCTGGTCCTTGTAGTTTCAGAAAAGAAGATTTTTTAAGTTTTCATTGAAAAAAATCTATTTTTAGCTCATGTGCCCTAGTTATGCAGCCGACCAGAACCATTTGAACTATTTTGGTATAGGACATCTAGAAGTGTCACCATGCCAAATATAAAAGCTCTGGCCATATTAGTTTGAGAGAAGAAGACGTTTGAAAATTTCACTATATAACTCTATGTAAAACTGTGACCCCCGGGGCAGGGCCAATTTTGACCCCAGGGGCATGATTTGAAACAAGAAAACATGACAAAAGGGAATTTTGTTGCCAAGCTTATGACCCTTATCCATGACACATCCTCTTATCAAGCTATTTCCATTACCGGTAAATGATATTTATTTCACTAGCGTCAGCAGAACTGGAGTTATTTTCCATATAATAAAATATGACAAAGGGGAAAAACAAAATATTGCTGCCCTTGTGCATGGCATTTTCTCTCATCAGTTTCTTTCCATACATAAAATTTCATTACCATAGCATCAGTAGAACTGGAGTTGTCTTCCGGACAAGAAAATATCACAAAGGGAAATTACTCCAAAAAACAACGATGTCAGAGTAATGGCCTTTGCAAATGGCACTTCCTCTCATTAGGCTCTTTCCAAATATGCAATTTCATTTTACCAATTACCCCATAGCCTGTTTCTAGTTTTGAAAATAGGTGGCCACCTAAAACAGGTTGAAAGTAAAGCAGAATGTGCCTTAAGGCACATTCTGCTTTACTTTCAAACTGCTTTAAGCTACCATCTACTGGGATATAGAAACTTATTATCTTATCTTACATTTTCATGACTGTATAAAGTGGAATTATTTTCTTCAGTGGGGGAATAAATTAAAGGCCTAAAAATGCATATTTATGGGGTAATGGGTTAACAAACATCAGTATTTATCAGTATTTATGGGGGTGTGGGTTGAATTGGAATTGGACATTCAGATAACTCTAATAAAACCATTATTAAACATATGTATAAATATGGCATAAGACATAATTAAATAACTGTCAGTGGATCACTTCCAGATCCTGTTTCTCCAAGTATGAAGCAGACTGAACCATTTCTAAACTTTAGCAGACAACATGTTCAGCAGACACCACCAGTTCTGTTTGTCAGTCAGGAGCTGCTGGGGCTAACCCTTACCAGACTGAAATGATGTCTGCTTAAAACCTACTGCAAGTGAAAAATGTACAAAAATCCAATTTAGAAAATGTTAAGTTGGTAAATGAGTGGCAAATAGTTTGGATCCAGATTAGATGCAGCATTATGTTGCATCTGATCTGGATCCAAACTGTTTGCAAATATTGGCTATTTGCCTGTAGTATATTAAGGGTAACTCAGGTAAATACAGTTCTGCATAAATCAAAAATACCATGAAACCTGCCTAGAGCAGCACTGTGTAGGGTGGGGTCAAGTGTGACCCTAGGGATTTCATTTGAACAAACTTTAGAGGGATCCACCAGGAGATACGTACTGTAAAAATATCAAAGCTTAGGGCCTAGTAGTTTTGACAAGAAGATTGTTTAAAGTTTTTCGCATTTTTTAATAAATTTCAATAAGTAGTCCACTTTAAAGTTTCATTTTAACACTTTCTGTAGAGAAGCATCCAAGGAACATCGTGAGCAAGTTAGTCTTTTCCTCAAACTCTCGGTTTCAGAGGAGATGTCGCTTGAAGTAAATTTGAACGGCCGGACAGACGGACGATCAAAACAGCTCACCTTGAGCCTTCGGTTCAGGTGAGCTAAAAACAGACTAGATGTATGTTGAAATTGGAATTGTCCATTTAAAATTTCAAGGGTGAATGAGTTAATACAAAAAAATGTAAAAAACTTGATTATGATTAGACAACAAATTTACACAACTATATCAATATATCACAATAACCCATTGATGCTAGGCAATTCCTTAAAAGGAGTTTTCACTGTTGTCTGCAGAGTTTACTATACCAAAGGCTAATTAATTGTATAAAAGACAGGTGACAGCTTCCAGCAAGGGGACAGTAAAACTGAAAGTTCTTACAGGAGCTTTCTGTTTGACCGTCACCTTTACTATTATCATTATTATTATTATTATACCCAATTTATAAAGCGCTCTTTTCACACAGGAGTGCTTTAAGCAGTCACCTGTCAAACATCTAATAACTAATTTAGGGGTTTTAATAGAGAAATTTTGCTGTAAGTACTTATCAGCTAAGATGTAACTTGACATTTCAAATCCCTGCAACTGTTCTTATCTATCCCATTACCCCAGTTTCTAGTTTTGAATACAGGTGCAAGAAGGTTGAAAGTAAAGCAGCCTTATGGCACATTCTGCTTTACTTTCAGCCTACTTTAACCTATCATCTGCAAGGATAATATATAGCAAATATTTGTTATGAAAAAAATTCAGGACTGTATAAAATGGAACTGTTTTCTACAGTGAGGGAATACACCAAAGGTGTAAAAAGGTGTATTTATGGGGTAATGGGCTATATTTACTCCTATGATCAATTTATGAACTCTTCCAACAACTGCTATGGAAGATTTTATTGTACTACCAAGTTACCAACACATAAATGGGTTAAGTTTAGGATTATGGGACAAACTACACAAGGCTATCAATGTTTGTACTGTTAGCAACAGAATTGAACAATGGTAGCATATGCTAGTACAGTGAAGTCATGCTTTTACTGCCAGTAAACCGACCCGTTATATATTTTCTGTGGTCATAAAAGAAGGAATTCACTGTACTAAACATAACCATACAACATAACCAAACACACTTATAAATAAGCCTTGACGTGGCAAAACTAGCCTTATTGCACTGCAAGATTGTACATGACCAAGCACCAGTGTCATCCCAGGCTCTGTATCTGAGTTTGGTCTACACTGCCAAAGAATGTATAATCATTATAATACTGCTAAATACAATGCTTTAGATGCATGTGGGTGTCAAACAGTGAAGATCAAGGCCAGCTGCCGCGTCTCTGACCCGGCAGCTGGCCTTGATCTTCACTGCTTGCAATGCAATAAGTCAGGTTTTTCTCACGGCAAGGCTCAAATAAAATATGGTAAGTCACAACATAGCCAAACACACTTAGTATAATACTAGTATATGTTAAGTCACAACATCACAGAACTCATTCTATCTAGGTTTTAGTTCGGAACAACAAACAGAATGTTACACTATACTGCCTGACAAACAAAGCAGCTCTGTGGCCAAGAAACAGCAGGGCTGCCATTTCTCCGGATTTTTCCTAAATCTTTGGATTTTTTTCTGGTACATGGTAATTTAAAGCAGGCTGAAAGTAAAGCAGAATGCGCCTTAAGGCTCATTCTGCTTTACTTCCAGCCTGCATTAAGTAGTTACATGTCAACAAAACTAGAAACTATGTGGTAAAGGTATGATTCATAAAAAGGCACTTGAAAAATGCAAATTTGAAAATCTTAGGATTTTTCATGTCTACTTATGGCAGCCCTGAAACAGTGGTTATACAGACACCAATATCATTCACTTACCAATTGCTGCAGCACCCAGGAAAAAAGAAAAGGCATACTCCAGACATTAGACTTTTAATAGTAGCATATGGTGATACAGAGCTCCAGATATGGTGAGTACATCTCAAATAGTAAACTCCCTATGTTTCCATTGAACTTAATGATTTGACTTTTCATTAAAATTGTCTTTTTGAGATGATTCTAATGATTAGTCTCGGCGCAATATGACCATGTCATAAAACCCAACTCAATCAATCAATCTAATGATTAGTCACAATAAAGAGACTTCATTAAACCCTATGGTGTCACTACTCATTAGAATCCTCTTTGAGATGATTTTAATGAGTAAGTCACATCATAGGATTATTCTGGAAATGTTCATTTTTACTCACTCTTTTATGGTGCTCTTGTTATGATAACTATAGTTGCAGATTGTGAAGTCAATTATGTGTTAAGCAAGTTAAGCAACCATTTGAAGAGCAATGTGCAATATTAACATTTGGGTGGTTACTTATAACAGGATAAAGATAATGCTGAAAACTCCCATTACTTTTGTTCTGCATTCAGCAGTCGAAAGTCTTTAAGATGTCGACCCTACTTCAAGGGATGGTTGCTTAATACATTAGAATGACTTTGTAAAGTCCACTCATTACAACACAACTGTTAAAGACAAGTGGCACTTTAAACAAGATGAATTTTAAGAAGAAAGTAGCTATCTATCGTGTAATATCAGCTTTAACCCTTTATCCAGCCTGAAAATTCAAATGGGCAATTCTAGTTTCCAATTTCGGTTAGTCTATTAAATAGTCCAGGCCCTGATCAGAGGGCTCCTTATTTAGAAGCCCTCTGATCTGGAAATTCACTGTTTGCAAATGTTGCATAAATAGGGTCCATAGGGTTATTCAGCCACCTGCTTGAAACAACGTTAATAAGAGGGACTTTACAATAATGCAATCATCAGCCATGTTAGTATAATAGTTTCTACTCAATGTCACCAACATTTCACCATATGAGCCAAGATACAAGACAAACAACCTGCTAATAATCCTAATATGCATCTTTACAAACAGTGTAGATTCAGATCAGATGCACAATGTCTAGTGTGTTGTATGACCAGGTGTTACATGTCCTACAGCAGTGTAGAATAGCTGTGAAACCTCTCTATTACAAACTACTAAATTGTGTTAATTATAAGTTGTTTAACAAACGTGACTGCTTAAAGCAAGGTGAACATGAAATAGAAATTTCCTTTTAGGAGCTTTCTGTTTTACTTTCATCTTGCTTTAAGATGTCATCTGTCTTTCATGAATAAATTGGCATTCTTTTTATTGGTCATAATTAATTCTAAGAGAGGTTTTTCTGTAGCTGTTGCCTATAATAAGTGACAAACAATATACTGTTTCGTTTGCAATACAGTCAATCTAAACGACCTCTCATTGACTGCTTAACCCATAGCCCGCCAAATAAATTGTCGTCTGCTATATTTCTCGTCTGCTTCAAGTTTCAAAGTGCTTCAAAGTTGCTCTAAATTGCTGAAAATGTTGTCCGAGTGTCAAACAGCTTGGATCCGGATGAGACGCCGAGTTACTCGGCGTTTCATCCGGATCCAAGCTGTTTGCATATGGAGCTATAGTCGTGACTGGCAGGCTAAGGGTTAAGCAACAATATCTATTGACAACCACAATTAATTGTCGTTTAGTACAAGACTGACTTAGCAGCAGTTGATTTTGGTCTACAAAAAGGTTCTCCAAAATTGCAGCTGGACCCAATGATATAAAGACTGAGTTGAGTCTAAAATCGTTCTCAAGCATTCGATTGGTCAGATTTGAACTTTTGCTAGCAAAAGCTCAAATCTGACCAATCAAATGCTCTCAAAACGGACCAATCATATGCTTGAGCTCAAATCTGAACAATCAAATGCTCTCAAAACTGACCAATCAATACTTGAGACTCAACTCAAACTCTTTATAACCTTGGGCTCTTATCTGGAGCAACTTCGTTTGTAATGCTAAATGCTGTTTCTCTTTTAAATGGCTCATATCAAGTTCATGGTTAGCTTTTGAACAGGCAATATAGCAGTGAGATTATTATAGCAAATTCAATTAAAATTTTACAGAAGTATACACAGCTGTAAATCTTCAACAAGTGATATCATTCCCTGATGTTTCATGTATGATTTACATAGTTTAACCCATTACTCCATAGATACTCCTTTTTACGCATTTAATTTATTCCTTCATTGAAGAAAATAGTTCCAATTTGTATAGTCTTCAACATGCACCAGCAGATGGGAGCTAAAAGCAAGTTGAAATAAAGCAGAATGTGCCTTATGGTGCATTCTGCTTTACTTCCAACCTGCTTTAAGTGGTCACCTGCCTTCAAAACTAGAAACAGGCTATGGAGTAAAGGGATAATGTAAAGTGTTTGTATGGAGTGTTGTTACCACAATTTGTTACTACATTTATACATTTGTAGTTATCTGTAAGGGGATGCCAATTAATGTAGATATAACTCAAATGTGTCATTCACAACAAGTAATTATATAATACACAATAATAACCACAGGGCTCCAGATAACAGGGGAAAAACTGAAGAGATCCAACATCTTGTCACTCATTTCAGGAACATATCCTATATGTTGTTAGTACTCATTGGAATCATCTCGAAAAGAGGATTCTAATGAGTGGTGACACAATAGGGTTTAATGCAGAAATAAAAAATTAAATTTTTGAAATAGTCCCTTATCTGGAGCCCTGAATCAATTATATACTTATTATAATATTACTTTAACCCTTTCCCCCATAGTTTTTAGTACTGAAGACAGTTTCATAAAGCAGGCTGAAAGTAAAGCAGAATGCTCCTAAATGAGCATTCTGCTTTACTTCCAGCCTGCTTTAAGCTACCATCTGCTGGTAAATATGAAATAGTTCTTATGGTGCATAGTTATTACTGTATAAAGCAACTTATAGTGCATATTCATTACAGTATAGTGGGACTATTTTCTTTAGTGGTGGCCTAAATGTGTGAAAAAAAGTATTTATGGAGGAAAGAGATCAAGACATATTACAGGATAGAGTATGCTATAATGTTGTGCAAGAAATACCTTTCAACAATGATGTTCTTACTGGATAAAAATTAGGTCAATATTAATATTAAAATGTATAAATGAAATACACTCGGTTTTTAAACAATTCTATTTTTTGTGATAACATTGCATATGTGACATATTAAAATCTATTAAGCAACAAACATTATATGAGTGAGTACAAAAAATATGAATGAAAATTGCAACAAAAATTTAAACAAATCATGGATTTACTAATATTACAAAAATGATTATGTGTGAATGTCAAATACTTGGTGAAGGATAAGTCTGTCAATGTTTCAATAACCCCCTAGGTTTTTCTACACGCTATGTTAATGCATCTAGTTATAAAACCACTTAATTAAATGTTCAAGGTTGGGTGGTGTGTTGTCTATTGAATACATTTTTAATTTAAATGCTGTAAAGTATAATTTGTACTAGTGACATTACATTGTCCCTAAGACCACAAGTTCATTCATTGACAATAAGTTAATTCATTCAAAAAGTAATGCTGTAAGGTATATTATGTACTAGTGACCTTACTTACTTAGTCATTGAATCTCCTGCCTTCAGCCCTTTACATGTACAGTAATCCCTCCCTACAACAACTTCCTCCTTATGACCCTTGTCCCAGTTCCCTAAACAGGACAATTATGTCTAAAGCTTGTACTGCTGCAATATCATCTGCTTACAATTGTTGTCTGCTGTTTTTTTCTTAAAGTTACATACAAGTGAAGATTTTGATAGAATGAATATAATGACAACTTGACAAGTAACAAACAGCTTGAATCCAGATCAGACGCCACAAGTGGTTCAATGAATGAAGTTGTGGTCTTAGGGTAAAAGTAAGGTATTATTTGGAGATCTAATCGTTAGGTAGAGAGTAAAGGAGAATGAGCCTTAAGGCGTATTCTGCTTTACATACAACCTGTTTTAAGAAGTCACCTACATGTATCTTCAAAACTAGAAACAGACTATGGGGTAAATGCTTAACCCTTTACTCTATATCATGTTTCTAGTATTGAAGATAAGTTCCCACTTAAAGCTGTTTGAAACTAAAGTAGAATGTGCCTTAAGGCATGCTCTGCTTTACTTTCAGCCTGCTTTAAGCTTCAATCTGCTACGATATAGAAACTATTTCTTAAGTTGCACATTTATAACTGTATAAAATGGAACTGTTTTCTTCAGTGGAGGAACAAAGTAAATGCATTTACTAATAAGGTGTATCTTTGGAGTAAGGGCTAAAGCAGGCTAAAAGCTTTCTGCTTTACTTTCAGCTTTCTTCAAGCAAAAATCTGTCGAAAAACACTAAAAAATTGCTATGTGAAAGGCTTCAGATACTCTATTCAGATTACACAAAACTAGTCAAATCTTCAATGACTAAAAACACTTCAAAATGTGAGTGCAAAAACCAAGACCAAAAGAATACTGCAAAAAACGACAACACTCACAGTTTATATACGTCAATAGCATAACAAACAAACGGCAGAAACAGTTTGTATATTTACTTTAAGTTATAGTTAGAACATATTAAGTGAAATCTTAATGGTTAAGAAGGTCAAAGCGAGTCCCAGTCAGCGTGACCCTTCTTAGTCATTAAGAATTCACTTAATATGTTCTAACTAACTTAAAATATAACCTATATTTTGATTGGCCCATTCAAAAGCTTCACGTAAACAAATCTCGCTTATCTGGTTCTGAGATCCCCAAATATGGCAGTGTTTACAACTACAGTACTGTTTAAGCTAAACTATACACCCCAGTGCACTGCCAGTGCACTGGGTTTAAACTGACAGTGCACTGAGAGTAAACTAATTTTGCACTGACAGTGCACTGACAGTGCACTGATAGTGCACTGAGATTTCAATAACAAACTGATAGTGCACTATCAGTTTAAACCAGGTAACTAGCAGTGCACTGGGGAATGACTACGGCTTTATTTTAGAGCTGCAGTTTTTTCTGCAAAGTTTGGGGGGATGATGTATTGATGGTAAACAGAAATTAAAACAGACCCTGATCAGACGTAAAAATATTGTTCAATCAAGAAATTGGTTAAAAAGTGACACATCGCTGTGGATTTTATTGGAGTTATTTTCAAAACACTAAATGTAAAAAAAATTGGATCCAAATGAGTCCATCAAATGGCCTTTCAACTGGATCTACACTTTTTGCATTGCTAATCCTCACTTCAACGACTATATCACGGGTTTGGCCTGTAACCCATTACCCCATAGTCTGATTTTAGTTTTCAAAATTGGTGACCACTTAAAGCATGTTGAAAGTAAAGTAGAATGCGCGCCTTAAGGCACATTCTGCTTTACTTTCAGCCTGCTTACGCTTCCATCTGCTAGAATAAAGAAAATAGTTCTTATCATTCATTTTCATATCTGTATAAATTGGAACTATTTTCTCCAGTAAAGAAGGCGTATTTATGGGGTAATGGGTTAATACAGGTGGTTGTGGAATGTAGATTGCAAGTCACGCATGAAAATCTTCCAGGAGCTTTCTGCATGACTTTCACACTGCATTAAGCAGCCACCTGGCTATAGAGCTTTTACCTAAAAGTGCAACAGAATAATTATCTGAATAAAAGACTTATTTTAAGACATTGATTTTTTTGCAACTAGTGCATTATTATAATGTATGAAATATTTTCTTATTATTTCCGAAAGTTTGAATTAACAGCAATAAAATATTACTTTTATTTTATATACATGTAGTTCTTTTTAAATGTACAGCTTCAATAGATAAGACATCCTATTGAAACCATGCATGTAAAGCCCATCCTAAAAAGCAATAAACTCTGTTGCCATCCCGCTGGGAGGTCGTTAGATTATGTAACATTTCCACAGAGACAATCCACTGGTTATTACATGACAGTTGAAGATAAGGGGCACCTTGACCCTCTACTCCAGGGATATTTAATCATTTGTAACCTTTATTTACTACAATGGTAATCATGAAAAAGGTCCTTAGATATCGAAATTTTAGAAAAGAGCTGTTTTATGAATTAGTACTAATTGAATTCCCCATCTGGAATATTCTTATACTAAATAAATGTTAAAAGTTGTATTTGGGTATTTAGGCAGGTGGCAGATAAAACCGCTAAGAAAGCCACACAGAGAGATCCCATGCATAACATTTTTATTGTACTAAGCAGCCACTTGTCTAAACCTATTACCCCATATCCACTGCCTAGTTTTGAAGACAGGTGGCCACTCAAAGCAGTTTGAAAGTATAGTAGAATGTGCCTTCTGCTTAACTTCCAGTCTGCTTTAACCCATTACCCAATAAATGTGCCTTTTATGCCTCTAATTTATTCCTCCAGTGAAGAAAATAGTCTCAATTTATTCATAATTCTTTAATTTAGTCCTCCACTGATGGAAATAAATCTATTCTATATCCTATCAGATATTGGCTTTAAGGCCCATTCTGCTTTACTTGCAACCTGCTTTTAGTGGTCAACTGTATTCAAAACTAGAAACAGGCTATGGGGTACGGGTTAATGGAGATCAGTGCTTCTTCAATGAATTATTCCTTGATTGTTAAAAGTTTGAAAGTAGCAGTAAACTCTCTTTTCTGTGATCTCTAAATCAAAGGCTAATTACTTCACCAGAACTTGAGACTTAAAATTAAGAAACTGAAAAATCTGCATAATTTATTGTTGCATATCGCAATTCACAGTGTGCCTTTAAGTACAGGTTAAATGTATAATGAAATTTATCAGGAGGAGAGAACCACTATATTCTAGCAGATAATAGCTCAAAGCAGGCTGAAAGTAAAGCAGAATGCACCTTAGGGCGCATTCTGCTTTACTTTCAACCTGCTTTTAGTGGTCACATATCACTAGAAACGATTGTAGGAAAAAATGCCAGAGGAAAAAATGCCATAGGTAAATATGCCATAGGAAAAAATGCCAGAGGTAAAAATGCCATTAGAAAAGGGAAAATATGCCATAAGTAAAAATGCCAGAGGAAAAAATGCCATAGGTCCATATATATATTTTTTTAATAATTATGTATTTTAATATGATTTATAAGGTTATAAGTACTTATCAAACAACATATTGAGGGTACTAATGAAGTGGTCTTGTAGATTTAACACAAAATGGGTAGATTTATTTATTGAAATTAATATTTATATTTAGAAGAGAGTGCCTAGAAATATTTTATAATATATTTATTTGGTTAAATTATATTGTAGAGTATATAATATTTTAATATGAATTCATGCTAAACTATCAATGTCAGATCATGATCATGATCCAAACTATAAAACACGTTTTTTGATCATGTCACAAAGCCAGCCAACAAGTTATGGTCAGATTATACCAGACTGCAGGTGTTAATCCCCACTTAATTATGACACTTGACACATAACTCATTCAACCATGAAACTCGTAATGGACAGTTCAAATATCTAATTAAGACTAGTCCATTTCTTGATAGTTTAGGGTTGATGTTAACAATATATTGCAAAATAACAAACTGTGCAGAACCTGACTGCTTTCCTGAAACAGTCTAAATACAGGTCAGATGCCAATTTATTTGGTTTTTTATCTGAATCTACACTGTTTTGCAAATGTTATTCCAGTTGTATAGCAAAGCATTGGTAGATAGGAAAGACATCTCCATGTAGAATAGAGTGTGATCTGGATCCATACTGTTTGCAAATAGAACTCTTATGTATGTTTCTCTCAGACTCCCTCTCTTTCTGTCTCTCCCAAGGATCTGATCTGAATCCAAACTGTTTGCTAAAACAACTCTAATGTATGTTTCTCTCAAGACTCCCTCTCTTTCTGTCTCTCCCAATGATCTGATCTGAATCCAAACTGTTTGCTAAAACAACTCTAATGAATGTTTCTCTCAAGACTACCTCTCTTTCTTTCTGTCTCTCCCAAGGATCTGATCTGAATCCAAACTGTTTGCTAAAACAATTCTAATGTATGTTTCTCTCTGAAGACTCCCTCTCTTTCTTTCTGACTCTCCCAAGGATCTGATCAGAATCCAAACTGTTTGAAAATAAAAGAAATAACTGAATAGTCTTATCATTCAATAAATGATGAAAAAGTCAACAAAATGTTTTCGACAAGATCAGGTTCTACACTGATTGCAATTTTATTTTCCTATTTATTTCATACACTCATATGCCTGTTTGTCACTGTCAGTAAATTTCTTCTCTTTTTCTGAAAACAGTGTAGATTCTAGACTTATGTTCAGCATTGTGTTTGTCACTTTTCAGTAAGGAAATGTGATGGCACATTCAATTTTATTCTAAATAGCTAACTGATTTTTGAAATGATAAAAAACACTCTTTTGTGCCAAACAGTTTGGATCCTGATCCGACACTGACAGTCTACTATGAGCATGTCTTTTTCAAATGGATGATCCATACACTTAATACCAATTAGTTCCATTTTTATATTCTTTTATCAAACTTTTTTTTTAAAGTTTCACTCAATTATCAAAATAAAATATCAATATGTTGCTTCAGAAGTTCTTATAACTTGATAAAAATATTATAATACAATAAATTTCATATTTTATTTATAAACCTGTGGCATTTTTTCCTCTGGCATTTTTACCTATGGCATATTTTCCGTTTTCTTATGGCATTTTTACCTCTGGCATTTTTTCCTATGGCATTTTTTCCACACACCCTAGAAACAAGCTATGGGGTAATGGGTTAAGCTGCCATCTGATAAGGGGATGCTATAAGTTGATCATGGAGAATCCTAAGATTTCGAAATTAAAGGATAAAAATATCTTAAAAGTATATATTTGTCTTAAAAAGTGTACCCTTATAAAGCATACTAGTCCTATGCAAACAGTGTAGACCGGATCAGAGGTTTCCTGAAGGATCATTCTGATCAGGTTTGCAATAATTTTTTTCTGCAGATAAAATTGATGTATGCTTAACCCTTCTACTGCAGTAATATTGTCTGCTTTGATATTGTTGTATGCAAAAAAATATTTAATAAGATTTGTGCATTTTTTGTAGTTCAGAAAGTCTCTGAGTCGAATGTAAAACAGTTTGGATCCAGATCAGACGCAATATAATGCAGCGGCTGATCTAAATCCACTTTTTTCACTTAACAATCAAGTTGTGATCAGCAGGGTAAGTGTTAATTGCAACAACTATCTTTAATCCCCTAGATTGATACCCTACTGTGATAATTGATAAGCAATTTGATAAGGGTGCCCTTATCAGAAAGTATAAGTATCAAGCTGTGATATGGGGATCCATGATGAGGGACGGATTAGTTTCCTTAACCCATTACCTCATAGCTTGTTGGAAGTTTGAAAGAAAGATGATCACTTAAAGCAAGTTGAAAGTAACGCATAATGCACCTTAAGAGGCATTCTGCTTAACTTTAAGCCTGCTTTAAGCTACTATCTGCTAGGACATACAATAATTTTGTCATATAAAAGGTTTTTTTTTCAGAGGAGGAATAAATTATAGTCGTAAAAAGTCACGTTTATTGGGTAATGGGTTAAAATGCTGCAGCTACAGCTTATAGAATTAACACTGGTACGACAACATTACAGCATGTTATATGGACATGTACTCTCTTTAGTTTCTGGCACATTTACCCATTCCCCTATTAGCCTGTTACTAGTTTTGAAGTTTTGAATGACTTAAAGCAGGTTGAATTTAATCAGAATGCACCTTAAGGCACATTCTGCTTTACTTTCAGTCTGCTTTTAGTTACCGTCTGCTTGTATTGCTTGATTAAAAGTGACAGAGTTCCTATTTTAGGAGAATTGATTTTAGGCAATAATAAATTATTTTGGTTGTTAAATTATACAATGTTTTTGCAGAATATTCATGACATAAAAATTACACCTGTGTAGTCTTGTCCAATGTTTAAATATTGAAAAAGGTCTAAAAACATATATTATACATGTATGCGTAAACTGGTATTCATGTATAATAAAAACTGCAGCTCTAAATTCAAAGCTGTAGTCATTCCCCAGTGCACTGCTAGTTACCTGGTTTAAACTGATAGTGCACTATCAGTTTGATATTGAAATCCCAGTGCACTATCAGTGCACTGTCAGTGCACTGTCAGTGCAAAATTAGTTTACTCTCAGTGCACTGTCAGTTTAAACCCAGTGCACTGGCAGTGCACTTTGTGTATACTTTAGCTTAAACAGTACTGTAGTTGCTACGAGCCTGATTGCGCCCAGACACCACGCAGCGTCGAAAAACAACAAAATTCTTAATATTTAAGTGCCATACTTAATGGGTAGCAAAAGGCAGTTTGATTGGTTTAAAATGTAGGTTATATTCTAAATTTGGTTATTAATTTACTATATCATTCTGTATAAACAGTTTGTATATCTACCTTAGATTTGGTTATTAATTCACTATATCATTCTGTTGGATAAAAGCTTTTGATTTTTTCTGACCTTATTATAATATTATGGTTAATTCATTATTTATTAATGATTTTGTGGATGAATGCAATGATAGGAATTAAACTGATGCAAAAGAGGCCATACAAAGCTCTAGATACGGGGGGAGTAAACTGAACAAACCAACAATTTCTCACTTATTTCAGCACAAAATCACATGGTGTTACTACTCATTAGAATCATCTCAAGGAGACGATTCTAATGAGTAGTGACAACATAGGGTTTAATGCAGAAATAAAGATTTTAGTTTTTGAAATACCCCCCTTATCTACAGCTCTGGTGCAGTCATAAGAATATAGGTATACTTCTTGAGACTGAAATGTGTCATAAAACAACAACAACAGTGAAATAGCACTTCCAGGGCTGCCAATTCTTTTGATTTTTCCTAAATCTTAAATATTATACCTAGCAGATGGTAGCTTCAAGCAGGCTGAAAGTAAAGCAGAGTGGGCCTTATGGCCCATTCTGCTTTACTTTCAACCTGCTTTAAGTAATTGCCCTGGAAAAAATGAAATTTGGAAATTTTAGACTTTTTCAAAATGAACTAATGGCAGCCCTAAACTTCTGCAGGACAACACAATAATCATTAATGTGTCATGACTATTACAGTACAACATAAGCCAGTTATGATGATATGGTTGCTACAAAAAAATTATGAAATCTAATAAAGAAGACTATATTTTGTAGACTCTAAAAAACTGGTATTGAAAAATATAGCAAATAGTATAGACCGAGATAAGGTCAAACATACTGTATGGCCCTGACCCCAAAAAACTAAAGTTCCATTTGCCTATTATTGGGTATGACCCCAAAAAACTAAAGTTCCATTTGCCTATTATTGGGTATGATCCCAAAAACTAATGTTCCATTTGCCTATTATTGGGTATGACCCCAAAAACTTAGTTCCATTTGCCTATTATTGGGTATGACCCCAAAAACTAAAGTTCAATTTGCCTATTATTGGGTATGACCCCAAAAACTTAGTTCCATTTGCCTATTATTGGGTCTGACCCCCAAAACTTAGTTCCATTTGCCTATTATTGGGTATGATTCCAAAAACTTAGTTCCATTTGCCTATTATTGGGTATGACCCCAAAAACTTAGTTCCATTTGCCTATTACATGTATTGGGTATGATTCCAAAAAACTTAGTTCCATTTGCCTATTATTGGGTATGACCCCAAAAACTTAGTTCCATTTGCCTATTATTGGGTCTGACCCCCAAAACTGAGTTCCATTTGCCTATTATTGGGTATGATTCCAAAAACTTAGTTCCATTTGCCTATTATTGGGTATGACCCCAAAAACTTAGTTCCATTTGCCTATTACATGTATTGGGTATGATTCCAAAAAACTTAGTTCCATTTGCCTATTATTGGGTATGACCCCAAAAACTTAGTTCCATTTGCCTATTATTGGGTATGATTCCAAAAAACTTAGTTCCATTTGCATATTATTGTATAAGATTTTATCATCAGGGTACATAATTCAACCAGCAGAAGGTCTAATATTTAGTCAGTCTAATAAACCTTTAACAGAAATATTGCTGATGAATTCCGTCCATCAGTAAATCTATTCAAATGGATGATGGATATTTGCTTTGTCTGCAATGCAACAATTGCCATCTACTTCTATTCTAAAAATAGGATTTTCTAATACTTCTTTTCAAAATATGGTCACATTGTCAAACAGTTTGGATCTTGATGATACACCTTATTTTGCTGCGTCTCATCAAGATCCAAACTGCTTATTTTCATCTCAAGCAAGCAAAGAATTAACCCATTACCCAATATACTATTTCTAGTTTGGAAGACAGGTGACCACTTAAAGCAGGTTAAAAGTAAACTAGAATGTGCCTAAAGGCACATCCAGCTTTACCACAGCCTGCCTAAAGCTACTTATCTGTTAGGATATAGAAAATATTGCTTACAGTACATGTACATATTCAGGACTAAACAGTTTAAAGAGGAACTATTTTCTTCAGTTGAGGAATAAATTAGATGTGTAAAAAGGCATTATTATAATTTATTTGGTAATGAGTTGACCCATTACCCCACTAGCTTGTTTCTAGTTTTGACGATAGGTGGCCACTTAAAGCAGGTTGAAAGTAAAGCAGAATGTGCCTTAAGGCCCATTCTGCTTTACTTTCAGCATGCTTTGCTAGAATATTGAAAATATTTCTTATGATGAATATTTCTTACTGTATAAAATGGAACTATTTTCATCAGTGGAGGAATAAATTAAAGGTGTAAAAAGGTGTATTTATGGGGTAATGGGAATCATCGCTCATGAATTCCGTCCATGATTAAATCTATTTCAACATGGCCACTACAACAGCTGACAGTTTATAGTAGAGGGCATCTAGCGTCAAAAATCGAAATAAAGGAAAAAAAATGCACAGAATTGATTTTTGTGTTTTCATATGCTCCAATATGTACCGAATGACAGAAAAAAAGTCTAGGAAAATCAAACGATGCGAAATATGATTTTTGGGGTAAAATGGCTAAAATAATAGGTGAAAGCACGAATTTTTGGGATTTCCACACTGCGATCGTAGAAATCAAAATAAAAACTTGAAATCTACAGGCTAGACACATATTAATGTCAGCTGTGGAATGGTACTTGTTAAGATAAATAAAATTTTCAAAAAACTGATTTTTGGGGTGAAATTGTCAAAATATTAAACCAAAATCACAAATTTGAGGATTTCAAACAGACCCTGACATCTCATAGCAAATAAAGGAAATGGAGCACAGAGTTGATTTATATGTTATTATTTGCCTAAATATGTACCAAATAACAGACAAAAAGTCTAGGAAAATCAAACGATGCGAAATATGATTTTGGGGTAAAATGGTTGAAATAATAACTGAAATCACTAATTTTTGGGATTTCCCTTCTGTGATCGAGGATATCGATATAAAATCTCGAAATCTACAGGCTAGACAAATATTCATGTCAGCTGTGGAATGGTACTTGTTAAGATAAATAAAATTTTCAAAAAAATGAATTTGGGGTGAAATTGTCAAAATATTAAACCAAAATCACAAATTTTGAGGATTTCAAACAGACCCTGACATCTAAAAGCAAGTAAAGGAAATGGTGCACAGAGTTGATTTATACGTTATTATCTGCTTAAATATGTACCAAATAACAGACAAAAAGTCTAGGAAAATCAAACAATGCAAACTATGTTTTTTGGGTAAAATGGTTCAAATAATAACTGAAATCGTTAATTTTTGGGATTTCCCTTCTGTGATGGAGAATATCGATATAAAAGCTCCAAATATCCAGGCTAGACAAATATTCATGTCAGCTGTGGAATGGTACTTGTTAAGATAAATAAAATTTTCAAAAAAATGATTTTGGGGTGAAATTGTCAAAATATTAAACCAAAATCACAAATTTTGAGGATTTCAAACAGACCCTGACATCTAAAAGCAAGTAAAGGAAATGGTGCACAGAGTTGATTTATACGTTATTATCTGCTTAAATATGTACCAAATAACAGACAAAAAGTCTAGGAAAATCAAACAATGCAAACTATGTTTTTTGGGTAAAATGGTTGAAATAATAACTGAAATCACTAATTTTTGGACATCACTATAAAAGCTCCAAATATCCAGGCTAAACACATATTCATGTCTACTTTAGAATGGTCCTTGTTAGGATAAATAAAGGTTTCAAAAAACTGTTTTGGGGGGTAAAATTATCAAAATGTTAAACCAAAATCACCAATTCTTGTTTGTAAAACAATCTAGGAAAATCCAACAAAGCCAAATATAAATGTTTGGGTATACTGATTAAAACAATTAATGTAAATGCATGTTTATGGAAATTCCACACCATGGCCTTAGACAGGAATATAGAAGCTACACATTTACAGGTAAGATACATATTACTGTGCACTGTAGCCTTGTACTATTAAGGATGAATTAAGCTTTAATATGAAAACCCTTATCTTTTCATTTCACTACGGTGACCTTAGATATGAAACCAAACGTTCAAAGTCTATAACTTACACACATACATCATTTTAATGTAGCTTAGTTAAAGTAAAGACAAATCAACCGGTAAAACATTTAAACAGACACATGTTTTTAATGTATTGTGACTTTGATTAAAAAAAGCTCCAAATCCATTTAAAATGCAACAGGCACCATGAAATAAAGCCTATAGCACTAGTACAAATAAATTATGATTTCTAAAATTAATAAATTTTGGTGATAAGATATAAGTTAAACGAAATCAGTTTTCACTGAGGATTTTTACAGTGGCATTGGATGTGACCATCAAGTCACTACAGTGTATTTATATAAGTTTCAATGAAGTAATATACATGTATAACTTATAATAGTTAAACAAAAAGACAATATCTTCAGTATATTGTTACAGCAATATAACATGAATGTAAAACTTAAAAATATAGTTAAGACAAATATATAAATGGAAACTTTTTATAAGTAAGGATAACTACCATTTTGAATTTCATTACTATAGCCAAACAACTAGGTCTGACGTGTCAAAGGGTGGCCGAGTCCATTTATAAGGGAGATCAGCATTTCAGATGTTCCCGTGTCAAGTTTTAAAGGAAAAGGTTTGGTTATCGGTACAAATAAACGAATTAGTTATTGGAAACATAACGTAGTGGATAAGACGTAGGTAGAAGTATATGATCGGATAACATTTTATCAAGCACGGGTTCGAATCTCGCAGCAACCTATGATATTGTTTTGCCAAAACACTATTTACGATTCTAGAATTACATTGCATTAAGGTAATGCAGAAAGCCCCTTGAAGAAAGTGACTAAAACTTATATTGATATTCATATTTTATCATCAATTTGTTTTGTGAAAGTATGGCTAATATAGGGCTAGAAATCCATGCACCCCTGCCCCAAATTTGACGAACATGTGTATAAATGGTTAGTATAACCACACAGTATGAAATTAGATAATTCATTTTAGATTAAAAAAAGTTTGAGGTCGACGCGGGATTCGAACCTACGCTTATTAAAATAATTCTATCGCAATACACTCTGTGTACCTATATTTACCTACTGCTCTAAAGTGCTAACAATAATATCGCCTTCATTTGTATCTAATAATTATACTAATCTTGATTGTATAAAAATGGTCAGAGAACATGCGGAATGCTGCTCTCCTTAAAAATGGACTCTGCTGACCTTTGACACGTCAAGCCCAGTTCTTTGACTATATGACTGTGGATATGACCAGTAAAGCTTCAAATGCACAAATAAGTTATATATTCTTTCCAAAACAACAGCTTACTAAAGATGATAAATACAAAGTTTGAAAATAACTTTTTGAGGAAAACATTAAAAAATATACATAAAACAGCAATTTTTTAATTTCTGTATATGGGGGAGGATATGAACTAATAATAAAAACTCCAACTCAATAGGCTTGACACAGTTCATTTAAATGAGATATGTAACTAGTTTATCCACAATCACACATAACAATTTATAAATATATAGGGTTTTGGAAAAATACACCCCCTCCACCAATAAAAAAAATCAAAACATAAACGAACGAACAATTTTCTGCGCAAAACTGGTTGGTTCTGATGTTGGTTGGAAACTAATAGACATGAGCTATCCTGTACTTTGAGCTGTAATAATGGAATCTGACAACTGTATGAAATATCAGCAAGTCATAGTATACGCACATTGGGCATACATTGTACATGTAATTTATGTAATTAATTGATCTAACAGTGCTTGCTATATATATGAAATAACTGATAGTGTATATATCACCAGGTCAATAACATTCAATATTCGTTTTGTGGTGCTTATTGTCTACTATCAGTACACACTCTGATTTGACAAGCGGCATTTTAAATGCTGCCTCTAAGCTAGTACACTGGTTTAATTGTCAAAATGCTGTAATTTAACCCTTACTGTGTGCGATGCGAATATAGGTTGTTACTTAACCCTAATTGTATACGAAACAAGAATATATATCATTTGAGGACCCAAATCAGAGTGAGTATAGCCTACAGTACAAAGTATAATGTGTTTTACCTGTAAAATTGAAGCTTTTACATTTATATCTAAAGCCATGTTCTGGAAATTCCAAAAATTCAAATTTAAACTAATTTTTTTAACCAGTTTACCCCGAAAAGTCATATTTGGCTTTGTTGGAGTTTCCTTTATTTTGCTGTTATTTAATACATACTGAAACATGCTAAAACATATAAATCAATTCTCAATATTTCCCCCCTTATTTGCTTATAAGGCTTTATTTTGAATTTTCAGGTCAGGAGATCTCTGCTAAATTCTCGAAAATTGGTGTTTTTTTGTTTAACTATTATAAAAACTTTACTGCATAAATAAGTTTTTTGACAGTTTATTCATCTTTATCAGTACCATTCCACAGCGCAATTGAATATTTGTTTAACCTGTAGATTTGGAGCTTTTATTTTAATAGCCACCATCAAAGTAGTAAAATCCCGAAAAAGCTCATTTACATTTTATTTTTCAACGATTTTACCCCAAAACACCATATTTGGTATTGTATGATTTTCCTAGATGATTTTTCTATTAGTTTGTACATATTAAAGCATATGATAACACATAAATCACTTTTGACTTTGATGGCAGGGATTGTCTACGAAAATCCCCAAATTGGTGATTTTGGTTTAATATTTTGACAATTTAACCAAAAAAACTAG
This sequence comes from Gari tellinella, assembly GCA_922989275.2. NCBI lineage: Eukaryota > Metazoa > Mollusca > Bivalvia > Cardiida > Psammobiidae > Gari > Gari tellinella. The sequence continues at coordinate 59,461,238 of OV277867.1, forward strand.
TTTTTTGAAAGTTTTTTTTATCCTTACTAGTACCATTACACAGTAAAAATGATTTTTTGTCTAAACTGCATATTTGGTGTATTTATATTTATATCCACGTTCACAGTAGGGAAATCCCAAAAATTCGCGTTTTCATTTATTATTTTAACAATTTTACCCCAAAATTCATTTTTCAAAGTTTTAGCTATCCTTAATAGTACTATTTCACAATATAGATGTATAAGTATCTAGCCTGTAAGTTTGGAGCTTTTATAATGATAACCAACGACACAGTACTGAAATCCCTAAAAATGGCGTTTTCATTTATTATTTCAACAATTTTGCCTCAAAAAACATATTTCGCATATTTTGATTTTCCTAGATTTTTCTTCGGTTATTTGGTACATGCTCTACCATATGAAAACACAAAAACTATTTCTGTGCATCTTTTTCTTTATTGGGATGTTTGACACCAGGGAAGCTCTACTAAAATCTCCAAAAATTGGGGTTTTGTTTAATATTTTCATGATTTTCACCCAAAAAGAACCATTTTTGAAAGTTTTATATATCCTAATTAGTACTATTCCACAGTGGATATAACTGCCAGTCTAATTTGTAGATTTGAAGCCTTTATAATAATACCCAGGGTCACAGTATGGAAATTCCAAAAATTATCATTTTCGTTTATCAATTCAATCATTTTACCCCAAAAAAATCATATTTCGCATCGTTTGATTTTCCTAGACTTTTTTTCTGTCATTCGGTACATATTGGAGCATATGAAAACACAAAAATCATTTCTGTGCATTTTTTTTCCCCAAAATTTTTAAATGCCCTCTACTATTAGTTCCATACAATATTACAAGGTTATTGTAACTTCAAGATGCAGTTACCATGGTTACAGAGTAACCGTCCACATGCCACTTACCTGTAGAGGTGGGTAATAATAGCGACTTTTAAGACAAAAATCATCGTCACGAATCAGTTAAGATGCATCAACATTCTCTATTATAGGGCAAAATTTACAGGAAAAACAGGCACCCTAGACTCGACCTTTCACCATTGCTTTATCTATTCAGGGCTCCAGATAAGGGGGAGTAAACTGAACAAATCCACTTTTTTCTCACTCATTTTAGCACCAAATCCTATGGTATTACTACTCATTAGAATCGTCTTGAAAAGACAATTCTAATGAGTAGTGACACCATAGAGTTTTAACGAGAAATAAAGATTTTAGTTTTTGAAATACTCCCACTTATCTGGAGCCCTGCTATTCATCATAAAAATATCTTTTCAAGTGTCTATACTGCACTGACAAAGAACCATAGAAATCCTGACTAGTTGCTGTTTTCAGTGGCTTTCTGCTCTACTTTCAGTCTGCTTTTAGCAACTACATAACACCCCTGTTTTTAAGACTCACTAAAGATGAACTTAAATTTCCATCTAGATCTTGACAGGTGGCTGCTATAAGCAGACTGAAAGCAAAGCAGAAAACTCCTTCAGGGATTCTTTTCTTTACTGGTACTTTTAGTCTGCTTTAAGCACCCATCTGTCTCAAACACTGAATAAAAAGCTATGAGAGAGTGAAAGGATTAATAACCAGATGGTTTATAAAAAGGCCCAAGAATATCATAACAATATCAGGGTATACATCTAAAGGTTAATTACAGATTATACAGAGGGACAACTTGGACAATAACATTACTTTTACTGTGAACAACATTACACAACATCAACATAACAGACATACATATAAACAGACACATATACATGTGACACATAGTCACATTTATTACTTTCATAGTATCTGTGCAAAGTAAAAGTAGAGGTATTAATACTAACATAATATCACAGAAAGTTGCAATTGTTAACTTCATGATCAATCTTAGCCTGTCATAACTAAACATGCTGTAACCCTTACAGTGTTGTAAAACCTGAACTGTATATCCTTTGCAAACAGTGAAAACCCAGATCAGAGGGCTCCTTAACCCTTTCCCTTATAGAAGCGACTTTTAGCGCATTCATTTTATTCATCCGCCAAAGAAAATAGTTCCATTTTATACTGCCATGAATATGAACTATAAGAAATATTTTCTATATACTAGCAGATAGTAACATAAAGTAAGCTGAAAGTAAAGCAGAATGTGCCCTAGGGCACATTCTGCTTTACTTTCAGCTTACTTTAATAAGTCACATATGTTAAATACTAGAAACAGACTATTGGTTAAAGGGTTAAGGAGCCCTCTGATCTGGGTCTTTACTGTTTGTCTTAATTTCAAATACTGTTTCGAAATCACCCCCTGAAACCAACATAAACCAGTCCTTTTTCGAACAGACTGTTCTACTTTGCAGCCATCTGATCAGGGTCTTCACTAATGTTTCCAAAACACCCCTAAAATCAACGTAAACTGGTCCATTTTCTATAGTGGAATAGTCCTTTTGAAAAACTTAATTAGCTTTGTCAGGGTTAATACTGTGCAACATTCTATCTTTATTGAGAAGATATATCAGCAAGTTTAACCCTTAGCCTGCCACTCACGACTATAGCTCCATATGCAAACAGCTTGGATCCGGATGAGACGCCAAGTAACTCGGCGTCTCATCCGGATCCAAGCTGTTTGACAGTCGGACAACATTTTCAGCAATTTTGAGCAACTTTGAAGCACTTTGAAACTTGAAGCAGACGAGAAATATAGCAGACGACAATTTATTTGGCGGGCTAAGGGTTAATGGGCATTTCAAAATTACAGAGCTAATGGTGATAACAGCATTCCAGTCTCCAGATAAAAAGCGAGTATACTCCAGTTTTGCCAACATTTTCGTTGATGTTTCCACATAACCCTATCAAGATGACTTTAATGAGTAGTCACATAATACGGTTTGGTGGATAAAAAGGATTTGAAATACAGTGGAACCACAATAATTCAAACTGAATTAAGTAGAACTTAGCTGTATTTCAAAGTTAAATTTTTACCTGGCTTAAAGCGAAAACCATGTTATCAAAATTCAACTCATGAAATATGGGTTTATTCTATTAACATGAATTTAAGGAGCTTAGACTATATTAACTTTATCTGGAGCTATAATTGCTGCGTTACAAGAGAGTATTTTGGGGTATAAAGTGTTCCTATAGTAAGCAAGCTTCAGCCTGTCAGTGAAATATTAACTTGTTTCAAGACTATGGGTCCCTATCTATGCATCTAAGGCTATGCCAGAGGAAAAAGGGATCAAATACAGGGCTCCAGATAAGGGGAGTACTTCAATGCAAAATAATTATGTCTGCACCAAACCATATGGTGTGACTACTCATTAGAATTGTCTCTTTGAGACAATTCTAATGAGTACCAGTAGTCACATCATAAGATTTGGTGTGGACATATTGGAGGAAATGTTTGAAATGTTTAGTATACATGTACTCCTTATCTAGTGCCCTGTTAGGACAATGCAAAATGCATATTAGTCAAAAGCTGGTGAATGTTTCAACCTTATGTCATTAGGTCATGAGGTCATAGGGGTCAATTCTAAGGGTAATATTTTCCAGTCTACACTCAGAACCTGTGTTACCAAGATGCGTAGAGGTCTGTAAGACAGAGGAAAGCTTAACCCAGAACAGAAGATTTGCAGAGAGCTATCTAAGGTACATTCTGCATTATACCTTTCAATCTGTCAGACCTCATTGATCCACAGAAGCGTTACGCGGCGTCTGATCTGGATTCAAGCTGTTTGCAAATGTAAGCCAATTTCCCTCCCTATAACGACTCCCTCCGAACAACGCACATAATCTTTGTCTCCCATTGGAAGTTGTTGTAGAGAGGGAGCGCTGTAGTTCAACACAGATTTGACTGTAGACTGGATGGGTTCTGGAATGTTAGGGTCACAACAGTCTATGTAGGCAAGGAAATAGGAGAAACTAGGAGCAATACAAATGCAGTGTTCTGAGCTGGTATATATCCCTCAACAAACTTTGGGCATTATTGAAAACTACAGTAATTCCTTAACCCATTACCCCATAGCCTCTTTCTAGTTTTGAAAATAGGGGACCACTTAAAGCAGGTTGAAATTAAAGCTTTTACTTTCAGCCTGCTTTAAGCTAACATCTGCTAGGATATACAACATATTTCTTATGGTATATATTTATGAAGGTATAATTTGGAACTATTTTCTTCAGTGGAGGGATAAATTAGATGCGTTAAAAGGCGTAACGGGTAAAGTTAACCATTCCTCTCCCTAGTTGCATATTTTTCCCATCTTCAAACATTTTTTAGCCTTTTAATTCTATCTGTATTGTAAGGAGGGATATATACATGTAGAGCTCTTGTCATATCATTCTCTACTATAACTTGTGTGCGCTAAATTGCAGGCTACCGTCCTGTACATGCTTACCTCTGCTGAGTTAGAATCTTTTTTATTTTCGCTGCCTTTTCCCGTCGCTGTGCCTTCTCCTCTTCCGTCAGATTCTCTTCCTCGTCAGAATCCGGCATATACCTCTCAGGGATTTCTACCTTCTGTGGGAAGAACAGCTGCAAAACAGTGCCATAAATGTTAACACATTCAACCCTAGTGACGAGTATACTCGCCATTTTCAAACAGTATACCTGTGTGGACTACTCTTGTCCTATGCAAATAGTGTAGACCCTGATCAGAGGGCTCCTTAAGGAGCCCTCTGATCAGGGTCTACACTGTTTGTCATTTTGAAGTATATTGTTAAAATCAACCCTCAATAGTCAAAAATGGACTATACTTATTTTAAAATTGTAATTGTTCATTATAAGTTTCAGGGGTGAATGAGTTAAGCCATTACCCCATAAATACATCTTTTTACGCCTTTAAGTCTGGCATATACCTCTCAGGTATTTCTACCTTCTGTGGGAAGAACAGCTGCAAAAGCAGTGCCATATGTGTTAAGCTGGAATTTGAAAACAGGTGATCCCACCAACAGCTTCAACAGATCTGCATTTAATCAATATCTCCACTGATGGTAAATAACCCATAAAACACCTTTTTATGCCTTAAATTTATTTCTCCACTGAAGAAAATAGTTCCAAATTATACTGTCATGAATATGTACCATGAGCAGATGATAGCTTAAAGCAGGCTGAAAGTAAAGCAGAATGTGCCTTAAGGCACACTTTGCTTTACTTTCAAGCTGCTTTTAGAGGTCACTTGTTTTCAAAACTAGAAACAGGCTATGGAGTAATGGGTTAAGCTGGAATTTGAAAACAGGTGGACCCACAGCAGCTTGAAGTGATAGATTAGCTCTTTACTCCATACATACACCTTTTTATGTATTTGATTAATTTCTCCCCTGAATGCAACATAAAAAATATTTCTTGTGTTTTAGAAGATGGTAGTGTAAAGCAGGCTATATGAATAGAAGAAAAGTAACTCTTGTAGACTTGCTTGTATTACAATAATAATAGTTGTGTTCCTTTGTAGCACAATTGGCACTATGTATTGGTGTTTCTTCTGACCTGGCCAATTTACTTTTAGATTGGAACATTCTAAAACTTAAAACGGGACGATCAACATACTCTATGATGTCCGCACAGCCAGCTAGAGATACCGATAGCTGTATTTATTGTCCTTAATGTACAGTAGAGAAGACATTAATCTTTCCCGTTGAAAACGCAAACGCAATGCACTAAACTGTTGAAAATTACTTATGGAAATTTTGAATCTGAGTGGATTACCCGGAGTCTGATCTGGCTCCAACCTGATTGCAATGAAATAATAATTTTAGTGTAAATGCGTATATTGGGAAAGAATAAAATATCAGTAACGTTAGCGCAGCGGTCTCGTGCTGCATGAAGATCATGCTTATATCTCAAGTAGGAAAGTGTAGGAATATATATCCGATGTTAATGGGTTACCTTTTTACCTTAATAATTTATTCTGTTCTAAAAATATCTCAGCCATGTCAGAAAAATCGGATAATAAAAGTTGTGAAGCTTTTTACATCTTGTTCTTAAAATATTTAATACTCATAACTGGTAATACATAATACTTAAAGCTATCTGAATACAAGTTATGTACAACAGTATAATTTCTACTATGTTTTTAATGTCTTTTCCACAACTAGTGGGAGGGAAGTTTTGTAATAACTGCTTCTCTTTTTTTTCCACAAAAGTTATAATTTTACAAAAGTGTATTGCACTGTATACCTTTTTGGACAATTCACCTTTTATTCCATAGATATACTTTTTACTAAGTTTTTAGTCATTCAGACATTCAATTAATACGGCAACTGAAGAAAATACAATGTAGTTCCACTTTATATGCACCGTATAAAATATATTTTCATTAACCTAGCTTAAAGCAGGCTGAAAGTGGGCGCATTCTGCTTTACTTTCAACCTGCTTTAGGTGTTCACTTGTCTTCAAAACTAGAAACAGGCTATTGGGTAAAGGGTTAAAGTGTGTGGGAATATACATGAACATATTATTCTCATACATGTACTTACAATCTCTCTGTCTATGGTGCGCTCGTCAAACTGATCTATTTTTGTTGTGGAACTCTTTACTATATCTGGCACTTCCATCTGAAGAAAACATTACACAGTAACTACCGGTATATAAATCTGAACACAGGAACATCTCCATTAAATGACTGTTCTGGAGCTGAATGCTTTAGTTATCAATTATAATATTTGTTTTACAAGGATACAGTTATTAGCACTATATATCCAATATCTGCCTTCACATTTAAAAGGACACTTCCAGGACCAGTGTGTCAATTAGATGTCAATATAAACATAGATATAGGGCTCTTTGACAAACAAGAACTCTGCAGAATTAGATGTTGATTGTGATAAAAAGTGAAACCAAATCACAGTTATAGGGAGGTGTTTCAGGGCTCTATATATAAGGGCAGATGTTTTGTAGAACTTATCTTTTATTTTATTGCCTTCTATTCATATTCAGTTTTGTTTAACCTTTTGTCTACTGATCAAAATATAACTGATATTTTCAAACAATTTGGATCCAGGCCAGACCCCGCATAATGCAGTGACTGATCTCGATCCAAACTGTTTTGACTGAAAGTCTCTTCAATTTAGAAATGTATAAAACTTGGTTTATCAATTTTTACAGACAATAATATCAAACCAGACTATTTTACAGTAGAATAAGTGTTAACTCTTTATATGCTAGAGATGGAAACATGATTATCTTTGCAAACAGTCTGGATCCTGTTGGACGCCGCGTAACGTGGCGTCTATCAGGATCCAAACTTTTGACACTAAGACCTTTTTTAAAAAAGAAATTTCCAAAAATCTTTTTGTAGAACAGCAGCAGAAGACATTTGCTGCGGACGAAAAAATTACCCAGTATGCAAAGAGTTAAGACTAAGATTTTCTCCATTGAATACACCAGGGCTCCAGATAAGGGGGGTATTTCAGAAACTTTAATCTTTATTTCTGCTTTAAACCCTATGGTGTCACTACTCATTAGAAACGTCTCGAAGATATAAAATAAGTGAGAAAATGTTGGATTTGTGCAGTTTACTCCCTCTTATCTGGAGCCCTTATACACTTACAGAAGAGATGAGGTCTCCGGCCTGGGAATGCTGTTTGGGTGACTGTTGTACATTTGCTTCCAGTTTCACGGGCTGAGAGCTAGAGATGGTCATGTAGCGTGCTTTGTCTCGGTTATTACGACCTTTCTTTAATATTGTTGGAATAGGCTGCACATAATTCCGTCCTGAACTGCTCTGACCAGTCGTTGAGGCAAGATGTGGTAGGGAGGCAAATTTATGTTTGGAGACTTCAGCTGTCACTATTCTGCTGGTACCCCTCACAGGCGGAGGGGGCGGAGTCTTAGTGGGGGAGACTGATACGATTGGTTCTGCTGTAGGAGTAGGAGTGTCATTTAACCCACTGTAGTCCATACTAGTGATACTACTACCACCATTGTATAACTGGGATTGGAAGGTTTTGCTGGGCGGACTGTCACCATGGTTACTAACAGGTGGTGCTACGCTTGATACACTACTAAACGGGGTTGGTTTGCTATTAAGGGAAAATGGCTTGGGGGTCACAAGGTGGAGTGCCGAGCGCCTACGTTCAGAACTAGACGGTGTATCGGCCTCTAATGCTACGGACGCCCAAGCGGGTTTAATGGTGGTTTCTGTAGCGGGTGCTGATTTTTGCTGTGGAAGGTTTTCGTACACGTGGAAGTTGGAATCGGTGTAGTCGGTGTTGGAAGGGATGACACCCACTCGCAGGGGAGGAGGATCTAGAAATACAGGAAACACCGGGTCCATAGCTGTATACATGGGATAATATAATTAACCCTTAAACCCATATGCCTTTTTACACCTTAAAGGACAAGGTTCACGAAGCCTATGATTTGGCCCTGTAAAAAATATTTTTTCCAAAAAAGATTTTTATCTTTATTTTCTGTTTATTTGTCAATATCAGATACTAATACTCCATAATATACACACAAACGACCCAAAGTCAAATTTTGACAATTTTATAGTTTCTTGTAAATGAGCAAAGAGGCCAAAAAAAACAAAAAGGCATTTTTTTGGTACATTTCTCGGTATAAATCCTAAAAATAAACTATGAAGGCATGCATGCGACACTTCAAAATTTTGATATGTTACTTCAACTTAAATATTTATGGTGTACTTAAAATATATTTGTGTCGCATAAGTGCCTTCATTGTTTATTTCTTTGATTTATTCCCTGAATTGTACCAAAAGTCTGCCTTTTTGGCCTCGTGGTCCATTTTCAAGAAACTATAAAGTTGTCAAAACTTGAATTTGGGTTGAGCTTTATGTATAATATGATGTAGAAATATGTGAAATTGACAAATAAAGAGAAAATATAGCTAAAACATAAATTGGAAAAAAAAGATTTTTACGGGGCCAAAATGGAGGCTTCGTGAACCTTGTCCTTTATTCCTCCACTTAAGAAAATAGTTCAAATTTATACAGTCGTAAATATGTAGAATAAGAAAAATGTTCTATATTATAACAGATAGTAGCTTAAAGCAGGCTGAAAGTAAAGCAGAATGTGCCTTAAGGCACATTCTGCTTTACTTTCAACCTGCTTTAAGAAGTCACCCATTTTTAAAACTAGAAACAGCTATGGGGTAATGAGTTAACCCTTTACTACATAGATATGCAGCCATTTTACGCATTGAATTTTTACCTCCACTGATTGAAGAACATAGTACCATTTTATTCAAAGAGTTCCAGATAAGGGGAGTATTTCAAAAATCAAATTCTTTATTTTTGCATTAAACCCTATGGTGTCACTACTCATTAGAACCGTCTCTTTGAGATGATTCTAATGAGCAGTAACACCATAGGAGTTGGTGCTAAAATGAGTGAAAAAATGTTGGATTTGTTCAGTTTACTCACTCTTATCTGGAGCCCTGTATACAATGTACTGTAATGAATGTGCCTACCATAAGAAATATTTTCTCTGTCCTAGCACATGGTAGCTTAAAGCAGGCTGAAAGTAAAGCAGAATGCGCCTTAAGGCGCATTCTGCTTTACAATCAATCTACTGTAAGTTGTCACCTGTCTTCATAACTAGAAAAGGCTATGGAGTTTAGGGTAAATATAGGAGGTAGGGTGGGTTCTTAATCTGTGATTTCAACCTTTTCTATTCTCCCTTTTTGATACACTCAAACTTGTGTTAACCCATTCCCCCATAAATATGCCTTTACACTTTTAATTTATTCCTCCATTGAAGAAAAAAGTTCCATTTTATACAGTCTTGACTATGTATTGTAAGAAGTATTTTCTATGTCCTAGCAGATAATAGCTTAAAGCAGGCTGAAAGTTTACTTTCAACCCACTTTAAGTGATCATCTTTCTTCAAAATTAGACACAGGCTATGAGGTAATGGGTTAACCATTTACCCTATAAATACACATTTACACTTCTTGTCAAGGAGTGCTTAGCATACAAAGGGTTTGTACCTATTAGCTGAGGGTGCTGACCTGGGGCCTGTTTCATAAAACTTTGTACGACAAAAACCGATGTAAGTCAAAACTTTAAAATACATTTACTTTCTGATTTCTCTATCTAGTTTCAAGACGATTCCACAGAGATGTCACAAGACAGGATTAGATGGAGAAATAAATAATAATTGAAACTTTTATAATCTGACTTACGACAACGTTTGTCGTACAAAGTTTTATGAAAGTGTTGTGGATGGAATTATACATACAATTGGTGTGGATACAGAGCTCATCAAATTTTCTGCTCGGTTAAAATCGATATGCTCAATCACTGACATGCCAATTTATCTTTCATGTATATAAAACCTTAGTTTCATATCCCATTTTTGCTGACAGAATTTTTCTCAAGGAGTATTTGAAAACTGGCCATGAAATAATGATTTTCAAGGCTATTGTTTGAAAATACCTCAGAGGTATAAAAGTAAAACAAACAGTGTAGATCCTGATCAGAGGGCTCCTTTACCAGGGTCTACACTGTTTGCAAAACATATATACCAACTAGTTTCCAGCATAGAATGAGTTGAATCCAACCAATATTTTACAACAGTAAAACGGCCATGTGTTTTTATTTGTTATAACTACAGAACTAATATTGAATTGCAGAATTTGAGTAGATTTTAATGTTTACTCTTTCAACAGCGTGGATCTATTTAAAATATACTCATAACATTTGCCCTCTGATCAGGGTCTACACTGTCTGCTAATTTAGAGCAGTATTTATTAAACTACCCAGAATTCCAAGTAGACTGGTTCATATGTTGGTAACTAAAATAATAGCCCACAAGAGTTACTTAAGCGCCAAAAGGGTTAAAACAGGAGATATCTATTCTGCTCTCAATGTGCAAGTCTTACCATCTTCTTTTTTCTTTCCTTCTCGCCGGTGTTCAGAATTTCTCTTCACATCCCGGACAGTTTGTGATTTTGGCATATTCTTTGGTATTAACCCTGTCCATGGAAAATCCCCAGAATAATTATAGGTGTCTACAAAGTAACATTACTCGCCTCAGAATTAGAAAATATGTTAGTTAGGTTAGTCTGGTTATATTCACCACAAAACTTCACAGTTAGTTAGCAAGATAAGCAAAATAAACTTGAGAAAAATAATATTAGTCCAAGAACTTATGCCTTAGTTTACTTTATAACAGTTCTGAAACTTAACCTTCAAGTATTCCAATAACTGTCCTGAAACTTATGCTTCAGTTTACTTGATAACAGTGCTGAGACTTATGCTTCAAGGTCACTTGATAACAGTATTTGAACTTATGCTTCAAGATTACATGATAACAGTGCTGAGACTTATGCTTCAAGGTCACTTGATAACAGTATTTGAACTTATGCTTCAAGATTACATGATAACAGTGCTGAGACTTATGCTTCATGGTCACTTGATAACAGTATTTGAACTTATGCTTCAAGATTACATGATAACAGTGCTGAGACTTATGATTCAAGGTCACTTGATAACAGTATTTGAACTTATGCTTCAAGTTTATACTTGATAACAGAACCTGAACTCATGCTTCAAGATTACTTGATAATAGTGCTGAGACTTATGCTTCAAGGCCACTTGATTACAGTATTTAAACTTGGGTTTCAATTTAACTTGATAACAGTACTTCAACGTAAGCTACAAGCATCCCTTGAAACAAAACTTCAACTTATGCTACAAGCCTATTTGATAACAGTACTGATAACAGTTTGTTTTGTTTGTTAACGTCTTTTTCTACCATCTATTGGCTAATCGGACTCAGATACAGAAAACCCGGGTGCGATGCCCTACTCTTATTATCGAAAGAGTTCTCTGGTTCTTTTAGATGCCAAGTGTAAAGCACTCATACATCAGACCTCGGTTTATAAAGTCTCATCCGAATGAATGAATGAATGGTGTTTTACGGCCCATCGACACAAAAAGGTCATTTAGAGCCGAAGTCTCATCCGAAGGACTTGGTCCGGCGGGGGATCAAACTCACAACCCCTGACATCACCCTTGACTGACAACAGTCCTCAAACCTATGCTACAAGCTTCACTTGATAACAGTATTTCAACTTATACTTCAAGATTACAAGATAACAGTACATAAAGATTATTTAATAACAGTCCTCAGACCTCAGCTAGAAGCTTACTTTAAAGTTCTGAAACCTATTCTTTAAATTTACATGATAAAAGTAATGGAACCTATGCTATAAGCAGAACTCTAGAAAAATGAAAAATATTCGCCTGAAACTGATTTTAAAACCTCTCTGTTACAATCTCTGTATTAGGTGTTTTAGGCCAGTGGCTGCTTAGAGCAAGGGCAAAGAAAAACAGAAAGCTCTGTTTTACTTTCATCATGCTTTAAGCTACCACCTGTCTTTCATACAATCAATTAGCCCTTTTTGTGGTCGTAACAGAGAGGTTTTACTGTATTGTCTGTCCCACCCCCCTCTTCCAACATGGTCTTACCAAAGTAACGCTTGGTATTATCATCAGCATCTCCTATGTCCCACTGGTCATCTCCATCAGTCTCTATATGAACCTGAAACATATACAGCACAACATCAACTCTTTCCTCCCTTAAACCTCAAATGGACAATTCTAGTTTTCAATTTAGTCCAGTCCAGTTTTGACTTTTTAGGGTTGATTTTTACAATCTATGTCAAAATGACAAAAGTGTAGACCCTAATCAGAGGGCTCCTTAAGGAGCCCTCTGATCAGGGTCTACACTGTTTGCATATGACAAGTGTACTCCTTACAGGTACATTGTTTGGCAATGACGCATATATGCATGACTAGAGTTCAAAGAGTTAACCCATTTGTACCTAGCATCCCATATATGGGACATAGGCGTCTGATCAGAGTCTACACTGTTTGCTGATAGGAATTTCAATATAAATCAAAACAGAAATGCAAGTTTGGACCAGGCACCCTTTACATCAAAATAGTCTTATCCTATATATAAGCATGAAAGAATCCACTTGGCATAAATGGGTTAAAGATCATATATACAGAGGCAAAAACAATCGCCTTTCTATTTCAAAATTAAATGCAATAAAATGTAGAAATTGACAGACTCTTGAAAGTGTAGATGATTTATCTAGCCCTTTCCTTCATGAAACTTCACATGGATAATTCCACTTTCTGATTTAATCTAGTTAATTTTCAACTATTTGCGGTTGTTTTTGTCATTGTATTGCAATATGACAAACAGTGAAAACCCTAAACAGAGGTCTCCTTTAGGAGCCCTCTAATCTGGGTCTTCACTGTATGCATAGGACCAGTGATCTCTTCACAGGTACACTGTTTGCAAAGAACGCACATGTGTCATATACAGTGCTCCCTGTCTTCATTGACACCCATTGGGAGGCAGCAATTGTGTGCGTTGTTCGGAGGGATTCGTTATAGGAAGGGAAATTGGCTTACATTCGCATGCAGCTTTAATCCAGATCAGACGTCGCATAACGCGGCGTCTGATCTGGATTAAAGCTGTTTGTCATTCCTCATAAAGGTTTTTATATCAAATTGTCCATTATGTAACTTTGAGAAAAACAGCAACTGACAATTTTAAGCAGACGATATTGCAGCAGTAAAAGAGTTAGACTTAATTGTCCTGTTAAGGAAACTGCAGCAAGGGTCGTTGTAAGGAGGGAGTCATTGTTGGGAGGGGGGTTGTAGAGAGGTAATGCTGTAAATGTGATTGTGACCTATGCCTACCTCGGGAGCTGACTGGGTGTGATGTTGCTGTACAGGTTGGATTGGCATAGCATGGAATACTGGTTCTACCTCCCTTCTTCCAGGACTCTGACAAGAATGAATTAGGCAAAGTTCTTTTTGGTATTATTTTAGTGTTCAGTGATCAAAACTGTTTACCAAGCATTCAGTGGAATTAAATGTCTCTCATGTCAATACTTTTTGAGAAACAGAGCTAAAATTTTAATATTGGAGCCAATCAAATTGTTTGACAGAAAAGCAGCACCTTAGTCTCAGTATTGCTCCCTCATCACTGGTTTAAGTAATATAAGTTTACAAGTTTGCCTTAATTTGAGCATTACAGTATTTAAGTATTTATGGCATTACCACAGTTCTGAAAGCACTTCCTCCTTCATCTGGCTGTGACTGCGGGGGACTGCTATACACTGGTACGGTGGTGCGGTTGCTGAGAGGTTCTGGGCTCAAGTCTCCCCGACCCTGCTGGTGAGGTCCAAGCTGATAGGACGCCAGTAAGGCAGTGACCTGGGCCAGGTCCTTGGACTGACTGGTGTCGAGATCAGTCTCGTAATAGGTTTCTGTAGACTTTCCTTGCTTTGACTTCAACTCTGGACCTGAAAAAAAAACCAGCAAATCAATTGAATAAGATTCTTACCTTTCTCCATGCATGGCCTTAACACATTCAACCCTAGTGACAAGTATACTCATCATGAACAAACAGTGTACATATAAGGAATACACTTGTCCTATGCAAACAGTAAAGATCCTGATCAGATGATCAGAGGGCTCCTGCAGGAGCAGGGTCTGCACTGTTTGTCAGTTTGCAAGATATTGTTAAAATCAATTCTAAATAGTCAAAAAATGGACTAGATTTAATTGGACAATGGAATTGTCAAATAAAAGTTCCAGGGGTGAATGAGTTAACTGATTCAGCCTGCTTTGAGCAACCTTTAACCCTTTACCCAATAATGTGTTTATAATATTAAAGACAGGTGATCACTTAAAGCAGGTTGAAAGTAACTTTCAGCCTACTTTAAACTACCATCTGCTAGGCTATATAGAATATTATGTTATGGTGAATTGTCATGAGGGTATAAACTATTTTCTTCAGTGGAGTAATAAATTAAATATGCTTAAAGTCCAGAAATGGTTAAAGTTTAACAGAACACTGCATTCATTAATGCAAATGTGCCCAATGGCATGTTTGACAATAGATTTTTAATATTTTGTAGATGCCAAGCGGAAAAAATTCTAAAAGAAAGGGTATGTAAAGTGTATAGTACTACCTTTCCTGGTGGGTGATGATGGTTTGTTATCGGGAGACTTTCCCTGTCGGAGATTACTCATCACCTCATGCAGTCTAGCTCCCTGTTCAGACAGCCCTTCCATGATGTTGCGAACCTTGGCCAGGTCCTTCTCCATCTTCATCTTAGTGTGGAGAGACTCACTAGTCTGAAAACATTCAAAGCACCATCGACGCTGAATACAGTATTTAGCTACAGAAATTGTTTTCATATTTAGATGTCACTATGAATGTTTTATGCTTCTTTGTCGGCATACCAACATTTTCTATGCTGAAAACCAGATCATTATTATAAACTACAGTCTATTCACGATACTACGAATCAGCATTGGGCCTCGTCGATTGTTCGTAGTAATGCATTTTCGTAATAATGCATCTTGAGAATACGATGAGATTTCAACCTTACCTCTTCATGGTATCGCCGCAGTATCAACATACATGTATCTACCGTACATCAGTCTGGTAATTGCATGTGTGTACTGGCATTGTCGTAATGCGATGTTGTAAGATAAATATACTTTATCCACGTATCAGTTTGATTTATATTTCGTGTTTGCCAATCAAATTATACATATACGAAAGTCCACTCACATTTAATCAAATTAGTGAAATTACATGTGTATAGTGGAATGTTGTATGTCATAAGGGGTTATGTATAAAACAAGAAACGGTAAGACCAGCTTTACAGAGGGAGAAAACGAAATATTTCCGACATTTCTCCCATTATGTCTCTATAAAGTCATCAAATAGTAAACCCCCTTTAATCTAGAGCCCGAGCCGTTTTTATGCTAGCAATATCATAAGAAGTAGATCTAATGCAAAAAAGAAGAAATGCATCAAAACGTTTACACAACGTATGGATACACAATAAATTAAACACACGGCATAGTAAAGTGTCGTAAAATCGCCATGTAGAATCCTCTTCGGAGTTGCAGACGTAATATCGTTGATAAACGCGTGTTAGCAGTGCTTTAGCAGAAATTATGACCAGTGTACATAAATGTTGTGAATTTTATATTCTTTGAGACAATGACATAACGTCGGTGTCCTTCGAATCGGACGAATATGCCAAATTCCAACTTTTCAGGAGACCAAAAAAACTGTTTTTCATGTCACTTATTACATTGCATATATGACCTTTTCGACCGGTCAAATATTGAATAACACCTAAATTGCAGTTATTAAAAAATATAATTATGTATCATCTTTGTTGCATTTTTCAAATGGTTGCATATTGCATCAAAATAGTTGAGATAATTGTTTAACTTACAGTCGAAGAGAGACCCTAAGGGTTTGTTATGATGTCGATGACACGACTTGTTTAACATCAGTATCCAGCGATTTTTCACTGCATATACGACCTTTTTGACCGGTCAAATATTGGAACCAATCGAAATACGAGATATGCTCACGTGACTATATCTCAGCTGTTTTATTGGTTATCAATACTGATATTATCCCATTCGAAGCGGGAAAATATACATAATCGAAAATAGGAAAAATCCATTTTTTGCAGAATTGCATATACGTCCTTTTCGAACGTAACCGACAATAAGTTACTCTAACAAACAAACCTGGCTTCCGCGGTTCATAACACTATGTGTGATAAAACTTATCAGACATCTCAGATAATTACATAAAAAACATTTCTTTTTATCATTAAAATTTTGCGACATGCAGTCAATCAGTTTAGTCTTGCTACAAACATGCCTGTGTGCTGATCCTAACACGCTGCGTGTTAAAGCGTATTGAGCAGACGGGTGTGTAAACAATGGATAATCATGCAGACTTGAGCAACGGGTGTGTCTTTGTTTACGTAAGTGTAAAACAAAACACAGGTGCGATTCGTACCAATGCATCTTTATTCTACTGTTGAGGTGTTTAAGGGGCTACGAAAACATTTTGTTATAATGTGTTTTTCGTTCTTTTGCATGTTCGTAACAATGCATCTTTTTACCATTGAAATAAGAACAAATTCGGCCGGGACCGGCGGTGTTTTTCGTAGTAGACCGTTATTTCGTAATAACGAGAATCGTAGTATCGCGAATAGACTGTAATGAATCTTGTACAGATAGGGCTCCAAATAAGTGAGAATAAACTGAACAAACCCAATATTTTCTCATTTTCTCACCAAATACTATGGTGTTACTACTAATTAGAACCGTCTCTTCGAGACGATTCTAACGAGTAGTGACACCATAGGGTTTAATGCAGAAATAAAAATTTTAGTTTTTGAAAAGCTCCCCTTATCTGGAGCTCTGGCATATCAATACTTTCTAAGCTGGAAACAAGAATATCTTTATATACATAAATCTTGTAAAATTATAATTAGCTTGTAGGTTGAAATTGACCGATAAAATAAGAATGAACAGATAGACGGAGAGGGGTAAAACAGTATACCCTGACTAATCTTCATAGGGGCATAAAAATGGCCCTAAAAACAGCACATATTTGTCATTTTCCAACATAGGAATTGTCCATAAAAATTCATCATAAAAGAGTTACCTTAGAACAAAAAGTTACAACAAAAGTTATGATTTATCCATATTAAAAGCGACACTAATATAATCACTCAACTAGACAGGCTTTCCTATGACAGCAAGGACCAAAACACATTACATGAATTCTTTGCATTCATGGTTATTTTTTTTTCTGCAACAAATGTCGTCTGCTATTGTTCAAAACATAGATTTTTCATAATTTCTATTCAAAACAGGTTCAGAGTGTCAAACAGCTTGGATCCGGTTGAGACGCCGCGTTACGTGGCGTCTCATCAGGATCCAAACTGCTTGCAAATGTAATCACTGTGGGGCAATTATCTGCCGCTAGCATGGTAAGAGTTAAGGCAGAGAGCGTACCAGTGATGGAGCACTTTTACTTCTTGACACATTGCCATGAACTTTACTCCTCAACAGAGCCACCTCATGCTCTATCTTGTTGTTCTCTGCTGTTGTCTCCTCGAGTTCCTGTAAGACAACTAACAAATAAATATTACATATCTGCTTTAACCCTTTCTTCCCTGAAACCTCAAATGGACAATTCTAGTTTTCAATTTAATCTAGTCTATTTTTGACTTTTTAGGGTTCAATTTTACAATATGTCCAAATGACAAACAGTGCAGACCGTGATCAGAGGGCTCCTTATGGAGCCATCTGATCAGGGTCTACACTGTTTGCATAAGACAAGTGTACTCCTCAAAGGTATGATGTTTGCAAATGACGCATACATGCACGACTAGGGTTCAAAGAGTTAAGTAGTCACATGTCTTCAAAACTAGAAACAAAGAGTTTGCCTGAAAGTTTAATTGAATATTTAACCCCAATTAAATCACAAGCCTATTTATATCCATGTATATTGAATGGTCCTTCCAGAAATTTTGAAATGGACAATTCCAGTTCCAAATCTAGTCTAGTCCATTTTTGCCTATTTAGAGTTGTTTGTGTCAATGAACTGCAATATAACAAACAGTGAAGATCCAGATCAGAGGGCTCCTAAAACAGCCCTCTGATCTTGGTCTTCACTGTTTGCATAAGACAGGATTACTCTTCACTGGTATATTGTTTGTAAATGAAGATTTTACTTGTGTACTATTGGTCTTCATCGTTTGCATAGGACAAATGTACTCTTTGCATGTAATGTGTTTGATATTGATGCGTATCACTACATGCATGACTAGTGTTCAAAGGGTTAACCCAAATCCATACCCTTGGTCTACACTGTTTGCATAGGACAAGTGTACTCTTCACATGTACACTGGTTGCAAAGGATGCATAATTATATGTGTGACTAAGGTTTAATGGATTAACACAAATCTTAGAGCTCCAGATAAGGGAGGTGTATTTCAAAAACGCATATCCATACCCTGGAGGATTCTGCTAGCTGTTGTAGGACCCGAGACAGCTCCTTCTCTATTGTTCTCTGCTGACCAATCAGTTTATCCAGCTCCCGGGGGTTGGTGCAGTTCTGATCCTGTTTCTTCAGCAGTCCACCCAGAGCCCTCTCCAACATCTCCTGTTAGATCAAACAATAAAAGTAAAACCTGTGTGCAGCAGCAGCTCAGCGAAGAAGTCTAGAAATCAATGTATACAGGAGTCCACTTAACTCTTTCCTCCCTGAAACTTTAAATGGACAATTCCAGTTTCCATTTTAGTCTAGTCCATTTCTGACTTTTAAGGGTTGTTTTTGTCAATGTTTGGCATTGTGACAAACAGTGAAGACCCTGATCAGAGGGCTCCTTTCGGAGCCCTCTGATCTGGGTCTTCACTGTTTGCATAGGACAAGGGAACTATTCACATGTACACTGTTTGAAAAGGACGCCTATAGGCGGGATTAGGGCTCAAAGGGTTAATGCAGGATAAAAGTAATGCAATATTCTGCATTACTTTTGTCCTGCATTAAGTTGTCATCTTTATTTAAGAGAGTATATTGATTTTCTTTGAAGTGGTAGCTTAACAAAGCTTTTACTATATTCTATTCCAATAAAAATACATGCTTATTACTGGGACAAAATACTTATAATGACAATAAGTGTAATGTCTAGAAATGAGAGTTCATATGACTTATAACTGAACTAAACATGTAACTTCTTATAAATAAATGTGACTTCTCATTAGTATTATACATGTAAATTATAATATATTTATACATGTATATGTTTCCGAGCTTACTGTAATATTACTGTTTAGTATTACATGTATTTCCATGCCACTTACCCTATCTTCCTTCAGACTTGTCACCTGGAAGGACTGTTCCTGCATGATTCTGTCCAACTCATACAGTCTGTCCAACTTCTCCTGTAAAAACATAACAGCAGCAATTATGGATTGTACTTCCTAACAAATCTGCATTAATTTTAATAGTGCGGACTAAAGTACTATAAAGAGGATGAATTTAAAACAATAAAAGGAGTTAGAAGCAGATGATAGTTTCGGAGATGAACAAATCAAATGATTTCTTGCTATTTACAGGCAAAGCTTCAGCCTACACAATGTATCATTTGTGATGTCATTTATACAAAATGTAACTAATTGCACTTGTAAATAAATGAAATGGATTGAAATGAGTTAAGTTTTAATGAAATTGAATGTATGGAAAATCACTGTGAATGGGTGACAAACTGGAATAATATACTATGTGCCTGATATGGGAAATACAATTTACTGAAAGAAGAACTCATGAAAACCCTGTAGATGGACATGTTCTATTCTCATTAAAATTCAGTCCACTGTCATTGTGAAAAAAAAAAAACATATAAAGAAATTGGTGTTATAAGAAATCAACACAGTGTGTATACCCAGTTACCACTAACTCACCCAAAACACAATCCTGACATGACTACAACTTTACAAACACCTCAACTGTAACAAGTACAATAAAACTCTAACAAGTACAATATGTACAGACATGTGCTTTCACCAGCTAAATATCTACTTAAATGGTGCTCTAGACCGATTGCTGTGTGTCTTTCATACTGGTAATAAAGACTTTCACTTTTATGAATTATATTAACCTGTCCTCCACAGCCATATGTGCACATTATCTATATGAAGCTGTGTTTATTACAGGTGGCTGCTTAAAGCAAGATGAAAATAATAAAGCAGCAAGCTCATACAGGAGCTTTCTGCTTTAGTTCAGTTTGCTTTATGCTGTAAACTATAGTCAACACCATCAATGAATATTGAGTGTAGAAAAGTAAGAACAGATATCCTATGGTGCTTATAGATACAGTGAAGACCTCAGGTTATGTACTGTTTGTCATGCTTTTAAATATTTTAGGGATATTTTATATGTTTGTTATCATCTGTCTCTGCCATCTATGGGCTAACTGGAGACCCTAGAGAGAGGAAAAAGGATACAGAAAACATGTGCACCATTGCCTTACTCTTATATTTTATTCTCTTGTTCTTTCAGATGCCTAGTGTAAAGCACTAATACATCGTATCTTGGTTTATACAGTCTCATCCAAAGGACTTGGTCCAGCGGGGGATCGAACTCAAGACCCCTGGTACCGTAGTTGAGCATGTTACCACCCAGCCAATACAAATTTTGGCATACATAAGTATTTGCCTTGAGAGGCAAAGTTAACTCATTTAATGGAGTATGAAGAACACATTTGAATATTCAACATAGAAAGGAATAAATAAAATATTTGACTTTCAGGAGCACTGATTACAATAAATGGACACAACAATAAATAATGCAATTGCCAGTCTGCTTTGCAAGTAAAAATAAAAGCAAGTGAGACAAAAAATTCAATAAAACCAGACACAGCATTCTATAAACACAAATGCCCCATGAGGCATGCCTGACTCTTAATCTTAATGGTGATTATGAATGGTGAAGATGAAACTGAGTTTGGATAATATGGGTAGATTAGGAAAGGTCAAGGGCAACGACTGTATGGGTATTCAAGTGCTATGGTAAGCATTGTTGATGTTAGATGAAATGGTAAATTCTGCTTAACCAAGGGCTTGAGATAAGCGAAAAATTTTGTATTTTGAACATTAAAATCTTTATGCTTGCTCAAAACCCTATGGTGTGACTACTCATTAGAATGGTCTCTTCAAGACCATTCTAATGAGTATCACACAATAAGGTTTAATGCAGACATGAAGAGGAAAATATTGGAAAACCTGAGTTTACTTCCCCTGTAATAACCCCATATGCATCCATAGATGAAGGACATACAGATGGACAGGTCAATCACTATATGCCCACAGCATCATTAAATGATGCTGTGGGCATGAAAATAAGCTACAGACATCTAAAAACAGCATCTTCCAATAGTGTGAAAAATTGTTGAACAGTAAAATGTGATTTTGATTTTGCAAAAACATCTATGAAAAAAATTCTACAAAGTTTACCACACTAGTACCTCATATTCTTTTGACTGAAATAAAAAATGACTTTCTCAACTTAACTTAACTACATCATTTTGTGTGATTTTGATCATTTAGGTGTTCTCATGCTACACAGTATTACATTGAAAAATCACCAATAGTTTGAAATCTAAATATATTGCTTTTTGTTTCTTCAGTGAACTCTTTCTCACCAGATTGTTTTCAATGATAAAGAATAGTGACTGCTTAAATCAGATTGAAAGACAGATGAATAGGCGGAAAGACAGCCAGATGGACAGACAATTGACAAAGTTACCATTATGTGTGACCCTATGCTGTTGGTAACAAGACAGGCAGAGCTCCAGATAAGAGGGAGTAAACTGAACAAATGCAACATTCTCTCATTTCAGTACCAAAGCCTATGTTGTCACTACTCATTAGAATCGTCTTGAAGAGAGGATTCTAATGAGTAGTGACACCATAGGGTTCAATGCAAAAAAAAAGATTTTAGTTTTTGAAATACTCCCCTTATCTGGAGCCCTGGGCAGGTACACATATAACTCAACAAAGACCTATGGTTTTATCTACCTCCCAACTCCACATGCATACCCTGTATTATATTACCTGAAATAATCTCTGATATTCTCCCTAGCAAAACCAATAAACATGAAACTTGTACAGACATGAAAATATGAGCAAAATTTAAATCAATGTTATAGATTTCTTTTACAAACTGATCTATAAAGTTATTAAAATTTATTTGTATTCTATCCCAACAAGAAAATAAAATCATACAATTTTTTTTTAAATTTATTAACCCGCGGAGCCCCAGTAACAAGTATAAAAATGCTTTACAGTTTACTACATAACACATTACCCGATAAATAGGCTTTTTTATGCCTTTACCTCAATCATCCCCGCAACTTTTTAGTACTTTTACAATTAAATCTAGTCCATTTTTGAATAAATAGGGTGGATTTTACCAATATTTTACAAAATGACAAACAGTGTAGACCCTGATCAGAGGGCACCTTAAGGATCCCTCTGATCAGGGTAATTTAGAGGTTTTTTAATGGGGCCTTAATAAGAGGGGTTGCATTTAAACGTGGGTATATGGTAACCTAACATGATAGAATAGATCTCTTTCAGATTTAAGCAACAGGGTCCCAGATAAGGGGAGTATTAAAATTAGAATCATTAGAATCTAGTCACACCATAGGGCGTAGTGCAGACATAAAGGAGAAAATGTTGGAAAAACTAGAATGATCTCCCTTTTTTATCTGGAAGCCCTGTATGAGCAGAGATTCACACCACTGACCTCTAGGTCTGCCTGTTCCCTGGTCAGCTGTCTCACATCCTCTTCAATCTCCTGGACGACCTGGTGTTCCTGGTGTTGCCGTGAGAACTCTAACATCTTCTTGGGTGGTGAGTACTGTTCTGGGGACAGCAGGTGCTAGAATACAGACAACATTAGTGTAAGTGCTGTATCAAACAATACTTCATGGGGGCGAACATATGCAAACAACTGTGATATTTTCAAGAAGATAATATTAACCCATTACCCCATAGAACCGCCTTTAAGCGCATCTAATATATTCCTTCGTTGTAGAAAAGAGTTTCAATTTATACAGTCATGAACATGTACCATAAGAAATATTTTCTAAATCCTAGCAGATGATGGCTTAAAGCAGGCTGAAAGTAAAGTAGATTGCGCCTTAAGGCGCATTCTGCTTTACTTTTAACCTGCTTTAAGTGGTCACATATCTTCAAAACTAGAAACAGGCTATGGGGTAATGGGTTGATTCATTATCTCATAGATTGTCTCTAGTACTGAAGACAAGTGACAGAAATATAGACAGACACACACACACAGACAAAGAAATATATGGCGAGAGAGTTTTATACGAATTATCTTTTGATATATTTAGAGCTCCAGATAAGGGTGAGTATTTCAAAAACTAAAATCCTTTACGCCTTCACCAAACACTATAATGTGACTACTCGAAGAGGCAATTCTAGGGTTTGGTGGAGGCATATCGGAGAAAGCCTTCGAAAAATGTTGCTTATGCAATTATATCTGGATCCGTGTTATATTGATAATAATGCATGGTTTACCTTTCTGTACTCTGTGGCTAGCATGAAGTTATCTCCCCCATACAGACTGCCCATAGTCACCATGTTACACACCAAGTTGACCAGAGGCTTGTACACCTCCAACTGAAACAATAATACAAATTATTATATACATATCGATGATTTATAGAGATTTCTCAGTTAGATAAATTTGATATCGTCACTGCTGATATCATCACTAGTGACGATATCAAATTTTGAGACATCACGTCATAAAAAAAATTGTGACCTCGCGGGTAAATAATTAATTTTGTGTGGGTTTTTATCTGTAAAAACGTCATTAAAATATATATAATAAATAGAATAATCAATTCCTTTGAATAGATATGAAAAATATATCACTGGAATGGGTTGTTATCTGGTTAAAAAACTCGTCATGCAGACTCGTTTTTTAACTAGATAACAACCCATTCTAGTGATATATTTTTCATATCAATCCAAAGAAATTGATTATCCTCTATGTATAGGTAAGTTTTAATATCTGAGCATCTCAATCTAAACTATTGCCAAATTTTAGACAAGTTGCATTCTTGAAAATGTTGTTAACTAATTGGTTGAAAATGAAAATGATCGAGATGAGATAAAGAGTAAGTATCATCTGCAAATCATAGCCTGTTTCTAGTTTTGAAAACAGATGACCACTTAAAGCAGGTTGAAAGCAAAGCAGAATGTGCCTGAAGGCTTTATCTGTTAGGACATAGAAACCTTTTCTAATGGTAAATGTTCATGACTGTATAAATTGGAATTATTTACTTCAGTAAAGGAATACATTAAAGGTTCTAAAAGGCGCTTCTATGGGGGAAAATGGTTAAGTTATATCAGCGAATGGACTACAGAGTTGACCCTTTCCCTCTATAGCTTGGTTTTAGCTTTCAAGACAGGTGGTTTACTTAAAGCAGGCCGGAAGTAAAGCAGACAGCTCCTTTCAACCTGCCTTAACTATTTGCACGCTAGCGGCGGATATAGCTGCCACAGGCATAACCATTGCAAACAGTTTGGATCCAGATGAGACGTCACGTAACGCGGCGTCTAATCTGTATCCAAACTGTTTGCCATTCTGACACTGATTTAAAAAGAAATTTTGAAAATTCTAATTTTACAACAGAAGCAGACGACAATTGTTGCAGAAGAAAAATTACCCAGCATCCTTTAGCTCTTTATCTTGGCAAGGTGTATATATACAAAGAATCATCAGACACCGTTTTATGAGGAATAAGTAAAAAGGCATTTCTAAAATAGGAGGGGTAACTGAAGGCTGACATTGAGCTATTGCAGTTATGCTCTATATGCTGTATTTACCTTCTTCTCCACCTCCTCCAGATCCCGCTTCATTTCCATATATATGTGATGCTGGGCCTCCTTCTCTCTGTCTACTGGCCGGCCTTCATTTTGCCTGCAACAAACACAACCATAACATAGCATAATCACTTCATGTAAGCAGCTGTTACATATGATTTTAAAAGCAATTAGCACAACAATTAAACTTATGATACTTGGCCATTTCCAACATGGTGGATTGACAGATGGCAGCTTAAAGCAAAACAAATGTATATAGTCTCAAAGAAAGATTTGTTATCATTTTACGTCGCTTTAACATTAATACAGTCATATCGCTAATTACAGGTGGGGGAAGACCGAATATGCCCTTCATGCCCTGTTTCAAGCAAAAATCAGCATCTGGGATTTGAGTAGAACCACAGATCTTCCACGAGCTAGCTAGAAGGCTTCCCCACATGAAAACTCCAAAATACCCAGATGGGATTCCAACCTACAGCGGTAAGGAGATTGTCAGTGACTATAACCACTCAGCCAAGGAGGTCCCTAAGGTCTAAGAAAGAGCAGCTTAATGCATGGTATATAAAATGCAGAACACTCTTATAGGAGCTTAAAGCAAGATGAAAGAAAAGCAGAAAATTCTTTTAGGAGCTTTCTGTGTTTCTTTACTCGGAAACATAGTTTTATCCTTAAATATTTCAACCAACAGGATTAATCTGAAAGGTCCATACAGTTTTCTGTAGTAGATCTCCATAGGTCTATGTTGCTCTATGTTTTTTCTGACGCCGTCTCTCTGGGTGTTGAGTTCTGACTTGTCCCTCCGTAACTGTATCAGCAACAGAACAAGCTCATCATGCTGAAATAAAACATAAACCAGGGCTCCAGATAAGAGGGAGTTAACTGCTCAAATCCACCATTTTCTCACTTATTTCAACACAAAATCATATGGTGTTACTACTCATTAGAATCGTCTCTTTGAGACGATTCTAATGAGTAGTGACACCATAGGGTTTAAAGCAGAAATAAAGATTTTAGTTTTTGAAATACTCCCCTTATCTGGAGCCCTGATAAACTATGTGTGAAGTCGAAATTCGATATCTCGAACTCGTTTAACCCATTAGCCCATAACCTGTTTCTAGCACTGAACATTGATTACCACTTAAAGCAGGTTGAAAGTAAAACAGAATGCACCAGAAGGCGCATTCTGCTTTACGTACAGCCTGCTTTAAGATACAATCTGCTAGAATCAAGAAAGTAATTCTTACGCAGATGCTCATGACTTTATCAAGGGGAACTACTTTATTCAGTGAAAGAATAAATTAAAGGCGTAAAAAGGTGTATATATATGTTTATGGGTAAAGTCTAACATATCTTTATTTCAAGGTTCAAGCCACGTTTCAACCTTGAAATAAGGATATGTTTGACTGATTAATAGAGGCAGAAACCATGAAATAGAACTGTAGCAATATGGACAAATTCGAGTTAAGCAATTTTGAAAGCATGTCACTCACTGTTTTTCCAAGAAGATCTGTCGCTGAGATGCTCATCCGCAATCTAGGGCCGCTCAATGGGAACACACGCTTTGGAAGATCGGTCTCCTGCAAAACAAACAGTATTATGTACATACATGCAAAGAAAGTCAAATAAAAATTCACAAATGTTGGACTTTGTCTCCCCCTCTGATGAGATGCTGCCTTACGAGGCATCTCACCTAGATCTAAACTGTTTGCAAAGGTGATTATGCAGGGCTGCCGTTAGTTGATCATGAAAAATCCTAAGATTTCAAAATTTTCTACATGTATTTTCAAGCACGATTACATAACCCGTTAATTTTAAAATTAGGCGACTACTTAAAGCAGGTTGAAAGTAAAGCAGAATTATGCTTTACTTTCAGCTACCATCTGCTAAAATAAAGAACATATTTCTTACAATACATATTAATGACTGTATAAATTGAGATTATTTTCTTCAGCAGAGCTGATTAATAAACTGAATGCGCTTAAATGCGCTTCTATGGGGGAAGGGTTAAAGCAGATTGAAAGTAAACCAGAATGCGCCCTAAGTGCATTCTACTTTACTTTCAGCATGCTTTCAGCTACCATCTGCTAGGATAAAAAAAATCTGAAGATTTTGGAAAAATCCGGAGAAATGGCAGCCCTGATTCTGTTTTGCGGCTAGTGTGCATAGAGACAAAAACTGAATCCCTGATCAAATTTTGGGACTTTACGTCACCCCAAACGGCATTTAGACAGTATTATAGGGGTAGGTGAAATTTTATGATTTTCATTATGGTTTTACTTAGTACGTACAATGACTTGAGAATCTGGCATATCTGGCTCCTCCCTCACTGTGTGTATCCCTGGAACTGACCTTGGACCTCGCTGACCTTGACCTTTCACATGACCTTCACCAAGTGGTCCTGGAAAGCCATCTGTAAGAAAGAGTTCTTAAATACAGTTGAAACTCGATACTTCAAACTTACTTAACCCATTACCCCATAAATACGCTTTTTAACGCCTTTAAAGCATTTCTCCACTGAAGAAAATAGTTCTAATTTATACAGTTATGAATATTTATTTATGCTTTTCGGTGGATTACCACGATATAGCAGTGGATGATCACTTGGTAATCCACTGCAGTGGATTATCACCAATCGCTTTTATTATGAATTTTCCCCGTAGGGCTCCCCAATAATCGTAGTCAATCGTGTCTTATCGTTAAATTCCGGCAGTCCGATTTGTCGCGAACTACTCACCGGAAGAGCACGAATCCAAACTCGGGAGCAACGAAGTCATTCGGATGACGTCATTATACCGCCAACTGTCACGCGCATGTGTTCGACATAAAACGTGGGGCTCAACACGGGATAAATAATGTACGTTCGCTTTCAATTTTTAAACAATTTCGTTTAAAAAGTGGCTTAAAAGCATAAATAAATAGAATAACTGTGTTTTTTCAGTGTAAGATCGAATTTAATCCATTTCGTGAACATCAGACTGTTATATTTTCACTCGTGGCTTCGCCACTCGTGAAAATATAACGTCTGATGTTCACTCAATGGATTAAATTTCGATCTTACACTGAAAAAAACAGTTATCCTCTATATATCATTAGAAACAATTTCTATTTTCTAGAAGATGGTAGCTTAAAGCAAGTTGAAAGTAAAGCAGAATGTACCTTTAGGCACATTCTGCTTTACTTTTAACCTGCTTTAAGTGACCACCTATCTTCAATACTAGAAACAGGCTATGGGGTAATGGGTTAAATCTACTTTACCAGTACTTCATAAGTTCAATTTCGATACCTCAATCGACATACCCATATTTCAAAGTTAACACGTGGCTAAGCCATAAATTTAGCTTTTCTTGTAATGAATGTTGTGGACTACTTCTTGCGCGAGACTTATAGTCATTAGCTTTATTTATTTAAATAAAAAAGACCTTAAAGACAAACTAAACGATAAATTTTGCCTATATTTGCACACATTGTTTCTTAGGCTATTATCATTCTTCAAGCAAAGTTTCATATATCTTTCATGAAAACTAAGCTCACCCTCGATCTACCTTAAGATATAATAAAATCATAAACATGTGTAATCTACAGTTGTGTCAGGGTGTTCTTGGTTTTTTACCAGATTTCATTTTTCACATGCAGGTTAGTTTCAATATACTTTTTAAAACTCATTCCCTCAAGATAAATCTACAATGATTTCTAATGAAGTAAACTAGCTATAAGTGTAACTCAAAACAATAGCAATGAGCAGCTTAACTCTTTCCTCCCTGAAACTGTAAATGGACAATTCCAGTTTCCATTTTTGTCTAGTCCATTTCTGACTTTTAAGGGTTCTTTTTGTCATTTTTTGGCATTATGACAAACAGTGAAGGCCCTGATCAGAGGGCTCATTTAGGAGCCCTCTGATCTGGGTCTTCACTGTTTGCATAGGACAAGTGTACTATTTGCATGTACTCTGTTTGAAAAGGATGCCTAAGGGTTCAAAGGGTTCAAGGAGGCAAGGGCACTTGTAATTGCAAGAAATTGATGGAAATTTCACAGTCAAACTTTACTAGAACTGGTCTAATCTGTTCCAAGACAACATATATGTACTTATCTGCTGCTAAAACTTGTTGTCAGCAATTTTTAACAAAATTCAAATTGAAGTTTGGATTGAAAAAATATATTGATACAAGTGGCAAACAATTTTGGATCCAGATCAGATGCCATAATTATTTGGCATCTGATCTGGATCTAAACTTTAGTCGCCTATGGCAGTGAAAGTATTAATTGCATGACTTGTTAGGATTCATTAATACATGTATATTTATAATGTAAACCCATTCCGTCATAGATGTGCTTTAACTTTTTATCCCATAGCCTGTTTCTAGTTTACATGACAGTTGATCGCTTAAAGCAGGCTGTAAGTAAAAGCGCAATCTGCTTTACTTTCAGCCTGCTTAAGCTGATATGATATACCTGATATCACTTTAGGACACTATTGTTCACTGATTGAGATAATAGACCTGGGCCAGTTTGATAAGCAACCAACAAGCATGTACACTGAAATTAGCGAGCCTTTTTTTCAGCATGCATTGTAGACGGACTAATACCCTATATCAGTTTGATACACGTGATTTGCACCAATGGCTATGGAGACCTCCAGATAAGCAGTCTTTTCAAATACTAAAATCTTGATTTCTGTATTAAAACCTATGGTGTCACTACTCATCAGAATCCTCTCCTCAAGACGATTCTAATGAATAGTAACACAATAGGATTTGGTGCTGAAATAAGTGAGAAAAAGTTAAATTTATTCAGTTTACTCACTCTTTTCTGGAGCCCCTGGCTATGGAGGAAAGGGTTCAACATTACATACAGCAGGGCTACCATTTCTCCAGATTTTTCCTAAATCTCCGGATTTTTTTTCCAGTACATAGTAGCTTAAAGCAGACTGAAAGTAAAGCAGAATGCGCCCTAGGGCGCATTCTGCTTTACTTACAGGCTGCTTTAAGTAGTCACATGTCAACAAAACAAGAAAAAGGCTAATGGATAAAGGTACGATTCGTTAAATCGCACTTGAAAAATGCAAGTTTGGAAATCTTTGGATTTTTCACGCCAACTTATGGCAGCCCTGATACAGTAGATATATAGGGTAGATATATATATGTATATATATATGTATATAGTTTGTTACTGTTAGCACTTACCAAACATTAAATATATTCTACATTTCTACAAACATGCAAAGTTCAATGTAGCTGACTTCATGCACTAATTGCAGGCGGTGCCACATCCATTACCAGGGCTCCAGATAAGAGGAAGTAGACCGCACAACCCCAACATTTTCTCACTTATTTCAGCACCAAATCCTATGGTGTAGTGACACCATAGGGTTTAATGCACAAATAAAGAATTTATTTTTTTGAATACCCCCCTTATCTGGATCCCTGCTTTACATACATGTACCTCTCATATATACATGTATCTCTCTTATATATCTTTACCGTTTTTACAAAGAAATTAATTTTTAAACTACATTAAATCCCTACTACCATATTCCTACCACTCTAAACATGACATGTTTTGGCGATTACGACATGTGACTACTTAAAACAAGAAGGCTCTGCTTTAAATTTATCCTGATTTTATCTGCAAATTGCTTTAGCAATATCATAGTATCTTCTCTAAAGGTTTATATGATGATTCTACCAAAGGCCTATGAACTGAGAACAATTTTACATTCCCTATGTGATGATAATTGATAAAATAACAGTTAAATAAATACATTTTGAAGTTTATAAAATACACAGGTATTTGATTGATCATAAACTTCATGCTTGCATGAACCAGTTGTTAGTATTAATTGTTAAAATACCCACTTCATCACCAAACACACAGACAGTCTGACACACACACACAAACACACACAAACACAAGCACCAACAACACCAAACATCATATACCTGGTTTCCTGGACTGCCTTGGCTGAGAAAGCTGGGAACTGGCTGAGGACAGTCTTTTAACCTCTGTCTGATCCTGATCTGGGTAGCCTGGATGCTTGCTGTAGTCTTCTGGATGACCATGTTTTTGGATAGGGTCACCTGGGTATCTCTGCAAAGAGCTGCTACTGCCCGCTAATGGCCTGAATGCAGACTTCCTCGGAGGTGGGTCTCCGTAACCGTTCGTTGTTGGCATAAAACCCTCACCTGGGGCATTTGGATTGGCAAGATTCATATGGCTATTGACAACAGTGTCTCTTTCTGGCACTACTATTGACAGCGGCTCTTTCTCGTGATATATGGCAGGCATTGACTGTACGTGATCTGGAAGACTTCGCAATCTAAAGTCCTTCTCACCCCCTACCCCAGTCATAGGTTTACGTGGAAGACTTCTGCTATTAACGTCCAATTCTGACATAATCCTATTTTTATCCTGCTGAGACATGTTCTTTCCGTTGTATTTTCCTAGACGATAGAATTCGTTAATTTTTTCGTTTCGATCTTCATTAGTGAGTGTATTATCACTGCCGTCCATGGTGTGCGACACGCGGTAGCTGCCACTACTGGGTGGGGAGTTGTAACTATCCTGGGCTTCTTCACGACTCATCATCTCACCGTCGGGGCTAGACAAGGGAGCTAAATCTACAACAGAAATACACTACACACATAGCTCCACATACAGGCACTAGGTCAAATACAGTAAAATCGCAATAACTCAAACTAACCAAAATTGAACATACCAATACAGTAAAACCTCAAAAAACAGCTTCAAGCAAGGTGACAGTAAAACAGAAAGCTCCTGAAGGAGCTTTCTGTTTTACTGTCACCTTTCTTGGAGCAGTCAATCCGCTAAAACTCAAACTAACTGAAGTCAAACTTATCAGTACAGTAAACCCTCTCTATTACAACCACTAAAATGAAGTCTAATTGATTGTATAAAAGACAGGCAACAGCTTCAAGCAAGACGACAGTAAAACATAAAGCTCCTTTAGTATCACCTTGCTTGGAGCATTCATCTGTTCAAAACATCTGATAATTAACACAATTTAGTGATTGCAATAGAGAGATTATACTGTATAAAGGTATGTTGAACTATCAAGGTTCGACTGTACTGTCCCAACCAAACCAATATTGTGACTTCTCCTTAAAATCGTTGATTCTCATCATTGGTCATAATATAGCGTTTGATGGAGACTGTAGTCGGAAATCTTTACTATGCTTGATATTATCTGGAGGCCTGAGAAACTAAAATCTATATCTCTAATGTGTCACTACTCATTAGAATTGTCTCTTCCCGATGATTCTAATGAGTAGCATCACCATAGAATTTGGTGCTGAAATGAGTTACAATGTGTTTACTCCCTCTTGTCTGGAACCCTGCCTCTACATAGAGCTCCAGATAAGTTGAGTATTTCAAATACAAATACATATCCTAATATCTTCATCAGACCCTATGTTGTGACTACTCATTAGAATCATCTCCTCAAAGAGATGATTATAATATGTAGTCACAGCACAGGATATGATGGAGACTTAAAAGGGACATTTGAGAATATATGCTACTTGTATATAATATTATGTATATGGAGCGCTGTATACAGTCACCATGCACACTGCAGGACGCAGTGATACAGTTACCATAGCAACATTGCCTAGCAACAGACACACAGGAGAGTAGTATAACCTACCAAACAGGGTCTACAGGTGTACACAACAGAGTCAAAATTACCCATGATTCCCAAGTCTTAAAAGTGCAGATGATGCAAAGTAAGATATTTCAAAGTTGACATTAGATCTACCGTACAACCAAAGACAAGCCATGATTGAGGAAAAAAATGCTTGAACAATATCTCAAATGTTATCTCATTTTGACATTAAGCCCAGCAATGGTGGAAATTCTGATAACCAAAATCTATCCAATGATATAAAACTAGCGATTTTCTACGAAAAGAAATCTCGAAGCATTGTGGGACAAATAGCTATTTTACAACTTTGTAAATATTGAGAAAGTTGTCTGATACTCTTGATCAAGCTATATTCAAACTATCAGCTAAAAACGTTAAACTTAATACCATTGGGACTCCAATGAAATGAAATTTTCAATTTAAGTCTTGCAATAAACACAATGCTTTACTCGTGTAAAAGCCTTTATAGGATTCTACGACATACTATATTCAGATTCAGATTTACAAATAATTTGGACAGAATCTGATGACAAACTTACATGCTCATGCCTATAAACAGAACTGTTTTTGTGGTGACTGGATCAGGTTCACAGCAAATTGTTATAGACAAAACATTTCAAGGTCAGGGCTCCAGATAAGGGGAGTATTTCAAAAACTAAACTCTTTATTTGTGCATTAAACCCTATGGTGTCACTACTCATTAGAATTGTCTCTTTGAGACGATTCTAATGAGTAGTAACACCATAGGATTGGGTGCTGAAATAAGTGAGAAAATGTTGGATTTGTTCAGTTAAGTCTCACTCTTATCTGGAGCCCAGATTTTGGTGGTCATAAAGTTGCAGTTAGCTAGGTCTTGTTTATTTTAGTAGTCAATCCACGAGGCTATCAGTTAGACCAATATTCAACAAATGCGAACTTAAATGATACACTTAGTTTTGTACCAGTCTAGAATACAACTTGGTTATAGATTAAGCATTTCCTTATAAGACCATATAAAATTGAAGCACCCCAAAATTAATAAGTCTACTCTAAAATACATAGGTGCCACCCTGTTAAAGGAATCTACGATATATCCTCATTACAGAGTAACAATCTACATGTACATATTAATCACAGCTCCAGATATGGTGAATATTTAATTCTTTACTCCATAGCCTGTCTCTAGTTTGTCAAACCTAGGAGGAGATATAAAAAAAAAAGATGTCCAAAATGTTCGGTTTAGGGCACCAGACAAGAGTGAGTAAACTGAACAAATCCAACATTTTCTCACTTATTTTAGCACCAAATTCTATGGTGTTACTACTCATTAGAATTGTCTTGAAGACATAAGGTGGAGACATAAGGACTTCAGTATTTGAAGAACCACACAAAGTTTATCTGGAGCTGTGAAGAATGTATGACGAATATATGAATTTCAAGCTACATTTATATCAAACCACAAGATAATGGACATTCCAACTAACTGGAAATATCACAAGTTGCTTTTATTTATACACCTGCTTTAACATTTTCTTTTCTAGAATTATTTCAGTACAAGTGTAATTAAACCTCCCCCATAGAAGAAACTTTTAACGCATTAAATTCATTCCTCCACTGATGTAAATATTTCAGTTTATACCTTCATGAAAATGTACCACAAGAATATTTCCTATATCATAGCTGATGGTAGCTCAACTCTTTACTCCGTAGCCTGTTTCTAGTTTTGAAGACAGGTGACTACTTAAAGCAGGTTGAAAGTAAAGCAGAATGATGGTGCATTCTTCTTTACTTTCAGCCTGCTTTAAGCTACCACATGTTAGGATATAGAAGATATTTCTTATGAGGCATATTCATGACTGTATATAATACAACAGTTTCCTTTAGCACAGGAATAAATGAAAAGCGTAAAAAGGCAAATCCATGAGGTAATGGGTAAATACAAGTGGTTGCTTTTTTAAATGAAAAGCAGCATGAAGGTCTGGATCTACACTGTTTTGCAATGCATTAACCCAATACCCCATAGCCGGATTCTATTTTTTTGAAAACAGGTGACCACTTAAAGCAGGTTAAAAGTAAAGCTTTACTTCCAACCTGCTTTAAGCTGCAATCTGCTAGAATAAAGAAACTATTTCTTATAATATATAATTCATGACTGTATAAATTGGGAGTATTTTCTTGAGTGAAGGAATAAATTAATGGCATAAAAAGATGTATTTATGGGGTAATGGTATAAGCCTCGCATTGTGGCTCATTTATATTTGCCTTTAATAAGTCTCGAGTTGAGACTCATTTATATTTTCCGTTATTTGTTATTAACATATCACCACCACACCAATCGCACACTGAGATGAAATGCACAGTTAAAGCACACATGGCCGACATTGTAAAGGTGCCAAGACCATATCACATCACCAACTCTAAAACTTTAGTCATATCGTTATACTGACCTGGTCGACGTGGTGGCAACTGTGGAGACCTGGCATCATCATGGTACCCTGATCGTGGATCTGTTGACCTCTGTGACCTTTGGGAACGAGGACTTTCCTGGGATTGAAAAGAAAGGAAATCAAAATTATCAGAATTTAACCAATTTTCATGGGGACCAAGTTTTAACACATTGAACCCTTGTGATGTGTCATTTACAAACAGTGTACCTGTAAAGAGTACACTTGTCCAAAGAAAACAGTGTACACCCAGATAAAAGGGCTCCTAAAGAGGGTTCCCAGTAGGAGTTCTCTGTTTGGGGTCTGCACTGTTTGTCATTTTGCAATATATTTCTCAAAACAACTTTAAATACATTAAAACCTCTCTATTACGACCCCCAAATAGAAATCTCATTGACTGTATAAAAGACAGGTTATAGCTGAAAGCAAGGTGAGAGGAAATCAGAAAGCTCCTAAAGGAGCTTTCTGTTTTACTGTCACCTTGCTTGAAGCACTCACCTGACTTAAACACCTAATTATTGAAACAATTTAGTAGTTGTTATAGAGGTGTTTTACTGTAGTCATATATGGACTAGACATCAACATAGGCTGACTTTTCACCTGCCCATGTTTTACCTGTGGGAATGCTGGAAGAGATTCTCGGGTAGGGGTTGGGTAGTTGAATACGGGTGGCTGCAGCATGCGTAGTTCCAGGTTATTTTCAGCCTGTATCATTTCATGTCGGGTGTTTGGTGAGTGGGAATCCGCTATGTCACGAACAATCATGGGTCTCATTTCTGCTGGGAGAGGGGGTCTCATGGGCAGATCTGGAGCCCCTTCTGAAAATACCATGGAAAAGATAAAATTACATATTGCATGGATACTGTAGTTTTTAGTACACCTTCTCATTAATCCGTAGATTTTCATTTAATGCATTTGATTTATTTCTCCATTGAAGAAAATAGTTCCAATTTATACAGTCATGAATAGGCACCATAAATAATTATTTTCTAGTATATTCTGGCAGATAGTACCTTAAAGCAGGCTGAAAGTAAAGCAGAATGTGCCTTAAGGCACATTCTGCTTTACTTTCAACCTGCTTTAAGTGGTCACCTGTCTTCAATACTATTGAGTAAGGCAGTTAATGATTCAGGTCTTTTTTCAATGACTTTCATGACTCAGCACGAAAGTATACCTTGTTCGTATTTTTTTTTATCTTACAATAATCAGCTTGAGAGTACTCTTGAATAATTCATAGCTAATACAGGTTTGATAGTCTAACGGTTTTGTTATTTACTACAGTTATACTATATAAATATTTTCACAAAAAAGGTATATTTGTTACACAAAATTTCATAATAATCTACTACTAAGTATCCTATCAACATTTAACCCATTCTACCCAGAATTTTTCCTACATTTAGACCAATTCACTTTTGAAAATGAGAAGTTAATGATACTTTTTTAGGAAAATTAGACATCTTTTTAGAAACAATAAAATATGAACAAACAATATAGACCCTAATCAGAGGGCTCATTGATAGGATCTACACTGTTTGCAACAGTAAACACCTACATTGGTTTCCAACATAGAATGGATTAACACACAACATGAACACAAATATTATATCAAACAAAGCATTACCTCTTATATATACTACTCTAAACGTCATTGTTATCCAAAATAAATCTGCTATAGATTTAACAACCAGATTTAATAAACATAAATAATCATTTCAGAAGTTCTATCAAACATTTTCTGTGTTGTCTCTGGACTCACAGTGAGTGCATTAATCCATTACGCAATAGATACACCTTTTTACACCTTTAATATATTCCACCACTTAAAGAGATATAGTTCCACTTTATACTGTAATGAATATGCACTATAAAAATATTTCCTATATCCTAGCAGATGATAACTTAAAGCAGGCTGAAAGTAAAAACAGAATGCTCCTTTAGGTTTCAGCCTGCTTTAAGTTACCATCTGCCTTCAATACTGACAAGCTTTGAGGGAATGGTTTAATTGATCATTTTAATCAAGCGAATATTTAAGATTCTTGGACAGCATGCCAATTAGTGTATTAACATCTTGTATCTCAGTGATGTGGGTATGACCCATTCTATTTATAGACAGGCAGACCTGCCAGCATACCATAATTGGAATGGGTACCCAGTTATCTTTTTTTCTGGGTCATTCAAGTGGGATTTCAATAATAATGTATTAACCTACTAATCCATGGCCTGATCCTATTTTTGAAGACAGGTGACCACTTAAAGCAGGTTGAAAGTAAAGCAAATAGTACAAAATAATTTTGAATCTAACGGATTATCCGATAGCCTGTGTTTTTAGTTTTGAAGACACGTGACCACTTGAAGCAGACCTTAACGGGGCATTCTGCAGCCTGCTTTAAGCTACCATCTGCTAGAATACAGAAATTAATTCTTATGATACAATTTCATATTCAAGACTGTATAAATTGGAACTATTTTCCTCTTTCGAGGAATAAATCAAAGGCATAAAAACATCAATTAATGCAGAAATAATTTAAGGAGTGTGATTTTCGGAGGTTATACTACACTCACCTCTGTGATTAATTGTACACATTAACTCATTACCCTGTAAATACACCTTTTTACGCCTTTTATTTATTCCTCCACTGAAGAAAACAGTTCCAATTTATACAGCAGAGAAAATGTACCATAGAAAATGTTTCTATATCCTAGCAGATGGTAGCTTAATCCTTTACCTCATATACAGCAAAGAAAAAATGTACCATAAGAAATATTTTCTATATCCTAGCAGATGGTAGCTAGCTTAAAGCAGGCTGAAAGTAAAGCAGAATGTGCCTTAAGGTGCATTCTGCTTTACTTTCAACTTGCCTTAAGGGGCCAACTTCAGTACAAGAAACAGACTTTGGGGTAATGGGTTAACAAATGCGTGGGGAATGTAGTCACCTCTGACTTGAGATTCATCGTATACATTAACATATGTGTGGGGAATGTCCACATATAGGTCAGGCTGGTTCTGAACCATACCAGGGTGGGGCTGCTGAGATGGGGGTGATCTCTCATCTGGCTGGGCCAAATTTTGATCTGAAAGAGACAACAAAACCATGACAACCAATCTGAGTGATCATTAATTTTCTCTGCTCATTGTGATTCTACTAGATTTTTGCAAGAAGAGACAAAACAAAATACAGTGTCTGATCCGGATTCAATCTGTTTGATTCTCAGGTTTAGATTTCTCCAGCAAAATGGCTTTAAAATTGAATTCTAATAACATTCAGACCTTCTAAGTTTTTTCTTCAGTTTTGAAAACTTCGGTAAAAAGCTCCTACAAGCAACACTTTACTTTCATCCTGCTTGAAGCAGACATCTGTTAACTCTTTAACACCATGGACCTGTTTAAAATATACTCATGGCATTTTCAAACAGTGTAGACCCAAATCAGAGGGCCCTCTGACCAGAGTCTGCAGTCTTTTCTAATTTAGACAAGTATTTATTAGACTACCCAGAATTCCAAGTAGATTGGTTCATATTTTCATAACTAAAAATATCCACAATGGAACCTAATAAACCACAAGAGTTTAATATTGAAAGAGTTAAGATGTAAGAATTGGATAGTAACAAAACAGCATCTCTATGAAAGAACTATTAGGTATAGGTATGAAATGAATAGGTTAACCCATTAACCCATAGCCTGTTTCTAGTTTTGAAGATACATGACCAATTAAAGCAGGTTGAAAGTAAAGCAGAATGTGCCTTAAGGCACATTCTGCTTTGCTTTCAGCCTGCTTTAAGCTATTATCTGCTAAAATATAGAAAATGTTTCTTATGATTTTAATTTGTGACAGTATAAATTGGAATTATTTTCTTCAGTAGAGGAATTAATTCAAGGCATAAAAATGTGTATTTATGGGGTAATGGGTTAAAAAAGCAACTTACTTGGCCATTTGTTTTTGTATCTTGTTAGACTGGCATAGTCCCCGCCCCCTGATCTCTCACGCTCATGTCGGATCTCAGGTGGGGGCTCCTGGGGAAGTGGCCGGTTGCTGTGTTTGGAAGGATCCATTCTTCTACAAACAGATAGGGACACAGACTGTTGTTGACATACACAATCAGGCACAGTAATGTTATAGAAACATTATCTCAGTGAAAACCAGTTTATAGGTTTTTTTTTCTTCAAATATTGTGGACTCTAATCATTGGGATCCCTATGACCAGTATCCGCACTACAGTGCTCCCTCTCTATAACAACACCCTATGGGAGACAAATATTTGTCTGTTGTTCTGAGGGAGTTGTTATAGGGAGAGAAATTGGCTTACATTTGCAAACAGCTTGAATCTAGATCAGACAGCAGAAGACGATATTGAAGCTGTGGAAGGATTGGACATAATTCTCTTTTTTGGGGAACAGCGGCAAGTATTGTTGAAAGGAGGGAAATCGTTGTTGCCATTGGGGGACAGTTTAGAAACAGGTTGGAAAATTGTTTATCTTGTACAGTCTAACTTTGGTATCTCGAATTTGGTTGAGTAATAAAAATCTGTATCTTAAAGTTCAAACGTGGCTAAGCCTCGTTTACACTTTGAAATACGGACATGTTCAACTTAAGCAACTTCATTATAATGAATTTGGACTGTAGAAATACAAGTAATTTTGACTTCGAGGTCAATGTCACTGAAATAAAAGTATTTAAGTGCATGGTAAGGTATTTTCCAGATACACATACATACCAGATATGAAAGCAACATCTTAAGGGACATATGAGTTACAAGTATTTGCGAAACCTAAATGCAGATTTTGAAACCTAAACGCGGGCTCTTAAGTTCAAGGTCAAGGTCACTAGGCTAAACATTTTTGTATGCATGAAAAGGTATTGTCTATATACACATCCATGCCAAATATTAAATGAATATCGCAATGATCAGGAATACCTAGGAGAGAACTATTTTACTTAGTGAAGAAATAATGAAAGGCATAAAAATGTGTATTTATGGGGTAATAAGTTACAGTAAAACCCCTAAGTATTTCACCATACAGGCCTGAGCAAACAGTGTAGACCTTGATCCGACTGCTCCTGAAGGACCAGTTTGATCAGGGTCTACATTGTTTACCATTCACTTTGTATCTTTTGGACAAATTACTGTATGATAAAAGCGATTTGATCAATATTTATGGTAATTACAGCAACTATACAAGGGGACCCAATTTTTAGGAGATTTAGGGTAAGCTTCTGTTACCTTTCATTAGCATGTTGGTTTAGAGGTGAGGACATCATCATGTAGGGGTTGTCTTCTTTCCTCGGTCGATCTCTAGGATCTGCCCCCTTCATCTGTCTCTCTAGGGTCTGCCTAGGGGAAGAGTGACCAAAAGGTCTATCCATGTCCTCTGGCGCAAGCCGTGACCTTGAATCTCGTGGCAACGAATTGTAGCCTTGACCTTGACCTTGATGAGGAAGCGTTTGACTTCTATGCTGATTTTGAGCTGGATGTGGTCTTGAATCTCTTGGTAATGTTCTAGAGGAATACTGGCCTGGCCTCTGACCTGCAGATGTCCTTGACCTTGGATCCTCAGGCTTGCTTCGTCTATCCTGACTGGACCTAGTTGAGCCTCTGGTTGAGTCATCTCTATCTTGGGGAAATCTCGGGTCAAAGGATCTGTTTGGGTCACTAGGCCTGTGGCCCTGTCTGTAATTATCCCTAGGGTCATACGAGCCCCTTTGTGAACCATGTTGTGAGCTCCTTTGAGATCCCCTCATTGACCCCTGTTCATCTCTAGGGTCCTGACTATATGATCTGTTAGCAAAGTCCCCTGGTATGTTGGGATGATGGTTGTGAGTATTATCATGAGCCTGGTGTGGTGACCTGTCTCTGAAGCTGGTATCTGATTGGGTCCTGGGCGTGTCCCCTTCAGGACTGGAGAAAGGGTACTGCTGCATGTCTGGCGGGGCCACCCCAGGGCTGTCAATATTGTCAGTCCAGCTCATTATAGGGGATTTAGGGATCAGCTTTGGTCCAAAACCAGCCCTGAAATAGATATGAACCAATGAACACAGCTGAAACTGGGTAGTTTATCATAAAAGAATGATGAAACATTTAGCCCATTTAACACAACAGATATTGACAGACATTGGTCAGATCTCATAAGGTAATATTTTAACCCATTACTCCATAAATACGAATTTTTACGCATTGAATTTATTCCTCCATGTAAAGGGTTAAAATGATCTTTCAGATTTCACCTTATTTATACAACATTTTTCTGATGTACGATTTCTTACTGTGGTGCTTTTTGAACAAGAGAGGCCAATCTTAGGGCCTCCAGCCATCGCTCCATCTCCGGCTGACTATCTGCAGCAAAGAAGAATGTCTTCATATTGTCATGCTCTGCCTTGAACGCAAACTTCTTATGGACATGGGCTGGGTTACACGGGTCGATTTTATAGCTGGGTAGAAGTATGGACCCGATACAATTCTGTTCACCCTCGTCTTTGTAGAAGAACAAACCAAAGTCTGCAAGGACACACCACTTCTTCTTCCATAGTTTTAGGCCACCACTCTCCTACAATAAGAAACATATTCATGATTAACAAACAACTGTTTAGGTGTGATACAGTCATGAATATATAAGAAATATTTTCTTTATCCTAGCAGATAGTAGTTTAACCCATTACCCCATAAATAAGCTTTTTATGCCTTTAATTAATTCCTTCACTGAAGAATATAGTTCAAATTTATACTGTTACAGGTAAGAATGATACTTGAAATATTTTCTATATTCTAGCAGATAATAGCTTAAAGCAGGCTGAAAGTAAAGCAGAATGTGCCTTAAGGGGCATTCTGTGTTACTTTCAACCTAATGTCACCAGGAACAGGTTATGAGGAGATGGGTTAAAACAAATGTTTCATCACTACATCTACAA
Source organism: Gari tellinella (assembly GCA_922989275.2). Taxonomy (NCBI): domain Eukaryota; kingdom Metazoa; phylum Mollusca; class Bivalvia; order Cardiida; family Psammobiidae; genus Gari; species Gari tellinella. The sequence goes on from OV277867.1 coordinate 59,503,432, forward strand.
CAACCATGACATCCCCATTTTTGGAATGCATTGTCATTTCTACGAACCTATCAAAATACAACTTTTCAATTATTTGAAAATTGCATAGCAATTTAAAAAGGGAGACGACTCATTATGACAATATTGATGATGAAAGAGTTCACTCTCTTGTGTATACTGCTGTTGCCAAAAGGGAGACTACTCAATATTGAAGGATTCTCTTGTGTACTGCACTTCTCATATACTGTATCAACTCAATACAGAGGAATGAAAGAGTTCTTCTTCAATTGCTACATATTTTTGTTTTGCTAATCATGCAGAACTTCCACCTAAACACAGTTACGTTAGAAAGAGAAATGTTTTGACTTCACATTGATACCAAATGTTGCACTGTAACTTTTATTTTCAGCAAGTACCAGAGTCCAATTCCTGAAAAACTTCCCATTTTTTCCGAGGTTGGAATAGCTATTGGCCGATCTCCAATCCACTTCCACATTCAAATTCTTATCCGCTATCAATATCGGGCCTATTTTCTGTTGAAATGAGACTTGAGGCTGTGTCTTTGGTTGAATTTTGAAATTTCACACTTATAGACCATTTCTTAAAAGCAACAAGGATTAACAGAAATATGTTACCTGTTTTGATAACCATCCTCTCAATATGACTTTAGAGTTCTCTCCCCTGGATGCTGACGGGGCTTTAATGGTCTTTGATTTCTGACTCTTCCGTGCTGGTCCCTGCTTGAAACCCTGGCCCTGGATGGGACTGCGAAGGGGTGAATCCATTACAGGACTGCCACCGGCTGGGTTTTCAAATGTTGTCAGCTGATTATTGTGACTGAAAGAAGATGAGATGATTTGATATTACACAGTGGTATAATGTAACAATTTTACTCCATAATGCATATATACATATTTTAACACTTTTAATTTATTCCTCCACTAAAGGAAATAGTTACAATTAATATAGTCATGATAATGTATCATAAGAAGTATTTCCTCTATCCTAGCAGATGATAGCCTAACCCTTTGCTCCCTCAAACCTCAAATTGACAATTCTAATTTTCAATTTAGTCTAGTCCATTGTTGACTTTTTAGGGTTGTTTTTTACAATATATGTCAAAATGACAAACAGTGTAGACCCTGATCAGAGGGCTCCTTAAGAAGCCCTCTTATCAGTTTATACAATGATTGCACAAGACAAGTGTACTCTCACATGTACACTGTTTGCAAATGACGCATATATGCGTGACTAGGGTTCAAACAGTTAAAGCAGACTAAAAGTTAACCAACGTTTGACTGTTACATGCATGCACGGAGCTTTCAGCATTACTGTTGTCCTGAAATAAGCAACCACCAATCATCTTTAATGGCTGCAAAACCTCTAAAATCATAAAACCTCTCAAAACCAAACATTTTTCTTGTCTCCTTAAGTGTTCTGTTTCTGAAGGGTTATACTGTACAAGTATACAGTCATACATTATTCATGGGTATTGTATAACATTATGTATACCACAGGTACATACATATGTTTTACTTTTTGTGAATATCTTAACCATTAAATTGTGACTATATACACTGAGCATATAATCCTTTGCAAACAGTGTAGACCCAGATCAGAGGGCTCCTAACGGAGCCCTCTGATCAGAGTCTGCACTGTTTGTCATACTTTAAATAAATATTTTTGCACAGAATCTATTGAGAATCAATTTTTTTTAAGCAAAATGAAAGTAATTATTTAGATTTAAGCATTGTGAGGATTAAGTTATATCTCTGGTGTTTTGCATTTCCAATGACTGTGATTCGTGGATGTGAGTAATATAACAGGCTGAGCAGGGCATTTCATACACAGCTCCACATTAGTGCCTGGCTTAACCCATTCCCCCATAAATATGCCTTTTACGCCTCTATTTTGTTGTTCCTCCTCTAAAGAAAATACTTCCAATTTATAGTCATGAAAATGTATCCTAAGAAAAATTTGCTATATTCTAGCAGATGGTGGCTTTAAGTAGGTTGAAAGTAAAGCAGAATGCGCCTTAAGGTGCATTCTGCTTTATTTTGAACCTGCTTTAAATGGTCACCTGTCTACAAAACTATAAACAGGCTATGGAGTAAACGGTTAAATACGTTTGAATCTCAATAACTTGAACTTGTTTTAGTTGAACTTTTTTTGAAGTTAAAATAATTTATGACCATGGGTAAGCTCTACTTCAGCAAGTTCGAGCTAAAGAGGTTCTGTAAACATGTATATTATAGACGAAGACATTATGCGCTCCCTATTAAACCCATTACCTCATTGCCAGTTTCCAGTTTTGAAGACAGATGACCACTTAAAGCAGGTTGAAAGTAAAGCAGAATGCGCCTTAAGGCACATTCTGCTTTACTTTCAGCCAAAGCTACAATTTGCTAATACCCCCATTCCACTGAGCGGCGATTCCTTTACGCTTCGAAATTTTGGTAAAATCGCCGCGAATCGTAGTAGGAACGGCAACAGCGCAGTAGAAACGCCCTGATCGTAGTAGAAGCGTCACAAAAGCTCATTGATCGCCACCTCACGGCGAATGTTTTGACCCTGCTCAAAATTTATGTAGCGGCATCGCCGTGGACTCGAAGCGCAGCAGAGGCGCAGCAGAAGCGTACTAAGAAATTCATGAGCGTAGTAGCAACGTAGTCGCAGCGTGGTTGACGTAGCGCAAGCGTAGTCGCATCGTACTAAAATCGTCGAGATGCATTGTATTTGCCCGCGATTCCGCTACGTTTCTCGTACGCTCTTGGCGCTCGTTCTACGCTCTGTACGATCTAGCGACGATCACGGCGTCTTCACAGCGATTCGCCATTTATGAAACACAAAAATCGCCGTTCAGTGGAATGGGGGTATAAGATATAGAAACTATTTCTTATGACAGTATTCATGACTGCATTAATTGGAACTATGTTCTTCTGTGGAGGATTGAATTAAAGGTGTAAAAAGGCATATTTATGGGGAAATGGGTTAATAAACTAAATTCAAATGCAATGCAATAAAATGTAGAAAATTTGTAGACAATTTCGAGGGCTTGGTGCAAAACTATTGTGAAGGAGTTACAATAGTTTTGCACCAAGCCCTCGATTTGAAAAAGACAATATTTTGTGATCTGAGTAGCAAACTGTCTGAAGCCTGATCAGACGCCTATTTACCCTGTCTCTGATCTCAAACTGTTGGGAATGGAAATAATTGTTATGGCACAAGAATAATATCTTCTCCACAGTATAATTTATATACTATGTATGTATTCAAAGTGTTTGAAAAAATGGTTAAAATATTAATGTCTTATTGACTGCCCTTATCTAAGTAAATTTATCAACAAATATTGACTTTTAACTAAAGGGAATTGGCTATATAAGCAATTAGTCACGGTCATAAGTATGTAACTGGTATTTACATAGCCAATTAAAGGTACGGACAAGGTGCTTGATCGGCTTGCCTGCAGGCTTAAACTCTTAACATGCTAGCGGTAAAACCAAAACAACCTTTGCAAACAGTTTGGATCCAGATGAGACGCCGCATAATGCGGCGTCTCATCTGGATCCAAACTGTTTGACACTCTGACCCCGTTTTATAAAGAAATTTTGAAAAATTTATTTTTGGAAACAGTAGCAGACTGAAATTGTTGCAGACGAAAAAAATTACCCAGCATGCAAAGAGTTGATAGAACCATTCAAACATCATTGCCTCTGGTAAGCAACACTCAAAATTAAGTCCATTTTCAAGTGCGTTGGACAGTTGGCAGCTTAATGCAGGACAAAAGTAATGCAGAAAGTAGGAGCTTTCTGCATTACTTTTATCCTGTATTACGCTGCCTCCTGAAGTTAAAGATACTCATTTATCCTTAATGGTTTGTCATTCAGGGGAGGTAACATGTAAGTCATTTATTCACATCAGTAAACATTTCTGATCAAATGTACCTGAATTTTCCTGACAGTTTTCTGAAGGGCATATCAGTATACCTTAGATAGGTACTTGGTGTTTATATAACTGTTTTAGGGCATATCAGTATAGATAGGTATTGGGTGTTTATATATAACTGCCAGCCATGGCGTTATCCTCTCCAGTTTAAACAGCTCTAAGTGCAATGCAATAAAATGTATAAAATGACATGTTTTGGAGAAGATTGATAAATGTTGTTAACCCAGTTCTCCATAAATATGTCTGTTTATGCCTTTAATTATTTATACACTATGGAAAGTGGTTTCAACCTAGGAGATCCTAATCATAACCACAGAAGGCATTTCCAGTATTTTTCCAGAGGGTAGATTAAAGCAGGTTGAAAGTAAAGCAGAATGCTCCTTAAATTATGCTTTTAAGTTTACCTTCAATCTGCTTAAAGTGGTAGCACATTTTTAAAGCTAGAATCAGGCCAGGGGCAATGGGTTAATCTGACTGGCAATTGTATGGCACCTGATTAGATGCAGAGTTTTCTGAAGCTTAGATTGCCATCTTTATTTATAAACTCCAAAGTGTGTTATAATCAAACCAACTTTTCCAAGGGCTCCAGATAAGATGGAGTAAATTGAAAAATCCAACATTTTCTCACTTATGTCAGCACCAAGTCCTATTCGAGACGATTCTAATGAGTAGTGACACCATAGGGTTTAACCAAGACATAAAGATTTTAGGTTTTTGAAGTACTCTCTTTATCTGTAGCCCTTATATATACCTCTTTACACGAACCGTTTACAAAGAATGTAAAAACTTTTTGCATGGTAAGGGCTGAAATTAATTTTTACCCATTTGAAAGCAGACAACAATTGAATTGTGAAAACAAGACTTTCCCACGGCTACTGGCATTTTTGATTATACACTTTATAGGACTGCTTGAAACTCTTTGCATGCTGGGTAATTGCAATTCGTCTGCAATAATTATTGCCTGCTTCTGTTCTAAAAATAAATGTTTCAAAATTTTCTTTTCAAAATACAATCAGAGTGTCAAACAGCTTGGATCCTGATGAGACGCCGCATTATGCGGCGTCTCATCTGGATCCAAGCTGTTGCAAAGATATTCACTGTGGCAGATGTATCCGCCGCTAGCATGCAAAAAGTTAACTCTTCCATGCTGGGTAACTTTCTTTTTCTTCAAAGATAATAGTCGTCTGCTAATGTCCTAAAAAAAAGTTTTTTCTAAAATTATTTTCAAAACAAGTTCAGAGTGTCAAACAATTTAGACCCTGATAAGATGCAGCTTTATGTGGCATCTCATCAGAATCCAAACCATTTGCAAAGATTACCATGGTTTTGTGGATAGCATGCTTAAAAGTTTTCATTGCTATGATATCATCTGTTTAAAAAGCTATTTTATTTAATTTAAGTTTAGATTTTGATTAAACAAATTCTAACATGAATTTTGTCACGAATTGGATCCTGATCAGAAGCCATGTTATCTGATCTCAATCTATACTGTCTGTAAATGTAAGTGATGTTGTCATAATGTAAATGCAAGAGTTAATCCCCTTTGCCTGTAGATCCCGACGACTGGTGTTTTGCAAACAGTTTGGATCCAGATCAGATGCTGCATAATGCAGCATCTGATCTGGATCCAAACTGTCTGACACTTTTCTTTGGGTTTCTTTAATTAAGAAATGGATAATTCTGGACTATACCAAATTTGCAAAAAAAAATAAATTTAAAGAGCACAATATTACACCAGGATAAAGGTTAAATTTCTTACCATTTCTTAGCATCAGATATGTGCCACAGTAGTTACCTCTGCAAACAGTTTGGATCCAGATGAGACACCGCGTAATGCCGCGTCTCATCAGGATTCAAACTGTTTGACACTCTCACCCTTTTTTGAAAATAAATTTAGGAAATTCTATTTTAAGAAAAGTAGCAGAAAACAAATGTTGCAAGAAAAATCATTTCCCAGCATGCAAAGGATTAAAGGTCGTATCATACATCACTCCTTACAAATGCATACAAAAAAGCAAACTTGTTTTGAATATTTCTCATGGTGGAGAGGTCATGTAAATAAAATAGTCAAATTATAAGTCACTAATACCTAAACCCTTTAATGTCCATCATCCACAAAAGTAGACATTAGCAAACAGTGTAGACCCCAATGAGGCCCCACAATTTAACCCTTTACTCAAGAGTCTGTTTCTAGTTTTGAAGACAGGTGATCACTTAAACTAAAGCAGGTTGAAAGTAATGAATGAATGGTGTTTTACGGCCAATCAACACAAGAAGGTCATTTAGGTTGAAAGTAAAGCAGAATACGTCTTAACACTTTACCCAATGGCTTGTTTCTAGTTTTGAAGACAGGTGATCACTTAAAGCAGGTGGAAAGTAAAGCAAAACATGCCTTAACCCTTTGAACCCTAGTCCCGCATATTGGCGTCATTTGCAAACTGTACAATCATGTGAATAGTATACTTATCCTATGCAAACAGTAAAGACCCAGATCAGAGGGCTCCTAGGAGCCCTCTGATCAGGGTCTTCACTGTTTATCATAATGCCAAACATTGATAAAATCAACCCTTAAAACTCAGAAATGGACTAGACTTAAATGGAAACTGGATTTGTCCATTTAAAGTTTCAGGGAGGAAAGAGTTAAGGTGCATTCTGCCTTACTTTCAGCCTGCCTTAAGCTATCATCTGCTAGGACTTAGGAAACATTTTTTATGTTGCTTATTCATCACAGTATAAAAAGGAGCTATTTTCTGCAGTGGAGTAAGTGGTGAATAAAACATGGAAAAAGGCATATCTATGGAGTAGTGGGTTGAGATGCCTGCACTGTTTGCTAAACCTATTTCCTTAGCAGCTCTCTGCTTTACTTTCAACCTTATTGAACCCATTACCCCATAGCCTGGTTCTAGTTTTGAAGACAGTTGCCCACTTAAAGCAGGTAGAAAGCAGGATAGTTGCCAACTTAAAGCAGGTTGAAAGTAAAGCAGAATGCTTTACTTTTAACCTGCTTAAATCTATTATCTTCTAGGATATAGAAAATATTTCTTAGGATACATATTCATGACTGTATAAATTAGATTATTTTCTTCAGTGGAGGAATAAATTAAAGGCGTAAAAGGGTGAACTTATGGGGTACCAGATTAAGCGCAGGTTTGACTGTTCAAATGGGGAGATAATAAATCATACAGAGTAGTGAGAGTAGCTATCTATTATCTCCCCTGTCCTGACAGTCATCTGTGAAATATGAAATATATGACACCCTATCTGTCAGTATTACGTCCATCACAAAGACACATTATAAGGAGTATCCAGGATTAATGCACATTAAACTTTTTGTCAACAATTATCAAGCTGTATCTTATGACATATGTAGATGTTTGGAAGCCGACTAACAAATCCAGCATTTCCTCCTTCATGACAGCACCAAACCCTATGGTGTTACTACTCATTAGAATTGTCTCAAAGAGACGATTCTCATAAGTAATGACACCATAGGGTTTAATGCAGAGATAAAGATTTTTGTTTTTGAAATTCTCCCTTTATCTTGAGCTCTGAGCTGTTAAAATGCCAGATTTTCAAATTGACTAGTCCATTTTATGATCAATGACCGGTTAACCCATTAACACGTTTTTTTACGCCTTTTATTTATTCCTCCACTGAAGAACATAGTTCCACTTAATACAGTCATGAATATGTACTATAAGATACATTTTCTATAACCTAACAGATTGTAGCTTAAAGCAGCAACCTTAAGGCGCATTCTGCTTTACTTTCAACCTGCTTTAAGTGGTCACCTATCTTTGGTACTAGAAACAGGCAATGGAGTATAATTGGTTAACATCCCCAGGGTTACAGATAAGGGGAGTATTGGGGTATTTACCCAATTAAAATTGTGGAAAAAGCAATTTTTTTCACAACAAGGAGTAACAAAAAGCAAAGAAATGTAGCAAAAAGCAAAGAAATTTTGGAAACCTTATCAGAATATGAATAATACCCAATTACGAAAACTCCCAATACCCATTAAAAATTTCAAAAACCGAATTCTGTAAAATATAAAGGAGTAAATACCCAATTGCATCAAAACCTTATCTGTTACCCTGCATCCCTAAAATATTTAAAAGTATGTGAAACAGTGCTGACACTGATCAGAGAGATCCTGCGTAATCTTATGATGCTTCTCTCTGTCCCCAAACAGAGGCTGGGGACTCCTGCCAGGATGGGGAATGGGTTGGGGGGGGGGTGGGGGGTTTCCAAAAGCAGTTTATTGATTCTTAGACTTCATTAAATCAAACTTGAAATAAGTCATCAATAATATATCGAGATTCAACAGTAAAGGGATTTAATACACAAAACTTTCCAAACGTTACCGTGTGAAATAAAACCAGACTAGAAAACCAATTTTGAACCAGTCAAGCGGTGTAATTATGAACCAGTCAAAAACTGATGAGCCCCAATTCTCAGACTAATTACCAGTCTGACAGTTTAAGATAAGATAACCAAACAGTGACGGAGAAATGTGTCACAATCTAACACTTTACAACAATACAATATACCTACAGGGGAAAACTCTGTCACGTCTCACTGACGCACTCAAATCACAGCAATAACGATACAAAACTTTAACCCTTATCTCCATAGCTTTCAGTGCAAATCATCGATATCCAATTTACCATGGCATATTATTACTTTTGTATTCAAGACAGGTGGCTGCTTAAATAAGATAAAAGTAATTATAGAGGAGCTTTCTGCATTACACTTGTCAAGCATTAAATTTCCGCTTATCTGCTCATTTTCCTTTGAGACTTGACCACATCTAAATAATTAATAACAAACCTTTTAACTATCTCAAAAGAAAGAATCATTTGATAATAAAGAGAAACATAAATGGGTTAACCCCTTGACTCCTCTTTTACACTTCATAACTATTCATACATTAAGAAAAGCAGTGCCAAGCCAGGAACATGAAAAACAAAAAGCAAGTCCAGAACCTTGTCAGATGGGTCATTTTAAATTAAGCAGACTTAAAGTAAAACAAAATGTTCCTTAACCCTTTACTCCATAGCCTCTTTCTAGTATTGAACCCAAGTGGCCACTTACAGTAGGTTGGAAGTAAAGTAGAATGCTTAAGGCACATTCTGCTTTACTTTCAGCCTGCTTTAAACAGCATTCTGCTTTACATTCAGCCTGCTTTAAGAAATAACCTGTTTCAAAAAACAGGAATAGACTCTGGGGTACCTAGTTTAACTCATTATCCCCTGAAACTTCCAATGGACAATTCCAGTTGACAATAAAGGCTGGTCAATTTTAGACAATTTAGGATTGTTTTTGTAATATAACTACAAAATGACAAATCTGAGGACTTCACTGTTTGAAAAAGACACGTGTACTCTTCACAGGTACACGTTTGGTCAAGGACGCATATATGCGTCACTAGGGCTCAATGAGTTAAGTTTCGTGATGATCAAGTTTCTCGACTCATTACAATGTGTGTTGATTTGATCTTGATCACGATCTCGATCATTAGTAGATGATCAGTCAGTAGTAATGGAGTTCTGATAATGTCCCCGAGGGCCCAGACACACCTATCAGGGGTTATGTCACACTGTCAATACCATCATTATCACATACTGCCAATTGGCCAACTATCACAGTCATACAACATACAGCACTTAGGGTATATATCTAGATATCCATCAACCCGACCAACAAGTTACCCATTATGCCATAGCCAGTTTCTAATTTTGAAAACAGGTGATCACTTAAGGCAGGTTGAAAGTAAAGCAGAATGCGCCTTAGGGCTTTACTTTCAGCCTGCTTTAAGCTACTATCTACTGAGAAAAAGAAAATATTTCTCATGGTACATATTCATCCCTATATAAAATGGAACTATTATCTACAGGAAATTAATAAATTAGAGGCGTAAAAAGGCGTATTTATGGGATACTGGGTTAAGGTCTGTCACATACAGCACATAGGGCATATCTAGATATCCATTGCCCTTCACATCATAGATACATATTTTTATGTCTTTAATTTATTCCTCCACTGTAGAAAATAGTTCCAATTTATACAGCCATGTGTATGTATCATCTAAAAACATTCCATTTTTTAGCAGAAAGTAGCTTAAAGCATGTTGGAAGTAAAGCTGAATGTGCCTAAAGGCACATTCAGCTTTACTTTCAACCTGCTGTAAGTGGCCACTTGACCTGTCTTCAAAACAAGAAACAAACTATGGGGTACTGGCTCAAAGCAAGATGGAAGTAAAACAGAAAGTTTCTAAAGAAGTAAGTAATTGAATTACTGATTGTCTCATCTGGATCACAACTGTTTGCAACATTTATCACAAATTGCAGAAATCTAACCAGATGACAAGTATGAAAGCAGTTCACTCTTGGTTGTTGAGCGGATGTGAAAGTCAACACTACTCAGTTGACAGACAGTTTTCCCTGTCATTTCTGTCATCTGTATAACACATACATCTACAGTAAAGCCACATTATCAAAGCAGGCTTAGTTTCAGAGCTTACTGCATGTGGCTGCTTTGAGCAAGATAGAGGTAAAATTTAAAAGAATCAGTACACATGTACTTTCATCTTGCTTGAATCTGCAGCCACGCCTTGAGCAATGTTAGTAATAAATTTTCCAATTTAGTGATAAAAATAGTAGTTTTATTGTACTTCAAGTTATATAATAAGTACATTTCATAACATGTTCATGTTTAAAAATTTTTTACTTTAGCATAGTATGAAAGAAATTAGAGTTTTAGGTAGACCTTCTAGAAAGATCCTGCGTTTTGAAATATCATTTCACGTTCATCATTTGGACTAGGTCTTAGGATGCCTTTACCTTCTGCTCTATACTTATAACAAGAGGGCCTGAAGGCCCTGATATAGCTCACCATTTGTAATGAAGCCTGATAGCTTTACCTTTGAATTTCACCCGTTTTATTCTAAATCCATACAAGTTTGTCGACCTACTGTAGTATAGTAGAGTACATCAAAGGCAGATAACTAGAGCCTAAACAATACTGAAATGAAGCCTTTTTCTAGCTTTTCAAAGTATATCAAGGGCAGGTAACTATTGCCACAATGATTACATTTCAACAATAATTGCACTCCTTCCAGAACATATAGCTACATCCTTTGTGTACCAGTATAGTCAAAATCCATTGAAAACTGTAGTTGCAAGAGTGTAAACGCTGTAAAATATGGCATTTTCAGCAATTCAAAGGTAGATATCTCTTGATCTATTTGTCCGATTCAAAGCATAATCACCCTTTTTCGAACTCTTATGGTCATATACAATCTGGGCAAGTTTGAGAGAGCTTGGATAAATATTGTGGCCTCTAGAGCGCAAACACTGTTAAAAAAATCATTTTCAGGTAAATAAAAAAGGTAGATAACTTTTGACCTATTGATCCGATTAAAACTATAATTGAACTCATCCGAAGTCTTATGGTAATATACAATCTGAGTAAGTTTGAGAAAGATTGGATAAAATTTGTGACCTCTAGAGTGTAAACATCGTTAAATATGGCATTTTTAGCAATTCAAAGGTAGATAACTCTTGACCTATAAGTCTGATTTCAACCATAACCAAACTCATCTGAACTCTTATAGTCATTTACAATCTGAGCAGGTTTGAGATAGATTGGATAAAAAGTGTGGCCTCTAGAGTGTAAACACTGTTCAATATGGCATTTTCAGCAATTCAAAGGTAAATAACTCTATCTATTTGTCCGAATTCAACCAAAATAGAACTCATCCAAACTCTTATGGTCATATACAATCTGGGCAAGTTTTAGAAAGATTGGATAAATACTGTGGCCTCTAGAGTGTAAACACCGTTAAATATGGCATTTTCAGCAATTCAAAGGTAGATAACTTTTGATCTATTTGTCCGACTTCAACCAAAATCGAACTCTTATGGTCATATACAATCTGGGCAAGTTTTAGAAAGATTGGATAAATACTGTGGCCTCTAGAGTGTAAACACTTTAAAATATTGCATTTTCAGCAGTTCAAAGCTAGATAACTCATGACCTATTTGTCCGATTTCTACCATAATCGAACTCATCCGAACTCTTATGGCAATATACTATCTGAGCATGTTTGAGAAAGATTGGATAAATATTGTGGCCTCTAGAGTGTAAACACTAAAATTGTTGATGACGGACGACGCACAACGGACGACGCAGGTGAGCTTAAAACACTCAATGCTTTCTGCTTTGTTTTCATATTCTTTACAAGATCTATATCTTTTCAAGAAAACAAATACACATGTATTCTTGATAAGACTTCATAAACTAAGGTCCGATGTATCAGTACTTTATACTCGGCATCCAAAAGAACCAGGAAACTCTGTAGATAATAAGAGTACCGGTAGGTTTTCTGTAACCTCTCCTCTCTCTCTGTGGCATCCAATTTAGCCCATATAGATGGCAGTAATGGACATTAACAAACAAATTCATTTCTTTTTTTTTGTACTCTCCCAATTATGCCAATCTCTATCATGATAGCACTTAAATTGGTAATTCTAACAGGTGGTCAAAACATAGACTTTGGTGAAGCATAAGGCGTTTAGTTCTTGAAATACTTCCTTTATTAGCTCTTTCTCCCAATGAATATTCATAATTATAATTCATATAATTGCCAGTGTCCACTATGAACAGCATTCATTGGAACTATTACATTGGATAATAGAATAAAGAGAAAATTCTCTAGGCTAGAGCGCAGACTCATGTCAAATTGATCTTTTAAGAAAACAGTGAAGACCCAGATCAGACAGCTCCTTCAGGAGCTGTCTGATCTGGGTCTACACCATTTTCAAACAGCATCAAATTATGAATGCTCATAGCAGAAGAAGGATTGAATAATTATGGCATAAATGGGTTTTTAAATTTTCAAAAGGTTGGGAATTATCTTTTAAAAACAAGTTATGATTATTAAAAGTAGTGTATTCCCGAACCATAATAACTCAAAACCAGAATTTTAATTATGAGTTACGATAAAATTAATTTGTCAGCATATTTTCCCATGTTATTTGAAAAGGTTTTCTATGCAAAACTGGGTTTTTTTGTATAATTTACATTTAATTTACATCTGATAACAATTTTTCGTTCCCTAATATTCATTAAACTGGCAAGGAAACACCCTCAAATATTAAGTTTGTCAATTTACAAACAGCTGGAAGAATAGACTGCCAGAGTGACTCAGGTTTATACATCTCCATCAAATTTTATTTGCTGACAATAACAACAATGTAGAGCTAGTTCAACTTGTTATCCATTTCTTAATCCTGGAAGCTTAACCCATTACCCCATAGCCTGTTTCTAGTTTTGAAGATACGTAACCACATAAAGCAGGTTGAAAGTAATGCAGAAATTGCGCCATAATATAAAGGCACATTCTGCTTTACTTTCAGCCTGCTTTAAGCTATTAATATCTGCTAGAATATTGAAAATATTTCTTATGATTTTTATTTGTGACAGTATAAACTGGAACTATTTTCTTCAGCAGAGGAATTAATTAAAGGCGTAAAAAGGCGTATTTATGGGGTAATGGGTTAACTGCTTGATATTGATTCTTTGTCTTCTGAATGTTAGCCTATTACCCCATAGCCTGTGTCTAGTTTCACTGTCTGATCTGAACTCAGTATAAGACATGATGACAGACCAAGATCAGACAGCTCTTGAAGGAGCTGTGTGATCTTGGTCTGTACTGTTTTCAGAGAGCGCCAATTTATGTTATAAACGGGTGAGAGGTTAGAGGTTAAACCAAGACATTCCAACCCATAATACAGAGGGATGTACCTTAAAATCAAATAGTTATGGCGGAAATCTCAACTACCGATACTGTACTTTAGAAAAATAAATATCATCCAAACCATTAGGGTAGTCTTTGAAACAAGTAACAGCTTAATGAAGAACAAAAGTTATGCAGAAAGCTCCAAATGGGAGCTTTCTGCATTGCTTTTGTTTTGCATTAAGCCATAACCTGTCTCCAGAAATCTCTATACATTGTTACTGAATGGCAATGTAACCCAGGTATGCCTGTACTGTACTACATGAATTGGGTTTAGTTAGTGTTACAGTTTCATTGTTTTTACCAAGTCTGGCGTACAATCTCGGGAGATACAAGTTACAAACTGTAGACAAAGGGTGGACAATTTTGTAAATACTTATCAGATGTGTACTGAACCCTATGGCATCACTAAATAAACATGTACTATATACCTCCCTTTAAATTACCCTTCTGACAAACTTTTTTTTTATATATTTTATGAGAGGGTCAGAGTATCAAACAGTTTTGTCCTGAAGAGATGCCGCATGATACCTCGTCTCATCTGGATCCCAACTGTTTGCAAAGGTAATAGCGTGTCACTATTGTCATTTTTCAACTCCTAAACCTTCCTTTTAGGGCAAATAATTTTCATTAATTCAAAGAGGCATAACTTTTATCAAGCCTAGAACATTTTAATTGATATTTACAAACATTCTGGATCTAGTAGATCACGCTGCTATTTTAATTCTTTGCAATCAGATACGTCAAATAGTTTGTATCCTGATATGATTCTAATGAGTAGTAACACCATAGGATTTTATGTTGAAATAAGTGAGAAAATGTTTGATTTGTTCAATTTACTCCCATTTATCTGGAGTCCTGCACCAGCATCTTTAACTCTTTCCTCCCTGAAACTTTAAATGGACAATTCCAGTTTCCATTTTAGTCTAGTCCATTTCTGACTTTTAAGGGTTGTTTTTGTCAATGTTTGGCATTATGACAAACAGTGAAGACCCTGATCAGAGGGCTCCTTTCGGAGCCCTCTGATCTGGGTCTTCACTGTTTGCATAGGACAAGTGTACTATTCACATGTACACTGTTTGAAAAGGACGCCTATAAGCGGGACTAGGGTTCAAAGGGTTAAGGTTTTGTGTATAGATGTATAGATATAGGACCAGAGGGTCACCCATGGTTTTCCACAGAATTCTTTCTGTAGAATTCTCTTGTCACTGTTAACCATCTTATTGTTGGGGAGTTTACAATGATTTATAGAAGTTGGTCACAGAATTGAGAAACAATCTAAATAAATAGTCAAATACATAAAGTCAAACTTGTATTATGGCACATTTTGCTTTACTTTCTACCTGCTTTAACCCATTAGCCCATAAATATCCCTAATTTACAACTTTACTTTATTCGTTCACTGAAGAAAACTGTTCTACTTTATACAATTATGCACCCATGAAAATGAACCATATCAGATAGTAGCTTTAAGCAGGCAGAAAGTGAAGCAAACTACACCTAAGGTGCATTCTGCTTTACTTTAACCTGCTTTAAGTGGTCACCTAACTTCAAACTACCAGGTAGCACAGAAAACGTTCCATAATTATGATACTTTATCATGACTGTAAAATAAATAAAAAATAAATTTTCAGTGAAGAAATAAATTAGAGGCGTAAAAAGGCATATCTATGAAGTAATGGGTTAAGAGAGGTTGTGCTGTTTTGTGATTCACCCACCTGGTGCAAACACCCACACTTAACAATTCTGGTTTATTGCCACATTATTGCTGATCCTGTTAATTATGTATAAATGCCAATAAACTCACATCATTAACTCCCCTTACCATGCTGAATTTACACATGGACTCACCCATTCTCAAATAAAAGACCAGTTCACATTGACTCTTGAGGGGTTTGTCGCAAAAAATATTTATAAGTATGACAAACAGTGCAGACCCAGATCAGAGGGCTCCTTACGGAGCCCTCTGATCTGGATCTACACTGTTTGTAAAATATGTATATATACAGTTCCAGCCATGTAAATATTAAGCCCCATTAACATCATTACGATCTTACAGACTTCATATAATGCTGGATAATACTGACTACAATTTATTTATTTATTTAAAAGACTGCAGAATTTGATTTGCACAGTTTTGGTTCCTGATCAACTTCTATATTGATCAATGTTTGATTCGTATCATATCTTGTATACCAAAGACTATCACAGCTTGATTAACAATATAAGGGAATCGTTTCGTACTTCACCGCAATGGTATGTGGATGTCCCAATAAAAACCAGAAAGGATCCCACTGGTCAATAGCCCATAATGAATTGAACCATCCTGGCATTGTTCTAGGGCTAAAAACCTTCAAAAAGCCAGGGTTTAATGTGTATGCAAAAGAAATAAGATTATTATCTTTTTGGTTAATTGTTCTATCAACCTCATGTACACGATACGGGGATGTGAGAACAGTATGAGGATCGAGTATATACATCCATTGCAAACAGTGTAGACCCAGATCAGGGGTTTGTTATACTTTCAACCCTTTCCCCCCATAGAAGCACCTTTTAGCACATTCAATTTATTCATCCACTGAAGGAAATAGTTCAAATCTAAATAGTCATGACTCCTCTGAAGACGGAGCATGGCTGCCTATATGGCAAGGGAATTAAAAACAGCTATGCACGTAATCCTCCAGCTTGACAGACAATAATGTCTGTACCAAGCTGTCCTGTGAGTGTTAAGCACAGGTACGCCAACAACAACAACAACAATAGTCATGAACACATATCAGAAGAAATGTTTTCTATATCCTAGAAGACGATAGCTTAAAGCAGGCTGGAAGTAAAGAGAATGTGCCTTAAGGCACATTCTGCTTTACTTTCAACCTGCTTTCAGTGGTCACCTATCTTCCAAACTAGAAACAGGCTATGTGATTAAGGTTAAATCTTTTGAGGACAAAATTCCTTTTTGCTGGTTAACCCTTCGTCCGCCAAATAAATTATCGTCTGCTATATTTCTCGTCTGCTTCAAGTTTCAAAGTGCTTCAAAGTTGCTCAAAATTGCTGAAAATGTTGTCCGAGTGTCAAACAGCTTGGATCCGGATGAGACGCCGAGTTACTCGGCGTCTCATCCGGATCCAAGCTGTTTGCATATGGAGCTATAGTCGTGAGTGGCAGGCTAAGGGTTAATATTCTTTTTGGAAAATGACCAGTTGCATTCACTCGACATGGAGCTAGTCCTCATAATATTTTGAAGTATGACACTGTAGACTCAGATAAGAGGGCTCCTTCAGAATCTGAATTAACTCAATTTACCCTATAGCATGTTTGTAGGTTTGAAGACAGGTAACCACTTAAAGCAGGTTGAAAGTGAAGCAGAATGTGCATTCAGGAGCATTCTGCTTTACTTTCAGCCTGCTTTAACCCTTTGAACCCTAGTCCCGCATATAGGCGTCCTTTTCAACAGTGTACATGTGAATAGTACACTTGTCCTAGGCAAACAGTGAAGACCCAGATCAGAAGGCTCCGAAAGGAGCCCTCTGATCAGGGTCTTCACTGTTTGTCATGATGCCAAGCATTGACAAAAACAACCCTTAAAAGTCAGAAATGGACTAGACTTAAATGTAAACTGGAATTGTCCATTTAAAGTTTTAGGGAGGAAAGAGTTAAGCTATTATCTGCTAGAATAAAGAAAATATTTATGATTTTTTTATCTGTAACAGTATAAATTGGAACTATTTTCTTCTGTAAAGGAACAAATTAAAGGCATAAAAGGGGGTATTTTTGGGGTAATTAGTTATCATGCAATTTTTGAGGGATTTTGTGTCGATCCAATGTCCCCGGGTACAGTGATTTAATTGTATTATTTCATAATTATGAAAACCAGACATGTTCCCAGCTGTATACAGTTAACAACCATGAATTTGGCAAATTACTTTTCCATGTTCACTTCAGATTTGTCATCCCATATCTAATTCAACAGAAGAAGAGATTAAATAATGACATAATAGATTTAATAGTTCTACATAATAAACAACTGAAAATTGCTGAACATTGACCGTCAACCCACACATGACTAAAGAAACCACACCTGAGCTATTATGACTGATGGTTCAAAACAGGTGGCAGAATAATTGAAAGTAAAGCAAAAAGCACAAACATGACATTTTCTACTTTACTTTCATAGAGCTTAAGTCTTTCAACATGCACCATGGACCTGCTTAAAATAAACTCATGAATACTCTACAAGTGATAAAAATAAACTCATGAATACTCTACTACTCTATAGAGTGAGTGAATAACATTTGCAAACAGTGTAGACCCAGATCAGAGGGCTCCTATAGGAGCCCTCTGGTCAGGGTCTACACTGTTTGCTTTAATTTAGAATAGTATTTATTAAACTACCAAGAATTCAAAGTAGACTGGTTCATGTTTTGATAACCAAAATGATCCACAAGGGAACATAATAACCAAAAAGAGTTACTAAGTGTTAAAACGCTAAAAAAGAAAACAAAATGCGCAGTTGTAGACTCTACTGTATCAGAATGATTAAGTTTATTTTTCAAATCTGACCACTTTTTTACCTATATCTTGAGAAAATAAGGAAATTGGTTGCAATTTAAATTCTTACATTTCAAAATCTTTTATACGGCTATTAACCCCTTCTCTGCCATACACCAAGTACAAATAGGTCCTAGCAAACAGTTTGGATCCAGATCAGACACCGCGTAATATGTCATCTGACCTGAGAATCAAAACTGTTATACTAGCTCATTTATATATTTTTAAGCCAAAATACCTAAAATTTAAATTTGAGAAATAAAGGCAGATGACAATGGCATCATGGCAGTCAAGGGGTACACCCCTTCACTAGCCGCTTGGACATTTGTACTCTGCTTTGGATTCTCAAATGTAGAGTTTAGGGATCAAAACTTAAACCCAATTATCAAATCAGCATCAAACAGTTTGGAACCTGACCAGATGCAAAGTTTGACCGGCATCATTCTTATCTGGTTCCGAACTGTTTGTAGATACATGAACAAGTATAGGCTTGGCAGAGAAAGGATAAACCTATCCCATAAAAAAGAACATAATTATGTGAATTTTGGTTGTGATAATTTGATCAACCAATCAACTGGATCACGTTTTGTTACTGTGGGTGTGACTAAACAATTTCTTGATTCTTTTGCATGACAATGAAATTTAACCATTTTATAATTATTATTTTGACCTTAAGACATGACATGTTGAGTTTGGAAAAGAGTTAGTTTTGCCTTTGAACCCCTTACTCCATAAATAAGCCTTTATCCCTTTAATTTATTCCTGTCTGCACATTAATCACAATTTTGCAGCCTACGCATGCAAATAGTTTTCCTAAACCTAAACTGGTAACTGTGGGAGTAACTATTACTTTTTTACTATAAATCTACATTCTAATTTATATTTTGTTATATTTTGGGGTCAAAATTGTAAAAATTGACAGGCTATGTAAAACTCTACCATTGTAGTATGAAAATGCAAACATACAGAAAATCTTGTGATCTACCGCTGCCATTGTCATGGCTTGAATACCTGGCTTTACGACTGTGCATGATTTTTGCGATTACTTTTCAATACTAAATAGCACTTTATAGATAAATACTATTGACAAATAAGAATTTACAAGCTATTATATGCGCTCAGTCAATATTGACTCTGCTCATTAACGTCCACGTATCTCAATTGACCTCCGAGAGTATTTCGATCGCTGATCGCTCAATATAGACTTCTCCACACCCCAAATCTTATAAGCCCATCAAGCCTGTACGTACAGACCACTTCTATCATAGTTTTACCTTTTCACACCTTTATCGATCTAATATAAGTTACTGATAAGGTGAGTACCCAATTCCCTGTTTCTAGTTTTGAAGGCAGGACAGGTGATCATTTATAGTAGGTTGAAAATAAAGCAGAATGCCTTAAGCAAATTTTGCTTTACTTCTTAGCCTACACCCTCAAGACTGTTTCTAGTTTTCAAGACAGGTGACCACTTAAAGCAGCTGTAGGTTGAAAGTATTTATAAAGCAGAATGTGCCTTAATGTGCATTCTGCTTTACTTTCAGCTTGCTTTAAGCTATCATCTGCTAGGATTTAGAAAATATTTCTCATGGTTCATTTTCATGACTTTAAGAAATGGAATTATTTTCTTCAGTGGAGAAATAAATTAGATGCGCTAAAAGGCGGTTCTATAGGAGAAATGGTTAAGCTTTAATAGTGACCATATTCCAGACTGAATAAATTGAAAGTATTCAATCTACTAAAGGAATAAACTTTAAAGCAAGTAAAAATGTGTAATTATGGAGTAATGGGTTAAACTTCTAGCATCCTTATGTATCAACAATCATTAATGATATAATATTTCAATTACAGTCAATACCATGTACAGCAGCGCAACCTTGTGATTACTTCTGTATTTCGTTTCTACTGTTCAAAATGCATTATACGTACTATCCTATAGTTCAGGTATGTGACATTTATTTTAGTAAAGTGTTTTATCTAAGTTATTTGTTAAAAGGGACAAGTGTTTGAAAATATTAGGTGGTTGACTGAACTCTCCAGAGATACAGTGTTCTCTCTCTACAACAACACCAAACGGGAGATTGTGGGTGTTGTTCCGAGGGAAAATTAAGACTTGGCTTTTCTTTGCAAACAGTTTGGCGTCTGATCTGGATTCAAGCTGTTTGTCACTCGTCATTATAGTTCTTCTGTCAAAATGTCCACTAATATGCAACTCTGAGAAAAACCAGCAGACTACAATTTTAAGCAGACAATATTGCAGTAGTGAAAGTTTTAGACATAATTGTCTTGTTTGGGGACAACGGCAAGCATTGTTGTAAGAAGGGAATCGCTGTTCTAAGGGCTGTTTGTAGGGAGGGAGCACTGTACCCAGAAGGAACTTTATCAAAAAACATCTTTATGACCCAACTGTTACCACAAGCTGAAATGAAGCTGATGGAGGGTGACGGTCAAAGGCAGAAGTTAAGGAAATTAGGTACTGATTACCCCTTACTTTGTCATTTATGATAGGAGACCCTTATCATGGCTAAACCCTTTGACAAGATTGAATCCCAGCAGTTCAGTAGCCAAATACTCAGTCTACACTGTTTGCCAAGGATGAAGTTTTTTTAAATACACTTTTTATTCATTTAATTTACTCCTCCACTGAAGAAAATTGTTTTATTTTATAATTAGTCATGAATGCATCATAAATATATTTTCTATATCCCAGTAGATGGTCATTTAAAGCAGACTGAAAGTAAAGCAGAATGTGCCTTAAGGCACTTTCTGCTTTATTTTCAAACTGCTTTCAATAAAGTGGTCACCTGTCAAATAAAAATAGGAACAAGATATAGGGTAATGGGTAAATAGATTATAGAGTGTATTAGTTCTAATAGCACAGATTGTTGCTTAAAGCCTGCTTTAAGTGGTCACCTGTCTTAAAACTAGAAACAGGATATGGGGTAAATGAAGTGTATCAGATTATCTTCCATACATTTAACAGCCAAATACACTATTAACCCATTACTCCATACATACACGTTTTTATGCATTCAATTTATTCCTCCGCTGAAGAAAAGTAGTTCCAACTTATACAGTCCTGTATATGAATTATAAGATATATATTATTTCCAAGCAAATGGTTGATTAAAGCAACCTAAAAGTAAAGCAGATTGCGCCATCAGGCGCATTCTGCTTTTCTTTCAGCCTGTTTTAAGTAGTCAACTATCTACAAAACTAGAAAGTGGCTATGGGGTAAAGAGTTAATTGTAAACAAGAGGGCCAGAATGGCCCTTGATCGCTCACCTGTCCATGGTGACACTAGGATGGGTCACTTGATTTCAGAAAAGAAGATTTGTAAAAGGTGACCCCAAGGGCGGGGCAAAATTTGAACAACTTTGATAGAGGACCTGTAGATGATGTTATGTGCAAAATATCTAAACTCAGTGTACTATGGTTTCAGACAAGAAGATTTTTGAAGTTTTCATTGAAAAAATCTATTTTTAGCTCCGGTGACCCAGATATGCAACAGACCAGAACTAATTCATCAATATATGTGAAGGACCTCTAGAAATTACACCATGCCAAGTATCAAAGCTCTGGCCATATTGGATACTGAGTAAAAGATGTTTGAACATTTCACTATGTAACTCTATGTAAAACGGTGATCTCGGGGTGGGGCCAATTTTGACCCCAGGGGTAAAACTTGAACAGTTTTGATAGAGGACCTGTAGACGATGCTATGTGCAAAATATCTAAACTCAGTGTACTATGGTTTCAGACAAGAAGATTTTTGAAGTTTTCTTTGAAAAAAATCTATTTTTAGCTCCGGTGATCCAGATATGCAACAGACTGAAACCAATTCAACAATATATGTGAAGGACTTCTAGAAATTATACCATGCCAAATATCAAAGCTCTGGTCATATTGGTTTCAGAGAAAAAGATGTTTGAACATTTCACTATGTAACTCTATCTAAAACTGTGACCCCCGGGGTGGGGCCAATTTTGACCCCAGGGACAAAATTTGAACAACTTTGATAGAGGACTTGTATACGATGCTATGTTCAAAATATCTAAGCTTAGTGTACTATGGTTTCAGACAAGAAGATTTTTTAAGTTCTCATTGAAAAAATCTATTTTTAGCTCCGGTGACCCAGATATGCAACAGACCGGAACCAATTCAACAACATATGTCAAATACCTCTAGAAGTTATACCATGCCAAATATCAAAGTTCTGGTCATATTGGTTTCAGAGAAAAAGATGTTTGAACTTTTCACTATATAACTCTATGTAAAATGGTGACCCCCGGGGCGGGGTCAATTTTGACCCCAGGGGCAAAATTTGAACAACTTTGATAGAAAACCTGTAGATGATGCTATGTGCCAAATATCTAAGCTCTGGCCCTATTGGTTTTTGACAAGAAGATTTTTTAAGATTTCCTCATTTTTGCACTTTGGTTGCCATGGCAACCAGAGTTCTGCATTGTTTCAAATTCTTTGAACAACTTTGAAAGAGCTTGACCCAAGGAACATTCCTGTGAAGTTTGGTTGCAATCCAGCCAGTGGTTTTGGAGAAGAAGATGTTTGAAGAAATTGTTGACGCACGACGCACAACGCCGGACAAAGACTGACCACAAAAGCTCACCTTGAGCACTTTGTGCTCAGGTGAGCTAAAAAGTCTGCAACCTCTTATCGGGATCTACACTGTTTACAAGGAATACATAATTATACTCTTTTCGGAGGTGTGCGGATTAACAGTGGTATCAGATTATCACCAAACTATCATAACCCTCAATGAAAGTGACTCAATTTACAGCCAAACACTCAATTTATTGTTATAAAATCCTCATGTAGTTTTCATGACTATCTAAAACAATTTTCTTCAGTGGAGGAATAAATCAAATGCCTTAAAGTGTGTATCTATGGAGTAAATTGGGTTAGTAGAGTGGTATCATATTATCTCAAATACTATCATAATCCTCAATGAAAATGAACTCAATTTACAGGGCAAAACAATATATTCATTGTTACAGAGCCCCTTTGGTTTCCATATCCTAGAAGAAATACTGACTTTGAAATAGACTCAGCTGCATGAAAGTTTGATTTAAGTCCTTTGTTCCTAAAACATTATCTAATGACAAACAGTTTGGCTCCAGAACAGATATCCCATGCTAACCATTTGCATAAGCGAGTACAATGATGTTACTGTTTGCATTACAGAAGTTTTAAGTGCATGGGTTTGATGTAATGAATATTGTTGAAGTGGACTTGTATTTTCCAGTACTATCTTTATTGTAGGTGGGGTTTGATAGCTAAATAGCATCCTGATACAGAGTATAATCTCTCCTCTATGTACCTGAGGACAGTGTTACTGAGAGAAGACCATTGAACTCGTTACCCTATAGCCTGTTTCTAGTTTTGAGGGTAGGTGACAACTTAAAGCAGGTTGAATAGTTAACATAGCAAACACTAAGAGCATTAAGTATTAGTGATAGCCCTATCAAAATCATGAATTGGTAGTGCACTATTTGGGTAGCTAAATATTGACTTACTCTATATAGTAGACTGCTCCCTCTACAGACAGGGCCTGCTCCCATCCAGGTGGCAAGTCTGAAAACATACAACAGATACAAAATTACAAATTATGACATTGTGTACATAATTTATCACTTTCTACCAATAGCAACTTTCAGTATTGAAGACAGACGGTTGTTGAAAGCAGGCTAAAAGTAAATCCATCCAGGAGTTTCAGAGGAGTTGTCGTTTGAGGAAATTGTTGACAACGGACAGACGACGACACAGGAGCTAAAAAGGAATTCTGGCGAGAAACAATGGATAATAGAGGAAAACTAAAACCAATCCAAATATTAATACTGGGGAAAGAAGTCACAAGCATGTGGAAACTGTTCAAATTCATGATTAAAAATCAATTTCATTAATGTTATGCAAATGAATATATCCATAAAATTAGCAAAATTTAAACATTTAGCCTAACAGTTTTTTTCGAAACAGTGTAGACCCAGATCAAGGGGCTCCTTAAAAAGCCCCCTGATCAATGTCTGCAAAGTTTTGTCAAATTTATGAATAATTTGGAGGCAAACGAAGTAAACTGCTGCTCAGGTAATTTATCAGAAAATGGAAGACCCAATTAGTTACGTCAACGTCGTAAAGGTTTAAAACAGAATTCCAAGCTTACATGTATTGAAAAAACAAACAAAACAACATTTTAACAATCTAAAATCACCTTAAAGAAGTCCAGTATAAAGCTTATTGTTTCACACTTCTAATCCATTCGTTAACGCACAAAATTAGTCCATTTACAAGGCAATAATAGCTTCAAAGTTAAGTCCAGAAAACTCTTTACAAAACACCTCCTACGTCCTTCATAAGAAAGACAGTGGTAAATGCTTATGAATATCGACAATGTCTAAATTCAACAGCTTAACACTTTGCACGCTAAGTAACCAAAACGTGATCACCTTTGCAAACAATTTGGATCCTGATGAGACGCCGCGTGACGCGGTGTCTCATCAGGATTCAAACTGTTTGACATTCTGACCCTATCTTGAAAAGAAATTTTTGAAAGTTCTTTTTTTAAGAATAGTAGCAGACGACAATTGAAGCAGAAGACAATATTACTGAGCACTCAAAGAGTTAACACAATAAATAATATTTACAGATTATCATGATGAACAAACACGTACAATGAAACCTGCGTTAAGCGATCTTTTTAAGATGACATAATTGTAGTATTCTATCGCAGCTGGTAGCTAAATGCATGAGAGAAGTAAATGCAGAAGGCTCGTTTAGCAGCCTTATGAATTAATTTCATCATGCATTAAGCGATATATAGCTTTACAATACAGATCAAAATGTATCTTCATTCATTCCCCTTAACACAGGTTTGATTGTAGAGCCAAACTTAGGTTTACGGATAGCCTGTTTCTAGTTTTGAAAATAGGTGACTTAACTTAAAGCAGGTTAAAAGTAAAGCAGAAAGCGCCTTAAAGTTTAATTCATGACTTTGTAAAGAGGAACTATTTCGTGTGGGGAGGAATAAATAAGAGGAGTAAAAATGTGTATTTATGGGGTACATGATTGTAATGGGTTAGCCAGGCACTTAACGATGATTTTGCTTTCTTTATGACAGGTGACTGCTTAATGCACACTCTAAATAAAGCAGAAAGATTCGGCATTAAGCACTCAGTTGTGTTCAACATACATCGTAATATTTCTTCAAACAAGTTTGACTGTATCATTGTAACAATACAGAATGGTGTTTGTTGACCCGTTAAGCCTGTATCTGATAGCCCTGGGTTGACACCATTCATAGGAGACATCCACAGGGTCCCTTCAAACAATACCAACAATGATACTGCCTTGAAACAGATCAGCAACCAGCTTACATACAATACAACTTGAGTTGAGCAGCCATTCAACGAGGGAGCAAGGAGATATCCAAGACTATGAGATGATCAACTGCTGTATTGGGGATAAAGATAATATAGAAATATCTAAGCTACAATTAAACTTGAGTTAACCGATTACCCCATAGCCTAATTCTTAAGTTTAGAAGACACCTGACCACTCCACTTAAAGCAGGTTGAATGTAAAGCAGAATGCGCCAAAAGGTGCATTCTGCTTTACTTTCAGCCTGCTTTAAGCTTCCACCTACTAGATTATAGAAAATATTTCTTATGGTGCTTATTCATTTCTGTATAAAGTGGAACTATTTTCTTCAGTGGAGGATTAAATTATTGGCGTAAAAAGGCGTATTTATGGGGTAATGGGTCGCAGCCATTCAAAGAGGGAGCAAAGAGATATCCATGACAGGTGACTGCTGCATTGGGGATGAAGATAATGTTTATAGATCTATGAGACTTGCAGACTGCATTAAAATGTATTTACATGTAGTAAAACTCCTCTATTACATATGTCCACCAGATTATTTTAATCATTTGGTGTTTGTTTGTTTGTTAACGCCATCTATGGGCTAATTGGACGCCCCAGAGAGAGGGGAGCGGATACAGAGAACTCTTAATGTGTGTGTTTAAGGAAGATGGCTATTAATTCGCAGAAATAAGGTGAAGGTAAAACAGACAGCTCTTTCATCTAGCTTGCTTTAATGACATTTGAGTTTTCTGTTTCAATTTCATCTTGCTTAAATTCATATCGCTTAAAATTTAAGCTGTCACCTGACAATTGGCTTTCTTTTTGGTGTTTGTATATGTAATTGTGGGGTTTTACTGTACATGTATATATCTTTTCATAACACCATGGGCAAAAGATCACCTACCATTGTTTTATTACTTCATAGAGGGAGAATTAAGGCACTTACTTACAACAGGAATTCTTGTTTTACAAGCCACAAGTATGTTGAGAATTTCTCTGTAAACAAGGTCAACTGGGAACGTTCCTTTAATAGCTGAGTAAATAAAGGTCAGAATGTAAGAACTGACCAATCAATGTATTCTTCTTTACCTTAATCCATTAAAACTAAGTGTCCTTAACCCTTAACCCATTACCTCATAGCCTGATTCAAGTTTAGAAAATAGGTGACCACTTAAAGCAGGTTGAAAGTAAAGCAGAATGTGCCTTAAGGCACATTCTGCTTTACTTTCTTCCTGCTTTAAGCTATCATCTGCTAGGTTTAAGAAAAGATTTCTAATAGTACACAATCATGACTTAATAAACTATTTTCTTCAATGGAGGCATAAACTAGAGACGTAACAAGAGCTGTCGGAGAACAGCAAAGCTCGCCTAATTAAGCCTTTCTTAAATAGGTAACTATCAAAAGAAAAGTGTATCAGTACATTGATATTCAAGCCACAGGGAACCTCCATTCAAAATATCAACTTCCTAATGCAAATATGTCATGTAGTATAAGTGCATTCCAACACTTACTCCTTAACTAACTTTGAAATTTCAGTCCCAAAACTCTTAAGTCCACCAAAGGTGTAATTTTGACTAAATTTAAACTTTTAAAAAAAAAATAACTACGCAACTTCAATGTTCAACCCAAGGGCACCTCCATTCAAAATATCAGCTTCCTAATACAAATATTTCATGTAGTATTAGTGCATTACAACTCTTACCCCAAAACTTTAACCATGAGAAATCAGCCGAAAAACCTAAGTCCTCAACAGGTGAAATTTTGACTAAATTCAAACTTTTTTTAAAATTTTAACTACGAAACATCAATGTTCAACCCACAGGGCACCTTGATTCCCAGTATCAGCTTCTTAATACAATTATTTCAAGTAGTATTAGAGCATCACAACACTTACCCAAAAACTTAAACCATGAGAAATCAGCCGAAAAACCTAAGTCCACAAAAGGTGAAATTTTGACTAAATTTAAACTTTTTTTTAAATTTAAACTACGCAACATCAATGTTCAACCTACAGGGCACCTCCAATCCAAATATCAGCTTTCTAATACAAATATTTCATGTAGTATTAGTGCATAACAACACTTACCCCAAAACTTTAATCATGAGAAATCAGCCGAAAAACCTAAGTCCACAAAAGGTGAAATTTCGACTAAATTTAAACTTTTTTTTTAATTCTAACTACACAACATCGATGTTCAACCCACAGGGCACCTTCATTCCAAATATCAGCTTCCTAATACAAATATTTCATGTAGTATTAGTGCATAACAACACTTACCCCAAAACTTTAACCATGAGAAATCAGCCGAAAAACCTAAGTCCACAAAAGGTGAAATTTTGACTAAATTTTAACTTTTTTTTTAATTTTAACTACACAACATCAATGTTCAACCCACAGGGCACCTCCAATCCAAATATCAGCTTCCTAATGCAAATATTTCATGATGTATTAGTGCATAACAACACTTACCCCAAAACTTTAACCATGAAAAACCAACGCCGACGCCGACGCCGACGCCGACACCGACGCCGACGCCGGGGTGATTCCATAAGCCCCCCCATTCTCCGAATAGGCGAGCTAAAAAGGCATATTAATGGGGTAACGGGTTAATCCATTAAAACTTAGTGTCCTAAACCCTTAACATGCTGAAATTTCAAGTGAACTTTTGAATTTTTCTAATAACCCATAATTATTACTCCATAAAATATGATGTATTATGCCTCAAATTATTTTCTACTCGAAGAAAGGTATGGTAGTTCCCACTTTAATGGTCCTGAACATAAAACACAGAGGCATTTCCAGTATCTTTCCAGATAGAACTTTAAAGCAGGTTGAAAGTAAAGCATAATGCTCCTTTAATCTATTTAAACCTGCTTTAAGTGATCACCTGTCTTCAAAACTAGAAACAGGCAACAGGTTAAATGATCATTTACCATTTCCTTTCAAAGTCCTCTGACTATTCGAGTATTTAAACGTATTAGTTTGCTCATTGTTTCTTCAAAATCTTAATTAAATTATGTACATTATTTATCACTGGAAATAAATTGAACCTTTAGCATGGCCATGCTCAATTTCAAATAGTCTAATCCATTGGCCCATAAAATGATGTGTTTACATTGTCTCTTAACCCATTACCCCATAAATATGCCTTTTTATGCTCATGATTTATTCATCCACTGAAGAAAATAGTTCCAAATTATACCTTCATGTATCATAAGAAATATTTGCTATATCCTGGCAGATGATGGCTTAAAGCAGGCTGTAAGTAAAGCAGAATGCGCCTAAAGGTACATTAATTCTGCTTTACTTTCAACCTGCTTTAACTAGAATCAGGCTATGGGGGTAATGGGTTAAGGGTTTTGTCCCAAAAATATCTAATTGTATCACAAATCATGCATACCTATAGATCTCCGGTCTAGGTCTACACTGTTTGATGGATATAAAATTGACAAGTGGAAAAGATACCAATCAACAATGAAAAGCCAAACTAAACTACATATCATCTAGATCAACAACGTCTACCTGTATAGGTTTTAGAGACACTATAATAAGTGAAATTGTTTTAAGGCCTACAATAATCAATGACCTATAAAAACCTGTTTAACCTTTACTTTGCTGACTGTCAAAATGGACTCTTCCACTTTCTAAATCAAGCCAGTTTACATTGAGTCTGTCCTAACTATGTCTACAACTATGGCAAACAGTGTAGACCCAGATCAGAGGGCTCCTTCAGGAGCCCTCTGATCAGGGCTACACTGTTTGTAAATGAGGTATTTACTGGTTTCCCTCACAATAAGGGTAACTATTTGCATAAACAAGTATGTGTACTGTATATTTCCTGAATTTTGTTTGCTAAGGGCCAAAATAGTCAACTAACAAACATAACTTTTAACCCTTATACTGCTGACACAGAATATATCTATCCGTTGTAAATAATGTAGACCAAGATCAGAAAGTCTTGTTTTCCCCACCATTTTCTCATCGCCATACAACAGTCTTGCTTTCACTGTATTGAAATGGTGTACAAATGAAATGTTAATGTTGGAGCTACATGTATATCAAAAACTTAATGCTGAAGCTTAAGTTTGACACAGCCATCAGATGCTGCATTCATCAACAACAACGGAAAAAGCAACAAGGGCCACCATGGCCCTAAATCGCTCACCTGGTACACCATGTAAAATTAACCTATAGTGACCTAGATTATGACTGGACATGACCCACAATCAACCTTGGTGTTAACAAGATTTTTCTATAATTTGAACTAGTGACCTAGTTTTTGACCAGACACAATCCACATTTGATTTTGACCTAGATTTGATGTAGGCAAACATTCTGAAAATATTTCATTCAGGTCTAACGAGATTTGTAGCCTCTAGAGGGTTAACACTGTTTTTCTTTGATTTGGCCTAGTGACCTAGTTTTTGACCCGACATGACCCACATTCGAACTTGACCTAGATATTAATTGGGCAAACACTCTAACTAAGTTGCATTAAAATCTAATAAGATTTGTAGCCTCTAGAGTGTTAACAAGGTTTTTCTAAGATTTTACCTAGTGACTTAGTTTTTGACCTGACATAACCCACATTCAAACTTGACCTAGATATCAATGAGGCGAACATTTTGACCAAGTTTCATAAAGATCCATAGAGATTTGTAGCCACTAGAATGTTATCAAGGTTTTTCTAAGATTTGACCTAGTGACCTAGTTTTTGACCTGACGTAACCCACATTCGAACTTGACCTAGATATTAATGAGACAAACATTTTGACCAAGTTTCATAAAGATCCATTGAGATTTGTAGCCACTAGAATGTTATCAAGGTTTTTCTAAGATTTGACCTACTGACCTAGTTTTTGACCTGAGATAACCCACATTCGAACTTGACCTAGATATTAAGTAGGTCAACATTTTGACCACGTTTCATAAAGATCCATAGAGATTTGTAGTCTCTAGTGTGTTAACAAGGTTTTTCTATGATTTGACCAAGTGACCTAGTTTTTAACCGGACATGACCCACATTCAAGCTTGACCTAGATATCAATGAGGCAAACATTCTGACCAAGTTTAATTAAAATCCATTGAGATTTGTAGCCTCTAGAGTGTAAACAAGGTTTTTCTATGATTTGACCTAGTGACCTAGTTTTTGACCGGACATGACCCACATTTGTACTTGACCTAGATTTTATCAAGACAAACATTGTCATGAAGTTTCATGAAGATCTGATGAAATTTAATTTGTTCCTCCACTGAAGAAAAAAGTTCAAATTATACAGACATGAAAGCATACCATAAGAAATATTATCTAAGTCCTAGTAGATAATAGCTTAAAGTAGGCTGAAAGTAAAGCAGAATGTTGCTTAAGGCGCATTCTGCTTTACTTTCAACCTCCTTTAAGTGGTCACCTATTTTCAAAACTAGAAACCGGCTATGGCATAAAGGGTTTTTCTAACATTTCTAATTTTAACCATTTAACATGGTGGACCATGGTTGTAGTGGTTATACGTTAGACTGTCAATCAAACGGTCATCTGTTTGATCCATGTCAGAATAGTCCTTTGCAGGAGGTCCAAAGTATCAGTACAATACACTGGGCATGTAAACGAACCAGAGGGCTATATCGAGATAAGAGCAGGGCATCATGAACATAAATAAACAGAAACAAACAAACAAATTTGAAGTAAAAAACTTAAACATTACCAGGGATCAGGTTGAATAGTTTGCTGTATTTTTTTAACTGTATAAGCGAAACACAAGTTCACTCATGCCTTGCAATTCAGGGCTCATTAGGTCCTTTCTATATGCAAATGATTTTTACATCAATTATAAGTCCACTTAAAATTGAACAGTTTATTGTTACCCTCAAGTTAGTTTCTGCTGTAGAGCTGTAAATGACCTTTAAAAAGACGGCTTTCTGCACTGCACTATTCTATTCTTTATTTCTATTATTTATTAAGCTTTACCTTCTGTCTGCTTAAAGCTACCATCTGATAAGATAATATAGTAACTACTTTTGGTGCATATTCATGTCTGTATAAATTGGAACTAATTTTTTTCAATGGATGAATGAATTAAATGCGCTAAAAGGCACTTCTATGGAGCAAAGGGTTAAAATGCAGAATATAAGCTTTCTGCATCAAATACTGTCACCTGTCTTGAAAAAACATATCACTATCTTCTTTCGAATGGTTGCAGAGCAGGTTTGAATCTATTATGACAGATCACGCACAGGTAATATATCAATATAACTAACAACTATTAATCTATGGCCAGTTCATGCGTATAATCATTAATCCAAAATCAAAAAGGCAGTTTGTGGCTTGAAGTGGAATAAGCATAAAACTTTATTATCTTAATGCTACAACTTTCGTGTAATTTTAGGAGAGATTTCACACATGAGGTGAATTAATTCCGTTTTATCCCATCAATCCAGTTCGCTGACCCCATTCATGACAAATTCAGACTTCAGGACTGGCTATCTGCTAAGTTACTTTATGATATACAGTTTTTTCTGTATATTCAATCATACCTTACCCCTCCATAGCCTGTTTTTAGTATTCAAGTCAAGTGCTTGCTTAAAGCAGGCTTAACCCTTTCCCCCATAGAAGCGCCTTTTAGCGCATTCAGTTTATTCTTGCTCTGAAGAAAATAGTTCCAATTTATACATTCATAAATATGTATAATACAAAATATTTTCTATATTCTAGCAGATGATAGCTTAAAGCAGGCTGAAAGTAAAGCAGAATGCGCTTAAAGCGCATTCTGCTTTACTTTCAACCTGTTTTAAGTGGACACCTACATTCAATACTAGAGATATGCTATGGGGGAAAGGGTTAAAGTAAAGCAAAAAGCTTCTTCAGGAGCTTTCTGCTTTACCTTCGCTTGCTTTATCCCATAATGCAATAGATATGCCTTTTCACACCTTCAAATTGTTCCTTCACTACAGAAAGGCTTCCACTGTTACAGTCAGGAAAATGCCTTATATGAAATACATGTATTTCATATGTATATCCTAGCAAATGATAGCTTAAAGCAGGCTGAAAGTAAAGCAAAAGGCTTCTATAAAACTTTTCTGTATTACAAAATGTATAAATAATCTTTATTTATAACTCTTCAGAGCATAAAGTGCAAAGCAACTATATCAAACTGTGATTATTACGTTATGCACAATGAAAGTAAGGTCAAGTCAAGTAAAGCAGAAAGGAGTTTTTTGCTTTGTTTCATCTTGCTGAAAGATCAACACAATATAAATTGTAGTGTATATGCATGTGGAGGAGCTACGGTAGTTACGCATCCTGTCGTGATGGAAGAGTTAATTGGATATTTATCATAGGTTTTCAATAACCCATGATTGTTGAACTAGTTTTTTTGAAAACTGGTAACCATTGACAGCAGGCTGAAAGTCACCATCCCCTTGGATACAGAAACTTTTTCCCGTCGCAGACGGGTCTGTTTTGTCTTTAGACCTCAACTCTATGAAACAATTTAACCAATCAGGAATGATCAGAAATCCTGGTCAATGACCACGTGCTTGAAATGCAGTACTCTTATCGGCCAATGTGCCAAAATGGCCTAGACTGGCGTTTGGTTATTTTTTCACATCTATCTTGCGAGTGTAAACCTGGCAAAACAGTGATGCAGTCTAAATTATTGCTGCGTTACTATGTCATCATTTCTAAATTTAGCGTGGATAAGCTCTAAATTTAGCATGTGGGAAGTCTGTTAACGAAAGATGTTAAGTCAGAATCAATGTATACAAGTGAATACTGTACCAAACACAAAAACTTTAACCTGCGACGGAATATCTTTTTTAAAGATATTTCTTGTTTGTATTTAGTATATTCATGATCGTATAAAGTGAACTGTTAGGATATAAATCAATGGCGTAAAAAAGTGGTATTTTACATAGTAATGAGTTATAACTGAAAACGTTTTCATCTCTTACAAATATCTATTTCCTTTTGTTCTAGACAAAATACTAGTTGATACCAATACAATATGAATTGCGATATTACCCAACATTTAGATAAGAAGCTATCATCCAAACAGGAGAATTAATGCTGCATATCTATGATCAGGGAAACAGAGGCATGCATACTGTCTTTTTTATTGTGCAAGTTGTATATATGCAGTCACACCTATATTTTCCCTTTCCTCCCTGAAACTTCAAATGGACAATCCCAGCCTCTAATTGAGTGTATTCCAATTTTGACTGTTAAGGGTTGTTTTTGTCAATGTATTGCAATATGACAAGCAGTGCAGACCCTGATCAGAGAACACCTTTAGGAGCCCTCTGATCTGGGTATTCGCTATTTGCATAGGACAAGAGTACTCTTCACATGTACATTGTTTGCAAAGGACACATATTATGTGTGACAAGGATTCAAATCCTTTGCAGAAACATACAGGAAACTGGTTAGAATGCTGGATGAAAATAAAGCATCTAATAAAGATAAAATTAATGAAAAGGGCTCCTATAGGAGTTTTCTACATTATATTTATCCTAAGGGACCTTCATTAAGCAACCACCTTGCTCATAGACAGCTTACAAGCAAATCCATTAACTCTTTGAACCCTAGTCCCGTACTTTTGAAACAGTAAACATGTGAAAAGCACACTTGTCCTATGCAAACAGTGAATACCCAGATCAGAGGGCTCCTTACGGAGCTGTTTGTCATAATGCAAAACATTGACAAAAACAACCGTTGAAACTCTGAAATGGATTAGACTAAAATGGAAACTGGGATTGTCCATTTGATGTTTCAGGGAGGAAAGAGTTAAGCAGTCATTTAATACTTAAAGTCACAAACCATCAATCAGCCCTACGTTACAGTGCAGCAAATGGACTGGTTTTGGTACAGCAATGGGCCAGTCCACAATGAACACCAGGGGGTGCAGGATGGAGGACTGCAGAATGTGTTTACAGAATGATTAGGTGCTGACATAATCAGGTTATAATGAGCTGAATATCCTAGTAACATTTGAATGATAGGCTACAGGTAGGTATAAAAAACACCCACCATGATAGCGGGTACAATCAAACTGGAATTAACCCATTTAATACTGGATGTTGTAATGAACTATGGCTATGTTCTTGCACGAAGATTCAATTTAAGTTATACAAGGGTGATCTATGCAGTGCTTGTACATACAGCAGAACAGAGCAAACAGTGCAGACACTGATGAGATTATGCACAATCAGGATCGTCTCACCAGGTTCTGCACTATTTGCTTATGTCTTCTTTAGTTCACTGAGGCTTAATTAAAATAAATCAAAAGAAGATTTGGATTTTGGATTTATTATCATTTGTAACATCACTTTAACAGTATTTCAGTCATAAGGCGACATCCAGCTAATTACAGTTGGAAGAAGACCCCAGAAGCCCTTTTATGCATGGTTTCAGGTGCAAATCGGCAACTGGGTGGAATCACCTACCTGCCGCAAGCCAGCTGGAAGGCTTCCCCACATGAAAAATGTGAATGCCCAGACTGGGATTCAAACCCACAGCCATGAGGATCTTAGTGATGTAAGTCACAGTGACTATACCACTAGGCCAAGGAGGCCCCCTCAAAAGATCTTGTAGAAAGGTGTCAAATAATAAGCTTTCTGCATCGTTTTTGTCCTGAATTCAGCAGTAACTTTAAAAGTTTTATTCAGATATGCCATATGCTTCTTTACCAATTGGTTAATTAATACAAGTTTGAACTGTACATGTAAGCAAAACTGATGATTGCATGATGATGTACATGATACATAATAATATATAGTAGATCAAATTGAGGATAATTACAAAATAATTCTTGTTGTCAGTATCTACCTGAGTATTTGCGTACAGTAAGTATTTTTTAAGTAATGTACAAATTCATTTGAAACTTTAAGCAATATGAAAGTAAAACAGAAAGATTATACTTTCTGGGGCTTGCTGCCTTCATTCTATCCTGCTTCAACCCATTCCTCAATAAGTACACCTTTTTATGCCTTTAATTTATTCCTCCACTAAAGAAAAAAAATCCAGTTTATAATAGTCATGAATACTGTACCATAAGCAATATTTTCTATATCCTAGCAGATGACAGCTTGAAGCAGGCTTAAAGTAAGGCATAATGCATCTTCCTAACTGTAGAAGCTTAAGGGTTAGACCTTATTTATAAATTTAAGTAGCAATTTGACCATGTTGCCATAGTAACTCATTTGGCCAATTTTATGAGCAATTGTCCAGGCGATATAACCATTAGACAGCCAGACTGTCACTGGTAGTGACCAATGTATCACCTGATTGCTATCTGACCAGGTAAGATAAGACGGCAAATGTGATTGGTTATGACATCACTGTCCAAATTTGCCAGTTATCTGTCTCAGGTCTAAATTGGTTACCATGGGAACAGGTTGGTTGAAATTTTCAAAATATGGCCATAGGATATAAGTGCATAGAGGGTAATGACTGTAATGGCTAAAATCTGTTATTTACAAGAAATGACATCAATTACTGTAAAACCTGGGATAAACAGATACTTTAACCCACTGCCTAATAATAGGCCTTTTTATGCCTTTATCTTAATTCCTCTACTAGAGAAAATTGTTCAAATTTATGCTGTCACAAATAAAAATCATAAGAAATACTTTCTATATTCTAGCAGATAGCAGCTTAAAGCAGGCTGAAAGTAAAGCAGAATGCCCCTTAAGGCGCATTCTGCTTTACTTTCAACCTGCTTTAAGTGGTCACATATCTTCAAAACTAGAAAGAAGCTATATGTGGTAATGGGTTAAACATGATGATCTGGCAGCATAATTTAAAGGTACTTTTGCCACGCATAAAGCCATAATGTGTCTTTGGAAATTAAACCCCATGCCTAATTATCATTTTGTAGTGGATTAACACATCTATATAAGTACCCCATAAATACTATTTTTTTCACCTTTAATTTATTCCTCCATTTGGGAAAATAGTTCTACTTTTATAAAGGTTATACATTAATGAAAAAGTATCATAAGAAATAATTTCTGTATCCTAGCAGATTTTAATAGCTTAAAGCTGAAAGCAGGCTGAAAGTAAAGCAGAGTGCACCTTCAGGCACCTTATGCTTTAATTTCAATCTGCTTTAAATGAGACCCTAGTGTCTTCAAAACTCGATACAGACTATAGGGTAATGGGTTAACACAGGTTTTACTGTCTTGTCCAATAAGTGATGAATGACCATTAATAAAAGATAAATGAGTCAAATGACAAGTGTTTACAACAGGTGGCAGCCTGATGATTAACATTTAACCCTTTTCCTGCTGTTTGTGGGCATTGACACTTTAAGAAAACAGTGTAAACCCTGATTAGACAGCTCCTTCAGGAGCTGTCTAATCAGGGTCTACCATGTTTTCTCCTTATTGTATGTCTGACATGGCATTGTTTCTTGGGGATATTTTTCCATATGCTAGTAGCCAATGTAATAGTTGAAAAAGATTATAATGATAGGCAGATTTATATATACCGTATATATATATTCCTGATAATTGTATAGGACAAGACTTAGTGTACTATTTACAGGTAGTTAGGTACACTGTTAATAAGAAGCACATATACAATGTAATACTCGTTGCTTACGAATTCAAGTGTAAAGGACATTTTCGCATTAGTTTACTTAGTCCGTCATTCCATGCTTATTTACTGAAAATTCCCATAATACAAAACTGGATTACGTAAACAAAAGAAGTTAAGTGAAATCTTAGATCAAGGAAACAGTAAGCATAACAAGACTGTGCATTCAATAAACGCTTATGCCCCCAGTGGCATCCTTGACAATAAATTCTTAATCTTTTCTAAGTCCAAATTAGGTCAAGGTCAGGGTCAAACTGAGCTTGGGTATCATTGGTGAGTTGGTAATGGTCCAAGGCAACAACTGTATAAGTATCAAAGCATTGTAGTCAGTTGTGTTGATGCTAGACGAAACGGTAAAATCTAGTTAACCAAGAAATAGCCTATTTAAAAATTTTAAGTCCTAATTAGGTCAAGGTCAAGGTCAAAATCAAAGTTTGGTGATATTGGTAATGGTCCAAGGCAACAACTGTATAAGTATCAAAGCATTGTAGTTAGTTGCGTTGATGCTAGACGAAACGGTAAAATCTAGTTAACCAAGAAATAGCCTATTTAAAATTTTCTAAGTCCAAATTAGGTCAAGGTCAAAATCAAAGTTTGGTGATATTGGTGGATAGGGAATGGTCCAAGGCAACAACTGTATAAGTATCCAAGCATTTGGGTAAGCGGTGTTGATGCTAGACGAAACGGTAAAATCTACTTAACCTTGTTACGGACGCACACACGGACGGACGGATGGACGGGCGGACAGGACGATTACTATATGCCCCGCATCTGTCGATGCTGGGAGCATAAAAAACATGGTCCTAACACAGTCATGCTTTGCACAACTTTTAATCATGTCTCTATGAATGAGAGCCATTCCTAACCCCTGTTAACCCATTACCCAAAAGCCTGTTGCCAGTTTTAAAACCAGGTGACCACTTGAAGCAGGTTGAAAGTAAAGCAGAATGCACCTTTAGCTTTAAGTTACCATCTGCTAGGATATAGAAAATATTTCTTGTGGTGCATATATTTGTAACTTATAATTATGTCAAAATGCAATTATTTTCATTAGCGGAGGAATAAATTAGTGGTGTAAAAAGGCATACTTATGATGTAATGGGTTAAGCAGCAACCAAAGGATGATCCAAACACAAGTCTTACTGACAAGTAATAATTCCTTATTAAGGAGCTTCCTACATTACTTTTGTCCTGCATTAAGTTACAACCAGTTCAGGCTCCAAGGTTATAAAGCGTTTGAGTAAAAGTGAGCCTCAGTTTGTTCTCAAGCATTTGATTGGTCAGAGTTGAGCCTAGGCTCAAATCTGACCAATCATATGCTTGAGAAAGGTCGCAGACTCAGCTCAAAAGCTTTATAACCTTGGACCCAGGCAAGGATTCTTGAGCGGCTGCTTTTAATAGGGTTGACTGTACAATACAGTCAGACCTGCATTCAGCAACTATTCAATACAATGCCAATTAGCAGCCTGTTTCAGAATTGGTTGCTGATTGCAAAATAAAATTATTGCAATAAGCTCCTTCATTATTTTTATCCTGTCACTATCTTTGATTTCCCACACGCTTCCTCAGAGAAAAGTCGCTTAATACAAGTTTAACTGTATCTATGTAAACATCTATTCCCTCAAGGTACATAGTTGATTTTCATGTCATATTGTGGCTATAACAAGGGGAAACTTCTGGAGCAAATGTTTTTACAGGAAACAAACTTGTAAACATCACTGTAGCTCGGCCCTTTGTATAATTCCAGTCAAACATTATTTGGACTGCAAACTTCTGATTGTCAATAATGTTACAATATTTATTTATGGAAGTTGAGCATAAAAACCTCATGTTTTGAAATGGAGAGTAAATGCAAAACAACTGCCTTCTTCAAAGGCATAAACTGAACCACACCAGAAAGAGAGAGCTCAGACATTGCAGAGTAATAATACACATCATTCACCTTAACCCATTGTATGCTGGGTAATATTTGGCGGCCATTTTAAAATGTCGTCTGCAGCAGATATAACTCAAATATTTGCCAAAATATTTTAGCAGTTTCTGATAGAATATTGACTTAGCTGGAAACAGTTTTGATCTCAGATCAGGCCCCACAATGTGGGGCCTGATCTGATATCAAACCTGTTTGCCTAGAGGTACACCTAAAAGTGTATCCCGCATAAATAATGGGTTAAATACAGTGGAGAAAATAGTACTTTTTTAATGTAAACTTGTCTGTTACACTTTTATTTTATTACTGCACTGACCAATAAATAATTACACGTTATACAGACAAGAATATGTACTGGAAGAAATACTTTCTTTATCCCTCTAGCAGAATGGTAGCTTAAAGCAGGATGAAAGTAAAGCTGAATGCGCCAAAAGGTGCAGACGCCAGGTAAAAAGTTATTATTTGTTCATGCTATTGCATTATTATTTGCATATGGTTTGGGTTTCAATGGGGAAGAATAACATCTTCTCCAATATATGCTTGAAATGCAATATTTTCAATTTAAACAAAAAACTTGAAAACTGAACACTCAAGAGCCATGGAGAACCCCTGGACACCCATGACTGTCCCTCTTCTATGAGAAACATTACTAAGGACTGTTGTGAGACAATTTTTAACCCTTTACCCCATGGCCTGTTTCTAGTTTTGAAGAAAGGTGACCAATTAAAGCAGGTTGAAAGTAAAGCAGAATGTGCCTTAAGGCACATTCTGCTTTACTTTCAGCCTGCTTTAAGCTAAAACTTGCTAAGCTATATAAAATATTTGTAATGGTAAATGTTCATGAGGGTATAAATTTAAACTATTTTCTTCAGCGGAGGAATAAATTAAATACGCTAAAAGTCGCTTATATTGGGGAATTAAGGGTTAAAATTATAAACACCAGTGTAGACCCGGCAAAGCATGATAAAGTATAATACTGGTACACTTTCTCACACATTTAAGAAACATTTTACCCCATAGCCTGTTTCTAGTTTAAATGAATGTTCATTGTATAAATTGGAACTATTTTCTTTAGTGGAGAAATAAGTTAAAGAAGGTGTAAAAGTGTGTGTGCGGTAATCGGTTAACCGACTAGTGAGAAGGCTCTATTCAGAGTCTACACTGTTTGCAAAGGATGGTATATTTATTGGTGTGCTTTAAATTCTCACACACAGAAGTATAACTTAACAAAGACTTATCAACTGAACATGTTACTGTGATCAAACTGAAAATGAGATGTACTTGATTGCAATATCACCACACATATCACACATGCAATGATAATCACTGTGCTGTGTGCTAGACTGTTTCCCCATTGCAATACGAAACAAAACATAATTTACAATAATACTACAGCGTTCCCCCTCTACAACGGCATAAAATGGGAGACAAATATTGGGTGCGTTGTTCAGAGGGAGTCGTTATAGGGAGGGAAATTGGTTTACATTTGCAAACAGCTTGAATCCAGATCAGACGCCGCGTGACGCGGCGTCTGATCTGGATTCAAGCTGTTTGCCACTGGTCATCAATTTATTTTCTGTCATGTCCATCATGTCACTTTGAGGAAAACAGCAGACGACAATATTAAGCAGACAATATTGCAGCAATAAAAGCGTTAGACATAATTGTCCTGCTTAGGGAACTGCGGCAAGGGTTGTCGTAAGGAGGGAGTCGTTGTTGGGAGGGCCGTTGTAGAGAGGGAACACTGTACATGCCTTCAATACTAAGAACAAACTAATAGATAAAGGGTTAATCTGGAAATATTCTAAGTGATGGAATCAACTCACATGAAGCAGCATACCTCATCACAGTGTCATTATGTACAGTAACTCTTACATTACCCTATCATTCCATAAATATGACTGAAGAAATAAGTTCCATCTTATACAGTAATAAATATTTACCGCAAGAAGGATTTTCTATATCTTAGCAGATGGCCTTAAGATATATTTCTGTGATTGATCTCAATCATATGATCTTTTTTGTTTGGATTTATACATAAGAAAATAGTTTTGTCACGTGATATGATTTGACCTGTTTAAACAATTTGATTATATATGCTGATGTAACGAGATACAATGTGTATAAGTTACCAAATAAACTATGTCTATGTCTATGTCTATATTCTGCTTGGAACTTTCAACTTACTTTAAGTACCGGGTATGTGGTCAAATGTCTTCAAAAGTAAAAACTAGAAACAGGCTATGGGGTAATGGGTTTATAATTATGCAATCACATACAAAACAGACTCATTCTGTTGAAAGTCACTTCATGCCGTATACAATAAATGAAGAAAGCTTCTGACTAGCAGCTTCCTGCATAACCCATTACCCCATAAATATGTCTTTGTACACCTTTCCTTTATTCTTCCTCTGAAGGAAAGAGATCAGATTTATACAGCTATGAATATGTATTATAAGAAATATTTTCTATATTCTAGCAGATGATAGCTTAAAGCAGGCCGAAAGTAAAGCAGAATGTGCCTAAAGGCACATTCTGCTTTACTTTCAACCTGCTTTAAGTGGTCATGTATCTTCAATACTAGAAACAGGCTATGGGGTAATAGGTTAATCCTGTACCCTGCGTTTATCAAGTGCCTGTCTATAACCCTAGAACTTCACATTACTTCAATTGGTGGTCGTTTCATACAAACTTGACTGTTTTATAGCATGATAGCTTTTCAACACTATTTCTCATTATTACAGGTATAACATGTATCAATCTTGTGGATATCTCTAAGTGTGTCATACTTTCTGAGTGCTATACTTTTCACAACAACCACTGAACTCTATGTGCAGCCCAAGTGTATATATCAAATGAAACTGACAGCATCACATTAGTTTAATGTGCAATGATTGACACAGATACAATCTCTGAAAGCATCACAAGTTTCACGTGCATTAATTGACACAGATACACAATCCTCGTAATCTTCAGGAAAAACCATGACAACATTTGCAAACAGTTTGGATTCTGATGAGATGTCACATTATACGGCGCCTCATCGGGATTCAAATTGTATGATACTCTCAGTTTTTTAAAAAAATAATAAAAAATTCTATTATCAGAATACAGTGCTCCCTCCCTACAATTACACCCAATGGGAGAGTCAGACGCATATTGTATGTGTTGTTCGGAGGGAGTCGTTATAGGATGGGAAAATTAAAATTTGGCTTACATCTGCAAACAGCTTGAATCCAGATCAGACGCCACGTAACCCTGTGTCTGATCTGGATTCAAGCTGTTTGTCACTCGTCATTATATTTATTCTATCAAAATGTCCACTAATATGTAACTTTGAGAAAAAACAGCAGACGACAGTTTAAAGCAGACGATATTGCGGAAGTACAAGCGTTAGACATAATTGTCCTGTTTAGGGAACAGCCTCAAGGGTAGTTGTAAGGAGGAATTCATTGCTGGGAGGGTCGTTGTAGGGAGGGAAAGTAGCTGGCGACAACTGTCACAGAGGAAAAAATACCCATCATGCAAAGAGTTATCAGTTCAAACATTTTTTGCGACCTTTTCACAACAACAAACTTCAATGTGCAACTGGGTGCATTATACTGTACATCAAATGCTACAATACCATCACTGACAGCATCACAAGTTTCACGTGCAGTGATTGACACAGGTACCCAATCCTACCTTGAGAGTTATAACTCTGCCAGCCTTCATCCAACTCATGTGGTAGATCCTCATCACTTTCATAATCCTCGGAATCTTCAGGAAATAGAATATCTTTAGGTTTGATGTCATAGTATGATTTTACAGGGGTTGATTGGAATAATCCCATTTTTGAGAATTATTGTTAATGTGTAATATTTTTGTTGAGTTCAATTTTTCCTCTACAGGTAAAACCTTGATTAGACTTTAACCCACTACTCCATAGATATGCATTTTAACACATTTAATTTATTCTTCCACTGAAGAAAATAGACTAGTAGTAGTAGTAGAGCGGGTGCGGGTATTGCCGAACATGCTTCTAACACCGACTACTTTTAAATATATGCGGTATCACTTCTCAGAGCTGGATAAGCTACAATATGACGTCACAATCATAACGTCATATCTTTTTCTGACACGACCGTGATACTTTGAAGCCGCCGCTGTGTACATTTTCAACAGTATGCATATAAACATAAATCACGGGTTGAGGAGGGTACAGTGTTACGCAGTTTCGAATTCCGAACATGTGACGTCATAAGATGCTAGCGTCATATGATTTTTGTCCTGTATAATTAGAACATTGTTTTTAAGTTATAAACGGTTACTGCTTCATGTTTGACAACTCTGCTTTCAAATCGGGATTAATTAAACAGAGTTATCTGGGTATTCGGTAATAGGAACAGTAATGTTTATATATGTTTCTATTACCGACTACATACATAGCCATTGAAATTGGATTTATTAAAATGATCTAATTAGCTTAAACTACACAATTAAAGTTGTTATATAGGTGTTTGTTGATTCTATATAACCAGATACATAAGTTTCCTTTCTTTTCTTTACATAAATGAGTCGACAGATAGACCTATGCTAAACGCCAGTGCTACTCTGAAGAATACACAAAAAATCTTCGGCATCTTTATTTTAAACTACCGATACTGCTAAAAGTTTGATTCAGCTGACAGTAAAAAGAAATTGCAAATAATCACCTTGAATGTTCGCTTCTTATAGCATCCAATTAGTATCCTCACTTTATACATACTTTACAAACACACATTAACACCGACACATTTTACACACAAAGTGACAAAAACATCACAGCATAATTGAGGGGGCCCCGCCCATTTCCATCATTTACTTATAATTCGCAG
Source organism: Gari tellinella (assembly GCA_922989275.2). Lineage (NCBI taxonomy): Eukaryota > Metazoa > Mollusca > Bivalvia > Cardiida > Psammobiidae > Gari > Gari tellinella. Next base: position 59,547,452 of record OV277867.1, read on the forward strand.
GAACTCTATATACGTTCCTGGTATTCAATACTCTAGCTCTGGCTATAGATATATATATCCAGATGTATATCGTAAACAAAATTTCCAGCTGAACTGAGGACTCTTACTAAACTTGAAGACGGTCTCGCTATTCCTAAATCCTTTGATCTGACCGACATCCAGGTTCCTTTTGTGTAAAAGTAATCAGACCATCTGTTCATAACTAAATCCCACAAGGACATGAAACAAAAATATACTGTACTATACGAAATTTTACATTACGGCACTGAATTCCTTTTTAATGCCAAATGCCCTTGTGGTAATTATAACCAGGGAAATGATCAGAACACACCTATTAGCCAGACACTTTCAAATATCGCCAGTTGATACTGTGTTAATTTGTTCATATTCGGCAGAAATCATGACACGTGTATTCATGGATTACTCCTAATGTGGCAGTTCTCTGACTGTTTAATACAGTGGGAAAATAAGGTTTGGTATGGGCAATGTTTATTACGTAATTGCTCCCAGCACTGGTAAATAGTCGAATTGATTTAGAATAAACGTTGTTGCAACATAGGGGTAGCTGCGATTCCGTACCTGTAGACACTCTAAGACACAGTCTACAGTTACGATATCGCAACTACGTAGGGTTTAAACCATTTAGTGGGAATAAAATGCTTAATGCCTACTTTCAGGTATGATTTGGATGATTTCTAAAATAAAATACAAAGTGTTCGGAAAAACAAACACATGTGTTCGGTGTTACAGACAGTAGTCGGTAATTAAAGCATTTTGGTCTAGTTGCAAAACTGACTTATTCTCCGTCAAATATAGCGTTATGTAGGGGAGTGTTGCTCGAAAATACTTATTACAGTTGTTCCTTATACCCTGTTGCTAACATTGAATGCACATGCTTATATTAATGAACATATCATATAAAATTGCTTTAGTGGTTGGTAATACCCGCACCCGCTCTACCACTTGAGAGTTAGGTATACAGACATGAATATGTGTCATAAGAAATATTTTCCATATTCTAGCAGGTGGTAGCTTAAAGGAGGCTGAACATAAAGCAGGGTGTGCCTCAAGCCTTAAGGCATAATCTGCTTTACTTTCAATCTGCTTAACAAATTCTGTTCTATTTTCAGCCTGCTTTAAGTAGTCAAATGTCTTCAAAACTAGAAACATGCTATGGACTAAAGGGTTAAATTAATGAAACTGGAATAGTCCATTTTAAATTCCAGGGCTCAACTTTTCAAACAGTGTAAGCCCAGATTGAATGAATTATTAACATGCTGCCTGTTGATGGCTGATTGGGGTTTGTTTTCAAAATAACATTCCATCCGGAATAAACTTCCACTAAAAGCTAAAATGTTGCATTATAGAAATTATAACAAAACAAAGAGTTAGTCCTTGACTGCCTTCCAGCAGCCAGGCCTCACTAATAAACCAGAAGCTAGGAGAATATAATAGCCAATGTATTCCTTGTGATTTAGGCGGGGCAAGATATAAAAGAAAGTACAGCATAAACCTGCAAACAGTGGCCACTCAATCACGAAACATTACAACTTCTACAGACTGATTACCACTTAATGCAGGATAAAAGTAATGCAAAAAGCTCCTATAGGAGCTTTCTGCATTACTTTTATGCTGCATTTAGCTGCAACCTTTATATGAAGACTGGACATTCATCTTTAATTAAGTAGGTGTTGTACACATGTTTCATTGTAAACAAGCAATCGCCTCCTAGAAAACCTGTAGAGTGAGTTATCACAACACAGGTACAGAGGCGGGGAAACTAAGAGCTTGGGCAAAATAAAACATCAGCTACATCACTTGATAAGCACTCTACTGATAGTGCATACACTTGTACATGTATGATGAATTGATAATGATCCAACAGCTACTTACAGCCCTTTTGACCACATTTCTCTAGATTTGACTCTCAGGATACATTTACCTTGTCCTCAGGAGATTAGCATCTTTACACATTACTCCATAGCTAGATAAACGCCTTTTTACGCATTCAACTAATTCCTCCACTGAAGGAAAAAGTTCTATTTTATACAATAATAAATGTACAATGAAAAAAATGAGTCCTATATCCTAGCAAGAGGTCATCTAAAGCATGCTGATTCAAGTAAAGCATAATGTGCCTTAAGGCACATTCTGCTATACTTCAGCCTGTTTTAAGTAGTCACCTGTCTTCAAAACTAGAAACAATTCCCCTTCCTCTGCATAAGCCATAAGGACACCCTTCTTTAATGCTAGACACAGGCTATGGGGTAAAGGGTTAAGCAGTGTCCTACCGTAAACTCAGTTGTATATAAATGATCTGAACTATTGGCTGATGAGAAAAGGGTTTAAGGACCTTTTTACTTAAATTCCACCCTGCTTTATGAATCAAACAACTACAAATATAATTCCCCTACGAAACTGACTTAGGCAAATTTGTAAGTCACTTGTAAGTGAAGTGTAAGTAACTTATCGGCAACCGATAAGGCACTTATAAGTGCCGTATAAGTTTCAAAGATCTTCAACTAAGTCAATGATAAGTCCAAGTCAGTTATAAGTCAGTTGTAAGTGTTTGGCTCTTTTCTAGTATAAGTGGCTTATAAGTGACTTACAACTCACTTACAAAATACTTGTTTTCAGTTTTCTCAAATAAGTCACTTATAACTAACTTACAAGTCACTTATACTTAACTTACAAACAACTTACAAAAAGAATAGAGTGCCAGTGTGCAGACTTAGTTTATTCACTATTCACATGTCTAGGTCATATTTTTAGCCTCGTCCCAGAATTCTGCTCATGTTTAAGCCAATAGCAAGTCAGTTAGTTTTGAAAAAGGATAGATCAAAACAAGAGGAAGAAAAACTGTTTGAATTATGGTAAGTTTTCATTGCTTGATTATTATGGGGGTTGGAAAAGGTTTGTTAAGTATTCTTCTTTATCCTTGTATGTTAAATGGTATTTATATGTATGTTTTTATGTAATTAAAAGAATTTAGTGTTTTCCCATTGTGGTTTAGGTGCAATTCTAACACCACTGAATTTATTTGCAATTTATTGTTTATTTGTAGAAGTATAAACAGTTGCAAGTCACTTATAAGGTTCTTCTCTAGCCTTGTGTCGATATTGTAATTTAAAGACTAATGTTTTCTCTTTGTGTTTTTGGCGCAATTTTGACATCACTGGATTAATTTGAAATTCATAATTTATTTATAGACATAAAAACTCTTACAAGTCATTTATAAGGGACTTACAAGTCACTTATAAGGGACTTACAAGTCACTTATAAGGGACTTGTAAGTGGCATTTCACACCTCTTACAAGTCACTTATAAGGGACTTATAAGTCACTTATAAGTGACTTGTAAGTGGCATTACACTTTACTTATAAGTGATTTGTAAGTCACTTATAGCGACTTGTAAGTGGCATGACACTTTACTTATAAGTGATTTGTAAGTCACTTATACTGCACTTACATCTCATTTGCATTTAAAATCCCTATAAGTGACTTGTAAGTCTAATGAGTAAGTGAAGTATAAGTTACTTACATATTTGGCTTATAAGTGACTTATAAAAGAATTTCGTAAGGGGAAGCTATTCTGGAAAGGATTAACTTTGGACGTATCTGTCGATCATAAGTCTTCACTCTCTCATAAGGACATGTATTCATTACTTAATTAATTACTTAATTAGCTAATATAGTAGTTTATATGAAAGATGATCATAATGGGAGGAGTTTTACATACATGTATCAGGTGAGATAAGGGTTAAAAACTGTTGAACAGCAATTTTTAAGCAGCAGGATAAAGATTGATGTTAAACCACCAGGGCTTATTTATTTCAAAATGGAAACTATATCAAACTATTGACATTTATTGACAGAAGTATGTGAGTAAATGTCATCTGAACTACATGTAGTACTAAGTAGTTAAACCTCCACACAAAATAAGGTACCTTTCATTCTCAGGGCTCCATATAAGGGGGAGTAAATTGAACAAATCCGACATTTTCGCACTTATTTGAACACCAAATCCTATGGTATTACTACTAAAAAGAATCCTCTCGAAGAGACGATTCTAATAAGTAGTGACACCATAGGGTTTAAAGCAAAAATAAAGATTCTAGTTTTTGAAATACTCCCCTTATCTGGAGCCCTGCATTCTGTAGTAGATCTAAAGGTGGAAGCTTAATGCAGGAAAAGGGTGAAGCAGAAAGCTTTCTGCTTCACCTTTGTCCTGCATTAAAAAGTAACAAAGTGCCTTTTGAAATGGTGGCCGTAAAAGGAGACTGTTCTTCACAAGTTTTAACTGTACATTTCATCCTTGTAAGTATGTTAATCAGCATTAAACCTTTCAATACTTTATAAATGTCACCTTCTTAACATGATCTGGCTATAACCAATAGCATGTTTCTAGTTTTGAAAACAGGTGACAACTTAAAACAGGTTGAAAGTAAAGCAGAATGCCTCAGGCACATTCTGCTTTACTTGCAGTCTGCTTTAAGCTACCAGCTGCTAGAATATAGAAATTATTTCTAATGTTAAGTAGGAGGCGCAGAAAGGAGTATTGATAGTGTAATGGGTTAAGCTGCCACCTGTCTTTAACATCATCACTGAGTCTTCATTTAAGCGGTCAAATTAGCAGGAATTTACAATATTTACAAAATCTCTCAGGCGAACAAGTCTTGCTGTCAGCAATATAAAGGAAGTATTTTGTTGCATTGCCAGATTCTATATACACATGTAAACAAAACTGTACAATTAATACATGCTGTTTTGGACCATCTCAAATGAGCCTTTAAATGTTTCCCCTATTGGAATATTTTTAAGCTTTAAAACAGGTAGTTAATTGCTTTCTACTTAACTTTTAACTTGATAAGCATTAATGCAAACACTTCATTACTGTCCTAAATGCAAAAACTTCAGTCACAAAGGTCAAGATCAAAGGTCAAGGTCATCAAACCGAAGGGCAACATGATGTACCGTACTCACTGAGGCGCATATAAGGGTGCAAAGTTGCTTGACTCAAGCTCTAGTACTTTCTTCACAACTGACTTAAAAGCAAATTCTTAGCCTTATGTTTCAAATAGATGTGACGTACATATGGACCACTACCAAAATTCACTCTTCTCCCACTGTTAAAATGTCTAGAGCCTAAGCAATTATATTACCATATCAGTTTAAACAGCAATTTGGATCCTGAGCACACGCTGTTGCTTGTCATTTGAGCTATATCAAAATTGTTTGCAAATACCAATCAAGTTACAAATGGCACTCTGCAAGTTCTTTGCACCTCTAGTAGTTAAGTATGCATAATTTGTCCATTGTTGTTACTTTTCACATATTAGTTTTCGCATAAAAGTGTTTGTTTAACTAATGCAAATGGATTTAAATGGCACGTTACACACAGACTACAGGTGTCTGGTTGTTACAACACACTTAAGCCTGCGACAAACAATTGCTTTCTTTTTCATCTACAATCGTTCCTACACCCTGTTTAGTTGTATTTCTACCCAAGTTTATTGCAAACATTTCACATGTAACAAAAGGCCTCGAATGCTACAGCAGGGGTCTAGAAATGTTTTAGAATCAATGTTGTAACTCTGCCTCAATGCATGTGGACATGTGTACACTAACTAGACAATTTTTTAACCCATTACCCCATAGCCTGTTTCTTGTTTTAGAGAAATGAGATCACTTAAAGCAGGTTGAAAATAAAGCAGAATGCACTTTAACCCATTACCCCATAAATACGCCTTTAATTTATTCCTCCATGGAAGAAATTTGTTCCAGTTTACAGTCATGATATGAATCAGAAGAATTAAATCTTTTTTTTATCCTAGCAGAAAGCAGCTTAAAGCAGGCTAAGGCGCATTCTGCTTTACTATCAACCTGCTTTAAGTGGTCACCCCACTTCAAAACTAGAAACAAGCTATAGGGTAATGAGTTAAGATACATTCTGGTTTACTTTCACCTTGTCTTAAGCTACCATCAGCTAGGATATAGAAACCTTTTTTTTAAGCTGCACATTCCTGAATGTATAAATTGGATATATATGTATACTTCAGTCAGCGGAGGTATACATTTAACTAAATTATGGAGAAATGGGTTAATGGTTAGTTACTCTACTCCAATAGAAATGCTCATTGATGCCTTTTCTGATTCCTCGCTGAAATGCTATTTCGTTTCCAACATATCAAGACGAGGAGCTATAAGAAACCTCTCCTACAAGTGGATGCTTAAAGCAGGCTTAGAAAGTAAAGCAGACAACTCCTAAAGAAGCTTTATGCTTTACTTTCAAAGATCTTATTTTAAGCAGCCAGCTAGCTAGCTTTTATTGCCACATACAATATCAAACTGTAGAACTCGAGATCATGAGTTCTAGTCTCTGGTATAGTCTGATATATTTCTAGGTTCATGTTATGTACGTAACACAGTCTTTTAAGAGTGATTAGACAGATATTTGCAGTTTCTTGCAGAGCTTGTAATGCAGAAAGCTCATATATTTCTGCATTGCTTTTGTCCTGCATAGAGCAGACACCTACTAAGCAGAGATTCCTAATTAGCGTTTTGCAAGCGTTTCAATCTACATTTCTCGCTCTCTTCTCTTTACTTTGTCTTTAATTCACCCGACAGGGCCGACACTATGCTCAAATCGAAATTGCACCCTGGGTCTGATGATGATGGTCATGTCATTCCTTATCCAATTGCTGCAATCAAAGTCTGACATATTGCACAAAAATTGTCCAACTGCACCGGGTCCAGAACGTGTGACCCAGAGCTTGGCAGTCTGTCGCGGTGACGGGTCAAAATGGCCCAGATCCATAACAGCCCGGGTCAAAACGGCCCAGGTCAAAACGGCCCACTTTTGGGCCGTTTTGACCCACATTCGCAAGTTAAATAATCGCTTATATTATTGGTGAACATTGAGTTAATTGATAGAGAAAACGATGTGCACAAAAAAATATAATGGAAAGGAATATAGATAATATCTACTTGATAGGTAGGTTTACGAATGAAAGTATATAAGTACTAAATCCTGGTGAGATGCATAGTGAGGTGGCGTTTCATCTGGATCCAAACTGTTTGTAATGGTTATTAGAGTTCTGCAAATTACAGATATGACTACTAAACTGTATTAATTATTGGGTGTTTAAGGTAGGTGGATACTTAAGGCATTATACATAAATATTGACCTGCATATGACATGTGTAAACTATTTAACTTTAGCTGGATCAAAACTGTTTGCAAAGCCGGCTTTATTTGGATGAAACGAGTAACTTTATATGGTAAAAATATATGGGTATTCATTTTAATACATCAAATGTCAAAATACGTAACACAAACTTATAGAAATGAAAGCAGACATCGATTCTTCTCAAACGTGCAAAGTGTGCCACCAAAGTGTGCCGCTAGTGGCACGCGACTACTGTAATTGTTTGATTGCATTAAAGGTGTTAATCTTTGCTCTTTGACCTGTTGTTGTGACAGTTTGTTACATTAACACTTCACTGTCTTACCTCAGGTACACTGGGTATATGCCAACAGTTTTGATTCTCATCAGACCTGTAAAGCAGCTTCTGATCAAGATCGAAAAAAAATCTGATTTCAAAACACATAAAATAAACTAAAGAAATTGAAGCAGATACTTGTTTAAAGCAGATGACATCTTGGTAGTTAAAGGGGTTAACTTAACATATAGATCTGTTTCCAACCATTACCCAAAGTATTTCTTTAAACCAACATAGAAAGTAGCGTTGCAGAATATACTTTTTACAAAAATGTCATCTGCTTTTATTTATCAACGTTCAATTTTAAGTATCTTGACAAAAGTAAATAGTATCAAACAGTTTGTGTTGTGATCAGAAACCGACATACGCAGAGTCTGATCAGTATCCAATATGACCTGTTTTGTGTGGCACTGTGCACGTGCCACTTTTTCATAATATTATATGAAGCAATTCAATCGTATGAAATTTATACGAGTAGTCATGTATATGCGAATATGAATCATACTTAGGTGAAACATGTATATAATTCACAATTTATGATTTATTATATGTGTTAATTTAGTATAAACTAAATAAAAAAGAACAGAAAAGATCTGAGCATTTAAATGGCTAAAATGACAATTTTGTGACAATATTGTATACTCATTTTAAACTGAGAGGCAACTAGTTTAGAGCCTAATTATACATCGGGTTACCCATCCAATGAAAAAACATAGATACTTACTCCATCCAATAGTAATTTATAAGTTCTTCTATGTTTAATTTTTTCAAGTTATATGTAAATAATTCAAAGATTATTTTCTATGATCTTATTATAATCATAATACAGTATAATAATTCATTTACGAGTTGGGCCGTTTTGACCTGGGCCGTTTTGACCCGGGCCGTTCTGGATCTGGGCCGTTTTGACCCTGGGCCGTTTTGGTTTTGGGCCGTTTTGACCCGCATTCGTCTGTCGCTGTACCATTTCTAGACAAAAGCTAATCAAGTGTCTTTTTACCCCAGCCAAAAATAAAAAGTGACAAATCCAAGATAACAGATATCTATTTAAAAGCTTTACCACAGTACTAAAGTAAGGGGACTCGGGCATCGAACCCGGGACCTCCCGCTTGGAAGGCGAGCGTTGTAACCATTGAGCCAAAAGTTCGGACGTTAGGCTCGAGGGCCTTACAAGTTGCCAATATTTCACTATGTACACTGTACAGTACCCAATTTTTCAATCATAACCCAATGAACCCTAGCGACTATGGAGCGCAATCGTTGCCAATAATCTAGACATGTAGATGCTAACATCTATTTTGTAGTTTGTATAAAATACAAACCCGACTGTACAAAATATAAATGTGACTTGTCCATAAGTTAGTCATGACCATACAATGCTATTTTTAGAATTGACTTTCTGCTTTGTTCAAAGCAAACACCCGCTTTACATTTCATGAAATTGACAAATTAATCCTACAGATCAGAATGAAATTCCTCAAACCGTCACAAGCAAAGAACTGCATCCGAAAATCCAACTGAAATCATCTGTTTTCAATAAACTTGAACAAAGATATAAACCGAAAGTTGCGGATTGACGACCGACATTGACATTTCTCCAGTGTACAGTTGACTCTTGCAAGTCGAGAATTACATTTCTCCAAATGCAAAACTAGCGAATTTTGCTATGACCTTATAAGGAATTTTTACGGAATACTACGAATATTAATTTGCGCGGAGTAAACTAAATCGGATCTTACCGGAATCGTTCGCCGGGGGTTTACCTAGCCCTATGATTTTACAGTGGAGAATACGTTATTCTTTCCCGTTTAAACGAACCGCAAAACACTAAAACATAGAAAAGTGCAACTTTTGGACAATTCTGATAATTCATGTTTATATTGGTGACAAACAGTTTGGAGCCTGATCAGACGCCGGGTTACCCAGCGTCTGATCTGGCTCCAAACTGTTTGCAATAGAAATAATAGTTTTAGCGTAAACGCGTTTATTGTGAAAGAATAACGTTTTCTCCACTGTATGTAGCCAGTTTGACAGACAGGTGCTTGCTTAACCCATTACCCCATAAATACACATTTTTACGCCTTTCATTTATTCATCCACTAAAGAATTAATTCCAGCCATGAATATGTATCATAAGAAATGTTTTCTATTTCCTAGCAGACTGTAGCTTAAAGCAGGCTGAAAGTAAAGCAGAATGTGCCTTAAGGCACATTCTGCTTTACTTTCAACCTGCTTTAAGTGGTCACGTGTCTTCAATACTAGAAACAGGCTGTGGGGTAATAGGTTAAGCAGACTGAAGTAAAGCAGATAGTTCCTGAAAGAGCTTTTCTGCTTTACATGTGCCTGCTTTAAACATCCATCTGCCCAGATGCAGGGCAGGGGCCCGTTTCATAAACATTGTTGTCGTAAGTCAAAACTTTAAAATACATTTAATTTCTGATTTCTCTATTTAATCCTGTCTTGTGACATTTTCAAGACGATTCCAAAAAGATGTTACAAGACAGGATTAGATTGAGAAATAAATAATAATTGAGACTTTTATAATCTGACTTACGACAACATTCGTCGTACAAAGTTTTATAAAACGACTCAAGGTTTCCAATGACTCTTTATCAGGATAATATTTGTAGAAGTATGAAAAGGTACATGCATTAAATTTGTAATAGGAATAATTAAAAAAAACTGCCAACATGTGCATCTATGTGTGAAATGGTTAAAGTGGTTGCTTACAGCAAGATAAAAGTAAAGCAGAAATCTCCTGTGGCAGCTTTTGATTAACTGCTTTACTTTTATCCTGCTTTAAGGTGGGCTCAGTTTCTTTAACCATTTGAACCCTATTGGTGCATCTATGGGTCCTTTGAAACAGTGTACCTGTGAAGACTTCGTAACATTAACCCTTTACCTGATAGCCTATTTCTAGTATTGAAAATAGGTGACTACTTATAGAGGCTCGCAACCGGATCAAGCATTAAAAATAGTAATTTGTAAATATAGGTCAAATGCTTATATAAATGGGTAAAATTTAGTTTAGGATAATAAATTCTGTTAAAAAATGCATTTCCAAAAAAAAAAAAAGAAGAGGCTCTGGTGGGATTCGAACCCGTGACCATCCATGCGGAGACAAAAATGAAAAATGAGGCATCGCCTCTACGCCCTCGGCTACGGCCGCTCTCTATATATATCGTAGCGAATTAACGTACTTCAATGATAGCTATTAATAGAACATTATTCGGCTCGGGTTTATGTCTGACCCCGTGTAGAGAAGCAACAACAACAACTATACCGTTAGCTAACGCTATGGAAAAACGATGATAAATATCTAAAAAACTAAGATTCGGTGACGATTCTTGAGACGTTTTTGGACTGATCATATGTTTTTAATGTCAAAAGCCAAATAATGCCACAAAATTGCTTTTATTTGAGTATTTTATTTTATTTTGACAAGAACACCATCCGGTTGCGAGTCCCTTTAAAGCAGGTTGAAAAGTAAAGCAGAATTATAGTCACTCGGAACACCTCAGAGTTCTTGGCATACGTTCTAGGAAATACCGAAACTTCACGAAGGAAAATTGACGCGTCGAAGGAGGGGCTTATGTAGCTAAAACACGCCCTCGTGACTCATTTGTTACTTTCTACATTGTTCGTTGTACATTGGCGAATATCCGAAGTTCATTGTATGGTGTCTGTTTGCAAAAGGTGAAACGTCTTTCGCAAAGCGTACTTTCAATTCTTCCAGGCGGAAAATGTTTATTTCAAATGTTGGTTATATGTAGTTCTGTCTTAGAAAGTAACATTAAATCGTGGATTTTGGTTCCCTTGTTAACAGCTTTACATGAAAGAATTGCAAGTGTTTAAAGTATAAACTATAAATACCTTTTTATGGAATACAGTATACACATGTAAACAGACATTTACATGTTAAGTTTGCATGATTCTAAACGACATTTATACAAATACATATCGTTTTTGGCCAAACAATAATTGAAAACTGGGTGATTGCATGTCTGGATTTTTGGCAACGAATGCGCTCCATAAGCGACAGGTCTACTCAAGGAGTCCTCTGATCAGGGTCTGCACAGTTTGTCATTTTGCAATATATTATTATTATAACATTAACAATCAACCCTATAGACTTAAATAGACAAGCCTTAATAGGAAACTGGAATTGCAAATTTGAGGTTTCAGGGGTAAATGAGTTGGGTGCTGGTGAATTCGCCTAGAGACGAACTCGCCTACACATAGATATATAGTAACCTAAATGGTGAATTCGCCTAAAAAGCTATTATTTAGTGATTGTATTTCACACCTTGTAGCACCGACTGTACATTATAAAATTCTACCGTTTACAAGTAGATGATATAAAACTACTTGTAGAGGATCAACTTATCATTTTCTTATCCAATTTTTTTAAAACAAAATTACAGATCAATGTAGCCCCAAATCACTACACCCAGATTTGACGACCTGTTTGAAAGGGGATGATGCCAATGTAGAATACATCATTTATCATATTGAAAGTAAAAATGCATAAAACTTATTAACACCTGCATGTGATGATCAGGGGCTACACTTATCATCCGATCTTAGTAAACACTACCTGAAAACAAGTTTTATTATGTTATCGATACCTTACAACAGGTGCGAAATACAATCACTATATAATTGCTTTCTAGGCGAATTCACCATTTGGGCTACTATATATCTAATTGTAGGCGAGTTCGCCTCTAGGCGAATTCACCATAAACCAATGAGTTATGAATTGAAGCCCATGCATGGGTGTGTCATCTCCGTGATGTTTGTCTTACCTGTGGTGTTGGAGTGTCCAGTCTGCACGGGCTGTCCGGTCATTGGATGTAGCCATGTTGTCCTATGTGAGTTGTCACTGAAATAAAACCATAAACAAATCGTGTTTCTTTCTTTACTCAAATTACTTGATCAACTTAATTGGACATTCCAACTTAATTTAGTTCTAAATCAATGGACAAAATTGCAATTAAAGCGCTAATGAAATCGTACATGTTATAATGTGAAAAAGAATGTCTTACTCAATAAAGAAGATCCGGCCATCCCGTGTAACGGCGAAGCTCCAGTTTGGTGGGAGCCTCTCGCCAATAAGTTTGGCAGCCATTTTATAGTTTATACTCGCTTTGGGATAGCCCTATATGTACAAAGTGTCCTTTTCTTGTGTCCGTTGAATTGGCATAGTCACAAAACGTTAAAATCCTCGGTAAAATGGTTAAAATCAATCCTCACACGCGGAAAAAGAGAGTTAACACAACTTCCATAGTTTGTTTAAAGTTGAATTAGCGAATTAGCGCACCGGTCACGGTGGGAGAATTTTCTCAGGTAAAAATACCTGTCACCGGAGTGTAAACAGTTATAGTCCGTTCTAACATTGCTGCGCATAGCGGGGTACGCGAGTGTGTCAACTAACAGGTATGCTCCGTTTCAAACAAGTACGAACTGCAATATTAGCCCTTTTCTTATGTCAAATAATGAACCTAAAATTTTAATATGAGCAATAATTTCAGCAGGAGGTTCCAGTTCCATTTAACTTTTGGACGTTAGCCCCTTCACTGCCATGACGTCATTAAACTTAAACAATTATCGTCTGCTTTTATTTTGCACAGATTTTAGGTAGGCATGTATTTTGACCTAAGAAATACTGAAATTAGTGTCAAACGAGTTTGGATCCTGATCGACGATGCCAATGATCCACTAATTATTTACTCGGGGTAAGGCAGTGCAGGGGGTAAGTAAATCAAGAGTTATCGTCTGCAACACATTTACAACATGTACAATATCACCAGGGCCGGATCCAGAAATTTTTCAGTGGGGGGGCACAGATGGGGAGGGTATGGGAGGGGTATAACCCCTCCCATAGGTGGGGGTCCGGGGGGCCTCCCCCGGAAATTTTTTAAAACTTGCATACTAAATGGTGCATTCTGAGGGCATTCTAAGAAGAAGTTAACATCGATAGAATGATGTAAATACCCCCAATGAAACACCCAAAAAATTGGTTTCATAAGACAAAGAGAAAAAAAAAATCATAATCTGGAGACTTTTTTAATAGCTTTATCTCCATTCTCAGAAATCTATTACTCCACACCAGGGTCATCAGTGTATTCAAAACACAGGCCTTCAACTGATCTCAATGCAAAAAGTTGAAAAAAGTAGGACTGTTTTTCAAGTGGAAAAGGAGGAAGATTTTCAATTAAATAGTTCATGTAGGAACTGTTTGATTCAAAATACCTCATGGAGTCATCGTGCTCTTATAAAGTTAAGTAATCCACAAGCTTGAGTTAAAGACATTCTCACCCAAAGCCATTTTATTCTTTGGTTATAATTTATTCAACAGGCCGAAGATGCGTCCCAACAGGTTTAGGGGGGTCCGGGAGTACTCCCCCTGAAATTTTTTGAAATCAAGCGCTTCATTTCCTGCATTCTGGGCCATACTGAGGGTGCTTCAAGACTTATTAGGCAATAAGTAGGAATAGAAGGAGGTTTTGGTAGTAAATAGGAAAAGTAGGAAGGTGAACAAAAAGTTGGAAAATAGTAGGATAGGTACGAAAAACTTGCATAAAAAATAGCGCATTCTGAGGGCATTCTAAGAGAAAGTTAACATAGATAGAATGATGTAAACACCCCAATGAAACACCCCAAAAAGTGGTTTCATAAGACAAAGAGATGATAAATTTTCCAGCGTTTCATGCATTGAAAACACAGGCCCTCAACTGATCTCAATGCAAAAAGTACGAAAAAAGTAGGAGTTTTTCAAGTGGAAAAGTAGGAAAATGGAGGAAGATTTTCAATAAAATAGTAGGAACTGTTTGATACAAAATATCATATGGAGTCATCATGCTCATATAAATTTAAGTAATCCGCAATCTTGAGTTAAAGACATTCTCGCACAAAGCCATAATTATTCTTTGGTTATATTTTATTCAACAGGCCGAAGATGCGTCCCAACAGGTTTAGGGGGGTTTGGCGGTACTCCCCCTGGAACATTTTGAAATCAAGCGCTTCATTTCCTGCAATCTGGCTCTGGTGAAAGGTTGTAGTCCAGCCATTAATCTCTAACCCTACCCCTCCTATTCATATGCATCCTCTCACCCCCTGGAAAATTTATACCCAGATGATCAATGGTGCGTTCTGATGGGAGTTTTTCGCATTCAAAATAGGTAAAATACTACATAAATCTGTGTAAATATTCGATTCAAAATAACATATCAAAATCTTTAATATACAGGATAATAGGATAATACCTTTGACAGATTGTCTTCTGGCCATTAACCTGAAACCTACCCCTACCCGCTCTGATTATTGTTCACACTGTCACTAAGGGGATCCCGGGAACTTAATTTCTAGATGGTCTCTGGTGAATTCTGGGGCATTCTTAACATTCAAAACAGTTACAATAATAATATAAATACAATAAATATATATAAATATTCTGCAACCAATATTGGCAAAACTATTGGAGGGGAAGGGGGCTGGTCCTACATGCCTGAGTTAATTGGGTATTATTCATCATCTAGTTAGGCATTCAATACTGCCTTGCTTTTTGTTACCCTTAAGTATTTTCATCTAATTTTATTAGATTAACAGGCCTGTAGGATATGCAGTTTGGGGGCACAGGCCTTAGGCATAGCTAGATCATTTTTATATTTTGTTTGGGGAGGGGCACAGGGGGCACACTGTCGTGCCCCCCATCCTTGTTACTATGGGCCTGTGTCGGGTTCAAACACAGACCAGGCATACTGAGTATTTGAGGGGGCACAGGGGCAATTTTGGATTGACTGGCCTGTAGGATATGCAATTTGGGGGCACAGGCAGTTTTATTTTTTGGTTGTGGAGGGGCACAGGGGGCACACTGCCTTGCCTCCCATCCTTGTTACTATAGGCCTGTGTCGGGTTCAAACACAGACCAGGCATACTGAGGATTTGAGGGGGCACAGGGGCAATTTCGGATTGACTGGCCTGCAGGATATGCAATTTTGGGGCACAGGCAGTTTTATTTTTTGGTTGGGGAGGGGCACAGGGGGCACACTGCCGTGTCCCCCATCCTTGTTACTATGGGCCTGTGTCGGGTTCAAACACAGACCGGGCATACTGAGGATTTGAGGGGGCACAAGGGCAATTTTGGATTGACTCCATGGCCTGTAGGGTATGCAATTTGGGGGCACAGGTATTTTTATTTTTTGGTTGGGGAGGGGCACAGGGGGCACACTGTCGTGCCCCCCCCCCCCCCATCCTTGTTACTACGGGCCTGTGTCGGGTTCAAACACAGACCAGGCATACTGAGGATTTGAGGGGGCACAGGGGCAATTTCGGATTGACTGGCCTGCAGGATATGCAATTTTGGGGCACAGGCACAGGCAGTTTTATTTTTTGGTTGGGGAGGGGCACAGGGGGCACACTGTCGTGCCCCCCCCCCCCCCCCCCCCCCCCCCCCCATCCTTGTTACTACGGGCCTGTGTTGGGTTCTGAGGATTTGATGGCCAGAGATAAGAGACACAAGCCATTGCAACAGCTCCAGATAAGTTCAAGCAGGCCAGCTGAGGGACATGTGCCCCCGTGCCCCAGAGGATATGTGCCTGTAATGCCATATGCCAATACGACCTTCTTACCCAGCTATATGATGAGTATATGAATCAAGCAAAAAAAAAATTTTTTTTTTTTTTTTTTTTTGGCCAAAAAAAATAAAAATATTCAGGCCAGCTGGGGGGGCACGTGCCCCCTGTGCCCCCCCCGGTAAATCCGTGCCTGATATCACATATAGATCTAGTGTGCACATGATGTCGTCTGGTTTAATTTGTTAAATTTTAATCTTATATAAAACTGACTCAATACTATGTCGTAATGAGCGCCAAACATCTACACCTATACATATACGTAGATTCAGTCCATTACACTGCGATGCGCAATAAAGAGAAGGTAATTAAGAGAAAAAGATAGGAAAGTAAGAAAAGAGCCATTCAAGAAAAATCGGTGCAATGTCGATAGATAAAAAGTAGACTAATTGTAAAAAAGATTTTTCTCAATCATGTTTCGAACCACCAGACCTTGACCACTCCAGATACCGTGGCGGTAGCTACTAGGCTACCAGGGTTCGATACCCCTATAAACAGCTCAATCCCCTGGTCTCATTTGGTTCTACTTTCTAATTGGGTTTAATCTAGGGTATATAGACTTTTAGGTTGGGCATTCGACTCTAAAGGAAGCCAAAGAGTTGGTTTAAGAAATAGATGCTGACAAGGATTTCCATATAGGAATGCTTCCTAGGAAGAATCTGGGGCCCGTTTTATGAAACGTCGTACGACAAAAACGGTCGTAGGCCTAAGTCAAAACTTTAAAATACATGTACATCTAATTTCTGATTTCTCCATCTAATCCTGTCTTGTGACATCTCTTTGGAATCGTCTTTTCAAGACGATTCCAAAGAGATGTAACAAGACTGGATTAGATGGAGAAATAAATGATTATTGACAACTTTAGAATCTGGCTTACGACCATTTTGGTCGTACGACGTTTCATAAAACGGGCCCCTGAACGTGTAGCTATTGGTAGAGGAACTGAGAACGGTGTGAGGATCGATTCATAGTCGTGGCTGGTCTCAGGTATGTGAATGGATCATCATCTATGTCAACTAGGTCGTGTATAATCTTATATAATATGGTTATTTGCATCTTCTGTCGTCGTCCTTCGGGGGACCCCAAGTTAAGGCCATCCAACAATGTCTGATGCACATTTTGGACTTTGAGTAACTCGGCGTCTGACCAGGATCCAAACAGTTAAGTTGCATATACCAATTGCACTTGGGGTAATATAGACACACTTTAGCTAGAATAGTAAAGCCCACCATTACGACCATGCTTTTATACTCTGCCATGTAAATGTGTGATTTTTTTCAGGGTGTTATTACTCATTAGAATTGTCTCGGAGAGACGATACTAATGAGTAGTGACACCATAAGGTTTAATGCAAAATACAGATTTTAGTGTTTAAATTATCCCCTAGCCCCTTATCTGGAGCTCGGAGTCATACAAATTCATTCCGGCATCGTGAAAGATAGTTCAAACTGAAAATGATGCAGAAGGTTCTCAATTTAGCTTTCTGCTTTATAAGTTTGACCTACTTTAAGCAACTACCTGTATTGAACAATGATATCAAGCCATGGACGACATTGTTGACTGCTTAAGATATCTAGTTAAAGTCTGCAACACTTAAAACTTTACGGTGGTTACGAGTTGAATATGAGTACTTAACAGATTGGATCCTGATCAGACGCCGCGCTACACGTACATAGGATCAGAACTGTTGGCAAGTACAATGGAGAAAACGTTATTCTTTTCCAATAAACGCGTTTACGTTACAACTATTATTTCTATTAAATACAGTTTGGAGCCAGATCAGACGCCGGGTAATCCGGCGTCTGACCTGGCTCCAAACTGTTTGCCACCAAGATAAACATGAATTATCAGAATTATCCAAAAATTGTACTTTTAACGTTTTAGTGCTTTGCGCTTGAGTTTCGTTTGCATTTTTTAAAACGGTAAAGAATAACGTATAGTACCAATTCTGATAAACATATGAATGAACCATTATCATGCTGAATTATCGTCTGCTTCATTACGTTGTCTGCTAAAAAATCAACACTATATTTTAAGGTTTTCAAATTGACGAAAGGTTTGTTCAAAGACGCGTGGCAAAATAGGTCCAGATCGGACGCCGCGTCATCCGGCGTCTGATCTGGATCCAAGCTGTTTGATAATCAAAGTCGCGCTTAGCATGATAAGGGTTATTATATTCGGTTTCTGATCTTAACTAAACTGTCTGTTTACAATGTTCAGTATTAACCAATTTCATGATTGACCACCTAGTGACGCGTTTAAACGTGGCATTTTTAAACTGTTTACTTGTCCAGAGTACAAGATCCAGATTACTCAGAGGACTCTCGTCGGAACCATCTGATCAGGATATGCACTGTTTTTCATTTTCAAAAACAGAGTTTCAGTGCTCCCTCCCTACAACGGCCCCCCAAACAACGAGTCTCTGTTTACAACGACCCTTGTCGCAGTTCCCTTAACAGAACAATTACGTCCAACTTATACACGGCTTTAACCTAAAATTGTCGACTGCTGTTTTCCAAAGTTACAAAGTGGACATTTTGACAGGAAAAAACTTAATGACAAGTGACAAACAGCTTGAATCCAGATAAGACGCCGCGTAAGTGTATTGGTGCAAGAGTAATAGCCAATGCAACGGTTAAGATTTTTTTGTAAAAGTTTGATTAAATAGGTCAAAGGTCAAGGTCAATGTCACATGGTAAAAAATGATATGTATGGTTGAAAAGGTATTAACACAATAAAGATTCATTACCAACTATAAAATCCCTAGGTCTTTTGCTTCAAATGTTAAAAGGCATTTAAAGATATTTTTACAAAAGTAGGTCAAAGGTGAAGGTCATGGTCACAAGGGCAAACATGGGTGTTGGCATGGTCGGAAAGGTCTTGGCACAAGGCAAGGCACATACCAGGTAGTCCACATGTGTACAGTTAGATGATATGGAGCTATTTCTCGTCTTTGCCGTATCACGACACCTGTCAAAAGTTAACTTGTCGTCACAGGGGTTCATTGATGAGACTACATACCAGGCAACTATAAAACTTATATTCCCAGCTGCGAGCAGTTCAAAGGTTATAGGCAAGGTTAATGTTTGGCAGACAGACAGACAGACAGACGGAAAACAAACAAGCAGACAGACAGACAGGGTAAAAGCTATATACAATGCCCCATTACAGATTCTGGGACTGTCCGACGATCTTATAGAGAAAGGAAATGGAAACGATAACATGGATTGAATCAAAGAAGCATAACTCTGGCACCCTTCACAGTATAACCAGAGAAGTCGAATACACAAATTGTCACCCTTTACACCTGTGAAAATACGTTTCCGGTTCTCCAACAGGTGTCGCCAGAAAAGGACATGTAAACTTCTTAGAACAGCATTAATAATGCAGTATTTTTTGTGTTAAATTGACATTTGTATAATAAAATTTTAAAGTGAATAGTTAATTCATATAAAACAATTACTTGTTATTTAAAATATTGGACAGAAAGGACATTTATCAATAATTCATTAGTAAATATTCGGAGGAGTGTGTTTATTGTATAGAATAGCCAATCAAAACTGGAGTATTTTGGTTGTACGAAGGAATTCCCTTGACTTTTTAAAAGTGATTTGTGTTAGTGTCATCCGATTTGG
This sequence comes from Gari tellinella, assembly GCA_922989275.2. Lineage (NCBI taxonomy): Eukaryota > Metazoa > Mollusca > Bivalvia > Cardiida > Psammobiidae > Gari > Gari tellinella. The sequence goes on from OV277867.1 coordinate 59,567,222, forward strand.
AACAATAATTCTAATTTGTTTATCATCAGTAAGTATTTCTGCTTTAATCTTAAACTACAAAGCACTGTTTTAGTCCTTTATAGCGTATACAGTCGGGTCGGATGCCGACAGACATCGAGCATTTCGGTCCAGACACTATTTTGAAAGTTTGCCCCCCTCAATGTATTTTATGTGTTTTACGATCGCTAGACCACTGTTGACATATGTTTGCAGCAAACTTATTTGATTATATATAAACAAGAATGTAAGTAAAATTGACAGCTCAGACCATTGACATTCATTATGTACTGGTTGTTTACCTGTATTTATACACCTGTAAAAATGGCCGCCATGACCCATGTTATTTTTGAAAAAGTACCAAACTCAGGGTCCCAGATAAGGGGGAGAACATCGAACAAATCACATTTTGTCCTTCATGTCAGTACTTAATCCTATGGTGCAACTACTCATGGAGACGATTCTAATGAGTAGTCACACCATTGGGTTTAATGAACAAAATAAAGATTTTAGTTTCTGAAATAATTCCCTTATCTGGAGCCCTGCAAAGTTACTCATGTATGACATTTGTTTACAGTGACATATCGTGAAAAGAAACAATAATGTTACTAAGGTTTGCTGATATATGTTCATATTTTGTGACGCCTATAAGTTTGAATAAAGTGTTTTATACGTATGTCTTAGTATAAATAATGTGCGTTAAATATCTTTTTGGCACGCAGAGGAATGTTTATATACCGGATTAAACACAGTTGATATATTGTGAGTCATAATTGGCAATCCTTTTGAACTTTCTTTGTTAACTCATAGTATATTCAAAAGTGATAAAATACCTATATAATTAATTCTATAACAATGTTTTATGGAATGACTGTCTTTAAGTTAATTATAGTGTCACACCCTTAAAACGGTTTGCCACATATCTCTTTCAACACCATGGACCTGTTTAGAATATACTCAATACATTTGCAAACAATGTAGACCCAGATCAGAGGGAGTAAAGTTTTCCCAACATATTTCCTTCATTTCTGCACCAAATCCTATGATAGGACTTAAACTCATTAGAACCGCATCGAAGAGACAATTTTAATGAGTAGTCACACTATAGGGGTTGGAGCAGGCATACAGTTTATATTCATAACTGAAACCCTATTTGTTATTATTTTTTTATAATTTCAATTTCAGTTAAAATTCTGTGGACTTACAAGTGTGGATATCTGACCACTAGACATTGTGGAGCCTCTGACTGTTTACTGATTCATGCAATGACCGTGTAGAACATGCCCTCTGGTGTTACCTATCAATATAATGCAGACCAAGCCAGACCACAGTTTAAAACAGACATCAACCACAACCAAGCAGATTATCTGAGAACAGTCAAAGAACAGGTATTAAACAGGGTCCAAGGTTATAAGTTTGAGGTTATAAAGTGTTTAAGTTGAGTCAAACTCTTTATAACCTTTGAGCCTCAGTATTTTTGCTGTTGTTTCTAAGAGGGATTTATGTCCAGTAAAAGCCATGTAATGATGCACATGCATCTCATTCCTTGGTATAAAACATAGTTTATATCAGACAAGTTTATCCCTTTACCCCACAGCCTGTTTCTAGTTTTGAAGATAGGTGACTACTTAGTCTTAAAGCAGGGTGAAAGTAAAGCAAAATGCACTTTAAGGTGCATTCCGCTTTACTTTCAGCCTGCTTTAAGCTTCAATCTGCTAGAATATAGAATATGTTTCTTATGATACATATATATTCATTACTCAATTTACTGTATGAAGTTGAACTATTTTCTTGGGTCAGGGTGTGGGAGTAAAATGCATAAAAAGGGGTACTTATGGGGGTAATGGGTTAACCCTTTCATTGCCAAGCGTGACAACAGTAACATATGCAAACAGTGTGAATTCAGATCAAGATCAGATACCCCAAACACATCTATCGGTAATCAGGATGCAAACTATTAGTTTTCAAGTTAAACTGCCTATTTGTAACTTTAAAAATAGAAGCAAAGGATATTTATAATTATATATATGTGAGCAGATGTCGATATATAAATAGCAGTGAAAGGGTCCGGTTCAAGATAATGGGTGTTTTTCAAAAACTAAAATCTTTATTTCTGTTTTAAACCCTATTGTGTCACTAATCATTAGAATAGTCTCGAAGACACAATTCTCATTTCGAAGATACGAATCTCATGAATATTAACGGCAACGCTGTAGGATTTGGTGCTTAAATGAGTGAGGAAATTTCGAATTTGTTCAGTTTACTCTCGACTCCCTTATCTGGAGCCCTGATATTTTGAGTTTTTGAAATTTTCCTCATATCTGAGGCTGTGACATTGTACAAGGATTTTAAAGGTAAATCCCAGAATTATTTAGGAGAGTCATATTGTTACGTGATTATGATACTCTTTGTTAATTATAGGGCTAATTGATGCCAAGTGTATTTAATTAGCTGTAAGTATGTGAAGGCATTCAGTAACCAGACAAGAGGATGAGACATACTTAGAAATTAAGATCCTCTAGTAGATTCCCCCTTCATTTCTAATGGGGGAAATTAATGTCATTTAAGAAGATAACACTTTGATATGATTATAAATACAGTCAACTGCTATATCTCAAACTCACTTGAGTCGAACATATCTGTAAGCCACGTTTTAACCCTGTAATAAGTATATGTTTGACTTAAGGGAGGTAGAAATAATAAAATGAAACTGTAGGAATACGGGAAAATTTCTAGTTAAGTGTGTTCGAGATATCAAAGCTACCGGTAATTCAGCTGTACCATAAGGATCCAAATGCAAAATGTGCTCTAGGATAAGAGTCTGTTTCACACACCAATAATTTGGAGCTCCATGTAAGGTAGGTATTTCAAATTCTAAAGTCTGTATGTCCTCATCAAAACCTATGTTGTCACTTGTCACTACTCATTAGAATCCTCATAACCCTTTACTAGAGCTCCAGATACCTGCATTGAGCTACCCAACATTTAGACAGCTCATACATAGTTGTAAAACAGCTTTTACCTGGCCACCATAAAGATGCATTTTCATATGTTTACCCTCTCTTAAACAAGAGCAATATGAATCTTTCATACGCCCGGACAGGTTGTTGCTTAAAGTGGACTGAACATAAAGCAGAAAGCTCTTATGGGAGCTTTCTGCTTTACATTCAATCTGCTTTAAGCAACAACCTGTCTTGAATGTTTAAAAAAGCCATAAAGGAAAGGTTTAAAAGTAGGTTTGAGTGTTTTGCTAAGTGTGCTATTATTTACTGCAGGAAGCTCAGTTTGAGAGGCTTACTCGAGAATTAGAAGTAGAGAGGGAGCGGGTGGCTCATAAAGTCCAGCAGGTGAGTTAACATTATATAGCAAATATTCACATATCCCTGATTTCCCCTTGCACAGATAATGAACTCTCCTAATATGTACAGCTGAAACCATCCATTGCAGAGCTCCAGATAAGGGGAGTATTTCAAAAACTAAAATCTTTATTTCTTTGTTAAACCCTATGGTGTCACTACTCATTAAAATAGTCTCTTTGAGACGATTCTAATGAGTAGTGACACCATAGGATTTGGTGCTGAAACAGTGACCTGGAAAGAATTTTTTTCTATGTGACTATGGCCCATCATCTATAATTTTTTATGTGACATTTCAAAAATCTATGTGACATTTTGAAATTTTATGGGCCAATTTTTAAAATGCTTCAATTTCAATAAAAATCAATGTTTTTTACATACCTTTATTCGTAAGTAAGAACTTATACAGGTATACTATTTCGGTGACGGGTCAAAACGGCCCAGATCCATAACGGCCCGGGTCAAAACGGCCCAGGTCAAAACGGCCCACTTTTGGGCCGTTTTGACCCAGATTCGGAAGTTAAATAATCGCCTATATTATTGGTGAAAATTGCGTTAATGGATAGATAAAACGATGTGTACAAAAATATAATTATTACGAAGACGAAATCTACTAGATTGATAGGTTTAAGAATGAAAGTAAGAATGAATCCTGGTGAGCTGTATAGTGAGGTGGCGTTTCATCTGGATCCAAACTGTTTGCAATGGTTATTAGAGTTTTGCACATTACAGACATGACTACTAAACTATTAACTACTGGGTGTTTAAGGCAGGTGGATACTTAAGCATTATACATAAATATTAATCTGCATCTATGTGTAAACTATTATATCTGTTTAACTTTAGCTGGATTCAAACTGTTTGCAAAGCCGGCTTTATTTAGATGAAACGAGTAACTTTATATGCTATACATATACGGGTATTCATTTTAATACGCCAACTGTCAAAATATGTAACAGAAACTTGCGAAATGAAAGCAGACATCGATTCTGCTTAAACGTGCAAAGTGTGCCGCAAAAGTGTGCCGCTAGAGACATGTGACATTTTTTATTTTTATGTGACTATGGCGCATGGCGCGTGGGTTTCCAGGTCACTGCTGAAATAAGTGAGGAAATGTTGTATTTGCTCATTTTACTCCCTGTTATCTTGAGCCCAGCATTGAACATTTGTACATGTAGGTGGGTGTAGGTGTAAATGGGTTGCATTTTTGAGTATAGTACTTTAGGATAGGATACCCCCTATAAATACCTCAAAATTGAATTTTCTGTATTTCTGTGTAATTCATACACACTTCTAAGATGCGGCACACTTTCTAGTGAAAGAATGATTGTTCTGTCTGAGAGGGTACAGTGAGGTCTAACTGTTATGGCTACTTATGCCAAGACTCTTTAATTGTATATATATAGACATATAGCAGCTTACAACAAGATGAAAGTAAAGCAGAAAACTCCGTTAGGAGTTTTCTGCTTTACTTTCATCTTGTTGTAAGTAGCTAACAGCCAAAAAATACTGAAAAACAGCCGTCTTTTTGAGTTGTCTATATAGCAAGGACTTCAGTATAGTTGTTATCGGATGTTGTCGTTTCCTCATGGGAGCTTCACAAGTAATTTATGACATAGGCTACCATATAAAAAGGCTGTAAGAATTCAGGGCTCCAGATAAGGGGAGTAAACTGAACAAAACCAACATTTTCTCACTTATTTTTGCATAAAACCCTATGGTGTTACTACTCATTAGAATCCCTCTTCGAGACGATTCTAATGAATAGTGACACATAGGGTTTAAAGCAGAAATAAAGATTTAAATTTTTGAAATACTCCCCTTATCTGGAGCCCTGCTGTAAGATAATCAGACTTCTTACTTTCTTTCCAGACACATTACGCCAACATAAGTATGGCAATGCCAATAGTGAGCTCATGAACAAATTACTATTGATCTGCTCACTTTGATCCAATTATTTAAAATACATAGATCTACCGGTATGTCTATGTTATTTCAAGATACTGGAATGTGTTTTAGAGCTTTGTCGGAATCATGATCACCTTTGCCAGTTTGCAAACAGTAAAACTGTTTGGATCCAGATGAGAAGTCAAAATATGGGTTGCGGTCCGGGTCCAAACAGTTTGACACTCTTTTGATGGTATCTTAAAGCATGTGGAAAGCAAAGCAGATTGCTCCTTATGCATGTTGATCTAAAGCAGAATGCTCGTTCAGGATAATTTTGCTTTACTTTCAACCTGCTTTAAGTAATAACCTGCTTTGAAAACTCACAAGCAGGCTATTGGGTTAAGATTTAAGTCTGTGACAATAATTGGCGACATACTTATCAAGGATTAAGCTGGCTGATTTGAACTTACAATGGAGATTTCATGTCACAACACTCCTATGAACAGTGTTTGTTTAGAGAAAAGCTTATATTTGTAAACATGCCTATTCATCAATAATAAGACTACATTAATAGTCAAAACTTGCGTTAGGCGACCAGCCGACCGCTCAAGAGTGGGTTAAGCCATCTTTAATACAGGTGTCAACTTAATTCAGGACACACATATAGCAGACAGCTTCTATAGGCACTTTAAGCTTTATGTAATTGTTCTGCGTTGAGCATTCAACTGCATGAAAAGAGGTCTATACTTTATCAACGAATGGTCGCTTATCCCAAGTTTTATTGTATATTATGTAAGAACTTTGTGTGGGCAATGGTTAAATTGTAAAAGAATGCCAGTAATATGATAAATAAAGTACAGTAGAACTTCGATGTGTCGAGTTTGAAGGGACCATCAGAAAAAACTCGACACATCGAAGCCTCGACTCATGTTTTACATTATGCTCCCTCGATTTTTTTTTCAAAAATACTCGATCTCCATATAGCCGACATGTCCGTTTGTTACTTGTTGATATCGATGATTTCAAATTAAAAACATTAAAATGCAATTATGTAACGCTCGTATCGCATCCAAACTGGTTGCATATATACTCATTTTACAAAAACTTCAACTTGAAACGAATCGTCAGACGAAAATACGTTTGCCGTATACACTCGATTTTCAGAAAATAACAACACAACAGTATGAACGGAAGTCGCTTTTTATCTGCGGACCGGTTCTTTTACCCAGTCCAGCATATACATTCTCTCGAAACGCTGGAACCAAATTCAGGGGAAACCCTTTTCTTAAAATAGTAACAATATCTCTTTAGAGGGATAATTGCATAACTATTAATGCTACACATTTCGGGATGGGTTCCGCGTGAGTTGTTCTTTGTCTTTTACACACACATTTCTCTTCCGGCATAAAAAACATCGACCGATCTACGAATATGCGGTTTATATTTGACTTTACACGAAACTGAATAAGGGCGCTACGATAACGTCCGTGAGGAATAAGATATGGAAAAGAGTAGATGAATCAAGGAATACACAGGGCCGTTGACACCATGAGAAGGTGTTGGCCTGTTTGTCCTGGATAATTGGGCAGTCAGGTAATTTTCATTCACGACAATCAATCGAGTAAAGATGGTCACGGGGGTGTGAAAAACTCGACACGCAAAATTCCGGTCCATCGTACAGTCGAACATCGACACATGTGTAGTGAATTTTGAGTGAAACAGTACGTACGGACCGAGAAAAAAAGTCGATATAGCGAAAAACTCGACTTATAAAAACTCGAGTCAAACGTAGATTTTAAATAAGGTTATATAGGGAGAAAAGTTGGGACTTTAAAAAAAGATCGACACATCGAGAAACTCGACTCTTCGAAGTTCGACACATCGAAGTTCTACTGTATGTTGAAATTCTTTTACAGTTATAAATGAACATAAACCTATAAATGAGCATAAACCTCAAGTTTAATAGGTAATGTTTATTCTTTTACTTTCTGGTAATTGCCTTTTAACTTTTTTAGGCCAAATTTTCCACTTTTGAAAAAATGACCGATTTATGTTCAATGTTTGGATTGTGTCTGAAAATATTTCAGAAAAATAAATTTAAGACAAACAGTGCAGACCCTGATCAGAGGGCTCCTTAGGGAGCCCTCTGATCAGGGTCTACACTGTTTGCAAAATATATGTAACTGTAGACTGGTTTCCGGCATAGAAAGGATTTGAGTAATTGTTATTTTGTCAGGTGTTATGTACTTCAACTGTTTGTTGTGATTGCTAGCTGCAGAATGTGTTTTGCTGACTGAAAGGTTGCGTCATTATCATCTTCAACATTTTTTGGGGTGTTTTTGTGATTGAAAAGAAAAAACCCTTCGAAGGGCTCCAGATATGTCAAGTATTTAAGTTATTAACTACTGTGATAACATCTTTATATCTGAATTAAACTGTATGATGTGATTTCACATTAGAGTGGTCTCAAAGAGATGATTATAAGAAGTCACACCATATTGTTCTATGGAGAAATACCAGAGAAAATGCAGGAAAAAGTCAGTTTACTTACTCTTTTGAGCTCTCGAGTAAATGGATTAACCTTTCAGCATTTTTTCCCTAAGCAATGAGTGACAAGACTGTTTGCAATATTTTACATAACATTTTTTTGCAGTTTTTGGTTGAGAGGAACAGGCTTTTTCAGACTTTCCACCTCAAAAAAGCCAAATGTTTTAATGTAAAAGTCAGCTGGTCTAACTGTTGACATAGTAAACAGGAAAAAAACGATTCCTGCTTTTGTAGAATTACCATTATTTAACCCATTACCCCATAGCCTGTTTCTAGTTTTGAAGACGGGTGGCCACTTAAAGCAGACTGAAAGTAAAGCAGAATGCGCCATGAGGCGCATTCTGCTTTACTTCCAGCCTGCTTTAAGCTATTATCTGCTAGAATATAGAAAATATTTCTTATGATTCTTATTTGTGGCAGTATGAATTGGAATTATTTTCTTCAATAGAGGAATAAATTAAAGGCATAAAAAGGCATATTTATGGGGTAAAGGGTTAAAAAGTGTTGAAAAGAAAGAGGTTAGTATGAATGAGAGACAGAGAGAGATAAAGAGAAGAAAGAGAGAGTGAATGTGATGTTACATGGATTAACCTGAGGAATCTTTTGAATTATTGTAGTGTATAACTAATGAAATATTCGGTACTCTCCATTTTGTATTTTGTAAATTCATTCAGTGAAACTGTGTTGGAGTTGGGTATAATATTTGTGGTTGTTGGTTTTCAGAGGGAAAATATGCCTCTAGTCAGTGAGTTTCTCAGGCGACTGAACTTTTAAGTAACTTGTGACCAATTAACATTTGACTGTAAAATAGATGTTGATGAAAGAATTGAAGTCTGCAGAAAACGTTAACCTCCCTTTGTTTATTTCTACATAAACAAGTAATTTGTCTCCTGATCTGTATCAAAATTGTAAGCAATTAAATATCAGTAAAATCACTGCTGCTTGCTTTCATTAAAACTTGAAAAGACTTGGTATTACCGGTAGGTAAGTTGCAGTATGTTTATCCATTGCAAGTCATGGAGATCTACATCAGAGGATCCTTGTTTGACCAGGCGTCTGATATAGGTCAACACTGCTTGTCAAACTAAGACTATTGTTTGGACACAACAATCAAATCGATACACCAGTCCTTCTCTATAGGTAGATATTTCTGCATCACAAGGGTAAAACAACCCTTTTTAAGCTGAGAGCGTATTTTGATTACTTGCAAAAAATTTGAATCCTGACTAGATGCCAAGAAACTGGGCACCTCATCCGCGGATCCAAAGTGTTTGGCGCATAGACAATTACTTTCATAATCATTGGAGAATTAAAAGACACTTTCAGATGCCTAGAATACAATCAAGTTTCAAGAATAAAATTGTTAAAAGTGAAACATATCAGGGCTCCAGATAAGGGGAGTATTTCAAAAACTAAAATTTTTATTTCTGCATTAAACCCTATGGTGTTACTACTCATTAGAATCGTCTCGAAGAGACGGTTCTAATGAGTAGTAACACCATAGGATTGGTGCTGAAATGAGTGATAAAATGTTGGATTTGTTCAATATACTCCCTCTTATCTGGAGCCTGACATATTTTGACAAAAGAAAAGCTTGTTCAGCATGACTTGGGGTTAAGCTTGTGTATAAATTTCAAAGTGAAGCAAGTGGTTGAAGACTATAAATAATACAGTGAGTCACCTAGCTGTGCATTTGTATACAGTCGAACTTTCAAAATTCAAAAACTTGCTAAACAATCGAACTTCAGATATTACTAACCTGTTTACCATAAGTCAAACATATCCGTATTTCAAATTTCAAACGTGGCCAAAGCTAGTTTGAACTTTGAAATACGGATATGTTCATCTTGAGCTTTAAGTTCAATTTTCTGAAATCTAACTGTAGAAATTCAAGTTATTTTGAGATCAGCGAGTTCTAGATAAGGGGGTTTTCAAATGTAAGATTTATGTCTTGATATAATTGTCTGGTTGAAGGATTAATAATTTACAGGATTAAGGTGATTGCTGCACATTGAATAGGGAAGTCTAAGTTTGTAAAAAGGGGGTATTAACATTGTACATGTATGCAATTAAACTTTACTCCATATGCATTGCTCAATTGTAGTGTTTTAGAAAGGTGTGAAAGCTCAAAGCATTTCGAAAGTCAATTGTAGAAAGCTAATGATATATCAAGTTTCTGTCATTAACCATTTGAACCCTAGTGCCCCATATAGGCATCCTTTCAAACAAAATACATTTGAAAAGTGTACTTGTCCTATGCAAACAGTGAATACCCAGATCAGAGGGCTCTGTAAGGAGCCCTCTGATCTGGGTCTTCACTGTTTGTCATAAAGCAAATCATTGACAAAAACAACCCTTAAAAGTCAGAAATGGACTAGACTAAAATGGAGATTGGAACTGTCCATTTAAAGTTTCAGGGAGGAAAGAGTTAAGGGAGACTGGAAAGGGGCTAGAAAACACTGTTCTTTTCATTCTAGGCTAATAGGTAGTAAGACCTGCATCATGTCTCTGCATACAATTTAAAAGTGCACTCAGACTAAATGCTTGATGCAGATGTGTGATATCTTATCACAACAATCACTTGCACAATGTTTTTCCTTTTGTTGTTTGTTTAAAACACCTTTAAAGGTATCCTCTCTTTAAACAATCCTTTATTGTCGTCTATACAGCTGAACACAGAGGCTGTAAAAAGGCAGACAGGACTCTAGATTAGATGATCACGTCAACTGACTGAACTATTGGTGATAGAGATATAAGTTATATTGCATGAAATTTACATTTGAATTTAAGTCTTTCGTAACCCATTGAATCCTAGTGATGGATATATGCATCCTTTGCAAACAATGTACCTTTGAATAGTCCCCTTTTCCTATATTCAAACAATGCAGACCCATACCAGAAGGCTCCTAAAGGAACCATCTGATCAGTGTCTGCACTGTTTGTCATTTTGAAATACTTTGGATAAATTAAGCATCGCTAGATAGTCAAAATGCACAAGACTATAATTGGAAACTTGAATTGTTTACTTGAAATTCAGGGAATAAAGAGTTAACAAACATAAATTTGTAGATATACAAAATGAGTGACAACCAGTTTGTTTTCTGACTTGGCCCCACGATAAGTGGGGCCTGATCAGGACTCAATCTGTTTGCAAAAGTCTCCAAAACTCATCTCCAGTATTCACAAAGTTAATTGTCTCCTGCAGGTGACAATATTGTGTTTCATCTAACACCGCTGGCCTTGTTGCTAAATTCCCGAGCCCGGGCATTGAAATACTACAAATGTATTTATAAGTGTAGTTATAGATATTCCCTATCAGGGCTTGGGATCTCACGGTAGTTATGTATACACAATTCAAAATTGCCTTAGTTGTTGCAATCTTCCCTATTAACCTGGTTCTATACATTGTCAATGCTGGTAATACTTAACTCTTTGCATGCTGGGTAATTTTTTTCCGTCTGCAATAATTGTAGTCTGCTACTGTTCTGAAATTAGGATTTTCAAAATTTCTTTTAAATTATTGGTCAGAATGGCAAACAGTTTGGATCCTGATGAGACGCCGCGTTATGCGGCGTCTCATCTGGATCCAAACTGTTTGCAAAGGTTATCACTGTGACGGATATATCTATTAACCTGGCTCTATACATTGTCATTGGTGGATAATGCTGGTACAATAGAACTTTGGTATTAACTCTTTGCATGCTGGGTAATTTTTTTCGTCTGCAACAATGTTGTTCTAAAAATGGAATTTAAAAATAAAATATTCAAAACAGTGTCAGAGTGTCAAATATTTTAAATCCTGATGAAACGCTGCATTACACGGTATGATCTCATCAAGATCTACATTGTTTGCAATCAAAGGTAATCATGACTTCATGGCTAGCATGCACAGAGTTGAAAAAAAGCAAAGATAATATCTAGGACAGGTACCAGCTAAATGCAAGATGAAAGTAATGCAGAAAGCTCCTGTAGGAGCTTTCTGCATTACTTTTATCTTGCACTTAGCTAGTTCCTGTCATTAAGATTGCCATGCTTCTTTAATCACTGGTCCTGTAATTCAAGCTTGACAGTGACTGTTTGAGATCTGGTTCAGTGATAGAAGAAACACTCAATCAGCTTAACAAATGGTACTCATATTTGCAAGAGGAGATACCAACCAACTTGTGTTAATCCTTTACTCTATAGCATGGTTCTAGTATTGCAGATAGATTACCACTTAAAAGCAGGTTGAAAGTAAAGCAGAATGTGCCTTAAGGGTGTATCAATATCATGAATTTGGGAACTTTTCAAAGTATATGAAAACACTCTATGATGGTTTGGTATTGAAGAGCTAATTAAGATAAATGAAAAAATAGAAAAAGTGTACATTTTGGTGAACAACAGTTGGCTCTACGGCCATGTAAGATTTACCCCACCCACTTCCTCTTATTTTGTCCTTTTCAAACAGCCCGCTTCAATTAAACCCATTTTAAATGAAAACAAATATGATAATTTGGTTTTGTGTTATTTATTTCCTATCTATGGTAGTATTTCTTCATACAAAAACTAGTTTAAGAAAAAAAGGCACCAAATGTGAAATTTATAAAGCTCTAAATATCATCGATATGGTACTTTTTTGTAAATTTTGTAAGGGGCGATAACTCTTTTTACTTAAATAACTCAAAATTTTCAACACTGACCTTTCAATTTCTTTTCATATTTTGAACTGCCTTAGTATGGGCTTTCATCTGGTAGAATATAAGAAAAAGTTAAATACTAGAACTATTTCATTTTCAAACTTTTTTACTTTTTTTCATAAAATAAAAAATCTTAATAAAATCATGCCCTATTTAAAGCATATTTTTGATATTCAAGGATCCATATTGTTCAAACCTGGTGCCTGCTTTGTCTAAATTTGGCTTATATATGTGAACATACCACCATAGACATGAATTAAATAAAGAAAACCCAAATTAACATTTTTGTTTTGTTTTGAAATAGAATTTACTGAAGCTTGTACTCTGAATGGGTAAAATTTGAAGAAAAAAATCCAAATTTGACATACCTTTTTCAAATCGCTGTAGCTCAAAAAAAAGGACACCACCGTATATATTTTTTTTCATTTTTTCATTCATCATAAATAGCTCTTCCAAAAAAACAACGATAGAAAAAAAGTTTAATACTTTGAAAAAAATGGCTCATGACATTGATACACCCTTAACCCTTTCCCTTATAGAAGCGACTTTTAGCACATTCATTTTATTCATCCGCTGCAGAAAATAGTTCCGAATTATACCGTAATGAATATGTGTCATATTAAATTCTTTCCTTATTCTAGCAGTTAATAGCTTAAAGCAGGCTGAAAGTAAAGCAGAATGCGCCTGAGAGCGCATTCTGCTTTACTTTCAACCTGCTTTAAGTAGTCACATATCTTCAATACTAGAAACAATGCTATCAGGTAAAGGGTTAAGGCACATTCTGCTTTACTTTCTGTCTGCTTTAAGCTATCATCTGCTAGAATATTGAAAAAAATCTTATTTTAAATACTCATGACTGTATAAAGTGAAACCATTTTCTTGAGTGGAGAAATAAATGCACAAAAAGCTGTATCTATGGAGTAATGGGTTAAGCAATCACTTTAAGAAGATGAATCAGTTTAAATTCTTTTATATATAACTGATTGATTATAATGCAGATCAAAAGTAAAGCAGTTAGACTGTACAGGAGCTTTTAGCTTAATGTTTGTCCTGCTTTATAAGTAAATTGTTTTCAGAATGAGCTCGGTATTTCTTCCAAAACTATGTTAACACTTGTTATAACTGTAATAGCTAGCAGGAGATTTCAGTTGCTTTGTATTTAGCCTAGCATTCCCGAAATAGAATATTGGAACACTGTTTTAATACAAACAAGACTACATGTACACAGCTGATGCAGGTCTTGGAGCCTGCACTGTTAGCTCAGATTTGATGTATATTTCGACAGAAATTGAAAATGAAAAATTCAAACACAAAATTTGAATAGATGCAAACATTGAAAATATTTCCATGAAACATGATTAATTCAGTAGAGGGTTTAATGTTGATGAGCTGTATACTGCAGAAGAATGAAGATGCAGGATTCTCTTAGCTGGTTACCCAATAGCCAGTTTCTATTTTTGAAGACAGGTTACAACTTGAAGCAGGTTGAAAGTAAATGAGAATGCGCCTATATTTAATCTACCATCACCAGGTCCTAGAATATCAAAAATATATCTTATGGTGCGTATTCACAACTGTTTAAAGTGAACCTTTTTCTTTTGTGAAGGAACAAACTAGAATGCATAAAACGCATTTCTATGGAGTTATGGGCTAAAGAAAAATATATGTATACATATATTGTACATGTGTTTGTTAATATGAGTAACCATTAATGCCAAATGTACTGTACACTCACTAGCAGAAAGATTATACAGACAAGACAACCCACGTCCCACCTTAAATTACCGATAATTGTTTTTCAGAATTCCAATATTTCAATCATGGCTTTGTAAATACTTCATGGGTTCTTGGGCAACTTGAATTTCAACAATGATTGGTATTTAAATATGTCTATTTAATGTTTTATGCTTGCGAATAATTGCTTTACTCCAAATTAAGACTAATTGAAGAAAAGAATAAATGGTTTTAAGCTCAGTGTGTAAAGACAAAGAACTTCAGTATATACATATACAGTACAAAATGCATTCAGCAGCCTTCCAGTGAATAATAATGGATACTTGATGTATAGTTATGACAAATTAAAGCTTAATGCAGAACAAAAGTAATGCAGAAAGCTCCTAGAGGAGCTTTCTGCATTACTTATGTCCTGTATTAAGCTGCCACCTTTTACTAAAGTTGACTGCCATTTGATTGTTGTTTGGATGACTGATTAACTTATGTTTTACTGTATGGTGGATTTGTTACATGTATAATGGATTTGTTACATGTACTTTTGAGTTAGTCTAGTTACATGTATATTGTTCTTGTTAGTGTGGGAGTTTAAGTCTGTGTGCCATCAAAATATGAAATTGTATTTATAAACAGGCGAACAGAAAAGAAGTGTTTTCAGGGAACAGTGAGAGCATAGAGCAGTGAGTGAGCTAGAAGTCAAATTGTTATGGTTATAAAACGTTTCCAATGAAGAATTCATTGGGAGTAAGGAAAGAAAATTTAGTGTGGTTCATCTTGACACTTTTCTTTTACAATAATGTAGTACATGCAACATTGAGACTTGCTGTAACTTCTGGTTCCCCGAGTGCATTGAGTATTTTAATCCAGTCACTTATTTCTGGTCCCCTGCATTGACTCCAGTATGAGAAAGAGTAGTAAAAGCTCGAGCCTGGCCAGTGTCAACAAGATCCAGGAGTCTTTGATTGACTATAAGCTGGAGGAACTGACAACTAAGCTTTATGAAGAGGAGTACAATCTCTACAAGAAACAGCAGGTAAACAGGCTAGGGGAAAGATCATGTCTCAAGGTGTCAAGTATGTGTTCCGGAAATAGGTTAACTGAAAGGGTGGAGAGGTTGTGTACGGTTGGGGAACAGTGTTGATTGAGACTTACAAAACATAGAAGTCAGTAACCCACCTAAATGAACTGCTATGGTGTAAGTGAATCTCCTTCGTGTATGTAGTATGTATAGCATTAATAGTTCCTCGTGGACATGTGTACTTTTCACAGGTACACTGTTTGTTAAGAATGGGTATACTGATTGGTTGTCACTATATAGTGCTTAGTTTGTTTATCGCATTCATTGTCACTAAAGTGTTGTCAAATGTTTTGGGTGGAGGTATTAAACAAAAACTGTTCAGTGAAATTAAGTGAGGCGACACTATTGGATGAAGCTATTAACATTGTTTCTGAGTTACTGTCTCTGTTCTTATATCATTCCGTATGGTATGTGATTGTGATAAGTGTATAAATTTCCTTGTGGAATTTGGGTAAATAAATACGAAAGAAGACTCAAGCAGGAAACGCAACACAAACAATACACCCATCTCTAAAGCAGAACACACACACAGCCATACCATAACAAACACACACACACATACATACACACACAATCCCACACACCAAACAGAAAACAATACGCAAGACAAACATAAAGCAAAGTGAACATAGGAGCCCGCCTTGGGTTAGTCTTTTGAATATCTAATCACAGATAAGCTGATTGTCCAGGACACAGTACACATTGAGTCAAGACATACTACTTGCCAACCCAGTTGCCGACTGGACAACTTGGAAACAAGCAAAAGGTTGTATTGAAAGAAAACAAAAAAGATGATAACCCATTACCACTTGCTTAATGCAGGACAAAAGCATTGCAGAAAGCTCTTATTACAGATTTCTGCATTACTCGTATCTTGCATTTAATATAGCAGTCACCTATGCTTAGAAATGAATGTGTTTCTTTTTAGTGTAAAATTCTGTTGAGATGTGACACATGTCATTGACTTAGGATATAAATACTTGTAAACCTGTCAAACCCTGCTCTGATCTGTAGGTCTGAGCTTTGTCTTATTGCCTCTATGTAGTTTCTATGATTGAAGATTAACCCATTACCCCATAGACGGTTTCTAGTTTTGGAAATAGATGACCATGCATTTAAAGCAGGTTGAAAGAAAAGCAGAATGCGCCTTGAGGCACATTCTGCTTTACTTTCAGCCTGCTTTAAGCTATTATCTGCTAAAGTATCGAAAATATTTCCTATGATACATACTCATGACTGAATAAATTTGACATATATTTTCTTCAGTGAAGATATAAATAAGAGGCGTAAAAAGGCGTATTTATGGGTAATGGGTTAAAAATGGGCTCATAACGAGCAGTATTTGCAGGATTATGAAGGCATGCATGAAAATCATTGACATGTCAGCAGCTGGGAAATTGAATATTTCGGTTCTGTATAAGCTCAATGAAAGAAATAGGCTTTTATCTGCAGCAGAATGAGTTCTGCAGACAGCCTCATGATAGTGAAGGTGTCAGGAATGTTATCTGCACACTTCCTGTCAAATAAAAACACACATAATGTACATCTCTCTCTCTTACATTTGGATGAACAGGTTTCCATAGCTGATGTGCTCAAGGCATGTATGATGATACTTCTGTTGCACATCTCACAGTCTTCAAACTTCATTGCAGAGTTTGATTCAGATCTGATTCAAATTTAAGCTAAATAATTCCCCACACCAATAGCTTGCTATATCAGTGTTGACATGTGGTTGCATAAAGCAGGCTGAAAGTAAAAACTTTCTACTTTGCTTTCAGTCTGATTTTAGCATTCATTGATCGTTTTGGATACATGGTAGACACATGAACATGGACACTGTGGGTCTGAGCTATGGTAAAGACCCATTTGTCTCATTGTTCAAAATTGATTCATCTTTATGAAGGAATACATTCCATTCATATTCTGTCACAGACTCGCAGTAAAACTTGCATTAAGCAGCCATGAAAAATTAAAAATTAAAATGCTAGTATAATAGGGATTGGTTGTTGCAAGTAGTCGCCTAATAAAGGACAAAAATAATGCAGAAAGCTCCTAGAATTGCTTTTGTCTTACATAAGGCAGCCATTTTTCTTTGCGATCGCCAAGCAATATTTGAATTGCCTGGACCTTTTAACATGGGTTTCACTGGACCTGATTTAGGGCCATTTCATTATTTCCATGAAGCAAATTAGTACAAATGCATCATGCTAAGGTCATCGCTGGGCAAGCTGCCTTTATTAACCATTAACCTGCCAATATATTCATTATATCCAAAGAAAATTATCTCCAATAGTTTTCTAAATGAGATTTTATAGTTAATAAAAGAAGAAACATAACTAAAAGTAACCAAATAGTTTGGACCCAGGTTAACTTGGTTAACTAGTGACTGATTTGGATCAATACTGTTTGCACAATGACAGGTTATTGGTTGTTGAAAGGGCCAGGGTTTGTGTCCATGCCACACATGCTCTATGATAGTTCTTGGTATTGGTGCATGGCTAGTTAATTGAGTGTCTGCCCGTTTGATTGCCTTTGTTTCCAGAGAATTGAGCTTTTAGGGCGTGACACATGGTCAGTGTCCTCTCCTTGGAGATGAATACAGTCAAACTTGTCTTTAGAGACTAATTATGCCTTTTTGAGCCATTAATTTATTCCATCACTGAAGAAAGTAGTTCCAGTTCATTCAGTCATGAATATGGATCGTATGAAATAATTTTTATATCCTATAGAAGATTGTGGCTAATTGCATATTCTGCTTTACTTTCAACTTTGATCTTTAACCCTTTCCCTCATAGAAGCGACTTTTAGCGTATTTAATTTATTCCTCCGCTGAAGAAAATAGTTCCAGTTTATACCCTCATGAACAATTACCATTACAAACATTTTATATGGCCTAGCAGATTTTAGCTGAAAGCAGGCTGAAAGTAAAGCAGAATGTGCCTTAAGGCACATTCTGCTTTACTTTCAACCTGCTTTAAGTGGTCACCTGTCTTCAAAACTGTAAACAGGCTATGAGGTAAAGAGTTAAGGGTTCATCTGTCTTCAAAACAAGAAACAGGCTATGGCCGTATGAGGTAGAGTTAAACACTATTGAATGCTTAATGCAGCAAAATGTAAGACTTATAGACCTATAACGAGATTTGTGAATTTCTTTTTTCTAGATTAAAAGACTGTCTATATTATGCATCTTCTTTATAATAAAATGGTCACATGTCTTTATAAATATTTGACAATGACCATGGAGGGGCATGTAATATTTGACTATGACCATTCAGGCATTGAGGGGCATATAATTGGTGTTTATTGATTGTTGTGAGGGAATCTGGTCCAGTTTGACATGCTCTCTGTCTGCATGATTAGTTGGCTGTGGTTGAAATGATGTATTAAAGGCAGGCCTCCAGATCAGAGGAAGTTTTCCGAACAAATTCAACATTTTCTCACCCATTTCAGCACCAAATCCTATGATATGACTACTCATTAGAATCGTCTCTTCGAGACGATTCTAATGAGTAGTGACACCATAGGGTTTAATGCAGAAATAAAGATTTTAGTTTTTGAAAACTCTACTTATCTGGAGCCCTGATTAAAGGTTTGTTCCTCCCAGATTTGTCTCCCAATGTCAGTTAGGGACTGAAATGTTCAGTGTTTAGGATCAAGCCATACCTGTTTACACCAACCTCGCAGTGTCCAGTGCCCATTCAATTTAACCCTTTTCTCAATAGCCTGTTTCTAAGTTTGAAGATATGTGACCACTTAAAGCAGGTTGAAAGTAAAGCAGAATATTCCTTAAGGCACATTCTGCTTTACTTCCAGCCTGCTTTAAGCTTCCATCTGCTAGGATATAGAAACTATTTCTTAATGTGGTACATAATTATTCATGACTGGAAACTATTTTCTTCAGTAGAGGAATAAATTAAATGTGTGAAAATACTGATTTATGGAGTTGTGCGTTAAATAAGCATAAAAACAGGGATAAAGTAAAACAGCAAGCTACTGTAGAGCATTCTGCTTTACTTTTGCTCCCATTAACTTTTAGATCTGTAGGCAGCTTAGAAGAATTACACCAATTTATACTAGTTGCTCTGTACATGTGTATCTCATGCAAAAACTCGGGGAAGCTGCAGCTCCTGGTATTATAATCCGTTTATTTGGCAGAGATTCATGAGATGCAGGGAGAAGCAGTGGTATTCTGCCAATTTCATAGCATGAAAGTGTTTTTTTCCTAGTCAACTTGTTCTGATGATTTTTCTTATCAAGATTACAACAGGTACGCAAGCAGCTGTACAGTTTATCAGTGCAAATTATGGGAAGATCAGAATGATTTATGGCTTAACCTAAAATACAGAACTGAACAGATAGCAAGAAAATGAATGAGCTAATTTGATAAGACGTATGTACATGTTTACCGGTATATATAAAATATGTACCATGTCAAAGTGGGCGTCCATCAAGGATCTGTCTTAAGTCCCCTTCTATTTATCATTGTCCTCGAGGCTCTATCTCTAGAATTTCGTACCAGCTACCCGTGGGAGCTCCTATATGCTGACGACCTGGCAATCATCGACACTTCACTTGAAGCACTGGAGGAACGTCTGGATAGATGGAAGAATAGCATGGAGGAGAAAGGCCTCAGAGTCAACATGGGTATAAGACCAAGGTTATGATAGCTGGTCCCAACCTCAACCTACTGAGGAAAACAGGAAAATACCCGTGTGCTGTATGTCTGAGCGGAACAGGCAACAACTCAATCCTCTGCACCCACTGTTCACGATGGGTCCACAAAAAGTGCAGTGGCATAAAGGGCCCGCTCAAAGTAGACCCGCACTTTAAGTGCTTGCGTTGTGATGGCGCTGCAAGACCAATAGATGGTAGACCACTGACGGAGGTTGGTACTGGCGATGACAAGCTCGAAGTAGTGACAGACTCTTCTGTTACCTTGGAGACATGCTGTCATCAGGTGGAGGATGTGAACTCGCTGCAGCTACACGTTGCAAGTCTGCTTGGAAACAGTTTAGAGAGCTGCTACCAATCTTAACAAACAAGTACCTACCAACAGCTACAAGGGGTCGTGTCTACTCATCATGTGTCAGAAGTGTGCTTATGTATGGCTCCGAAACTTGGGCTGTCTCTTCTAACACACTAAAGAAACTGCAGCGAAATGACAAAGCAATGATCAGATGGATGTGTTTGGTGAAGCCTGAACAAAGCATTCCTTTTGAAACCCTCCTCGCCCAAGTCAACTTGGAAAGCCTGGCAGCCATCATGCAGAAGAGCAGACTTCGTTGGCTGGGACACGTTGAGCGCAGCACAGGCTGGATTGCAAAAGTTCGTCAGATGAACGTACCAGCAGAAAGGACCATTGGCAGACCCAAATTGTCTTGGGAGGACGTTGTGAAACGTGACAGGAAAGCCCTGGGTATGGACCCCATCAACCCTCATCATAGACAGGAATGGAGAGGAAGACTTTGATCGAGACTGGACAGTCAGGCCCCACCCTCAGCAGAGGATTAATTGTGGCCTGATCAACAAATAAACCGGATAGTGAGTGAGTGAGTGAGTATAGTAAAACTGCTGTTAAAACCTAAAATTAGGATTCTGTAAGATGCACTCTTCTTCTGTGGAGGAAGGATGAGTTGATCAGCTTCCAAATCATCATTAAGGTTTAATTCATTTCACCTTAACCCATTACCCAATAGCCTGTTTCAAGTTTTGAAAACTGGTGACCACTTAAAGCAGGTTGAAAGTAAAGCAGAATGCACCTTATGGCACATTCTGCTTTACTTTCAGCCTGCTTTAAAGGGACTCGCAACCGGATGGTGTACTTGTCAAAATAAAATAAAATACTCAAATAAAAGCAAATTTGTGGCATTATTTGGCTTCTGACATTAAAAAAATATGATCAGTCCAAAAAAAGTCTCAAGAATCGTCACCGAATCTTAGATTTTTAGATATTTTCCATCGTTTTTCTATACCGACTAGTAGACGGTATAGTTGTTGTTGTTGCTTCTCTACACGGGCTCAGACATAAACACGAGCCAACTTACGAAGTTGTATGCACTTTCGATCGCTACACATTGAAATACGTTAAATCGATCCGAGATAAACGGATAGTTCCGTGGTCCATTGGTCTAAGCGGTTTCCCCTATTTTGCCTTCTGTCCGCCAATGCCGGGCCCCGGGTTCGAATCCCACCAGAGACCAATATTTTTTTTTTATTGAAATACATTTTTTTAAACAGAATTTCTTATCCTAAACTAATTCTTTACCATTTATATAAGTGTTTGACACATATTTACAAATTACTATTTTTAATGCACCATCTGGTTGCGAGTCGCTTTAAGCTTTAAGGTAAATATGCATTTGCTTTAAGGTCTTATCTGTAAAAATATATAAACTTTTTCTTATGGTACATATGCATAATTGTTAAAACGGAATCATTTTCTATTATGGGGAAACAAATTAAAGGCATATTTATGGGGTAATGGGTTAATAACTAACTTATTCTGTAACAGATAGATGGCAGCTTAAAACAGAATGATCGACAGCTATAAGCAGTCTGCTAAATTTCTTTATAGACGGCAAATGTGTGTCAAAGTTTTTAGAATGAGTTTCAGCATGTTAATGGTTGAGTTAAGCTTTCAATAAATAACATAAACTGTAAGGATTTCTTTGAGAAGCCAGTAAAATAAGTTCACTGATTAGATTTATAGTGTGTAACATGACAATGCAGGAAATGTGAAATGAGTAATGTACTGGGGACAGCTGCTCAGAGCTCCAGATAAGGGGAGTATTTTCAAATACTAAAATCTTTATCTCTGAATTAATCCCTATGGTGTCACTACTCATTAGAATAATCTCTTCGAGACGATTCTAATGAGTAGTAACACCATAGAATTTGGTGTTGAAATGAGTGAGAAAATGTCTGATTTGTTCAGTTTACACCCCGTCTTATCTGGAGCCTGATCGAGCTACTGTTAAAAGTTTCACATGTGCAGGTAGACATAATATACCCCAGTCAAAATCAAACAGTTCAAATCTGATAAAAACAGTTGTAATTGAACATGTTTCTTTCAACTCTTATGTGCATTATAAACAGCTATGTCGTCACAGTTCTTTGCTGCTTTTATTTTTTAAGCAAAAAAAAAACCAACAACAAAAAAGCTCAGCTTAGACCCTTCTCCTGGTATTGATTACGGTAGTGTGTATTAATATTTTAGAAAACAATAAAACAGACAGTGCCTAAAGTAGCTGTCTGATCAGGGTCTACACTGTTTTCATATGGGATCTGTCTGACATGAGTCTGCACTATTTCCCATGGAAAAAAATCCTTATTTCATAAGCTATAATATTTGTAGTTCAGATGATAGATGACATCATGTTCATATTGGATGGAATTTTTTATTATGAACATTCAGTATGAGCAATTTCGTTTGTAGATATATTCATTTACTCGCATATAATTGTTCCTAGATCTGTATAATATGTTGATTATTGTAAGGATGTTGAGTAGTAACCAGTTGCATGTGTACCTACGTTTACAACAAAGGAGGTATAAATAGCTAGTTTTTTGGCTGGTGTAAAATTAGTTTTGTGCACGCAATGCTGCAACTTACATGTAAAGCTATTTGTTGTAGTCTGGCGATGGTAATTTAAATGAGCTATTGAACCAAGCTTAGTACAAATGACTGTTCCCATGTAGCTTTTAACTATTTACATGCTGGGTATTTTTTTTTGTCTCTGTAACAATTGTTGTTAGCATTAACTGTTCTATAAAAAAGAGTTTTCAAATTTTCTTTTCAAAAGAGTGTCTGATTATCATATAATATTGGTCCAGATGAGATGCCGTGTTACATGCATCCATTCAGTGAAGAAGTTTAATGGTTTCTAAAAGGCAGGCTTAGTACTTAACCCTTAGCCTGTGATATTGCTATACTTTGCAGACAGTTTGGATCCAGATCTAAGTTGTAAGACTTTTACGTTAAGGTTTCTAAAGCTTAATTGGCATTTACATTTGATAAAGGTGCTCTGAATTCAAGATGCCTTAGATGGAAGATACTTGTATCACTTGTATACATGCAAGTTTCAAAAGTATGAGAGTTAAGTTGCTGTTTCACAAAAGAATGTCTTCCTTGAAAAAAAGCTGATTGCACTATTATTTGATTTCCTTACATTTAGCGCTGGTTGTCTCAAGGTAATTTGTGACATGTCAATAATAGTTAACATGTGTCAAATATTAGATTGTAATAGTAGATTGCAATTAAACAATTTCGAGGTGACCAAAAGATAAGTAATTTTACTACATGTACCACTTATGTTAAAATATTCAATAATTACAGTTCTATACAGGTGCTGAGAATCAAGTAGGTTTCGGGTCTCTTCAAGATGGTTCAAATTAGGTTATAACATGAGGTTTTGTTGAGACTCAACCCGTCTCCTGTGGACTCTTCATATAATTATAAAACTCTGAGACTATAAAGATCTATCATCTGAACTATTACATTGGCTAATATGATTAATAAAATTTTCCCAGAGTAGGAGTGCACACTCAATTGAAATAGATCCCAAAAGAAAATAGTGTAGGCTCTGATCAGACAGCTCCTTCAGGAGCTGTCTGATCAGAGCCTACACTATTTTCAAAGCGCTCCAATGTACGCTTATAGCATGAGAAAAATTGAGTTTCTTTTGATGATTAAAAATACTAGCTGCCCTTCATCTGTTAGGGGTAAATAACATTTACATATTCTTATGGGTTGCTTTGTTTGTTAGCTGTATTTCCTCAAGGTTAACTGAACTAAATTTCAATTTATTTGTTCACATGAATGATTTCCTAGGTAAACAGCCTCTGGGTACAGAATTTACCGAGGTATATATACATATATTACACCGTCACGGCGTAGTATATATACATATGTTACACTGTGTTCAGTGAGCTGGAACAGCGGGGTTAACATGCATTATTGTTATGAAAATATGACCATCAGTGCGAATATATATGAGGGTATTATGGATATTTAGACATCAGCTTTTGCGAAACGGTTTTTTTAAGAACAACCCCAGAACACATACATTATGTTAATTTTGAATAAGGTTTATAACTTTGCCTATTTAGTCAATTGGTCCCCATCATAGGTGTCAGACACTCAGGCCTTTGACAAACAAAAGTTATTATGCCTTTGACAAACAAAATTTATTGTGCAGTCATGTAAGATTGCTCCTGCATTCAGTATTGGACATATTGCATATTGTCCCTAGATCTGTCTGTATTACTTTTGTCCTGCATCAAGATCAAGATCAAGATCACCATATTTCATCATTGGATGATTGCTCATGTTGACTGTATGTTTCTGTCTCTCAAGTATGTCGGGTACAGTAAAACCTCTCTAAACTGGACATCTACAAAACAACATTCAATTGTGCAGTCGCATAACCAATTGGCAACAGGTGGCTGCTCAATGCAGGATAAAAGTAAGGCAGAAAGCTCCCATTGGGAGCTTTCTGCCTTACTTTTATCCTGCATTAAGTTACAGTCACCTGCCTTTAGTTGTCTACCTTCTTTTTCAAGGTGTGCCCGGTTTAGAGAGGTTTTACTGTACACTATCTATAGCCAGAGGCCAGGTGCAGAAGTGAACGAAATGTCATGATTTGACTAAACTGTCAAATGTTTTGATCACTGAAATTGTTTGTGCAGAGATGTTAGTCCACCATTTTTATGTCGGATTTATGTAGTAAATATTCTGGTAAATATTTGATATATGGGGATTTTATGTTGTGAACTGTGTAGACTCAGATCAGAGGACTGGGAATAATCCATTGGAAAACATATTTTTATTCTGCCACTAGATGATTTATAGTAAAAAAAAAATGTTTTGAAACTCTCAGATTTTGGATATGTGATTTACAAATTTGATCCACAGTTTATTTGGCAAAAGATTAAAATTAGCTGTATTTCGGTGGGATTAGAATTGCGAAATGATCATTGGAGATTTGAACAGCCTAATAGAAAGGGATACTTTCCGATGCTCTCAATAGCTCTCGGTAAACTGGGAATAGAAACCGTCTATTGATTCATTGTGGTCTGGTTCTGTGTCATTGTGCCTCATTTCCTGGATTATATACCATACAGGCATACACACAGGGGATTGTGGTTTTTGACTAAATCCCACAAGGGGGTGTGGTGTTTAGACTCACCTGGACAGGATTGACAGGTGAATAATGATTAATTCATGTTGTGTATTGATTACCTGTAGATGGTGCTAATAGATAATCTGTAATGGATCATTTTGGGACCAATAGATTATGTGCTAGCTAACGGGTGAAAGTTTGTTAACCCTTTCAATATACAACAGATGAGCGTTTGATGACTTTTGCAAACAGTCTGGATCCAGATCAGGCCCCACAATTGTGGGGCCTGATCTGGATCCAAACTGTTTGCCACTCTGATAGTATTTCTAAAACATAGAAAAAAATGAGAGTTAAATTCTTTATTTCCAAGGTAAACTCATGAAGCATAGTAATGTATTGCAAGGGAGATAACAAATAATATTTGGCTTCAGGGACAGGGGATTGATCTAATTATGTAATACAAGATTGCCAATAGCCTGGCTGACTTCACTGGCATCAATCAGAGCTCCAGATAAGAGAGAGTGTTTCCCATTATTTCCCCACAAAACCCTATGTTGTGTCACTACTCATAGAATCATCTCAAAGAGACAATTCTAATGAGTAGTCACAACATAGGGTTTAGTGGAGAAATAAGGATTTCAATATTTGAAATTTTCTGTGATCTTGGGCCATGATCAATGCATCCAACAGCCAGGCTAGAGGCTATAAACATTGAGTAGCTACGCATCTTGTCAGGATTCAGACTGTTTGACACGCTCATCAATATTTCAAAAGCCTTACTCTTAATTTGTGAAAAGATGTAGACAACAGGTTTTAAGCAGACAGCAAAATGACAGTGGAAAAGTTGATACATATAGTGTTACAAAGTTCTACATGTATAGCAGTAACCATTATCAGCACTTGAAAGATTATGATAGAATATACCAGGGCTCCAGATAAGAGGTAGTTTTTTCAACAAATTCAACATTTTCTCACTCTTTTTAGCACCAAATCCTATGGTGTTACTACTCATTAGAATCGTCTCTTCGAGACGATTCTAATGAGTAGTGACACCATAGGGTTTAAGTCAGAAATAAAGATTTTAGATTTTGAAAAACTACCCTTATCTGGTGCTCTGATATACACTTGGATCATAGTGATATTTAACTTATACAATGATTCATGTTGGGTAACTTGTGCTTTCTGTAAATATTGCTGCATATCTGTCAATAGAGTTGTTTATCAAATGCTTTATATTTCTGAATCATATCATGTTGACTTGTGTACAAATTCTTATCTCGTTATTGTCATTGCTTACATTAAAAGGGATAAAATGAATAAAAGCTGAACATCATTTTCTCCTTTATTTCATCAACCCTTATGTTGTGAATACTCTTCAAGACGACCCCAGAGCTCCAGATAAGGGGAGTGTATAAAAAACTAAAATCTTATTTCTGCATTAAACTCTATGGTCTTAGAGACGATTCTAATAAGTAGAAATACCATAGGATTTGATGCTGAAATGAGTGAAATTTTAACTTCTTCTTACCTAGCCTGCAATTTTTATGAGAAGTCACAACATAGGGTTTGATTAAGATATAAGGAAACGAATACTCACTTAACTGAAGCTCTGCGTTCACCCTTCATTTCAGTGTTTCATTTAACTTTATATAAACCATATCAAAACATTAGTTCACTCATATCATATGAATTATATTAGCTTAATATAAGGCTTCCATATAAGGCTTAATTAGTTACGTAGATTTATAACCATACTCTCTACTGACGCTCTACATTGATATAAATCATAGTGCTTCACCATTACTAACTGGCTTGACCATGTTATAAGGTCATTTCTACAAGCTCACTGATCACTTTGATCTGGAAACAAGCCTGTTAAGAATATTCAATACAATCATCGAAAAAGAGTGAAATAGGTCAGTTATTTGTTGGAGACATATTTCAGTATTTTATCTAATTTGCAAGCAGTTCTAATTGACAGACAAAAGCTACTTATCTACAAGATTTGTCTCGCCTATTGCATTACTGCCGAGTGAAGTATTTGTATGATTTCCAGGGCTCCAGATATTAGGAGAGTATTTCAAATTTTAAAATCTTAGAAGAGACGATTCTAATGAGTAGTAACACCATAGGATTTGGTGCTGAAATGAGTAAGAAAATTGGATTTGTTCAGTTAACTCCCTTTTATTTGGAGCCTTGAATTTCTCCCTCATGGCATGGTCCTCTCTCCCCTTGTTTATTGCAGTATAGAATAGGGTCTGAGACTGAGAGCATGAATAGTATCAGTAGTACCGATGACACATTCCAATGGGCTGGCCCGCAGGATGAATCGCTCAGGTTCGCTGGTGACGAGTCACATGGTCTCATGGACTCGTGCTTGTGAGTATTTAATCAGATTGCCACTGCCTGCGTGTGCGCCCTTATAACCCATACTAACCAGCTTGGAGGGCAGTGCAAGACCAGATGAGACTCCGGCCTCCGGGATGTCGACACCGTGTCTTGTTGCTGCCTTAGCCATATCTGTTGCATGCTTAACTAATGCTAATATGATTATTCATGTTTTGGGTTTTCAGTCATGGAACAAAGAAACATTGGACTTGCAGATTGCAGTATTTACATAAAAGTTTGGGGCTCTATGACGATGGCAATATTGCATGTACGATAGGGAATATGTTCTTCATTCCCGATAAAAGTCTATGCTAAAAACATTAAGTCTATTGCAAATACTGTTTGGTGCCAGATCAGACGCCAGGTAACCCGCCGTCTGATCAGGCTCCAAACCGTTTGCACACTAATTTGAACAAATAATGTACATTTTCAAAACTCCCATCATTTTCTACGTTTTGATGTTAACTTTTGTTTAAATGGGAAAGAAAAATGTCTTCTTCCTGTAAAATCAGACACAAATATAATGGAAATGTTATCATTTAGAAGACTCAATCATGATCTCTTTATGTTACAGGTTTTCTTTTCTCTTTGCAACTCGCTATAAATAATTTTTCATCATTCCCATTTGTCATCAAGCTCATTTATTATAACCGCTGAGTTTTAATATACAGAGCTGTTGATAAGCTGCGTATTTGCGTATTTACGCCCAAAAAATTGACCAGAAAGCATTTTTAGCTCGCCTGTTCGTAGAACAGCAGAGCTAATGTCATACCCCCGGCGTGAGTGAGCGTGAGCGTGAGCGTGGCCAAGGTTAAAGTTTTTTGGACAGGTTGTTTTAAAGCTTAATATTTGTGTTAGGGTGCTGAAATTTCGTATGGATGTTTATTAGGGGTTAAACATTGATGTTATGAAATTGGAATTTAAAAATAATTTAAATTAATGTCAATTTTTAACATGTTTTGGACTTATGTTTTTCGACTACAAATCACCAGGTTAATGTTTTTTGGACGTTTTTTTTTAAAGCTTAATATTTGTGCTAGGGTGCTGAAATTTTGTATGGAGGTTTATTTGGGGTTAAACATTGATGTTATGAAGTTAGAATTGAAAAACAATTTAAATTTATGTCAAGTTTTAACATGTTTTGGACTTAGGTTTTTCGACTACAAATGAACAGGTTAAAGTTTTTTGGATGGGTTGTTTTAAAGCTTAATATTTGTGCTAGGGTGCTGAAATTTCGTATGGATGTTTATTAGGGGTTAAACATTGATGTTATGAAATTGGAATTTAAAAATGATTTAAATTAATGTCAATTTTCAACATGTTTTGTACTTATGTTTTTCGACTACAAATCACCAGGTTAAAGTTTTTTGGACGGGTTGTTTTAAAGCTTAATATTTGTGCTAGGGTGCTGAAATTTCGTATGGATGTTCATTAGGGGTTAAACATTGATGTTATGAAGTTGGAATTAAAAAATAATTTAAAATTTTGTCAATATTTGACATGTTTTGGACTTAGGAGTTTTGCTACAAAACACCAGGTTAAAGTTTTTTGGACGTGTTGTTTTAAAGTTTAATACTTGTGCAAAGGTGCTGAAATGTTGTATGGAGGTTCATTAGGGGTCAAACATTGATGGTATGAAGTTGAAATTTAAAAATAATTTTAATATTTGTCAATGTTTGACAAGTTTTGGACTTAATTGTTTTGTCTACAAATCACCAGGTTTCAAGTTTGGACGGGTTGTTTTTAAGTTTTATATAACTAGACTAAGACTCACCATTCATTTAATAATCTTTCTTAACTGAAAATTGATTTGCTTTCGATACAAGATGTTTTTTAGACTTAAACTTTAAACAGGCGAGCATCAGGTGGCTTTGACACCCATTTCTGGTTTATAATCTGTCAGCGTTATTAAAAGCAAGTAAAAATCAGTCAAAGCAAATCCTTTAAAGTTCAGTGCGTAATGAAAAGCAAACGTTCGTACGCCGTAACTTAATTTCTTTCTTGTAAACAGACAGCCTATCAATTACGTCATCGGTCAGTGCGCATTATTGTTAGACTGGTATAAAACCATATTCTTCGCAGCGTTCCGAGCTGCATATAAGAACATTGGCAGTCCATTTCGCTCATTTTAGCTCTTCTTGTGAGGATTGTGAACCAGTCTTACATAAAAATTCTGTTTCCGCTTTCGGTTTTCAAGATGCCGCGAGGTCGGCGAAAACAAACACATTACTTGGCTACATCTCTCAAGTCCCGTGGTGAAAAATAGTGAGAAAAGTTGTTGTTCTCTCATTGACTATCTTTTGAAAGACATTCTCTTTCGTAGCGAAACGAATGTGAACAGTAAAGCAAATTTAAGACCGGGTTTGCACTCTCAGTAATACTCAAAAGAAACGCGATCCTTGTCGAATAAAAAAAAACATTTGGAAGATCCAATTCTGTGTCTAGGTGACAAGCAGTAGTTTAACCTGTACGAAATGTTCCGCCCGGAATTGGGGCGGAATCTCACATCCTATTCCGCCTGCATTTCCGCCTGTTTCCACTTATATGAAATAAAGAATAAATTCCGGGCGGATTCCAGGCGGAAACGGGGCGGAATTCGGGGCGGAATATGTAAATGAGGCACATTTTACGGGCGGAAAAAATTTCAGGCGGAAAAAATTCTGGGCGGATTCCAGGCGGAAACGGGGCGGAATTTGGGGCGAAATATGTAAATGAGGCGGAAAATCTTCCAGGCGGAATTAAGATATGCAAATGAGGCGGAATATATTCCGGGCGGATTCCAGGCGGAAACGGGGCGGAATTTGGGGCGAAATATGTAAATGAGGCGGAAAATCTTCAGGCGGAATTAGGATATGCAAATGAAGCGGAATTTTCTTTGGGGCTGAAATTTTGATGCAGAATAAGTAGTAAAGGAAGGGGAATATTCAGGGTAGAAGCTTTGCAAAATCTATTTTGGGTAGAATTTGACTTTAGAACATCCTCTTTTAATTTTGCAGTCAAATTAGGCATGCCCATCACAACTTCCATCAAGGATTGCGAAAAAGAAACTCCAAGAGCTACTGAAAATAGATAAACAACCAAAAAAGTGCATATCATTAAACTTTTTAATTAAAAAAGTAACATATTAATCAATTTAACTTACATAATCACACACTTTGATGCTGTCCTAGAAACCAAATGTCTTATAATGTGTCTCGTATGATAAAATATCTCCAAGAACAAACCTGAAATCGTTCCCCAACAGCACTATTTCTTTAACCCATTCAACCATAAATATGCCTTTTTACACCTTTAATGTATTAGTCTGCTGAAGAAAATAGTTTATACAGACATGAATGTGCTTCATAAGAAATATTTTCTTTATCCTAGCAGATGGTAGCCTGAAATCAAAACAATGCACCTTACAGTGCATTCTGCTTTACTTTCAACCTGCTTTAACCTACATAACCCCATAAATACATCTTTAACTTATGACCCCAAAGTTCCGTTTTTCCTATATCCTAGCAGATGGTAGCTTAAAGCAGGTTGAAATTAACTAAAGCTGAATGTGTCTTAAAGTGCATTCTACTTTACTTTCAACCTGCTTTAAGTGGTCACTTGTCTTCAAAAGTTGAAACAAACTATGGAGTAATGGTTAAAATGTCATGCTCCAATTATAATCAAATTAGTACTTGACAGAAATATACATAGTTTGAACTTGGAATGGGAATTTCTTATCCAAGTAAAAAGAGCAGGATAACACCTGCAAAATTTGATAAACAAACAGAGCAAACACGGATCAGGAACAGTCAAATCTGGGTCTTCTCAGTTTGTTAATGCCATAAAAAAGTGTCTATGAGGGAAATATTTAATCTGTCTTAACTAATGTACAATTGTATAATCAAATATTTATACACTTATTATTTACAGAGATATTTATCAAGTCATTGTCTTTGAATTCTATTTTCTTATTAAAAACCTCATATAAATTTGATGGGTTACAGATTATCAAACAGAAAATTTCTATCTTTGACATAAACACTTTAGCTCATTAACTATTTCAACACTAAGTAACTCTTGTGTGTTATTAGGTTCTCTTGTCGATCCTTTTAGTTACAAAAATATGAACCAATGTCTACTTGGAATTCTGGGTAGTTTATAAATACGGCTCTACACAAACAAACAGTGTAGACCCTGATCAGAATAGCCCTCTGAAATGGGTTTACACTGTTTGCAAATTATGTAACTAGTATATTTTAAACAGGTCAATTGTGTTGATAGAGTTTACCCTTTTTGAAAATAGGTGACTATACTTAAAGCAGGTTGAAAGTAAATCAGAATGCACCTTAAGCGCATTCTGCTTCACTTTCAGCCTGCTTTAAGCTACCACCTGCTTGAATATAGAAAATATTCCTTATGATACATATTCATGACTATAAATTGGAACTATTGTCTTCAGCGGAGGAATAAACTAAATGCACTAAAAGGTGCTTCTATGAGGGAAAGGGTTAAACAAATATGGCACAGGTAATGTTCAATTTGGCCTACAGAATTACCTAAACAAATCCATTCTAGGATCAGGATAAGTCTAGTTCTAATGACACATCCATATCAAATGTCTAAGGTTTTAGTTGTAACTTGTTTCCCAGCATAAGATGATCTCCATGTCACCGTCACCGGGCATCATTCATTCACTGCCTTGTTGGTAAAAACTTGGCCAATATTTTCCCACATCAAGTGTTGACATAATCTAAAAGACAATCAGGAGACACTAAATTTAAAATATGACTTCAAATATTTATTACAAAAAACTTGAGTCTGAATTAATTTCAAAATGGATCTTAAGGTTGAGTACCCCTAATGACTGAGATCGTGCCAATTTCGGTCAATATTGGAACTCTACAGAGAGCGATCTGCCATTCTCATCAACTGCCGACCTGTTCTGAACTGTGCTAAAACATGCATGGTTCGAAACACTTTGGCAGTTGACAAGAATGGCTGATCGACATAGAAATTAGACTACCAATTGTGGTCTGATCTCATTAGGGGTCCTAAATCTTAAATCATTAACTTCAGTAAGCTACTTGTTTTATCATTAAATCGGATTAAAACGGAACTTCCTGTTCAATCTTTTAATTTTGTTTAGATTGCGTTAAATAAAAGTTAACTTTTACGCTGCATTTGATAGATACGCCAGTATATTAAATTCACGAAAACTGGTGACAAAATTAACTAATTGCATTTTGGTGCACCCCAACGATAAAACAGGAGGCGTTCCGCGTGATATATTTTAGCTTCTGGTTATCGGCATAATTCATAAAACAATGAGCGCCCAGTAAGACTCCGAAAAAAACAAAATGAAGCTGCAAACCATCGAATGCCGCGGCGATAAAAGAGGTTTTAGATTGTCCAAATGAAGTTTTTCGTACCGCTACGGAAAATTATCGGCAGCAATATCAAAATCACAAACGACCCCTGTTAAATCTGCTAACCTTGTTATTTTAGGAAGCTTGTCATATTATTGAAATCATTCAAACATCAAATACACCTAATACACAATTGAATATTTTCGTGATATATCTAGTATATGTGGTGCGCTTCGATAAAAAATGGTACGCTTTGATCTGGAGTTCTAATCCTTACCATTTGATGATTTGGTCACATATTAATTATTATAGATGACTGGCTCCCGCCGCTGTAAAGCATCACTGACTGTGTTGTACCACACAAGACAACCATCCAACATTAAAGTTCAACAACATCATGGGGTTTTCCCTTCATTTTCTGTCCTGACTCCATCATTTACATAGTTTCTGAAAAATAAAATTTATCTAAATTAGTGATGAATTAATTAGTAACCAGAATTATACTCACTGTAGGGACGGGTCCATGGAATTTTAATTCAAATTCAATGTTCTTTCAGAGATGTCCTTGAAGTGAAAAAGTTGTGAGTTTTTGCACCTCAAAGAACTATTTTACAATATAGTCCTTTGCAAATTCAATAAGTATTTTAATGGGTACTCTCGTAACTCTGAGTGAATGGTGGGGGGAATACTCATTTGAATTATCATTATATAATATATCATAGA
Organism: Gari tellinella; assembly: GCA_922989275.2. Taxonomy (NCBI): domain Eukaryota; kingdom Metazoa; phylum Mollusca; class Bivalvia; order Cardiida; family Psammobiidae; genus Gari; species Gari tellinella. Next base: position 59,601,071 of record OV277867.1, read on the forward strand.
TTCAAAATTGCCAAAACAATGTGGAATTATTGTGTATTAGTGTTAAAAAAACACACTAAAGAAATTGTGTTCAGTGGTGATTAAATAAATAATATATAAAGAATCAGTGTCAAATATTTTTTTGGCGACTTTGAATTCGGATAGTTACAAAATTGACATGGTCCGAATCATCAAACACGGAAATCGACTCTCTAACTACGAAAAACGCGTAACATGCATTTCTCGCACGTTGTCGACATTATAACAGTATCTTCTCAGCAGACTCGGTTATTAACTTCATCTTTCGACGTTTCACGTCTTTATCACAAAAAAGCTGATCGATTCACACGCCTTTTTCATAAAACAAGAGCCGCATGCGGCCCTAAATCGCTCACCTGGTACCCATGATTACGGTCATGTAAATGGACCAGTAATTATTACGTTTTCACTTATTCACCCCACCCACTGGTGGCCATGTTGTTTGAGCTAGTAAGATTATTTGTAGAAAACTGGCAAAGGGTCACCCATGAATCATTATTTGTGTAAAATTATTCTTAAATCAGACCAATAGTTTCAGAGAAATTGTTTTTGAAAGTTTTTCTATACAGAAATATAAGGAAAACTTGCCCCACCAACTGGCGGCCATGCTTTTTAAGATAACAAAATGATTTTAAGAAATCTGGTAGAGGGTCATCAATTTACCATTTGTGTAAAATTATTTTGAATTTGCAACAGTAGTTTCAGGGAAGAAGATTTTTAAAGTTTTACTATACAGTAACATAAGGAAAACGTGCCCTACCCACTGGCAGCCATGTTTTTTTTAAGATAACAAAATGATTTTTAGAAATCTGGTAGAGTGTCATCAATTGACCATTTGTGTAAAATTATTTTGAATTTGCACCAGTAGATCTAGTTTCAGAGAAGAAGATTTTTAAAGTTTTTACTATACAGTAACATAAGGAAAATATGCCCCACCCACTGGAGGCCATGTTTTTTTTAGATATCAAAATAATTTTAAGAAATCTGGAAGAGGGTCACCCATGGTTCATTTGCATAAAATTACTGACAAATCGGACCAGTAGTTTTTGAAAAGAAGATTTTTAAAGTTTTCTCTATATATCAATATAAGGAAAATCTGCCCCACCCACTAGCGGCCATGTTTTTTAACCCTTTCCCCCCATAGAAGCGCCTTTTAGCGCATTCAGTTTATTCTTGCCCTGAAGAAAATAGTTCCAATTTATACATTCATAAATATGTATAATACAAAATATTTTCTATATTCTAGCAGATGATAGCTTAAAGCAGGCTGAAAGTAAAGCAGAATGCGCTTAAAGCGCATTCTGCTTTACTTTCAACCTGCTTTAAGAGGACACCTATATTCAGTACTAGAGATATGCTATGTGGGAAAGGGTTATGATAGGAAAATTATTTTAAGAAATCTGATAGAGGGTCACCAATGGCACATTTGGGTAAAATTATTTACAATTCGGACCTGTAGTTTTTGACGAGAAGATTTTTAAAGTTTTTTCAATTGGTTGCCATGGCAACCACAATTTCAATTGGATGACCTATATTTGAAGAAATCTGAGAGAGTACCTTACAAGGAACAATCCTATGAAGTTTTGATGAAATTGGCAGTGGTTTTCAAGAAGAAGATCTTTGAAGAAAAAGTTTGACGACGGACGGACGACGGACACAGGGCTATCAAAATAGCTCACCTTGGCACTTCGTGCCCGAGGTGAGCTAAAAAAAAAAAAAGCTGACCGGGTCTGGGCGAACAGTGACTCAGTGAGTAGAGATATTTCCTTAGACCTTTGTTTGTAAGAATTATTGATATTTCAAATACACGTTCTTTTCGGGTTCTTACCAAAGTAAATTATCACGATATGTCATAGATTCAGGAATATGTGCACTGTGCCGGTCACTTTATCCTGACACCGACGAAACCAGTTGTTACTATATGCTACATGTAACCCAAAACCCTGAGCGAGGAGGGAACTTCATTAAAAACTACTAATTTTTAAGTCTTTGGTTTGCCCCGGCCTGGTATTGAACCCGCAACCTCCTGCACTAGAACGGGACGCTCTACCACTGAGCTATGTACACAGACCGTGTCAGTGTTGATCATCTAAAATAGAAGTACTCTTATTTAATATTTCGGCAGTCTTTACCTTGTGAAATGGTAACACAGCTGTTAAGCCACCTCAACATCTCTGGTCCATCATCCATGGATCTTTAAATAAGATGTTTCAACAGTGTTGTAACTATTCTATTGGTTGACTCATGGAATCTGAAATAGAGACATATGCTTTGATAAAATTAAAGTGTATCTAGATCTAAATTTGAGTTGTGAGAAGATAGATAAAATCACATCTAATTTCTAAATAACTTGTTTACCACACATTAAACTCTAATTAACTTGTTTAAACTAAAAGAATGTATTTTAATCTAAGAAAAACAATCAAATACGGGACAACTTAATTACAAAATGTTAATGTTGAAACGATTTTCTCTATCTAACTATACACTGCAATCACTATTCTATAGTGTGTAGGCCGAATTAAACCAGTTACGATTTGACTTGGGACGAATTGAACCGCTACGTTTTCAGCATAGGAGATTGTATTCACCTGAATCTGTCTATCAATTGCATTTCAAATGATGGAATTAGGTAAATAAATATTTGCAGCTTCGACTTGAACACCTATCTACTGAAACAAATCTAAATACATGTAAATATCTGCATTAAATCTTACAATTATCCTAGTAGGATCAACTGACAAAAACAAACACCCAGGCAGCGTTCGATAACATCTGAATTATAATTTATACACGAACATACAAGTTTAAATACACAATTTACCTTTAATCACAACACACATTGTCCGCGACAGCGTGTATGAGCCATACAAGGTGTGATTTCTTGGTAAAAACACAGGGACATTCATGTATCGTCGTTACAAATTATGGCTCTTCATTTCAAATTTCGAGACCAACAGCTAGCGCATGCGCGGAACGGAGCGCTCGGAGAAACTTCGACCCCATTGAGTTTCGGCCTTTCACGTAAATAAGGTGTTATTCTTTCTGCTAGAAACAGAGAATAAACGTGAATTATCTCTGAAATGATATTATGTGCATATGAAAACTACGGAAAACGTTGAAGAGAATTTAAAATTGTTCTTTCCTTAAAGTTAAATGGCTATTTCTTAAAATAATTTTCCAAGATTAAAAAAAAAAACAGCAGTGGGTGGGGCACTCGTATTTCCTTTATTTGGCTATAATATAGTGGAAACTTTAAAATTCTTATTTTCTGAAACCACTGACTCAATTTAAAATTAATTTCATACAAATGGGTGAATCTGTATCAGATTTCTTCAAATATAGGTCTATCAGTTGAAACTGTGGTTGCCATGGCAACCAATTGAAACAACTTTAAAAATCTTGCTTAAATGAAACTGCAGTTCTGAATTGAAAGTAAATTCACACAACTGATTCCGAGAGAGAGAGAGAGGGGGGGGGGGGGGTATTGTCTTTAAGATATTTACTCCAGTTTAACTGATGCTAGTGGAATAAAATTTCATATATGGAAATCGCTAGCTTGGAGAGATTAAGTGCAGGGTCCATAACTCTGACTAGACATTAATATTTTCGGAGTTATTCCCCTTTGTTATATTTGACCAAAAGACCTTCCTCATTTGTACATATATGACTTCTTTGTTTTATGGCGATAATTTTGAATCCATGAACACCCTGATTTTATTAAATAATTAAAAAGATACAATTTTTTAAAACTTTTTTCACGTTTTGGACTTAAACATTTTTTCAAAATTCACAGTCCAAAATTCCGCCTTGTTGCAATAGTCTAAGTATGAAATTCCGCCTCATTCAGGCAGAATTTTAACTAAGTCCGAAATTCCGCCTTATTGAAATAGTCTAAGTCAAAAATTCCGCCTCAATTTCCAATGTTTTCTCATTTTCCGCCTCGAGATGCTAGTCTAAGTGAGAAATTCCGCCTCTGAAAAATGTCAAAGTACAAAATTCCGCCTGGATTTTAAATTCCGCCCGGAATCTTCTCAAAATTCCGCCCGTAAAACTGACCGACTTGAGGCGGAATTTAGGTTTCCGCCCCAAGTCCGCCCGGAATCGGCCATTTCCGCCCCAATTCCGCCTCATTTCCGGGCGGATTCCGCCTGAATTTTTCGTACGGGAATCATCATAGTTAAAGTTGGGAATTGCTAAAGAAGATTGAAAATTAAGCAGAAAGCTACCAAAGCTTTTTAGCTCACCTGGCACGAAGTGCCAAGGTGAGCTTTTAGGATCGCTGGATGTCAGTCGTCCGTCGTCTGTCCGTTCACAATTGGTTTGTGAACACTCTAGCAGCTATAAATATCTTCCAATCTTCATGAAACTTGATCACAATGTTTGTCTAGTAGAAATCTAGGCCAAGTTCGAATGTGGGTCATGTTGGGTCAAAAACTAGGTCACTAGGTCAAATCATAGAAAAACCTTGTGAACACTCTAGAGGCTATACATCTCATTGGATCTTGATGAAACTTGGTCAGAATGTTTGTCTCATTGATATCTAGGTTAAGTTTGAATATGGGTCATGTCCGGTCATAAACTAGGTCACTAGGTCAAATCAAAGAAAAACCTTGTGAACACTCTAGAGGCTACAAATCTCATTGGATCTTAATGAAACTGGGTCAGAATGTTTGTGACATTGATATCTAGGTCAAGTTCGAATATGGGCCATGTCCGGTTAAAAACTAGGTCACTAGGTCAAATCATAGAAAAACCTTGTGAACACTCTAGAGGCTACACATCTCATTGGATCTTTATGAAACGTGATCAGAATGTTTGTCTCATTGATATCTAGTTCAAGTTCGAATATGGGTCATGTCTGGTCAAAAACTAGGTCACTAGGTCAAATCATGGAAAAACCTTGTGAACACTCTAGAGGCTACAAATCTCATTGGATCTTGATGAAACTTGGTCAGAATGTTTGTCTCATTGATATCTAGGTCATGTTTGAATATGGGTCATGGCCGGTCAAAAACTAGGTCACTAGGTCAAATCATAGAAAAACCTTGTGAACACTCTAGAGGCTACAAATCTCATTGGATCTTAATGAAAATTGGTCGGAATGTTTGTTTCATTAATATCTAGGTCAAGTTTGAATATGGGTCATGTCCGGTTAAAAACTAGGTCACTAGGTCAAATCTTAGAAAAACCTATTAACACTCTAGAGGCTACAAATCTCATTGGATCTTGATGAAATTTGGTCGGAATGCTTGTCTCATTGATATCTAGGTCAAGTTTGAATATGGGTCATGTCCGGTTAAAAACTAGGTCACTAGGTCAAATCATTGGAAAATCTTGTTTACATTCTACTTGTTGATTGTGGGTATACATGTCCAGTCATAATCTAGGTCACTATAGGTCAAGTTTGCCATTGTGTACCAGGTGAGCGATTTAGGGCCATAGTGGCCCTTGTCTTTTTAACTGTCTAAACACTTAAACAATCTAGAAGGGAAAGAGTTCAGAAAATCACCATGAGTTGCTTTTTACGCAATTAACCAAATATCAGTGGGGTAAAAAAAAATTGTTACTCAATAAAAAAACGAAAAAAGCAATTACCTTAAAACTAGTGGGGTAAATACCCTATTCTAAGAAAAACTTATCTACAGCTCTGAATATATGCACTTGCCATTTATCAGTTTTATTGCATGTTAAAGTGTAACCTGTTTTGATCATTATGTAATAGTATTTTCATGAAAGATGTGGGCTTGTATTCACATTAGATTTACTCAAGCATGCTTCCGTACTGAGTCCAAAACTGTTAAATGCACTCTTTCAAATGTATACAAATAAAGGAAATATTTATTAAAATAAGCAAAGGTTTTCCATCCAAATTCAATAACAAATTATGCAACTTCCTGTATGAAAAATCCACACGGATTCCAGGCGGAATCCGGGCGGATTCCGGGCGGAATTGACACGGAATCCCAATTTTCCAGGCGGATTCCGGGCGGACACGGAATTTATGAAAAATGTCCGTACGGAAATTCTGCATTCAGAGCAAAATTCCGTGCGGACAAAATAAATTTCCGTGCGGAATTTCTATCTTGTCCACACGGAATGTCTCCCCCTCACGGATATTTCATACTTTAACATTTTGAGACACGGATTTTTTATACTCTAACATTCAGAGACACGGATTTTTAATACTTTAACATTTTGAGACACGGATTTTTTATACTTTAACATTTTGAGACACAGATTTTTAATACTTGAATATTTTAAGAACATGAAAATTTCTTACTTTAATAAATGAGAATTAAGCAGGAATATAAATCTGCATGGTCATTTAATACTTAAAGTTTTTTCAGTATTGATTATTTTGGATCTAGAATTTTCAAATAGTCTGTTTGTCCAATATACCACATCTGGTTACTTTAGTGGTAATAGATACATGTATATAAGTTATGAACTAGCAACATGTTTGTAAAACATGCATGCCACAGGGCCTCCTTGAACATGAAAATGCAATACTAGATATGTCCATAAATGACCTTAAGGCAAAAACTTAATCAAGGTCAAGTTCATAGGTTAATGTCAACAAACTACAATGCAACTTGCTGTACTCATTAAGGGACATATGCAAATGCAGATTTGTGACTCTAACTACAATGTGTACTTAGTCCAATACGGAGTTAAATACTGGACCTTAAGCAAGTAGAGCAATAAGGTCAAAGTCAAGGTCACCTAAAACTGCAAGGCAACATGCATGCTGTACTCATTTAGTGCTACAAGCATGCGGAATTGAGGGACTATAGCTTCAGTTCTAATAGTCCATAGCTGAATAAAAATCAAAACACTTCACCAAGGTCACATTGTTCAAGGTCAAAGGTCAAGGTCGTCAATTTTCAATACCAACATTCTGTAATTATTCTGGCAAATAAGCATTATAAGTTGAGGGGTACTTTATTAGCCACAGTACTTGGAAAATGATTTAACCCATTACTCCATACATATACATCTTTTACCTTTAATTTATTGCTTCACTTTCAAATTTAAACTGTCCTTAATATGTACCATAGATAGTTGTTCTATGTCCTAGCAGATCTGGTTATTTAAAGTAGGCTAAAAGTAAAGAACATTGTGCTTTAAGGGGCATCTGCTTTATTTTCAATTTGCTTTAAGTGGTTATCTGTCTTCAAAACTTGAAACAGTCTATGGTGTAATGGGTTAAGTGCAAAAACTAAATTATGGTCAAAAAAATAGGCCAAGGCCACCAAACTGCAATGCAACATTTTGAAATCATTAAGGGGAATAAGTAAAGTTGAATGGCCCTATCTGCAATACTTAGTAATTAAATGATTGAATCCCCAAAAAATATCCTTCACAGAGGTCAAGGTCAAAGGTCAAGGTCACCATACTGCAATGCAACACGCTGAACTTATGAATGGGCATGTGAAGATGCTTAACCCTTTCCCCCATAGAAGCGCCTTTTAGCGCATTCAGTTTATTCTTTCGCTGAAGAAAAAAGTGCTAATTTGTACAGTCATGAACATGTATCTTAAGGAATATTTTCATTATTCTAACAGGTGGTAGCTTAAAGCAGGCTGAAAGTTAAGCAGAATGCGCCTTATGGCGCGTTCTGCTTTACTTTCAAGCTGTTTTAAGAAGTCACATATTTTCAAAACTAGTAACAGACTATGGGGTAAAGGGTTAACCATTGACCCTAGCTAGTCTTTATAGTTCTATGCCAAAGGTTCCCCTTGTAGGACCTCTCACTCACGACAGGCGCCTATTTCAAATGAGAAAAGGTTGAACATGTGTATGTGCCGGCTGGCATAGAGCAGTTAAGATATATTAAATAAGCTCTGTTTTATTGGGATTTTTACATTGAAAGCTGGTAAGAAAATACATTGTTATCTAATTTATTGATTAATTAATATTAATTCTTGCCTTCAAATCTTTTAAATTGTGTTTTTACAAATTACTTTTCATAACAGTACATATGACTGTTTTAAGGGCTGTTTTTCTTCTAGCTAGATGATAATAATATACCATATATTCTCAAGAATATGGATTAATTTGTCTTTTATTGTGTGAATTTTAAGACATGATACTGATAATTATGATTACATGGGGTTTGTTTGGTTCTGATAGCAACAGCATGTGATGTCTGTTATGGTGTAATACTGATATTTAAATACAGTAAAATGTTTGATTGCACAAATGTAATCAAATTGGTGTTTCACTTTTTTTAGTGTTTTAGCTTGCTGCATATTTGAATCATAAAGGTTGCTAGGCATCTATAACCAGTTGTTTAACAACCTGATCCTGCAGAGCAAAGTTCTCAGAATTTGAAATAACTGATTGGTAGCTAAAGGTCATAGCCATAATATACAACCCCTGCCTGTTTATTTATAGAAGGTGCAGCCAGATACAGCCAATCTTGTATTTAGTGACCACTCTCTGTGGAGTAGCTAATTAGACATGTATCTTAAGACAAGTGACTGCTAAATGCAGGATATAAAGGAGATTTCTGCATTATTTCTATTCTGTATTAATTAAGCCATCACCTGTATTAAATACTGCACATTAGCTTTCTACTGAGCCGAGTGGTCACTTAATACAAGATTGACTGTACATAGTAGTCTGCGGTTAACTGACCTGTAGCTCTGAAAGGGGTTCCAGAAGGGGGGCTTTGTGTAAGATTTGTATAATGTGGATCCTTGGTTCTTAGATAAAAAAGACTACTAATTTAAAATGATGGTGGATATAATGACAATAATAACTGGATAATGCACTAAAATTTTCAAAGCTTGAGGTATATTAAACTTGCCATAGTTTGTGTACAAAAAAAATGTGATTTATTCTTGGCAAATAATGAATTTACTGCTTGTTACATTTTTGAGCTATAAGATTTGCTGGGTGTCTGTCTTTTTGGGTTCGTCTGTCGTCCAAAATCGATTCCTTAGCACTCTAGCGGCTACAAATTTCATCAGATCTTCATAAAACTCATGGAATATTTGTCTCAATGAAATCTAGGTCTTGTTCAAATGTGGGTTATGTCTGGTCAAAAACTAGGTCACGTGGTCAAATCATAGAAAAAAGTTTTAACACTCTAGAGACTACAAATCTTATCATTGATCTTAATGAAACTTAGAATGCGTGACAAGATAAAATCTAGGTCAATTTGAATGTGGATTATGTTGGGTCTAAAACTAGTTCAATCCTAGAAAAACATTGATGTTAACACTCCAGAGGCTACAAGTTTCATTAGATCTTACCGGTAATTGAAACTTAGTCAAAATATTTATCTCATTTAAATCTAGGTCAAGTTCAAATACGGGTTATGTCAAGTTTAAAACATGGTCAATAGGTATAATTAAAAAACCTTGTCCTAATTATAGAGGTTATACATCTCATTATATCTTAATGAAAATTTGTCAAAATGATTACCTTATTAAAATCTTGGCAAACAAAATGTGTTTAATGTTTGGGCAACAACTAGGTCACTGTCAAATCCTTGAAAAACCTTGTAAACACTCTATTGAACACATTTCCAACTTTATCTTTCAATGAATTAGTTTGAATACTGCCCTGGATGAAATTTAGCTCAAGTTCGAATATGCTCACTAGCGGCAAAAACTAGGTCACTAGGTCAAATCATAGAAATATCTTGATATTACTCTAGAGGCTACAAATCTCATTTGATTGTAATGAAACATGGTAAAAATGTTTACCTGAATGATATCTAGGTCTAATAATTTTGAATGTGGGTCATGTCTGGTAAAAAACTAGGTCACTATAAATCCCATTTGATCTTAATGAAACATTCTCAAAATGTAAGCCTTATTGAATTGCTAGACCTGCAAAGGTTAAATGTGGGTCATGTTCAGTCAAAAACTAGGTCAAGCTTTACATGGTCCATTTAGGTGAGCACTCTAGGCCATCTTGGTCCTCTTGTTTAAAGTTCCACCTGGCCAAAAGTCCTCCTGGATTTTATTCCACACAGATTTTTAAAATTCCGTACGGACAAAAGTCCGCCTGGATTTTGTTGCGCCCGGACATTTTGAAATTCCGTACGGATTTTTAAAATTCCGTACGGACAAAAGTCCGCCTGGATTTTGAAGAATTCCGCCCGGACATGGTCACATGACCCGGACTAATCTAAATATTTTGTGTGATATTCCGCCTGGAATTACTAAAAATAGCATTCCGTGTCATATATTCCACCCGGATTTTATTCCGCCTGGATTTTTTTCCGCCCGGACATTTTCAAATTCCGCACGGAATTTCAAAATCCGCCCGGACAAATATCCGCACGGATTCCGTCTAATTTAAATATTTCGTGTCAAAATGTTACTAAAAAAAGATTTCCGTGTCATATTCCTTACGGAATTTTATTCCGCACGGATTTTTTTCCGCCCGGAGATTTTCAAATTACGCACGGAATTTCAAAATCCGCCCGGACAAAAATCCGCCCGGATTTTTAAGAATTCCGTACGGACATGGTCACATGACCCGGACAAATTTAAATATTTCGTGTCCAAATGTTACTTAAAATAGTAGTCCGTGTCAACTGAGCTGCTTTCACCCGGACATTTATTCCGCACGGAAAATCATAGTTTTGTCCGCCCGGAATCCGTGCGGATTCCGCCTGGAATTTTTCGTACAGGATTCTACCTGTAATAAGCGATCACTGAATGAATAAGCCTGTGGTTGATAAGAGAGATAATCGCTTAACCCATTATCCCATCACCTGTTTCTAGTTTTGAACACAGACAACCACTTAAAGCAGGTTGAAAGTAAAGCAGAATGAGCCTACTTTAAGCTGCCATCTCTTAGGATAAAGAAAATATTTCTTATGGTGCATATTCATGATTATATAAACTGGAACTTTTTTCTTCTGTGGATGAATAAACAAAAGGGGTAAAAGGCGTATATATGGGGGAAATATGCATGGCTAAAGTAATGCAGAAGGCTCCTATATGAGCATTCTGCATTACTTTTGTCCTGAATTAAGCTGCTCCTAGTTATATATTGGCCGCTTGATAGTTTATACAGTAGTCACCGTATACAATGGTTACTTAATACAGGTTTGACTGTACATGGCAAAAAAGCAATAATTTGCGTTAAACTCGGTGAAATGAGCTAATGAGTCCCTCCAACAAGAATAATGAAAGAATTTGATAAGTACATGAGGCAAAAAATGATGTTAGAGTACTTCTGTACCCAGAGTTCAAGCATGTTAGTTGTAATGAAATATTGCTAGATCATGTTTTAGCTAGTTTCTGTGTTAGTTTATCTAATTGTCAATGTGTAAGCTGTATTAAGTTATTAACCTATTACTCCCTAAATATGCCTTTTACGCCATTGATTTATTCCTCCACTGAAGAAAATAGTTTAATTTTATAGAATCATGAATATTTATAATAAGAAATAATTTCTATATCCTAGCAGATTGTAGCCTAAAGCAGGTTGAAAGTAAAACAGAATGCACCTCATAAGATGCATTCTGCTTTACTGGCAATCTGCTTTGAGTTGTCATCTGTATTAAAAACTAGAAACAGGCGATGGGGTAACTGGTTAAAGCTGGTATTAACCCATAATTACCCCATAAATATGCCTTTTTAAGCCATTAATTTATTTCTACACTGAAGAAAATAGTTTCAATTTATACTGTTATAAATATGTATAATAAGAAATATTTTCTATATTCTAGCAGATGGTAGCTTAAAGCAGGCTGAAAGTAAAGCAGAATACGCCTTATGGCGCTTTCTGTTTTACTTTCAATCTGCTTTAAGTGGTAACCTATTTTCAAATCTAGAATTAGGCTATGGGCCAGTATGGGGTACTGGGTTAAAATAGAACAGAATGGATGTGCTTGTTGTGTGCTAGACTAGATGAGTGGTACTAAGTTGTTGGCATCGCAGACCTCCAGATGAACTTGCATAAACCTCTTATTTCCAGCCATTTATCTTTTATAATATGCCTCCACCAAACCCTATGTTGTGACTACTTAGTAGAATTGTTGCAAAATGACAATTCTAATGAGTAGCCACATCATAGGGTTAGATGGATGCATAAGGATTTAAGCTTTTGAAATACTCTCTTTATATGGAGCCCTGACATGTGAGCCTTATATAGTTTGATATGCTACTGAGCTCCACATCAGGGGAGTATTTTCAAAACCTAAATATTTTTGTCTCTACTCAACGTGATATTGTTATTTAACAAAACTCACCCTTGAAACTTCAAATGGATAAATCTAGTTTCCAAATTCCAATAAGGTATAGTCCATTATTTACTATTTAGGGGTCATTTGACTATATATTGCAAAATGTCATTTTGACATACATTGTTAAAAACGCCCATGAATTGACAAAAATGGACGAGACTTAATTGGAAGCTGGAATTTACATTTTAAAGTTTGAGGGTTGAATGGAGCTGTGTCTGTATTAGTGTTTTGTCAAACTTGTTACATTGCTTCTAGCTATTACCTCCCATGTGTAAACCAATTAGTTGTTACTGTGAAGATCATTATCCATAGTGCGCTCATCATTGCTATCATGTTCGATGCCAATTTACAGACAACCCTTAATTAAGTTATTGTTTAAAAGAAGATGCATTGCCTGTCAGCCTAGTTAGTGCTAAGCTTAATGCACAATGAAAGCAATACAGAAAGCTCTTTTAGTTGTTGTTTGCATTACTTTCATTTTGTATTTAGCTGGCACATCTGTTGCTTCTTTGTTGAGTCTATTTTAAATTTGCTTAGCCTGTTTTTATGCCTAAAAAGAAAGATTTTTTTATGATTTACTAGCTGTTGAAATAAAAGAAATCGATGCTTTAGGTCAAGACAAAATTTCTCAATTAAGATACCACTTTGTATCCTAAATATTTAAAATGAACTTCCTGTTCCAAGATTGTCTCTGAGTGTCATTTCAAATTACTTTAGTTCACCCATAGATGGGGAATAATGTAAACTTATCTCTAAGACTGCTAGCAGCTATTTTAAACCACGATAACCTTTGCAAATAGTTTAGATCCGAATGAAGAGATGAAAGATCCGGATGCCTTCTGTGTTTTATGTTCAAGAATTTCAAGGTGGGGACTACTTTCCTCTGTGTTGAAGTCTGCGGCGCCTCATCAGAATCAAAACTGTTTGACACTCTGCCCCTGTTTTGAAGTGAAAAGTGGAAAATTCTTTTTAGAACATTTGCAGATTACAATTTGTTGCAGATGAAAAAATTACCTGGAATTTAAAGAATTGAAGAGAGTTTATATAAGAACAGCTCAAAAAGTGCTTGGTTTCATTGTTTAACACATTATTCCATAAATTTCACCTATTTTTTACGCCTTTAATTTATTTTCCCACAAAAGAAAATATAGTACTCCCTCCCTTCAATGGCCCTCCGAACAACAATTCCCTCCTAACAACAATGCTTGCCGCTGTTCCCTGAACAAAACAATTAAGTCAACCGCTTTCACTACTGCCATTTTCCGTCTTCTTAAAATTGTCATTTGCTGTTTTGTCTCAAAGTTACCTATTGGACATTTTGACAGAAGAAACATAAAGCCCAGTGACAAAGAGTTTGAACCCAGATCAGACGCCGCGTTACGCGGCGTCTGGTCTGGGTTCAAACTGTTTGCAATTATATTCTAAAGAGTATTAATGTTCCTCCCTATAACAACTCCCTCCAAACAACTCACACAATGTTTATTTCCCACTGGGTGTTATTGTAGAGAGGAAGCACTGTAGTTCAAAATTTTATAGTCATGGATATGGTATGCACTGAAACTTATACTTAACACATAGAACAAGCCAATGAATGAATATGAAATACAGTCGAACTTCATTATCTCGAACTCGCTTAACTCAAACTAACTGATATTTTGACACATGAATAACGTTATTTCATTTTCGGTTAAGTGGAACATATCCGTAGTTAAAAGTTAAAACGTGGCTTAGCCACGTTTTAACTTTGAACTACGGGTATGTTCGACATTAACGAGTTTGAGATATCGAAGTTCGACTGTACAGTGGAAAACAGTAAAACAACAATATATCACTAGACGCTCCTGCTTGAAAAAGTTGTCAATAAATGGGCCGAAAATAGTAGCAGGTAAAGAGAATAGGTTGTACATTGCTGGTGTAATGTATACAGTGGGTGGCGATATGCCTCGCTAACTATCTGATATGTCCTTGTCCAGATGATTAAGTCTTATATCTATATACAGTCAGACTTTTCATTGATATTAAAAAGAAATGACATAGGAAAGCTGTTGGCAGGTTGTAGTTTTAATTACCCTTTACCCCATAGTCTGTTTCTAGCTTTGAGGACAGGTTACCACTTAAAGAAGTTTTAAGATAAAGCCGAATGCGCCATAACATTCTGCTTTACTTTCAGCCTGTTTTAAGCTACCATCTACTAAGAATAAGAAAATGTTTTTTACAATTAAGAAATTAAGAAGTAAAAAAGGCATATCATTGGGGGGAAATGGGTCAATGCAGAAACACACTTAAAGCAGAAAGCTCCTGTAGGAGATGTGTGCCTTATGTGTGTGTGCTCTGCGTTTAAGTAGCCTCATGGATTTAAAGAGAATCAATGCTTCTTCAGAGACTGGCAGCTCATCACAAGTGTGTCAGTATTCATGAAAGATAGAAAAGAATGTTGTCAAGGATCATTTACATGTGTCTATGTCAATTTCATTGTTTATTAATGTCCCATGAGTGAGCTTGTTAGATTCAAGAGATCAGATGAATATCATTATGTAAAAATGTTTTCAGATGAAGGGAAGTAGGTTTTGCGTATAAATAGCGCCAGCATTTGGGACACTGAATAGATTGCTTAAAAAGTTAGAATCATTCCAAAACAAAAAACCTGGGTGTCATCTCGGGTCTTGGCATCTGCAAATGTAAGCAGGAAAGAAAACAACACTGGGACAGGCTGAAGTGCCAAACAGTATAGACCAAAACCAGCCGTTGCATCTTTGACAAGACTGCTGTTTTTGGTCTACTCTGTTTGCAATATGATGTGTCTATTTTCTCATCTACAGGAATTGCTATTTATATATGGGGTATTAATGTAACAGTAACAATGTAACCAAACTACATGAATCCTCTTTGATGTCATCAAAGACAGCTTGTCCGTCAATAGTGTTTGATCTTGAAATTTAACCCTTAAATTATCCCGCTTATATCACATACTGGTTGGAATTACCAGATTAATTGTCAAGTGTCAGGAGTCTGATCAGTATCCAAAATGTTTGAGGCTCATGGTTTCGGTTTCTACAATGAAACCAAAATTAAAATATGACTGTATGTAGACCTTAACAGACATTAAAAGGCATGCAAACAATTATAAACCAGACATTATATAAGCTTGTGAAGGGTTAAAAAGTTTAATGGTTTTAACTGCTCATTGTCACTACACTAATGATGCTTTAGTTTGAACACCTGGTCCTACCTGTGTCCTTTAGGAGCCTTTATGGGTTTTAAACCATTTAATCCATTCTTGCCATTGATCTAGTTGGATGGTTTCATTATCTATTGATAGGGGTGTTTTATGGTGACCTAACTGGTCCATATATGGTAAAACTTTGTAAATTAGGTATAAAAATCAAATATGGCAGCTTAATGTAAGACAATGACAATTTAGAATGATTATTTAAAAGCTTTCTGCATTGTAACCTTTGATAGGCATGTAATAGTTTTAAGAACCCGTTAAATATGCTTTTTTATGCCTCTAATTAATTCCTCCACTGAAGAAAATAGTTCCACTTTGTACAGTCATGAATATGTACTTTAAGAAATATTTTCTTTATCCTAATAGATAATAGCTTAAAGCAGACTGAAATTAAAGCAGAATGTGCCTTAAGGTACAATCTGCTTTACTTTCAACCTGTTTTAAGTGACCACCTATATTCAATACTAGAAACAAGTTCTAATGGGGTAATGGATTAAAGTAGGATGAAAGTAAAACAGAAAGCACCTCGTGGAGCTTAACCCTTTCCCCCATAGAAGCGCCTTTTAGCACATTCAGTATATTCTTGCCCTGAAGAAAATAGTTCCAATTTATACATTCATAAATATGTATAATACAAAATATTTTCTATATTCTAGCAGATGATAGCTTAAAGCAGGCTGAAAGTAAAGCAGAATGCGCTTAAAGCGCATTCTGCTTTACTTTCAACCTGCTTTAAGTGGACACCTATATTCAATACTAGAGATATGCTATGGGGGAAAGGGTTAAATTTCTGCACTATTTTCATTTTGCATGTCAAGTAATAATGTCTGCAACATCAATTGTCGTCTGCTTCTGTTCTAAAAGATGTTGGTTTTTGTTCCTAAAATTTATTTTCAAAATAGGGTCGTTGTGTCAAACAGTTTAGATCAATAATGTGGCATCTCATGCATCTTAGTGAAATCTGTTTGCAGGAGCAATCAAAGATCACTGCTACTGAGCAAAGAATTAACTCTTTGCATGCTAGCACTGGATATAATTATGTGCCACAGGGATAACCTTTGCAAAAAGTTTGGATCCAGATGAGACCCTGCGTAACGCCACACTTTGCGTCGCATATTTGGATCCAAACGATACTCTGACCCTGTTGTGATTTTTTTTTAGAAAATTCAATTTTTAGGAAATCATCAAACGACAATAATTGTTGCACACGAAAAAAATTACCCAGCATGCAAAGAGTTAAGCAGCGTAATAGTGAGACTGTTCTGACCCTGTTGTGAAAAGAAAATTAAGAAAATTCTATTTTTAGAAAAATATCAAATGACAATAATTTTTTGTTGCAGACGAGAAAATTACCCAGCATGCAAAGAGTTAAGCAGACTGTTCTGGAGCTGCTTGTTAACCCTGATAATGCTTTGACAAATGATCAGTTGTCTCTAGGGATGGTTGTTCCAATAATATTCAAAAGTATGACATTAATATTGCACACTCGGATTAAAGAGTTCTTTCAGGAGCCAATAGTTCTGAATTTCACGCTTTCTAAATCTCGTAGACTTGGTTTTTTTTTTGCACAGTAAGATCTTATCTCTTACTTATAATGCCGAGAAACAAGTTTATCCCTCACTTGCAAACAGTGTAGATCCCAGATCAGAGGGATCCCCTTGCAAACCGTGTAGATCCAGATCAGAGGGCTCTTGAAGGAGCCCTCTGATCTGGATCTGCACTCTTTGCCATAATTTCAAATATATTTCGAGCAAACTCCCAAGTTTCAATATAAACTGGTCATAATATCTCTTTGCATGTGAGTGGCGGATATATGCGTCTCATCAGGATCCAAACTGTTTGCCATTATGATCCTGAACTTAAAATAAATTTTGAAAATTCTAATTTTAGAACAATAACAGACGACAAATGTTGCAGACTTAAAAAATTACCCAGCATGCATGCAAAGAGTTATTTAGAAATGGAAGAGTTCATGAGTGAGGTTTGCAGTGTAAGGGTTTAACTCTTTGAACCCTAGTCACGCATATATGTGTAATTTGCAAACAGTGCACCTATGAGGAGTACACTTGCCCTGGTTATGCAAACAGTGTAGATCCTGATCAGAGGGCTCCTTTAAGGAGCCCTCTGTTCAGGGTCTACACTGTTTGTCATTTTGACATTAATTGTAAAAATCAACCCTAAAAAGTCAATAATGGACTGGACTAAATTGAAAACTAGAATTGTCCATTTGAAGTTTCAGGGAGGAAAGCCCTCTGTTCAGTGTCTACACTGTTTGTCATTTTGACATAAATTGTAAAAATCAACCCTAAAAAGTCAATAATGGACTGGACTAAATTGAAAACTAGAATTGTCCATTTGAGGTTTCAGGGTTTAGGGTTAAGGTCGAGTGCTGCGGAAAGGGTAAATAATTTCCGCTACACCTGACTAGCTACATACCAGCAGCCCCGTGTGGAGGTATTTATAAACTGTACGGTTTTACATCTGGAATGTCATGATCCAATTCTGGTAATAATCCATGCAGAAAATACCGTGCCAGTGTTGTAGGGAAAATATGCCCTCCATGCATCGACTGTAGTTACAGAAATTGTAGTTATAGAATTCGGAACAAGTGCAAATATCGAAGAACTGGGGATTGTATTTATGGATATGTTGTGTGCGTGTTGGAACTGATGTGGTAAGCTGAAATCTATTGGTTAAGTTAATAGTGCAGAGAAACCTATATGTTTTCTAGGGCTGCATCTCAATGATGTATAGCCATGCAGTCTGTAAGACATTACGCAGCTTAATACAGTGCAAGAGTTAAGCAGACTAAGACTATTAACCCATTACCCCATAGCCTGTTTCTAGTTTTGAAGATAGGTGACCACATTAAGGAGGTTGAAAGTAAAGCAGAATGTGCATTCTGCTTTACTTTCATCCTCCTTTAAGCTACCATCTGCTAGAGTATAGAAAATATTTCTTATGCAACATATTCATAAATGTATATTTTCTTCACAGTAAGCAGAGCTCCAGATAAGGTGCGTTTTAGCGTTTTTCAGCATTACATTTCACTGAAAACGCATTGATAATGAAATCCAAGGGTGAAAAAACGCATTTCAAATGTCCGTTCAGCATTACAATTCATATGAGTGCGTTTTACTCGGTTAGAATCTCAGAACTGTATTCCCGTTATTTCGAAATTTATTCCCGCAAATCAAACATACCCCTTGACTGGTTCCCGTTTCTGTTTATAGTTTTATCCGAGAATGTTCTAGGAATAAGGGTACCATGCTAATCGTCTAGACGCATTGCAAGCGACCCGGGAAGTGTAAACGAAAATCAAGCGATACAGACACCACAAGCGTATTAAAATTCTTTAAACACGATGAGAAAACAACAGCTGAATCAGTCGTGCGTGTGATATTGGTCGAAATACTTACTGACAGTGTCAGTAAGGTGGAAATATTGTCGAAGAAACACGCAGGGGTTTGATTTTCTGATGAAACTATTCAGCTTGGGAAAGAACAATTTTCGTGGTTTCAAGTTATCGTAAGTAAAAAAGATCGTAGATTGACGATTGAGAAAAGCGAGTCGGAAAATATGGTCTAATATTAACCCAAACAGCAAACTCCTACCCCTGTATTTATTTTGAGTGAGGGTGTAAACAAGCATTGTAATTTCAGAATTCAGCATTGGAAAAAAAATAGGGGGTCAATCAGCATTAGGTTACAAAATTATCTGGAGCTCTGAGTAAGAATAAATTAAAGGCGTTAAAAGGCGTATTTATTGGTTAATGGGTTAAGGAGCTTTCGGCATAACTTTTGCCTTGCATAAAAGGATCACTTTTCTTAGAGCAGATTAAATTCACAAAGCAGATTGTGTAATTGGCTCCTATAGGAGCTTTCTGCTTTCTTTCTGATTTAAGTTACCACCTGTTTGGGGGATTAAAATGTAGAGGAATATCAAAATGCACCCAAACAGGCTTCTGAATCAGGTTTAACTCTTTGCAGGAGAGTATCAAAAACATATCTCGTTGCAAACAGTTTGTATCCTGATGAGACGCTGCATAATTGTGTGTCGACAATTGTTGATGATTATAAAATACCCAGCATGCACAGTTAACAACTTGGTAGACTCATGTTGTTTACCTTAGATCTAGGTGACCTAATTTTAGCAGGGTGTTCGTTAATCTTTTATTGGCTTATGTTAAAGTTTTGACATGGTTGCGTGCATGTTTAAGTGGACAACCTTTGCTTATATTTTACCTACCCACGCAGTTAGAATTGAAAATAGATTGAAAGCTTTTGAATTAATTGATTTTGATAAGCTTCATTGCATATTATTGTAAGTTTAGTTAAAAACCTTGCCTGTTATCATGTGATTAATTTGTTGATTTTGAAAAAAGAACATTTCAAATACTTGTGAGAAGGATGTATAGTGGAACCTCCAAAACCGTAACCTCTAAATACCGAAATTCTCTTTAAACCGAACAAATTGAAATTTAAGAGCATCAGCATTGTATTTTGAGCCGACTGCTACTATGTGTGATGCTGCTTTAATTACTCCCTCTCTACAATATGACAGCCATTTTTGTAGAAGATTCACAGCTGATCATTACTGATTTGCCCATTAACTCTGTGCATGCTGGGCATCTGCTAAAATTGTCATCTGCTATGATTGTTCTAAAAAAGGAATTTTCAAAATTTCTTTTTGAAACGGTCAGAATGTCAAACAATTTGGATCCTAATGCGACAACACATAATGCTTCTCCCTGATATGAGTCCTTCAGTATTGTCATCTGCTCTAGAGACTGATATTCTTAAATTGACTCACATGAATTGCAACTTGCACATACTGAAATGTTTGGACCCTGATCTGATGCAAAGACATTCAGTATTTTATCTGGATCAAAACTGTTAGCAATAATCATTTCCTTGTGCATAGGATTATAGCCTTTAACATGCTGAATTTTCCAATGGATTTTCATGCTCTAATAACTGACCAGTTTACATTGACTCTCAAGGGCTTGTCCCTAAAATATTCAAAAGTACGACAAATAGTGCAGACCCTGATCAGAGGGCTCCTTCAGGAGCCCTCTGATCAGGGTCTTCACTGTTTGCAAAGGACGCGTTATACTGGATTCTTTCACAGTAATTGTTGAAGCTGATTAAGCAGGCTGTCTCTCTCTCAGACTGTAAGGACTGATGAGTTAGATTTGATCAAGTGTTTCTATGGCTTTATCAGCTCCCAGACCTATTGAACTTCCTTGGTGAGATGCACATTAAGATTATTTTTAGAGGTTTTTTTTTTATTGGAATTTTGTCCAATTAAATTGCATGATGTAAATTAGATTATGAGAATTGTATTAGAAGCACTCCGAGAATGTTTATGAATCTCAAATGAAACTTTTATTATGCGTTTTACAGTGTAGGAACAACGTATACACATCTTTTGAAAACAATGAAGAACCAGATCAGTCTGACAGTCTCAGGGCCTCTAAAAGATACATCTTCTGTATGTTTTGTTAGACCTTTCTCTTTTTAAGTCGGTTTAGTTTAATCTCCCCCCATTGAAGCTCCCTTTAGCACACTAATCGGTCATCCTTGTCAATTTTTGGCCCATTCAGAACCATGCTGAATCATGGTTCGGAATGGGCCGACTTAGTTAACGAAAATGGCTGTTCGTAGATTACAAATTAGGTCTGTGCTCATTAGGGGTCCTAGGCCAAAAACTAGGGGGTGGGTAGAAGGGCTGTTTTAGAAGCTGCAACTTATATTCATGCGCAACATCATCACTCATCAGTAACCCACAGTTAGTCCTCAGTTAAGTGGTGATAATTAGCCTATACTGTATACATTTGTCACACATGATTTCACATACTCGAAGGCAGACGTTATTGTTAAGAGGACAAAGTATATTTCAGTGATATTTTGTTGAAAATATTTTTATTAACATTTTTGAGGGGTGAAAATCGTTGTTTGATGAAAAGAATATTTGTTTGTAATTTAGTTTAGGGTTGGTGTTTGGTTTCTGTTGTTGGTTGAAATGTCATCATTCATGAGGCTGGTGAGGTGTGTGAGCTGGTAAGGTGATCGGTACGGGGGACCATGGCACATTGTTCGGCCCATCCGGAGTGTTTGGTACATGTGGTATCTCAATGCAGCTTTGACATGCAAACTTTCTCCATGCATCATCATCAAACAATGCCAGCCCTTCATACAAGGCTCCAGATAAGGGGAGTATTTCCAAAATTTAAAATCTTTATTTCTGTATTAAACCCTATGGTGTTACTACTCTAATGAGTAGTAACACCATAGCATTCGGTACTGAAATTGAGATTACTCCCTCATACAAGGCTCCAGATAAGGGGAGTATTTCCAAAATTTAAAATCTTTATTTCTGTATTAAACCCTATGGTGTTACTACTCTAATGAGTAGTAACACCATAGCATTCGGTACTGAAATTGAGATTACTCCCTCATTGCAGCTTTGACATGCAAACTTTCTCCATGCATCATCATCAAACAATGCCAGCCCTTCATAGTATTAACATGTTGAAGTATCATTGTTATTACTCGTATAAAAAAAAATTGTATTTATACATCTGTTTAACCCATTAATCCATAAATTTGTCTTTTTACACCTTTAGTTTAGTCATCCACTGAAGAAAAGAGTTCCACTTTCTACAGTCATGAAAATGTTCCATAAGAAATAATTTCTTTTTTCCTAACAAATTAATTGTAGTTTAAAACAGGCTGAAAGTAAAGCGGACTGTGCCTGACCTTAAGCAGTCTAGCTGTCTGTCCACTTGTTTATTTGACAACTCGACAAGTTTTGCCTGATTTTCATCATAGTTGGTATACAGGCTGCTTCGTTGATTGAATGCTCCAGTTGAGCTTATAAATTTGTGTGGTTTGACTGTTGTTTTTGGTGGAGTTATGCCCCTTGACGGGCCTATCTTGTGCTTGAGCACTCTTGTTGCATATGTCAAATTGCAGAACCAACTGGCAAGGCATTTCCTACATGCTGATCTTGAAAACTGTTTGTTGTGCAAGAGACGGAGCCATTTGGCTAGATAAGAGGCCAGGTAACGTAGACAGGTGCTAGAACTGTATCGGGTCAGATGTTTGTTTCACCTCAATATTCAGGCCAACTATGTCCATTACAAGATTGATGAATGACAGCTCTGATAGGAGATACTTGTATCTCATTAACCACACAGTATCAACACAATGTTATACATAGGGTAGTCCAAAACCAAAACATGCTAGGTATTTTCAACCATTTTTGCACTCATATCAGCACCAAATCCTATTGTGTTACTACTCATTAGAATGGCCTCGAAGAGTAGTGACACCATAGGGTTTATTAGAAATAAAGATTTTCATTTTTCAAATACTCCCCCTATCTGGAGCTCTGTTTGTGGTTGTAATAGCTCAACTTAGCCATACCTGTTTGTTATTAATGACATATAGGAGACCCGTGTAGGAGTGTCATTAAAGGTAGGCTGATAAAAATAGGCATAATTTTAGACTGCAAATCAAGGATTGAAAAAATAAAGCTTAAGTGAATTGACAAACAGAGGTGCATTCTGCTTTACCTTCAGCCTGCTATAAGCTACCATCTGCTAGAATATAAAGATATTTTATGTTACATATTCATGATTGTACATAAGTGAAACTATTTCTTCAGTGGAGGAATAAATTAAAGGCATAAAAAGGGGTATTTATCAATATGGAGAAACCAGTTAAGAGATCATTTGACTTTAACTAAATTGACCGGTCACCCAGCATATTTTGTCTTTATTGTACCCATAGTGGGAGGGGTAGTATTTTTGTGGTGCTGTTTTGATTGGTAACACTTCTTTCAATACATATAGTGTAGAGTATGTATAAAAGGCTGGCAGGACAGTTCATAAATCACTGTTTACTGCTTGTTAACCAGACATGACCTTAGCCAAAGTGTCAGTCAAGGTGATAAAATGTCCTCACTTCTATTGACAGGCATTGTTATCATGAATGTACAATTGATGCTTATAGTCCTTAGCTATGCTTATAGTCCTGGGTCCAAGGTTATAAATCTTTTGAGTTGAGTCTATAGGAGTTCTCATACATTTGATTTGTCAGATTTGAGCCTAGGCTCAAATCTGACCAATCAAATACATGAGAACTATTTCAGACTCAACTCAAAAGCTCTATTACCTTGGAGCCTGGCCAACTCTAAGTCAATCTTATAGTGACCCTTTTCCCTGATAGCTTATCGATGTTTAACACTTTCCCACATAGAATTTAAGTGCCCTTTTAGCGCAGTTAATTTATTCCTCCACTAAAGAAAATAGTTCCAATTTATACGGTGATGAACATGTACCATCAGAAATATTTTCTATATCCTTGCAGATGGTAGCTTAAAGCAGGCTGAAAGTAAATTCTAAAGGCACATTAGGCTTTACTTTCTTCCTACTGTAAGTGGTCAATTGTCTTCAATACTAACAAGAAATATCTTTAAAAAAGATATTCCGTCGCAGGTTAAAGTTTTGTGTGGGGTACAGTGGAGAATCTGTTATTCTTTCCCGTTTAAACGCAAACGTACGCAAACGCAAAACACTGAAACATAGAAAAGAACAACTTTTGGACAATTCTGATTTGGTGGCAAACAGTTTGGAGCCTGATCAGACGCCGGGTTACTCGGCGTCTGATTTGGCTCCAAATTGTTTGCACTGCAAATAATAGTTTAAGCGTAAACAGGTTTATTGGGAAAGAATAACAGATTCTCCACTGTACAGTATTCACTTAACCAGAGACAAGTGTATACACCGATTCTGACGTAAACAGACTTTCCCACATGCTACATTTAGAGCTTATCCACGCTAAATTTAGAAATGATGACATAGACTGCATCTCAATGTTTTGCCAGGTTTACACTCGCAAGATTGATGTGAAAAAATAACAGAACGCCAGTCTAGGCCATTGGCCGATAAGAGTACTGCATTTCAAGCACGTGATCATTGACCAGGATTTCTGATCATTCCTGATTGGTTAAATTGTTTCATAGAGTTGCGGTCAAAAGACAAAACAGACCCGTCTGCGACGGGAAAAAAATTTGCTATGGGTAATGGGTCAACTCTTTTCCTCCATAGCCCATTTGACTATTTACTCCATAACCCGTTTCTAGTTTAAAGCATAGTCTGCTTTACTTTCAACCTGCTTTTAGCGGTCTTCAAGACTAGAAAATAGGCTAGGGGTTAAAAGGATTAAAATGCCTGGATGGGCATAAATTCTTCTTAGTTAAAAACGACACCAACCAGTAATAACTATTATTAGAAGCATTATTTGATGGAAATTTAAATATGTTAGACCTTGGTGATGCCTGGAGCCTTATAAAGCTTTAAATAAGGTACACAAATCCATGAGACAAGTTTGTTTGCAAAGTTTTCCCATAAACATCCATTTTCACCTACATGCTTTAAGTTGAATGACTGGCTGAAAAAGTCAAGAGATATAATGGCCGGGCTGTAGGCTGCCCTGCTTTCTACTGAACATATTTATGTCTGAACGGTTGACCTTTTTGGGAGCCTTAGAAATCATGGGTGTAGCCCTTAACCCATTACCCATAAGCCTATTTATAATATTGAAAATTGTAGACCACTTAAAGCAGGTTGAAAGTAAAGCAGAATGTGCCTTAAGGCACATTCTGCTTTACTTTCAGCCTACTTTAAGCTACCATCTACTTGAAAATAGAAAATATTTCTTCTGATAAATATTCATAATTGTATAATTTAGAACTATTTTCTTATGTGGAGGAATAAACTTGAGGCGTAAAAAGGCATATTTATGGGGTAATGGGTTAAAGTGGGGAACTGAGTATGTACATCCACTGCAAAAAGTAAGAATGCGTACTGGACCCAAATCTGAAAGCTGCTGACAGGAGCTGTCTGATCAGGGACTGCACTGTTCTTACAGGGTTCTTTATTTCAAAAGATAGTCAAGATCGGTAAATGCAACAAAAAATATTTACAAAAAATGTGAGTTCTATGTACAAATTTCATTCTGCAATAAGTATAGCTACCTGTCCCATAAAAACCCATCATAAGAAATACTTGAGCAGTGTGTGTTATAAGCTTTTCAGCACTTCTGATTGCACCACTGTACAAAGTCTGCACTTATTGCAAAACCAGGAGCAATTAGTTCTGGAAGGAAGTAAGGCCCCATATTTTTGTAGATCTTGCAATTACATAAACAGTATCAGTAACTCAGTAACCTAGCAATAGTTTTTATGGAAAAGGTTTTGAAAAATCCTGTGATGCAGCCAGGTGTATATTCTGTAAGCTGCCGCTCACCTTGAGCTTTGTTCATTATGCTGTTATCTCTTGCCATACTTAATTTTCAAATGAATATTCTAACATTTAGATAAATGACTGATTGAAAGTTTACATTGACCCTCAAAGAGATTTTTCTTAACTCTTTGCATGCTGGATAACAAATTTTCTGCAACAATTTGGCGTCTGCTATCATTCTAAAATTCTAAAAATTCTTTTAGATTCATTGTCAGAATGGCAAACAGTTTGGATCCATGTCACGCCTGTCTCATCTGGATCCAATTTGTTTGCAGAGGTAATCACTGTGGCAGGCATATCCGCCGCCGCTAGTGTGCAAAGACTTCAAATGTGTCAAAAAGTGCAGACCTATATCAGAGGGCTCCTGAAGGAGACCTGTATCTTCAGTATTTGCTCGGGATGGATGATATCAGGTTCCAGGGCCCTGTTTTACTAAACAACTTACGCAAATTTTTTGCGCAAGTCAAAATCGTTTAACTCTTATTTTTCGATCATAAACGTTTGCAAACAGCAAAAAGCCAGATCAGAGGACGCGCTTTTAGCGCGTCCTCTGATCTGGCTATTTGCTGTTTGTAGCAAGTGATAATAAAAAATATAAATTAAAATTTAAAATTTTGACTTTTGCGTAAGTAGTTTAGTAAAACGGGCCTCAGCACTGTAAGGGTAAAGGTGCTATGATTTTCCCCCAGGTTTCTTTCCACTGACTCCGCCTGCTTTTCTCATTTCACTGCAATTAGCACGCTGCAGGAGGCAGAATGATAGCAATACAGTCGCTCCATCTCTTAGAACAGCATTCAAAACTAGGTCTAATGATAGCTGTCATAAGCAGTGGTCAGGATTTCTGATATATTACAGCTTAAGTTAGGATAAAAGTAAGGCAAACAGGTGAAGGAGCTTTCTGCATTACTGATGCCCTGCATTTAGCTGTCACTTGTTGGTTTAAGAGCCCCATACTGTTGTACTGTGTCTGTGCTGTTCAAGAGAAGTGGTACTACAGCAAATGAGCTTGGTTTTACCTTCTTCCTTTATTATGGTTATGAATGAAAACTTGTGGCATGCATGTAAAATTCAAGAATATTACCAGATCAGGAGAAGTATTCCGAATTATTAGATCTTAAAATGTCTCAATTAAGTACTAAGTACCATTACTACTCCATCCTTACTAATGTAACTTATTATGTAGAATATCATCTATTTGAATCAATTTCATTAAGTAAGTTACATAACAACACATACTTGATAAATTGATAAAGGACAAGTATGTGGGATATTTTTTTACTCCTAATATTTTTTTAAAGTCTTAATGTGCAAGAAATGGTAGTTTTGTAAAACATAAATCTCAGCATGTTTTCTATTTATGATAACTATGAAATAACATTGAATTTCTCATTGAAACTGAATGTACAGAACTTGATCATATGATGTGCCAATATGGTTCATTTTCCCAAGGTTTTCAATATTCAAGGTTCCAATGCAATACAGGCAACTGCTTCTGACATTCACATTCTCCTAGTTACAAATTCCTTGCATGCGTTGTGTATAGTGTGACGGAATTTCCCTGATACCATAAAAAGGTTTGGTAGTTTGTTTGGATGCTTAGATAAGGGAATGTCAGGCGATACATTAGTGTTTATCATGTACTGAGGCACCATTCAAAAGGCAATGCAGCACCAGTTATAGATTAATCCTTTTAAACCTTCTGTCTACTAAAGAGGACATTTGCAATCATTTTGTTGCATCTATCAGGGTCTGCGCTGTTTGCTATATATCATATGCACTGTTTGCTATATTAATATGAAATATTTTTATGTATGGACAATTACCGGTACTGCAGTTTCTTTAGATGACTCTTGTATACCTACAATGAAATCTTCAAGCAACTATACAGGGATAGCTCATTGTAATATCCAGGGTGAGGCATAAATAGGTTAAGACAAGTGGTAGCTAAAAGAAGAACTATATTGACTCTAATTAAGCGTTACTTTTGTGTTTGTATTTATACCTCTGGATATAATGCAATGATTTCTCCCTATGTCCTTGCTGGAATATTTCATTATAGTTATACAATATTATGATCTAAAATACTGCAGTACATGTTTGTCCATACAGCAAAACATTTTATTTGAAATAGCAAACAGCTGTGTTACACAATGTCTCATCAGGATCTACACTGTTTGCTTATGTCTACTTTTGTGGACTATAT
Source organism: Gari tellinella (assembly GCA_922989275.2). NCBI lineage: Eukaryota > Metazoa > Mollusca > Bivalvia > Cardiida > Psammobiidae > Gari > Gari tellinella. The sequence continues at coordinate 59,629,050 of OV277867.1, forward strand.
TATGCTATATTGGGTTGAAAAATCCTTAGAGATCAGCATCCTTTTTTATACAAAGGTCTCTGATACTGGGTTATGTAATTGAACTGAAAGGAAGTCATGTGGATGTGAGTGTGAAATTTAAGCATCTGTTCGTTTCATGGATGTCTGAAAAAGTACATGATCTTTGTAAAAGTGTAGATATCATAGACACAGACTGTGGTAGGATTTGATACAGTTGAATGTGGAAGACAGTCATGGGATTGTGATGAGAGACTGAGTTAGACAAAGTGATTCTTTCAGATATGGTTGTTGAAGTTTCAAGCTGTTGGTATTTGGGATTGAAGTTGGATGGAGAAAGAGATCTGGTTAATACTGTTGAAGTTATGTTTCTATAGCATTGGTAAATGGGATGCACACAGTATTTATATAGTTTAAAAGCTTCTGAAGGTTTTGCAAAGTTTATACTAGCAGTCATGAATATGCGCCTTGAGAGATACGTTTTCTGCAGATTTAGTAGCTTCATGGCTAAAGCTCAAAATGACCACTTGTGTCAATGGACAGGGTATGAACATTTTGAAATTGGCAATTGTCCTGCATAAAAGACAGTCAGAAGGCTTAATAACTTAATTGTCCTTTATAGAAGAAGGGAAAAAGCTGTGATGATGATGCAGGACGAGTGGACAACTTATCAAGTTGAATTTTTTTCGACCCCTGCTAAGGGGCTAATCTGTGATAGAGGAGTTTTACAGTATAATACTTATTGAATCAACCTCCATGGCCAAGGTTATGGTATCCATTCTGTCAATATTTGTTTGGGGACATACTACAACAATGGCCATGTCAATACAACGAGGAGTAAACTTGTGTGCACGTATTTGTGTACTTAATCCCTGTAAGTAAAGTTCGAACGACCCATTCAGCGTAGAATCATGAAAATCTCAAAGGGCAGGTAACTGTGATAAGACTGCATAATGCAGGGCAAAACTGTTAAGAAAACCCCCTACGGAAGTTTCAGCATTTATTGTGGTTATGCTTAATCCATTACAGACATTACTCCATTATAAGATCAGAGCTCCAGATAAGAAGGAGTAAAAATAACAAATCCAACAGTTTCTCACATATTTTAGCACAAAATCCTATGATGTTACTGCTCATTAGAAGAGACAACTTTATTGAGTAGTGACATAGGTTTTAAAGCAGAAGTTTGAAATATTCCCCTTATCTGGAGCTCTGAGAAACACCTTTTTTCACCTTAATTTATTCCTGCAATGATGGAAATAATTCTACTTTGAACAGTCATTGCGAACGAAAAGAAGAAGAAGAAGAACAGTCATGAAAATGTACCATAAAAGATATTTCTTTTATTCTAGCAGATGGTAGCTTAAAGCATGATGAAAGTAAAGCAGAATGCGCCTGAAGGCGCATTCTGCTTTTCTTTCAATATGCTTTAAGACTTAATTACCCTTAGCGAAATGAAATGAATCCATTGAAATAGCCTTGATTTAGTTTCACCATGAAAGACGATTTCCCAAGAGAAAACAGTGCTGCACTCTTTAACAATACAATCCTGAGTTTAACTATGTTAGGTACAACATAATTATAACTAGTACATAGGAATGCATTCATTGTTGCTGATTCACAAGCAACCTTAAAAGTTTTATAAACAATTAAACTTGACTCCAGTATAAAATGTGCCATAATTTATATATCCTTTGTGCAATCTGAGAGCTGCACTGTATAAAATGTGAACTCTTGCAACACTGAGAATGTCATCAACTAAACCCATTGCTCCATAAATATGCCCTTTTACGCCTCTGATATATTCCTCTACTAAAGAAAATAATTTCAATTTATACTGTTACAAATAGGAATCTTAAGAAATATTTTCTATATTCTAGCAAATGATAACTTAAAGCAGGCTGAAAATAAAGCAGAATGTGCCTTAAGGCACATTCTGCTTTACTAAATTTAACCTGCTTTAAGTGGTCATCTGTCTTCAAAGCTAGAAACAGGCTATGGGGTAATGGGTTAAGATTTGAAGACAGGTTACTAAACTTAAAGCAGGTTTAAAGTAAAGCTGGGGTTTTAGCAGTACATGTATTTGTATTTAATTTCAAATAGCTATGACTTTAAAAAGCGAAATAGTCAACATTTTAAAACACGGATATAAAAATTGAAATCGAGGTTCAGCGTATCGGAATGTAAAGAACAAACAAGAGTGAGAAGTTTGTAGGTTTCGTATTGATTTTGTGATATGCACTGATACGCTGATACTGCGGCTCCCCAAACTTTTGTATAGCTGGGCTCCAGTGGAAAGAAAAATCTATTGAACTTCTTATCATCTGCATTTAGAGAGACCGAAATAAGGTCTACGCTACCGAGGAATGCTAGAGTTACATTGGACGGAGAAATGGGAGAAACGACACATCTAGTAGGAATGTTTATAATTCTTAGCATGCTAGCGGTGAAATCGTGATAACCTTTGCAAAGAGTTTGGATCCTGAAGAGACGCCGCGTAACGCGGCGTCTCTTCAGGATCCAAACTGTTTGACTTTCCGACAGTATTTTGAAAATGAATTTTGAAAAATCTCTATTTTTAGTACAGTAGAAGAGGACTGTTTTTATAGACCAAAAAAAATTACCCAGCATGCAAAGTGTTAATACACCTTGTGGTGATGCATAAAATGTTCATGTTGATTTTGTGGACTTGAAATTAGTGTTGGATATCTAGAGTGGTGTTAACCGTGAGGGTTTAAACTTTTTCTTACAATACAAGGATTTTGAGCTCAAATTGCAGTTGCTGCTTACGGATTTAACAGAACATTTGTGTTTTCAATGAACTGGAAAAATATGGATTAAATATGGATTCTCTAGAGGTAAAGGTTGAAATATTGATTGTCTTTCTTCAGTTGTATCAAACGAGATAAATGCTAATATAAGTGAACGTTTTAGTTCAGTGTTCTTTTGTTAAAATTTAATTGAGGGTGTTGATCAGTAAATACTTGTGGATCTTATATTCAAGTACATGAATAATGGGTTAAATTGAAGATTAATTGTGGATCTTATCACTTTACCTTATTAAGCAAGTTTCTAGTTTTGAATACAGATGGCCACTTTAAGCAGGTTGAAAGTAGAGCAGAATGCCGCACCGTAAGGCCCATTCTGCTATACTTTCACCCGCCTTAAACATACATCTACTAAGATAGAGAAAATATTTCTTAGTTGCATATTCATGACTATAAAGTGGAACTATTTTCTTCAATGGAGGAATAAATGAAAGGTGTAAAAAGGCATATCTATGGGATAATGGGTAAATGTTCAAGGGTTTTACAAGTGGTAAACAAAGCGAATAGCTAGGTCATGTTTTACATTGTTAGATTAGATTTTTCATCAGTCCGGTCATCTCATTATCTGATTGTTAAATGACAAGTGACAACACAGTTAGCTGAAGATCGAGACTTATACCCATGTGCCAATCCTAAAATACCTGCCAATGCATTAATTCCTTGACTAAAATGGACAATAGCAGTTTCCAATTAAACCTTTACCCAACGGCCAGTTTCTAGTATTGAATACAGGTGATCACTTAAAGCAGGTTGAAAGTAAAGCAGAATGTGCCCTAAGGCACATTTTGCTTTACTTTCAGCCTGCTTTATTAGCTACCCTCTCTTTGGATATATAACAAATATTTCTTTTGGTTCATTAATGTTTATGACTGTATAAATTGAAAATATTTTCTTCATTGAAGGAATAAATTAAATGCGGCAGAATGCATATCTATCGAGTAATGGATTAAACTAAGTAAGTTTATATTATTGCCAAGGGATGGTCAGCCCACCGTTCCTGGGGTAAGGTCAGTTACTAATTCACCTCATATTGATAAATTCTGACAGAAAGATGTTATTATTTGAAATATTCACTTTACTTTGAAGTTTAAACAATATAAATGAGATTGGCTATGGAGTTACGGGTTAACCCATTACCCCATATATATTGCCTGTTTCTAGTATTGAAGATAGTTGACAATTTTAACTTAAAGCAGGTTAAAAGTAAAGCAGAATGAGCATTAAGGCACATTCTGCTTTACTTTCAGCCTGCTTTAAGCTACTAATCTGCTAAAATACAGAACATATTTATTTTGGTACATATTCTTGGCTGTATAGATTGGAACTTTATTATTCAGTGGAGGAATAAATCAAATGGGCTAAAAGGCGCTCATATATTGGGTAAAGAGATAACCAAAATGGGCTATGAAGTAAAGGGTTAACTGAGCTTGTAATATAAACAAGATGGTTACTGCATTCTTAACACACAAGTGGTAAGTTGAAACTATAGATGGGTTTTATTGTTTGGGGCGAGCCATTCAGACAGGGCCCATTATCTTGTCCCAGGGTGCCGCAGTGTGGGAATGTTATTGTTGGTAGTCAGTGACCTGGAGCCCCAATCAGACAAGCCAGAATATACTGGGTCACATGGTTGTACAATTTGTTACCTGGAAAGATCTACTCCACCCAGTAGAATACAATATTAACCAGAGCTCCAGATAGTGGGAGTTTTTCAAAACGGAAAATCTTTATTGTCTGCGTTAAACCCTATGGTGTCACTACTCATTAGAATCGTCTCTTCGAGACGATTCTAAGGAGTAGTCACACCATAGGATTTGGTACTGAAATGATTGAGAAAATTTTGGTTTTGTTCAGTTTACTCCCTCTTATATGAAGCCCTGTTAACAATTCTTATACTGAATATTCATATTTAAAACTTTGGCCTCTATGAAGACTGATTCGACAGCAGCCATCTGAGTTGCACCACCAAGATTTCGGGCAGGAGCAGGGTCTGAGATGACAATAAAGGCTGTAATCCTGGAGTAAAAGTCTCTGCTGCATGCAGTCATCACTGATGTCTATTTCTATGGTTTATTCATAACACAAATTTGACTTCGTTCGATATGGTGTAGCTTCGTGTATCAAACCCATGACCTCTTGGATGAGAGGTGTACGCTCCAACCACATAGGTACAAGTCCTATGGCTTTTACATCATGGTATGGCAGTAGCCCCAGTATATCAAATGTTATTTTAACCTTTTCCTTCATTATGACACCATTTCTTCCCTTTACCTTACTCTTCTTAGAGATAAATGTTCATTCTTCTACCCTTTCCTGAGATAAACAAAATTCCTACATCCTTACAGGTGTTTGCTCAAAGCAGATTGGAAGTAAAGCAGAAAGCTCCTTTAGGAGCTTTCTGCTTTACTTTCAGTCTGCTTTAAGCACCCACATGTCTTCCCACCTGTCTTTAAAGCTGGGAAATGACTTTGGGAAGAAAGGATTGTAAGAAAACAGTAGTTGGGGTATAGGTAGAAAATTGGGGCATACCAGTGATACCAGGTATTCAGCTTGTAAATAGCCGCCAGCTGTTTGGGGATGTTGTGGTTGTTGAACCTGAAAACTAATAGACTGCGACCCCACTCATGTCCCCTAGGGTGGAAATGATTTATTAAAAACTTCAGCATCTGAAAACCAGTCTAAGATTTTATTTTTTTTTAAACGAGAAAAAGATACAGCAGGGCTCCAGATAAGAGGGAGTAAACTTAACAAATGCAACATTTTCTCACTTAAGTTATTTCAGTACGAAATCCTATGGTGTGACTATACTCATTAGAATCGTCCCTTCGTGACGATTCTAATGAGTAGTCACACCATAGGGTTTAATGCAGAAATAAAGAGTTTAGTTTTTGACATACTCCCCTTATCTGGAGCCCTGGATATATTAAATGATTCTTTTGTCCTGCATTAAGCAGTCATCTGACATTTTAAATCACCATGAGTTTTCAATCAGTGGTCATTTAACCCCTTAATTAGCCTGTTTCTAGTTTTTAAGACAGAAAGCTTATAAGTGTTGAAAAAGAAAGATTGCAGACAAAGTAATGCAGAAAGCTCCTTTACTTTTTATCTTGTTTTAAACAGTTTATTGCCCTAACCACAGTGTTAGTGGCTGTGGAGAAAAGGTTTCCACACTAGCATGCGATTTAGAGTTAAAAGGTCCAATGTCCTCATTACCATATACTCCAATTTTGTCTTTTACAGTATCATGAAAAATTCATGGAGTCTGATAGTTTTGCATACACAACACACAGCTAAGATACAAACATTCATCTTCATTACTTAAACATGTAGACCTTGAGCAAATATAGAAGTAATGCAGTATACAGTACAGAAATTATGCGGAAACCTCCAGTTGGAACTTTTTGCATTACTTCAGTTCAGCATTAACCCATTACCCCATAGCCTGTTTCTAGTATTGAAGATAGGTGACTACTTAAAGTAGGTTGAAAGTAAAGCAGAATGCGCCTGAAAGCACATTCTGCTTTACTTTCAGCCTGCTTTAAGCTACAAACTGCTAAAACGATTTAGGGCCGCATGCGGCTCTTGTTATTGTGATTGTAGTTATTTGTCTTTCTCGCTTTGTAGGTACATTTGTATAATTTCATGTGAAGCGCTTTTGAACGCACAACTCCTGTGTGAAAAGAGCGCTATATAAATCGGGTATAATAATAATAATAATAAAACATATAAAATTATTCTTATGGTACATATCCATGACTTTGTACATTTGAACTATTTTCTTCAAATGACAAATAAATTTAAGGCGTAAAAAGGCGTATTTTTAGGGGTAATGGGTTAAGCAAATCTGTTTCTTCTGTTAATTATCACATGACAGTCATAGCCTTTCTAAAGATTATGAGGTACAAGTTGGCAGCTAAAATTAATGCAGGACAAAAAGTAATGCAGAAAGCTCCTGTAGGAGCTTTCTGCATTACTTTTGTTCTGCAGTAAGCAGTGACCTATCTTCGAACTTTACATCTATATAGCCTTAAAGATAATGAAATACATGTTGGCAGCTAAATTAATGCAGGACAAAAGTCATGCAGAAAGTAGGAGCTTTCTGCATTACTTTTGTCCTGCATTAAGCCAGTGACCTATCTCAGATATCTAACTTCTTCAATGAATGACCAACCACTTAACACACATTTGATTTGTTGGCCGAGGAGCAAATAGTGACATTCCCATAAAGAAGCTCTAATTTGATAAGTAAATTACTGTGTACCATATTTCAGGTCCGTCAGATAATTGCCAGCCCGCTTCAACACTTTCTGCTTACCGTGAAAAGAACATGGAAGTAATTCACGGTTCAAAATTATACATAATTAGACCACAAAGGCTTTATAACGTGAATCAGAGTACAGAAAAAATTCTCTATAACGACTACTAAATTGTTAATTATTTTGTGATTAAGGCAGGTTAATTGCTTAAAACAAGGTGAAAGTAAAACAGAAAGCTCCTGAAGGAGCTTTCTGTTTTATTTTCGCCTTGCTTTAAGCTGCCACCTGTCTTAAATGCAAGTAGTTTGTCTTTTTTTTCGTGGTTGTAAAAGAGGGGTTTCTACTCTAGTGGGAGAGGGGAAAATGAAATGTTTCATAGCCTTTGTTCAAGCGAATGTGAAATGATAGGTTCTCGTAAATAGTTTTCATCCAGAGCAAATAAAAAATGACAGAATTTTAACCTGCTGGATGCTGAAATATTTGTCATTACAAAATCTCAAAGTGGCAAGCTGCATGCCTTGTTGTTGTTGTTGCTTTAAAAAGTGCTTTGTTAAGTTTGTAAAATGATTTCAGTGGTTGAAAGGACATATTTTAGTAGTGCACAAATTAAGAAATTTAACTCTTGAGCTCGCTTATACGGCAAAACCACGATATTTTTTGCAAACAGTTTGGATCCTGATGAGATGCCGCGTTACCACACAGCGTCTCAATTAGGATTCAAACTGTTTGACACTCTGATCCTGTTTTGAATTTTTTTTTAGAAAAGTTCTATAATTTGAAACAGCAGCAGATGACAATTGTAGCAGATGATTTTTTTTTTATCCAGCATTCAAAGAGATAAGAAATTTAAGACACCATATCCTGGGAAAATGAGTTTCTGTGACCGAGGATAATAGGTATAGATATACATTTTTGGGGTGAAAGAATTTTGGAGTTAGTGTGGACTTGCTTGAAATTGAAAAATCCAATTGAATCTATGGTTGATTAACCTAAATTTGATAGTTTAAATCAATAATGCCTAGGTCCACTAAATAAGCATGAATTAAAACCATTACTCCATAAATACACCTTTGTACACCTTTAATTTATTCCTCCACTGAACTAAATAGTTCCTCTTTCAAGACAGTCATGAATAAGCATGACATAAATATTTTATATCTTAGTAAATGGTAGTTCAAAGCAGGCTAAAAGTAAAGCAGAATGTGCTTTAAAGATTTGAAGAGCTGCTTCTTCATTGATTTGTGGATGAACACCGTTTTCAGTTTATCTTAAAATCTCAACTGCAAGCTGATAAATTTGATCAATAATGGTACAGATAAAATTTTCTAGGTCAATGTAATTCTGAAGATGATTTCAGATCCAAATATTAAAATAGAATTTCACTTGAACAGAATGTACATGTAGCTTAATTTAGCAGGCTGGAATAAGGTGCATTCTGCTTGTCAAGTTGTGACTTGTCTTCAAAACTAGATAAAGGCTATGGGGTATATAATGGGTTAAGTTACCATCTGCTAGAATATAGAAAATATTTCTTATGATACATATTCATGACTGTATTAATTGCCTATCTATGAAGTAATCATCACAGTTTTAACCGATTACCCCATAACCTATTTCTAGTATTTAAGATATGAGACCACTTAAAGCAGGTTGAAAGTAAAGCAGAATGTGCCTTAAGGCACATTCTGCTTTACTTTCAGCCTGCTTTAAGCTACCATCTGCTAGAACATAGAAAATATTTCGTAAGATGTATATTCATGAGTGTAAAAAGTGGAACTATATTCAGTGCAGGAATAAATTAAAGGGGTAAAAAGGCATATTTATGGGGTAATGTTTTAAATTGGTATGAGATAACAGATCATGGAGGAACAATGGCACATTAAGATAGAGTGCAGTTCATTGGCCTTCCTGCTTGATGGAGGAACTGTGTGTTATAGAGATTACACAGATATTGAAAAACTCTCCTAGTTTGGAAATCATCAATAAATTCAGTGAAGAAAACCATGATAGTGAAGGCTGCTAGGATTGTAACAATTTGTTATTCATAGTTTATTGTGTATTATTACCATTTCTTTTATCTGATATGAATATAAAATTCCACCCACTTTTGAATATCTATCATCTGAACTGTTAGATTGGCTAATAAAATGAGGAAATTGTCTCCAAAAAAGACACATGTCAGACAGATAGAATGCTGGTATTTTAAGAAAATGCTGTCTTAATTCTTTCTATGCTAGTGATCAATAAAAGTCATGATAACCTTTGCAAACAGTTTGGGTCCTGATGAGCTGCCACATAACACAGCGTATCATCAGGATCCAACCTGTGACACTCACTGCCCCTGTTTTGAAAAGAAAGTTTAATAGTAGTGTCTAATGTCAGAATACAAACTGTTCATATATTTTTAATGCCCTGACTATAAAATATTTATCATAGAGCATTGGAGAATAAATCTATATTGACAATTTCTGCAGGCTGAAGAAATTGCTTGGAGTCTATAAGTTAAGTGCATGAGCCAAGCTAAATAGTATTAGATACCCTGGCTTTACCATAAGACCCTACAATCATACTAACGTTTACCCTTAGAGTGCTGAACTCGACTAACATTTGCAAACAGTTTGGATCCAGATCAGACAGCATAACGATAGGATCTGATCAAGATCCAAACTATTTGACATCCATTTCAATGTTTCTTAATCAGTCAGAATGGAAATTCTGTGGCATGCAGGACAAACTAAAGCAGAAAACCCCATAGTAGGAGCTTCTTGCTTTAGTTTAGTTCTGCATTAACCCACTACCCTATAATCTGTTATTATATAGTTTTGAAGACAGGTGACCACTTTAAGCAGGTTGAAAGTAAAGCATAATGTGCCTTAAGGCACATTCTGCTTAAGTTTCAGCATGCTTTAAGCCAATTTAACATCTGCTAGAATATGAAAATATTTGTTGTGGTACATATTCATGAATGTTGGAATTATTTTCTTCAGTGGAGAAATAAATCAAAGGCGTAAAAAGCCCTATTTATGGGGTAATTAGTAAAGCAAACGCCAGTGCCATATATTGCACCGTAACATAAGTAAGACACTATCTGATTGATTATTTAAGCACTTTAAAACACAAGGAGGAAGCAACTAGGTACTATTGATTGTAGTTGGTTCAGAATATTTGTCCTATTTTCAAGAAGCCTGGAAGCCTCTGAGCCAATATATGTGTTGAAGAGATAGGTGTCTAGTCTGTCTCCCACATAAATCTTTATTATTTTCTGCTTTCAGACAAGAACTGGAGAATCGAGGCACCATGAACTTTGGGTAAGTATTGAACACATCATTTATACAGTGCTCCAGATAAGAGGGAGTAAACTGAACCAATTCATCACTTTCTCACTTGTTTTAGCACCAAATCTTATGGTGTTACTAATCATTAGAATCGTCTAGAGACCATTCTAATGAGTAGTGACACCATAGGGTTTACTGCAGAAATAAAGATTTCAGTTTTTGAAATTCTCATCTTATCTGGAGCTCTGTTTATACTAGGGGAAGGCATGAAGTCAAAAAGGCAAATAGGAGATGATGCATGGACACTCTTGAAGATCGATGAAGGCTTTCTGCATCACTTTTGTCTTGCATTAAGCAGCTACCATTAAGTATTGGACACTTTATCAAACTTAATATATAAGGAAGGTGGTTGTCTAAAGCAAGATGAAAGTAAAGTATTGAAGCTTCATTAGCTTCTTGCTTGACTTTAAACTTGCCTTTCAAGTTGCCACCAGTCCTGTATTCAGCCCAATCATAGAATATACAGTAAAGCTTCTCTATTACGATCACTAAAGCTTAAAGCAAGGATATTTCTGTTTTATTTTTACCTTGCTTTCAGCATTCACCTGTCATTATCACTAAATGAATAAAACAATTTAGTGGTCATATGACCTTCTTTGTGTCGCGGTGCCGTAAAACCCAACTCAACTCAACTCAACTGTATTTATATTTGGCACATGTGTTATAGTAGATAATTTAGGCATTCTTAACCGATTACCCCATAGCCTGTAGTCAACCATTTAAAGCAGGTTGAAAGTAAAGCAGAATGTGCCATGCTTTACTTTCAGTCTGCTTTAAGCTTAGTATTATCTGCTAGAATATAGAAAATATTTCTTATGATTCTTATTTGTGATAGTGTAACTATTTTCTTCAGTAAAGGAATAAATTAAAGGCGTAAAAAGGCATATTTATGGGGTAGTCGGACAAAGGCACTTATGCAGAAAGAGTTAACACATGTTTGACTATATGTATGTTACATAGTTATTGTGTTTGATCCATGTAGTAGATATCAGTAATTATTTTTATGGGCCACAAAATATACTTGATTACATTATATCTGTGAGGTATGACATAATCGTGGGGTTTTACATACATGACTGCCTATACACCAGTCCTGTACAGTCATGATTCACTAATCAAATATTCACCAGGGGTTGTTAAACAATGGATAACAATAAAACATATTACCTGACGAGCTGTTTTCGGCTGTATACAGTTAAACTTATAGTCGGGGACCATTGTAAAGAAGACGCAAAAGTAGCCAGTGTAAAGCAAGTGACAGCTTAAAGTAGCACTAAAAAAATGTAGACAGCTCCTTTGGTAGGTTTTTGACCCTGTATTAACTCATTACCCAACAGATATGTCTTTATGTACCTGAAATTAACCCTTCCCCCATAGAAGCACCTTTTAACACATTCAGTTTATTCCTCCACTGAACAAAATAGTTCCATTGAATATGTATCATAAGAAATATTTTCTATATTCTAGCAGATGATAGCTTAAAGCAGGCTGAAAGTAAAGCAGAATGTGCCTTAAGGCACATTCTGCTTTACTCTCAGTCTGCTTTAAATGGTCAACTATCTTCAAAACTAGAAACAGGCTATAGGGTAATGGGTTAATATTTTCATCTGCTATTGTCATGAATAATTATGTATAGTATTAGTGTAAGAAAAAAGTTCTATGTCTTAGCAGATGGAAATTATTGAGCATTCTGCTTTACTTTCTGTCTGCCTTAAGCAACTTCTGTCTTCAATACTGAGAAGAAGCTATTGGGGGAAAAGGGATAAGACAGACAGCTGATTAAGAGGAATATAGCACCATCTCTCTTAGAGAACTATAAATGATCGTTTAACATAGGTTTTACTGTACAAAACAACTTTCACCTTTGTTACCTGTGACCCTCAACTCTATAGGAGTGTTTAAGGAGGCTTGATAAGAAGACCCAAACAGTGTAAATCCAGAAAAGGGAGAGAAATTTGTTTGTTTGCAAATTTGACATGAAATGAGTCAGAAATTGCAGGAGATAACATTTCGGGGCAGATAACATTTATTGGCCGTGGTAGGGTTTAATGGCAAACCTGTTTATCTTATACAGCTATAAAACAGTTGTCTGCTTGAAGAATGTTGTCTGGTGGTGTATAACAAAACCATGGGTTTTACTTGTATGAATAACTTTGTTAGAATAATAAACTGTTATGAATTACCAGAAGGTGATTTTGTAGATCTTGGAGCAAGATCTAAACAGTCAGGTGTAAACATTATGTCATCATAACTCTAAGCAGTAACTCTTAGCACGCTAGGAGTGAAACGATGATAAATATTTGCAAACAGTTTGGATCCTGATGAGATGCCGCGTAACACGGCGTCTCATCAGGATCCAAACTGTTTGACACTCTGACCCCGTTTTGAAAAGAAATTTTAGAAAATTCTATTTTTAGAACAGTAACAGACGACAATAATGGGAGACAGAAAAATATTACCCAGCATTCAGTGAAGTATAAGGAGATATAACCTGGCTGAAATGTTTGGAATTCCAGTCCTGTGTTTTGACAGCTAGTCTCTGTGGTATGGCAGTTTGACTGGCCCGATTTGAAATTTCAAATGTTGTACCGTATAAACGATTTCCCTCCCGGAGCTAAGATAAATTGACATCGGCTACTTTTAAAACCATTTATCGTTTATATCTGGATATATTTTAACTCTTACCATGCTAGCGGTGGATATGTGCCACAGTGATTACCTCTGCAATCAATTTGGATCCAGATGAGACGCCGCCTAACGCTGCGTCTCATCAGGATCCAAACTGTTTGAAGTCTGACACTGGTTTGAGATAAGTTTAGAAAAATCTATTTTTAGAACAATAGCAGATGACCGTTGCAGATGAAATTTACACAGCATGCAAAGAGTCAATTCTCTGTTTATAATAGTAATTGAAGTTTTCATAATAGACTTTTCCACTTTGGAAAAATGACCAGTTTATGTTGATTTTTAGGGCTGATTTTAGGAACAATATCAGAAATATAAAAGTAAAATAATAAGTTATCAGACCCTGATTGGAGGGCTCCTTAAATCTGGTTAGGATCTACAGTTTGCAAAATGTATTTACACGGGGTTATTGACTGGTTTCAACTTTCCATCACAGAAAGGGTACATCATAAAGCCTACCTGTAATAATAATAATAATCATACTCTTCCTAATAAGTATACTCTCTGCATTTAATACAGGTGGATACTTAAAGCAAGATGATAGAAAAGCAGAAAGCTCCTGTAGGTTTAAATGAATAAATTTACATTCACGAGTGCTGGTTCCAAGTCTATAGCCATTATAAATGCAAACAGTAAAGAGACAAATGACCCAGGCCAGAGGGCTTCTTCAGGAACCCTCTGATCAGGGTCTGTACTGTTTGTCATACATTGTACTTTTAAATAATTTTGAATAATTTGCGAAGAAATCTCTCATGTTCCAGGAGAATATCTATCAGGAAATAGATAAGTTCAGTGGAAAATTGAGCCTTATAAGGGCGTCTCTGATTCAGGTCTGCAGTGTATACCATACTTTCAAATAAATTTTTGACAAAACCGTTTCGAGTCGATGCCAAATAGTCGTTAAAATATCACAAAATGGAAGAGTGTATGAAAATGTAGCAATGAAAGGGTTAACACTGACGTACAGGGCATAAAGTGCAGCAATTTCACAATTCACACAGCTCATTTATCGAGTGTGAAATTGGCTGTATAGTGTTTAAGTGCACAGAAGCTTCTAAGGGATTTCTTGTCGGTGATTAATTGAAACATTTGTAGTTATATTTATGGATGCCTGATCTGTTTTATGTGAATTGTGTGGGATTTATGGTATCATTACAGTGGAGGGAAAGTATGTCTCGATTCTACAAATAACACCGAGCATGCTGGGGCTGGAACCATGACAACATTTGCAAACAGTTTGGATCCTGATGAGACGCCGCATAATGCAGCGTCTCATCAGGATCCAAACTGTTTGACACTCTGATCCCGTTTTTGAAAAGAAATTTTGAAGAATTTATTTATAGAACAGTAGCAGAGGACAGTTATTGCGAATGAAAAAATTACCCAGCATGCAAAGAGATACAAGTCTCAAAGGATAACAAGGTGCTGGTAATTCTGAATGGGGAAAAAAATGGGGAAATTGTGTCTGAATATATAGCTAACATGTGGAAAAGTGTGTCTGTGAATGGATTTTTAGCTCATCTATTTTTGGTAGAAAAAAAACCAAGCTATTGTCATCACTCTGGTGTCTGCGTTGTCGGCATTGTTGTTGTTTTCGTGCGTAATCTTAATGTTAGCTTCCTCAATTTTTCATCTACATCCTTTTTGGTATGCATATTCATCTTGACAAGTCCTATATATACATGTATCAAATGACCTTGACCTAATTTCCCCACTGATCTTTAAAATGAGACCAGAGTTGGCCTGCATGCCATGCCCTTGTTAACCCTTTACTCCATAGCCTGTTTCTAGTTTAGAAGACAGGTGGCCATTTAAAGCAGGTTGAATGTAAAGCCTTAAAGGGACTCGCAACCGGATGGTGTACTTGTCAAAATAAAATAAAATACTCAAATAAAAGCAAATTTGTGGCATCATTTGGCTTCTGACATTAAAAAAATATGATCAGTCCAAAAAAAGTCTCAAGAATCGTCACCGATTTTTAGATATTTTCCATCGTTTTTCTATACCGACTAGTAGACGGTATAGTTGTTGTTGTTGCTTCTCTACACGGGCTCAGACATAAACCCGAGCCGAATTGTGAAGTTGTATGCACTTTCGATCGCTACACATTTAAATACGTTAAATCGATCCGATATAAACGGATAGTTCCGTGGTCCATTGGTCTAAGCGGTTTCCCCTATTTTGCCTTCTGTCCGCCAATGCCGGACCCCGGGTTCGAATCCTACCAGAGACCAATATTTTTTTTTATTGAAATACATTTTTTTTAAACAGAATTCTTATCCTAAACTAATTCTTTACCATTTATATAAGCGTTTGACACATATTTACAAATTACTATTTTTAATGCACCATCTGGTTGCGAGTCGCTTTAAAGGCACATTCTGCATAACTTTCGGTCTCCTTAAAACTACCATCTACAAGAATGTACAAAATGTTTTTCAGTGTGCATATTCATGGCTGTACAGAATGGAACTATTTTCTTTAAGTGTAGCAATAAAATAAAGGCATATAAAGATGTCTATATGAAGAATGGGTAAGGGAAAGATATGAAAGATAACTCTTGTGAATGTGACTGAATGTTGATAATGCAGGGGATAGTAAACATGTGACTGAATTGATAACAACTTTGGAGAAAGTATCTGTGTCTGTTTTGATAACATTTGAAAAGCAAACATACAGGTCATTTAAACTCATTGGAAAAGGATACAATTTTGTAGGATTGGGTAACATTAATTTAGGAGAGTGTACACATGTACCTGATTTGACAATATTGGGAAAATACATGTCTGATTGGATAATGTTAATTAGGAAAGTACACAGGTGTCTGATTTGATAACATCAGGAAAGTAGGCAAGTGTCTTATTGGTAAGATTGGGAAAGTTTAGTGGTGTCTGAATGGATAACATTTGGAAAGTTTAGTGGTGTCTGATTGGATAACATTGAGAAAATATACAGGTGTCTGATTGGATAACATCAGGAAAGTATGCAAGTGTCTGATTGGTAACATTGGGAAAGTTAGTAGTGTCTGAATGGATTACATTGAGAAAGTATACAGGTGTCTGATTGGATAACATTGAGAAAATATACAGAATGATGTCTGATTGGATAACATATAGAAAATATACGTACAGGTGTCTGATTGGATAACATTGGGAAAGTTAAAGTACAGGTTTGATTGGATAACATTGTGAAAGTATACAGTTTATAGTAACATTTACATGTGTTTGATTAGATAACATTGGGAAAGTTAAAGTGTAAAATGGAAACCCTTTACCTCATAGCCTGTTTCTAGTTTCGAAGACAGGTGACCACTTAAAGCAGGTTGAAAGTAAAGCAGAATGTGCCTTAAGGCACATTCTGCTTTACTTTCAGCCTGCTTTAAGCTAAAATCTGCTAGGCTATATATAAAATATTTGTAATGGTAATTGTTCATGAGGGTATGAACTGGAACTATTTTCTTCAGCAGAAGAATAAATTTAATACGCTAAAAGTCGCTTCTATGGGGGAAAGGGTTAAAAGGTCTATCTTTGAGGTAATGGAATATAGGAAGGTTGAGATAGATGTTGTAACAGTGTTTGTTTTGTGTGTTACAGTGAGGACAACATGAACTACATGCCAGAAGATTCCTACGGTGGTTCAGGTGGCCGAGGCCAGTACAACAGTGACTATAACATGTATAACGGAGGTCCACATCATGACGCTTCAGTTCACTCATCCCATGTCTCATTACACAGTAACGGCAGCAACAGAAACAACCCATTACAGGTACATAAATACATATATACAGAAGAAAAAAAACTCTATCATTACCACAGTCTAGTATTGAGGATAGATGGCCACTTAAAGCAGGTTGAAAGGAAAATAAAATGTACCTTAAGACACACTCTGCTTTACTTTCAGTCTGCTTTGAGGACCATCTGTTTGTAGCATATATTGCAATTTTTTGAAAACAGTATAGACTCAGATCAGACAGCTCCTTCAGGAGCTATCTGATCAGGGTCTGCACTGCTTTCTAATATGAACTATCTGACACGAGTTTGCACTCTTACCGGCCAGGTTAAGTCCCTGGTGTACCTCATAAATGTCCCTGCTACTTAATACCCTAAAGGGGTGAAAAGCAGTAGCAAAACAAACTTTTTCATTAGCCAATGTTACAGTTCAGTTGATAGATATTGAATGTGGACCGAGTTTTAATATTCAGCGGAAGAAGGAATAAACTACCCCACTTATCTGCAGCTTGTAATGGGTATATACTTGATACATGCTCTTATTACTGACCATTTTAGATGAAGTTGTGATAAGGGGGTATTTAAATTTTTTTATTTATTTCTGCATTCTAATGAGTAGTGACACCATATGTCTTGGTGTTCAAACATGAGTGAGACAATGTTGGATTTGCTTAATTTGACTGAATATGTTCTTATTTCTGACCATTTTAGATGAAGTTGAGTCATAGCAACTTAGGCAGTCGTACATCTCTTCCCCATGATCAGCCACCACAGAACTCGGACAACTATGCCCCCTACTCCAGTTTCCAGCGGCCCCACGACGACTACGAATACAGGGGCTCTCCCATGCCCTCGAACGGCTCCCCTAGGGGCCCAGAAACCCCCACCAGGTCAAATAATTATGATGATTACGATGACAGCTATCGTAATCCTACTAGTGCTCCTCATGCTTATGAGTCTAATTCTAATTTACGCTATGGTGATCAGGAATCTTTTGAAAAACCAATGCAGAATCAGCTTCGACCAGACTCGCCCAATTACATTGATCCATATAGGTAGACTACATTTTTTCGTCTTTGAAAGTAAATTTCCAGTTATTACCAACCACTTAGTTGAAGACACAGTTGATAGTGTTAAAGACAGATGCACAAGACTAGTGTACTGTTTGCAAATGAAACAGATATACTTGACTGGGTTCAAAAGGTGAAAGTAAGATGAAAGTAAAGGGGAAAGTTTCTTTCTGCTTTACTTTCATCTTACTTTAAGCTGTCTTTTGTCTTAACCACATTTGAATATAGATGAATATCCATCTTGACATTGGAGGAAAAGCTTCTACTTTAATCTTGCTTTAAGTGGCCATCTTTCTTAAACTCTTGAAAATCAAGTCTTCTTTTGAGCGTTGGCAATAGCTGTTTCATACTGAATCATTTTAACCCAGTTTTTTTGTGCACAACACTAAAACAAAATTAGCAGTGCAAGCAAGCAAGCATGCATTTGGAAGTAACAAGTTTGTGCACCTATTTTAATGGTTTGAACACTGAAAACGTGATGTAATTTGCATATTAATTCATGATTAACTGGAGACAGTTAATCATCTATTTGTTTCGTGTATGTCTCAGTTTTTGCAATACACTGACAATCACTGTCTTAATTCTGTCCACTAAGATTTGAATGTTAGATTATTTTCAAGATTAAATGGGGGAAAAAGTGTGGAACGGAAGAATGCTGCATTGGGTAACTTTAGCTTATGGACAATCTTACATATGTGTAATACACAATAAGTATGATGAAATACTGATTTATACTGTCAAGTTTTGTTAAAGGTAATTCAGAAGAAAATAAAGTGAGTCTTTAAGACTTAAAGCAGCTTAATGCAGAATTAAAGTAATGCAGAAAGCTCCTGCATTACTTTTGTTCTGCATTAAACAGCTCTATGTTTCTTCAAATAAAGGCAGCTTAATACAAGTATGCATTTTATTCTATGACAAAAAAATATTGAATCTGATTGTTTTTGACTCTTGTTAAAATATTGAAAGTGCAGAAAGGTTAAAAACTTTTGAATCATTGAACAGTGTATTACTAAATATGTAAATTTGTACACTCATAGAAGCTACAATGATGTTGCATGAGTAGCAAATACTTAGCAACATATGCATGCTTGAAGGCGGTTATTTATCAGTTCTGGGCTTGAATTCACCAACTCATTTTAACCTGTAGCCTGTTATAGTTTGAAAGGAACATGATAATTTAAAGCAGGTTGAAAGTAAAGCAGAATGCACCTTAAGGTGCATTCTGCTTTACTTCCATCCTACTTTAAGCTACCATATACATGTAGCTTTGATAATAGAAACTTTTTTTATACATTTAATATTCATGACTATATAAAGTGGAACTACTTTCTTCAGTGGAGGAATAAATTAAACTCAAGAATAATATCTAACCCTTTGGTTTGCCTCCCAGCTTCTGGTATTCTGATAGAAGCTGGAAGCCAAACACAAGTGATAGAGAGTGTTGCTTAGTCCTAGCCTAGGTAATGTGGTGAATTCTAGCTCTGGTGTTGTGTGGCTTGTGTCTTATAAATATTCATGAGTGTGTGGGCGTATATATCATCAATATTCAATAACCACAGTGTTTCTTTTTAAAAAATGAAAATTTATCATATTAAAGTAAAATTGTAGGGGATGGGTTATCTTCAATATTATAGTACTGTCTGTTCATATAGACAAATAAATTTGATTACCTAAATCATAATACATTGGTTACCATATTTGATATATTTGTCATTGGCAAGAAGTGTAAACCTAGACCAGAGAGCTTGTGCAGCAGTATCCTGGTCTTTGTCAAGTATATTCTCGTTCAAAATCAACATACAAACTTATGTTAAGTAATGTAGTGTAAAAAGACAAATTAGCACCATATAAAACAAGTTACAGCATATATATTTTATGGGGAGATCTTTTATATCTGGTGGAAGCTCATATAGTTGTGTGTGTTTGTGTTGTATTGTTTACATGTAACCTTCAGCATGTTGTACAGATTACTAGCATAACTCTTAGGGTGCTAGGCTAGCAATAAATGCACTTGCTTAACATTAAAGATCCAGATCAGATGTACATTTATGCAGCATTTGATTTGAATCTACACTTCTATCACGCGGGTCCAGTTTCTGGAAAGGACTATTAATATAGAGTTTCAGCAGATGACATTCTTTAAGCTTAAACCATTTTATTTATTGCTCAAGGCATTAGGCCATACCTGTCCATCTGAAGTACTTCTCAAAATCTAGACAAGTGAATTTACAGTCATACAGGCATGTTCTAACCCATTACCCCATAAGCACACCTTTGTATGCCTTTAATTTGTTCCCCTACTAAAGGAAATAGTTTCAATTACCCCATTCCCCCATAAAACCCCTTTTTACACCTTTAATTTATTCCTCCAATGAAGGAAACAGTTTCAATTCATACAATTATTAATATACAGCATAAGAAATATTTTCTATATTCTAATAGATGGTAGCTTAATGCAGGCTGAAAGAAAAGCAGAATGTGTCTTAAGGTGCAATCTGCTTTACTTTCAACCTGCTTTAAGAGGTCAGCTGTTTTAAAAACTAGAAACAAGCTATGGGGTAATTGGTTAATACAGTTATGAATGAGCAAAATAAAAATATGTTCTCTATACTAGAAAAGCTTAGCTTAAAGCAGGCTGAAAGTAAAGCAGAGTGCACCTTTAGGTGCATTCTGCTTTACTTTCAACCTGCTTTAAGTGGTCACCTGTCTTCAAAACTAGAAACAGGCTATGTGGTAAAGGATTAACACAAGTTTTGACAGTACTGTTACCTAGGTAATAGGTTTGGCAGTTAGATTTTCACCAGTGAGGAAACAGTAAAACCCTGTTAAACATCAAGCCAGGAGACTCATTGAGAATATTAGGACAAGGTACTGATTAAAGCAGGCTGAAAACAAATAAAAAATCCTCCTGTATGATCTTTCTGGTTTACTACCATCTTGCTGTAATCAGTTTATCTGTCTGAAACACTAAAGGTAAGCCTTTGTTTCATTGGTTATAAAAGTGATTACTGTAGGAAAGAAACAAGGACGAAAAATGCTGTTGACAGCTTTCAGAACAGACTAATGTTTGCTGGGAGACAGTAGCATTACATCGGTAGTGAGCCGAAAGTACAGTCAAGCTGATGTTAAGATGCCAGTCAAAAGACTGAATTTGCAGGCTTTAATACATGTGGTAGCTTAATGCAGGACAAAAGTGAAGCAGAAAGCTCCTACAGGAGCTTTCTGCTTCACTTTAGTCCTGCATTAAGCTACCATTCATTTAGTCCTGTCTTCATTAAATAGTGTCTGTTTAACAATAGTTTAAATGTATTGTCTATCCTTGTCCCATGTGGTTTATCCAGACATCACATAAAGATTGTCTTCCAGCTGATAATAATACTCTCCCCTTAACCCATTCCCCCATAGCCTGTTTCTAGATTTGAAAACAGGTGACCACTTAAAGCAGGTTTAAAGTAAAGCAGAATGCGCCTTAAGGCGCATTCTGCTTTACTTTCAGCCTGCTTTAAGCTACCATCTGCGAGTGTATAGAAAATATCATACATATATTCATAACTGTATAAATTGGAACTATTTTCTTTAGTGGGGGAATAAATTTCAGGTGTAAAAAGGCGTATTTATGGGGTAATGGGTTAAACTCTCAATGGCAGAATATAGCATGCTGAAGGTTATTGTTTGTTCTGTTGGAAAAAATTTTTTTTTGGGTTGGTGTTAATATATTTTTGCCATTTTAGAAGCATTTTATTCAGTAAGCATAATGTTCTGTGTGTTTGGTGGATTGTGATGTACGTGTAATCAGGATTATGTTAGCCTGTATGTTAGAGCTAGGGTTTAGGTATACTGCTAGTAGTATAAGAGGGTGTGGCGTGCTTATTCAGTCTTTATGCCAGAAAACACGTTCAGTAGAACCTCACTAGTACAACCACTAAATGGAATGTATTGAAGATGCCTGATGGTCTGTACTGTTTGGAATTGCAGTAATCAAAGTGATGTTTCCCAACAAATGGCAAACAGTTCGGACCCTGATCAGATGCCATGTTTTCAATGCTTTGATCTAGGTCTACAGTGTTTGTAATGTTTATGATACAAACTGTACTGAAGAAGCATGTTTACATGGAGAATTTACTGTGTTGGATGGTGCTGTTCGAGTATATTGGAGCAGTTTTAATTTCAAAATAATTTTTAAGATTATATAAGTTTCATGCAATTTTGAGCATATCTTGCTATACTGTAGATATTTGATTAACAGTTTATACAAAGATGCAAATGGTTTGGGTCTGTATTTTTTGCGATGTCCAAATTGTTTTTCTAGTGAAGGAACTACCATTTATGGATATTCTATAAGTCAGTGCTACAGATATAAGCCAAAATGTACTTGGATATCCTTATTAACATTAAGTAAAGATTCTATAAAGACCAAAATGATATTACAAAAAAATTATTTTGTTATGTAAATGATTATTAATTGTTCAATCCTGTTTAAATTTGGAAATCTTTCAAATTCATAATGATTTACACACATAAATGTGTGTGATATATAACATAGTTAACTGTGCTTTTTGCATAAAGTTGATATACTTTTGAACTGAGTTGCTGACCTTGGTCTTGTTTCTGTTGTAACAGAGGTCAACCAGGCGATGACAGGTATGCACCTCAACCAGAAGACAGCTTCTACCGCCAGTCCCCTATGCTAGACAGGTATCAGGGTGAACCGGGAAATAGGTATGATGGTGGGGGCGGGCAGGATCCACGAGATAATTATATGGATCAACCGGGAGAAGGCTACCGAGGAGATAATAGATATATGGAGGATAGTTTCCAAGATCAACGTGACAACAGTTTCCAGGGGCAACCAGAATATAATGGGCAGCCGTATGGTGATAGGTAAATATAGTTTTATCCTGTTACCCCGTAGCATGGCTTTAGTTTTGAAAATGGATTACTACTTAAAGCAGGTTGAAAGTAAAGCAGAATGCTCCTTGAGGAGCATTCTGCTTTACTTTCATCCTGCTTAAGTTCATATCCGGAAAGGTAAACATACTTGTACATTGCTATCAGTGTAGACTAAGATACGAGTTAAAATTATAGTTGAATACTAAACTTTACCACACCCTGGCATGTGTTTGCTTGAAGTAGGATAATTTAAAGAAAAGCAGAGCTGATTACAGAGCTATCTGCTTTACTTTAACCAGCCTCAAGCAGTCTTATACTCTGAAAATTGCTACAAAGAACAGGAGTAATCCAACAAGTTCATAATTCTTCATTATCATTTCATGGTGTTGTAGATATGGCCAACCATTAAATGACAGTTACCAAGATGGTCCCCCTTCCCTGCAGCAGCCTGGGCAGATGGATGGCAGGTACGGGGAACCGCTAGATGATAGTTACAGGGGACCACAGGATGACAGTTTTAGAGGTCCTCCTCAAGACGACAGCTTCAGGGGCCATCCTCAACAAGATGGCAGGTAAGCAAGTGTTTTTTTACCATAATTTGACTTCATCAAATTAAAGTGAAACAGGAAAAATGTCAGCCTGAGGTGGGACTCGATCCCAAGACCTCAACACTAGTCCGACACTCTACCGACTGAGCTAGCTGGTGTATTGATACCCATCTCTAAAGCCAATACAAAAAGCTGTACGTGTAGAAGAACATTAATGTAGGAAAAGCTTCATGAAGACAATTTATAAAGTGAAATGGTAAACTCTCACATTGCTTTGTGCAGCTTTTCACTTAGTTTTGGATATACATGTAGGTGATTGGCATGAATTAAAGGGTCAAACTGCGATTCCTAGTCGAAACTAGTCTAGATCTAGTTCTTGTAGGTTTGGCTAATGTCCATGTTCATTTTATTTGACCTGATCATCAGATTTGATGATGATGGTTACAGAGATTACGGTCCTGACCGCTATGATGACCAGCCGACCAATCAGAGCTTCCAAGATCCTAGTTACCCTGACGGCGGTGACCCTTACAGCAGAAGGCATGAGGGACTGCCCCAGGTGCAGGATGACCCCTTTGCAGATGACCCTTTCCGAAAAAAACAGCGAAGTCTACAGCATTTACATGAGGGAGACATGTATCAGGGTAGACGG
This sequence comes from Gari tellinella, assembly GCA_922989275.2. Lineage (NCBI taxonomy): Eukaryota > Metazoa > Mollusca > Bivalvia > Cardiida > Psammobiidae > Gari > Gari tellinella. Next base: position 59,653,039 of record OV277867.1, read on the forward strand.
TCTCCCGACAGAGTCAGTGACAGACAAGGTAAATAAAGAGTTCATAATACTTTTCGCGAGTATTGTTAGCTTGCCTGACCGTTATAATAAGGGCACTTATGTAATCATGTTGGTTTGATGGTAGCGTTGACTTTCGTTTGGATTAAAGTTTTAGTGCAAATGTTGTTTTGCACTAATTTGACATGGAGCTGATTTTTGGAATAGATAGTGTAGATGAAAATCATAAAAAACATTTTGCATTTTTATCACCATTTCCTCTACATCAGTGTTCAATGCATAATTGTCTGGGCTGAGATTACAATGCAATTATCCATTAGACTTAATTTGAATACATTATCATTGAATTGTTGAGTTCAATGGTTGATTGTTATTATCTAGAGAAAACAACACTGTATACCAATTGTTATTTATTGTATACAGGTCCGACAGGATACCCAGAGCGACCACCCCAGTATGATCACATGGATGGTCAGCCATCTTACGACCAGGACAGTGAACAGGAAGTCCCTAGACAGTACTATGGTGATGAAGTGGCCCCAGCAGAAGCCCAGATGGTCCGGGGTGCCCCTGATGACTATCTCGATGATGGGAGACGGACTCCCTCTACTCAGGGAGGATGTAAGTAGAGGCTATATCAACAATTTACTGAATTTAGGCATCTATAGGTGTGGCAAGCATTATAGTGATTGATCTATGTGTGACCATCTGTCTGTATGAGGTTACCAGATTTTATCTTTTCTTCTAACATAAATACTGCACACTAAAATGCCTGGATACTTAAACAGTGGTAACGGTTGCCTTGGACAATTCCCATTCCACCCAACCTTGATTTGACCTTGACATTTTTGGTTTAAAGATATTCACAACATATTGTCAAGGATGCCACTAAGGGCATAAGCGTTTATTGAACAGTGTTGTTATATTCCTGTCAAAAGATGTGTCATATAATACGTTGTAAAGTGTGGTGCCAGTTGGGCACAATTCTAAAATGAGAAGTCATAACAAGTTACATAGGATTGGGTAGAAACATAACAGAAACATTTTGGAAATTTTCAGTTTAGTCTCTCACGTTACCGGTAATCCCTGTTATTTAATGTATTTTCTTTGTAACAGCAATATTTATTGGTATTATTAACTTTTGTACCAGCAATGAGATGGAGAGCCCCTGACCTGCCAGAGATCATAGATTACCTGAGTCACCCGAGTGATGCTATTAAAGCCAACGCTGCTGCATACCTCACCCATCTCAGCTTCATGGACGATGGCATCAAGGGAAAGATTAAGGGCCTCGACGGAATACCCTTACTTGTCGACCTGCTCAACAGTGACTTTCCTGAGGTCCACAAGAATGCATGCTGTGCCTTAAAGAATCTGTCATATGGACGAACAAATGATGAAAATAAGGTACAACTAAATCATGTTTGTCATAATGTTTGGCATGTTATATTTTCTTTTTAACCCCATATGAAGCATATGACTATGAACTGACAGTGAACTTTTGTATGTTTGAATCCTGAAATGACCTGAATGGTCTAGATCCAACTGCAGTTTACAGTAAAGCCTCCCTATTGGTTGTATTAAACCTTTACCTGATAGCCTATTTCTAGTACTTAAGATAGGTGACTACTTAAAGCAGGTTGAAAGTAAAGCAGAATGCGCCTTAGGGCGCATTCTGCTTTACTTTCAGCCTGCTTTAAGCTATCATGTGCTATAATATAGAAAATATTCCCCATAATACATATTCATTACTGATTAAATTGGAACTACTTTCTTCAGCGGATGAATAAATTATATCCGCTAAAAGGCGCTTCTATTGGGGAAAGGGTTAAAGACAACTGACAGCCTTAAAACAATATGAAAGTAAAACAAAAAGCTCCTGAAAGAGATTTCTGTTTTACTCTCACCTTTCCTCTAGCTGTCACCTACTTTAAACACCTAATAATTAACATAAGTAAGTGGTTGTAATTTGTAACAAAGGGGTTTTAAATCTTTACTCTACCTGTTAAAGTATATCTCTTAAAATAAATTATGTAAAAATAAAAGATATTTTGGACTACTTCAGAGTTATTCCTGCAATAATTAAGAACAATTTGGGTTTGGGTTGTACGCTCATAAAATATCTATGAGATTTAAGTATTTTCTTGACATGTCTTGAGATGCAACAACTTTAACATGTTTTATGAATCTCTCCCGGAACAGAAAGCCGTAAAGAATGCTGGTGGTATTCCAGCCTTGGTACGACTCCTGAGGAAGACCCAGGATGAAGACGTGAAGGACGCTGTGACAGGAGTCCTGTGGAATTTGTCCTCTTCAGATGTAAGCTTTCATCTCTCTGTCTTAACCACGTCCTCAACAGAAAACCCATATTAAAGCACACTTCTATCCGCTCCTCCGTACATGTACAATATATGAATATTCAATGATTGTGCTTCGATCTCCCGCAGGACCAAGTCCTTCAGATGTGACTTTATAAACCGAGGTCCAATTTATCTGTGCTTTACACTGGGCATCCAAACGAATTTGAGAACTCTGTCGATATTAAAAACAGGGCATCGCGCCCAGGTTTTCTTTATCCGCTCCCCTCTCGGGGGTCCAATTAGCCCATAGTTGGCAGAAACAGATGTTAACAAACCAAACCAATGATTTAACCAAATTCTCTTCTTCAAAGTATATCCACAAGATAGACTATAATTATCAAAAAAAGGAAAATGTCTTTATGATGACCACTAAAGCGAAGGCGAAATTGATTGTATAAAATACAGGTGACAGCTTAAGGAGCTTTCTGTTTTATTGTCACCATGTTTTAAGCAGTCATATGTTGTAAACATCTAGTAATTAACACAATTTATTGGTTGTAATGGAGGAGTTTTACTGTATGCTATTTGTTTGCTTGGCAGGATTTGAAGAAGCCCATTATTGATGATGGACTAGCAGTACTGGTAAATGTTGTCATTATCCCCCACTCAGGCTGGGAGAGGCGGGGCTTGTCCCCGTACCAGGCCCAGGAACCCTGGACTACAATCTTCAGAAATGCCACAGGTGTTCTAAGGTAGAGTATAAAATGGTTGGAGAAATGCTTTTATGATACAGTATAACCTCTGTTATCCGACACCCCATGGTTCCACGATTGTAAGTCGGTTAAGAGAGGGTGTCGGTTAACGGAATTATGCCTAAGTTCACAAGTTTACATACCCAAAGATTCAGTCCATTTTTCGCTGCGAGGGGAATTTCTCGATGCCAACTGTATAAATATGTATGACAGCAGCATACAGAATATATCCAGATCAGAATGTTTCAGATTAAACTAAGATTCACCTGGTTCGGTTCTACACTGTTTTCCCCATTATTCTTTTAAACTACAGTAGGCATAAAACGTGTGTATTGTACAGTCGGAAGTAAACAGGCATGTACTTATCAAGGGCTCGACATCGGCATATTTCGTATTTACATTTTATGTACAAGTATAGTCCATCGTCGTTATGTCGAACTCGCTGGAAATTAACAAAAATTTCAAAACGCGTGAATGTATTTATTTTCTCTCAATATACATGTAACGTTAGCATATATTTTTACGCCTGCGACTATTGATATAGACTCGAATTATGCGGAGGGCGATTAGATATATATTTCGTACATTCTCATGTTGACAGTGAGGACGATTGGCAGAAACCTGTGCAATTTAAACACGAATTCATGGAAATGATGGATGAGTTGGGTTTTCGGCACTGCGACACTGAATGGGTTGCTTACATTTGTTGGCTTAAGTTATCTTATTAACCCTCATATCATTCACTCACTGTTAAAACAACACACTTTGTTTTACACGGCCATCCGAGCGATGTGTGTCATCATCACCTGCGCATGCATAGTCGCTGTCAATGATCACAGGTGAGTATACCGTCGGATAACGAGGTGTGAAAAACCTCTAATTTGCTTTCATCGGACCGTCAAGGTATGTCGGATAACGGTTAACAGAGGATCCGATCAAGAGAGAGTTTAGTTACATAAAACAAACAGGGAAACTGCCGGGATCAAACAGCAGGGTCGGATAACAGAGGTTTCCGGTCAAGAGAGGTGTCGATCGACAGAGGTTATACTGTACAACATAATGTTCAGTATTTAGTACAGTCCTTCCTCTCTACAACAACAACCATTGGGAGATGAAGATTGTGTGTGTTGTATGGAGGGAGTTGCTATAGGGAGGGTAAAATAATACAGTTAGAGTGCTGAGCATAACTTGGTTTACCTTTGTAAACAATTTGAACCTAGATCAGACGCCGCATAATGCCGCGCCTGATCTGGGTCCAAACTGTTTGTCAGTCATATTTATGCTTCTTCTGTTAAAATGTCCAGTACATAGCTTTGTGAAAAAACAACAGATGACATTTTTAAGCAGACAATATTGCAGCAGTGAAAGACATAGGGCAACAGCGGGGAGAATTGCTGTAAGAAGGGAATCGTCGCTCGGAGGGATTACTGTACAAGAGTCAATACAAACTCATAGCAGAAGAATGGTTAAAATGAAGAGAAAATAGTTGTAGTAGATGTGAGGTCATGGGAATGAACTTAATTCCATTCTAGCTCCTTTTCCATATCTGAATGTATCATTAACTTGACTCTTACCATGCTAGTGATGGATATCTGCCACAGTGTTAACCTTTGCAATAGTTTGGATCTAGATGAGATGCCACGTAGCCGGGTCTCATTAGGATCTAAACTGTTTCAAACTTTAACCCTGTTTTGAAAAGAAATTTGGAAAAATCTGTTCTTAGAACAAATGCAAACAACCCAAAAAATTTCCCATCATGCAAAGAGTTAAATGAGCTAAACGCTTTCTGTCAGACAAGCATTGAGAATAATTTTAAAGATTTTGTTTCACCTGGTTGTTTATTTCATTTTACAGAAATGTAAGTTCAGCGGGCCCAGAAGCGAGGAAAAAGTTACGCGAGTGTCATGGACTTGTGGAATCATTAATTCATACTTTACGGACAGCAATAGATCAAAATAATGTGGACAATAAACCAGTGGAAAACTGTGTGTGTACATTAAGAAACTTAGCATTTAGAATTCAGGAAGTGTCAGATCCGGAATTTTTTAGAAAGCGGAATGCAACATTACAGAGGCAGAAACAGCAAGAAAAAGGAGGTAATGGAATACTGTACTTTTTCAGATGGTCAGAATTCAACATTTTTCTTGTCAGTGTTAAAATGTCATTTGCAGATTATCAGAATTTAACATGTTCCCTAATAGCTTGAGTTTAGTGTTTCACCATTTACTTTATAGCCTGTTTCTAGTTTTCAAGACATGTGACCACTTAAAGCAGGTTCAAAATAAAGCAGAATGTGCCTTATAGAGGTGCATTCTACTTTACTTTCAGCCTGCTTTAAGCTATCATCTGCTGGGATAATGAAAATGTTTCTTATGGTAAATGATTGTATAAATTGGAACTATTTTCATCAGTGGAGGAATATATTAAAGCATAAAAATGTATGTCTATGCAGGAATTGGTTCAAATAGGCTCAGAATATAGCAGAAAGCTACTGCAAGCACTTTCTGCTGTATTTTCAACCTGCTTTAACCCTTTACCCAATAGAAGCGCCTTTTAGCGGATTTGATTTATTCATCCGCTGAAGAAAATAGTTCCAATTTAATCAGTAATGAATATGTATTATAGGGAATATTTTCTATATTATAGCACATGATAGCTTAAAGCAGGCTGAAAGTAAAGCAGAATGCGCCCAAAGGCGCATTTTGCTTTACTTTCAACCTGCTTTAAGTAGTCATCTATCTTAAGTACTATAAATAGGCTATCAGGTAAAGGGTTAAGTATCCATCTGTTAGGGTGCAGGGGGAAAAAATCTTAAGCTATTAGGGAATTGTAGACATTAAAAAGCAATTCTATTAAGACTTTGTAAAAGCGTCAACTGCTTAGGGGGAGGAGGTGTGTAAATAGACTGCTTTAATGTGGAAAAGCTGCTCAAAGATGTTAGAAATGGTGTATTGTAACCATTTTCTTTAGGAACAAACCATCAGAGACAAATAGGAACCATTCAAGTGGTTGCTTAGTACAAGACTTAATGCTTCTGGGACTTTCTGTACTACTTTTATCCTGCATTAACTCTTTGAACCCTAGTCCCGCATATAGGCGTGCTTTTCAAACAGTGTACATGTGGATAGTACACAAAAGTCATGTCCTATACAAACAGTGAAGACCCAGATCAGAGGGCTCCGAAAGGAGCCCTCTGATCAGGGTCTTCACTGTTTGTCACAATGCCAAACATTGACAAAAACAACCCTTTAAAGTCAGAAATGGACTAGACTTAGATGGAAAATGGAATTGTCCATTTAAAGTTTCAGGGAGGAAAGAGTTAAGCTGTCACCTGTCCTTAATCAAACATTTATCACATAGCCTGTTTCTAGTTTTTGCCTTCAATACAAGAAAAAAGCTATGGAGTAAAGGGTTAGATACTTTACTAACAGAAATCCATATAACTATTGTGGATTAGATACGGTAATGGAAATTGTTTGAATTAGTTATGTTCTCTTATTTCAGAAAAAGTTGGTTGTTTTGGAGGAGGAGGAAAGAAAAAGTCAACACAGAAAGGCAAGAACACTCAAAGCCTCGAACAGATGTAAGTCAACATTCCTGTTTGCAAAACTAGACAATGGATCAATTAACCCATTACCCGATAAATACGCCTTTTTACGCCATTAATTTATTCCTCTTCTGAAGATAATAGTTCATATTTATACTGTTACAAATAAAAATCAGAAGAAATACTTTCTATTTTCTGGCAGATAATAGCTTAAAGCAGGCTGAAAGTAAAGCAGAATGCGCCAAAAGGCGCATTCTGCTTTAATTTCAACCTGCTTAAAGTGGTCAACTATCTTCAATTCTAGAAAGAGGCTATGGGGAAATGGGTTAATAGGTGTTTTAACTCTTTCAACACTTTACTTAAGTACCTCTTGTGGGGTATTAGGTTCAATTGTGGATCTTTTTAGTTACCAAAACATGAACCAGTCTGCTTGGAATTCTGGGTAGTTTGACAAATACTGGTCTAATTTAGCAAACAGTGTAGACCCTGATCAGAGGGCTCTATAGGAGCCCTCTGATCTGGGTCTACACTGTTTTCAAATGTCATGAGTATATTTTAAACAGGTCCATGGGTTGAACGAGTTTAAGCAGAATTGACAGTAGTCTGTATTAAAATGAAGTTTTTCATTTACCCATAACTCCATAGATAAACCTTTAAATTTGTCCTCAGAGCTCCAGATAAGGGAAGTATTTCAAAAATTAAAATCTTTATTTCTGCTTTAAAACCTATGGTGTCACTACTCGTTAGAACCGTCTCTTCGAGACGATTCTAAGGAGTAGTAACACCATAGGATTTGGTGCTAAAATGAGTGAGATATTGTTGAATTTGTTCAGTTTACTCCCTTTTATCTGGAGCTCTGTGTCCTCCACTAAAGAAAATACAAGGTACTTCAGAATTATTGTCATGAATATGCAGCATAAGAATTTGTTTCTACATCCTAGCAGATGGTAACTTAAAGCAGGCTGAAAGTAAAGCAGAACGTGCCTTAAGGCTTTAAGTGGTCACCGGTCTGCAAAACTAGAAACAGGCTGTGAGGTAATGGGCTAAGGCACTGTTCTGTACTTGTGCTGAGGAAACGGTTAAATTAACAATTTGTAATATATGTATGATTTTCTTGTTTCAGGCCAAATCCCCAGCTTCCCCCTACAGCCAATGAATACAAGGGTTTGTGGGGCGTAGATGCAGTAAGATACTTCCTGCAGTTGCTACAAGGGGCCAACCCTGTCACTCTGGAGGGAGCATGTGGGGCCATACAGAATCTGGCTGCCTGTGACTGGAAGGTATGGGGTTATATTAATGATAAAACATGTCTCTAAAACTATTAATATTACTGTATACATATTACATCTCAAAAATGAAAATTATTATACTAATGATAATAGATAAAAAGAACAGATTTCTACGTCATAATGTCTGTTTGTTTGTTTACCTGCTTTACAAACTGCTATAAAAAGGGAATAAATTGACACTATAGACCAGATGAGATGGCTCATGGAGTAGCTATCTGATCAGGGTCTATCTTGATTACTTTATGATTAGTATCAAAGCTCTCTGTATTTTAGTTTTAATGCAAAAAATATATGGAATATTATTTTGTATTAGGTTTTATAAAAAATGTTAAAAAAGAGGGGGACAGGGTTTGTACTAGTCAATTATTGTTCAACCAAACATAGAACGTATTTTAAGCACTCCCTGTCTATTTCTTTGCAGCCTGCTGTTGAAATACGAGCACTTGTAAGGAAGGAGAAGGGATTACCCAATCTGGTAGATTTACTGACATATGAACAGGAGAGAGTAGTTGGTGCATCTGCTACGGCCCTCAGAAACCTCTCAGTGGATGAACGAAATAAGGAACTTGTGGGTAGGTGCAATTTATTTGATAACTTCATTTTTTTCGGAGACCAGGGTGTACCGTGAGCATTCAAAACCTGTACAATGAACTGCACGGTGGCCAATAAACCATGATATACTTCCCATGGAGTACCGTGGCACCCTTACTTATCTACGATTAATAGAAATGTTACTTTTCAACAATGACAGAACAAAGAATAATCTTGAAATAATGTCCATTTATGTTACTAGAAAGGCATAAAGTAGGTCTAAAAGCCTTAATTTAGATAAGTTGATTAACTCTTTCCTCCCTAAAACTTTAAATGGACAATTCCAATTTCCATTTTAGTCCAGTCCATTTCTGACTTCAAAGGGGTGTTTTTGTCAATGTTTTGTATTATGACAAACAGTGAAGACCCAGATCAGAGGGCTCCATAAGGAGCCCTCTGATCTGGGTATTCACTGTTTGCATAGGACAGGTGCACTATTCTCATGTACACTGTTTGAAAAGGACGCCTATTGGCGGGACTAGGGTTGAAAGGGTTAATGGAACGTATGTTGCTGATCAAGCTAATGAGTAGTAATACAATAGGGTTTAGTGCCAACATGAAGGAGAAAATGTGGGTAAGCATTCCTTTCTCTTATCTAAAGCCTTGTAACAATGTTCTGAAATAGTTTTGAGTGTTGCATATATTCACTGTCTGTTATGTTTACAGGGAAGTATGCGATGAAGCAACTGGTCAGTAACTTGCCACAAGATTCACGACCCAAAGAGATCACCGACGATACAGTGTGTGCTGTACTTGCTTGTCTTAATGAGGTCATTCAGCATAATCAGGACTTTTCAAGGTAACTGCTATGTTTGCAAGTTAACCAATTACCCCAGAGCTCGTTTCTAGTTTTGAAAAAAGGTGACCACTTAAAGCAGGTTGAAATTAAAGCAGAATGAGCCTTAAGGCACATTCTGCTTTACTTTTGAACTGCTTTAAGCTAACATCTGCTTAATCTTAATGTAGAATATATTTGTCATCGAACATATTTATGGCTGTATAAATTTCAACTATTTTCTTCTATTGAGGAATAAATTAAAGGTGTAAGGCTTATTTATGGGGTAATGGGTTAACTCATTGAACCCTAGCAAGGAATATACTCGTCATTTACAATTGGTGTACTTCTAAATAATACACTTTTCTGAGACAAACACTGTAGACCCAGTTCACAGGTTTCTTAAAAGAATCCTTTTGGTCAGAGTCTGCACTGTTTGTCATTTTGCAATAAAGTGTACAAAACAATCCTAAATAGTCAAACATAGACTAGACTTAATTGAAGATTTCAGGAGTGATTGAGTAAACAATTAAGGCATGATAGGTGTTGATTGTAGTTTGTGTCTTTAATTTTTCAGGTCATTCCTGACAGAGCGAGGGTTGCCAAGACTTATTTATATCTCGAGAAATCAGCCGAGATATAGCCCAAGAACTGTTAAATTTACAGCATCGGTAAGTGGAATTTACATGAAAACTCTGGTAAATACTCAGGAGATGAAATCCCTCATAGTACATGTAATAATATGTTTAGTCAGTAAATTTACATTCAAAATAAAACAAGGAAAACAGGTTGCTGGAAGGAGCTTTCTGCTTTACTGTCAGCCTGCTTTTTAAGCTAACACCTGCTAGAAATCAGAAAATATTTTGTATGATACACATTCATGACTGCATAAACTGGATCTATTTTCTTCAGTGGAGGAATAAATAAAATGTGTTAAAATGTATATCTATGGAGCAATTATTTAAGAGTTCAGTATGATGGGGTTTTATCGTATCACAATATTGTCAAGGCAATGTTTTATGTTTGACAGGTACTAAAGTCCCTGTGGAAAGTGAAGGTGTTACACAGCGAGTATCAAACACAGGGATACTCAGAGAAAGACTTCAACCCAACAATCATAACAAGGTTAGTATACTGCTGTGCCTTATTATCACAGTATCTCATGTTTAAGAAATGACAAATTTGTATGTGTTCATTATCATGCATTAGATCACAGTCAGGAGTTGAGATGTGGAGTCATTAGATCTCAAGGCCTTTAGACCCAGTGATATAATTACCCACATCTCAACAACTAACTTTGATCTAATGCACTATAATAAAAACAAATTTGTTATTTTAATTCTAACGCGACTTATACTTTTCCCCGGAGAATACGCCATATATTGGAAGTGTCAGTGGCTATGCCATTTTGGCTGTTACAGTCAGCAATTTACACGACTTTTACCCCCTTACAGCACTAACAATATCTATATAACTGTCTGTTTTCCAGCAATGCCTCAACTCTATACAGCACTATCAATATCAATGTAATTGTTTGTTTTCCAGCAATGCCTCAACTCTATACAGCACTTTCAATATCAATGTAATTGTCTATTTTCCAGCAATGCCTCAACTCTATACAGCACTATCAATATCAATGTAATTGTCTGTTTTCCAGCAATGCCTCAACTCTATACAGCACTATCAATATCAATGTAATTGTCTGTTTTCCAGCAATGCCTCAACTCTATACAGCACTATCAATATCAATGTAATTGTCTGTTTTCCAGCAATGCCTCAACTCTATACAGCACTATCAATATCAATGTAATTGTCTATTTTCCAGCAATGCCTCAACTCTATACAGCACTATCAATATCAATGTAATTGTCTGTTTTCCAGCAATGCCTCAACTCTATACAGCACTATCAATATCAATGTGATTGTCTGTTTTCCAGCAATGCCTCAACTCCATACAGCACTATCAATATCAATGTAATTGTCTGTTTTCCAGCAATGCCTCAACTCTATACAGCACTATCAATATCAATGTAATTGTCTATTTTCCAGCAATGCCTCAACTCTATACAGCACTATCAATATCAATGTAATTGTCTATTTTCCAGCAATGCCTCAACTCTATACAGCACTATCAATATCAATGTAATTGTCTGTTTTCCAGCAATGCCTCAACTCCATACAGCACTATCAATCGACCAATCCATAATCAAGGCTATGATGACACTACTCTGTCATCGCGGAGAGCTAATCCATTCCCCAATGGTCATAACACAGGTAGCCCACACATGGTACAAGGCCACAGTAACCCAGCCGTCAGCCAGCCAGGTAGGGAAAGTAGGATACAGTAGGAAAATGTGAAATATTTAAGTAGGAACATTACGAATTTTATAAGTAGGAAAATGTAGACCTTTTAAATTGATGGTACAATGTACTAAAATTATGAAATACAAGGCATGTTTAACAGAAATATCAACATGGACCATGTATCCCTAGTATAATTTGTCCAATTAGCTAGTAGATGGCAGAAACGGATGTTAACAAACAAAATCAAAATCTGGTATAACCAGGGCTTCTGATAAATGGTGGGGGTATAAACCCTATGGTGTCACTATTCATTAGAATCCTCTCTTTGAGACAATTCTAATGAGTAGTAACACCAAAGGATTCGGTGCTGAACTGAGTTAGAAAATATTGGATTTGTTCAGTTTACTCCCCCTTATCAAGAGCCCTGTATAACCTTGTAAAATATCAGTTGAGTGAATAGTAAACATAACATTTCACTTTGCAGATCGATATGGCAGCAGACAAGAGCGTATTGATGAAGTACCCATGACAGATATAGCCCCTGGGTACGCCCCCATAGATGATCCCCACCATGCCAAAAACAGACCTCCAGTGGGCGGAGTCGCCCTCTTCCCCAATCTACCACCCGTAAGTACAACACTTCTCAACACTAACGATTGTCATCATCTAAAAGTTCAGTAAACGTCAGTTGTTAATTTAAAGGAAAATGAATTTGGTATCAAGAAGTGTATAAATGATAATTCCCTGGAATCAACAAAGCAAAAGAAGGTTTGAATGTTTCAACTGTCTGAACCAAAAAAGTTTATCCTCAAATGCTCTATTAACTATTCTAACACGACTCGAAACCTACGGCATATAGACAAAGAATACCGAGAAATCTATATTACGCGGCGATAATGAACTGCACGCGAGGCGTTTCCATCCGCTGTTCCATTTGCCCCATACGCGTAATACATAAATAGTATTTTTATATAAATTTGCGTTAGAATTAAAATAACAAAATTCATAGGTGTCCATTACCGTGCATTAGATCACAGTGAGTCGTTGAGATGTGGGTAATTAGATCACTCGGCCTAAAGGCCTTGTGATCTAATGACTCCACATCTCAACTCCTGACTGTGATCTAATACACGGTAATGAACACCTAGGAATTTGTTATTTCTTAAATATATATTATGTGCTCAAGGTATACAGTAAGTCTCTCTATTAACCCTTTACCCCATGGCTTGTTTCTAGTCTTGAAGATAGATGACCGCTTAAAGCAGGTTGAAAGTAAAGCAGCTTTACTTTCAGCCTGCTTTAATCTACCATCTGGTAGAACATAGAAAATATTTTATGATACATGTTCATGACTGTATAAATTGGAACTATTTTCTTCTGAGGAATCAATTAAAGGCGTATTGATGGGGGAAAGGATAGAACCTACACAAAAGTAGGCATGCTTTCAATCTTCTATGAACATCTCGCTCTTCTTTCATAGTCATTGCAAGGGCTGATAACATTTCAGAAAAAAGAAATCTAACACTTGGTAAGAACTTATTTTTCCTACTGGAAATGGTTGGGCCAGATTAAACTAGCTTGTACTACTAACCAGAACACTGATACTGCTATTATCTATATTATAATGTAGCGCCAGAGTTTTCTTTAACAGTGTTTTTGGTGTGACGTTAAACCAACTTCCAATATTATTTTTTTTGTGGCATTTATGAACATATTCTGACTAGTAGACATGTTCTACTATTAATTACATTTAGCGGCAGCAGTCCATTTCTCCGGATTTTTCCTAAATCTCCGGATTTTTTTCCCAGTACATGGTAGCTTAAAGCAGGCTGAAAGTAAAGCAGAATGCGCCCTGAGGCGCATTCTGCTTTACTTACAGCCTGCTTGAAGAAGTTGCATGTCAACAAAACAAGAAAAAGGCTACAGGGTAAAGACACGATTCGTAAAATCGCACTTGAAAAATGCAAATTTGGAAATCTTAGGATTTTTCAAGTCAACTTATGCAGCCCTGCGGCAGCATGGAAAAAAAGGTTCTCACAGGGGGCCAACTAGGTATTTAGATAAAATGTTTTGCTACGACAACATATATGGGTATTATAACAAATTTGTATTTTGTACTTTGTTTTCGTAGACAAACATTTCTCACTGTATACACTGACTTCGTAGCAATACAAATCTGTTATAATACCTATATAGGTTATCGTAGCAATACAGTTTGATGATAATATGTAGTTAGCCCCCGTGGTTCTAGCATATTGCAAACGATGTGGATTCTGCCATGAAAATTCTGCGTCAAATCAGGACCTACACTGTTTGTTCCTTTGATATGAAGTTTCTCTTTCCATTTTGTGGCTAATTGATAAATAAATAATAAATCAGTTTGGCTCTATTTGGACAGGGCTGCCATTTCTCCGGATTTTTCCTAAGTATTCGGATTTTTATTCTAGCAAATTGTAGCTTAAAACAGGCTGAAAGTAAAGCAGAATGCGCCTTAAGGCGCATATTGCTTTACTTTCAACCTGTTTTTAGCAGTCATGTGTCTTCAAAACAAGAAAAAGACTATGGGGTAATGGTACGGTTAGTAAAATTTCGTCTGAAAAATTGAAAAATTGAAAATTTGAAATCTTAGGATTTTTATTATCAACTTATGGCAGCCCTGTTTGGATGTAGATTTATGCCTTAGCTTTTGAAAAAGTGTCAGGGTTTGTTTTTGCTTCTTACTGCTAGCTATGTAATTATTAATTTCTTGCAGTGTTTTAACAGTCAAAATGTTTAAATCAGACAGTTGAAACTTTCAGTTTATGCAAAATTCTGTACACAAAAGTTAGTCCAGGTTTCAGAACCATGAATCAACTTCCTTTAGCGTTAGTGACTTAGTGTCTACCATATTCCATTATGCATTAATGTTTCTACCTTGAACTTCCGTTATATCAACAGGTGCTTAACATGCACAACCTTTATAAATAGTTTTACCTGCAATTAATACACTTGTCCTATGCAAACACTGCAAACCCAGATCAGAGGGCTCTTACAGACTTACAAGAGACTTCTGATCTGGGTTTTCACTATTTGTCATTTAATTATTGCTTTATATAACTCTTTCCTCCCTGAAACTTTAAATGAACAATTCCAGTTTCCATTTTAGTCTAGTCCATTTCTGACTTTTAAGGGTTGTTTTTGTCACTGTTTGGCATTATGACAAACAGTGAAGACCCTGATCAGAGGGCTCCTTTCGGAGCCCTCTGATCTGGGTCTTCACTGTTTGCACAGGACAAGTGTACTATTCACATGTACACTGTTTGAAAAGGACGCCTATAGGCGGGACCAGGGTTCAAAGGGTTAAAACATTAGTTTACATCTTGCCATGCAGGGCTCCAGGTATATTCCAGTTTATAACCATGATTGTACTTTGACTATTTTTAGGGTCAACAACCAGCTCAACAAGAACCACTTTATGCAATTGTGAATAAACGACGTCGAGAGGAAATGGGAGGACCTCCAAGTCCGGGCCATGCTATATTGGGAGATCAAGGGCAGGAAGGGGCAGACTCCTGGGTCTAGGGGCCGTCCCCTTTATAGCATTGGTTACACATTTCTATTTTCCTGTAAAGGTTAAAATGAATTATAGGTATAATCAGGGCCCAGGTATGAGTGAGTAAGGTGAACATCATCACAATTTTCTTCCTAAGAGACGATTCTAATGAGTAGTCACATCATAGGATTTGGTTAAGAAATAAGGAAGTTGATATTTTGAAATACGTTACTCACTTTATCGGGAGATCTGATATAATACAGTGTGATTCTGGCACGCTAACTCCAGTGTTACAGTTGAGTTGTGATAAACAAAGGCTTGTGATATATCAGGGTACGGTGCCAGAGTCCAGCTAAAACATTACTCTGGACATACGAGTAATCGGTCAAAACTTCAAGTCTTTTGTTGAATGTTCTCAAAACGAGTGACGCAGACATTCAGTGAAACCCGGGTGTGTGTTACATTTTTAATTAATATATTTTTTTGTTTACATATTTTTAAAGTAGTATCTTGTAGAGGACATTTGAAGTTTTGCCACAAGATAAATTGATAATGATACATTCCAATTACGATCACTCAATCCTTAGACTCTAAATATTGATAGACTATAAACATGGATAGACGTGATAGTGACTGTTGATGCTTCGGTCTTGCATTTACAAGCACAAGACAGTGCTTAGTGGATAAATGACATTGATACGATATAGTGGTGAACGGTTCAGTAAGCAGTGAGCTTATAATCAAGGACTAAGACAGAGCTGGCCCTGAGTGTCAATTCTTCACAGGGAGAAGTGGTGGCGATGGTATACAGAAAAACCTCTCTAATACGACCACTTAATTGTGTTAATTATTAGGTAATTTAAGGCAACTGGCTGCTTAAAGCAAGGTAAATGTAAAACAGTGAGCTCCTTAAGGAGCTTTCTGTTTTACATTCACCATGCTTTAAGCTACCACCCGTCTTTTATAATGCAGTCAATTAGCTTTCTCTTTGGTGGTTGTAATAGAGAGGTTTTATTGTACAATAGATGTAGTGCTCCAAATAATAGGGAGTTGTACAATATTATTTTCTACACATTATCATCTTAACATGCCATAATCTATTCCTCTGCATAAACACCTTAGTATGTCTTGTCCCATTCCTCTATATAAACGACATATGATGCCTCTATCCTTTCAGTACAAATGTACTTAAATGAGGATTTACTGATGCAGCTGTTACATACAGGAGGTAGATTAAAGCAAGATGAAAGTAAAGCAGAAAATCCTATATAGGAGCTTTCTGTTTTACTTTCATCTTGCTTTTAGCAATCACATTATCAGTTAGGTGATTTACACTAATGGCTATAGAGGAAAGGGTGAACCAAAATTTAGTAATATTTTCTCGAATCGTGTGTCTACTGAATCATTGTGAGACGTTTCAAATGGGAAGTCACAACATGTCAAACATGAGGATCTTTATTTTTGAATTACTCCCATTGTCTGGAGCTTACTTGAATTTTCTCACTTTGTCTGGGGCTTTGTACTTGAGTTACTCCCCGTGTCTGCAGCTTTGTACTTCAGTTGCTCCCCTTGTCTGGAGCTATGGCACGACTTGAGCTGTGCCATGGTGACAAAGAGACCTTTACAATGGGGAAACTGTATATTTCGTAGTGTCTCATCAGGACTACTGTTTGCTGAAGTAGTGGATCATGAGTGCCAAACAGTGTAGAGCCTGAACAGAAATCATCCTGGAAACACTACAGCTGTTCTTGGTCTTAATCATGTTCAATATTTGTCGGTTTTCAATCATACAGTTTCTGAACTTTAATAGATAAAATGTTTGGTTTAGGGAGGTTTTCAGTAAATGGAGATATAGCAGCCTTTCTTAAGAAGTTGAATTTGCAGACCTTGACAGCTGGGGACAGCTTAACTCTTTCCTCCCTGAAACTTTAAATGGACAATTCCAGTTTTCATTTAAGTCTAGTCCATTTCTGACTTTTAAGGCTTGTTTTTGTCAATATTTGGCATTATGACAAACAGTGAAGACCCTGATCAGAGGGCTCCTTTCGGAGCCCTCTGATCTGGGTCTTCACTGTTTGCATAGGACAAGTGTACTATTTACATGACCACTGTTTGAAAATCACGCCTATATGCGGGACTAGGGTTCAAAGGGTTAATGCTGGGCAACTGTAATGCAGAAGGCTCCTTTAGGAGTTTTACCTGCATTAAGCAGAAGCCTGTTGAATGAGCTCTGTATGCCGCCCTTTCTATGAATGTTTGAACAAAAGTTTTCGAGACTTTCGGTTGTAATCCCTTCACTGCCTTTCCCCAGTACAATAGTCATTTGCAAACAGTTTCAATCCTGATCAGATGTTGGTATCTACTTAATTTCAGCTTTAAAACGTGTAACCCTAGCAATAGGTATACTCATCATTTACAAACAGTAAACCTGTACAGGGTCCACTTGTCCTATGCAAACAGTGTATACACAGATCAGAGGGCTTCTTAAGGAGCCCTCTGATCAGGGTCACACTGTTTGTAATTTATTGTAAAAGTAAACTCAAATTGTCAAAACTGGACTAGCCCTCATTTGAAACTGGAATTTTCCATAAAAAAATTTGAGGGTTGAATGAGTTTGCGTCAAGTTTTCGGCAGTTACACTGTAGTGAATAACCTTTGATGGGAAAGGATGTTTTCGATTGTTGAAAGGTTGTGATTATTTTATGCTTGTAGTTGCATAAGTATTAAATAGGCAGGTGAACATGAAAACAGAGTGTGCCTGATATAGTTTGTATAGTACATGCATATTCACCATGTAGTTAGTATAATGCAGACAGAACAGATCAAAAAGGGCTGGGTCCAAGGACCAAGTTGATTTGTTTGTTGTTAAAATTTTCGAACGACATGAAATGTATTTTATTTTTGTTTCAGTGGCTCAGCAATCAAATATATACAAAGATTCATGTGTTACTGTACTCTATCAACTAGGTTACTCCATAGCTTGTTTCTAGTTTTAAAAAACAGGTGCCCACTTAAAGTAGGCTAAAACTAAAGTATATTAAGGCATTTTCTGCTGTAACTGTTACCATGCTTAGACTATCGGCAGATATGTCACACAGTGATTACTTTTGCAAACAGTTTGGAACCAGATGATACACCATGTACTGCAGCGTCTCATCAGGATCCAAACTGTTTGATACTCTGACCTGTTTTTAAAAGAAATTTGGAAAATTCTAGTTTTAGAACAGTAGCAGACGAAAAAATATACCCAGCATGCAAAGAGTGTAATATTGTTAAGTTTGACTACTACCGGTATTCAGAAATTGTGTTACTTGGCAACTCAACTGTTTTCTAATTACCAATCAAGTAGCAATTACCATTGTAAGGTTTTGAGACAATTTAGATGTTTATTTATTGACTAATGCTGTAGCTATGTATTCAGTTTAATGGTGGAAGGTTAGTTTATATAACTCTCTATGCATGAAGATAAATACAGTATACTGCTTAACTCTTTCCTCCCTAAAACATTAAATGAACAATTCCGATTTCCATTTTGGTATAGTCCATTTCTGACTTTTAAGGGTTGTTTTTGTCAATGTTTGGCATTATTACAAACAGTGAAGACCCTGATCAGAGGGCTCCTTTCGGAGCCCTCTGATCTGGGTCTTCACTGTTTGCATAGGACAAGTGTACTATTCACATGTACACTGTTTGAAAACGACGCCCATATGCGGGACTAGGGTTCAAAGGGTTAAACTGCTGACTTCTGTTAAACCCATTACCCCATATCCTGTTTCTAATATTGATGATACATGTAGGTGACCGCTTGAATCAGGTTGAAAGTAAAGCAGAATGTGCCTTAAGGCACATTTTGCTTTTACTTTCAGCCTGCTTTAAGCTGCAAACTGCCAGAATATAGACACTATTTCTTATGATACATATCCATGACTGCATAAATTTGAACTATTTTCTTCAGAGGGGGAATAAAACATATTTATGGAGAAATGGGTTGAACCCTTTTCCGGTGTAATATTCATACATAAAAGTCGGCCCACTATATTATCTAAACAATTACATTGGCTAATAAGATAAGGAAACTTTCCCTAAAAAAGAGTGCAGATTTATGTCCGACAGACCTGATAAGAAAACAGTGCAGACCCCTGATCCGACAGCTCTTTCAGGAACTACACAGTTTACAGTCAGAGCAATTCACAAAATGTTTGCATGTTTCACTTTCAAGACATGACTGTATACATATTAGATATTGCATAAATCAGTATACACAAGTTTCTAACTGTTAACACTTAGTTTAATGTAGAATATTTTTCTAGATTTTCTTTTTCAAACTTCATCTTTCAAACAGCATAATGTGCACACACAATTACTTGTTCATCACTAGCCACATTGCATGTTCAATGATTGACATGCATTACAGTCCTTCTCATGACCCCCACAGAAGCTCCTTTAGAGCGTCTACCTACTCCCCAATATAAGCACTGCAAACCATTATTCATTGACATTGTTCGACGTATAATTATCAGCCATTAATTTCAGGGCTGCCATAAGTTGACATGAAAAATCCTAAGATTTCCAAATTTGCATTTTTCAAGTGCAATTTTACGAATCGTACCTTTACCCCTTAGCCTGTTTCTAGTTTTGTTGACACATGGCTGCTTAAAGCAGGCTTGAAGTAAAGCAGAATGTGCCTTAAGGCGCATTCTGCTTTACTTTCAGCCTGCTTTAAACTACCATGTACTAGAAAAAAATCCGAAGATTTAGGAAAAATCCGGAGAAATGGCAGCCCTGTAAAACAACATTCATTCATCAGTCCATTGTACTTAATACAGGTTGCAGCTACTGCTTAAAGCAAGATTAAAGTAAAGCAATGAAGCTTTACTTTCATGTGGTTTTAACTCTTACCATGCTAGGGGCTGATATGTGCCGTAATGATTGCCTTTGCAAACAGTTTGGATCCAGATGTGAGGCCACACAACGCAGCATCTCATCAGGATCTAAACTGTTAGACACTCTGACCCAGTTTTAAAAAGAACTTTTGAAAAACTATTTTTAAAACAGTAGCAGTCAACAATTATTGTTGCAGACGGAATTTTTTTTTACCCAGCATGCAAAGAGATAAGCAGTCACCTGCCTTAAATACAGTTAGGTGTAGTTGATTTTCTCTTTTAGCTTTGGAGGGAAAGGGTTTAACCCTACTACATAATTATAGTACTTATTGTTTCAACGCATGTAACACATATTTATCATTTTATTCCATGATTATTTTTTTGCAACATAGTATAATAGGACAAGAAATCATTTACATAGAATTGTTAAAATGAAAATAGACATTGTTTTTATTCTACCATACCATCAGAGCAACAGATAAAGGTAGTTTTTCAAAACTTAAAATCTTTATTTCTGAATTAAACCCTATGGTGTCACTACTCATTAGAATCGTCTCTTCGAGAGGATTCTAATGAATTATAACACCATAGGATTTGGTGCTGAAATGAGTGATAAAATGTTTGATTTCTTGAAATAGCTACCTCTTATCTGGAGCCCTGCATACCATATACATTAGTACCTCTTCATTACCCCACTGTACATTTTGTATTATATGTATATAATATAAGCCCATATTGCATGGCGAAAAGAAGTTTTTTATATTACAGAGAAAATCTATTGGATGTTTTTCTTCATGTGTATTTTTCTATTTAAAAATGTGGAAAAAAGATTATGGAAGAATTTAATTGAAAGTTGAGCCCAGCATTATTTAGCTGATCATGTCTCCATTGTCTGCGCTGTATAACTATCTCCTGTATGTTTTGAAATAATTCCACTATTCTGTAGTTTGTGAGATGTTTTGATACCAATATCTTGATACGCTATGTCTTTAACAGTAATAAAAGAGAGGGAGAAACCATATGAATGTGTTTGTTGTTGTTCCATAATTATTTTGTGGTCTTCCTTCACTCAGCCCATTACCCTGTAGTCTGTGTCTAGTTTTGAACACAAGTGACCACTTAAAACAGGTTGAAAGTAAAGCAAAATTCATTCCTCCACTGAAGAAAATAATTCCATTGTACATAGTTACCAATATACAAAATTGATATTTTTTACAAAGCTGTGGGTTCGAATCCCGGACTTGGCACTTCGGATTTTTCATGTGGGGAAGCCTTCCAGCTGGCTTACAGAAGGTCGGTGGTTCTACCCAATTGCAGATTTGTGCCTGAAATGGAAAGGGCTTCTGGGGGCTCCCTGTGTAATTAGCTGGACTTCCCAATATGACCGAAATACTGTTAAAAGCAACCTAAATTCATAAGAAATCTAAATCCAAGATTCAGAATTTTCTTGAGAATATGTTTATACCCATCATAAGTTTCTAATGCCTTATGCATGACAATGCCACAAATTTGCTTTAATTTGAGTATTTTTTTGTTTTTCTTTCAAATACACCATTCGGTTTTCAATCTGGAGGCGCATTCTGCTTTACTTTCAACCTGCTTCTAATTGGTGATCACTTATCTTCAATACTAGAAACTGTGGAGTAACAGATTAACCCTTTGAACCCTAGTCATGCATATACAGTAAAACCACTCTATAACAACCTCTTATTAGGAGTTAATTATTAGAACAGGTGACTGCTTAAAGCAAGGTGACAGTCAAACAGAAAGCTCCTGTAGGAGCTTTCTGTTTTACTGTCACCTGTCTTATACAACCAATTAGCCTTATTTTTAGTGGTCGTAATAGGGTTTTTATTGTATATGTCCTTTGCACACAGTGTACTTAAGAAGAAAACACTTTTCCAATGCAAACTGTGACGATCCAGATCAGAGGACAAGACTTAATAGGAAACTTTAATTGTCTTTTTGATGTTTCAGAGAGAAAATGGTTAAGTGTCTTAACCACCAACCTGTTTAGCACAAAAGGTAAAGCGCAGGCTTTATGTATGAAACATTCAGGTTCAATTCCTAGTGACAACATACCAATGTTGTTCAAGTTAGCTGAGCTCCCTTGCTAACGCTTGGAATTAACCCATTACCCCATAGCCTGTTTCTAGCTTCAAAGACATGTGACTTAAAGCAGATTGAAAGTAAAGCAGAATGCACCTTAAGGCGCAGTCTGCTTTACTTTCAGCCCTCTTTAAGCTTCCATGTGATAGAATATAGAAAATATTCCCTATACATGTACTATAGGTTAAGCATACACATACATGTACCAGGATGCAGGAACAATTTCTTATTTTACCCATTAACCCATACTGACTCATTTTGACTCATTGCGCAATAGCCTCATACTAACTCATTTTGACTCACTTTAATCAACTAGCATGCATTGAGGTGAGCACTGATAATTGTTAATCGCTTATGAGTTAATGGGTTAACTGTGTCCACATTATTCATGACTTATTAAATTTGATCTATTTTCTTAAGGGGAGGAATAAATCATATCCGCTAAAAGGCGCTTCTATGGGGGAAAGGGTTAAAAGTTGAATACTACAATGACCAGTAATAATATGTCTCTTCAACCAAGTGTCAGTTTGTAATGTGACATCATGACATTGGTCCGAGTATCACAATGTGGCAGCACTATAACTGTCTGAACCATTTACCCCCTAAATATGCCTTTTTACGTCTCTAATTATTTTAAGCTAAAAAAATGAGTCCCCACCTAGGAAATCAATATAAAACACAGAAAGCGTTTCCAGTATCTTTCCAGATGGTTGCTTAAAGCAGGTTGACAGTAAAGCAGAATGCACCTTTAGACGCATTCTACTTTACTTTCAACTTGCTTTAAGTAGTCACATGTCATCAAAACTAGAAACAGGCTATGGAGTAAGGGGTTAGGCAGACAAGACAACCCACCCACCCATTTACACCTCTGCTAAATAATGAAAGGACAACATAGGCAAGGCTAGCATTACTACATGTCAAGGGAAACTACTGCAGCGTGTAATATTTATAATACACATAGATTGTCTCCCTTGGTTAACTAAAAAAAAGTCATATTCTTTATTCAGTAACTCCTTTATATAATTCAAGTATTGTGAACAATAATTGTCGCTTGTTTTAAGTCATGTTCAAGCCTACTGCATACTGAAGAGGACATTAGTAAACAGTGTAGACTGATGAGACGCAACTTTACGCGGCGTCTCACAAGCGTCTACACTGTTTGCTATTTCACTGAATGTTGTATATAGAAAAACGTGTACATGTAAATAAAAACAATGAACAATCCGTTCAATAAATAGGTACTTAATTAATCCATACTCAATTCAATCATAGTCTGCTTTAAATTTGAACACTATCGGCGAAATCGTGATTACATTTGCAAACAGTTTGGATCGAGAACAGACGTCTTCTTCTTCTTCCTTTACAAGAGCCGGGATCCTTCCGGAACGTATTAAGGCTCTGCGCAACTAAGTGCATAGTGAGGTGGATCATGCTTATATAAAACGGTCTAAAAATTGGTTAAAACTATGTACAAGGGGTGGGGTATATGGGTAGGATGCTGTCAGTCTGTTCCGGAACTCATCTAAGGATTCCGCAGCAGTGACTATGGCAGGCAGCCGGTTCCAGGATCTGATGGTCCTTGAGAAGAAGGTATTTGAGTGCAGTGGGTCGTTACGCTGCTGCATGGAGAAAGGACAAATGGAGAAGTATCCGGCCTGCTCGCGATTTATCGTGTCGTTCAATCAGCGGCGCTCGCTGGCGGCTAGAAAACAACGTTTTTCCGAAAGTTTGGTGTTAATAGAAATGCTTTTAATGTTATCTTTTCGTTATAAATTTCAATAAAGATGTTTTATTAGACCATGATCTCACGACTAGTACAAAATTTGAGGCGATAGCTTATAATTTGTTTGTTTAGTGAGTTTGTGAAAATGAGAGAGAAAACGTACAGTACTGTATTTTCCGTTTTTCCTACGAAAGTTTGGTGTTAATAGAAATGCTTTTAATGCTATCTTTTCGTTATAAATTTTAATACAGATGTTTTATTAAACCATGATCTCACGACTAGTACAAAATTTGAGGCGATAGCTTATAAATTGTTAGTTTAGTGAGGTTTTGAAAATGAGAGAAAAACGTATTTTTTCGTTTACCTACGAAGTTTGGTGTTAATATAAATGCTTTTAATGTCATCTTATCGTTATAAATTTTAATACAGATGTTTTATTAGACCATTATCTTACGCGTAGTACAAAATTTGAGGCGATAGCTTATAAATTGATAGTTTAGTGAGGTTTTGAAAACGAGAGAAAAACGTATTTTTTCGTTTACCTACGAAGTTTGTGTGTGTCTATATTTCTCTGCCACTGTCTGTATTTATGTCTCTGTTTCTCTTTGTGACTGTCTCTCTGTCTGTCTGTTTTTCTCTTATCTCTGT
Organism: Gari tellinella; assembly: GCA_922989275.2. Lineage (NCBI taxonomy): Eukaryota > Metazoa > Mollusca > Bivalvia > Cardiida > Psammobiidae > Gari > Gari tellinella. The sequence goes on from OV277867.1 coordinate 59,677,489, forward strand.
CTGTCAGTCTCTCGCTTCTTCTTTTCTGTCTCCATCTTTCTGTATGAATGTCTGTCTGTCTCTCTGATGATCCTCATGCGGAGAAAAGGTAAAGTGTGTCATAAAGAGCTTAATTTGAAAAAGGGGTAAACTATATTTCAAGAGACATACTCTATGAATCCGACATTTTCGAGCCTGGTCTGGATTACAACTGTTTGCAATTGCAATAGTCATCATGTTACTGGTATTCAGTAATGAGAGGGTTAATCCAGTCATCAACCAAACCAGGTGCATTGATGTTGGTTTTTTTTTTTTTTTTTTTTTTTTTAATTCAATTCTATTATCTTTATTTTTTGTGATTTGTATAATATATAAACATCATGCGGTTACAGAAGTCAAAAACACATGTTAAAGTTACACGCACGGGTAGCATTGATCTTTTTTTATTAAAGTGGCAACCCGCTGGTGTCCATCTTCATAGATAATCGGCATGTTCAAGAAGCATGGACTTCATGCTGGGACAGTTTTATGACGCTGATAATTGTCCTGCTAATTTGGTGCGGGTTCTGTATACGGTTACGTAATGTGTCACATTCCTTTGTGATGTGTAATATGGTAGACATTTTGTAAGTAAATAAAGCTAAGGACGAGTGTCAAACATTCTGGATCCAGATCAGACGCCGTGTTACGCGGCATCTGATCTTGATCCAAGTTGTTTGCAAAAAAAAAAGTAAAGTCGCGATCAGCAGGCAAAGAGTTAAGCAGTCAGTAAAATAGATTGCTTAAGGCATTGGCTGCTTTATAATTTACTCCGTTATATAAGACATAAGTAAAGCAGAAAGAAACGGAGATCTCATGTTATCATGTTTGCAATTAATTTCTGAAGATAATGCAAACTGTTACCTCTTTCATAGAAATGGGACGGATAATATGTATATTTTAGTCTGGATGTAAAACTAACCCTAAATTCATTTTTTTGAAGTAATATGTTAATAATTCTAATTTTCCTTTCAATAATAATAATGATCACATACGACATAATAATACAGTTACAACTTTGGCCGTTTTGGATTTTGGCCGTTTGACGCGCACTCCTTTCAAATGTCTCTTTACATACAAAATGGATTTTTGTTTTGCTTCCAAGGAAATATTTCCTCCATATAGAACATTGTAACAATGCATGAACACATTTTTAGAAGTTTAGAAGTTTGCTTAAGTTTTTATACGGAAGGAATTCTTTTCTTACGCGAGTTGGTCTAGTCATTTCATTAGCCAGCAACCTTTGTAGGTCATCATTACTTTTTTCGCTTCAAGAAAACCCTGGTATTTTTACAACCGAAAGATAAGTGTCACGGCTTTATATCAAGACCTTTTTTTAAAAATATATATATATATATATATCGGACGAAAATTATGGATTAAATTCAAGTTTTTGAAACGGGACGTAGTGTATATTTCGCGATCGCCTGCTCTCGTTTATCGACTATTTAATTTGGCCATCGCTCTTTAACTCGCCATAAAATTGGTCGATTTCGAAAATAAACACTTGCATTTTTACAACTGAAAGAAATATATCTAAGCTTTCCTTTAAGACCATTTCTTTGAAAATCGGTGGAAAATTGAGGGTTTTATGAAAGGTTTTGTAACGGGGCGTGATATATTTATGCCCGAGTGCTTGCTCCCTTTTATCGGCAAATTCATTTGGAAACCACTCTTTAACTCGCCATAAAACTGGTCAATTTTTAAAATAAAATCTGTTATTTTAACAAGTGAAAGATAAATATCTTAGCCTTCTTTTAAGACCATTATAATGAAAATCGGGTGAAAATTAAGGATTTTATGTAACTTAAACTAACAGTATGTAACCATTCAACACGATAAAAAACGCGATAGCCCGCTATCGGCGTACCGGTGCAGTTGAATTATCGATCGATTAAGCGTTATCGCACATACAGGTAACGGACGACACCATTTTCGGGAAAATGCAGATTTGAGTATAAGTTACTTCTCCATTTGTCCTTTCTCCATGGCTGCTGGGTAAAGCAAATACTCTCCTTTTTGGATATCGATCAGGGAATGCTGGATACGGTAAAGCATCAATAGCCTTGCCTGTTCCCTACGACGCCGCATCACATCTTGCGTCTCACCATGGAGAAATGACATTTCTCCATGGTCTCACCTGGATCCAGGAAATGTTTGCCACTCTGAACCCAAAAATGAAATCTAGCAAGTTGTTCTTTTTATGCCTCCGGCATCGAAAGATGCAGGGGCATATAGTAATCGTACTGTCCGTCCATGCGTGCGTCCGTCCGTAACGAGGTTTTAAAGTAGATTTTACCGTTTCGTTTAGTATCAACACCGCTGACTCAAATGCTTGGATACTTATACAGTCTTTTACTTGGACCATTCCCTATCCACATATATCACCAAACTTTGGTTTTGACCTTGACCTTATTTGGACATACATGTAGAATCTTTTAAATAGGCTATTTCTTGGTTAACTATAGATTTTACCGTTTCGTCTAGCATCAACACAGTCTACTACAGTGCTGAAATACGTATACAATTATTGCCTTGGACCATGACCAACTCACCAATAATACCCAAGCTCAGTTTGACATTGACTGTGACCTAATTTGGACTTAGAAAAGATTCAGAATATATTGTCAAGGATGCCAGCGGGGGCATAAGTGTTTATTGAACGCGCATTCTTGTTTTACTTAAAAACAGGAGCAGGTCACAAGTGTTGTAGACGACAATGTTACAGTACATAGCATCCTGACGGACATCTAAGAGTACAGGTAAACTCTCTATTCTCACAACTAAAAAGACGGCCAGTTGATTTATAATAAAAAGACAACGTGACCGTTTAAAGCAAGGTGACAGTAAAGCAGAAAGCTCCGTTAGGGGCTTTCTGCTTTACTTTCACCTTACTTTAAGCAGCCGTCTGTATTAAACACCTTATAAAATTTTGTGGTCGTAATAGAGAGGTTTTACTGTATATAGACCTAGTCAACATGGTTTGCTTACTGTGTACCTTTATCCCAACCACCCTTTTTTTCTCATGATCAGGACAGGTGGTTGATTCAACCCTAGCGACGAGTATACTCGTCCCTTACAAACAGTCAGAGAGTTCCTAAATAAATTCATATGACTTAATTGGAACCTTACAGGGGAGAATAAATTGAAGCAGACTGAAAGTGAACAGAAAACTCGTTCAGGAAATGTCTGATTTACTTGCATTCTGTTTTAACCCATTAGTCCATAAATTTATATGCCTTTATTTCTCCCCCACTGAAGAAAAATAGTTCTACTTTATACAGTCATGCATATGCAGCAGCACCATAAGAAATTTATACATCCTAGTAGATGGCAGCTTAAAGCAGGCTTAAAGTAAAGCAGAATGCACCTTAAGGCTCATTCTGCTGTACTTTTAACCTGCTATATGTGGTCACCTATCTTCAATTCTGGAGTAATGGGTTAAATTATCATCCCCTGATCAGGACCCAAACTGTTTTACACTATTAAGTCATACAATCTTAAATCTAACTTTGAAACGTGTCTTGCAGACAATAATACTGAAGCAGACGACAGTAAAGCGGCGAATAACTTGATCATGAAAGGGTTAAGCATACACATACATGTACCAGGATGCAGGAACAATTTCTGATTAACTGTGTCCACATTATTCACGACCACTAAAAAGTTAGGAGATCTCTTCAGGCATGTTTATATTATTTTGGATGTCTAGTTTGTTCTTCAAATATAAATGTTCCTTATATACGGTCCTATGCAAATTGTGTAGACCTGGCCAATGTTTAATGGCTCTGTATGCAGCCCAATGATCAGGGTCTACACTGATTGTCATTTTGCAATATTTTATCTAAAACAATCTTATAAATAGTCTAAAGATGGAATAAACCTTATTGTCGGGGTCGATTTTCAAGGGCTTTCGGGGCTTAAGAGAGTTAACTCATTCACCCCTGACACTTTTAATGGACAATTCCAATTTCAAATTAAGCATATCCATTTTTGATTATTTAGGGTTGATTTTATCAATATATTTCAAAATGACAAACGGTGAAGACCCTGACCAGAGGGCTCCTTAAGGAGCTACCTGATCATGGTCTACACTGTTTGCATATGACAAGTGTACTCATCACATGTACACTGTTTGTAAATGAAGAGTATACTCGTCGCTAGGGTTGAATGTGTTAAGCTGAAACATGTTAAAAACTCTTTTGACTTCTTTATGGTTCAGAGTGACCGCTGACCACATGCTTACTGTACATAGTCAGTTGTTTCAAGAAATAACTGATGTTTGCATTGTTGAGGTGGTTGTTGCGTGGACTACTGACACATAATGTGTTGATCCAGATGAGAGGGAAAGTAAAGCAGAACATGTATTTCTTTTTCTTGAAATGACAGTATTTAATCACGGAATTGTTTATCTGAATCCCGTGATTTAAAAGACCAGCTTAAACTAAATGCAATAAACTATTTACAAGCCATTAATCTTCACTCGGGTCTTATAAGATAGTGAAAAGAAGAAAATATTTTTCAGGGGGCAGCAGACGATAATTTGAGCAGACGGTATTTAACCCTTTTATTTAACAGTTTTAATAACATCCTCTGTTAATTAGTTTTTCAGAGTTGAAATAAAAACCTCTAAGTTATTTTCTCCGCATAATTTTCAGAGTTTGGAGTAAAAGAATCACATTAAAATGGTATTCAGTTTCCTTCGTCCATAGATTCTTATCTAAAAAGAATTAAACTAGTCTCTCTGTACATAGTGGTAATCGCATTAAAGGTTATTTCTTACGTAGTGTGAAAATCACGGCGCACCGTGTTATTATTCTGTTTTACCTGACAGGTAGGCAAATTATTATTTTCCTGTTTATTTCGACTTACGTGAGGATATTTAGTGATCTGGTAAGGCATTTTGTTATATTTCTCACCTTTTATCCATTCATTACCGGTATTTGTAGTTTCTTTGTCGATTCAGAAATAATAAATCGAACACCTGTGTCTAATGATTAATTAGGGAGCTCGTTTAATGGGTCACGATTGGAGCTTTAGACTTAGTCTGGGTCAGATTTACAGGGACCACGGCATGCTGACGTTTCTGTGCCCATTATGGAGGATAGTTCACATTACACATGTATGTTTTTTCATTCTTCAATACAATACAGTAATATGGAATTAGAATTGAAATTCACAGTTTCATCGGTAAATACCTTTTAGCTAATGTTATATATTGTTGTGAAAACAGCCGACTATAAATAAAGTTTCTTGTACAAGTTAATATCATCTGTGCAGTATTTTAAATGCTAAAGTTATGTCTACCAGACACTATATTGTGACTATTTACTCTAATAACTAGTATTGACGTTACGTTTGGTTGGGGTAAAAAGAAGAAAAGACAGTCTAAAACCACAGACCACTTAAAAATGAGCAGTTGACGGTGACCCATTTAATGCGATGGACTCTCATATATAATATTTGCTGGAAGATTGCATAATAGATAAACATGGGTGATCTTATGTCACAGCAGTGATTTGGCCATGCAGCCATGAACCCTAATCACACAAATATGCGTCATTTGCAAACAACATACCTGTGAAGATGAAAACAGTGTAAACCCTGATCAGAGGGCTCCTGAAGGAGCCCTCTGATTAGGGTCTACATTGTTTGTCATTAGGACATATATTGTAAAAATCTACCCTAAAATATCAAAAATGAACTGAACTAAATTGTAAACTAGAATTGTCCATTTGAGCAGGAACGTACTAATCTACGTTCCTGATTTGAGGTTCCAGGGAGGAAAAGGTGAACTTACTGACCCCTGTAATGGAAAATCACAATTTCCAATCAAGTAGTTGATTTGTAACTATTTACCCATTACCCCATGGATTTTTTTTTTAGTTTTGAAGATAGATGACCACTTAAAGCAGGTTGAAAGTAAAGCAGAATGCGCCTTAGGGCACATTCTGCTTTACATTCAAAATGCTTTAAGCTATCATCTACTAGAATATAAGAAATATTTCTCGTGGTGCATAGTCATGTCAACTGTATAAATTGGAATTATTTTCTTACGTGGGGGAATAAATGCAAGGCCTATTTATGGGTTAAGGAGTGGTTTACAATATATTTTGAAATGACAAAAAGTTCAAACTGCGATCAGAGGACTCCTACAGGAACCCTCTGATCAGGGTCTACATTTTTTTGCTTAAGACAAGCGTACTCTTTGCATGTATTTTGTTGTTGTTGGTAAAAGACGCAAATATCTGGCACTAGGGGTCAGTGAGTTCAGTCATCTGCTTAAATGGACACTGGTTATATAAGGCATACAGTGCTCCCTCTCTACAATGACCCACCCAACAATAAATCCCTCCTTACAACGACCCTTGTCGCAGTTCCCTAAACAGGACAATTATAATGGACATACATGTTTGTTTTATGCAAAGCATATCGTGGGACATCCATGTTTTACAAACATATTGTCTAGTTTGTTTAATTAAATCTATATTATGCAAGCAGCAGAGAGGAGCAGGTGATATCGATGTAATTAGCATCGTTCATTTATTGAGATTGGAATAGATTGTATTACAGTAGTCATGTAACATGTGTGGGACATGCTGACTCATGCACAGTCAAGCCTGGTATTCCACACAGGATAGCTTATTTCTGTATTAACCCTTTACCCCATAGCCTGTTTCTAGTTTCGAAAAACAAGTGACTACTTAAAGCAGGTTGAAAGTAAAGCAGAATGTGCCTTAAGGCACATTCTGCTATACTTTCAGCCTACTTTAAGCTACCACCTGCTAGAATAAAGAAAATATTCCCTATGAAACATATTAATAATTATATAAACTGGAACTATTTTCTTGAGTGGAGGAATAAACTGAATGCACTAAAAGGCGCTTCTATGGGGGAAAGGGTTAACCCTTCCCCCCATAAGTAAGCCTTTTTGCACCATTAATTTATTCCTCCACTGAAGGTGCCATATGACCATTTCATGTATTGCAGTGCTGTAAAATCCAACTCAATCAATTAAGTCCACTGAAGAAATAGTTCCAATTTAAACATGAATGATTTTTTTTATAAGAAATATTTTGTATGTTCTTGCAGAGGGTAGTTTAAAGCTAGCTGTAAAGTAAAGCAGAATGTGCCTTAACTCTTTTCTCCCTGAAACTTTAAATGGACAATTCCAGTTTCCATCTTAGTCTAGTCCATTTCTGACTTTAAAGGGTTGTTTTTGTCAATGTTTGGCATTGTGACAAACAGTGAAGACCCTGATCAGAGGGCTCCTTTCGGAGCCCTCTGATCTGGGTCTTCATTGTTTGCATAGGACGTGGGTACGTTTCACATGTACACTGTTTGAAAAGCACGCCTATATGCGGGACTAGGGTTCAAAGAGTTAAGGCGCATTCTGCAGTAGTCACCTGTCTTCAAAACTAGAAACAGGCTATGGGGTAATGGGTTAAATAAATTGTTTACTAACAACCTTCAAAATCAGTGTAAGGTTTTAAAAAGTGGAAACATCCATTTTACCAACTCAGCATTGTAAGAGTTAAATAGAGGTTGTCACACTTTTACCGTAACTCTTTGCATGCATGCTAACACTAAAACATGATAACCTTTGCAAACAGTTTGTATCCTGAGGAGACGCCACATTACGTGATGTTTCATCAGGATTCAAACTGTTTGTCACTCAGACCCTATTTTGAAAAGAAATTTTAAAAAATATACTTCTAGAACAGTAGCAGGTGACATTATTGTTGTAGATTACAGTATTACTTTACATTCAAGGAGTTAAATTGAAAAATGGTGACAGATCACCTTGACATGGCAGTTCCTTTTACATACAGGTATCTTGTCTTCTGTGTAAACTGCATTGTTTAAACTCAAACCATGTTGAATCTTCAAATGGACTCATCCTTTTTTTTGACAAATTACCAGTATACCCCGTTACCCCATAGCCTATTTCTAGTTTTGAAAAAACAGGTGACCACTTAAAGCAGGTTGAAAGTAAAGCAGAATGTGCCTTAAAGCGCATTCTGCTTTACTTTCAGCCTGCTTTAAGCTAAAAAATTTAAGATATAGAAACTATTTCTTATAGAACATATTCATGACTGTATAACGTAGATCTATTTTCTACTTTGGAGGAATAAATCAAAGGCGTAAAAAGGTGTATTTATGGGATAATGGGATACATTGACTTGCAGGGGATCTGTCTCAAAAACATTGAAATTTGTGACAAACAGTGCAGACTACTTTTAGAGCCCTCTGAACTGCATCTACAATGTTTGCAAATGATGGACATACCAGATTCCAACACTACAAGGGTTAACTCTCTGAATCAGAATGCCTAAGTAATTTTTCACCTGCAACATTTTGTCGTCTGCTACTGTTCTAAAATAAGATTTATTTCTAAATAAAAAATTATATAGAGTCAGTGTCCAACAGTTATGATCTTGCTGAGGTGCCAAACTTATCTGAATCCAAACTATTGGCAGCGGTAATCGGGGTTTCGCAGTTTAGCATGCAAATACATGTAGTTAACTCTTAGCATGCTAGTGATGAAACAATAATTACCTTTGCAAACAGTTTGGATCCTGATGAGACGCCGCATATTGCGGCGTCTCATCAGGATCCAAACTGTTTGACATTCTGACATTTTTTTTAGAGAGAAATTTTGAAAAGTTCATTTTTAGAACGATAGCAGACGACAATTATTGTTGCAGACGAAAAAAAAAATACCCAGCATGCAAAGCATTAACTACACTTGTCCATTCAGTGAACTCTTCACATGCTTAATGTTTTGTATAATTGTATGCCTTTTGTCTTGCATGTTCCTGACGCCTTTATCAATTAACACCTCCATTGTTCGTTAAGACTGTGTCTTGGAAACAAAGATTTGATAACGCAAGTTAAAACAATGCCATCGTGCTCAGATTACAACTATTGACAAACAGATGGACCTGATAGAAAACCATACCATAAAGTGACATGCTATATTATGGCACCGCTGCCACCAAATCCACTCTATGTGTTTACAGTGCCTCATAGAACCCGAGATAAACCCTTTTCCCCATTGCCTGTTTTTAGTTTTGAAGATATGTGACTACTTAACCCTTTCCCACATAGCATATCTCTAGTATTGAATAGAGGTGTCCACTTAAAGCAGGTTGAAAGTAAAGCAGAATGCGCTTAAAGCGCATTCTGCTTTACTTTCAGCCTGCTTTAAGCTATCATCTGCTAGAGTATAAAAACTATTTTGTATTATACATATTTATGATTGTATAAATTAGAACTATTTTCTTCAGGGCAAGAATAAACTGAATGCGCTAAAAGGCGCTTCTATGGGGGAAAGGGTTAAAGCAAGTTGAAATTAAAGCAGAATGCTACCATCTTCTAGCATATAGAAATTATTTCTTATGGTGCATATTCATGACTTTATCAATTGGAACTATTTTTTTTCAGTGGATGAATAAACATATCAGTTCGAACTTTTTTTCTTCAATGGATGAATAAACAAAAGGCATAAAAAGCCTATTTATGTGGGGATTGGTTAAGTGGATAGGGTAATTCAAATTCCAACTTTCATGTTACCCTCTCCCCCAAAGAAGCGCTTTTTATCAGTAGTACTATTTTACCTTCTTTAACAAGAGATTTAAGTTTATAAATAATGCTCTTTGTATGTTGTAAGTCAGTTCTGTCAATTCCTTTTGAGAAAATTTCAAGTTGCCACCTGTTTCACAGTCCAGGGATAGTGGTTTCTGAATCAGGCAAGAGATTAGAATTGGACAGTTTTTGCCAGTTTCGGGAAAGTGGTCTGAGAAAATTGAGGCATAGACTGTTTTTAACACAATCAATAAGTATTTAAAGTAAAAGTTATAGGTATTTTCAGTTCTTATGTAGAGGAAGTATAAAGTGGCACTGTTTTCTGCAGTAGAAAAATATTTGCGTACGTCCCAACGAAATTGAGCCATTGCTGACATAAGGGCCGCAAGGCAAGGGAGAAAACATCAATATATGGCTTCCAGTTGATATAAAGCCTTCTAAAAAACAACAACCGAGGAAAAATAAATTAAAGATGAAAATGCCATATATTCATGGTGTAATGGGTTAAGTCCTTTTCAGGAATCCTTCTCACATACTTTACCTTTCCTCTTATGACGATTCTCTGCTAGTTGATTACTACAAGCTGTGTTTATTTTGTGGTATGTTTTCTAATTAGCTCTTTGCAATGCAAAGCATAAAACAGTGCAGATACATGCATCCTCATTGAAACTCACTTATGAACACAGGTAGAGCGGGTGCGGGTATTACCAACCACTTAAGCAATTTTATATGATATGTTCATTAATATAAGCATGTGCATTCAATGTTAGCAACAGGGTATAAGGAACAACTGTAATAAGTATTTTCGAGCAACACTCCCCTACATAACGCTATATTTGACGGAGAATAAGTCAGTTTTGCAACTAGACCAAAATGCTTTAATTACCGACTACTGTCTGTAACACCGAACACATGTGTTTGTTTTTCCGAACACTTTGTATTTTATTTTAGAAATCATCCAAATCATACCTGAAAGTAGGCATTAAGCATTTTATTCCCACTAAATGGTTTAAACCCTACGTAGTTGCGATATCGTAACTGTAGACTGTGTCTTAGAGTGTCTACAGGTACGGAATCGCAGCTACCCCTATGTTGCAACAACGTTTATTCTTAATCAATTCGACTATTTACCAGTGCTGGGAGCAATTACGTAATAAACATTGCCCATACCAAACCTTATTTTCCCACTGTATTAAACAGTCAGAGAACTGCCACATTAGGAGTAATCCATGAATACACGTGTCATGATTTCTGCCGAATATGAACAAATTAACACAGTATCAACTGGCGATATTTGAAAGTGTCTGGCTAATAGGTGTGTTCTGATCATTTCCCTGGTTATAATTACCACAAGGGCATTTGGCATTAAAAAGGAATTCAGTGCCGTAATGTAAAATTTCGTATAGTACAGTATATTTTTGTTTCATGTCCTTGTGGGATTTAGTTATGAACAGATGGTCTGATTACTTTTACACAAAAGGAACCTGGATGTCGGTCAGATCAAAGGATTTAGGAATAGCGAGACCGTCTTCAAGTTTAGTAAGAGTCCTCAGTTCAGCTGGAAATTTTGTTTACGATATACATCTGGATATATATATCTATAGCCAGAGCTAGAGTATTGAATACCAGGAACGTATATAGAGTTCCTGCGAATTATAAGTAAATGATGGAAATGGGCGGGGCCCCCTCAATTATGCTGTGATGTTTTTGTCACTTTGTGTGTAAAATGTGTCGGTGTTAATGTGTGTTTGCAAAGTATGTATAAAGTGAGGATACTAATTGGATGCTATAAGAAGCGAACATTCAAGGTGATTATTTGCAATTTCTTTTTACTGTCAGCTGAATCAAACTTTTAGCAGTATCGGTAGTTTAAAATAAAGATGCCGAAGATTTTTTGTGTATTCTTCAGAGTAGCACTGGCGTTTAGCATAGGTCTATCTGTCGACTCATTTATGTAAAGAAAAGAAAGGAAACTTATGTATCTGGTTATATAGAATCAACAAACACCTATATAACAACTTTAATTGTGTAGTTTAAGCTAATTAGATCATTTTAATAAATCCAATTTCAATGGCTATGTATGTAGTCGGTAATAGAAACATATATAAACATTACTGATCCTATTACCGAATACCCAGATAACTCTGTTTAATTAATCCCGATTTGAAAGCAGAGTTGTCAAACATGAAGCAGTAACCGTTTATAACTTAAAAACAATGTTCTAATTATACAGGACAAAAATCATATGACGCTAGCATCTTATGACGTCACATGTTCGGAATTCGAAACTGCGTAACACTGTACCCTCCTCAACCCGTGATTTATGTTTATATGCATACTGTTGAAAATGTACACAGCGGCGGCTTCAAAGTATCACGGTCGTGTCAGAAAAAGATATGACGTTATAATTGTGACGTCATATTGTAGCTTATCCAGCTCTGAGAAGTGATACCGCATATATTTAAAAGTAGTCGGTGTTAGAAGCATGTTCGGCAATACCCGCACCCGCTCTATTTGTGCTTTTGACTTTCTACATAATTTTGTCTATGGATACAACACTGACTGTTCAAATGGACTCTTTCATTTTCTAATAAATGACCTGTTTACATAGACCTTTAAGGGTTTTATACCAATATTATTTAAAAAATATGGCAAACATTGAAGACCAAGATTAGAGGGCTCCTGAAGGAGCCCTCTGATCTGGGTCTTCACTGTTCGCAAAGAATGTACAGGCATACATTTGGTGAATTTTGGTACCCCACACTGCAAAGGTCAAGGAAGTTTATTTACTAGCATCAATATTACTGAATATTTGTGTACACTGCAAGCAAAATTTGTCGATAAATAAAATTATAATAATGAGTAACGATGCAGTAAATATCTGTCATTGAAATCTTTATTGGCCTATAAACATATGTACAGTGGAGCCTCCATAGTTAAAGCTTCAACCCATCTTACCTCAGAGCCTGTTTCTAGTTTTGAAAACGAGTTACCACTTAAATCAGATTGAAAGTAAAGCAGAATGCTCCTTAAAGGAGCATTCTGCTTCACTTCCAGTCTGCTTAATTAGCTCCCATTTGAGAATGTATACGTACTGGAAATGCTCCTTATATTTCATGTTCAGAATTTTGTAGCTGGGAACTACTTTTCTTAGTGTATGTATAATAAGAGGCATAAATAGGCATATTTGTGGAGTAAGGGGTCAAGCATATCTGCATTAACAGTTGTCATAAGTTAGCTATGTTTTAACTTTGAAATATAATTCAAATGTAAAAATAGAGATGTGCTTTACTTGAGTGAGCTCGATTTATTGTGGTTTGGCTGTATTATTAGGTTTAATTAATCAAATCTGTAGATATTTCACCCCCTCAAGGCAATAGGAATATGTGACAGGTGTACTATAAGTCTATAGCTATACTAATATACAGTCTTAATGCTGTTAGCTAGACCACTGACTGGAAACAAATATAGAACCAAATATTTAATCTCTGGGCCAAAATAAAAAGCTATATTTTGCAAATATGTATGATATTTGTATGATTCAACCTTCCATCATTCTCTAATGCCTAAAACTAGGTGTACATCCTTTTTAGGAAGTATATCCTTTGAAAACATTGTAGACCTATCATAAGCTATGTCTGCTTAACCTTATAATTACCCATTTATACCCTTTTTTACGCCATTATACAATCATGAACACACATTTTTTACGCCTTTAATTTATTCTTCCAAGTCATGAAGATGTACCATAAGAAATATTTTAGATACTAGCAGATAGTAGCTTAAAGCAGGCTAAAAGTAAAGCATAATGTTCCTGAATGCCTCAGCATTCTGCTTTACTTTCCTCCTGCTTTAAGCAACTATCTGCCATCAATACTACAAACAAGATATGTAGAATGTACTGGGGAGGGGGGAGGATTGAATAATTGAAGTTCTTTTAAAAAAATTCAGTATAGTATGTGTTTCATATTGCATACTTCTGTGAAAGTTTATTGCCTTTCAAACCCATTTAAACCCAATCGATGCAACCTTTTTACACCTTTACACCTTTTAATTTATTCATTCACTAAAGAAAATAGTTCCACTTTATACAGTCAGGAATATACATCATACACATTATTTCCTATATCATAGCAGGTGGTAAATTAAGTTAAAAGGCTGAAAATAAAGCAAAATGCACTAGATGGTGCATTCTGCTTTACTTTCAATCTGCTTTAAGTGGTCTGATGTCTTTAAAACTAGAAAAAGGCTATGGGGTAAAGGGTTTACAAAATAAAGTCTTCAAGAGAGTTCATCTTACATATTTCTGTGGTAATTTATTGCCCAAAAGTTCAAGTTGACTTCAATTTGAAAGAAGCACTGTTTGTTTTAGTTTTTCAACTGTTTGTTGGATTAGCAATTGTCAACAAACAAAAGGACTCAAGCTTTTAAAAGCAGACATCGTGGCTGGGTTGAAAAGTCAACAGCAGCATAAACACAAATAATTTACCTTGAAGTACCAGTTATTGCTTTGTTTTTAGCCCTTTGATCTCTGTGCAATGTTTTTGTCTGCAAAAATGTTGTCTGCAGTCATGCAGAGCTCCAGTTAAGGGGAGTATTTAAAAAAAATAATATCTTTATTTCTGCATTAAACCCTATGGTGTCACTACTTATTAGAATTGTCTCTTCAAGACAATTCTAATGAGTAGTAACACCAATATGATTTAGTGCTATATAAGATAAGTTAGTGAGAAAATGTTGGATTTGTTCAGTTTATAACTTCCTCTTATCTGGAGCCCTGCGCTATAGTAGCCTCGATGACAAATGTTGCAGACAGTGATCAGCAGTGCAGATCATGTCCCTATGAATTATTAAAAACGAGGATTGTAGACTTTTGCAATCTGCCCGGCTGATCACTTTTAAATCTTAACCCTTCCTCTTTGAAACTTCAAATTGTCAATTCCTGTTACCAAATTTATATTTAGCCTAGTTCATTGTTAAATATTTAGGATTGTTAAACATTTTTGGTCAGCGTATTGCAATATAACCAACATTGCAGACCCTGACCAGAGGGTCCCTTACATAGGATAAGTATACTTTTCACTGGTACACTGATTGCAAAGGATGCCTATATGTGTATGACTTATATAAGGTTTCAAAGGGTTAAGCTGTTTGCACACCTAGAAATATTTTTGTCTTCATGCAACCATTGTCAGCTGCTGTACCTGCTGTTCTAAAATAAAAATTTGCTAAGCAAGGTCAGAGTGTCGAACAAATTGGATCTTGATGTAGAATGACTCAATTTGGTCTCATCTGGAACAGAACTGTTTGCAAAGCGAATCATGGTTTCATTGGTAGAGGGCAAAGATTTAATGCACTTTGTTGATACCTAGTACATGTAGTAAGTTGAACTTTGCAATCCGTTGACAAACTATGCTCTGTGGTAGGGTTCAGATATTTCACTTTAATTAACCCTTAGCCTGCCAAATAAATTGTCGTCTGCTATATTTCTTGTCTGCTTCAAGTTTCAAAGTGCTTCAAAGTTGCTCAAAATTGCTGAAAATGTTGTCCGAGTGTCAAACAGCTTGGATCCGGATGAGACGCCGAGTTACTCGGCGTCTCATCCGGATCCAAGCTGTTTGCATATGGAGCTATAGTCGTGAGTGGCAGGCTAAGGGTTAACCCTTTTGCCTCATAGCTCTTTCTATTGTCCGTATACCGGTAAGTTCTGTCAGTTTAGCTTCTGTCCTTTTCTAACACAGAGGCATGAGAAACTTTCAACCGCACTCGGCCAGGAGGCTGCTTATTTAGATGTGTTAAAACAGAGAACCATTTATTACAAACTTCAACTTAATTGAGTAACCTTCTGTCTAAAAGTCTGAAAACGGCTATGAATGACGAGATTAATTATTCTCTTGTCAATTGCGACTGGAGTGGTAAAGTTGCAAACATTTTGGATCCAGATCTAATGTCACATTATGCAGTGTTAGTGATTGGGGTCCTAACTGTTTCACAATTGTCAATTTAAAAATGTATAGATTCTAAATCTTGCTTTGACAAACTCTGCGGACAGAAGTTTTAAAGCAGATGGTACATAAGGACAGCTAGGATAAAGTTCTGTTGATTGATGTGATTGATACACTATAGGTCGGACCTTGGCAAACCTTTGATACAACTGCCATGTCTTATGATTAAAGGCCAGGTTCTTTGTCATAATGAATGGAGAGATAGGTGAAAAGATCAAACTTCTTCTCTTGCTGATTACATATATATATGAAACTCTGTCCACTTCTAATATCTAGCATCTTAACCTTTACATGGGCTTATAAATAAGGACTATTTTGCCAAGGAAAGAATGCAGACTCATATCAGGTAAATCCTATAAGAAAACAGTGGAGAAATCTTCTTATAAGAAAGCAGTGAAGAAACCCTCTGATTAGGGTCTACACTATATATACCCTGGTCCTTCACTGTTAACCCCTATGAAAAGTGTTCAAGAATTTTAGAATATTCATGAACATTATTAAATGGCCGCTTCTGCATTAAGTTATTGTTCTAGAGCTTCAAGAATTACTTTGCCCATTCTCTACAAAAGGAGTTCAAGATCGAGCCTTTGTAACTGTAGAACAATGGTTATAAAGCCATCAAATTTCTAGATTTTTTGCAGAATATTCATGAACATTAAATGGCTGCTTCTAGAATTGTTCATTAATATTCAAGAAATTATTCTGGAATGTTTCTAGAATAATTCAATACCATCCCATAAGGAAACCCTTCTCATGCTAAATATTCACAAACATGTATAAAACTTGGCCTATTATGAACATCTATCATCTGATCTATTACATTATATAATTGGCTAATAGCATAAGGAAAGTTGTCTTAAGGAAAGAATACAGACACTTGGTTGGCAGATCTTATAAGAAAACAGTGCACACCCTTCAGGAGCTTTCTGATCAGGGTCTAGACTGTTTTAACCCTTTCCCACATAGCATATCTTTAGTACTGAATATAGGTGTCCTCTTAAAGCAGGTTGAAAGTAAAGCAGAATGCGCTTTAAGCGCATTCTGCTTTACTTTCAGCCTGCTTTAAGCTATCATCTGCTAGAATATAGAAAATATTTTGTATTATACATATTTATGAATGTATAAATTGGAACTATTTTCTTCAGGGCAAGAATAAACTGAATGCGTTAAAAGGCGCTTCTATGGGGTAAAGGGTTAAAAAAACAACACCAATAATGACTAATAGCATGAGATAAGGGTTATAAGATTCCTACAGTTTGCTGCAATATCTAGTCCGTTAAAGTCTCCACCGTTAAGTCTCCACCGTTTTGTCAAATGCTGTGCAATTTAGTGCTGATAAATTGTTTTGCATTCCTCAATTCAATTCATGTCACACTTAATTTCAGTAATAATGTGGTTGGATCGTTGAGTTCTATTATAGGGGGTGGTTTACTCAACATGAATACACAAAGTCTACCGTGAGAATGTAGAATACGCCGGAGTTTAACGAAAGCGGAATCCTAGCTGTTGTTGACATAGGTACACATAAAATTGCGCATATTAGTGGATAATAAATTAGCTATTTCCTCTGGAGGTAAGAATATTGTCAAGCTGTTTAGTTTTTTTGCAACAGGTTTAACTGTTTAAGCCAAAGCCTGTTTCTAGTATTGAGGATAGGTGACCACTTAAAGCAGGTTGAAAGTAAAGCAGAATGTTCCTTAAGGAACATTCTGCTTTACTTTCAGTCGGCTTTAAGTGGTCACCTGTCTTCAAAACTAGAAACAGGATATGGGGTAAACGGTTAATTCATTATACTCCAGTCATTTTTACTATTGAAGAAAAATTATCACTTAACCCATTAAGCCATACTGACTCATATTGACTCATTATACAATAGCCTCATACTTACTAATTTTGACACACTTTAATCCACTAGCATGTATTGAGATAAGCATTGATAATTGTTAATCGCTTATGAGTTAATGGGTTAAAGCAGGTAAACGTAAAGCAGAAAGTGCCTAAGGAGCATAATCTGCTTTACGTTCAGCCTGCTTTAAGCTACTATCTGCTAAGATATAGAAAATACTTCTTATGATGCATATTCATGACTATATAAATTGGAACTATTTTCTTCTGCGATGGAATCAATTAAAGGCATAAAAGTATGTATTTATGGAGTCATTCAAGTTAGGAGCATTCTATTTTACTTAAAATCTGCTTTTATGTGATATATGGCACAATGGGTTATAGACAGACTTGATGTTTTCTGGGCGACCACTAGGATCCACCCAGAAGTGACACTTTGAGTCATAGAGAGGCTTAAAAAACAATCATTTATCAGCCTTATCTAGACTATATAGTGATTTACATACAGTCAAACCTATGTTGAGCATCCATTCAAGATGTATGAAGCCAATTGTGCATGTAGCCTAGCCCTTTCTCCCATAGCTTGTTTTTTACACCTTTAATTTATTCATCCACTGAAAAGAATAATTCCAATTTATACTGTTACAAAAATAGTTTCTATATTCTAGCAGATAATAGCTTAAAGCAGGCTGAAACTAAAGCAGAATGCTCCTTAATGCGCATTCTGCTTTACCTTCAACCTGCTTTAAGTGGTCAACTATTTTCAAAAATAGAAACAGGCTATGGGGTAATGGGTTAAGGCGCATTCTGCTTTACTTTCAGCATGCTTTGAGCAATACATCTTCATTCAGTAGTCTCTTACCCTTTATTCTATAACCTATTTATAGTTTTGAAGACAGATGACATCTTAAAGCAGGTTGAAAGTAAAGCAGATTAATGCACCTGAAAGTGCATTCTGTTTTGCTTTCAGCCTGTTTTAAGTGACTATCTGCTAGGATACAGACAAAATTTTAAATGATACATATTTATGATTATATAAATAGGAACTGATTTTTTAATGCAGGAATAAATTAAAGTTATAAAAATGCATATCTAAAGAGTAATGGGTTAACATATTTTAGAAATCCTTGTGTCTTTACTTGACCTCTGATTTGAGTACCATTCATTAGAACTGTCTGTTTTGGACAATTCAAATGAGAAGTAACAACACAGGGCTTGGGAAAGACATAAATTAGAATATGATGGACATATTTAGTCTACTCCCTTTCATATAGAAATGCTTATTTTAGAATTTTCCATATCACTTAATGCTGCAAATTGAGATGTAAAACTTTGCATAATGTATAGAGGAAAACCGCAGAAAGAAGGAAATTGTTTTTAACTTGCAAAGTACAGACCAACCATTAACCCTTTGAACCCTAGTCACGTCTATAGGCGTCCCTTTCAAACAGTGAACAGGTGAATAGTACACTTGTCCTGTGCAAACAGTGAATACCCAGATCAGAGGGCTCAGGGTCTTCACTGTTTGTCATAATGCCAAACATTGACAAAAACAACCCTTAAAAGTCAGAAATTGACTGGACTAAAATGGAAACTGGAATTGTTCATTTAAAGTTTCAGGGAGGAAAGAGTTAAGGAGAGATTATTCATTTTAACTGTGTATACTTTAGAAAAGTTTTTAATTAATGAAAGCAGGGCTCCTGATAAGGGGAGTATTGCAAAAACTCAAACCTTTACTTCTGCTTTAAACCCTATGGTGTCACAACTCATTAGAATCGTCTCTTTGAGACGATTCTAATGAGTAGTAACACCATAGGATTTGGTGCCGTATCAGGGCTCCAGATAAGGGGAGTATTTCAAAAATTGAAATCTTTATTTCTGCTTTAAACCTTATGGTGTCACTATATACTTATTAGAATCGTCTCAAAGATTTGGTGCAGAAATAAGTTAGAAAATGTTGATTTTTATCAGATTACTCCCCTTTATCTGTCCAGAGCCCTGCTGTATGTGTGAGAAAATGTTGGATTTGTTCAGATTACTCCCTCTTATCTGGAGCCCTGTGAAAGAATATTAAAATGCATATCTAAATATAATGAGTGAATTATTGTCCCATCCTGTCCTGTCGCTAAGTTATTTATTGTTAAATTATTTGAATCTCATGAAATAGGCAGAGAGACAAGTGAAAACTATCAACTTAACTTAGTCGACATGGCGTTAAAGCAGTCATGCTTGAAAATAGCAAGAATATCAAAATTAATGTGAATTATGATTATGATTAAGTTATACTTATAGATTGTAAAATAAGCACTTAACTACCGGTAATACCATACACACATATTTTAATGCACCTCTCTTTCTGCTTTACATTCGAAGTGCTCTAAGCAGTAACTTGCTTTAACCCTTTACCCCATGCCATAGCATGATTCTGGTTTTTGAAAGCAGGGGACCACTTAAAGCAGGTTGAAATCAAAGCAGAATGCACCTTAAGGCATTTTCTCTTTACTTTCAACTTGCTATTATCTGCTAGGATTTAGAAAATATTTCTTATAGTACCATTTTCATGGCTGTATGACTGGGAACTATTTTCTTCAGTGGAGGAATAGATTACATGTGGTTAAGGATAGTTGAATATATATTTGATTTGCACATTTGGCCATACACTAGGCATGTTAAAGAACCAGAGGGCTCTATTGAAAAAGCATAGGGTTATTCTGTATCTGTCTCCCTCTTGCTGGGACGCCCAATAAGCATAAAGGCGGAAGAAATGGACGTAAAATATTTTAAGGAGAAGTCACAACATAAGTGTTGTAAATGTATAAGAGAGAAAATTTTGTATTTACTCGCTCTTGTTTTCAGCCCTGGTTAGCATGCGAAAGAATGTATTATCAATAAGGTTTGACCTGACGGTCATCACTTTCCGTCAGCTTTCGTTGGTACAATCGGTGGTACAATCGGGAGTTTCCGGATACTTTATTGATATATACCTTAGCCGATACCAAAAGTCACTGTGTTGCAATAGCTGAATGGATAGCGTTAATGACTCGTTGTGGAAGGGTCATGGGTTCGATTCTCGGTACTGTTTTGTAAACTTCGGCTGTAAATATTTTTTAAATAGTAAAAAATTAAAAGTTTAGTATGCCTTAAACGATACTAAAATAAATCAGTCAGCAAGTTTTTTGAAAAACGGCCTGCTGCCTGATGCCTTTTGATGCTTGACGAAATACAAAAGTAACGCATAGTGCTTTCTGGGAGTGTTTTGCATAACGTGGTGTTCTTTGGACCAGTTTTCTAGCCAATTAAGTTTTTCCTAGGCAAGTAGCACTGTACTCTATTTCATATACATGTACATGCAATTGCATGAATGTCATGGTTTGCATGCGTCTATCCGCATTTTTAAAAAAAATACATGAACATATTCAATAAATAATACAAAACTCTACCGGGGATCAAACCCAATACCCTTACCTTGGTAGCGCGGCGACCTTACCACTGAGCCATCACCGACTGTATTTATCTATAACCGATAACACTATTCCAGTTCGAGTCACCGTTGAATTGTCTATTCTCAATACACTGTAGTTGTTTTCGGAAGCTAACGAATAACTTACGGAAAAAGACGGAATATGCATGAACCGTCAGGTCAAACCTTATCGACAATACATACATTTTGTTTTCAATGACCTGTCAACATTTGCATGACTACATTAGCTAAATTAGACTGTCAATTGAATTATCCTACTTATAGCCTTGTTCTTGTGATACACGTAATTGTACACAGTTAAAAATGCATTTAACCCTTTACCTCATAGCCTTAGTCTAGTTTTGAAAATAGGTAACTGCTTAAAGAAGGTTGAAAGTAAAGTAGAATGCGCCTTAAGGCGCATTCTGCTTTACTTTAAGCCTGCTTTAAGCTACCGTCTGATAGAATAAATAAACATTTCGTATGATTCATATTCATGACTGTATAAATTGGAACTATTTTCTTCAGTGGAGGAGTAAACGTAATGCGCTAAAAAGCCTTTCTATTGGGGAAAGGGTTAAAAAAATTAGCCAATGAATATGAAATCACCCTTGTTTTAACTCTTAGCATGCTAGCTGTGGGAAAAAAGTTGGATCCTGATGAAAAAGTCTGCACATAGATTTTTTTTAAAATCGCCTGTCAACATTAGCGAAATTAGTCTGTCAATTGAATAACCAAAAAAATATGGTCCTTAGTGATACCCGTATAATTGTATGAAGTTAAAAATGCATTAATATAGAAATTAGCCAATGAAAATGCATTCCTATTTGCATGTATTTATTTAACCCATTACTCCATGGCTTGTTTCTAGTATTGAAGAAAAGTGACTACATGTACTTAAAGCAGGTTGAAAGTAAAGCAGAATGCGCCGTATGGGGCATTCTGCTTAACATTCACTGCCTTCTTTAAGCTACCATTTGATAGGATATAGACAATATTTCTTATGGTGCATATTCATGACTGTATAAATTGGAACTATTTTTTCTCCAATGGAGGATTGATTGCATTAAAAGATGCTTCTATGGGGAAATGGGTTAAGTAATAACTAGTCTTCAAAATTAGAAACAGGCTATGGGGTAATTGGTTATGCAGTCATAGGATAAAACAAAAATATAGTACAATATACGGTATTATAATTCCCTGCTCATGGTAAAAAGTATCTTGAGCATTGTTTGCCGTGTTATAAATGTATCGTGTGCTTTGAGGACATGAAGGCTACAGTTTACTCCATGCATCAATTATTCAGTTAATAGAATGTAGTTAACCCTCGTTATCCCTTACACTACATGGGACAAGAACAAACATCCATTACAAACAGTGTAGACCCAGATCAGAGGGCTCCGTAAGGAGCCCTCTGATCTGGGTCTACACTGTTTGCCTTACTTTTTAGTATATTTCGGAGGGATCGCTTGAGAAGAAAACATAAATTGTTAAATTTTCAGAAATTGATGAGTCCATTTTAAAATTCATTGCTGTTAAAGTTTAACACTGATTTCACAGCCAGTCTCACAACAGAAACAATTTTTTTTTCTCTCGCATTACTTGATTAAAGCCTGTTTAAGTTCTTTAGAGTGATCAATTTCTTTCAATTACATGCTTTGTAATGCGCCCACAACAGTTAATTAAACACCGTGTTCTCACGGCTGGAGTTAAAATCTCGTTTTCCAATTAGTGCCTAGCATACCCACAAAAAAGAGACTTTGAAAGACTGACAATGATGCTGCAAAAAAATGCAAAAAGAGGCAGTCTCATTAGGGGTTTGATCTCAGTAGGGGATTGAAATGTTTGCAAGGAACTCCATTTCATATACAATCTTGTAGCAGTATTTGATATATATCCAACCCCAGATAAACTCAACATTTTAACCCATTTCCCCATAGCCTGTTTCTATTTTTGAAAATAGTTGACTACTTAAATCAGGTTGAAAGTAAAGCAGAATGCGCCTTAAGGTGCATTCTGCTTTGCTTTCAGCCTGCTGTAAGCTATAATCTGCTAGAATTAGGAAAATATTTCTTATGATTCTTATTTGTAACAGTATAAATTGAAACTATTTTCTTCAGTGGAGGAATAAATAAAAGGAGTATTTATGGGGTAATGGGTTAAAACATTTCTCCTATAATATTTCCTCTAAGCCCTATGTTGTGTAACCACTCATTAGAATCGTCTCATTGAGACGATTCTAATGAGTGGTAACAACATAGGGTTTGGGGGAGAAATAAGAAAGTTAAGTATTTGAAGTGTGCGCCTTATCTGCAGCTCTGTTTATATAGTAGAACACAGAAAAACCAAACCCTTCTGGATAGGGAAAATATTTGGTCTGGAAGAGAAGTTTGTACCAATTTAAATTAAGATGATTTTCAATGGTGAGTCAATAAAGACATGGTTGGGTAATTATTATGTTTTAGGGGTGAATGTATTAACCCTTAGCCCGCCAAATAAATTGTTGTCTGCTATATTTCTCGTCTGCTTCAAGTTTCAAAGTGCTTCAAAGTTGCTCAAAATTGCTGAAAATGTTGTACGAGTGTCAAACAGCTTGGATCCGGATGAGACGCCGAGTTACTCGGCGTCTCATCCGGATCCAAGCTGTTTGCATATGGAGTGGCAGGCTGTCGTGAGTGGCAGGCTAAGGGTTAACCCTTTGAACCTTAGTCCAGCATACGTAAAGGCGTCCTTTTCAAACACTATACATGTGAATTATACACTAGTCCTATGCAAACAGTGAAGACCAAGATCAGAGGGCTCAGGGACTTCACTGTTTGTCATAATGCTGAGTATTGACAAAAACAACCCTTAACCCATTACCCCATAAATATGCCTTTTTACACCTTTAATATATTCCTCCACTTTAGAAAATAGTTCTAATTTGTACAGTCATGGAAATATACCATAAGAAATATTTTTTATATTCTTAAAGATGATAGCTTTAAGCAGGCTGAAAGTAAAGCAGAATTAATGCCCCTAAGGGCGCATTCTGCTTTACTTTCAACCTGCATTAAGTGATCACCTGTCTTCGAAACTAGAAACGGGCTATGGGGTAATTGCCATGGTTAAAAGTCAGAAATGGACTAGACTGAAATGAAAAATGGAATTGTCCAATTAAAGTTTCAGGGAGGAAAGAGTTAAGGCACTGGGTAAAAGACTGTATGTATAAGGTTTTCAGTAGTTTCAAGTTTTATGAAGAGTTTAGAATGCACCTGCCTTTAATGTTTCTACTAAAGAGGAACACACCTTCAAAATGTATCACTTTTTTCACTGAATATGGAGGTTTTGAGAACATTTGTTGCATAAATGTGCATGGCAAAATAACAATGTAAATGGATAAAGGCCATTTCATTTCCTCCTCCTTGAAAGATAAAATTATATTTTCTTTTACAAGTAAAGTCACTCTTGTATTAAGTGACGACTCAATAACAGACCTTGTCATTGTGTAGTCTTAACCCTTTACCTGATAGCATTGTTTCTAGTATTGAAGATATGTGACTACTTAAAGCAGGTTGAAAGTAAAGCAGAATGCGCCCTAAGGTGCATTCTGCTTTACTTTAAGCCTGCTTTAAGCTATTAACTGCTAGAATAAGGAAAGTATTAAATATGACACATATTCATTACGGTATAATTTGGAACTATTTTCCTCAGCGGATGAATAAAATGAATGTGCTAAAAGTCGCTTCTATAAGGGAAAGGGTTAAGTGTAGGTGGTTGTTTAATGCAGGACACAAATCATAATGCAGAAAGCTCCTGTAAAGCTCCCTTTTACCTAAGTATCCTCTTCACTCGTTAGTCCGGACGCCTTAGCGAAAATTGACTATAAAGGTAATCAATTTAAATGGAAACTGGGAGATACAAGTAACATTGGACGAATATAGAGAAAAAACAGTTTTCTAACTGAAAATAACATTTAAAGTAATCAAACAACTTGATTGTTAAACAAATACCAGTTATTCAAACTAACCTTCGGCTGTAAATGCAGCGCCGCGAATTCTTACTAGGCCGGAAGTGTGACGTCATCATCCGGTAGCAAAGGCGCTTGTACACAACCGGGTCAAATTTATACTGCATATGAAAGTTCAATTTCCAGACATTTGCTACACCTAATAAACATTTAGTGTTATATTGGAAAATGTGTTATTCGGAATCATTTTACAAAGGGACATTAAAAAAATAAGGTACGTGGTCAATTTTGGTATTCATTTTTTGAATATATAATTTTCTTCAAAGTTTCACTAAAATTTCAAGGTTTTTTTAGCATTTTTTTTCGGCTATTATCTGTCCGCATCCAATACCTAACCGGAACCGCTTTTTGCGATGACGTAAGCAAACCGCACACGCCATATCAAGCGTTTTTGTGATCCTTCCGGACTCATGATAGGCTTCAGACTAGTGAGAATCGAGGATATATCTAGTTATCTAATGGAAACATGGAAATACTAAAAATATTTCAAAAATCTCTCAAGATGGTAGCTTAAAGTAGGCTGAAAGTAAAACAGAATGCTCCCTTAATGGAGCATTGTTTTACTTTCAGCCTGCTTTAAATCTGGCCACCACTCTTTGAAACTAGAAATATCTGGTTATATTGGATAAGGGGGTAAATGTCTTTTTTTTCTTCAAAATTTCAACTGCTGAAATTCTAAAACTTACTCATTCTTCTGTATTTCAAGAGATGCAATTCTGGTGACAAAAAGCCCCTATAATGGGAGAAGTAAAATTCAAACATGACACGAGGAAAGAAATACACTCTAGATGAGCTGTTACAGTGCAGGCCTGTTTCTAATTATGAAGACAGGTCACCACTTGAAGGCTTGAAGCAGATTGAAAGTAAATCATAAAGCCCTGCTTTAAGCTACCTTCTGCTAAGATATGGGAAATATTTCTTGTTGTGCATATTCATGACTGTTACCTCTTTTCTTTAGTTGCAGAAAAAAGGTATAAAAAGATGTATCTAAGGATGTAATGGGTTGATATCAAATGAGGAAAAGAAATACACTTAGATGTGACAGAGCAGTCAAACATTGTTGATAAGTTTTATCTTTGTTATCCCTCAAAAAAACTACACAGATCTAGAACTATCATACTGACCCGCATAACTGATCATTTAACCCATTCATCCTAAAATATAGATCTTTTTCTACCTTTCATTTATTTACCTTTCCTAAGAAAATAGTTCCCCATTATATTTATGAAAATGCACTATAAAGAAAATAGTTCCAGTTTATACAGGCATGAATATGTGTCGTAAGAAACATTTTCTATATTCTAGCAGATGGTAACTTACAGCATGTTAAAAGTAAAATCAGAATGCATCATAAGGCACATTCTGCTTTACTATCAGCCAGATTTAACCCTTTGAACCCTAGTCCCGCATATAGGCATCCTTTTCAAACAGTATACATGTGAAAAGTGCACTTGTCCTATACAAACAGTGAATACCCAGATCAGAGGGCTCCTTATGGAGCCCTCTGATCTGGGTCTTCACTGTTTGTCAAAATACAAAAAATTGACAAAAACAACCCTTAAAAGTCAGAAATGGACTAGACTAAAATGGAAACTTGGATTGTCCATTTGAAGTTTTAGGGAGGAAAGAGTTAAGTGGTTAACCATCTTCAAAAGTAGAAACAGGCTATGGGGTAAAGGGTTAATGAAGATCTTTAAACACAGGTAGCAGCTTAACTCATTATCCCCTCAGACTTCCAATGGACAATTCCACTTTGCAATAAAGGCTGGTCCATTTAGACTATAAATTTTAGGGTTGTTTTTTGTAATACATGTACAATGTAAATTGCAAATTGACAAACAGTGAAGTCCCAGATCAGAGGGCTCCTGCAGGAGCCCTCTGATCAGGGACTTTACTGTTTGTATAGGACAAGTGTACTCTTCACAGGTACACATTTGGTAAAGGATGCATATATGCGTCACTAGTGCTAAATGAGTTAATGCTACTTATGCTATAGGTCAAGGTCATTCGCTTCTCATTTCGGTCGTAGTCTACAGGAAACTTTACCCCCATCCTGACAAGTTTTCTACTAGAAGCTTTCTACTTTACTTTCAGTCAGCTGTAAATGTTTGAACCCTAATCATGCACATTATGCATCTTTTGCAAACAGTGTCCATGTAAAGAGTATGTTTGTTCTATGCAAAAGAAGCCCTCTGATTTTAACCCTTAGCCTGCCACTCACGACTATAGCTCCATATGCAAACAGCTTGGATCCGGATGAGACGCCGAGTAACTCGGCGTCTCATCCGGATCCAAGCTGTTTGACACTCAGACAACATTTTCAGCAATTTTGAGCAACTTTGAAGCACGTCTTTGAAACTTGAAGCAGACGAGAAATATAGCAGACAACAATTTATTTGGCGGGATAAGGGTTAATGGTCTGCACTAGCTGTTTGTCATATTGCAATACATTGAGAAAAACAAGACTAACAATAAGTAATATAGGACTAGACTAAACTGGAAACAAGAATTGTCCATTTGAAATTTCAGGGAGCAAAGAGTTAAGCAATAACTTGGCTTTAAAAAATACTGCGTAACTTTGACGTGCAATTGACTTGCAGTTACAATTATAGCTTTATTAGGGGGCTTCTATAAGCAGTGTTTCACACTATTAGATTGTATTGAAACTGTATGTTATGATTTTAGATTGACATAAAATGATCTGTTGATAGCAATTAGTGTAACCATACAACTTATTTAATAGTCTTTTAATAAGGAAACATGATGAAATCTACAGATAGATAACTTCTAAATGCAGAACAAAAGTAATGCAAAAATGTCTTCCTAGATCTTTCTGCATTATATTTGTCCTCCACAAAGCTGCCACCTGTCTAAGACTGCTAATTGATATTCGTCAGTATGGTACATGTAGCAGGTTAATACAAGTTTGTATGTTTTATAATCTTGGCGCTGACATAAGCATTGATTGTTAACGCTTTTAATGCCAAGTTATATTGTTGTCTGCAACAAATGCTGTCTGCTACTGTTCTAAAAGTAGAATATTTCTCCAAACATCTTTTTGAATTAAGGTTATAGTGTCTAGCAGTTTAGATCTGGATGAGTTGCTGAGTGACTTGGCATCTCATTTCAATCCAATCTGAAAGTAAAGATAATTATTGTTTGGCTGTTAGCATTCAAAGAGTTTACTACTAGCAAGCTAGGGGCGAAATTGTAATAACTTTTGCAAACAAGTTGGACCAAGATGAGACGCCAGATAATACAGCGTCCCATCAGGATCCGAACTGTATGACACTCTGACCCTGTTCTAAAAAGAAATTAAGAAGATTTTGTTTTTAGACCAGTAGCAGACGACAAATTGTTGCAGACGTATTAATTACCCAGCATTCAAAGAGTTAAGTAAAATTCCTCAATGTCTTCTCCCCTTTGAGAACATTGTCACAAATTGCAACATTAACAATAGGCAAGGTTATCAGATAGCTTCGTTTGGAGGTTTAAAATATTAAAATACTGCCAAACTTATGTTAACTCTAATCATGCTAGCGGTGAAATCATATTAACATTTGCAAACAGTTTGAAACCTTATGAGATGCCGCATTATGCGGCACCCCATCAGAATTCAAACCGTTTTGACACTCTGACATGTTTTGAAATGAACATTTGAAAATTCTATTTTTAGAACAGTAGCAGACGACAATTGTTGCAGACGAAAACATTACCCAGCATGCAAAGAGTTGAGCCGCCATTCTAAAGAAGAATCCTTGAGTAGTCTTTTTGGAAGGTGACAGCTTACTGCAGATCCAAATTGTTTGACACACTGACCATGTTTTGAAAAGAAATTTAGAAAACTCTATCTTTAGAACAGTAGCAGATGACATATTATTGCAGAAGAAAAAAATTACCCAGCATGCAAAGAGTTCAAGATTGTTTTATTTGTTCAAGCAGACAACTCGGTCAATTGAAGTACAGTTCACAATTTCATTGTTTCAATCAGATAAGTAAATTTATGAACAGATCTTTTGTATTGTTATTGGTAAGGCAGGTCTTTAGCCCTTGTATTCTGGGTAATTATTTCGTCTGCAACAATTATCTTCTGCTGCTGTTCTAAAATTAGAATTTTCTAAATTTCTCTTCAAAACAGGGTCTGAGTGTCAAACAATTTGGATCCTGATGAGACGCCGCATTAGGCGGCCTCTCATCGGGATCCAAACTGTTTGCAAAATTTATCATTGTTTCACTGCTAGTGTGCTTATAGTGTTAATCCTTGAATGGAGTAGACCCAGTATTACATATACTTTAAAACAGTATAGATCCAGATAAGAAGCTTGAGTAACCTGGTTTATGATCTCCAAATCAAATTGTTTAGCTTAGGATACAATTTGAATAATTTTTAGAAAAGATTATTCAAATTTGAAAGTTCAGTTGAGGACATTTTGAGTGGGCCATATTTTTTATAGGGATCAAGGGGTTAAGTATTGTTTAGATTTAATTAGTGGGTATCATATTGCACCTAGCTCACCTCACCATGTATAATAGTATGTGTAGTGGTCGCTAAGGCTAGAGGTCTGGACTTAAATTGTAATTTCAAAGTGAGTTTTTTTCTTTCTTCAACCCATCGATTACTCATTAGAGTTTTACTTTCAGCTTGATTTAAACTACCATCTGCTAGGATATAGGAAATAATTGCTATGATATGCATATTCACAACTATATAAAGTGGAACTTCAGTGGAGTAATAAATTAATGACGTAAAAAGGTGTATTCATGATGAAATGTGTTAAATCCTTTGGGTTTTGATTTGTTACTCAACATAGAAACTGACTACAATGAAAGGTATTTTGAGTGGATCACCTACAGTGGAGAATCTGTTATTCTTTCCCGTTTAAACGCAAACGTACGCAAACGCAAAACACTAAAACGTAGAAAAGTACAACTTTTGGACAATTCTGATAATTCATGTTTATCTTGGTGGCAAACAGTTTGGAGCCTGATCAGACGCCGGGTTACCCGGCGTCTGATCTGGCTCCAAACTGTTTGCACTGCAAATAATAGTTTTAGCGTAAACGTGTTTATTGGGAAAGAATAACGTTTTCTCCACTGTACACATTGATACACTGTTTGATTTTATTGTCAAAAATCACTGCCTGCATTGTTTAGCCCTTTTAATGTTTTGGTCTGCATAAACTAGTCTTCTGTTACTGTTCTTAAAATAGAATTTTCTAAATTTCTTTTTAAAATAAAATCAGCATGTCAAACGTTTGGATCCTGATGTGATGCTGCATTATGTGGTGTCTCATAAGGATCCAAACTGTTTGCAAAGATTATCATAGTTTCACCACTAGCATGCCTACGGTTAAACCATTTGAGTGTGAAAAATGATTTGTTTATCAATCGACTAGGATAAAGATTAGACATAGTGTAACAGGACTGTTGCTTTTATAATATTTCTGAAATTATGGAGGAGGAGGAGCTTTCAGAATTTAGGCACATTATAGATTGTTAAACTGTATTAATTAATAATATTCAAGTTTTAAAAGATTTAGACTAAAGGGGCAAAGAAAATGAGACATTTTGTGTATTGAGTGATTGCAAGTCGTGACATAGATACGTTTCCGTGACTCAGCGCTGCCACCCACTTTGTTTCAAGTTTTCCATTTAGTGAAAAAACAATAACAAAAATTCATTGTGAAAGATCAGAACCATGGTAGGGTATGTTTCATTATAGCTAAAATAGGATTTTACTCTTTCTTCTATAATGTACAGTTGCCAGATGTAGTATAATTAAAGGAACGTTTGAACTGTCTTGGTGTAGAGTAAGCTTTTATAGTGAAGTGGTATTCTAGAGCACAGTCAATATGGGACCCAGGTTCGAACCCCAGTTATATTCATTAAGTAGATCTGTTTTCTTCAGTGGAGTGATAAATTAATCAATTACCCTATAAATACGTCTTGCCATACTTTTAATTTATTCTTCCACTCAAGAAAAAGTTCCAATTTACACAGTCATGAATATAGACTAATATGTATCATTAGAAATATTTTCTACAATCTAGCAGATGGTAGCTTAAAACAGGCTGAAAGTAAAGCAGAATGCGCCTTAGAGCGCATTCTTCTTTACTTTCAACTTGCTTTAAGTGATAATTTATCTTAAAGGCTTTGGAGTAATAAAATAAAGGTGTAAAAAGGTGTATTTATGGAGTAATGGGTTTAGAAGACTAATGACAGGGTGAGGTATGTATGTGAAGTACCGTTACATATAGTAGGTTACCGTACATATAGCCTGTAGCTATATGAGCCACGATTGCTATGCCTCATTACTGGTCATTGGTCATCTTATCTGATTGGAGAGTGGTCAAACATCACTGAATCTTACATTATAGTTGGCAAAAAGTGAATGACATATAATAATAACAATAACCCTATGAATTTGTTACCTCTACTGCTAGTAGGATTTTAACGGCGTTTTAACTAGATTAAAGTTTTCTAATTGTTTGAAATACTAATTTGGAATATTGTATCTAACTAACAGTGAGTGATATACATGTAGTACATTGTACTTTGGTTTTGGTTTGGTGAACTAATATGTGTACATTTTAACCCTTTCCGTCAAAAAGGGTCTTTTAGCATATTTAATTCATTTTTCCTAACTATAGAAAATGGTTCCAATTTATATGTCATGGACATTTACCGTAAGAAATATTTCCTATATCCTAGCAGATGGTAGCTTAAGAAAATAGTTCCAATTTATACAATCATGAATAAATGTAATAAGAAATATTTTCTATATATTAGTTGGTGGTAGCTTAAAGCAGGCTGAAAGTAAAGCAGAATGTGCCTTAAGGCACATTCTGCTTCACTTTCAATCTGCTTTAAGTGGTAACCTATATCTAATACTTGAAACAGGCTATGGGGTAATGGGTTAAGGCACATTCTGCTTTATTTTTCAGCCTGCGTTAAGCTTCAATCTGCTAAAATATAGAAATTATTTATTTGGTTCATGTTTATGACTGTATATATTGGAACTACTAGCTTGCTTTAGTGGATGAATGAATTAACCCTTTACCCAATAGCCTGTTTCTAGTTTTAAAGAAAGATGATCATTTAAAGCAGGTTGAAAGTAATTAAAGCAGAATGCACCTTTAAGATGCATTCTGCTTTACTTTCAGTCTGCTTTAAGCTATTATCTGCTAGGATATAGAAAATATTTCTTATGATACATATTCATGACTGTATAAAAGGGAATGTTTTCTTGATTGGATGAATAAATTATAGGTGTAAAAAGGCGTAGTTATGGAGGAATGGGTTAAATGGGCTAAAAGGTGCTTCTATGGGGGAAATGGTTAATGTCTATACTGTCATAGGCAAGCAGTGGTAGTCCAAGATTAGATGCTGCTAAATATATCACATTATTACTGTGTACACTGTCACTAAGAAGGGTTCTGCTTTCATCTTGCTTTCAGCTGTCACAAAAAACAGTGATCATAATGGATGGAACTTCAAAAGTATGTTTAAGTTTGATATAGATGATGTGAACTTGAAATAGTTTGAAAGTATTTGGCAAAATGCTTCACTTTCAGTTTGGTTTAAGCTTTGACTATCTTTTAGGATATTAAAACTAATATGTGTATATTCATGACTTTATAACTATAAAGTGAAACTATTTTCTCAGAGGCGTAAAAAGGTGTCCTTATGGAGTAATGGGTTAATGAAAATGTGATAATTGAATTCCCAGACAAGTGGTGTCATTCTGTTGACTCAAGCGTAATTAGGCTAGAGTTACCTGACCTGGCAGACAATCCTACTCTCCCACACTTTAACACACACAGATAGTATCAGTTATGGCCCCTGGCAGTGTTGGTAGTTTTGCACTAGTTTTACCCATGAGTACAGTGGAGACACCATTCTTCTTTCCCGTTTAAACGAAACGAAACACAAACGTAAAACACAAAAACGTAGAAAAGTACAACTGTTGGACAATTCTGATAATTCATGTTTATCTTGGTGGCAAACAGTTTGGAGCCTGATCAGACGCCGGGTAACCCGGCGTCTGATCTAGCTCCAAACTGTTTGCAATAGAAATAATAGTTTTAGCGTAAACACTTTTATTGGGAAAGAATAACTTTTTCTCCACTGTGACAACCCAGCACAGTGACCTACCTATAATCAATTATTTTAACCGATTACCCCCTAAATACGCCTTTAATTTATTACTTCACTGAAGGAAATAGTTCCAATTTATACAGCAATGAATATCCACCAAAAGAAATATTTCTTTTATCCTAGCAGGTGGTAGCTTAAAGCAGACTGAAAGTAAAGCAGAATGTGCCTTAGGCACATTCTGCTTTACTTTACGCTTGCTTTAAGCGGTCACCTATTTTCAATACTAGAAACTGGCTATGGGGTAATGGGTTAAATGATCACCTATCTTCAAAAATAGAAACAGGCTATGGGGTAATGGTTAAAGCAAACAGATTAGACCCTGATGAGATGCCACAGTATGTGGTGTCTCATCAGGGTCTACACTGTTTGCTATTTCATATGAAATGATCTGCTCTTTGGACAAACACTGCATCTTCTAGCACACTGATTGCAATATCCATGCATAAATGGGTTAACCCTTTCCTCTCAACTTATTCTAATATATGTCAAAATGACAAAAAAGTAAAGACCCTGATCAGAGGGGTTCCTTAAGGAGCCCTCTGATCAGGGTCTACACTGTCTGCATAGGACAAGTGTGCTCCTCACAGGTACACTGTTTTCAACTGTCACATATATGCAGGGACCTGCTAATAAATCAGGGTCTGCACAGCTTGCAATGCTTTATAGTTTTATATACTACATTATATATTTTTGGGGGGGACTTACATCATGAGAATCAATGAAACCATGTCTGAATATTGCAGACTACTGCTGAGAAAATTTCGCATTTTAAGCATTTATAAAACCTGTATTAAAAAATTAGCAAACAATTATCATTGCACTAAGTTTTGACTACCGTTGTTTAGAAAATATGCCTTTATATTATTCCTAACGACCACTGAAGAAAAAGTTCCACTTTATACAGTTATGAATATGCACCATAAGAGATATTTTCTATATCCTATCAGATGCTAGCAAAGCTTAAGCTTTTAAAGCAGGCTGAAAATAATGCTACTTTCAACCTTCCTTAACCCTTTCCCCAATAGAAGCGCCTTTTAGCAAATATGATGTATTCCTCCGCTGAAGAAAATAGTTCCAATTTAATCAGTCATGAATATATATTATAGAGAATATTTGTTACATTCTAGAACATGATAGCTTAAAGCAGGCTGAAAGTAAAACAGAATGCGCCTTATGGCGCATTCTGCTTTACTTTCAACCTGCTTTAAGTAGTCACCTATTTTCAATACTAGAAATAGGCTATTGGGTAAAGGGTTAAGTAGTCACCAGTTAAAGACTAGAAACTCAATTCAATTCAATTCAATTCTTCTTTAACAGGCTATGGGGTAAAGCGTTAATACAAACTGTAAATAAACTATATGTATAGTAAAAATTAGCAGACAATTATCGTTGCACTGTAAGAAAATTACTTAATTGTAAATATTGGGGAACTGCTATTAGTACTTCATAGCTATAATTGTAAGGCAAATAATTCAAGCTGATTGCCTGCACCTGGTCAATTCCCTTCCATATACAGTTAACGTTGATACCCTGTATCAACCCGTTACTCCATAAATACACCTTTTAACCCATTACTCTATAGCCTTTTTTCTCGTATTGAAAATAGGTGACCACTTAAAGCAGGTTAAAAGTAAAGCAGATTGCGCCTTATAAGGCGCATTCTGCTTTTCTTTCATCCTGCTTTAAGATTCCATTTGCTAGGATATAGAAAATATTTCTTATCGTACATTATTTATAACTTTATAAAGTGAAACTATTTTCTTCAGTGGAGGAATAAGTGAATTAGGCATAAAAGGTGTATCTATAGGGTAATGGGTAAATGCCTCTAATAATATTTAATTCCTACAATTAGAAAGGTAGATCTAGTCCTTTAAGACTAAGCAAGGAAAATTTGGAAATTAATCATGATTGATATTTCAATTGTTTTACAGATAGAAGCTGAATTAAAGCAGGCTGAATTTGAGTAAAGCAGAATGTTCTTTCATTGCTTCTCCTTTCTTAACCAATTTCCCCATAAATACGCCTATGTGCACCTTTAATTTATTCCTCCAGAGAAGAAAAAAGTTCCACTTTATACAGAAATGAATACTGTAATCATACCAAAAGTACAATGTTCTATATCCTAGCAGATGGTATCTTAAAGAAGGCTGAAAGTAAGGTGCATTCTGCTTTACTTTCAACCTGCTTTAAGTGGTCACCTATCTACAATACTAGAAACGGGTCATGGGGTAAAGGGTTAAAGGCGTAATCTTTGTTTTAGATCAGTTACCTACCAGTATCTATATATCTAATACATGTACATGTTACAGTTTCATTGATTATCACTCAGGATATATGATTGATATATCAGTACTAAATACTGGAGAAATTAAATGATCCATTTACCTTTGGTATGAATATTTTATATCTATTGTTCCTGTATGAAGCATATTGCTAGTTTCAATAGGTGATTAATTGATCAGCGGGGAGTATTATCTATACTACAGTTCCCAGGTGTTAATCATTTTCTTGTCGTTCATATTTGTTGTCGTATCAATAATTAATAATTATTAATATCTTGTCTAGACAGGAAATGTATACCAAAATAACACCTATGAAGGGACTATTGACTATTGAATATTGGGATTTATTACACCATTACCCCATAAATACGCCTTTTTACGCATTTGATTTGTTCCTCTACTCAAGAAAATAGTTTCATTTCATAGTTCATACTGTCACAAATAAAAATCATTAGAAATATTTTCTATATTCTAGCAGATGCTAGATTAAAGCAGGCTGAAAGTAAAGCAGAATGCGCCTTAAGGCACATTCTGCTTTACTTTCAACCTGCTTTAAGTGGTCACATATCTTCAAAACTAGAAACAGGCTATGGGGTAATGGGTTAAGACAGGTGGCTGCTTAATCATTAAGCCTTTATGCAACACAAAAGCAATGCAGAATGCTCCTGTAGGAGCTTTTTGCATTGCTTTAATCTTGCATTATGTTGTTACATAATTTAATCCTTTACTCTATAACCTGTTTCTAGTTTTGAAGTCAGGTGACCACTTAGAGAAAGTTAAAAGTAAAGCAGAATGTTCCTTAAGGCAATATCTGCTTTACTTTTAATCTGCTTTAAATTACTACATGTTAGGATATAGAAGATATTTCTTATGCATACAAATTCATGACTTTATAAAGTGGAACTGTATTCTTCAGTGAAGAAATGGATAAAATAAAGTCTGAGAATGGTATTATTAGCCAGGGTCCATGCACATGTTTATAAAGCATTTGAGTTGAGTCTGAAATCCTGCCTAGACTCAAATCTGACAAATCAAAATTCTCGATGAACAAAGTCAGACTCAACTCAAATGCTTTATAAGCACTGGACTTTGAGTCAAACCGAAGTGTAAGAGATGTTTTGCAAGTCTGAAGCCTGAGAATGTGTTTGTTCATAAAATTAAATCTTTGCATGCTAGCGGCGGATATATCCACCATAATGATTGCCTTTGCAAACAGTTTGGATCCAGTTGAGACACCGCGCAACACGGCATCTCATCAGGATCCAAACTGTTTGCCATTCTGACCCTGAATTTAATTTTTTTTTTGAAAAAGCTAATTTTGGATCGATAGCAGACGACAAATGTTGCAGACGAAAAAAAATTCCCAGCATTCAAAGAGTTAATGACAATTGTTGAATGAGACACTCCAGCAATAAACATAGGCATTCCTTTGATAATCTGTAGACTGCATACTCACTGCTATAAACTCTGTGTAACACATTCAACCCTAATGATGAGTATACAGTCTTGTTATTTACGAACAGTATACCTGTGAAGAGTGCACTTGTCCTATGCAAACACTCCCCAAACAATGTAGACCCTGATCAGAGGGCTCCTACAGGAGCTCTCTGATCATAGTTTACACTGTTTGTCATTTTGCAATATATTGTTCAAGTCAACCCTTAATTAATAAGCAAAAATGAACTAGAAATAATTAGAAATTTGAATTGTCAATTAAAAGTTTCGATGCATCTCACAGCTTAAAGCAAGCTGGAAAAAAGTACAATGTTTCTTTAGGAGCATTCTGCTTTATTTTTAGCTTTCTTTAAGCAACTATCTGTCTTCATTACCTAAAATAATCTATTGAAAAATGGTTTCTGCCGAAAAAATGCCATCTGTTGAAAAATATGATCTGCTCAAATTCTCGAAAGTCGTCTTTTTTCTCTACATTTTGAAAAAGATTGTCCATTAGTGATGTCTGTGATGAATACAGTTTAGATCTTGATCAGAGAGTTATTTGGGGTCGGATCTGGATCTGTCTCCCACAATGGTGTGCAATACTCATTAGGCTGTATTCACCACATCAATTTGTTAGCTGATAGGCTGGTGGCTGGAACTGATAGTAGTATTACAGCCCATCTTGAATCAAGCTACCCTGTTGGTAGTAGAAACATTGCTTGTCTTTGATACAAGTTGTTGCTTAATGCAGGATAAAAATAATGCAGAAAGCTCCTTCAGGAGCTTTCTGCATTATTTCTATCCTGCATTAAGTAGTCATCTGCATTTAAAGAATTCAATACTACTTTTACAACTTTTGGCTTTAAGTGAAGTTTTGATTCCGGTTTCCTGTTTCAGATTGGTGTAGTCTGGTTTCCCGTGGCTGTTAAGGTGACACCCCGCCACACCGTATCACTTCCTGTACGTGAGGACTTTAGTCAACACAACAAGTTTTTCGAATTGTAAGAACTAAGAAAGGGGTACTGTCCGGTTTGGATTACCAAATAAAGGTATGAATAACAATTTAAATTCTATGTGTTACATTTTATGCAAACGAGAGTGAATTGTAAACTTTTCTCAAACAGAAATATACACCATGGATAGGTACGCTTTCTCCTATAGCTTGTTTTCAATGTTTATCCCATTACCACATAAATACGCCTTTTCACGCCTCTAATCTTTTTCTTCACTGAAGAATATTGTTTCAATTTATATGGTCATGAATATGCACTGCAAGAAATATATTCTATATTCTAGCAGCTGGTAGCTTAAAGCAGGCTGAAAGTAAAGAAGAATGTGCCTTAAGGCACATTCTGCTTTACTTTCTGCCTGCTTTAAGTGGTCACCTGTCTTCAAAACTAGAAACTCCCTATTGGGGAAAGGGTTAACACAGGCTGAAGGTAACACTTTATTCTTTACTTTCAGCCTGCTTTAACCCAGTACCCCTTAAGTACGCCTTTTTACGCCTTTAATTTATTTATCCACTGAGGAAAATAGCTCCAATGTATACAGTTATGAATATGTTTGATAAGAATTATTTTCTATATTCTAGAAGATTATAGCTTAAAGCAGGTTGAAAGTAAAGCAGAATGCACATTAAGGCACATTCTGCTTTACTTTCAACCTGCTTTAAGTGGTCATGTATCTATAAAACTAGAAACAGGCTATGGGGTAATGGGATAAGCACTGAGCTATCAGCTATCAAGAAAAGTTTCATATCTTCTATCATGTTCTGTGCCATAAGCCATATGAAAGTTTTCCTGCATCTTTGAGGAAAAACTAAATCAACTAAAGGGTGTTAAAGACTAAGGGTATATAAAGACAAAAATTATTGCAACATTGGTTGAAATATGAGAATTTCTGCAAACAGTTCGGAAGCAGATGAGCAGCCATATAATCTGGATTCTGGGTCCATGCTTATAAAGCCTTTGAGTTGAGTCTGAAATCGTTCTCAAGCATTTGATTGGTCAGATGTGAGCCTAGGCTCAAATCTGACCAATAAAATGCTTGAAAATCAACACAGACTCAACTCAAATGCTTTATAAGCGCTGGACCTGGCTTCTACACTTTTCACACTTTAAATACTAAATATTATTGACTAGGAATAGATATCAAATTTGACCACTTAAAGCAGGTTGAAAGTAAAGCTGCTTTGCAGAATGTGCCTAAAGGAGCATTCTTGTTTACTTTCAGCCGGCTTTATGCTACCATCTGCTAAGATAAAGGATACGTTTCTTATGTTGCATAATCATAGCTGTATAAAGTGGAATCTTTTTTCTTTAGTACAAGAATGGATTAAAGACATAAAATGTGTATCTATGGGATAATGGGATAATTGGTTGTAAACATAAAAGAAAATTTTCAATTTTGTTGGCAACTAATTTAACCCTTTCAAATTCACAGCAATTTTCTAGTTTAGAAAACAGGTTACCACTTAAAGCAGGTTGAAAGTAAAGCAGAATGCACTTAAGATACACTCTATAAGCTTCTATCTGGAAAAATACTTGAAATTTATAATCTATGATTTATTTGCAGACTTGCTCAGATAGGAATACATGCCTTTAACCCTTTACCCCATAGCCTGTTTCTAGTTTTGAAAAAATCAGGTTGAAAGTAAAGCAGAATTAAGGTGCATTCTGCCCTACTTTCAGCCTGCTTTAAGCTACAATCTCCTATAATATAGAAAATATTTCTTATAACACATATTTATAACCATATAAATTGGAACTATTTTTTTCAGGTAGGGTTTAAATTTTGGGCGTAAAAAGGCATATTAATTTTGTTGGGTAATGAGTTTTTAATATAAGAACTATTAGAGGCTTTTGTAATGCATATTTATGGAGTAATGGGTTAAAGCAGAAAATATTTTCTCATGTATCATTGAGGGTTAGTTGCATGTAAAGTCCCCCAAGGCCTTGCCAGTTGTATCTCCATGTCTCTGGCTCTCATGAGGAGATTTATGTGGACCATTGTCACAGTCATAAAAGATAAACACTGCTGCGCTACAGTCTCCAATTTAGTGTACTTAACCCTTTCCCACATAGCATATCTCTAGTACTGAATATAGGTGTCCTCTTAAAGCAGGTTGAAAGTAAAGCAGAATGCGCTTTAAGCGCATTCTGCTTTACTTTCAGCCTGCTTTAAGCTATCATCTGCTAGAATATAGAAAATATTTTGTATTATACATATTTATGAATGTATAAATTGGAACTATTTTCTTCACGGCAAGAATAAACTGAATGCGCTTCTATGTGGGAAAGGGTTAACCCTTGCACCTGCTGCTATGTGGTATACGTTGGCTGCATAATA
Source organism: Gari tellinella (assembly GCA_922989275.2). Taxonomy (NCBI): domain Eukaryota; kingdom Metazoa; phylum Mollusca; class Bivalvia; order Cardiida; family Psammobiidae; genus Gari; species Gari tellinella. The sequence goes on from OV277867.1 coordinate 59,717,638, forward strand.
TTGTCATCTGCTTCTGCTCCAAAAATAGAATTTTCTTCATTTCATTTCAAAACAGGGTCAGAGTGTTTAACAGTTTGGATCCTGATAAGACGCCGCCTAATAGGCGGCGTCTCCTCAGGAACCAAACTGTTTGTAAAGGTTATCATGGTTTCACTGATAGTGTGCTAAAATTTAATTGTCAGCTGCAAAAGTTGTTGTCTGAAACAATTATTGAAAGTTGATTTAAAGACTAAAAGGCATTTTATTTCAGAAAATATCATCTAGAGTGTCAAATAGTTTGCATCCAGACAAGATGTGGGTTCATGCATTTGGTATCTGATCTGGATCTTTACTGTTATCACAACTTTCCCACAGTGTTAAATGTCATCTGCTTAAAATGTTATCTGCTTAAATTCTGAAATTTATTTCTTCGCTTTCTTTACAGAAATCTGAGTCAATTTACAAACAGTTTGGATCCTGATCATGCCCCACATTTTGTAGGCTGATTTGGAGCCTAGTTGTTTGCATTGGTCTTCATGGTCTGAATGAAATAAAAGCTTGGTTCTCAGCATTGAAAGGGTTAAGTTCCTCCTATCAAATAGTAATAACTTCCCTAATGGCTGGGAACCATTTGGCCTGAGTTATGACCCATTGTACCCAAGTATTAAGATAATATATACAGTTAGATCTGTCCTCTGTCACTATTCCATTTAACATTATAGGGGTGGCCCTTAGAGACGAACCTCTTGTATTAAGTGCAGAACAAAAAATGATACAGTATGCTTGAAAATGAGCACCAGTTATTACTTTTGTTCTGCATTAAGTTCTCATCAGACAGCTTGTGCATCCTAATTTAATTTGTTGTTAAATGCAGGTGTGACAGTCCTTGGTCACTCACAGCCATTTATCTTTTATTTGGCATAACTTTAGCATGTTGTCTGCTTTATTTTGTTATCTGCTTTGCAATCCATGTCTTTGCCAACATGTATAGCAGCAACTCCTTTGTGTTTCAAGAAAATTAAAACAGGTGTCAAAGAGTTTGAATTGTGACTTGAATTCTAATTCTGCTCATTTTATTAGCTTTTGACCTTTCTGCACCCTAACGGTGAAACCCAAAACCTTGATTACCTTTGCAAACAATTAAGACTCTGAGTTACTTGGCATCTCACCAGGATCTAAACTGTTTGATGCTCTGATCTTATTATAAAAGAAAATTTTGGAAAAAAACTAGTTTCAAAATTGCTGCTGACAACAATTATTGAAGACACCTATAGAAAAGTTAAAATAATTTGTGGCTCCAAAATTGGCTTGTGCTCTACCTGCTCATGACTTTATCTCACCTTTAAAATGCTGATGTTTCAAGTCCAATCTTCCAGTTTCCGATAAATACAAAGTTTGCCTTGGTAATCAAAAGGTTTTATCCAAAACTATTTTAAAGGTACATGTATGACAAACAGTGTAGACCCATATCAGAGGGCTCCTTTAGGAGCCCTCTGATCTGGGTCTACACTGTTTGCTTAGGATGTATATATCTGGTTCCCATACTGTAAAGGTTAACCCTATCTATGAGGTTGACCATAGCTGACATTAATGACTAGGGCTGTTGCACTCAAGCAATTAGGAAAGAATAAGAAATATTTTCAGCTTCTCAGTGCAACTGCAATCTTAGACTTACTCAGAAATTGATGAAATTTTAATTAGATTTTTACATTTAAACGAGCTACATGTACATGTATCTGACAGGCTCTTTGGATGTCAAACAGTTACGATATTGGATCATTTAACTAAAAATTAACAAATTGTATTGAAATACATTTTTACCAATAATTTTGAAACAATTGATTTTAACCTCTTTCCTCCAAAGTCATATGTGCATGCAAATTCTAAAGGAGCATTCTGCTTTACTTTCAGCCTGTTTACCTTTTATTCCATAGATACACATTTTAACATCTTTTATTTTTTCCTCCACTTAAGGAAGTTAAGCTGCCATCTGGAAACACATTGGAAAAAGCCTTTTAATGTTTCATGTTGAGATTTCTAAGTGGGCATGCTTTCCTTAGTGTAGAAATAATTAGAGGCTTATAAAATTAATGGAGGAATGGGTTAAATATGTTGAACAGAACAGAACATTCTTTATTTCTCACAGTTTACAAATAAAAATTAAAGTTATGTGAACAAATATAGGTCAATAATTTCATGTAAAAGGTTGACAATTTTCAAAGACAGTGGTAATGTGGTTTGATATCTGGAGCTTTGATGAGAGTCAGTGTAACTGACCATGTATCAGAAAACAGTTGAGTCCATTTCAAATTTCAGATCGCATGATTTATTGGTTTCAAATTTTGAGTGACTGTCAAAAGGTTATTGCCATGTTATAACGGTTGGTGTAATTTGACTATAAAGTTGTTTCCATGTTACGATGACAGTCAGACATGTATTACGAGACAGGAAGAACATCGTGCCTCATTTGTACAGCTGTCACTCAAACTACAGTCAATCTTGTATTAAACCGCTCACAAAATAGGGTATATGTATATTTATATAATTAGTCTATATGACAGGTGGCAGCTTAATGCAGGACAAAAGTAATGCAGACAGCTCCTATAGGAGCTTTCTGCATTACATTTGTCCAGCATTTAACCAGTGCCTGTCATTAAAGATATTCCTCATTCGATGGTTGCTTAATACAAACGTCTCTCATATTAGTCACATGACCAGTCTATGGCTAGGGGTCATTTTGGTGCAAGTTATTTTATACCCTACTTGTATAGCATTGGTATAACTGAGTAACATGAAAAAATACTTGAAATGCCATCAGTGATTTATTTCCAGAACTTACTAGCTATTAGCAAGTGTGTGTGTTTTAGTGCATTTTGTTAACATTACATAGTTGCAGGATTTGTTGTGTTTATATGTCATCATTTTGGCAGCTCAGTATATTAATCAAAATTTGTTTAGTCTCTGCAAATGTCAATGTCTTTAACCCGTGCAGTGACAGAGTATAATATAGAGTAAAGTGCTAATGTACATACAGTATCAATGTATGTACATTTACGATACTGTATGTACATTTACCCTTTAATCCATACCCTGTTTCTAGTTTGGAAGACAGGCGACTAGTTAAAGCAGGTTGAAAGAAATGCAGAATGCACCTTAAGGTGTATTTTGCTTTACTTTCAGTCTGCTTTAAGCTACCATCTGCTAGGACATAGAAAATATTTCTTATGATACATATTTATGACTGCATGATATTTATATTGGAACTATTTTTAAATTAAAGTTGTCAAAATGTGCATCCACGGAGTAATGAGTTAACCCTTGCAGTGACAGAGTATGTAAAGAGCTCACTCACTGACCAGTGCCTACAATTTGAAAAACATGTACATTTAGGAAACATTGTAAAAGACACAATTCTTGGTATTGTTTTACAACAGAAAGTACTTGGTATCGATTCTGTAAGACCTAAAGAAGATTCAACCAATGATTTAATTTAATACTTTGCTGATCTGTACAGTTTAACTTGTGCTTAGTTGCCACTCAATAAGTATTATTTCTATCCACCAGTGCAATCTGGGTCTGTCGCTCATTACCCCATATATACACCTTTTTATGTCTTTAATGTATTCCTCCACTTAGAAAATAGTTTTAGTTTATACAGTCATACATAATTTATGCACATAAAGTAATATTTTTAGTTATCATATCCTAGTAGACTGGTAGCTTAAAGCAGGCTGAAAGTAAAGCAGAATGCACCTTAAGGCACATTCTGCTTTACTTTCAACCTGCTTTAAGTGGTCACCTATTTTCAAAACTAAAACAGGTAAAGGGTTAAAGCAAATGTTAAACCTTAGTGGTGAGAGTCAAGTTCAATGAAAGAAAAGTTGGAATCTTTTTTGTGGAGTCAGCATTGATAGGTTTGACTATTATGTCCTGATATTAAATAACCATACAAATCTCATTGTGGCATATGTAGCTGTTGTTCAGAAAGCAAACAGAAATTTCCTGTTACCTGATAGTTTCCTCTCAAAAAACCTACTATATCAGAAAAATTTAACTTTCATATGTCATAAGCATAGAAATTAGGCTATACATGTATAGGTGGGTGTAACGGTAAACTTTAAAATAGCACAGAGAGAAAACAAATAAAATCTCTAATGGTATTGGATTAAAGGGAGAATTGATTGAACCTCCCAAGCAGAACATTGTCTCAAAGGCAAACGTGAAACACTGTCAATGACACTGACTTGGGTGGAGTCGTTTACTAATTAGAATGCTACAGTACTATCTCTCTTGATCGACCAGCCAATTAGGATAAATGGGGATCTTTCAGCAGGTGGTTATTTTTAAAACTGTACAAAAAATGCAGAAAGTTGCTCTAGGAGCTTTCTGTATTAGTTTTGCTCTGCATGCATTATGCTGCCACCTGTCTAAAAGACCAACAATCAGATTTAAACAAATTTTGAGTGCCTTAGCCACATTTTAACTTTGAAAGATTGTCTTATTACTCTTTACCCCATAGAAGCGTCTTTTAGCGTATTTGATTTATTCCTTTACTGAAGAAAATACATGTAGTTCCAATATATATATCTGGGTAAAGGGTTAAGCAATTTTGAAGATATCAAGGTTCGATTGTATTTACAACTGAAAGTCAAAAGGTGAGAGCTGTGACTAAATATAGGTGGAGGATATCGAATATTGACTGTGGGTGGGTCAGAGAGGGTTGAGACAAGATCTGCAGGATCAGGTGTCAGAAATGGGGATCACATTACAGATTAGAACCTACACAGACATCTGATTCATTGATAACCTTTCAAGTTCTGAATATGGGTAGGTAACCCATTTCTCCATAGATATGCCTTTTTACGCCTTTAATTCATTCCTTTAACCCTTTCCCCCATAGAAGCGCCTTTTAGCGCATTCAGTTTATTCTTGCCCTGAAGAAAATAGTTCCAATTTATACATTCAGAAATATGTATAATACAAAATATTTTCTATATTCTAGCAGATGATAGCTTAAAGCAGACTGAAAGTAAAGCAGAATGCGCTTAAAGCGCATTCTGCTTTACTTTCAACCTGCTTTAAGAGGACACCTATATTCAGTACTAGAGATATGCTATGTGGGAAAGGGTTAAAGAATATAATTCAACTTTATAAAGTCATGAATATGCAACATAATATTTTCTATAGCTTAAACCTCTACCCAATAGGTTGTTTATAGTTTTGAAGACAAGTAACCACATAAAGCGGGTGACCACGTAAAGCAGGCACACTCTGCTTTCCTTTCAGCCTGCTTTATGCTACCATCTGCTAAAATATAGAAAATATTTCATTTGGTACATGTTTATGACTGTATAAATTTGAGCTATTTTCTTCAGTGGAGGAAAAAATTGAATGCGCTAAAAGGCACTTATATGAGGGAAAAGGTTAAAGCAGTTTATAGTCCTTTCATGTCCCTTGTATCTACTGATGTGAGCGACAGCTCATGATTATCCTGTTTCAGGCACTCTGTTCACGAGTCTGTCTGTGTGCTCACCCGTCTACAAGGTTTAAACTAGGTTTTAGCATTTCCTCTAGCATCAGCACTGATTGCTAGAATGCTTGGATACTTATGCATTTGTCACCTTTGAGCATTTCCAACACACTCATATCGCCAAAGTTTGATTAGACATTGATCTTGACATATATTTGAAATGGATAACTAGATTTAACTGTTAAGGTCTTATTATGGCATCATCTACTAGAATGCTTAGATAAAGTTGTTGCCTTGAAATGATTCCTTTTTAATCCACCCATATCATCCAACCTTGGTTTGACCTTGACCTACTTTGGACTTAGAGACAAGTATGCCACTGGAAACATAGTTATGCATAAATTGAACATTTCAGGTGGTTGGTTTAAGCAGACTGAAAGTTAGAGAGAAAATTTCAAGCAAGTTCAAGAATGTCGACTGTACTATAAAAAAAGGGAAAAAACCCAATAAGGATGTAGGTGGGGGGATAATCTTGTTGACAAGTGAAGGTCATTTTGAGTCTATTGTTGGCTCAGCACTCCTAAAGATGTTTAGTCAGGATAGTCTTCAGTCAACTTAGTGGGAATTATAAGAGTCAAACCCTTAATATTTGTATGTGAAACTTTAAGTTGGATTAAGACCTTTTACATAATCAAGATTTTAGTCCAAATAGTTGTACAAGATGCCTATGAATAAGGCTTAACCCTTATCGTGTTATAATATCTGCTTCCAAATTGTTGTCTGCTAAAAATACAAAATATGATTTATACAATTTTGAATTTTAAAAAGAAAATCAAAGATGATTGTCAAACAGTTTGGATGCAGATCAGACGCTGCATTACGCAGCGTCTGATCTGGATCCAAACTATTTGCAAATACCAGTACTAGTAAAGTCGCGATCGACAGGATAAGTTGATAAGGTTTAAGTTGATATAACACTTTTTAACACTAAATAAATATTGTCTGCAAAAAATGTTATCAGCTTGTATTCTGAAATTGACTGGAATATATTTTTTATTTGGCAAAATCATGCTCCAAGTGACTTACAGTTTTGATCCTGATCAGGCATTGACTTAATCTTATCTAATCTGGATCAAAACTGTTGACACAGTTCTCCCATGTCTGGTTCCGACATTGCGAGGGTTTAAGTCTTGTTGTAATGTTTTGAAATTATATACTTTAGGTATTTGGCGTTGCATAATGAGGAATTTCATTTACACACCCAGGGTGTTTACGGCATTGTTGGAATTATAGGCAGAAAGTGTTTGCGGACAAACACTGGAATTCTTTGCAGACTTGCAGATTGAGTCGAAAGTAAAGTCAATACTTTTAAGGTTCAGTTCGGTTATACTACCACATTAACAGGATTTTGCTTTGGTGATAATTGTGGCCTGGTTTAGATAAATTGGAATATAACCAGCTAAGGATCATTATAAGGTATAGGTCATTGACTGACCGGCATTATGTACTTACACTTTAAAGTCTTTCTCTGCCAATGGCGTCAAAAGGCAACTGTATAATGCAAAAGTTTGGATACTGATCAGATGTCGTATCACATAGCAGCAGGTCAGGATTCAAACTGTTTGACATCGGTATTGATATAGATGTAGCTTGAGGAAAAGTGCCCTTAATCTAGCTTGTAAAAATATTGCAGATGACAGTTTCAATGCAGAAAATATTTTGGTCATAAAAGGATTAAAGCAGGTGATAAAACTTGGCAGGGAAAGAGTTAACTTTTACAATGTTGCATTTCTGTTAAATGTCCAGTTTTTGTTTGTTATTGTAGAGTACATTGTGCATGTCCTGACAAAATTAAAAGTATTACAAACAGTGTAGACTTAGATCAGGAGCCCTCTTATCTGTGTCAACACTGTTTGGAAAACATGTAAATATTGGGACCATGTACTGTAAGAATTAATAGAGGAAAGTCCTGCCTGCTATTTTGGCCGCTCAAAAAATAGTTGATATTTTCAGTGTTAGAGGCAGGTAGCTCGTAAACAAGAAAAACAGTAAAGAAGATTTTGCATGTTTGTCTGTAATTAGCCCTCTTACTGATATTAGGGTCTGCACTGTTTCCTTACAGGATCTATGTCTGACATGAATTGTTACTCTCTCCTGGCGGGAATAGTACTTATTTTATCAGTCAGAAACATTTTAATGGTCAATCCTTTACTCCATAGCCTGTTTCTAGTTTTGAAGACAGGTGACCACTGAAGGCATGACTGGTTTAAAGTAAAGCAGAACACTCTTCTTTACTTTAAGTCTGCTTTAAGCTATCATCTGCGAGGAAATAGAAAATATTTATCATTGAACATTTTCACAATTGTATAAATTGGAAATATTTTCTTTACTGGGAGAATAATTCTATGACGGAAAGGGTTAAAATTATAGATATTCATAGTGGGCGGGGTTTTGTACATGAATATTCATCAAGAGAAGGGTTAAGTTCCGGACAATGACTGAAAGAAGGGGATTTTTCCCATTAATTGTTAGATAAATGTTTGTTCAGCTAATCTCTACTGTTAATTCCTGAAAGTTAGAAGTTATTTACAACATATATCAGACCTTTGGCTTGCAGTTTAGATTCAAATGTCTGATAGGTTTGCATCAGATCATATCAGGATCTAAACTATTTGCAACTTATAATCTTGTTCAACAAATGTTTTGGGGGACATCTGTCAGGTGATATGAGGTAGACTGAGTGTAACCCATTACTTCATAGATACACCATTTTACACATTTAGTTATATAAATTCCTCCACTGACAAAAATAGTTCCATTTAATACAATGACAAATGTGCAACATATCTAAGCTGATGGTAACTTAAAGAGGCTGAAAGTAAAGCAGAATGTGCCTTAAGGCACATTCTGCTTTACTTTCAACCCTCTTTAAGTGCTCACCTGTCTTCAAAACTAGAAACAGACTATGGGGTGATGACCGTTAAAGTTGGTCCATCATTGTTTGGTGGATTAATACAGGGCTGATTGTTTATTAAATCTATAATCTGATCAATTCACACTGACTTTGATTCTAATACAGATTAGCCCAGTTATTAAATTATTTTAATGCCAAATTGTCTTGAATAGAATCCTCATTTTCCTGTTAAATAACCAGTTTACATTGACTTTTGAGAGTATTTAAAAGTTTGACAGATAGTGCAGACCCTGATCAAGTGGTTCCTTAATGCTGTAGATTTGTGTCTACGGTGTTTGGAAACAATGTATATATTAGGTCCCAGCCTGGGCTGTATTAAGGGTCAATAGTCATTGTTAATATAAACATCATAAAGTCAGCTAAAATATTTTACTCTTATTAAAACTTTCATGAGAAATATTTTAACCGGGTAAGGACAGTCATCTTAATTAATTCTGCAGCTCTGTGAGTTTTCTTTCTGCATTTGTTCTGAATAATTATGTACCATAAGAAATACATTCTATGTCCTAGCAGATGGTAGCTGAATGCAATCTGAAATAAAGCAGAATGCACCCTATATAAGGTGCTTTCTGTTTTACTTTCACCAGCTTTAAGCGGTCACCTTTCTTCAAAACTAGAAACAGGCTATGGGTTAAAGGGTAAAGTAAAATAAAAGTAAAGCAGAAATATAGGAGTTAGCTGCTTTACTTTCTTTGTTGCTTGTTAGCTAGTTCACACCAATCATGATTGATCATTGTTTTCATACATTGATCAAGGTGAGATAGAGGTGTTCAAGGACACTTATTGGGAAGAAGGACCGTAAAGGAATCCTATAGCCTTTATTAGGAGGACGGTTTGTTTGCACAGACTTTATAGGACACCTATTCCATGTCTGCTAGGATATAATATCTTGTGTTGGGTACATCCGCCTATTTGATACATTGTACAGTAACTATGTTATAGGCTACACTGAGAAGGGGAGTATTTTAAAAAAAACAAAATCTTTATTTTTGCAATTAAACCCTATGGTGTTATTACTCATTTGAATCGTCTCTTTGAGACGATTCTAATGAGTAGTAACACCATAGGATTTTGTCCTGAAATGAGTGAGAAAATTTTGAATTTGTTCAGATTACTCCCTCTTATCTGAAGCTCTATCTATGTTATAGACTTCTGACTGTCAGTGGAATACCAAGTAGGATTGGAGGTATGCAGGTCTCTGGGTTGCTGTGAAATTTGTCAACCAAGATTCTTTTGAAGTGGTCCAAATAGTATTTACTGGTTCCAAATATAGTATCCAAAGCTGGCTGCTGATTACCCACTGATGTTGGTATTGATGGGTTTCATACCTATATGTGGTTTGGTGCATACTTTTGTTGGTTAGTGTATAACCTGATGGCCGTTTTTTTAAATATTTTCTTGAACTCAGTTCGCATAATCTCATTAGGGTCTTCTCTGTTTTCCAATGTCCTCTTCAGTAAACACTAGGCTTAAATTGGTTAATAAGTCCATGTTTCAGTTTGAGTTGCTATTTAAACTGAGTGAACCCAGGACTCTGAGTTTGCATAGGGTGATCCGGTGATACAGTAAAACCCCTGCTTTTTTAACCACTCTAAATAATGCCCACCTTCCCTGAAAAGAACAAATGGCAGCTTATGGCAGGAACTGTGTATAGGAGCTGGTTATTTTTTACATTGACAGTCATAATGTCTATAGAAATATAGATGCTTAGTAAAGACGATATTGACTAAATTCTTGAAACAAAACGTTTTTATAGCATGAGTGGCGTTAGGAATAAAGAAAAGTTTCCCCAAAGAAAGGAATGCCTATCTGACAGATCATTTATGTAAGATAACAATGCAGACCCTGGCCTGATCAGACAGCCCATGTATAAGCATCAATATACAGTACAACCTCTCTATAACGACCACTAAAACAAAGGTTAATTGATTGTATAAATGACAGGTGACAGCTTAAAGCAAGGTGACAGTAAAACAGAAAGCTCCTTTAGGAGCTTTCTGTTTTACTGTCACCTTGCTGTTAGCAGGCACCTTCCTTAAAACCTAATAGTTAACACAATTAGAGGTTGTAATAGAGCGTTTTTACTGTATGCTAATACAATAGCAGGAGTAAGTTTTATTTCTAGGTTTCTGAGTACCTGCCCTGTTTGGACTCATGTTTCACTGATATTTATTTCATTAATACTGATTTAATTTCCGGTGGAACACCAGACCATGCATTAATTAGTCAGAGCGGCAAAATGTTTTTTATGAGGGACAAACCCAAAGTTTGTGATAAAAGTCCAATCCTAGTAACTTTACTGATTATTTTGACAAATGAACATTGGGAAATATAAGCCTATTAATGCCTACCATCCACAATTTGTAGACATATACGAACATTGTAGACTCCGATGAGGTCCCACAATTTAAGGATAGAACAGTGTAGATCTGCACTATTTGCTATTTCTCCATAATTACACTTCTTTATGCCTTTATGTGAATATGCACTATAAGAAACATTTTCTACTTCCTAACATAATGGTAGTTTAATGCAGGCTGAAAGTAAAGCAGAATGTGCCTTAAGACACATTCTGCTTTACTTTCAACCTGCTTTAAGTGGTTGTCTGTCTTCAAAACTAGAAACAGGCTAATGGGGTAAAGGGTTAAGCTTAATGAAATGTATAATTATGTAGTGTATCATCTTTCTCCATGACTTAAGATGATACCTCTACATACTGTATGAAGAGGTGTCCTAAGTCATGGTGGAAGGGGTTAATCCTTCCCATGCAAGCTGTCTTAAGTCCATTTTTACCCAGTAATGAAGGTGTTATAAGGATGTTTCAGTTTGGCATGTTTGGTTTTCACAACTAAAAACTCCCTGTTGATCTTATTATTTCCCTATCACCGCCTAATCCATGACAAATTACAATCTTACAAAAAACTTTGCACACTGATCATTCTTTAAAGAAGTATGGAATTCCATCAAGATGTATGACAGCTTAACCCACTACCCCATAAATATGCCATTTTATACCTGTAATTAATTCCAGGTCTATCGAAATCAATAGTTAAAATTAATACAGAGACGGTATGACTCAGAATAAATAATCATCTTCTATACTCTAGCATATGGTAGCTTAGAGTAAAGCAGAATGCGCCTCAATGTGCATTCTGCTTTACTTTCAGCCTGCTTTAAGTGGGTGAAACCAGCTATAAGTTAATGGGTTAGTTTCATCTGAATGGATTACTATCTATGTAACTTAAACTTCAAATATAGCAATCTTGGGTTGAGATTCTTGGGCATTGTAACCATAATAATGGTTACGTTGACCCCGGTGACCAGCAATTAATGATGTTCCCATCCAATAGATAGTCTTAGTAACTTATGGGTCTTTCTTAGTGATACAGTGTGGGACACTAACCTAGCTAATCCCCCTATAAGGGCTTCAGGAAATCAAGGTAATTTTATCGTACCTCATCATTGCCGTATCTCGAGTACAATACTTAATGGTTACTTGCAAACATTTTGGATCCTGATCAGACGCCGCATAATGCGGCGTCTGATCAGGATCCAAATTGTTTGACAAACTTTACAATCTTTACTTTAGTCTATTTACCTTAAATTCAAATTTAAGAAATAAAAAGCAGACAGCATTTTTTTAAAGCAGCAGATGTCATGATCAACAGTTAATGGGATGACCTTTCAAACACTAAAGAAATGTCTTCTGCTCAGTGTCATCTGTTTTAATTCTGATAATGAATAATCTTTTCTATATATTTGCATAATACATGTATAAGAGTAACAAATAGTTTGTTGTCCTGATCATAATTACGGTATGCAAATTTTCTCAGTGCATCTGATCAGGATTCAAACTGCGTACTAACTTACTAAGGACTAGAAATCTTGGTGTCCCGGCATACAAAGGGTCAAAACTGTGAAAGGTTTGCTTAGTATAAATACCTTTATCAGAGAACGATGTTTAAACCCTTAAATAGTAAATACTACCTTGTAGTAGTACGGGAATCGTCTTGTGTGTGGCCGGAATATTGTCTATTAGTATTGTGTGGTATATCGTCTGTTAGTATAGTGAAACCTATCTTGAGCAACACATCGGTAAGAAAAAATTGGAATATTTAATGACAGGTGGCTGCTTAATTGCAGGACTAAAGAAATGCAATTTCTTTTTACAATTATTACATTTATCTTAACCCTTTACCCCATAGAAGCGCCTTTTAGCGAATATGATTTATTCCTCCGCTAAAGAAAATAGTTCCAATTTAATCAGTCATGAATATATATTATAGGGAATATTTTCTATATTCTAACACAGGATAGCTTAAAGCAGGCTGAAAGTAAAGCAGAATGCGCCTTCAGGCGCATTCTGCTTTACTTTCAACCTGCTTTAAGTAGTCAACTATCTTCAATACTAGAAATAGGCTATCAGGTAAAGGGTTAAATGTAGCTACCATTTTGCAGTAAAAAACAGAAATGGAACATTTGTTGTGTGTCATTATGATGCCAAGGATTTAATTTCACTCTAAAGTACATTAGTGTGATGAATGGAAAAAGTGATACCCAGCTTATACTATAAGTGGATTCTAGAAGTATGTTTAACCTTTTTACTCCAGCTGAGCCTGTTTCTGGTATTTAACATAGGTGAACACTGAAAGCAGGTTGAAAGTAAAGCAGAATACACCCTTAACACACATTCTGCTTTATTTTCAGCCTGCTTTAAGTAACGATCAGCTAGAATCAAGAAAAATAGTTCTTATGATACAATGTCATATTCATAATTGTATAAAATGGAATCATTTTCTTCAGTGGAAGAATAAATTCAATGCCTAAGAGTGTGTATCTATGGAGTAGAAGGTTAAGAGTTAATGGTTCCGAGGGTTTCTTTAGGGTCCCTCTGATCTGGGTCTACACTGTTTTGCAAATGATATATAAACATGTTTGGTTCACAGTAAGGGTTAATAGTGAAATAGATTATTAGCAGTTGATATGGCTAGCTGTCACTGTTTGGGCTTTCACTTAACTCTTTCCTCCCTGAAACTTTAAACGGACAATTCCAGTTTCCATTTTAGTTTAGTCCATTTCTGACTTTGAAGGGTTGTTTTTGTCAATGTTTGGCATCATGACAAACAGTGAAGACCCTGATCAGAGGGCTCCTTTCGGAGCCCTCTGATCTGGGTCTTCACTGTTTGCATAGGACAAGTGTACTATTCACATGTACACTGTTTGAAAAGGACGCATATATGCGGGACTAGGGTTCAAAGGGTTAAACTCTTAGCATGCTAACTGCGAAAACATGATATCCTTTGCAAACAATTTAGATCCTGATGAGACGCCGATGAAAGCAGCCCCTCATCAGGATCCAAATTGTTTGACAATCTGACCCTGTTTTTAAATAAGAAATTTAGAAAATTCTATTTTTAGAAAAGTAGCAGGCGACAATTATTGCAGACGGAAAAATTACCCAGCATTCAAAGATTTAAGATAGGGCGAGGTAAGACTTCATTGTGTGATGTGTTGGTATAGACTGATAGGCAAATATCTGGACATTATTACAGATAAGTCTTTCCTTTAACCTTTTACAGCCCTTCATGGCCTTGTGGTTATAGTCACTGTGAATTACAATGACTAAGCTCGATCCTCACCACTTTGGGTTTGAATCCCGGTCTTGGCACTTCGGATATTTCATGAGGGGAACCCTTCGGCTGGCCTGTGGAAGCCGAAGGTCGGTGGTTCTACCCTGTTGCTGATTTGTGCCTGAAACAGTTCATAAAGGGTTTCTGGGGTCTCCCTCCACCTGTAATTAGCTGGACTGCAGTTGGGATATTTTTGAAATACTGTTAAAGCTATGTGTGTATATATGGAGTAATGGGTTAAGTGGAAGCACAATTTCTGTTGAGATGAGTATTAATCAATACCAGCCATTGGTTGTGGGCCAGGGTGAAATCGGATTCTAAGATTACAGGAAGGGAAAGCTTGTAAGTAAACCCTTGAATGATGAATAGCTGCTGCCATCAACACAATATGACAGCCGCTTTATTGATAGAAATTGTGTTTTTATCATCACTTTAACCGAATATCCCAAGCCGGTTTCTAGTTTTGAAGACAGGTGATCCATTAAAGCAAGTTGAAAATAAAGCAGAATGCACCTTAAGGTGCATTCTACTTTACTTTCAGCCTGCTTGAAGCTACCATCTGCTAGGATATAGAAAATATTTCTTATTGTACATATTTATGACCTTATCAATTGGAACTATTTTCTTCAGCGGAGGAATAAATTAAATGCATAAAAATGTGTCTATGGAGTAAAGGGTTAATATTTATTTGTGGCGCTTAATTATGTGGAGGAGTAGGTTAATGTACTCAAAGGCACCTCTTAGTATAATGGAGGAAAGAGCTAATGCAGGATAATGGAGCTTTCTGCATTATTTCTTGTCTGCATTAGGCAACCACTCTGTTTAAAGACTACATTTTTGGTTACCTTTATAAAATCATGGTCGCTCTGTACAAGATTAATTGAGTTTTCCAGTCAAGTAGTTCTTGTCAGATAAAGTGAATGATTTGGTAGGAACAATCATAGATATATGACGACTCTAAAAGTTTGACTCTCTGTGGAGATAGTCCTATACAAGTGGCTTTGTCTTTGACATAAGTGGCCTGGGCCGACTGTTCCATATTTTATGAGCTATCAGTGGTTTGATTTGAATCTGACATATTTCACTAATTACTTTTGGATGGATTGTAATGATTGGGTAACTCACTTGAGAAAATTTGATAGTACAGTCGAACTTCGATATCTCGACTCGGTTAGCCACGTTTTAACTTTGAAATATGGGTATGTTAACTTAACCGAGCATGAAAAAATGTGGTTCATGTGTCAAATTATCAGATAGTTCGAGTAAAGCGAGTTCGAGATATCGAAGTTCGACTGTACTGGAAAATTGTAGGTAGAAGCATGAAAAGGCATTTCTAAATGGATCAAGGAAAGGCATCGAAAGGTATGTCATTAATGGGGAAAGGGTTAAACTATTACATTGGCAAATAAAATAAGGAAAACATTTCTCAGGAAAGAATGGCAGATAATTATATCCTGCAAAAAATAGTGTAGGCTCAGATCAGACAGCTCCTGAAGGAGCTTTCTGATCTGAGTCTACACTGTTTTTAAAAAGCATCAACATATTAAGCTAATTAAATATCTGCTAGGAGAATTTAACCCTTTACTCATTAATAGCCCATTTCTAGTTTTTGAAGCAGGTTATAGGATCTATTTGTTATATTGTATATTCTTTTATATATAAAATGGAACCATTTCTTCAGTGTAAGAATGATTTAGATGCATAAAAAGGTGTGTCTGATGGAGTAAAAGGTTAAAGGGACCATCTATAAGAGCCATAAACAGAGACACAATCTTTCTCATACTTGTAGAGGTACAAACATGATGTAGTTAAAAGTCAAGTCAGCTGTAATTTCATCGTTAACATTTTCGTATTGCTATGTCACATGTTTTGTTGTAGACATTTATGAGAACAATACGTTGAAAGATAATTGGCTGTACGGACCCCATGTTTAGTTCTTTAACTCTTTGCATGCTAGCCGTGCTACCATGATAAACTTTTGCAAACATTTTGGATCCAGATGAGACGCCGCATAACGCGGCGTCTCATCAGGATCCAAATTGTTTGACACTCTGACCCTGTTTTGAAAAGAGATTTTGAAAAATTATTTTTAGAATGGTAGTAGATGACAATTGTTGCAGACAGAAAAAAATACCCAGCATGCAAAAAGTTAAAATACCAACATGTTTGTAGTTGTCTTAATTGTATATTGTCAGTGTGTTAATACTACTATAAACTCCACTGTAAAACTTACGTTATTCGGACATTTGGAAATCAAGTTCATCAAGCTTGATTAAAACAGTGCTAGCTTAACGCATGAGAAATGTAATACAGAAAACTCCTTAAGGAGCTTTCTGTATTACTTTTCTCATGCATTAAGCTATGACCTGTCTTAAGAGATATTCATGCTTGTTTATAGAATGACGAGTTGACTCGAGTTTGACTTTGTGTACAGAATAGTTGAAATATTTCCAATGTATTGGGTTGCTGGTGTATTGTGGACGATTTGTTTAGATTGTATATGGGTCATCTTCTTCCGTCAAATGATGACAAATGAGGGGCTCATTGAGTGGTAGCGTATTTTTACATCTGATTGGAAAGAGATCCGATAAAGTTTGTTCGAGATCCGATAAAGTTTGTACGGGTAAATACAAATAGAAATACAGATGCACTTGGTTTGTGTTAATTTACAGTTATTCATTAATGAAGAAAGCTGGAGGTTTCTTGTGGTAGTGGGCTGCTTAATGCAGAACAAAAGGAGCTTTCTGTATTACTTTTGTTCTGCATTAAGCTGTCACCTGTGTAAAAGAGTGCTTTAGGATCTTTTGAAAGGTCATTTAATATAGGTGTGACTACCAGTGTACTGTTACAATAAGTCTTTAACTCATTGCAAACTAAGTAAATAATGTTGTCTGCAATAATTGTCATC
The DNA here is from genome assembly GCA_922989275.2 of Gari tellinella. NCBI lineage: Eukaryota > Metazoa > Mollusca > Bivalvia > Cardiida > Psammobiidae > Gari > Gari tellinella. The sequence continues at coordinate 59,734,599 of OV277867.1, forward strand.
TGCTAGATCTACTATCTTTAAACTAGAAATTTTAAATGATTTTTTACATAAATATCAGTTTATGAAAAAGATTGGATCCTGATAAGAAATCCCATAAGCCGCGATTCATCTGGATCAAAACTGTTTGCACAAGTTATTATGTTTTTCCACTATTGTGAAAAGTGAACATGGGGATAAGACCTTTGCCCATAGTAGAATTAAAAAAGACATAACAGAAAAATCTTCATAAAATTACAGGTATTAATGTTAAAGAAGGCAGTATTATGGCCAGATAATTATTATTAGTTGCCTCGTCTATTATTGAACGCTGCAATAAAACAGTAACTGTTTATTTTCACGCCATTGGCCTAGTGACTTATTGCACTTCTTTAGTACACCGTGAAATACAATCAAACAGTCATTAGACAGCCATCTAAAAATATGAATAATTTGCTATCTTTTAAAGACATCTGACAGCTTAATGCAGAATAAAAGTAAAGCAGAAAGCTCCTATGGGAGCTTTCTGCTTTACTTTTGTTCTGCATTAAGCAGTAACCTATCATATGAGATGCATGTCATTTTAGAAGACTTGCCACTTAAATAACACAAGTTTACCTGTATAATTACCTGACCGAGATTGTAGCCTTTTTTGGGACTATTAAATCTTTTGTGTGCTAGGCAGTTGGCACAGTTGCACTCAAGGATGTCAAACGGTTGAGATCCAGATCAGACATGGTAGTAACGGTTTGGTATCTGATCACTTGTATTTTTCTCTATACTGGAAATAAGGAAATGTACACTTTGCAAACTGTGTTGACCCAGATATGAGAGCTCCTTTACGACTCCTCTGGTCTTGGTCTGCACTGTTTGTTTAACTTCTTTTTTTTCAGACAGAAAACAGCTAAAATCACTAGATATCTCAGTGTCTGATCAGTATTTGCTTTACTTGAAACTGTAGTAACTGAATGTTGTAAGTTTAAAACTGAATTTGAAAGGTAAAGATTGTAGATGATACATTGAAAATAAAGCTATATTGGCAGGCTAGTGGTAAAACCATGATAACATTTACAAACATTTTGGATCCTGATGAGACGCCGCATAATGCGGCGTCTCATCAGAATCCAAACTTGTTTGACATTCTGACCGGGTTTAGAATTTTTTGTGTGAAAGATCTACATTTAGAACAGTAGCAGAGGACACTAGTTACAGATGAAAAAAATTTACCCAGCATTCCAAAAGAGTTACGGCAGGATAAAGTTTGAGTAGGTTTTGTTTTATTGTAATGTGGGACTGTCAAAGTGGTTCGGTCAGTTGTACGGATCAACAACAACAAAGTCGGGCCAATTAACTCTTTGAACACTCGGTAAATTTTTCATCTGCAACAATTGACGTCTGCTTCTGTTCTAAAAATAGAATTTCTTAGAATATCTTTTCAAGATAGGATCAGAGTGTCAAACAGTTTGGATCCTGATGAGGTGCCGCATAATGCGGTGTCTCATCAGGATCCAAACTGTTTGCCAAGGTAACGAATATTTCGCTGTTAGGCTGCAAAGAGTTAATGATGTCCGATTAGTGTGTGAGACATTCAGAACAAGATAGGATTAAAACATATATAAGTGGAATATAAACAATTAAATAAGCTTTTTGGTTGATGTACATCTTGTTTAACCCTTTCCCCAATAGAAGCGCCTTTTAGCGCATATGATTTATTCCTCCGCTGAAGAAAATAGTTTCAATTAAATCAGTCATGAATATATATTATATGGAATATTTTCGATGTTCTAGCACATGGTGACTTAAAGCAGGCTGAAAGTAAAGCAGAATGCGCCTAAGGGCGCATTCTGCTTTACTTTCAACCTGCTTTAATTGGTCACCTATCTTCAGTACTAGAAATATGCTATCAGGTAAAGGGTTAACCCATTACTGTTTCTACTGTTGAAGATAGGTGATCACTTATAGCAGGTTGAAAGTAAAGCAGAATGTGAGGTGCATTCTGCTTTGTTCTTTGAGTCTGCTTTAAGCTACCATGTGATAGAATATTAAAATCTGTTCTTTTAATGCATATTCATGACAGAGTAGAGTGGAACTATTTACTATAACAGAGGAATACATCAAAGGCATAAAAAGACATATTTATGGGATAAAGGGTTAAAACAGGTAAATGCAGGATATGATGAAAGCTTTTTGCTTAATGTTCATCCTGTTTTTAGCATTACTGTGCCTTATACACACCGAGATTAAGGCGATTTGACACTTCTGAAAATGGATTTACGAATATAAAGGGTTAGTTACTATTTGACATTCTCCACTTATCTGGAGCCATGACCTATATGTTGGATATATGTTTGAAAATATCTGTGACAAATGAAAAGTGAGGAAGAACGTTAACCCCTTTTGATTTATGATGATGGAACGCGGGAATGTTAAGGGTTTTTACAGATACTTCATTGTGTTTGCATACCTCTTTGCATGCTGGGAAATTTTCTCAACTGCAACAATTGTCTTCTGCTACTGTTCTAAAAATAGAAGTTCCAAATTTTTGGTCCAAAGTGGGGTCAGAGTGTCAAACAGTTTGGATCCTGATGAGACGCCGCGTTACGCGGCATCTCATCAGGATCTCAGCTGTTTGCAATGGTTACCATGGTTTCACAGCTAGCACGGTAAGGGTTCAGGTACAAGGTTGTATAGTGTTTTTATGGAGAGTGAAATAGGTAGTATATTATGACAAACATGTGAAGTGGCTTCATTGTGACAAATTTGATAACAAATCTTGACAGAGTCACTCCAAGTTGAGAGGTTTAGTGACACTTAATCTTGTGTTAAGATATTATACAAAAAAATCATGGGATTTATTTTAAAGACAGCTTAATATTGATGGATGAAAAGTAATACTAGTAAAGGAGCTTTCTGCTTTACTTTTACCTTGCTTTAACTCATTACTCCATATAGTATATATATTATATACATTCTTGTGCCTTTTATTTGGTATTCCACTGCAGAAAATAGTTCCACTTTATATGGTCATGAATGTGCAATAACAAATTTGTTCTATATTCTAGCAGATGGTAGCTTTAAGCAGTCTGAAAGTAAAGCAGAATGTGCCTCAAGGCACATTCTGTTTTTAGCTCACCTGAGCACAAAGTGCTCAAGGTGAGCTTTTGTGGTCAGTCTTTGTCCGGCGTTGTGCGTTGTGCGTTGTGCGTCAACAATTTCTTCAAACATCTTCTTCTCCAAAACCACTGGCTGGATTGCAACCAAACATCACAGGAATGTTCCTTGGGTCAAGCTCTTTCAAAGTTGTTCAAAGAATTTGAAACAATGCAGAACTCTGGTTGCCATGGCAACCAAAGTGCAAAAATGAGGAAATCTTAAAAAATCTTCTTGTCAAAAACCAAAAGGGCCAGAGCTTAGATATTTGGCACATAGCATCATCTACAGGTCTTCTATCAAATTTGTTCAAATTTTGCCCCTGGGGTCAAAATTGACCCCGCCCCGGGGGTCACCGTTTTACATAGAGTTATATAGTGAAAAGTTCAAACATCTTTTTCTCTGAAACCAATATGACCAGAGCTTTGATATTTGGCATGGTATAACTTCTAGAGGTATTTGACATATATTGTTGAATTGGTTCCGGTCTGTTGCATATCTGGGTCACCGGAGCTAAAAATAGATTTTTTCAATGAGAACTTAAAAAATCTTCTTGTCTGAAACCATAGTACACTAAGCTTAGATATTTTGAACATAGCATCGTATACAAGTCCTCTATCAAAGTTGTTCAAATTTTGTCCCTGGGGTCAAAATTGGCCCCGCCCCGGGGGTCACAGTTTTACATAGAGTTATATAGTGAAATGTTCAAACATCTTTTTCTCTGAAACCAATATGACCAGAGCTTTGATATTTGGCATGGTATAATTTCTAGAAGTCCTTCACATATATTGTTGAATTGGTTTCAGTCTGTTGCATATCTGGGTCACCGGAGCTAAAAATAGATTTTTTTCAAAGAAAACTTCAAAAATCTTCTTGTCTGAAACCATAGTACACTGAGTTTTAGATATTTTGCACATAGCATCGTCTACAGGTCCTCTATCAAAATTGTTCAAGTTTTACCCCTGGGGTCAAAATTGGCCCCACCCCGGGGGTCACCGTTTTACATAGAGTTACATAGTGAAATGTTCAAACATCTTTTACTCAGAAACCAATATGGCCAGAGCTTTGATATTTGGCATGGTGTAACTTCTAGAGGTCCTTCACATATATTGATGAATTAGTTCTGGTCTGTTGCATATCTGGGTCACCGGAGCTAAAAATAGATTTTTTCAATGAAAACTTAAAAAATCTTCTTGTCTGAAACCATAGTACACTGAGTTTAGATATTTTGCACATAACATCATCTACAGGTCCTCTATCAAAGTTGTTCAAATTTTGCCCCGCCCTTGGGGTCACCTTTTACAAATCTTCTTTTCTGAAATCAAGTGACCCATCCTAGTGTCACCATGGACAGGTGAGCGATCAAGGGCCATTCTGGCCCTCTTGTTCTGTCAACCTACTTTAAGTTGTCTCTTGCCATCAAAACTAGAAACAGGCTAAGGGGACATAGGTTACCCCTTAACTCTTTAGTCTGTTTCTAGTTTTGAATAAATGTGTCACCACTTAAAGCAGGTTAAAGGTAAAGCAGAATGCACCTTAAGGCTCACTCTGCTGTACTTTCAGCTTGATTCAAGCTACTATCTGCTAGAATATTCATGACTGTTTAAATTCTGACTGTTTTCTTCATTGGAGGAATAAATAAAATGTGTTGAAATGAGTTAAAGATTGTTTATCCATCTTTTTGTGAATGACTGTTTAACGCTATAGCACAGCCTGAACATGCATCACATATAATGCTTGTTTTACCTGGTCGCAAACTGCATACAGCTGTGTTAGAATTTCCTGAAATTTATATCATTCAACTGTGTGGGGAAACTTGTGTACCGGTATGTATTCTTTTGCAAACAATGCAGAGCCTGATCAGAGGGCTCCTGAAGAAGCCCTCTGATCAGGCTCTGCACTGTTTATTTCTGCTTTCAATATTGTCCAGTATATAGAAGCCTTCAAAATTCTAAATAAACTTGTCCATTTTTCAAAAGCAAGAAAGTCCCATTTGGAAAGATAAGCATTGTAAGTGTTACTAATGACATGCATACGTGGGGACCCCAGATAATGTGGAGTATTTCAAAATCTAAATTCTTCATTTCTGCATTAAACCCTATGGTGTCACTATTCATTAGAATCGTCTCGAAGAGACGATTCTAATGAGTAGTAATACCATAGGCTTTGGTGTTGAAATAAGTGAGTAAATGATGGATTTGTTCCGTTTATTCCCTCTTATCTAGAGCCCTGCATTGTAAGTGTAACTAATGACATGCATATGTTGTTCTATTTCAGACTGACATGACAGGAAGAGGGAAAGGGAAGCCACCTTGCACTTCGTACTGTTTTCGCTGACTCAGATATTTTCTACAGATGAGACGATAGTTTGTCTAGCAAGAAGAATCACTGACATACCAGTGCATGGAAATATAATCAATTGCAGTATTACAGTGGGTGGGAGTAGTTACCTCCCTTAGATATACATAATCAACTGCAGTAATTGGTGTGGTAGCAGCATTTACCTCCCTTTGGAATGTAGTCAAGTACAGGTTGCAGGTAGACTATGGGAAAATATCATGATAACAGCAGTGGAATTTCAGGGGCATTGAGGTAGTGTCGCCACAGAATGGAAATAACTTTCGAAGGGAGTGTCTTTTATTTTAAAGGATTTAGTTTTGTTTTGAGGTGTTTTTAAAAGTGAAGATGGAGCTTAAGGTCTGGGTTGATGGGATAAAGCGTGTGGTGTGCGGTGTGACAGACCATACGACCTGTCAGGATATTGTGATAGCCCTAGCCCAGGCTATGGGACGTACAGGAAGGTTCACTCTTATTGAACAGTGGCGGGAAACCAAGAGGCCGCTAGCCCCCAGTGAGTGCCCGCTGCTTGTGTTACAGAAGTGGGGGGAGTTTGCAAATGAAGTGAAATTGATTCTATATGAGTCTGGAAGTAAACAGAAACAAAAACAGGTAGAAAATGACCAAAATGTGAAAAAGACTCAAGACAGATTCACACACAATTTCACACCACCTGTGAAAACAAGTGAAGCTGTTATAAGACGGTCTCTGACCTTCACCGGGGTTAGAAAACCAGAAACCAATGTAAACTATGTGAAAAGAGACAATAGGCATGTACAGCAGGGATACGGTCAGTCTCTGTTACCCAATAAGACTTTAGTTCCTCCACAGAAAGTGACCAGTGACGGTAGCTCGTGGTCCAGTTCATCCTCATTGTCCTCCCAGAATTCCTCTGTATTACCTCAACCTCATAGACAACCGCGCTCCTCATCACAGGACAGACTAGTACCTCATGAACACCGCCGGCGACCTTCACCCCAACCACACCCCGGTCAGCATTCAGGTCAAGGTCATATATCACAGCATTTACACGGTCACAATTCGACATTCCCAGCCAATCAAAACCATGTTCCAAAAACCAACATTCCACAACCAAATCATAAACAGAAAACTAATCAACCATACAATAACTATGATAAGCACAATAATTCCGTTTCTGTGCATTCGTCTGCATTTTCTCCTGTCCTTCCTCGACGTAACAGCACCGAGGACGAGACAGATATGGGGGGCAGATTTTCAAAATCTGACATTCCTGTGTATACACAAACTCACAAATCTAGTCAACGACATGATATGGAAGAGTATGATCTGGACACTAACTTTCCTGACGTTGTCAAGGAAACGGGTCATGAGTTTCTAGTGGAGGAGTACCATGTGCCAGGTGGTAGCCGAGGTGAAGGTCATGGTCACCATGGTAACAGAGTATCATGGGAGGAACAAGAGCGAGTGAAGTTATTACGACTTGTTACTATGCAAAATGAGCGCATCAAAATGCAAGATTCACAGTTGGATATTATTGATACAGGTAGTTCTTTTTAATTATATTAATTATTGCTTACCCTATTGCTCCATAGATATGTGTTTTACACCTTTAATTTATTCCTCTATTGAAGAAAGCAGTTCCACTTTATACACTCCTGAATATGCACCGTAAGAACTATTTTGTATATTCTAGAACTTGATAGCATAAAGCAGACTGAAAGCAAGGCAGAATGCACTTTATGGTGCCTTCTGCTTTACTTTAAACCTGCTTTTAATGGTCATGTGTTATCAAAACTAGAAAAGGCTATGGAGTAAAGGTTTGATACAAGATTAATTTTCCTATCAAGGGTTCTTATATTTCTTTATCAGGGCAAATAAAAGCATGAAAAGGCATTTCTATGATAAAAATGATGAAATTAAAGCAGAAGATCTTTCAGGAGTTTTTGCTTTACTTTGCTATAAGCTGTTTATTGTCTAAACATATAAGTACTATATAAACATTGTACACAGTTGATTATATGATTTGCACTGTTTGTTATGGGTGAACAAACAACAACACATACAGATTGGACTAGTGCCTGCACTGTCTGCTGTACTGTAAACATTACCTGTACATACAGTAGAACCCCTCTATTACGACCACTAAATTGTTTTAAGTATAAGGTGTTTACAACAGGTGACTGCTTAAAGCAAGGTGACAGTAAAACAGAAAGCTCCTTTAGGAGCTTTCTGTTTAACTGTCAACTTGCTTTAAGCTGTCACCTGTCTTTTAAACTATCAATTAGCCGTTGTTTTAGTGGTTGTAATAGAGAGGTTTTACTGTATTACCTGTAAATATTACTGATTCATCAACAGAGTCTGTGTGCAGTAGGAAACATGTTATTCTTTCCCAGTAGACATGTTAATGCTCAAACAATTACAGGTACATGTATGTCCATTGCAAACTGTTTGGAGTCTGATCAGATGCAAGCAACTTGGTGTCTGGTCAGACTTCAAGCTGATTGATTCTTACAGTGCAGGGATTGAGAAGTATAATCCTTTTCAAACAATACAGACCCAGATCAGATTGCCCAGACTCAATGGTCATACTTATAGTGTACAATCTAAGTTGTGTTAAGTAGCTTTAAGGATTGTAAATTATTGTTTTAAGTAAGGCTCCTTTCTGCATTATTTATGCCTTGCTTTAAGCAATCACTCGTCTTCTTTCAGGAGTCACTATAAAAATTGCTTTCCTACCTAAAAACTTCAAATGCACAATTCCAATTTCCAATTTAGTTTAGTCAATTTTGGACTAGTTATGGTTGTTTTTGTTAATGTATTGCAATATGACAAACAGTGCAGGCCCAGATCAGAGGGCTCGTAAAGGAGCCCTCTGATCTGGGCCTGCACTGTTTGCATAGGACATGACATTGTGTACTGTTTGCAAAGGATGCTTATATGGGTAACTATAGGGTTCATGGGGTTAACACAGATGGCTGTACATGTATTATCATTACCTGTTTGTTCTTTCTTTTTTTATAGAAATTGTTTCGCGGGAGCAGAAACTGGAAGATCTGAAGATAGAACTGAACACTGTGCAAGACGAGGTGGCCGAACTATCAGAGAAAGATAGGAGTGTCAGTCAGGAAATAGAACTACTTGACAATGGTCACCTCATTGAAGAGATGGAGAGAGAAAAACAAGTAGAGAAAGACATTAGAGTAGAACTCAACTCTCTCCAGACTAGGCTAGAAAAATGTGAAAATGATTTACACCAGTTCAAGACGAAAGTTAAAATATGCAACAAAGATCTTGAACACGAGCAGGATGTACAAAAGACTGATGAAAAGAGACGGAAAGACGAGGAAGTTAGATTGCAAAATGAGATCGTAGAACTTAAGAAAAATTTAGATGAGCGATCAAGAGAGTTAAGTGAGAGGACTAAGGTAGGGGAAGAGGTTCATGGGGAGTTAAGTAAGGTTAACGAACTGTTGACAGACAGAACTAATGATCTGACAGCTATAGAGAAAGAAATACAGAAAGAAAACCTGAAGTTCTTTCAGGAACCAAAGTCATCGGAGAAGTCGTCCAAAACACAGGAATCAAATGGAGAAGGTAAAGAGAATTGTAACTGTTGTTTTATATACAGTATAACCAATTACTCCATAAATGGACTCTATCAACAGGTGTCACATGATTAGGGATATCAAAATTTCCCTTTGAGCTTATGACTGTCCATGCAACTGTTTTGAATAGCTCAAAGGGGAATTTTGATAAATGTTGATATAGATTAACCCATTACCACATAGCTTATTTCTGGTTTTGAATGTATATGACCTTAAACTAGGTTGAAAGTGAAGCTGAATGTGCCTTAAGGCACATTCTGCTTTACTTTCAGCCTGCCCTAAGCTACAATCTGCTGGAATATAGAATATATTTCTAATGAAACATATGCATGACTGTATCAATTGGACCTATTTTCTTCAGTGGAGAAATAAATGAGAGACGTAAAAAGGCATAGTTATGGGATAATGGGTGTTACCATTGATAGAAATGTCCATCGTCTGTTTGTTATCACTTGAATTAAAAAATAATCATCTAGCAAATTTTCACTTTCAAAACTACATGTATTTCTCTCTTCAAATGTCTGATCTTCCATACACACTTAAAAACTCTGCAATTTATTTTTGGATCAACTGTTTTTGCAATCCAAAAAGAAAGGGAAACTACAGAAACCGTATGATGAGACAACTTATTAGAATTGTTTTGAAAAACACAATTTAACCCATTCCCCCATTATAAGCTTGTTTCTAGATTTTGAAACAGGTGACAACTTAAAGCAGGTTGAAAGTTAAGCAGAATGTGCCTTAAGGCACATTCTGCTTAACTTTCAGCCTGCTTTAAGCTACCAGCTGCTAGAATATATTTGTTATTTAAAATTGTTAAATATGCAAAACTTTATAAATTGGAATTATTTTCTTCAGTGGAGGAATAAATAAGGCATAAAAAGACGTATTTATGGGGTAATGGGTAGTCACAACATAGGGTTTTGTGGAGACATTAAGGGGATAGTGTAGCATTTTAGTTTTCTCACTTATTTCTGGTGCCTTGCAAATCTACTCAAATGTTTGTTTTATTATTTCAAAGTTGTAGATATACAGGTAATTAACATATGGTTGACATTGCAAAATCTCTGAAATCTCTGGATTATTTATTTAAGAAATAACAAATTCGTAGGTGTTCATTACCGTTCATTAGATCACAGTTAGGAGTTGAGATGTGGAGTCATTAGATCACGAGGCCTTTAGGCCGAGTGATCTAATTACCCACATCTTAACGACTAACTGTGATCTAATGCACGGTAATGGACACCTACGAATTTGTTATTTTAATTCTAACGTGACTTTTATTATGAAAATACTATCTATGTATTACGCATATGGAGCTATGGAACAGCGGATGGAAACGCCGCGCGTGTATTTCATTATCGCGGCGTTATATACGTTTCTCGGTATTATTTGTCTCTATTTCGTAGGTTTCGAAACGTGTTAGAATTAAGACTTAACAAATTTTAGTTCTAACGCGACTTTAATTGTAAAACTATTATTTATGTATTACGCGTATGGGGCAAATGGAACAGCGGATGGAAACGCCGCGCGTGCAGTTCATTATTGCGACGTAATATACGTTTCTCAGTATTCTTTGTCTATATGCCGTAGGTTTCGAGTCGTGTTAGAATTATTAGTAATTTCCAAGTACATGTCAAAGGTTGCAGCTAAAAGCATGTGAAAGATAGAACGTTTTCTGCTTTATTTTCCACATGCTTTTGTGCTACCACCTGTCTTAGACACTTTAAAAACACTTTTTTGTACCAGTTAACCCATTATCCAATTGATACACCTTTTTATGCCTTTAATTTATTGATCCACTAAAGAAAATAGTTCCGCTCTTAGATGATACAGTGCATAAATATACACTGTAATAAATATTTGCAATCTAAACAGAATGGTAACTTAAAGCAGGCTGAAAGTAAAGCAGAATGCTTCTTAGGAAAGAAAATCATGCTTGATGTTCAGCCTGATTTAACCCGTTAACCCATAGCCTGTTTCTAGTATTGAAAATAGGTGACCACTTAAAGCAGGTTGAAAGTAAAGCAGAATGCGCCTTAAGGCGCATTCTGCTTTACTTTCAGCCTGCTCTAGCCATTATCTGCTTGAATTTAGAGAATATATCTTATGTTACATATTTATATTTGTAAAATTTGGATCCATTTTCTTAAGTGGAAGAATAAATGAAAGGGGTAAAAAGGCATATTTATAGGGTAATGGGTTAAGCAACCATCTGTCTTCAATACTGAAAACAAGCTACCGGTATATGAGAATTGGTTAAAAGGTACACTGCACCATCATTCTCCGATAAGTGAAGAAAACAATTACTGCATCCCTTGAAGGTTATTGAAATTGTTGAAAGTCACAGACACTGAAAGTCTATAGGGAGTTAACTAAGAATTGTTCTAATATATTTCCCTTTTATGTCTCCAACAGATACTTATAGGCTGCGGTTACATAGAAGTATATTTTTAACCCAATGCCTGCTGGTCACGACTTGACTGATTTTTACGCGGCCTCTGATCTGGATCCAAACTGTTTGACACTCGTTTTTATGTTTCTTTACTTATAAAATGTATAAATCTAGATTTAACAAATTAAGCAGACGACAATTTCGAAGCAGAAGATATTACCGCAGGATAAGGGTTAACAGTATATACGATATGCAGTGGTTTACATAAAAGGTATATGCTACCCCTAGATCAACCACGCAATCACAAGTAGTGGCATACATCAGATAACATAATTATACTGTATTATAACTGTGGTCTTCTATGTGACTACAGCCTAAGGAACTTCTCTTCTTAATGAATTCTAAGCAGAATTCACAACTTAAGTTTCGATGGAGACATGAAGATATTTTACTCTTTGCATGCTGAGTAAATTTTACGTCTGCAGTAGTTGTAGTCTGCTACTGTTCTAAGAATAGCAATTTCAGATTTATTTCTCAAAACAGGGTGTGAGTGTCACACAGTTTGAACTCTGATGAGACGCTGCATTACGCGGTGTCTCATCAGAATCCAAACTGTTTGCAAAGGTTATCATGGTTTCACCGCTAGCATGCTTGAGGTATTTAATTTGTAATATTCTCTAAGGTACATGTACGTTCTCTGATTATTTGTGTGTGAATTTGATTTACAGATTTTGAGCGCATGTTTGAAAAGCTGCTGCACTATGATTCTGACAGCTCCGAGACCTAAACCAGATCAGAACGTAAAAAACAATAGCAAAACGCAATGTGCTGCTCTTTGCCAGTTATGTAATCCCTCATTATACATGAAAAACAAACACTAAATACAGTCTAACTTGTATTAACCCTTTAGCCTGATTCTACTTTTGGAGGTTGATCACCACTTAAAGCAGGTTGAAAGTAAAGCAGGATGTGCCTTTACTCATTCATCCCTGAAACTTTTAATTGACAATTCCAATATCAAAATACGTCTAGTCCATTTGACTATTTAGGGTTGACTTTAACAATATATATCTAAATGGCAAACAGTGTAGACCCTGGTCAGAGGGCTCCTTAAGGAGCCCTCTGGTCAGGGTCTACACTGTTTGCATGGGACAAGTGTAATTCTTACAGGTACACTGTTTGTAAATGACAAGTATACTCGACGCTAGAGTTGAATGTGTAAAGGGGCATTTTGCTTAATTTTAGCCTGCTTTGAGCTACCATTTACTAGGATAAAATATTTATCTCTTGTGGTGTACATTCATCACTGTATAAATTGGAACTTATAATTTTCTTCAGTGGAGAAATAAATTAAATGCATTAAAATGCGTAGCTATGGCATAATGGGTTAATAGTAAGATTGACAGTTATTTCATTCATGAATCTGCTACAGTTGTTTTTGTCATTCTACAGGGCTCCAGATAAGGGGAGTATTTCAAAAATTAAAATCTGTATTTCTGCATTAAACCCTATGGTGTCACTACTCATTAGAATCGTCTCTTTGAGACAATTCTAATGAGTAGTAACATCATAGGATTTGGTGCTAAAATGAGTGAGAAAATGTTGGATTTGTTCAGTTTACTCCCTCTTATCTGGAGCCCTGCATGATTCAACATCAAATTGGACTTAATGGGGTTTAAGTCAGAACTGTGATTAATTGCTAATGTATAACAATATATTACAGATTTCAGGAGTGGGGATTTTACATCATCATAAGCTGTTGCGGGCATTTTTGTTTTTATTTGTAATACTAATGAAATCTGGATTCTGTTACTCATGTCTGTTATGTAATTTTAATTTTACAGATGTTTTTCTCGAGTATAATTATCAACCACATAACCTAAGAATTAACACCATAAGACGGAATGTGAGTGGTATTTTTGAGTGTTTTTTTTCTTCTTTGGTTGGTGTTTTATTTTTTTGCAGCAATTCTGTCCTAAATGCCTTGGTGGATCTAACTTTGGTTGTCATGTAGATATAATATTTTGGTTAACCTTGAAATGCCTTACCCTGAACTATTTAACGAGGTTCTTAAATTCAAAAACTCTCTAACTTTGTGCTTAGGCAGTGATGGGATTATTTTTGGAGTAATTTCCCAATGTGGCTGAAAGTTTGAGATCGCTGCAAAGAAGTTTATAAAGAGATTATGTAAAGCTCTGCCTGATTCAGGACAAAAGTAATGCAACCTGCATTATTTTTATTCTGTATTCAGCAACCAGATGTCTTTTAGACTGGCCAATGGCCATGCATCTTCTTTCTATTCTTTTGTTTAAATGTTTCAGGGTTCACCGCTTACATAATGATAGATGATTTTTCTGGCATTGTAAAACATGTTGACTCTTGCTCTAGTCTGTATATTGTGTATCTAAAAACTCAATTTTGTTTTACCCTTTTTCGGCATAAGCACTTACAGCATAGCTTTACCAACTCTTCTAAATATTGAGCAGCATCATTGATTGCGCTGAATAAAGTTGAAACAAGATGAAAGTAAGATGAAAGTAAGGCATCATGCTTAGTGACAGTTCAAACTGTTGTTTATAGGTAATTAGTAAATACAAATGAGCCGTGCTGAAACAAAGCCAAAACAAAATTGCATTGCTATTGTATAGACCAAGCACCGTTGTCATCCCAGGCTCAGCATCTTAGTTTGGTCTACACTGCCAAATATAACCGTATATAATACGGCTACATAAAATGCTTTAAATTCATGTGAAGAGGAAGGCTGGCTGCTGCTTCTTTGATTCGACGGCTAGCCTTGATCTACACTGTTTGCAATGCAATAAGACAGCTTGGCATGTTTCTTATGTGGATGAAAGGATTAAATTACCACATACCGAGTAGGTCATCAGTGTGCAAACTGTTTTTGATTGAATCTGATAGTCATTTCAAGTATAGTCTGGAAATATAGCGAAAGATTTGATCAAATATGTAACTTAACATTTTAGAACCAACTCTAACACAAAATTACAGGTAGTGATATTTAGCTGAGATTTACTTTAGTAGTGACTGTGACTGATTCCAGATAATAACCAATTTCTCAATCAATATACCCACCTATCAGTGAGTTAGTTCCCAACCCATTCCATTTCCATCCCCAGTCATTGCTAAAATAATTGATAAGGGAATTAAGTCATGTATGTGCACTGGATAATTTCCCTGTCTAGTTATCTCCCTTCATTGCCAATTCTTTACTTGGCTGTATCCTTGTATTGTTTCTATCACATATTATTTACCATTTACACATACTCAAATTTGGCAATGTAGCATTCCAGCGTGGGTTGATAAGATTATTTATTTGATTATTACTTTGCAGTATAATTACCATTGATTTACTTCAATTCATAGTACCTTTTACTGGTATATTCAAACATTGAGCAACCATTCCATGTACAAATATGGCAACTTCAATAATAGATAGCTCTTTAATGCAAGATTAAAGTAATGCAGAAAGCTATATAAATAATTGTCTTCATTACTTTTGATCTACATTAAGCAGTCAATTGTCTTAAACATTTTACCTGATAAACGTACCTTTTAACACTTTTTTCTACCAGTGTTCCTCATAGAAATTCATGGCTGTATAAAATGGAATTTTTCTTCAGTGGAGGAATTCATTTAATGCATAAAAGACATATCTATAGAGTAATGGATACATACTGAAAACAAGCTATAGCAGAAGGGTTAAAGGCTTTTCAGTCAGATGACTGATAGAATGGTGGCTCGACATAAGTTTACCTGTACTTTGAAGTACAGTCAAACTTCGATATCTCGAACTCACTTAACTCGAACTATTCAATAGTTTGACCAATGGACTGCATTATTTCATGCTCGGCTCAGTCGAACATACCCGTATTTCAAAGTTAAAACGTGGCTTAGCCACGTTTTAACTTTGAATTACGGGTATGTTCGACTTAACCAAGTACGAGATATCAAAGTTCGACTGTATATATACATGCCAGTCATCAAAGTGTTTCACTTGAGCCTTTAGTCTTTGATGTTGTTGTGTGCTACAGTTTTATGCTTCAATTTAACCATATATAGTTTGTAGATTGTAGATGATAAAATTGTTTTTGGTAATTTTAATTTGTAGATTGTGTGGTAATTTTAATTTGTAGATTGTTGAAGTGGATATTATTTTTAAACAACAACAACAAAATATGTGTTTGTTAGTTATCTGAGCACCATTTAATTCTAGTAAAGTCATACCTATGTTGAATAGCCACTCAAAAAGAAGATGCTGGGAAAAACTGTAGCTGAACACTGAACAGTAAAACCTTTCCATTATGACCATTTAAACGAAAGATAATTAATTGAAAAAAGTCAGATGAAAGCTTAAAGCAAGGTGACAGTTAAATAGACAGCTCCTTTGGGAGCTTTTTGTTTTACTGTCACCTTGCTTTAAGCAGTCACCTGTTGTAAACACTTAATAGTTAATACAATTTAGTGGTCATAATAGAGAGGTTTTACTGAAATAGCTGCAAGCTTTTGGAAGCTTGTCCTGTAGTAACCGTTTAAAGCAGCATTTTTGGGTACTCAGCACAAGTGTGACAGTATTAGTTTGGAGAAATACTTCACTGTATTAGATTGTAGATGGTGTTTATGTTGAGCACTGGTGCTGGATAAAACAATCTGCGGTTTTAAATTACATTTTTATATACAATCATGAATTTTTATATTTTTTGTACTGGTAATATTTATTTTGTTATCAGCCCTCAGAATAAGTGTGAGTAAACTAAACAACTGCAAGGTGTTCTCCATATCTCCACAAAACCTTATGTTGTGTCTACTCATTAGAATTGTTTCAAAGAAATTATTCTAATGAGTAGTCACAACCAATGATTTGTTGAGACATGAGGTTGTTATAACTAAACTTGTACTTGAAATACTTCCCATTCTAGAGCACTGAAAATGTAATCATTGCACTTATCCCTTACTCCATAGACACACATTTTTAAGCATTTAATTAATCCTTTTAAAGAAGAAAATTTCATTTTATTATAGTCATGAATATGTATCATAAGAAATATTTTACTATATTCTAGCAGATGGTACCGTAGCTTAAAGCATGCTGAAAGGAAAACAGAATGCGACTTCAGGCACATTCTGCTTTACTTTTAACCTGCTTTAAGATATGATCTGCTAGGATATCGAATATATTTTTCATAGTGCAGAGTCATGACTTTATAAAGTGGAAGTATTTTCTTCAGCGGAGGAATACATTAAAGGCATAAAAAGGCATGTTTATTATGTAATGGGTTAAGATAAGGTCTGTATGATGGAGGAATACCATGTACATGTAAAATTCATGACAGGGATATTTCACATTTACGCTTCTGCTAAAAGCATATATTAACACTTATGGTCAATAGTGTAGACCCAGACCAAACATCTGAGATTGTTGATTATATAAAACACAGGTGACTGCTGAAATGAAATTTCTGTTTTACTTTCACCTTGCTTTAAGCAGTCATGTGTCTTAAAACCTATCTTAAACATCTAATAAAGAACACAATTTAGTGGTCGTAGTAGAGGGGTTTAATTCTTTATTCATATAAAGTAACTGTTAAACATCTTTAAACAACCGTTGAAAGAATAACTTTGGTGATCTTTAGACAGATGACAGCTTATTGCAGGACAAAAGTAATGCAGATAGCTTCAATACTAGCTTTTAAAGTAACTTAGTCCAGCATTAAGCTGTCATTAAATTTTGTCAAAATGACTACAAATGTATCCTTTATTACTTAATATACAAGATAAATTATAATTATGTTACATGCCTGTATATTACACTGTATACTTTTATTCAGCATAGCTATCAGTCCTTGTAGATTGGAATGTCTCATGAGGTTTTGTTTTCTCTGTCTTGCAGCAGTCATCAAGGTCTTGGAGGGAGGTATATCACCAAACCTGAGTCGTAAACTAGCCACAAAACAGCTGACAGTCCTCACGGAGATCAAGGGGAAAAACGGAGTGTGGGTGTAGGCCCGTCACCCCAGCGGACACAGAACCATGTCACATGTCACAACCTAACCATTGGACATACGGTAGCTGCAATACAGCTGAAATGCAGAGTCGATGCCACAGTCTAACCACATGACATAGCGTTTAAAGAGGCGTTTTGTTTTACTTTCGGTTTGCTTTAACCCATTGCCCAATAAATACGCCTTTTTAGTAAGTTTTTACGCCATTAATTTTCTTTTCCACTGAAGAAAATAGTTCAAATTTATACAGTCATGAATATGTGTCATAAGATATATTTTGTTTTTCATAACAGATGGTAGCTTAAAGCAGGCTGAAAGTGAAGCAGAATGCGCCTTAAGGTGCATTCTGCTTCACCTTCAACTTGCTTTAAGTGGTCATCTTTCTTCAAAACTGGAAACAAGCTATAGGGGTAATGGGTAAAGCTGTTAGGGTTTTGTATTGCCCCGTGTGGGCATTTATATGAGACTATATGGTATGCTCTATCAGTGGATCTGGATATTCAATAAGACTGTAGATGAATTGGTTAACTCTTTCAGCAATAGATTGTTTTCAATGTTTAATCTATTACCTCAAAGTCCATTTCTAGTTTTGGAAACATGTGACCACTTAAAGCAGATTGAAAGTAAAGCAGAATGCACCTTAAGGCGATTTCTGCTTTACTTTCAATCTGTTTTAAGCTACCACTTGCCAGAATATAGAAAATATGTATTGTAAAAAATATGTTCCATATTCTAGCAGACAGTAGCTTAAAGCAGGATGAAAGAAAACAGAATGAGCTTTATGACAACCTGTTTTAAGTGGTCATGTGCACCTGTCTTTAACACTAGAAACAGGTTATGGAGTAAAGTGTTAAGCAGTAGCCTGTGTCTAAAGTACTTGTGACACAACTATGAATAAAGAGATAAAGTTATATTTACACAGAAACCTAGTTGGAAAATGCATATTGTCATTTATTATCACATCACTTATTGATATTTATTTCTTCCTGTCAGATCATAAAACATGATTCTTCAAAAGAGAGTGGCAAAGTTTAATTCATAAATCTTAACGTTATTGTTGTTTAATGGGTAATCTTAACCAATTATCCCATAGCCTATTTCTAGTTTTGAAGACAGATGACCATTGTAAATGGTTAACCCATTACCCCCATTCTGCTTTACTTTCAGTCTGCTTTTAGCTACCATCTGCTAGAATATAGAAGATATTTCTTACAATAAATATCCATGGCTGTATAAATCGGAACTATTTCTTCAGTGGAGGAATAAATTAAAGGTTTAAAAAGGTGTATATATGGGGTAATGGGTTAAGTGATCACTTGTTTTCAAAACTAGAAACTGGCTATGAAGGGTTAAACAGAATGAGCTTTAAGAGCCATTTAAGGAACTATACAATTATATTTTGTCAACCAAGATTGAGGAACTAAATATATTTTGTCAACCAAGATTATTGATACTGTATTCAGAATTGTCCTTGTTAGTTGTTACAGAGATAGATTGCAATTTGTACAATGTTTTATGCAAATATATTTTATCATATACATTTTCCAAATGCAAGCTTTTCTTTTGTTTTTCAACATATTTCAATATAGTGTACATGTACATGTATATGTAAAACCTATATCATATAAAACCTGTATAATTTTTTCAAACAATATAGTTTTGTTTTGTAGTATAGTGTTAACCCTTAGCCCGCCAAATAAATTGTCGTCTGCTATATTTCTCGTCTGCTTCAAGTTTCAAAGTGCTTCAAAGTTGCTCAAAATTGCTGAAAATGTTGTCCGAGTGTCAAACAGCTTGGATCTGGATGAGACGCCGAGTTACTCGGCGTCTCATCCGGATCCAAGCTGTTTGCATATCAAGCTATAGTCGTGAGTGGCAGGCTAAGGGTTAATTGTTAGAATGCGGGAGACTCAACTGACCAATAGTTTCCTGATCTGATGCAATGGATGGTTTCATGTATGTGAGATGTGATTTCATTAACAAGGCTGACAAGACATACTTATTAGACTGTTGGCGAGAAGCTTAACAGAATCCTCATCAATATTTTTCCTTCAGAAGCAAGATAAGTCAGCCATTAATTAATTTTAAATTTTAATGACTTAACTTTTTGACCCACATTTTTCAATGTTCAAGATAGATGGATGCTGAAAGCAGACTCAAAGTAAAGCAGAAAGCTGCTAATTTTATGAGCTTTCTATTTTACTTTCAGCCTGCTTAAAGCATTCACTTGCCAGAATGCTGGAAATACTTTTTATTGCTTTTTAATGGGGCAATTAAATGACAAGAGCATGAAAAAGATATGAGGAAAAAAGTACATGCACTAAAAGGTGTTTCTATTAGGGGAAGGGTTAAATGGTACTGTTAGAGTTTCAATCTTTGACTTAACCTGTTACCCCATAGCCTATTTCTAGTATTGAAGATAGGTGACCATTTAAAGCAGATTGAAAGTAAAGCAGATTGTGCCTTAAGGCACATTCTGCTTTACTTTCAGCCTGCTTTAAGCTAGCATAGTATATATTTATGAAGGTATAATTTATAACTATTTTCTTCAGTGGATGAATCAATTTAAAGTGTAAAAGGCGTATTTATGGGGTAATGAGTTAAATATTATATGCACAAGATCACCATTTCACACTCTTTTATTTGTTATCATTTTATGTTATGAGGTCCTTTAATACACACCATCATCAATAACCAGTGAGGAGTTATTTTGACAAGAGTTATTTATAATCTAGTTAATACCATTTTGGGATGGATTTTAGCCAGGTTTTAACTTTTAATCTTTTTTTGCAATTTAAATACAGCAAATAAATTCTGGATTTGCTTTTAGAATTCTTACCGTAGGTAAAAGAAAAAGACAAAAATCCTTGATATCAAAGCCATTCAAAAGTCTGTGTTTGTTAAGTTCAATACAGGAAGAAAGTAAAACGGAGCTCATAAAGGAGCTTTCTGCTTTATTTTCATACTTACTTAAGAATGTATCTGAATTTCGAAGTTAAACCATGGCATTGCCACTTTTAGCGTGCACATATGAATAAATTCGACTTAACCCATTACCCCATAGCCTGTTTCTAGTATTGAAAATATTTGAACACTTAAAGCAGGTTGAAAGAAAGGCATTCTGCTTTACTTTCAGCCTGCTTTAAACTATTATCTGCTAGGATGTAGAAAATATTTCTTATGATACATATTCATGACTGTAAAAGGGAACTATTTCTTGAATGGAGGAAAAGGCGTAAAAAGGCGTATTTATGGGGTAATGGGTTAACTGGTTTGTGCCTGGATATTTTTCTTATTTGCTTGCTGGAAGATTTCATTTTAGTTATACAAAGGAGATTTAAACTCACTGCAGAATGTGTCCATACTGCAGAACATTTCAAATTAGAGGGGCTATTTCCGATTTATCAGAGAATTTTCAATCATTCCATATTACTTGTGAAACATAATTGGGAAAAGGAGACTTGTTATACATGTACATCTTTTAACACATTACTCCATAAATGTTGCCTTTTTACACCTTTAATGTATTCCTCCACTGAAGATAACAGTTCCTATTTTTACAGTCATGAATATGCACCTTAGGCAATGTTTTCTTTATCTTTGCAGATGGTTGCATAAAGCAGGCTGGAAGTAAAGTAGAATGTACCTTTAGGTGCATTATGCTTTACTGTCAATCTGCTTTAAGTGGTCACCTGTCTTTAAAACTAGAAACACACTATTGGGTAATGGGTTAAACTGAAAACACTGTTAATTATGTAATAAGCATATTTACAGACTAGCATATAATTTTGGGCAATGTTTAACCAATGGTCATAATGCAACCACAATAAATTTGTGAACATTGTATTTCAACAAACCAGCGATTTTATTTTTTATGGAATCAGAAACCAGAATATCAACTCAATACCAATATTTTTTATGTCATAAATTTCTGTTAATACTATGAATAAAAGTACCTGGATGAATTGAAATACAAATTTTGTATACCGTGTACAGTGCCTTATAGAAGATGAGCCGCTTCATGGGGGAAAGAGGCACATTTATACACTCCAAATAGTGAAGAACCAATTAATCATTTGCTCCATAGCCATTGGTCAAAATCACCTCGGTATAACTGTGTTTAACTTAGGCAATATACTACTTGAAGCAAGATGAAAGTATAGCAGAAAGCTCCTTTAGGAGCTTTCTGCTATACTTTCATCTTGCTTTAAGCTGTCGCTTATTTTCAGCATAATTACTAAAACTTCAATTCTTCACTTATGTGGAAGAGTAGGCAGAGGCTGTGGAGGAAATGGTTAACAACTTCTGGTCATGATCTGCACTGTTTGCATCATCAATGTACAATTTTCCGTTGTGATGATTAACAAACAGTGTTGACCAATCAGACACTATTTTCTGTGTCTAAGTGTCCCTTTTATCACGAGGTGGGTCAGAAAACAGTAAAAACTCTCTTTATATACGACCACTAAAAGAATGTTTAATTGATTGTATAAAAGACAAGTGACAGTTTAAAGCAAGGTGACAATAAAACAGAAAGCTCCTAAAGGAGCTTTCTGTTTTATCGTCACCTTACTTTAAACATTCACCTGTAATTAGCACCCAATAAGTAACACCATTTTGTGGTCGTATTAAAGAAGTTTTACTGTATAAAGCGATGTTATGATGTTTCCCAGCATTGCCTGTTTATGTCAAGGGTCTCGTGCAATTGCCATGTTGAATAAATATTTATGTACCTGTATTACAGTGTTTTCTTGTCATTTTACAGTAAAGTTCTGATACTATATAACATGGGGCCAAAGTTGTGACTCAGCTGGCACCTGCTCCCAGGGATTTTGGCGTACTATGCCAACACTCTAACCACTGAGCTACCAAGCCACACAGTGAAGTCTATCAACTTTTTCATCATTTTCTGCTAAAACAACTATTTCTCACATAACTACCCCTGTTTTCTATAGCGAACAACGATGACGAATACTCTTATCTCCAACATGTGTAAGATCACCTTGATGACGTCACTATAACGTACGTCACCGCGGTTTAAAAATGCATATTGCTTTAAAAATAACTTAAATCGTTGGTAATGTGAGAAAAAGAATCTGTCACTCGTCGATGTTTAAGACAAGTTGATCTCAAACTCGTCTAGAATAGAAAATCTATTAAGCTCGCCAAGGCTCGCTTAATAACATTTCAATTCTAGACTCATTTGATATCAGCTTGTCTTAAGCATTGACTCATGACAGATCCCATATATCTCTATCTCGCTACATACACTCACTCCCTCTACATAAGAATTTGTGCCAAATTCTTACCCAACAATTTGCCCTATTGCCTGTTTCTAGTTTTGAAGATAGGTTATCACTTAAAGCAGGTTGAAAAGTAAAGCAGAATGTGCCCTAAGGTGCATTCTGCTTTACTTTCAGCCTGCTTTAAGTTGCTCTCTACAAGGATATAGAAAATATCTCTTATGATACATATTCATGACTGTATAAAGTGGAACTATTTTCTTCATTGGAGGAATACATTAGAGGCATAAAAAGGCATATTTATGGGGTAATGGGTAAAAGAACACTCCACAAGTATCTTATTATATTTGATTCACTAGATGCAAGTTACATACAAATCCTGCTGGTTATTTACATTGGGCACCAAATGTAACATGAAGAAAACGTTGTGACTCAACTGGGACTCAAACCCAGGGCATTGGACTTACTGTATCAACACTCTAACCACTGGGCTATTGAGAAGAACAGTGAAGCCTACCAAGTTTTTCACCACAGTCTCTACTCAACTACAATAATTATGACCAAGCAAAATACTTGTGGACGATGTTTCAGACTAGTGATATAAGCAAATCAGAAAGCTCTGCAAATTTCAGCAAAGCTCAAGGTGCTGTTCATGGACTCCAGTTGGTTGGGAAAGTTTTTAGCTCACCTGAACAAAGCTCAGGGTGCTGTTCTGATTTGAAAATAATTTTGCACAAATACATGCTCCACAGATGAATAGAAATAATTTCTAATGGACGGGGAAAGCTTTTAGCTCACCTGAGCGAAGCTGATTGCCTTTTGTCCAGCTCCATCCTGCTGTCTGTCCGTCTGTCAATAATTCTTGTGAACACATTAACTAGAGGTCACAGTTAAGGGTCAGTCTTCATGAAACTGTATCAAAATGTTGTTCTTGACCAAATTTAGGCCAAGTTATATGGAGGTCAGAAAGTAGGTCACTTTATCAAATCATAGCAAAACAGTGTGATTAACGCTCTTGAGGCTACGGTTTGGGGTCAATCTTCATCAAACTTGATTCACAAAATCAAGGTCTGTTTGAATATAGGTCATGTTGGTCAAAATGTAGGTCAGCTGTATCAAATCATAGGAAAACCGTGAACTCTCTAAAATTCCTCATAAAATTTCATCTAAATGTTGTTATTGAAAAAAAAACTAGATCAAATTTGAATATGGATCATGTGTGGTCAAAAATTAGGTCACTAGGTCAAATCATAGAAAACCTTGTGAACAATAGAGGCCACAGTTTTGGGTCAATCTCTATCAAACTTGGTCCAAATGTTTTTGAGAAAATGTAAGTCAAGTTTGAATATAGGCCATGTTCGGTCAAAAAGTAGTTTGTTAAGTCAAATTATAGAAAAACCTTGTGAACAGTTTTGGATCAATGTTGTGCTTGACAAAATCAAGGTCAACATTGAAAACGAGTCAAAACAATAAGGTCAGATAACATTTGACCTATTGGTCCAGTCCTTGATCTACCACTCACAGAAAAAACCTATCAAGTTCAGTTATACTCAGGTGAGCAAATTCACGGCCATCATTACCCTCTTGCCCTTGGTCCAATGTTATAAAGCTTTTGAGTTGAGTCTGAAATTATTCTCAAGCATTTGATTGGTCAGATTTTAGATTTTGTTTCAATCAAATGCTTGAGAACGATTTCAGACTCAACTCATGAGCTTTATAACATTGGGGCTTTGTATCGCTTTGTATCGCTGTAAACATAGTGAAAACTTGAAAAATCTTCTTGCTGGCAGCTACTGTTTCGATTTGAAAATAATTTTATGCAAATGATTAATGTGTGAACCTCAACAGATCTCTAATTTTCTAGCTAAACCCTTTGCCTACTGATCGCGACTTCACTGTATTTTTAGCTCGACTTTTTCGAAAAGTCGAGCTATTGTCGTCACCCTGTCGTCTGCGTCGGTTAAGTTTTTTGCTTAAGGTTTTTGTAAGAGTTGATTTCTCAATAACTATCAAAGGTATCCATTTGAAACTTGGAATAGTTGTTCAGTATCAAAAGGGCAACTCATTACAACAAGGCAGGTAACCCTGGGATTTGTAATTTCAGAGTTATTGCCCTTGTTTTATTTACTAAAAAAATTATAAATTAACATATCTCAATAACTTTCAAAAGGTATCCATTTGAAACTTGGAATACTTTTAAGTATCAAAAGGACAACTCATTACAACAAGGCAGGTAACCCTAGGATTTGTCTTTTCAGAGTTATTGCCCTTGTTTTATTTACTTAAAAATTATAAATCAACATATCTAAATAACTATGAAAGATATTAACTTGAAACTTGGAATAGTTATTCAGCATCAAAAGGGCAACTAATTACAACAAGGCAGGTCACCCTGGGATTTGTCATTTCAGAGTTATTGCCCTTTTTTGTATTTACTTCAAACTTGTAAATTAACATATCTAAATAACTATGAAAGATATTAACTTGAAACTTTGAATAGTTATTCAGTATCAAAAGGGCAACTCATTACAACAAGACAGGTAACCCTGAGGTTTGTGTATCCAGAGTTATTGCCCTTGTTTTATTTACTTCAAAGTTATAAATTAACATATCTAAATAACTATTAAAGATATTAACTTGAAACTTTGAATACTCATTAAGTATCAAAAGGACAACTCATAACAACAAGGTAGGTTACTCTGTGATTTGTAATTACATGTATAGAGCAATTACCCTTGATTTATTTACTTAAAACTTGTAAATTGAAATATCTTAATAACTGTCATAGGTATTAACTTGAAACTTTAAGTACTTCTGTTATATCAAAAGGGCAACTCATTAAAACAAGAAAGGTGACCGGGGATGTGCCATTCCATGTTATTGCCCTTGTCTTTATTTACATAAAACTTGTAAATTGATATTTCTCAATAATTACCATAGGCATTTACTTGACACTTTAAATACTTGTTAAGTATCAAAAGGACAACTCATTACAAGAAGGCAGATAACCCTTGGTTTTGTGATTCCAGAGTAATTGCCCTTGTTTTGACTTTTTAGAATTTAATTAGATTTCTCAATAATTACCAAAGGCATTAACTTGAAACGTTGAATACTTGTTCAGTTTCAAAAGGGCATCACCTTTCAACAAAGCAGATAACAATTGGATTTGTCATTGCAGAGTGATTGCCCTTGTTTGACTAAGAATTTGTATATGAAATCATTCAGTAACTGTAGAAAGTTATTAATTTCAAACTTCCAATATATTTGAGTACTTGTTTAGTTTCAAAAGGGCAACTCATTACAACAAGGCAGGTAAAGCAGGCAAAGATATTGTCCTTCTTTTGACTTATAGTTTACTTTAAATGAAATGTAGAGTCTAGACTGTCCAAGTATGTTTAAGTTGTTGTTGCTTACAAACTTCTATGATCAATAGGACTCTGATTGTCACCATTGTATCTTGTCGAGAAGCAACAAAACGATGGTATGACAGCTACATTACGAGATGGTTGTTTTTAGTGGAATTAACAGATTCCTTTCGACCATCTGTGAATACAATATTAGCTTTTCTTATAACAGTGGACTCGAATGCAGTGGCGAAAAATTCCACCCGTAAATGAGGCGGAAATTCTGAGAAATTCCGCCTAAAACGGTCAATTTCCGTCTGATTTTACGTTCAGTGAAAACAACAATTAAGAGGCGGATTCCTGGCGTAAATAGGGGCGTAATATGCAAATGAAGCGGAAAGTTTTACGGGCGGAAATTACAGGCGGAATATTGGTTAGGGCGGAATCCTGGCGTAAATGGGGCGTAATATGCAAATGAGGCGGAAAGATTTACTGGCGGAAATTACAGGCGGAATATTGGTTTTGGGCGGAAACCTGGCGTAAATAGGGGCGATATATGCAAATGAGGCGTTAATATTTTACGGGGGGGGGGGGTAAATTGTTAACAGGCCATATTTACGGGCGGAAATTGTTAACGGGCATCTTTTGCGGGCGGAATTTTGCTTTGGGCGGATATTTTCTGGTCAATCTGGTGGAAACCGTTTGGGGGACAAATATAGAGAATACCAATAATATAATAAGGC
Source organism: Gari tellinella (assembly GCA_922989275.2). Classification (NCBI taxonomy): domain Eukaryota; kingdom Metazoa; phylum Mollusca; class Bivalvia; order Cardiida; family Psammobiidae; genus Gari; species Gari tellinella. Next base: position 59,761,394 of record OV277867.1, read on the forward strand.
AAGAATAAATATTTTATGTAATTTAGATACTTAGAGTAATAGCAAGATATTTATATGATTTGACCTAGTGACCTAGTTTTTTTACCACTGGTGAACCATATTAGAACTTGACCTAAATTTCATCCAGGACAGTATTCAAACTGTAATTCATTGAAAGATAAAGTGGAAAATGTGTTCTATTATATAGAGGGTTAACATGGTTTTTCCAGGATTTGACATCCTAGTTTTTGACCCAACATTAAAATCTCTCTTTTTTTAACCTAGATTTTAATCATGCAAACATTTTGACAAAATGTCATTAAGATATAATGAGATGCGTAGCCTCTATAGTGTAAACAAGGTTTTTCAATTATTTGACCTTTAGTGACCATGTTCATTTGTTGTTTGATTTAACATATATACCCCCATTTGAACTTGACCTAGATTTTACTAATGTTCATTAACTAAGATCCAATGAAATTAGTAGCCTCTTGAGTGTTTACAAGTTTTTTGGGGGACTTTGTCTATTTAACTAGTTTTAAACCCGACACTTGACCTAGATTTTATGTTGTCAAACATTCTGACTAAGTCTAATTAAGATAAAATAAGATTTGTAGCCTCTAGAGTGTTAAAAAAAAAATGATTTGACCAAGTTACCTAGTTTTTGACCAGAGAAAAATTAACCCACATTTGAACATGACCTAGATTTCATTGAGACAAATATTCTCAAGTTTTATGAAGATCTGATGAAATTTGTAGCCGCTAGAGTGCTAAGGAATTAATTGTTGACAATGGACGGACAACAGAAGACAGACATTAAGCAATTAATCTTATAGCTCATGTTGGCACAAGTCATTCAAGGTCACTGAGCTAAAAAATATAGGCAGAATTTGAAAATATAAAAAAATTGGACAAAGCAGTCAATTTATTATTTTCCAATAATTCACTAAATCAATTGTGTGTTTTGTACACAAACTATGGTAAGTTTAATATAAGCTTTGAAAGTTTAAGTGTGCATTATCCAGTTACTATTTTTTTATATATAAATCAAGGATCCACATAAGAATCTTACATAAAGTCCCCTTCTTGAACCCCTTTCAAAAGTGCTGATAAAAAATCTACAGGTCAGTAGTTTAGCCAGCATGGAGTTTGTGCCACAGACTATTTTATACAGTCAATCTTGTATTAAGTTTCACCACTCAGTAGAATGCTAATGTGCTGTATTTAATACATGTGGTTGCTTAATGCAGAATAGAAATAATGCAGAAAGCTCCTTTATATCCTGCATTAAACAATCACTTTACAGTCTTAAGATGTCTAAAGCTACATCAGAGAGTGGTCAGTAATTACAAGATTTACTGTATCTGGCAGCAGCTTCTATAAATAAACATATGGGAAATCAGGCAGGGGGTGAAAGGGCAATAATGACCTTTAGCTTAGTAACTAGCGGTTATTTCAAATTTTGATTTACTCTGCAGGATCAGGTTGTAAACAACTGGTTAATGCCTTAGCACTCTTTATGAGTAAAATATTCAGCAATATTTCAATATTTATGCACTGAAAAAGGTGAAACACCAATTTGCTTACATTTGTTCCATCAAACAATGTATTTAATCATCAATATTATACCATAGAAGACATCAGAACCAACCATGCAAGCCTTTATGTAATCATATCAGTAACATGTCTTTAAAACACACAACAAAAGGCAAATTAACCCATATTCTTGAGAATATATATATTATAATCATCAAACCAGTAGATCATGAAACATTTAAACAGCACTTAAGGTGGTTCGCGGGTCAGCTTATTCTGTGTCAGAATTCTTTGAAACCTTGATTAAATTGAAATATACCATATGGAGAGTGAAAAATCGTTAATATAAAAAAAAGTTACAGTGCCGTTTTTTTCTGAGAGGACCTTTTGTCGAGAAAAGCTCCTTTTTTAATAAACAGGAATAATTTCTTTATAAAATGATATAACTCAATAATTTCTGTACATTCAAGTAAACTCAGTACATAGACTATAAGATAGTGGGCAAACAAAAGTATTTCATGACATATTTTCTGGAAATATCAATATTTTAAAAAAGTCAAATTCTGAAAATCTCAAATTACCAAAAATCTAGCTGTTTAACATATACTAATTTTACTCTTATTAGATAGATATAACTTAATTCTACTAGTCACAAAAATTTAATGAAAATCTACAGTGGAATTTGCATTTTATACATGATTTCCTGAAATTCTGACAAAATGTTAACACAAAACGAGTAACCTCCCTTGAGTTCAACATTAAAATGCCGTCAGCTCTAAATAATACCTTAAGTCAAACCTGTAATAAGGGACCATTGAATACGGTAGCCTGTAGATCTTTAAAGGCAAGCGGCTGTTTAATGCATAACAAAAGTAGTGCATAAAAGCTCCTTTAGGATCTATCTTTTAGCATTACCTTTGTCCTTTGTTAAGCTGCCATCTGTCATATAGGCTATAATCCTCACAGCTGTCACATGACTATACTTGCATCTGATATTATTCATTATTACGTGACTAAACATAGCCTGTCCTTTGATCACTGCGTTATGGATTGACTAGTCACTAAAATCGGACAATTTGTTAAAAAAAAAGTTTTGAAGCGAGTGGGAATCAAACCTAGAACATTTGGATTGCAAGTCAATCACCGTATCAACTGCGCTAACAGAGAAGACACTGAAGCAGTTCAAAATTTTCTTTATCTACATTTTCTACTATAAGCACGTGCCGCAAAGATCAGGTGAAAGTCATCAGCATTTCCGGAACTCGAAATGCGGCCCGCCCGCTGTCGAACCGCTGTCGAACCACCTTAAAACAAGCAGCCATAAGAAAAATTTGTATCTACTGTTATTTGAAAAGTAGTTTGCAAAGAAACAATCAAAAAGATTTGAAGGCAAGAATTAATACATGTATTAAATAATTAAATAAAGATATAATTTCCTAAAAATGCATTTCCTTACCAGCTTTCAATGTAAAAATCCCAATAAAACAGAACTTAAATATTTAATATATCTTCAGCTGCTCTCTGCTCACATGGCACCTACTTGTTCAAATTTTCTCATTTGAATTAGGCACCTGTCCCTGCCAGTGAGGGGTCCTACAAGGGGGATTTTGGCATAGAACTAATTACTCTAGCTAGGATCAATGGTCATGCAATTTCACATGCTTCATAATGCCCATTGATAAGAACAGCATGCTGCATTACAGTATGGTGACCTTGACCTCTGTGACCTTGGACAAGTTTTGGGGGTTAAATCAATTAATTACTAAGTACTGCAGATATGCACTTAAAACTTTACTTATTCCCCTTAATGGTTACAAAATGTTGCATTGCCGTTTGCAGTTTGGTGGCCATAATTTAATTTTTGCACTTAACCCATTATACCATGGGCTGTTTCTAGCTTTGAAGAAAGGTTAGCACATAAAGCAGATTGAAAATAAAGCAGAATGTCCCTTAAAGGAATCTTCTTTTAACTTTTAGCCTACTTTAAATTACTATATCTGCTAGGATAAAGCAAATATTTTATGGTACATAATTTTATTATATTAAGGACTGTTTAAAGTGGAAAATGAAGGAATAATTTAAAGTTTAAAGGTGTATATGTATGGAGTAATATTAGTTAAATCATTTTCTAAGTACTGTGGCTAGTACCCCTCAAAATAAAATGCTTATTTAAATGCCTGAATGGTTAAAGAATATTGGTTTTGAAGTTTGGTGACAAGTGTACTCTTCACAGATACACTGTTTGTAAATGATGAGTTAAATATAATAAACATAACAGGGTTTAATGTGTTACAGGTTACATAATAATGAGTTTCATTCAAACAACTCACTTTATGAATATTTCAATAGTTTGTGACATCTTAAAAGATAAAAAAATGTGGATGGAAGTTAATATTTCCACCTGGCTGTCTGTCTTCTACTCATGCAAAATGACAGTGGATATTTCAGCTTGATGTCTATTTTCCCCCTTATGCCAGAAACTAAGTCAAAATTTCCGCCTTTAAAAAAAGTTTAAGTATAAAATTCCGTCTGATAGCCAGTTTTCCGCCTCCTGCAAAAAACTAAGCCCAAAATTCCCCCTTTTAAAATTTGTTAAAGTGAAATATTCCGCCCCAAACTGAATTCCGCCGTAATTTGCACAAAATTACGCCTTTGAGTTACTTGTAAAAATTTTCTTTACAGGCGGAAATCTAGTTTCCGCCCCATTTACACCCGTAAATGTCCTTTTCCGCCCCAATTCCGCCTCATTTACGGGCGGAATCCGCCTCTTTTTTTTCGTACAGGGCACTACAAACAACTGCTGTAAATAGGAAGTGGTAAATATATAGTGGTCCTGACCACAGTGCTACTTTCTTGAGAAAGAAAGGTGTGCAAGGAGTTCATTTCAAGATAGTCCACAGTGTGGGATGTATACACTATTTTAGATTACATTCGATAACTCAAGGATATTGCAGTTATCATGTACAATGTGTGTGCTGTTTCTTCTTACCAATGCTCACAGGTGTCAAAGGCATCATTTGGTGTGGTTTGATGATATAAATCCTGACCTGGTTACAAGTCATAATAACAATACCATTTACTAAAACAAAATAAACCAGAGCACCATTCGAATGATATTAGTTTGATCTAATATTCTCTTGACAAACAAATCTATGTGGTGACCACACAATTCGAGTACATTATGAGAGCAAGTTCTCCATGTGAAGAGGAAAGAACTTTGTTAACAAGCACACAGCAGTTTCCATTTAAGGCTGCATCTAATGCAAATATTGCTAGATGGGTTAAGGTATTTTTTGTAAGAGCAGGTATAGGGAAATAATTCGGGACATATAATACAAAAGCAATTTCAACATCAGCAGCTTAAGTCAAAGGGATGCTTTTGGACATGATTGCTAAAACAACTGAAGGAAAAATACAAATATATTTCAAACATTTTATTTGACAACTATAACTTCAAATCATAATTTCCCCCTTTCATTTCCTGTGGGGGGTTATTCAGACAAAGCAAAATATATTGGGTATATACTTACATTTTGTATTTACATGTACATGTACATGTAAACTGTCATGAAATGATTATGATAACAACGATTATGATAATAATAATTATTGATAATAATTTTATATCATGATTATTTTACAATGAATGAAGAATCCACTCTAAACCCAGCAGGCACACAACATTGTTTCAACGTTGAATCAACGTTGATTTTCCGTCGTAACGTTGATCAACCTGATTTCAACCATGGACGACCATCCATCGGTAGCCAATTTACTGCCAACGTTGAATCAACGTTGAATCAACGTTTATAATGGTCGTAGATAAAAAATTTAAAAATACTGAAATTGAAATTTCTGATTAATTATATCACAGTGTTTAATGTCTATAACCACGTCGACTATGATTTATCGTTAAAATAAATTCAATTTAGAAAATCTAATGACAAAAAAATCTACTGCCAAAGTTAAATCAACGTTGAATCAACGTTGAATCAACATTGTCAGATAATGGATGTAGGTAAAAATTATTATTATTTAATAAATAATCATAACAACTTCAACTTAAATATTACATGTAATTTGATCCTTCATAGTTTAGATGCAAAAGAAATAAGTTCTAAGTTCTTAATAGTAAGCGCTGAATTTTACATTCAAGTTTCACGGTGACAATTAAAATGAATAAAATACAACCTTCTAGAAAGCAAACCAATTCAATGTAAAAATGTTTAATTATAGATACTCAGCGTACTAATAAATGAAGCAACCACTATTTGATAAGCTGTAATCAAACATCTTCCAACGCCCATGCGTTGTCTACTCTACTATTAGTAGAGTAGAGCTCCTAAAACCTAAGTTGAAGGCAGAATTTGAAAATAAAACAATATCTGGAGAAAAAAACGCACACAAAAACGGACAGCCCACTCGAAACAATTTTGTTTTGACGTTGAATCAACGTCATTTCAACGTTGAAACTTCAACCATTATCAACGTTGAGGTTCAACGTCAAACAAACTTTCAAAATCAAATATAAATCGTACGTTGTTTCAACGTTGAAGTTCAATGTTGATCCAACGTTGATTCAACGTTGGTGTGCCTGCTGGGAAGTCTCTGTGGGGCTCATGCGGGCATGAAGCCGATAAAATGGAATGATTAAGCGAGACTTACCTTCGGAGAAGGGAATTTGAAGGTTGATCTAGATTTTATCGGCTTCATGCCTCCGCAGAAGACACACACCCACCCTTTCCCACCCAGTTCTTGGTTTTTTTGGATTCTTCCTTCATTAGCCATAGATCCTGGGTTGGCCCTCAATATGAGGCTGGCCAGCATCTATGGCACTCTCAAGTATGACCTGACCAAATGGGTGATAAGTCATGTGTTTCTCTCTGTGTGTCTCCTGCGGAGGCATGAAGCAGATAAAATCTAGATCAACCTTCAACTTCCCTTCTTCGAACAGGGGCGTAGCTAGACCAATTAGGAAGTGTACGCAGTCCTATACTAGGGGGGTCTGGGGGCATGCTCCCCCTGGAAATGTTTATTTCTAGATGGTCTCTGGTGCGTTCTGAGGGCATTTCCCGCCTTCAAAACAGGTGATGAAGTACATAAATCTATGCAAAAAAATGAATAAAAAATAAACGACATTGACATCACGACAAAATCATGGATGTTAATTTCAAACCGACAATGAGTAACATTCAGATCTGAAACAGAACCATTTACATTTGCGTTCCGTTTTGATTACATGATAAAGCAGGCTCGTATGAAGCAAACTGTGATTGAGGGGGCACACGTCGACGTCAGGGGCAAATTTAATTCATTTGGTGAACGCACTCTTACTTGGGATGCCGTATGCTCCTCACGGGAAAAATATTCCTAGATGGCTTTGGTGGGTTCTGATGGGCATTTCGGGCAATCAAAACGTGTTACCATCTGGCAACAGCATTCTTTAATCTATATGTAAAATTCGACTCCCCTATACATAAATCGTATATATATTTGTTGCGCGTGTCCCGGTCATTCATCTCTTATTCTTACCCCGTCTGATTAGTTTAAAACCCATACTCTAGAGGGGTCCGGGGGCATGGGACTAGGTAAAAGGCTGGCGCGTGGCAGGCATAAAGCAAATAAGAACAACTTGACAGGCAGAGGCAGGCACTGGTTAGATTATATAGTGGCCAACGGGCCGTGACCTACCTGGTCGATATGGGTGGTTGTGTGTTGCACAGGGTTTGCAGAATTCAATCTGGTAATCACTGTTGCTTATGTATAATTACTAAAGAATAATTACAAACTGACGAGATTTTGTTTCTGATAATGAACAATTGAAGAAAAAAAATTAAATAAAAAAAAAAAATATTATTTTTTTTTTTTTATTAAAAATCCCTAGGTTAATTATACCTAAATAGTAAATGTAATAGCTATTTTCTTCGAAATGGCAAACCACATAATTTTGCTAATGATAAGATAGCGAATATTGATAGGCAGGCAATAAATAGGGAGTGCAGACGAGCATTAAACTAAGAACAACTTGGCAGGCATAAAGCAAATAAGAACAAATTGACAGGCGTTGGTTAGATTATATAGTGGCCAACGGGCCGTGACCTACCTGGTCGATATGGGTGGTTGTGTGTTGCACAGGGTTTGCAGAATTCAATCTGGTAATCACTGTTGATTATGTATAATTACTAAAGAATAATTACAAACTGACGAGATTTTGTTTCTGATAATGAACAATTGAAAAAAAAAATTTAATTTTTTTTTTTATTATTAAAAATCCCTAGGTTAGTTATACCTAAATAGTAAATGTAATAGCTAATTTTTTCGAAATGGCAAACCACATAATTTTGCTAATGATAAGATAGCGAACATTGATAGGCAGGCAATAAATAGGGAGTGCAGACAAGCATTAAACCACAGGTACTTGACACATACTTTATTATCTATGAACCCCCTCCCCCCTTAAAAAAAAAAAAAAAAAAAAATTTTTTTTTTTACTATACTTCTATTATAGATACAAGGTAAACAGCGCAATTCGACACCTAGTCTTTACTATCCACTTAAACTGATGCTAAAATAGACTCGATCGCCGATATTCTCTTGTGGTACCCTCGGGAAATGATTAATTTATCAATATCTACTTTTTATTTCATCAAATTCCGTCAAATAACGCCACAGTACGTGAATTATAACGAAAATAAGCTTCAAAAAGTTTTCTGTCGTTCTCTTGGTACAGAATTGTACATAGCAACGAATGTACATGTAGGGGTGATCTGTTATTTGTCCACAATAAACGGCCTATGCCAATGGAACTTTCACCAAATATTATAAATCATCTTTAAATGAAATATTATCAGTTTTATATAATTTACATAGAATGCAACATTAAAAGAAACTTTACCTGTTTAATTTTGACCAATGAGATCGCTCCGTTCATTCAATTCATTCCGGTATTCAAAATGGCATTCACAATGAAATGAGTCTTTCACTTGTCAATTTCATGCCAAATTACATGTATATTTCATATAGCTGATAGTGAAGAGGGTCATGTTCCGACACAAACGCGTTTGCTCTAATGAAATTAGGTGAAAGTTCCAGCCGTAAAGGCCGTTAAATGTGCAAACCGACTAGATTACCCCTTATTTTGGGCAATAAATTCTGTACCAAGAGAACGACAGAAAACTTTTTTATGCTTATTTTCGTTATAATTCACGTACTGTGGCGTTATTTGACGGAATTTGATGAAATAAAAAGTAGATATTGATAAATTAATCATTTCCCGAGGGTACCACAAGAGAATATCGGCGATCGAGTCTATTTTAGCATCAGTTTAAGTGGATAGTAAAGACTAGGTGTCGAATTGCGCTGTTTACCTTGTATCTATAATAGAAGTATAGTAAAAAAAAAAAATTTTTTTTTTTTTTTTTTTTAAGGGGGGAGGGGGTTCATAGATAATAAAGTATGTGTCAAGTACCTGTGCATTAAACTAAGAACAACTTGGCAGGCATAAAGCAAATAAGAACAAATTGACAGGCGTTGGTTAGATTATATAGTGGCCAACGGGCCGTGACCTACCTGGTCGATATGGGTGGTTGTGTGTTGCACAGGGTTTGCAGAATTCAATCTGGTAATCACTGTTGATTATGTATAATTACTAAAGAATAATTACAAACTGACGAGATTTTGTTTTTGATAATGAACAATTGAAAAAAAAAATTAAATAAAAAAAAAATCTTAAATTTTTATTTTTTTTATTAAAAGTCCCTAGGTTAATTATACCTAAATAGTAAATGTAATAGCTATTTTTTCGAAATGGCAAACCACATAATTTTGCTAATGATAAGATAGCGAACATTGATAGGCAGGCAATAAATAGGGAGTGCAGACGAGCATTAAACTAAGAACAACTTGGCAGGCATAAAGCAAATAAGAACAAATTGACAGGCGTTGGTTAGATTATATAGTGGCCAACGGGCCGTGACCTACCTGGTCGATATGGGTGGTTGTGTGTTGCACAGGGTTTGCAGAATTCAATCTGGTAATCACTGTTGATTATGTATAATTACTAAAGAATAATTACAAACTGACGAGATTTTGCTTTTGATAATGAACAATTGAAAAAAAAAATTAAATAAAAAAAAATTCTTAAATTATTTTTTTTTTATATTAAAAGTCCCTAGGTTAATTATACCTAAATAGTAAATGTAATAGCTATTTTTTTCGAAATGGCAAACAACATAATTTTGCTAATGATAAGATAGCGAACATTGATAGGCAGGCAATAAATAGGGAGTGCAGACGAGCATAAAACTAAGAACAACTTGGCAGGCATAAAGCAAATAAGAACAAATTGACAGGCGTTGGTTAGATTATATAGTGGCCAACGGGCCGTGACCTACCTGGCTGATACCTGGTCGATCTAATATGGGTGAAAAATATTAAAATAAGAACACATTGGCAGGCACTGGTTAGATTATATAGTGGCCAACGAGCCGTGAAAGGCAGGCAGTATTAAACTATGAACAAAATAGCAGGCGTTGGTTAGAATATATAGTGGTCAGCGGGCCGTGACAAACAACGCTGGTTTTACAAGGCAATAATTACCTCTAATACTTCTAACTAATAACTATAATTATTACGCTAATGCTGATGACACGCGTGCACATAATCTCTAAACACCATGATATTCTACATTAAATAATTAAATAAATAAAAAACAAATACAAATCAATCAATCAATCAATAAATCAATATCAATAAGTAAATAAATAAATAAATAAGTAAATAAATAGGTCAATCAATCAATCAATCAATCAATCAATCATTCAATTAATCAATCAATCAACAAACAAACACACAAACAAATAATATACAAAAATAAATAAATAATAACAGAAATAAATAAATTAATTAATTACAGGTCATTTTGTGCTAGGTACACTTATTTACCTTTTCTTGGTTTAAAAATTGATTGGATTTTCTAAGTACTGATGTGGAATTTTTTTTAAACAGTTTTACTAGGTAAGGGAAATACTTTTGGCTTAATTTTTTTTCTTCAAAAAATGGGACTCATGAAAGCAGGGTCCACGTCCCGAGTCCCGGATACACACGTTTATAAAACATAAACAGTGTGTAACGAATGCTTTCATCTTTTTCTTAAAACAATTTTTCTGCATCAGATTACAGAAAGAAAGTCAATCATTATTGCCTTGTAATACCAGCGTGGTTTGTCACGGCCCGCTGACCACTATATAATCTAACCAGTGCCTGCCAAGTTGTTCTTAGTTTAATACTGCCTGCCAGGTATTAGCCAGGTAGGTCACGGCCCGTTGGCCACTATATTATCTAACCAACGCCTGTCAATTTGTTCTTATTTGCTTTATGCCTGCCAAGTTGTTCTTAGTTTAATGCTCGTCTGCACTCCCTATTTATTGCCTGCCTATCAATGTTCGCTATCTTATCATTAGCAAAATTATGTGGTTTGCCATTTCGAAAAAAATAGCTATTACATTTACTAATTAGGTATAATTAACCTAGGAATTTTTAATAATAAAAAAAAATTAAGGAATTATTTTTTATTTAATTTTTTTTTCAATTGTTCATTATCAAAAACAAAATCTCGTCAGTTTGTATTTATTCTTTCGTAATTATATATAATCAACAGTGATTAGCAGATTAAATTCTGCAAACCCTGTGCAACACACCATCACCCATATAGACCAGGTATCAGCCAGGTAGGTCACGGCCCGTTGGCCACTATATAATCTAACCAACGCCTGTCAATTTGTTCTTATTTGCTTTATGCCTGCCAAGTTGTTCTTAGTTTAATGCTCGTCTGCACTCCCTATTTATTGCCTGCCTATCAATGTTCGCTATCTTATCATTAGCAAAATTATGTGGTTTGCCATTTCGAAAACAATAGCTATTACATTTACTAATTAGGTATAGATCTAATTAACCTAGGAATTTTTAATAATAAAAAAAAAATTAAGGAATTATTTTTTATTTAATTTTTTTTTTCAATTGTTCATCTGTAAATATGTTAACGTGTATGTTAATATGTTAAGAGTAACGAGGAATTTGTTAATTCAAGTTACTGATTGAATAAAGAATTATTATTATTATTATTATTATTATTATCAAAAACAAAATCTCGTCAGTTTGTAATTATTCTTTCGTAATTATATATAATCAACAGTGATTAGCAGATTAAATTCTGCAAACCCTGTGCAACACACCATCACCCATATCGACCAGGTATCAGCCAGGTAGGTCACGGCCCGTTGGCCACTATATAATCTAACCAGTGCCTGCCTCTGCCTGTCAAGTTGTTCTTATTTGCTTTATGCCTGCCACGCGCCAGCCTTTTACCTAGTCCCCGGGGGCATGCTCCCCCGGGAAATTTTTATTCCTAGATGGTCTCGGGTGCGTTCTAAGGGGCGTTTTCCGCATTCAAAGGCTATGTAAAAATTTGACTCAAAATAACAATTATTGATTCTAGGATAACGTTTTTTTTTCTGACAGCTTTTTTTCCAGCCTTTGATCTCTACCCCTACCCCCTACGATTTTTATTGCATTTTTGGACTTTTCAAATTTTCTATATTTGCGGACAATGTGTACGCAGTTGCGTTTTTTGCGTACAGGTAGCTATACGCGCCTGTCGAAGGTAAGTCTCGCTTAATCATTCCATTAAACACCAATACACATTCTTTAAGTTTGAAAAATGTAGCCGTCTCAAGTATATGAAAGTCGAGCGTCCAGCACCCGTTTGCGGTGTTCTCGTTGTAAACAGTTTGTATCCGTGTAATGCAGCGTCTGATCTAGATCCAAACTGTTTGACACTCGTCTTTAGATTTCTTCACTTATAAATTGTTTATGTCTAATTTAACACATTTTGCAGACAACAATTTCGAAGCAGACGACATCACAACAGAATCCATACTGGATGGGACAATTTTACCTAAAGTGAAAACTTAAAAAAAATCTTGTCAGAAACTACTGACTCTTAATGAAAATAATTTTACACAAATGACTTATGGTTGCATGACCCTCGACCAGATTTCTTAAACTTATTTTCCTAACTTAAAACAGGCCATCAGTGAGTTGAGCAAGTTTACCTATGTTTGCTTCATATATTAGCAAAAATCTTTAAAAATCTCCTTGTCTGAATCGACTGGCCCGATTTGAAAATTATCTTACCCAAATGGTCCAAGGGTGACCCTATACGGGATTTGTAAAAATAATTGTTTAACATGGTTTGACATTAGGTGGGCAAGATTTTCCTTATATGGTTTCAGTAATGGCTAAATACAATTCTTTTTCCGAAACCACGTGTCCAATTTTAATGTTTCCATGACTGTAACAAAGGACTACCAGGTAAGCAATCAAGGCCACCATGGTCCTCTAGTTTTATATGCCATTTTGAGATGCCATCATGGGACTTAAGTTGTGGCATCATCGTCTGTCTGTCTGTGAGGAATTACTCAGACAAATATGACCAAACCATTATCTAATATTATAATAAGAGGACCTTGAATGCCTAATCGCTCACCTGTTTTTTGTCAGTAAAATCAAAATCCATTCAATAGTTATAAAACATGGCATTTTCAACATATTGAGGTCAGATAACATTTGACCTATTGGTCCAATTTCAGCTATAATCGGTCATTCTGTTTCAACTAGAGAACTTATAGCCACATATTATAGCTTGACAAAGTTTATCAAAATCCATTAAAAACTGAGCATTAACAATAGATCTACTAAATTGAGTGTTTTCTGTTGTTTCTAAGTACATCAAGGCCGAATAACTCTTGAAACAACCACAGGACTGTCATAAGTTTATCATGAACAATTCTAAGATTTTTAGATTTTCTATTTTTCAAACATGATTACTTATACTAAAAGTATGTTGAAAGTAAAGCTAGGGCTCAAAATGTTAGCGCCGCAATTAAGGCCGTAACTTAACATATCCATTTTCGGGCTTATCCGCTGCTGGCTCCCGTTTCAACTTTCATTTTCACGAGGAAACCAGGCGGAAAATGGCGGATACAGGGCTTTCCGAACGAATTTTAAAGCTTTTATCGTCCAAAAACAAGAAACCAGAAGGCCCTTTAACTATTGCCAATGCTCTAAGGGTATCTAAAAAGGCTGTTAACAATGCGCTATACAAGTTAGAAGGCGAGAGGAAGGTTACCAAATTACAAGACACGCCGCCTCTTTGGGGCCTGGCAGGTGCGGCTAGTCAAGTTTCAGTTTCAGGACCAAATGCAAGCACGCCTGCTCGACGTACACGAGGTAGACAGGCTTCAGGACAAAAAGAGGTTAGACTTGAAAAAATAACAAACAATTTTGCGCATAAACATTATTCATTTTAGTTAAAAATCTGATTACACGCCCATGCTTTTTTGTTTCTTTTTTTTTATGGGGTTAGTATTTTACTTTTTAGCAACCCTAACAGCATGCCAACTTTGGGTCCCAAATATTGGGGAACACCATGTCCCCCTGTCAAAATTCCTGCGGGACATTCGATATTTTTGAGGGTACACACTAAATAAATCTTTAAAAACATGATAGGTCTACCTTTTAATTAGAATTACAGTTTAGGATAGCGCGATTGCAGATGGCCCAGAGAGGGATATCCAACAAGGACTAGTGGACCTGGTAGGAGCAAATAACCTAACCCAAATCATACATGTGATATTTTCTTGGACCCAAATAGGGAGATTTGGAAATTTTAATAGGGAGATTGGGGTGCCAAATAGCATGGAGAAAGGACAAATGGAGAAGTATCTTATACTCAAATCTGCATTTTCCTGAAAATGGTGTCGTCCGTTACCTGTATGTGCGATAACGCTTAATCGATCGATAATTCAACTGCACCGGTACGCCGATAGCGGGCTATCGCGTTTTTTATCGTGTTGAATGGTTACCTACTGTTAGTTTAAGTTACATAAAATCCTTAATTTTCACCCGATTTTCATTATAATGGTCTTAAAAGAAGGCTAAGATATTTATCTTTCACTTGTAAAAATAACAGATTTTATTTTTTAAAATTGATCCGTTTTATGGCGAGTTAAAGAGTGGTTTCCAAATGAATTTGCCGATAAAAGGGAGCAAGCACTCGGGCATAAATATATCACGCCCCGTTACAAAACCTTTCATAAAACCCTCAATTTTCCACCGATTTTCAAAGAAATGGTCTTAAAGGAAAGCTTAGATATTTTTCTTTCAGTTGTAAAAATGCAAGTGTTTATTTTCGAAATCGACAAATTTTATGGCGAGTTAAAGAGCGATGGCCAAATGAAATAGTCGATAAACGAGAGCAGGCGATCGCGAAATATATACTACGTCCCGTTTCAAAAACTTGAATTTAATCCATAATTTTCGTCCGATATATATTATATATTTTTAAAAAAAAGGTCTTGATATAAAGCCGTGACACTTATCTTTCGGTTGTTAAAATACCAGGGTTTTTCTTGAAGCGAAAAAAGTAATGATGACCTACAAAGGTTGCTGGCTAATGATATGACTAGACCAACTCGCGTAAGAAAAGAATTCCTTCCGTATAAAAACTTAAGCAAACTTCTAAACTTCTAAAAATGTGTTCATGCATTGTTACAATGTTCTACATGGAGGAAATATTTCCTTGGAAGCAAAAATAAAAATCCATTTTGTATGTAATGAGACATTTGAAAGGAGTGCGCGTCAAACGGCCAAAATCCAAAACGGCCAAAGTTGTAACTGTATTATTATGTCGTATGTGATCATTATTATTATTGAAAGGAAAATTAGAATTATTAACATATTACTTCAAAAAAATGAATTTAGGGTTAGTTTTACAGCCAGACTAAAATATACATATTATCCGTCCCATTTCTATGAAAGAGGTAACAGTTTGCATTATCTTCAGAAATTAATTGCAAACATGATAACATGAGATCTCCGTTTCTTTCTGCTTTACTTATGTCTTATATAACGGAGTAAATTATAAAGCAGCCAATGCATTAAGCAATTTATTTTACTGACTGCTTAACTCTTTGCCTGCTGATCGCAACTTTACTTTTTTTTTTTTTGCAAACAACTTGGATCAAGATCAGATGCCGCGTAACACGGCGTCTGATCTGGATCCAGAATGTTTGACACTCGTCCTTAGCTTTATTTACTTACAAAATGTCTACCATATTACACATCACAAAGGAATGTGACACATTACGTAACCGTATACAGAACCCGCACCAAATTAGCAGGACAATTATCAGCGTCATAAAACTGTCCCAGCATGAAGTCCATGCTTCTTGAACATGCCGATTATCTATGAAGACGGACAGTCACACCAGCGGGTTGCTACTTTAATGAAAAAGATCAATGCTACCCGTGCGTAGATAAATAAAGATAATAGAATTGAATTAAAAAAATAAAAAAACAAAAAAAAAAACCAACATCAATGCACCTGGTTTGGTTGATGACTGGATTAACCCTCTCATTACTGAATACCAGTAACATGATGACTATTGCAATTGCAAACAGTTGTAATCCAGACCAGGCTGCAAAAATGTTGGATTCATATCTAGAGTATGTCTCTTGAAATATAGTTTACCCCTTTTTCAAATTAAGCTCTTTATGACACACTTTACCTTTTCTCCGCATGAGGATCATCAGAGAGACAGACAGACATTCATACAGAAAGATGGAGACAGAAAAGAAGAAGCGAGAGACTGACAGACAGAGCTAAGAGAAAAACAGACAGACAGAGAGACAGTCACAAAGAGAAACAGAGACATAAATACAGACAGTGGCAGAGAAATATAGACACACACAAACTTCGTAGGTAAACGAAAAAATACGTTTTTCTCTCGTTTTCAAAACCTCACTAAACTATCAATTTATAAGCTATCGCCTCAAATTTTGTACTACGCGTAAGATAATGGTCTAATAAAACATCTGTATTAAAATTTATAACGATAAGATGACATTAAAAGCATTTATATTAACACCAAACTTCGTAGGTAAACGAAAAAATACGTTTTTCTCTCATTTTCAAAACCTCACTAAACTAACAATTTATAAGCTATCGCCTCAAATTTTGTACTAGTCGTGAGATCATGGTTTAATAAAACATCTGTATTAAAATTTATAACGAAAAGATAGCATTAAAAGCATTTCTATTAACACCAAACTTTCGTAGGAAAAACGGAAAATACAGTACTGTACGTTTTCTCTCTCATTTTCACAAACTCACTAAACAAACAAATTATAAGCTATCGCCTCAAATTCTGTACTAGTCGTGAGATCATGGTCTAATAAAACATCTGTATTAAAATTTATAACGAAAAGATAACATTAAAAGCATTTCTATTAACACCAAACTTTCGGAAAAACGTTGTTTTCTAGCCGCCAGCGAGCGCCGCTGATTGAACGACACGATAAATCGCGAGCAGGCCGGATACTTCTCCATTTGTCCTTTCTCCATGCAAATAGGGAGCTTTTTTCGCGACACTTTTTTCGCGACAAAACTAGGCACAGACGATGAAATTCCAATAATTTTATATATTTTCATAAGTTAATTACTAGATCTAATTGCTTTTTTTTTTTTTTAAAATAAGTGAATAAAGAAGTCTATAGACCACTAAGACAGAGACAATTTTCACCCAGAGATATAGTTCTTATAATACTGACATGGGCCTATTATTCTAGTATTTTAGTACTGCAGAAGGATGGTTGTGTAAAGCTGGCTGAAAGTAAAGCAGAATACTCTTCAGGAGCATTCTGCTTCAGCAAAAGTTTAAGCCTGCTTTAAGCTAGATCTACAATCTGCTAGGATATAAGAACTATTTCCTATCATGGTTCTTATATTATTCATGACTAGTAAAGATAAAGTGGAACTATATCTATTTTCTTGATAGAATGAATGAATGAGTTCAAATGGTCTAGATTTCTATCTATGGAGTAGATCAAAAAAGAGTTAGCAACTTAACAATTTGTTATTAATTTTGCAAACAGTATGGATCAAGATGAGACGCGCATCATCTTATATAGATACAAACTGTTTGACACTGATATTTTCTGAAAGAAAATGTACAAAAAATTAATTCAGAGTATTCACTATTGTTGCAGGCGACAAAATCTGCAGACGACATTTACTAGCGCCATAAAATGGGCGTGGTTCTAACAACGAAGTAACGCGTCTCAAATTTCTACCGCGAAAACTGATTGCAAATCAATTTTATTTCGTAAATAAACTTACCTGACAGTACTATGTGGATTTCTCTTTTCGTTCATTTCTCTCAATTCGCTCCCTTACTACCGGAAGTAAACTTTTTATCTCCCCTGAGTGTATCAACTTCCGGTACATGTGCTATAACGTCAGTTTCTTTTTTTCGGCGACCGAGTAAGGTCGTTTTCTCATCGCTCTCAGCTTAGCGGATTCGCATTATGGCAGAAGCCGAAGTGCAGAAAGTTAAGGAAGTTGAAATGGGTCTTTCAGACTCAGACAGTGTTACGGTTATGCCTAAAACAAGTAAGCGTAGGTCTCGCTACGACATTTTGGAGGAACAGTGGAACACAAAGTTCTCTGCCGTGAATACTAAACTGGATTCACTACTTACGCACGTGGTGCGTGACACTCAAGCCAGTTCGACACAAAGTCGTTCTGAGTCACAAAACCGTTTGACACAAAGTCATGAACGGAATTGGAAATCTACACAACGTCTCAGTGACTGACAGTTCTGATAATGAAGACGTTGTATCCTTGTGTGCAGATAGCCACTTGTCAGAGGATGAACCTTGTGATGAAAATAATAATTCAATGGGTAGCAAATGTCAAGATTCAGAGTTGTCTGAAAATACAAGGAAGTGTTTGTTTGACATTTTTGGAGAGGATGCCACGGTCAAAAAGACAGTAAAAAAGGATGGCATTTGTATCGACAAATCACAAAAGGAAGTGTTAGAGAATGGGTTCAGATGTAATCAGCCCAATGAAGTTTCTGCTTTTGCAGAGGAAAATTTTGATTTGTTTCTTGTTGATGAGGATACGGACAAGTATTTGGAAGTTCCAACCTTGGATCCATTAGTGGAATCCTGTTTAGTAAATCGCTTTGGTGCCAAGGCTTCATTTAAAAAATCTAAAGCTAAGACTTTGTACACACAACCATGCAAAATGGTGGAGAAGATGGCCTACAGGGGTCAACAGGCAGCAAAGCTTGGTATTACTGTGCAATTGTACATCCAACAAAGTTTGGGAAACCTTGTGGAATTTATGAGTTCTAGTGACTATGACAAGGACAAGGGTATTCAACAGGTGAAGGACATTTTTGCAATGTCGACAAAGGGATTGGATCAAGTAAGCAGATCTGGTGCCTTTCATCACATAATAAGGCGTACTGTTTCCATGTCTGACACAGCCTTACATGAATTGCAAGACTCTTAACGACTTCGCAAACTTGCCTCTCTCTGGTGAGGGTGTTTTTGGATCAGGGCTGGAACAGCTTCTTAAGTCCAGAAAGGAGAAGAAGAAGCAGTTAGATGAAATGTTACCTGAATTGAAAAAGAAAGACAATAAACGCAAAATGTCTCCAGTCCGTCAACAGAATAATGCTAAACGGGTTCATACAGACAATAACAGGGAATACAACAATTTTCGTATTCCAAAGTTGCCAAGAACACGGGAGCCTTATAATGACTCATACCAATCAAGAAATCCCAGATCGTTCAGGTCTAGGAATGACACCGATTCATATCAAAGGGGATCAGCCTCTTCACGAGGGAAGTTGGGAAGACCAACTAAGCAATGACAAGGTGAGTACCATTGCCAAGTTTCCTCAGATACCTGTTGGGGCTCGTCTCTCCCATTTTCTGAACAACTGGAAACAAATAACTTCAGATCAATGGGTTCTAGATGTTATAAAGGAAGGGTACAAATTGGAGTTCGAAAAGAAACCTCCTTTTTTGGCCATAAAGCATACAAAAGTTCCTTCAAATCAACAGCTTTTAGTAGAAAAAGAGATAAAAGAGCTTTTAGTAAAAAATGCAATAGAAATTGTAGATTCAAACCAGTGTCACAGCGGTTTTTACAGTACGTTGTTTCTAGTTCCCAAGAAATCGGGAGAGATGAGACCTGTCATAAATTTAAAACCTCTGAATGGGTATCTGAGGAAGAAGCATTTCAAAATGGAGAATATGTCAAAAATATTAAACCTAGTTCAAAAGGCAGATTTTGGAATAAGTCTAGATTTAAAGGACGGCTACTTCCACATAAAAATTTTCAAAAAACACCGCAAATACCTGAGATTTTGCTATCAGGGAGTAGTGTACCAATTTCGTGCTCTGTGTTTTGGCCCAACAGTAGCACCAAGAGTTTTCAGCAAGGTCCTGTCAGTTGTGGTAGCTTTCCTCAGGAAACAGGGTCTTTGATTGTCGATTTATCTCGACGATTGGCTCGGTCTAAACCAAATCAGAATGAAACTTCTAGAGGATCGCAATCTGATTCTAACCCTACTGTTTCAATTGGGTTTCATAATAAACAAGAAAAAGTCTTGTCTAATTCCATCTCAAGACTTTGTATACATAGGGGGTCAGTTCAGCATGAAAGAGGGTCTTGTTTTTCCAACAGTGGAAAGAATAACAAAGCTAAAGAAGGCAGCTCTAAATCTGTTAAAAGGCAGAATTACAGCAAAGGACTATCTAATTCTATTAGGTATGATAGCGTCGTGTCTGGACTTGATTCCCAATGCAAGGTTGTTCATGAGACCAATTCAGCTCCATTTACTTCAAAACTGGAGTCCAATCAGAATGCCATTAACCCACAAGGTGGTAGTTACTCAATGTCTAAAGGGTCATTTGTCTTGGTGATTACAGGATCAGAACATTCTCAAGGGCAGGTCTGTTCTTCCAATGTATTTTCCTGTGACAATAACCACAGATGCAAGTGGAACATGGGGCTGGGGTGGTCACATGAACAACCAAACAGTGCAAGGTCGGTGGTCAATTTCAGAGAAATTACTCCATATCAATGTTTCTGGAAATGAAGGCAGTAATATTGACAGTGCAACATTTTTTGCCAACACTGAAAAATCAGAATGTTTTGATAAGGTCGGACAATACGTCTGTTTGCCAATACATCAATCGCCAGGGCGGAACAAGGTCTGTTCAACTACATCAGTTGACCTGGGATCTGTGGGGACTAGCATTGAGGAACAATATGTCTCTCAAGGCAGTTCACATACTGGGGAAACTGAATGTACTAGCAGATTCATTGAGCAGGCATACAGTAAGGGAGGCAGAGTGGTCCCTGAACAAAACAGTGGTTTGCAAAATATTTTATCTCTGGGATCGGCCTTTGATAGATCTTTTTGCAACGGCCGAGAACAAACAGACTCCACTGTTTTGCTCATGGATTCCTCATCCTCAAGCTTTAGCATTGGATGCCCTGTCAATTGCATGGCTGAACATGTATGCGTATGCATTCCCACCTATTCAATTGATTCCCAAAGTTCTGAATCACATGAAGTTGTTTCCATGCAAATTAATTCTGATTGCTCCGAACTGGCCGAGGCAACATTGGTTCCCTCTTCTGTTAGAAATGTTGATAGCATGTCCAATCAAGTTGCCAAAAATGCACAATCTTCTGGTTCAAGGGAAAGGGAAAATTCTTCACCCAAAGCCAGAAGCTCTTTGTTTGACTGCATGGCTACTATCGACCGAAATTTCAGCTCAAAGGGGTTTTCAGAAAACACTAGGAAGTTGTTATCAGCTTCCTGGAGGTCAGGCACACAAAAGGACTACAACTGCAAATTTCGAAAATTTAGTTGTTGGTGTAGTGAACGGGAAATCGATCCCTATACAACATCTTTGAAAGATTGTGCTCATTTTCTGACTTATCTCTTTGACCAAGGTCTCAAATATAAGACAATAACAGGTTACAGGTCTATGCTATCTTCAGTTCTTGCACCTATTGACAATTTGCCTATAGGTCAGCATCCCTTCATTATTCGTCTTTTACGAGGTGTATTTAACAAAAGACCACCCATTAAGAAACTTATTCCAGAATGGGATCTTCCTCTTGTTTTAGGTTGTTTACAAGAGCCACCATTTGAACCAATGAAGGATGCTTCATTGAAGTTTGTGACATGGAAAACCTGTTTTTTGACGGCCATCACTTGTTTTCGTCGATGCAGTGATCTTCAGGCATTAAGGCTCGGAGAAGGAAATATAAATGTACAGAAAAAAGGAATTACTTTCATCCGTGCAGGTTTGTCAAAGCAGGACAGGCCTAGTCACTACAGTAGCAAAATTTTTGTGCCGTCATTTCCAAAGAACAAAAAGTTGGATCCTAAGAGGGCTTTGGCCTATTATTTGAAGAAAACTGAATGTTTCAGAGGTTTAGGTACAGAAAGTGATGTTGTTCAGTTATTCTTAGCCTTAAAGAAACCTCATAGTCCGGTCACAAGCCAGACGATTTCTAGGTGGCTCGTGGATGTCATTAAATTTGCATATAAACTTAGAGGAAAATCAGTGAAAAATGTCAGAGGACATTCTACACGAAGTGTGGGGCCATCTTGGGCACTCTTTAAGGGAGCATCATTGAAGCATGTTATGGATGCTGCTGACTGGTCAAGGGAGACCACGTTTATCAAGCACTATCTGAAATGTGTGAATGTTGACTTTTTAAACATGTAGTTGTTTTTGAAGAATATGATACAGTCAAACTATTAAGAGCTTAGGAACAGCTCTTTGTTACAAACGGGGTATCTTTTTTTCCGGCGAATTTCTTGGTACTCCCGGATCTGATATAAATGTGTGATGTTGAGTATCACATTATGTATATATGGGATATAGAAGTATGTGGGACAGTTTAGATATTACATTTCAA
Source organism: Gari tellinella (assembly GCA_922989275.2). NCBI lineage: Eukaryota > Metazoa > Mollusca > Bivalvia > Cardiida > Psammobiidae > Gari > Gari tellinella. Next base: position 59,783,769 of record OV277867.1, read on the forward strand.
GAGGAACTTGGAAATGGACATTTGTGAATATCTGATGAGATGAGCAGTAAAGCCAGCAAACTGTTGTTGGGACAGGAAATCCTCTTGCAATTAATGTAAGAGAGTTTTCATAGATTTGTATATTTGGGAAACTTAAACTCCCACCTGCCTGTCAGTACTGCTTGTTAATCTATGATTAATCCACATAGTACTGTCAGGTAAGTTTATTTACGAAATAAAAATTATAAATTTGTATTCAAATTGGAGTTTTATGAGTAAATAATACTTACCTGACAGTACAGGTATTCCCACCCAGCCTACCCCACTTTGTTCAAGTTTCCTGGTGACTCGGTCGCCGAAAAGGAAACTGACGTTATAGCACATGTACCGGAAGTTGATACACTCAGGGGAGATAAAAAGTTTACTTCCGGTAGTAAGGGAGCGAATTGAGAGAAATGAACGAAAAGAGATATCCACATAGTACTGTCAGGTAAGTATTATTTACTCATAAAACTCCAATTTGAATACAAATTTATAATTTTTACGAGCGTAATTCGTCAAAAAATCTAACTTAATAAATATACATTTGCACAAATCGTATCTAACAAACACAAGAATTTAGATCCAATGTTTAATTTTAATTGATTGTTAGAAAACGATGTGTCACAGGGTGTAGGTTTATCATCACTTGTACGGCCTTGCTGTACAAGCGCGCTTTTATGGCGACGTGGTAGAGTGCATGACTGCGAACCTGGCGACCCGGGTTCAAACCCGGGTCGGAGCGAGTGTTTCTTTATAAGAACACCCGGCTACATTTGGCGCCCAACGTGGTTTCTGTGACGGTATATGCTCCGAGTTCGACCCCCAGTCGTTCTCATACCCATATAGAAATTCGGGACGAATTTCAAGTTGTGGGGGGAGTATGTCACAGGGTGTAGGTTTATCATCACTTGTACGGCCTTGCTGTACAAGCGCGCTTTTATGGCGATGTGGTAGAGTGCATGACTGCGAACCTGGCGACCCGGGTTCAAACCCGGGTCGGAGCGAGTGTTTCTTTATAAGAACACCCGGCTACAGATGCTGGGAATACTTTTTAAGACTAACAAAATATACGTAATTCTCATAGCAAATATTAAGGCGCCCCGTCATTTTGTAACGGTAAAATTTTCGAAGTATTTTTCTGTTACGTGAATATTCAAAGTATTTTGTGGTGGAAATCAATTCCTAAATGTTAATTCTGATTAGCTTCATCTAAAAGGTGTGTTTGTCCAGAACTTACGGAGAATCATGGTCTGATTTTAATCCGGTCCGTATCAGGGTTCACCCTGGCTTAAAATTTTCTTGCGTCAGCACTTGCGCCAAATGAAAAAAGTTTGCGCCAAAATATTATTTTTGGAGCCAAATTTTTCGCCATTTTTTTATGTATGTTATACATACATGTGATATTTTCTTGGACCCAAATAGGGAGATTTGGTAATTTTAATAGGGAGATTAGGGTGCCAAATAGTAATCAGTGAATAGATAAGTCTATAGACCACTAAGACAGAGATATATACTTTTTATAATACTGACATGGGCCTATTATTCTAGCATCTAGGCTGAAAGTTAAGCAGAATACTCTTCAGGAGCATTCTGCTTTAGTAAAAGTTTAAGCCTGCTTTAAGCTACAGCCGAGGGTCATAAGTCTTTCCCCAAAACATGGCGCCGATATCGGTACCGCATATGGCCGCGTTAGAAAAACTTTAATAGCGCCGTGATTTAGTTACTAGGAAGATTGAAATTTTAACACAGTGAATTTTATGATTACACCGATATCTTCCTCATTTTTTGTAAACAACTAATATTGATTTGTTTCGATCGTCTGCTTCGTTACATATCAAGTGGATAACACAAGGACTTGACACACTAGCGGAAAAAATGCTATCGGTCATTTAAATGAGGCCTCTCAAAGTGCTCACAAAAGTTCACGATCGGTTAACATCGATAGATCTACTATTTCAAATTTTATAAAGAGATTTCGAGAGTGAGGGAACTCCGAAAACAAGATCCGAAGTGGGAGGGTATGGGAGACCACGGAAAACCATGCCGACCCCACCCCATATTGCAAAGCATCTGTTGTGTTCACGGGCTGTTTAACATATGATGGAGTTGGAACCCTGACACCAGTTGATGGTAATATCGATTCCGAGAATATATTGAAACTCTAGTTACACATGTGTGGCCAGTTATTGTTAAATGACTCTCAAATAAGCCCTACAGTGCCCAAGATGACTATGCTAACCAGCATAAATATAGAATCACAATCGAATGGTAAAGGAACAAAAATATCCCGACAATGGTTCGACCAGCCTAAAGCCCAGACTCAAATATAATAAAAAATGTGTGGAAATCTTTGAAAACTAACTTGTGCAAGCGTGCAGTGAATATCAAAATTAAGGATGAGCTTATCAAACATGTTATTGGCATTTGGGACCGTTACAGTCAGGCCTATGTACAATCCCTATATGAGAGTATTCCAAGAAGAATTCGGCATATTCTGAGAGAAAACAGGTCTATTTCAAAATACTGAAAGTTTCAGGTAAGTTGGAGTTGCCGTTTTGAGTTGGTTGATGTTTAAAGTTTGCATGTGGTTAGAGTAGAGAACAAAACGGCAGCCATTTTGGGGAAAGACTTATGAGCCTCGGCTGTAGATCTAACATCTGCTAGGATATAAGAACTATTTCTTATGGTTCTTATATATATGATTCATTCATGACTATAGTAAAGGTAAACTGGAACTATATCTATTTTCTTGAGAGAATGAATGAAGTAGTTAAAATGGTCTAGATTTCTATCTATGGAGTAGATCTAGAAAGAGTAAGCAACTTAACAATCTGTTATTCATTAAATTATGCAAACAGTATGGATCAAGATGAGACGCGCATCATTTTATATAGATACAAACTGTTTGACACTGATATTTTCTGAAAAAAATGCACAAAAATCAACTCAGAGAATTGTTGCAGATTACAAATTCTGCAGACGATATTTACTAGCGCCATAAAGTGGATGTGGTTTTAACAACGAAATAACGCGTCTTAATTTTCTACCGCGAAAACTGATTGCAACTCAATTTTACGAGCGTAATTGGTTGTAAAACCTAACTTAATAATTATACATTTGCACAAATCGTATGTAACAAATAGAAGAATTTATGTCCAATGTTTAATTTTAATTGATTGTTAGAAAACGGCGCTGGGGAATACTTTTTAGACTAACAAAATATACGTAGTTCTCGTAGCAAATGTTACGGCGCCCCGTCATTATGTAACGGTATCATTTTCAAAGTATTTTTCTGTTACGTGAATATACAAAGTTTTTTGTGGTGGAAATCAATTCATGAATGATAAATTCTGATCAGCTCATATAAAATGTGTGTTTGTCCGGAACTTACGGATAATTATCTGATTTTAATCCGACCCCTATCGGCGACATACAGTAGATCTTTATCCTTCGCATCACCGCTTCTAAAAAGGTCTCCGATTCGGGGCGAACCTGTCAATCACTTTTTTTGATAACCAATTAGATCTACAACGCATTAAAAGCAATCTCGGCGCGTGTGGTCAAATATTGTTGGTAGCCTGCCATTACACATGCGTTATCGACGATTGCGTAACGTGTTTATACGCATCAGTAGCGTTTGGTGATAGGCTAAGCGTGTGTATGGATTAGTCGAACTCTGAAGCCAATTTTAAGGTTTTTAGAGTCGGCGAGAAAATAAACTGTACTATTATACGGCAACAATTTCGAAATTTCTCGGCGCCAGACACTTTCGCCGATTCGAAATTTCTGTCGCCAGAATTTTTTTTTTTTCGGGAACTCTGCGTATCGGGGACATAGCCTTCGCATCACTGCTTTGTTAAAGTCTCCGATTCGGGGTGAACCTGTCAATCACTTTTTTGATAACCAATTAGATCTACCGGTACTCGGCGCCTGTGGTCAAACTTTTACCCAACATTGTTATGACTCAGCCTGTCATAATAGTGCTACACTAACAAACTTATCGATGATTACGTAATGTGTTTACACACATCAGTAGTTTGGCGATACGCGAGTGTAGGGATTAGCCAGAGAACATAAGATTTTAGAGTCGGCGAACGAGCTAAATGATATAAAAGTTCATATTGAAAAAAATGAACCTGGTTAAATGAAATATCGGGAGATTTCGTCTCCCGACCGGGAGATCGTGAGTAGAGGTCTATTTTCGGGAGCTCCCGACCAAATCGGGAGATATCACATGTATGACCCAAATTCACAACTTGCCAACAAGGGAGAACAACCTGCTAGACTTAGTCTTGGTCTCAAACCCGACACTGCTTAAATCATCAGTAAACGTACCCGGAATTTTGGACCATGACATAATTATCACTGATTTTGAAACCAAGGTTAGGCACCAAAAAACAAAACCCCGCAATTGCTACGTCTACAGCAAAGCAGACTGGAACAACATACACAAGGACCTCCACAACTTGCAACAAACCGTCGAACATGAAAAAACCAAAGGTACAGACATACACCAACTATGGGACATCTTCAAAGAAAAACTTTTCGGAACCATGAACGACATTATCCCAAGTAAAGAAATTAAATCAAACAAAAGCATACCCTGGACAGGGATTTCCCCAGGCCTTTTTCGCCTGTCTCGGGCGACATGCCTTCCTTCCTGGCGGTCTCTTCGCGACATGCTTTGATCTTGCCGACATGCCTTAATCTGTAAAGCGACTAGCCTTAATCACGGCTCTGTGTTGTGTACTCGAGTAAATTGTTTCATATGTCAAACACCGTCACGCGTGTCGGGCGTGAGCATAGCATCATTAACCAATCACAAAGCCGAATTTCCCTATCGAAACGGTGATTGACAGGGTCTTGGATTATTTCTGTTTGACCGAGATTAAGTTTTGATCGACGCTTCATAAACCGTTAGTACTGGCAATGGAGGGAATCTGCAACATTATTTTCGGAAAATAAGCTACGAATAACGCTGAAAGAAAGATGAATACTAACCGAAACCGGAATCTCAGACATTATTTTTCCTCAATCTAAACCTTAAGAAGATGTTTTACTATTTTGCGGACTGAAAATTCGCCGCGTTTATTGAGACGAGAGTAACAGCGGCGGAATCGCTTGTCGCCTCGGAAAAATATACTCGATACGGGGCCTAATATATTGAACAAACGAACATTTTAGATTGATATTAATTACCTTTAAGGGGGTAGGTACACCTTTGGAAAGTAATTACCAAATTCTTCAAACTTTGCATACAGACAGTAAAATTAGTTTCTATGACAAAACTGGTGAAAAAAGTGGGGGTACCGGACCTTTCTTTTTCACAATTTGAGATTTTACAACGCTACCCCCCTAAAATTGAAGCTTCATAAAAACTCCTACATTTTTGTACTACGGTTTTTCAATCTTTATTTAAACAATCTATTTGTATAAAAAGTATCCTAATTTATATTACCATAGTAAGAATAAACCCTGAAAATAATGTTTTTTCAAGATCCAAAATAAATATGTTTGATTTCACCGGAAAGGAGTAAAATTTACCCCACCCACTTTTTAGCTCACCTGAGCCGAAGGCTCAAGGTGAGCTGTTGTGATCGCCCGCCGTCCGTCGTCCGTCTGTCCGTCTGTCCGTCCGTTCAAATTTACTTCAAGCGACAACTCCTCTGAAACCGCGAGTCTGAGGAAAAAACTAATTTGCTCACGGTGTTCCTTGGATGCTTCTCTACAGAAATTGTTAAAATGAAACTTTAAAGTGGACTACTTATTGAAATTTATTAAAAAAAGTGAAAAACTTTAAACAAGTTTTTTGTAAAAAACCACTGTTCCCACACCTTAGATATTGCATGAATAGTATCTTCTACTAAATCACTTTCAAAATTGTAAAAAATCAAAACCCTAGGATCAAATTTGACTCAACCCTGGCCATATCAGTGCTTTTTGATGCAGGTCTGACAGTAAAAACTCTCTAATGATCCGTTTTATACAGACGCATTGTATCTTCCAGGCTAAGAAGCTACCCTTATACTAAATGCAACATTTTTGCAAACAGTTTGGATCCAGGTCAGATGCCACATAATGCTGCATCTAATCTGGATCTAAACTATTTGCCACTCATTTACATATTTTCTTATATTTAGAAAATATAAGTTATTATTTTTTACATATTTCACATACAAACATTTGGAGCAGACAACAGTTCAGCATAATAATAGTCATTTCTCTCTGGGACCGTCTCCAATTGCATAACTGACCCATAGCTAGCTCTGAACTCAGGTCACTGAGATACATAACAGAAATGAAAGTGATGTCTGCTATTTTATGCTCAAGCACAACTTAGTTCGAGGCATATTACTTTTGGTCTGTCTGTTTGTTTGTTTGTGTTTTGTTTGTTTGTTTATCTTTCTGTCTATCAGTCCACAATTAATTCTTGGCCATAAACAGTATGGATCCAGGTCAGATGCCACATAATGCTGCTTCTAATCTGGATCCAAACTATTTGCCACTCATTTACATATAGTTTCTTATATTTAGAAAATGTAAATAATGATATTTATTAACCTATTAACCCATACATATTCTTTTTTATGTCTTTAATTTATTCTTCCACAGAAGAAAATATTTCACTTTATACAGTCATTGTTGTCTTTAACAATTGCTTCAAATGACATCTCCTCATATACCGCTGAAAAGATTTCAACCAAACTTTACACGAATGTTCCTTGGGTCAAGTTCTTTCAAAATTGTTCAAAGAATTAAAAACAATGTAGAACTCTGGTTGCCATGGCAACCAAGTGAAAAAATAAGGAAATCTTAAAAAATCTTCTTGTCTGAAACTACAAGGGCCAGATCTTAGACATTTGTCACATAGCATCATCTACAGGTCCTCTATCAAACTACAAACTATGCCACTGGGGTCAAAATTGGCCCCGCCCAGGGGGTCACAGTTTAACATAGAGTTATATAGTGAAATTTTCAAATGTCTTCTCCTCTGAAACTAATATGGCCAGAGCTTTGATATCTGGCTTGGTGACACTTTTAGATGTCCTATACCAATAAGGTTCAAATGGTTCTGGTCGATTGCATATCATCTACAGGTCCTCTATCAAGTTTGTACAAATTATGCCCCTGGGGTCAAAATTAGCCCCACTCCGGGGGTCACAGTTTTCATACGTCTTCTTTTCTGAAGCTAATATAGCCAGAGCTTTGATACTCGGCATGGTGTTACTTCTAGATGTCCTTTATCTATTTTGTTCAAATGGTTCCAGTCTGTTGCATATGTAGGTCACAGGAGCTAAAAACAGATTTTTTCAATGGAAACTTAAAAAAAATCTTCTTGTCTAGAACCCTAGTACCCTGATCTTAGATATTTGGAACATAGCATCATCTACAGGTCCTCTATCAAGATTGTTCAAATTATGCCCCTCGGGTAAAAAATGACCCCGTCCTGGACTTAAATCATTATCTCCATTTTGATGTACAGCTATTCTCAGGTGAGCGACATATGCCCCATGGGGCTCTTGTTTATAATGGGAGAATAAGGCACAGTGAAAATTGCCCTACAAATTGTAACAAACTAATTACCAAATTTTTTATTTGTTGTTTTTAGCCTTGCAAACATAAAGTTTTAGTGAAATAGCAAATAAAAACACAGGGTCCCGGAACTTTTAAAAAAGATATAGATCATTTTATCTAAAAAATCCATTTTTTCTCATTTTTTCAATTTTTGGTGTATTTTTACCCAAAAAAATTTTTTTTCAAAAAAAATTCATTTTATCTATTAAGTTATCTATAATTTATACTAAAACTGTACTACCATGAAAATTTCATGCTTATATTCTGAGAAATTGAAATGAAATCGGATGTAACAAAATGCAACCTACCTATGAAAACAGTGTATGCTGTAAACTACGAATAGGACATAAAACTTAAAAAGTCCCTTCCGGAACGAAAATCCAAATTTTTCCCGGAAAAATAGTATTTTATTACTGTATGCATTCACCAAAAATGAGTTCTTAACATTTTTTTGAAAATGAGTTTGTAAAATTTTTCAGAAATTTCATAATGCTCAAAAAGACAGTTCGACACCCTTAAGAATTGATTTCCTCGACAACTCCGTATTAATAATCACGTAACAGACACAAACAGTATTCCAAACTTCCGAAATGAAATCCAATTGCGCGGCACGCTTCGAACTTTTTACACATGGATTTACTGGTTTTATTGGTTATCAAAAAGGTAACTCCCAGCGTCATTTAGAAAACATCCAATTAGATTAGACGTTATATAGACAGCTTTGATACTAGTGAAATTAACATAAATTATGATGGTTAAAATTAGCACTTATTCGTATGAAATCGCTAGCGACGCGGAAGACGTTTTTCGTGGGAGTTTCGGGAAATAAGTTTTTTACAAAGACAAAACATACACGCGGGAATCGAGGAATTTGCATTCTGGCATTTTTGGTATATATAGAAATTGAATACTTCGTGATGAAATATTGACAAAGAAAATCGAGACAACAAATATTTTAGTAGACCTGGATTTATCCCATGACACAGTCATACCATACAGTCTTAATTCTTCACAAAGTTTAATTGGGTTTCTGTTTTTATGATGGATCGTTGTTTAGAGCAGGCTTAAAGTAAAATTGAATCCTCTATTAGACATCAACTTGTCGGGATGCAGTGAAATTGTATATGCTCTTAACACACAGGTTCTTGAAACATAAAAAAAAATTAATAAAAAAAAAGATTTTTTTTTTGATTTTTTTTTTACTAGAGTCTAGACCTCTATTATATTACCGTATCTAGATAGAATCTGTCTTCGATAAAATAAAAACAAAATTATTTACTTTAACTTCAAGGGAATAGTAAAGGCATAAAAACTTATCTCAAATGACTATGAGGATTAAGAGGTAAAACATTATACATTCAAATCACATTATACATGCACTGTGCTTAATTCTAAGTAAGGGTAGGTGTTTGTGTGTATGTTTGACTGTGTATGGCAAGTTAATGTTAAACTTTTTCAAACAAATTCTTTAAGTTTATGAAACTTATGAATGTTTTTCCATGACAATGAATTAAGACAACCAGTTCTAACCTGATCAGGGGCTTCCTGTTCTGGATCTACTGTTTGCAGCACATGCTCTATCTACTTGTTTCTGCATTCCTGTTTCAGAATTTATTTATTTATTTGAAAGCAAAAGTGAGTATTTCTAGTATTTGTGTGTATTATCTGATTGATTGTGACAGTAGTGTAGTGTGTATGGCAGAGAAAAATGAAAAGGTGTGTACATTTCACATGCTTTAAACTTTCAAATACTGATTTTTTAAAAAAAGACTTTTCCATTTTGGTTAAAGACTACATTTTGTTTGCGGTTTCTGTCAAAATAATTTTTCCAAAGAATTTACAATCTTGTAAATGGCACTGACACTGATCAGAGGACTCACCCAGGAGATCAGACTGGGTCTACACTGTTTCCATAGGTCCAGGCATTCATAGTTTCTGGATATTTTTTTTGTATAATTGTGTATAAAATAAGTGAATTAATGTGTTTCAGCTATTTATCATTTTTGTACTTTTACAACCTGTAAGGGTTTACAATGTAATACTTTGTTGCAAAATAATGGAATACTAGTTAATGCAAGATGCAGTCAGCAACTGTACTGGGAGATCAGCAGGTATTATTGTAAACTTTAGTTATGATCGAGTTGTAACTTAAATATTGGTGCTGAACTTGAAAACAAAAACCCTACACACACTAGTTCTTGCAAACAGAATAATACTTATTTCAGCCGTTTCCATATAAATACACTATAGTATACACTACATAAATGTATTGCTAAAAATGCACTATTTCATTGTTTAAAGGGCAAAATTTTCGCCGCAGCGCGGGAGGGGGGGCGGCACCCTCCCGCACCCTCCCCCTATGCCCCAAATTCAACATGCCTTCAGGAAATCCTGGGGAAATCCCTGCTGGATCAGAAAGACAGAAGAAGAATGCTGAGAAAAAACCAGAGACTATATAAACAAGCCAGGAAAACAAACAAATGGGCAAATTACAGAACTTTTCAAAAAGAATGTAAAAGGCATCTACGCAAAGCAGAATCAAATTATGTCAACACCAACATCATGGACGGTCTCAACAACAACAATAATAAACCATTCTGTAAGTACATAAAATCAAAAAGGCAGGATTCAGGAGGTTGCACCCCTTAAAAATGGGTCAAACCTTGTCAGCGATAGCAAGGGGAAGGCTGAACTGCTTCTTAACCAATTCAAGTCTGTTTTTACTAAAACAACCAACAGCGACCTACCACCAACTAGGCTCAAAGCCCGCAAAAACATGACACCTATTACAGTAGACGAAAAAGGACTAGAAAAACTATTAGCAAACATAAACCCAAATAAAGCTTCCGGACCAGATAACATCCCTAACAGAATACTTAAAGAATGCTCAAAACAACTGGCACCAACTTTAAAAATTATACTGCAACTTTCACTTGACACTGGAGAACTACCTAAAGACTGGAGGGACGCAAACATCTCAAGCATCTTCAAAAAAGGGGACAAACATCTACCCGAAAACTATAGACCAGTCTCGCTTACATCTGTCACTTGTAAAATACTAGAACATATAAGTTATAATCTGCAGACACATTATGAATCATCTGGAAAACAACAAAATACTAACTAACTTAAAATCATGGTTTCAGATCAGGGTATTCATGCGAAACCCAACTCATTACAACGCTAAACGACTTCCTTCGAGAACACGATTTAGGCCATCAACTAGACATTGCAATACTCGATTTCTCTAAAGCCTTCGATACAGTACCGCATAATAAACTTCTCCACAAATTAGACCAATACGGAATAAAAGGACAAACACATCTCTGGCTTACCAATTTTTTGACTGCCAGGAAAATGAAAACAATTGCAGAAGGTGAACGGTCTAGTGAAACAAGTGTAGACTCGGGAGTCCCTCAAGGCACTGTCCTAGGACCTATCATGTTCTTATGTCACATAAATGACCTCCCGGACAGTGTCAAATCGTCAGTGCGACTCTTCGCTGACGATTGTCTACTCTACCGCACAATCAAGCGAGAACAAGACCATCACCTTCTACAATCCGATCTCAGAAACCTGGAAGTATGGGCTAACAAGTGGGGCATGAGGTTCAACGCCAAGAAGTGTTACATACTTTCAATAAACAAAAAGACCTCCAGATTCTATCAGTTAGACAAACACATCTTGCAAGAAGTCCCAAGACAATTCTTACCTTGGTCTGCAAATTTCCAATGATCTAAAATGGAGTAAACATATTAACAGTACATGCAAAAAAGCCAATGCTACCCTGGGCTTCCTCAGAAGAAATCTAAGGAATGTCCCAGAAAACTGTAGAAAAACCGCCTATATCTCACTAGTAAGGTCAATACTGGAATATGGGGAAACGGTATATACCGGAACTCCTACCTAAAAGGGAACATTGATAAATTGGAAAGAATCCAAAATCGCGCACTGAGGTTCATAAAAAAGAACTACAGAAGCAGGGAGCCAGGGTCTATAACAAAAATGAGGGAAGATCTGCAGCTCGAGACGCTGGAAGATCGAAGACTCAGCTAATTAAGACTAATCTTGATGTACAGGGTGGTTGAGGGGTTGGTGCCGGCACTACCAGCACATGAATTCATTACTCCGGCCAAGCCAAAAAGAAACATAAAAGCCAAAAAATTCACTGACTGCATTTCTTCTAATATAAATTATAATTGACAAACAAGTTTGCAACAATTCAAACAATTTCGTGGACACCGTTCTACACTGGAACCACTTGCCAGAAGAGGTTGCATGCTCAACCTCCCTAGGGGCCTTCAAAACCGCCCTAGGGAACCATCGCCGATAAGACAAGTCATCGGCACTCTCTCTTCCGTTGTATAAAAACCGTATTTCGGGATCTACAACGTACAAGATACAGATACAGGATGTTGAGCTCTTGTCTTAGTCTAGTACATTGTTGAATCCGGTAAGGCTTTTACACGACGGGAAAACTGATTTTCGTCTAATTTTGAATAAGTGGTAGTGATTGTTTTGGTACATAGGAAGTTGGAAGCATTTGCTCAACACGTTGTTTAGACAAATCATAGTCTGCTAGTTTTTTCGTTAGGAGCACATGCTCCAATGTGGGGGTTTCATTCATCAGGTTACGTGACGTTTCGTCTGCTCTTTCCTCTCTAATCCGACGAGATTTTGAAGTGAAGTCAGTCATGCGTAATTGACCACAGGGAGCCAGAACGTAGGGGGTATTTGTGGCCTTAAATGACCAAAAAAAAATTAAAAAAATTATATGAGTATATATCATAGACAAGGGGTCGAACTGTCAACAGGGCCATTTCACTACCTCCCATGATAAACACGTAATATTTTCTACACGTTTTGGTCAATTCAACTAGACTCAACAGTTTCAAGTACCTAAATAGTCACACTAATGATAACCATTTACTTTTATCCTGCAATTGTACTTGGTCTCGAAAAAAAAAAGCAAAATCCGAGCAGAACGATGCCCAATTTGCGACGTAGGCAGAAAAGAGGCTCTCTGCATAATGTGCTTTGAAAACTGCACAATTGAAGACAGCACTTTGAAGAATTGGTGCTGTGAATTCATGGCTGTGATGAAGGCACTGTGAAGCCGGTGCTGTGAAAACAAGACTGCATATGAAGCCGTTGCTATAAAGACGACACAGTGAAGAAGGCACTATGAAGACAAGACGGCATGTGAAGCCGGTGCTGTGAAGACGGCACTGGGAAGGCGGCGTGTGATGACGGCACTGTAAAGACAGTGCTGTGAAGACGGCTCTGTGAAGACGGCACTGTAAAGACGGTGCTGTAAAGACGGCACTGTGAAGACGGCACTGTAAAGACGGTGCTGTGAAGACGGCACTGTAAAGACGGCACTGTGAAGAAGGCACTGGGAAGACGGCACTGTAAAGACGGTGCTGTGAAGACGGCATTGTAAAGACGGAGCTGTGAAGACGGCACTGGGAAGAGGGTGCTGTGAAGACGGTACTGTAAAGACGGCACTGTAAAGACAGTGCTGTGAAGACGGCATTGTAAAGACGGCACTGTGAAGACGGTGCTGTGAAGATGGCTCTGTGAAGACGGCACTGTAAAGACGGTGCTGGGAAGACGGCGCTGGGAAGACGGTGCTGGGAAGACGGCGCTGTGAAGACGGTACTGTAAAGACGGCACTGTGAAGACGGCACTGTGAAGACGGTGCTGTGAAGACGGTACTGTAAAGACGGCACTGTAAAGACAGTGCTGTGAAGACAGCACTGTGAAGACGGCACTGTGAAGACGGTGCTGTAAAGATGGCACTGTAAAGATGACGCTGTAAAGACGGCTCTGTAAAGATGGCTTCGTAAAAACGGTGCTGTTAAGACGGCACTGGGAAGACGAATTTGTGAAGATGGTGCTGTGAAGACTGTACTGTAAAGACAGCACTGGGAAGACGGTGCTGTGAAGACGGTGCTGTAAAGACGGCACTGTAAAGATGACACTGTAAAGACAGCTCTGTAAAGACGGCACTGTAAAGACAGTGCTGTAAAGACAGCACTGTGAAGACGGCACTGTGAAGACGGTGCTGTAAAGATGGCACTGTAAAGATGACGCTGTAAAGACGGCTCTGTAAAGATGGCTTTGTAAAGACAGGGCTGTTAAGACGGCACTGGGAAGACGACTCTGTGAAGATGGTGCTGTGAAGACTGTACTGTAAAGACAGCACTGGGAAGACGGTGCTGTGAAGACGGTGCTGTAAAGAGGGTGCTGGGAAGACGGCACTGTAAAGACGGTGCTGTAAAGATGGCTTTGTAAAAACGGTGCTGTTAAGACGGCACTGGGAAGACGACTCTGTGAAGATGGTGCTGTGAAGACTGTACTGTAAAGACAGCACTGGGAAGACGGTGCTGTGAAGACGGTGCTGTAAAGAGGGTGCTGGGAAGACGGCACTGTAAAGACGGTGCTGTAAAGACGGCACTGGGAAGACGACTCTGTGAAGATGGTGCTGTGAAGACTGTACTGTAAAGACAGCACTGGGAAGACGGTGCTGTGAAGACGGTGCTGTAAAGAGGGTGCTGGGAAGACGGCACTGTAAAGACGGTGCTGTAAAGATGGCTTTGTAAAAACGGTGCTGTTAAGACAGCACTGGGAAGACGACTCTGTGAAGATGGTGCTGTGAAGACTGTACTGTAAAGACAGCACTGGGAAGACGGTGCTGTGAAGACGGTGCTGTAAAGACGGTGCTGTAAAGAGGGTGCTGGGAAGACGGCACTGTAAAGACGGCACTGTGAAGACGGTGCTGTGAAGACGGTGCTGTAAGGATGGCACTGTAAAGATGGCGCTGTAAAGACGGCTCTGTAAAGATGGCTTTGTAAAGACAGGGCTGTTAAGACGGCACTGGGAAGACGACTCTGTGAAGATGGTGCTGTGAAGACTGTACTGTAAAGACAGCACTGGGAAGACGGTGCTGTGAAGACGGTGCTGTAAAGACGGCACTGTAAAGACAGTGCTGTAAAGACAGCACTGTGAAGACGGCACTGTGAAGACGGTGCTGTAAAGATGGCACTGTAAAGATGACGCTGTAAAGACGGCTCTGTAAAGATGGCTTTGTAAAAACGGTGCTGTTAAGACGGCACTGGGAAGACGACTTTGTGAAGATGGTGCTGTGAAGACTGTACTGTAAAGACAGCACTGGGAAGATGGTGCTGTGAAGACGGTGCTGTAAAGACGGCACTGTAAAGACAGTGCTGTAAAGACAGCACTGTGAAGACGGCACTGTGAAGACGGTGCTGTAAAGATGGCACTGTAAAGATGACGCTGTAAAGACGGCTCTGTAAAGATGGCTTTGTAAAGACAGGGCTGTTAAGACGGCACTGGGAAGACGACTCTGTGAAGATGGTGCTGTGAAGACTGTACTGTAAAGACAGCACTGGGAAGACGGTGCTGTGAAGACGGTGCTGTAAAGAGGGTGCTGGGAAGACGGCACTGTAAAGACGGTGCTGTAAAGATGGCTTTGTAAAAACGGTGCTGTTAAGACGGCACTGGGAAGACGACTCTGTGAAGATGGTGCTGTGAAGACTGTACTGTAAAGACAGCACTGGGAAGACGGTGCTGTGAAGACGGTGCTGTAAAGACAGCACTGGGAAGACGGTGCTGTGAAGACCGTGCTGTAAAGACAGCACTGGGAAGACGGTGCTGTGAAGACGGTGCTGTAAGGATGGCACTGTAAAGATGGCGCTGTAAAGACGGCTCTGTAAAGATGGCTTTGTAAAAACGGTGCTGTTAAGACGGCACTGGGAAGACGACTCTGTGAAGATGGTGCTGTGAAGACTGTACTGTAAAGACAGCACTGGGAAGACGGTGCTGTGAAGACTGTACTGTAAAGACAGCACTGGGAAGACGGTGCTGTGAAGACGGTGCTGTAAAGACGGCACTGTAAAGAGGGTGCTGGGAAGACGGCACTGTAAAGACGGTGCTGTAAAGACGGCACTGGGAAGACAGTGCTGTGAAGACGGCTCTGTGAAGACGGCACTGTAAAGTCGGAGCTGTGAAGACGGCACTGGGAAGACGGTGCTGTAAAGACAGCACTGTAAAGAGGGTGCTGTGAAGACGGCACTGTAAAGAGGATGTTGTGAAGACGGCACTGGGAAGACGGCACTGGGAAGACGGCACTGAAGACGGCACTGGGAAGACGGCACTGGGAAGACGGCGCTGTGAAGATGTCACTGTAAAGAGGGTGCTGTGAAGAGGCCGCTGTGATGACTGCACTGGGAAGATGGTGCTGTAAAGACGGCACTGGGAAGACGGTGCTGTAAAGACGGCACTGGGAAGACGGCACTGTAAAGAGGGTGCTGTGAAGACGGCACTGTAAAGACGGTGCTATAAAGACGGCACTGTAAAGAGGGTGCTGTAAAGACGGCACTGTGAAGACGGCTGTCAAGACGGCATTGTAAAGTTGGTGCTGTGAAGAAGGCTCTGTGAGGACGGCACTGTAAAGACGGTGCTGTAAAGACGGCATTGTAAAGTTGGTGCTGTGAAGAAGGCTCTGTGAAGACGGCACTGTAATGACGGTCCTGTGAAGACTACATTGTAAAGACGGTGCTGTGAAGACGTTATTGTAACGACAGTGCTGTGAAGACGGTGCTGTAAAAACGACATTGTAAAGACAATGCTGTGAAGAAGACATTGTAAAGACAGTGCTGTGAAGACAGTGCTGTGAAGAAGACATTGTAAAGACGGTGCTGTGAAGAAGACATTGTAAAGACGGTGCTGTGAAGAAGACATTGTAAAGACGGTGCTGTGAAGACAGCTCTGTGAAGACGGCACTGTAAAGAGGGTGCTGTGAAGACGACATTGTCATGACGGTGCTGTAAAGACGACATTGTAAAGACAGTGCTGTGAAGACTGTGCTGTGAAGACGGCACTGTAAAGACGGTGTTGTGAAGACGGCTCTGGGAAGACGGCACTGGGAAGACGTTCAAGATGGCACTGTAATGACGGTGCTGTGAAGATTGCTCTGTGAAGACGGCACTGTAAAGTGCTGTGAAGACGGTGCTGTGAAGATTGCTCTGTGAAGACTGCACTGTGAAGACGGCACTCAGGAAAGACGGTGCTGTGAAGACGGTACTGTAAAGACGGCACTGTAAAGACGGAGCTGTAAAGACGGCACTGTAAAGTTGGTGCTGTGAAGAAGGCTATGTGAAGACAGCACTGTAAAGAGGGTGCTGTGAAGACGACAATGTATTGACGGTGCTGTAAAAACGACATTGTAAAGACAATGCTGTGAAGACGGCAATGTAAAGACGGTGCTGTGAAGACGGCTCTGTGAAGACGGCACTGTAAAGAGGGCACTGTAAAGAAGGTGCTGTGAAGAAGGCTCTGTGAAGACGGCACTGTAATGACGGTGCTGTGAAGAGTGCTCTGTGAAGACGGCTCTGTAATGACGGTACTGTAAAGACGGTACTGTAAAGACGGCACTGTGAAGACGGTGCTGTGAAGATGGCTCTGTGAAGACGGCTCTCTAATGACGGCACTGTAAAGACGGCACTGTAAAGTTGGTGCTGTGAAGAAGGCTCTGTGAAGAAGGCACTGTAAAGAGGGTGCTGTGAAGACGACATTGTAATGACGGTGCTGTAAAGACGACATTGTAATTTTTACTTGTCCACGGACAACCAAGACAGGAAAATTCACTTGTCTGTATCCAAAAATGTCCACCTCGGACAACACAGACAATTGAATTTGCCACCCCTGCCTTTAACTCCCCTGTCTCTTAACCCTTAGCCCGCCAAATAAATTGTCGTCTGCTATATTTCTCGTCTGCTTCAAGTTTCAAAGTGCTTCCAAATTGCTCAAAATTGCTGAAAATGTTGTCCGAGTGTCAAACAGCTTGGATCCGGATGAGACGCCGAGTTACTCGGCGTCTCATCCGGATCCAAGCTGTTTGCATATGGAGCTATAGTCGTGAGTGGCAGGCTAAGGGTTAAGACATTTCTTTCATATTTTGTATACATGGACTAGACCTTTCCTTGCACACCATTCTTTTCACCCCAGTGACCTTGAAGTTAAGGCCCGTGTTAAGGTTTTGAAATCTGCTTTTAGGTTTCTCAAAATGCCAATAACTCGTATGTCCATGGAGATAGTTCTTTCATATTCCGTGTGCCTGTGTATATGGACAAGACCTTTCCTTGCATGCAAAAGTTTTCACCCCAGACCTTGAAGTTAGGACCCGCGTTTAGGTTTAGAAATCTATTTAGGTTTCTCAAAATGCCTATAACTCATTTTGTCAACTGAGATATTCTTTTCATGTATGGCATGCATGTGTATATGGACAAGACCTTTCCATTCATGTAAAAAAAAACACCAATCCCTTGACCTTGATCTTAAGCATGAGTTTGAAATCTACATTTAGGGGCCATTTCTCAAGGTAAACCAGGTTTTACCGTTTCGTCAAGCATCAACACCGCTTACTTAAGGTAGCTGCTTACAATCGATACTGCAAGCGGATTTTTCTAATTAATTGTCGTGATTGATGATTTTCCACCCAATTTTATAGCTGACAGATGAAAATGGTACACATCCCATCAGAATATGCCAATTTACAAATTTTTTTAATTTTTTTTACGATTTTGTAAGAACATTTAAACAAAAATTTCAAGCAACGATATCAAAGCCATCTTTATTTGTAACATGATTAAAATTGCCCAAAATACTCTTTATAAACATATCTAGGGATCCGTGTCTCGGATTTTTAAAATACCGCTTCAAACCTTTGTTATGTAACATCAAAGTTTTTTAGCTCGCCTGTACGTAGTACATGACGAGCTATTGCAATACCCCCGTGTAGTCGTCGTCGTCGCCGTGAACGGCGTAAACAATTTTAAGATAATGTCTATAACTTCTATGACCCTTGAGGTATTGCTTTCATAGTTGGTATGTGTGTGTATATGGACAAGACCTTTCCATGCACAGAAAAATTTGGACCCCTTGACCTTGAACTTAGGGCCCGCGTTTAGGTTTCGAAATCTGTGTTTAAGTTTCGAAAAACGCCTATAACTTCTATGTCCCTTGAGGTATTGCTTTCATAGTTGGTATGTGTGTGTATATGGACAAGATCTTTCCATGCACATGTAACAGATGTCTAGTAATAACAATGGATATTGTTCGTAGATTCTCTATACTTTATTAAGGGTTCAGAGGCCTGGAATGATATGAAGAGCAGTATGAATATGAGATAGAATTAAAGGTGTTAGTTCAATCCACGCGAATAGTTTATTAGTCCTAAATGTCCTAAAGCCCTATGGTACGCGTTGGGAGGAACTTACCAAGCAGATACGCTTCTCACATGCGTTATATCTACAACACATGGACGATAAGCTTAGAGATGTTGCTTCATCAATAGACTGACCAGAAGTGAGAGGGATAGATGAGAGGAGCTCTGTGCAAAGAAGTTACGCATGCGTGAATCGCTCACTCACAATCAATCAACCTTGAACAGCCACGTATAGGTAGGCAGTGCTATACCTGTGTATTGCGTAGAGAAACATGTACACCTGTCATACTGTGTATTATGGTAATGTTTACCCTGGTTACACACAGAAAAATTTGGACCCCTGTGACCTTGACCTTGAACTTAGGGCCCGCGTTTAGGTTTCGAAATCTGTGTTTAGGTTTCGAAAAATGCCTATAACTTCTATGTCCCTTGCGGTATTGCTTTCATAGTTGGTATGTGTGTGTATATGGACAAGACCTTTCCATGCACAGAAAAATTTGGACCCCTGTGACCTTGACCTTGAACTTAGGGCCCGCGTTTAGATTACGAAATCTGTGTTTAGGTTTCGAAAAATGCCTATAACTTCTATCAAGGTATTGCTTTCTTAGTTGGTATGTGTGTGTACAGTAAAACCTGTCTTAAGCGGCCAGTGAAGGGAAGCAGCCAAATTGGCTGCTTAAGACAGGTGACAGCTTAATCCAGGGGCAAGAAAAATTATTTTGAAAACGGTCACGGTTTTGTTTCGCTATTCATTCCTATTTAAAAAGTCAACAACATATTAAAAGTCCTCAAACGCATACAGAAGTGTATGACCAGTACACTTTTTGATTATAGAAACATTGACACAAGCATCAGTTACTCGGCGTCTGATCTCCATATCAACATGTGCTGGTAACATAATGTTCATTTTCAGAAAATGGAATACAGTAGAATCTATATGTTGTTTCATTACACTTACGTTTGTACACATATTTTTCTGTGCCACGGAGGCAGAATCCACGTGCGTGTCTACAGATTTTCCGGAGCTCATTTAAACTTTACAAATGTTGTCAAACGTACTTTCAAGTCAGCATTAGGTTTTTTGACAAAGAGATTAAAAGTAAAAAATCTGTCGACCAGTTTGTTCAGTTCTGATTGTTGTCGAGGAAATTAATTGCAGGATGGAAAATTTAACACTGGCTATTTTTACACTAGGGGAACACCCCCAGCATCCTCAAATTACGCAAGTTTTGATTGGTGGATAGTAGTCATTTGCATAATCACGCGAGATTTTTTCCAAAGTCACTTAATCTAATTTTAGTGATGTACATTACACATTAGAACGACGCGGGCCGTGTAATTGACGATTAATTAAAGAGTTTGATACCAGTAGCATATGCTGTGTTATTTAGGCGGTTATTTAGAGTGACACGTTCGACAGAAATCATAACACGTGTATTCAAGTTGCCTGACCGTTCATTACAGTGGGTTTGATATGGAAAATGTTGATTACGTAATTGCAAATCTCCCAGACAAACTTGTTGATAATAACACGCCCCGCCGAGCACGTAATTTGACAAGTTGAGGTTACAGACGGATCGACGCGTGGATTTGTTGAATGACACAGGTATTCAGGCATATCACACTTCAGCGGGCGGCCACTTGGCCGTTTAATACAGTGTGGAAACAGTATTTGGGATGAATTTCACTGGCCGCTGGCTGCGTTATCCAGGTGACCGCTTAGTCAAGGGACAATATAGAATGAATTCAATCGGGGGGAGATCGAACTGGCCGTTAAAGCCAGGTGACCGCTTATACCAGGTGAACGCTAGGACAGGTTTTACTGTACATGTATATGGAAATGACCTTTCCATGCACAGCAAAATTTGGACCCCTGTGACCTTGAACTTAGGGCCCGCGTTTAGGTTTCGAAATCTGTGTTTAGGTTTCGAAAAATGCCTTTAACTTCTATGATCCTTGAGGTATTGCTTTCATAGTTGGTACGTGTGTGTATATGGACATGACCAATCCATGCACAGAAAAATTTGGACCCCTGTGACCTTGACCTTGAAATTAGGGCCCGTGTTTAGGTTTCGAAATCTGTGTTCAGGTTTTGAAAAATGCCTATAACTTCTATGTCCCTTGAGGTATTGCTTTCATAGTTGGTATGTGTGTGAATATGGACATGACCAATCCATGCACAGAAAAATTTGGACCCCTGTGACTTTGACCTTGAACTTAAGGCCCGTGTTTCGGTTTCGAAATCAGTGTTTAGGTTTCGAAAAATGCCTATAACTTCTATGTCCCTTGAGGTATTGCTTTCATAGTTGGTATGTGTGTGTATATGGACAAGACCTTTCCTTGCACAGAAAAATTTGGACCCCTGTGACCTTGACCTTGAACTTAAGGCCCGCGTTTAGGTTTTGAAATCTGTGTTTAGGTTTTGAAAAATGCCTATAACTTCTATGTCCCTTGAGGGTTGCTTTCATAGTTGGTAAGTGTGTGTATATGGACAAGACCTTTCCATGCACAGAAATGTGCCGATGGCGAGCTTTGTTGTCTCTCTGACAACTCTTGTTTACGGTTTAAAGTCGACCACTATTACGTAACGCTTTATAACGAACCACTGGAGCTACTTATACAATTTCTGAGACACGGTTCCCTCGGGGAGATAATACCCTTTCATCTGCTTTAAACTGCTCGAAAATCGAACCCCAACTGCGAAAGATAAGGGGTGTTCAAAAATACCGCTTGCTTCAAATTATGTAATGCCCGAAACTCCAATTAACTGACTGATGTGTCAATTAGGCTCTCGTGACCGCCCGGTATTCAACTAAGACCTTTTTTTTCAACAAATAACATGTCCCAGCTTATGATCAACCATTTCGATAAACTCCGCCCCAAATTAACAAAGCCAATCATATAAAAATAACGATTTTAATACGGTAAATGTCATAGATCACCTCTGACAGCTTCGGAATAAACCACCTATCTAGTCACGTAATCTACGCAATTGAGGCACCCAGCGGGGGTTCTGACGCGTGATTTACCGGTAAAATGACCGAGAAAGCAAGAGAGAATTTGGTAACTTGTAGAAAATACCTTTATCTATCAGGATTTGTAAAAAAGTATAAAACAACTATTTTACCATTTATTTCGTAAAACGCTACCTTCAATGCTTAGATACTTGTAAAGTTGTTGCCATTGACCATTTCCAATCCACCAATATCACCCAACTTTGATTTTGACCTTGACCTTGGCCTAATTAGGGCCCCACCCAGAGGTGGGTGCCCTATAGTAATCTCCTTGTCCGTCAGTCAGTCAGTCTGTCACACTTTTTCTTGTCCGCTCTCTATCTCAAGTAATCTTTATCCAATCTTCACCAAACTTGCTGAAAATGTGTATTGGTATAAAAACTAGGCCAAGTTCGATAATTACCCAAATCGCATAAGGCATGTTGAGTTATTGCCCTTGAATTATTAAAAAATGGCTGTTTCAGCCTTGTCCGCTCTCTGACTCGAGTGATTTTTACCCAATCTTCACCAAACTTTATGAAAATGTGTATAGGTATAAAATCTAGGTCAAGTTCGATAATTACCCAAATCGCATAAGGCACCTTGGAGTTATTGCCCTTGAATTATTAAAAAATGGCTGTTTCAGCCTTGTCCACTCTCTGACTCGAGTAATTTTCATCCAATCTTCACCAAACTTTATGAAAATGTGTATTGGTATAAAATCTAGGCCAAGTTTTATAATTACCCAAATCGCATAAGGCATGTTGGAGTTATTGCCCTTGAATTATTTAAAAAATGGCTGTTTCAGCCTTTTCCGCTCTCTAACTTGGATAGTTTTTATCCAATCTTCACCAAACTTTATGAAAATGTGTATTGGTATAAAATCTAGGTCAAGTTCGATAATTACCCAAGTCGCATAAGGCATGTTGGAGTTATTGCCCTTGAATTATTTAAAAATGGCTGTTTCAGCCTTGTCCACTCTCTAACTCAAGTAGTTTTTATCCAATCTTCACCAAACTTTATGAGAGTGTGTATTGTTATAAAATCTAAGCCAATTTTGATAATTACCCAAATCGCTTAAGGCATGTTGGAGTTATTGCCCTTGAATTATTTAAAAAATGGCTGTATCAGCCTTGTCTGCAGTCCAACACAAACACTTTGTATTGGATATTCATCAAATTTACTGAAAATGTTAAGGTACTTCGCATATGCGCGTAGTTTCCTTACGATTGTTATGAAACTTTTCATGAAGAATGATAATAGCCTAAGAATTAATGTGGGTAAATATAGGCAAAATTTATCGTGTGGTTTGTCTTTAAGGTCTTTTTTCTGACAAAAACCTAGAATTTTGATGATTTTATTTTTCTTAAAAATGAATAAAGCTAATGACTATAATTCTCGCCCAATAAGTAGTCCACAACATTCATTACAAGAAAAGCTAAAAACATTTTGAATAAAGGTGTTCAGAAAGATATTATCAGCTATTTAAATTTTGCAAAATGCTAAAAAATTGAATTACAAAAAACTGACTCATTCAATGTATATTTGTTTTCATTTTATTCAAATATATGGTCGATGAACTAGTCAGTCTGAAAAAATTAGAAAATATTACAGTCAGGATCTGTTGTTATAACATATTTTCTTATTATTATTATTATTATTATACCAGATTTATATAGCGCTCTTTTCACACAGGGATTGTGCGTTCAAAAGCGCTTTACATGAAATAACACATATGTACCTATAAATCGTGAAAAGACAAAATAACTACAATTAGATCTGAAATAAAACATGAATAAACATATAAAAGACAGTCCCCCAAAACGGCGATCACATTACCCCCATCAATCAGCAATGAACCGACCGGCTAAGTATTGCCGACTGATATAAATAATGGTAGAGCGCCAAATGCAGGCCATCGACAAAACACAAATAACTATAATTAGATCTAAAATAAATAAGAATAAACATACAAAAGACAGCCCCCAAAACGGCAATCACACTACCCCGATCAATCAGCAATGAACCAACCGGCTAAAGATTGCCGACCAATAGAAATAATAGCAGAGCGCCCAATGCAGGCCAACTTATGTAACATAACTAGGAATAATAGCATGCGAGCATAACTAAAAACTCTATAGAAGATCAATAACATTATTAAAAATAGTGAAAGCTGTCCACGAGTTGTACCACAGACCATGCCAGCTGGTTTCAAAAGAGATCAGAGTTGTATCCCTACCATCAAAGATCCACCAGACAGGCATTGGTCAACAGTACAACCCCAGAACTAAAAATTAGACCCATAACATATACAGAATGAACACAGCCCTAGGGTAGCAGTCATCTACCCTCTCCACCCCACACCCGCGGGACCTACATGTTCCATAGCTGAAATTACACCCTTACTTTATAAAACATCAAGATAAGAAGCTGTCCTTGAATTATACCGCAAACCCAAAGCCAGTCGGTTTCAAAGAGATCAGGGGCAATCCCTACCATCAAGATCCACCGAACAGGCATGGGCAAACGGTACAATTCCAGAACTCCCATTTAGACCCACAATATCTACAGCAAGAACATGGCCCGGAGGTAGCAGACATCCATTTCCTAATGTGTTCTAATAATAAATATTAAAGAAGTGTGTTTTCAGACGTTTTTTGAAGACTGCAACTGAGCTTGCATCTCTGATGTCTGATGGTAGAGAGTTCCAGAGCTTTGGGGCTGCATGCATGAAACTTCTATCTCCAAACTTCACTAAACGACTTCTCGGCACAACCAGCGATACTGATTTAACTCGCAGACCGCAACTCTCTTCGAGGTCTATACACGTCCAGCATACTAACAATGTACCTTGGAGAATCATTGCACATGGCTTTGTATGTGAGTGTCAGAATTTTGAATTCAACTCTGTGTTGAACTGGAAGCCAGTGAAGCTCCTTCAAGACTGGAGTGATGTGATTGTACCGAGGAGTCCTGGTAATGATGCGGGCTGCTGTATTTTGCACACGCTGTAGTTTTCGTAGTGAGTTTTGGGGAATCCCATATAGCAGTGAGTTGCAGTAGTCAATTTTTGATGTGACCAGAGAATTGACCAAAGTCTTTGTAGCTTCTGGAGAAAGGTACTGTCTAATATGACCTATTTGCCGCAGCTGTGCGTAGCTAGACCTGCACACAGTGTTGATGTGCTGTGTCATATCCATTTGGGAATCAAATCTAGCACCAAGGTTGTTCACCCATAATGACGGTTTGATTTTAGAGTTTCCCACTTGAACATGAAAATCTCCGGGAACGTTAACCTTTTTTGAATGAAACAGTATGACCTCAGTTTTGTCAGTGTTCAGCTTTAACATATTCTGGTGCATCCATGAGACTATGTCTTTTAGACATCCTTCGACTTTTGAAAGGGCTTCTTGTTGACTAGATGTGTCTTTAGGCTTAAATGACAAGTATAACTGTGAATCATCTGCATAGAAATGATGATCCAGATCATGATTTCTGCAAATTGAGCCGACAGGTTTTGTGTACATGATGTAGTTTTTGGGTCCCAAGACTGAGCCCTGTGGCACACTATATTTCATTTGAACTGGGGCAGATAATTCTCCATCTACTGCGACTGTTTGGTAACGGTCATTCAGGTATGAGGTCATCCACTTAAGTGGGTTTCCAATGATTTTGAAGTCTTTTTCAAGGCGATTGAGTAATGTTTCATGATCAATAGTGTCGAATGCGGCTGATAGGTCAAGCATCACCAGAATTGTGATTTCATTCTTATCAAGATATTGCAAGATGTCATTTTGAACTTTAACAAGAGCAGTTTCTGTAGAGTGATGCTTACGATATGCTGACTGATGCTGTTCATGCAGATTGTTTGTGGCCAAATGGGACTCAATGCGTCTGTCTACAACTTTTTCTAATACTTTGGAGAGAAATGGCAAATTTGATACAGGCCTGTAGTTCTTAAGATCATTTGTATCGAGATCAGGTTTCTTCAAAAGAGGTCTTACATGCGATTTTTTGAATTCTTTTGGAACATACGCAGATTCCAGCGAAGAGTTCACAATTTTTGTTAATGACGGTAGGAGCTCGCTAAGGCATACCTTTAAGAGCCATGTAGGTATTGGTTCGAGTTCACAGGACTTACATGGGGATGCCTTGACAATCTCCCCGATTTCTGCTGCTGTAGCAGTGTCAAAACTTTCTAAATAGCTCATAGAATTCAACGTTTCTGTGATGACTGGGGTGCATGCCGTTGATTCAGAGGCAATGCCTGTTCGTATTTTGTCCACTTTTTCAATGAAAAAGTCGCTGAAATCATGCGCAAGTTGTTTTGAGGACAAATTTTTCGGCAGTGCAATTTCACTGTTTGCACCAAGGAGATGCTTAGTGACTTTAAAAAGACTCTTCGAGTCCCGTTGACAGGATTCTACTTTTTCTTTAAAATGTGGGATATTTGTTGTTTAGATACAGTTACCTACCTTAGAATTAAAACTTTGTCATTAAAATGCATTATTATTTATTCATGGACTTGCATACAAGGTTTATTATATTGTTTGAACATAATTATAATGGGCAATACCGATCTTGAAAAGGTTAGCGTATTGATAAGCTTCACTGTGTGGCTTTATAGTTCGATCAAATCGTTTACATGTATACCGATTTAATTGACTTGTAAGTCATTAAACTAAAACGTACAGGTAAGTTGACATATACTTGGACCGTAAACATCACTAGTACTAATCAACGAAGACTAAACATAACATGTCTCTTGATTACTGCGTTATGGATTGACAAGTCAATAAATCAGACACTTAAAAAAAATATTTGGATCGGATGGGTCTCGAACCTATGACCTTTGGATTGCTAGTCAACCACTATACTAACTGCGCTATGAAGGATTATACTAATTCGTATCAACATTTCCTTTATATAAATTTTCTAGTATAAACACGTACGAAAAAAGTCTGTGTCGTCCAGACGCATATCCGCTCGCCCGCAAGACCGACTTCCGGTAGCGAAAGGCCTTAATTGGTATATAATCTAGGTCAAATTCCATGACTACCCAAATCACCTATGGCACATCAGAGCTATTGCCCTTCAATTATTAAAAGATAACTGTTTAAGCCTTTTCTGCTCCCTTACTCAAACAGTTTCTATCTTATCTAACACTAAACTTGCTGAAAATGTTTATTGATATAAAATCTAAGCCAAGTTTGATAACTACTGAAATCACATAAAGCAATTCAGAGTTATTGTCCTTGAATTATACAAAAATGACTGTTTCAGCCTTGTCCTCTCTCTTAACACAAACATTTTTTATCGGATCTTCACGTACATGTATTGTCAAGGCTGCCAACGGGGGCATATAAAGCGTTTATTGAATGCGCAGTCTTGTTAACATTGTAACACAAAGTTTTAAATGTGAAGATTTCTGAGAGGGGGTTATTTACAAAACTGGTGCATATAAAGCCTTTCAGTTGATTCTGAGTTCGTTCTCAAGCATTTGATTGGTCAGATTTGAGCCTAGCTGACCAATCAAATGCTTGAAAACCAATTTCATTTCTTCTCTTTGCAGACCCATGAGGAGAATGTGGAAAAGATACTGTGTCATTTACAAAAAGTGAAGAAACCTCTGAAGGCAATACAGATTGCTAAAGCAGTAGGGTTACCTAAAACTTCAGATGTCAACCCTTCTCTGTATGGCCTGGAGAAGAGGGGTATTGTGTGTAAAACATCTGAGTCACCGGTTACTTGGCAACTTGTTGATGACTATCAAGATGAGGATAAACCCCCAGATGACCAGTCTCTACAGCAGGGTAAGGCAGTAACCCTTTCCTCCCTGACACCTCAAATGGACATTTCTACAGGGCTCCAGATAAGAGCGAGTTAACTGTACAAATTCAACATTTTCTCAATTATTTCAGCACCAAATCCTATGGTGTTACTATTCATTAGAATCGTCTCGAAAAAAGAGACGATTCTAATGAGTAGTGACACCATAGGATTTAATGCAGAAATAAAGATTTTAGTTTTTGAAATATTCCCCTTATCTGGAGCCCTGATTCTAGATTTCAATTTAGTCTAGTTCATTTTTAGCTCGCCTGTTCGTATAACAGCAGAGCTAATGTCATACCCCCGGTGTGAGCGTGGCCAAGGTTAAAGTTTTTTGGACAGGTTGTTTTAAAGCTTAATACTTGTGCTAGAGTGCTGAAATTTTGTATGGAGGTTCATTTGGGGTCAAACATTGATATTATGAAGTTAAAACTTAAAAATGATTTTAATTTGTTTCAATTTTGAACATGGTTTGGACTTAGTTTTTTTGCTACAAACCCCCAGGTTAAAGTTTTTTGGACGGGTTTTAAAGCTTGATAATTGTGCTAGGGTGCTGAAATTTTGTATGGATGTTCATTTGGTGTCAAATATAGATGTTGTAAAGTTAGATTTTAAATAATTTAAAAATGGTTCAATTATTGACATGTTTTGGACTTAGGTTTTTTATAGATCTACAAATCACCAGGTTAAAGTTTTTTTGGACGGGTTGTTTTAAAGTTTAATACTTGTGCTAGGGTGCTGAAATTTTGTATGGATGTTCATTTGGTGTCAAATATAGATGTTATAAAGTTAAAATTTAGAAATAATGTAATTTATTTCAATTTTTAACATGTTTTGAACTTAATTTTTTTGCTACAAAACCCAAGGTTAAAGTTTTTTGGATGGGTTGTTTAAATGAGTAGTAACACAGTTACACCATAGGATTTGGTGCTGAAGTGAGTGAGAAAATGTTAGATTTGTTCAGTTTACTCCATCTTATCTGGAGCCTTGATGTCCCACAGTGATAATATTGCAAACAGTTTGGATCCAGATGAGATGCCTCGTTACACGGCATCTCATCAATAGTCAAACTGTTTGACTCTGTGACCCTGTTTTGAATAGAAATTTAGAAAATTATATTTTCAGAACAAAAGTCAAAGACAGTTGTTAGAGATGAAAAAATTACCCAGCATGCAAAAAGTAAACTCTTTTCTTCAGTCTGTCAAGTCTGACAAGTACATAGGATTTTCTGAGATATTTTGCACATGTACTGATGTGTTATACAATAATTTTCACTGCCTTGTGATATCTCGACTACAGCGGTTATCCCTTTCCCTTATAGAAGCGACTTTTAGCACATTCATTTTATTCATCCGCTGAAGAAAATAGTTCCAAATTATACCCTAATGAATATGTGTCATATTAAATACTTTCCTTATTCTAGCAGTTAATAGCTTAAAGCAGGCTGAAAGTAAAGCAGAATGCGCCTTAGGGCGCATTCTGCTTTACTTTCAACCTGCTTTAAGTAGTCACATATCTTCAATTCTAGAAACAATGCTATCAGGTAAAGGGTTATTTGCAAACAGTTTGCATCCTCATTATGCTGCGTCTTATCAGGATTAAAACTGTTTGAAACTCATTTCAATACATGTGCTTCTTTAGTCAAAATGCCTTAAATTTAAATTTGAGAGATAAAAGTAGACAAAAAATATTTAAAATCAATGACAGTGAAGGTTTAAAGAAAAACAGAAATCTTTGAATATAGGGCCCTGGGACTACCGGTACTTTTAAAATGCATTACAAAAATAAACAAGAACACTCTTTCTGTATTACTGTTTTCCTGCATAAAGCAAACAATAATGTTATATGAATTTTTTCTTTCTTTCAATAAAAATACTTTAATCCTTTACAGCATAGCCTATTTCTAGTTTTGAAGAAAGGTTACCACACTGTAACTTAAAGCAGGTTGAAAGTAAAGCAGAATGTGCCTTAAAGCACATTCTGCTTTACTTTCAGTCTGCTTTAAGCTACCATGTGCTAGGATATAACAAATCTATCTCAAAGTTTTGGTGCATATTCATGACTGAATAAATTGGAACTACATGTATTTTCTTCAGGGAAAGAATAAGTTAAATGCTTTAATATGCATATTTATCACATAATTTGCGGTCTGGGAGTTGCATAAAGCGATTGTATAAATATCGTATTCCACTAGTGGAATATCGTTTTTTGGGCTCCGACCCAACTTGTTCGTCCACAAGCGCTGCATGTAGCGGGACGCCAGATGATGTCATTTACTATGACGTTAACGTAAACAACGTTACGTTTGGCGGAAATTCTATATAGCGGAGGGTCTACAAACTACGGCTTCAATTAATTTTATATGTGCTTAGACGTGTTATGTGATAAATAGAATATCATATTCGTACTCAATATTTATCATTCTTAATAAACTCGTTGACATATTATTTTAGTCAACTCGTTTATTAAAAATGATAAATAATGAGCACTCATACAATATCCTCTATTTATGGAGGAGTAGGTCAAGCAACCATCTGTATGAAAATTTTAGGAAGTATTGCAGGAAAGTCTTTACACATTACTCCGGACCAAGTTTTTCGGATGAGACTTTATGAACCGAGGTCCGATGTATGAGTGTTTTACACTTTGCATCTAAAAAACCAGAGAACTCTGTCGATAATAAGAGTAGGGCATCACACCCGGGTTCTCTGTATCCGCTCCCCTCTCTCTGGGGCGTCTTAATAGCCCATTGATGGCAGAAATAGACGTTAACAAACAAAATAAATAAATAAATTTACACATTTCTTCATAAACTAATTACGCCTTTTCAAGCCTTTAATTTATTCTTTACTAAAGAAAATAGTTCCAGCGACATACATTCATGAATATGCAGCATAATAAATTGTTTCTTTACCGTATGACATGGTAGCTGAAAGCAGGCTGAAACTAGAACCAGACTCTAGTGTAATGGATGAAATACAGTAAAACCTCTCTATTACGGCCGCTTAAACAATGTCTAATTGATTGTGTATAAAAGCAGGTGAAAGCTTAAAGAAGGAGCTTTCTGTTTCACTTTCACCATTCTTTAAGCAGTCACCGGCTTTAACCCATTACCCCTTAAAACGCCTTTTTACACCTCTATTTATTCCTCCACTGAAGAAAATAGTTCCAATTTATACAGCCAAGAATATGTATCAGAAGAAATATTTTCTATATCCTTGCAGATGGTAGCTTAAAGCAGGCTGAAAGTAAAGCAGAATGTGCCTTAAGGCACATTCTGCTTTACTTACAACCTGCTTTAAGTGGTCGCCTGTTTTCAAAGCTAGAAATAGGCTAAGAGGTAATGGGTTAAACACCCAATAATAAATAAAATTTAGTGGTCATAATAGAGAGGTTTTACTGTACATGTAGTTCATTTTGATTTATACTTCAGCACATGGAGCTGATGGCATGGTCAGGTGTGAGCTCAGCGGGGAATTACCAACACGCAGCGGTAACTTGACAATATTTCAAGACACAGTTCTCTTCCCCAATAGTGACAATGGTGCCTCTGTGGACAACCAGGACCTGACAGGCAGTAGTCCTGCAGCTGGTGTTACTATGGAAACTGCGTGCTTCAATGACGATGACATACAAGACGTCTCGTGTAATTCAAACACTCAGGATCAGCCGGAAATGGACAGTAAGGCTACTATACAACAGATCGACGATTCTGATTTACAACAGATGGACAATTCAGATTTACAACAGATCGGTGATTCGGATTTTAAACCTGCAACTGCATCATTTAGATCTATGTTTCATTTAGATGATCCTGCGTCAAACAGCGATTCTAATGAATCATTGGATATTCGAGAGACAATGATGGAGGCATATAGAAACCAAAGTGTAAGTGAAACAACTGCAGCGGATGATAACAATGTTAGTGAGCGTATGGAGGAAGACTCAGGTCACAGAGGTGCTGGTAGTGGTGTTAACAATAGTGATCGATCTGGAACACAGGGTCACACTGTTATAGATCAGTCATTAAATGCCCAGGACAGAACTGATTGTTTAGCTGTGTTAGGTCAACTGGCCTTGTTACCAGGAACAGCAAACTTTGTTTTAAAGAAGAAAGTCAGTCTTATAGAGGAGAGACTGACGGAGGTGTTGGATAAGTGTTTGTCCTTGAACTATGTGTCTGGGAGTAGTAAGTTCTGGAGTATAACAGAGACAGGGAAAGCTGTAGTCAACGGTGGGTCAGACACGGCTAGCAACCCAGCTGAACTGTATCCCCCTCCTCCTGCCAAGAAACGAGTCTATACAAACGGTCCTCCCCCTTCCCCCATGGCAATCTTGAAACTACAGACAGGTTCTACTGACCCTAGCCCTGCATTTGTGAAGTCAGAGGAGAAATCATATATACAACAGAAACCCCAGTCATCCAAGCCCCAGTCATCCACACCCCAGTTGCCCATGCCCCAGTCATTCACGCCCAAGCCTCTCATGTCACTTCAGTTTGGTTCACTTCAGTCATTGACAAAAAACACTGTCAGTTTACCATCTCAAACTTCAGCAGGAATATCAACTAATTCAGTTTCACAAAATCACCAAGTTTCAAGTATAAAGAATCCACAGAATTCTATCACTGTTTCAAAACAAAGTTTGTTTACAAAAGACATGGCACCTATGAAACAAATGGGTGGTGGGGGTCTTTGGGACATTCCGAGTGCAGGAGTGGTAACTAATACAGCTCCCTTAGTGAGCAGCTCTGTACAACAAAACTCAAACACTAGTGTGAAAAAGAGAGGTGTAGTTGCTAATATTCCTAGTTTTAAGAAACCCAATGCAGAGCCACCTAAACCTGAGATAACAGGTGACCTTTTAAATTACCCAAACCAGAAGACATCGTTTGAGGTTCTCAAGAGCTTACATAAGCCATCTAATAATGCTACACCATTACATAAAAGTGCTTTCAATAAAGGACGCCCTCCAACCCCTATGGAGATGCTTACTAAAGGGCTCAATAAAACTGAGATATCAGCACAGACAAGTTCTGAACTGCCAAAGACAATATACCAACAGAGCACGTCTACAGCGTCTGTCACTAGTACATCATCATTCAGTAAACCAAATCCTCCTCGTCAGCTACTAGGACAAGGAACAGGGAACCAGCTGAATAGTTTGCCGGGCACCAGTAGCAGAGTTACTGGTCTTGGTTCAGGGGGATTTAAATCTCTACCCGCTAGTACTACTAATTCAATGAAGACCAACATGGGCAATTTTTCTCTGGCTTTAAATACGGAGAGTTTTGCAGCATTGAATAAGAACCCAGTCAGCGCTCTCATGGAGTATGCTCAGTCAAGGAAACAAGTGGCAAAGATTGAAGTTATAAGCAGTCGAGGATCTTCTCATAAACCAACGTGAGTATTACATTTGCTTCAGTAAACCCCCGTAAATACAGCCTGTCAAAACCATGAATTCACATTTAACCCATTTCCCCATAAATATGCTTTTTTATGCCTTGAAATTATTCCTCCACTTAAGAAAATATCTCCTTTCTTTAAGTCATAAACAGGTACCATAAGTAATATTTTCTATATCCTTTCAGATACCGTAATAGCTTTAAGGAGGCTGAAAGTAAAGCAGAATGTGCCTAATGGCACATTCTGCTTTACTTTCAATCTGCTTTAAATGGTCACCTATCTTCAATACTAGAAACAGGCTATAGGGTAATGGGTAAATGCATTACTCCATAAATGCACATTATTACACCTCTAATTTATTCCTTCACTCAAGAAAATAGTTCCATTGTATTATACAATCATGAACCATGTACCATAAGAAATATTTTATATATATACTAGCAGATTGTAGCTCAAAGCAGGCTGCAATTAAAGCAGAATGTACATTAAGGTGTATTATGCTTTACTTTCAACCTAATTTAAGTGGTCACCTGTCATCAAAACTCAAACCAGGCTATGGGGTAAAGGGTTATGGCAGGTGCATGTTTGATGGAATTGAAAATAAAGTAGAAAGCTTCCAAAGGGAGCTTTAGTTTCATATTCCTTTACCCATTCTTTTGTTGAATATTCATAAATAAAATGTTTGCCCACTACAAACCATCTGTCATCTGTACTATTACATTGGCTCAAATATAAGGACAGTTTTCCTCAGGAAAGAGTAATAATAATAATAATAAAGACTTTATTTAATGAGAGAACTCATTTGGTAAAAACCAATCTTCCATGAGGCCCTCAACATATATACAAAAAAGGCATTTGTTACAAAACAAATAATTAACAATATAACAATACAATGTACTAACTGGATGTAGCAAATTGTAAGATAAAAAGTAACTTAGCATTTATGAAAGTGTACCTGTTAAGTGTACACTTGTCCTATGTAAACAGTGAAGACCCAGATTACAGGACTCCTAACGGAGTCCCCTGATCAGGGTCTGCATCGTTTGTCATTTTACAATGTATGAACTCAAAGTGCTAGCAAACATAAAATGCAGATCCTAGGGCTTCAGATAAGAGGGAGTAAATTAAACAAATCCAACATTTGCTCTCTCATTACAGCACCAAATCCTATGGTGTCACTACTCATTAGAATCGTCTTGAGATGATTCTAATAAGTAGAAACACCATAGGGTCTAATTCAGAAATATAGATCTGGTTATTGAAATACTGTTCCCTTATCTGAGGATCATTGAGTTAAAAAGAGTAAATTTTCCCTATGTAGAATGGTAAAATTCAACTGGTTACAGATTTAATTTGATGAAATGTTTGCAGATTTGAGATAGCAGCATTTGTTGGTAGTCGGCAGTTTCCCTCAGTGAAGTGCCACAATAAGAAAGATGGTAGAAAGGAAGCAGCTGATATAGCTATGAGACAGCTGATAGCAGAGGGCCAGTTCCAGGGCAACACGGGGAACCAACAGGTGGGTGTTATCTTATTGTGAAATGTTGAACTCCATTGAAGCGCCTTTTAGTGCATTTAATTCATTAGCTCCTCTGAGCAGAAGGCTCAAGGTGAGCTATTGTGACCACTGATTGTCCGTACGACTGTCCATTAGTTTACATTTACTTCAAACGACATCTCTGAAACTGCATGGTAAATGGAATTGGATGAAATTTACTTTTTTAGTTTTGAAAGAGTTATGCCTATTGTCTCATTCATACTGCTTGTTTTATCAGGTCTCTATGCCAGCGGTTTCCCCGGGAAGTATGACCCATTTTGACAGGATTGCTGCGCTGACTCATCGAGGATTCACCGCACTAGTATCACAGATCACAACAGAGTCATTTGCTGGCCGTAAGGTGATAGCAGGGCTGGTGATGAAAAGATCAGAGACAGATACAGGCGTGCTTATAAGTCTTGGAACAGGTAATGTTACATTTGAAAAGATAGCTATAAGCTTAGTGCCCAGAGACCTTCACATTGCTGCGGTTCTCGGGCTTAACCCATTACCTAATAAAAAAATAAAAAATAATACGCCTTTTTACCTCTTTAATTATTCCAGTTTATAGAGTCAAAAATATGTACCATAAGACTAAAAAATTTTATTACCTAGCTGATGGTTGGTTAAAGCAAGCTGAAAGTAAAACAGAATGCGCCTAAGGGCGCATTCTGCATTACTTTCAACCTGCTTTAAGTGATTATCTTTCTTTAAAACTACTTTTTAACTAGAAACAGGCTATGGGGTAATGGGTTAAATTGTCATAGGGGATGTTTTTGTTTATTTGACATTTATTACCCTTGCCAAGAACTAAAAGGAGCGCAGGTTGGCGGTTTTGATCCCATGGGCTGCTTCGCAGTGAATGAGATCAGCCAAATTCATCTTCCTGAAACCATCCCTAATTATCATCTCATCTCATCATTTATCAGCTCTATATGACCTGTTCAGTGTCACAATGTCGTAAAACCCAACTCAGTCATCCATCCACAAACACTGTCTAATTTACCTATTCCTTTCATAGCCATATGTGAAAATCTTCTTTAAATCGGGGGTTGTGAGTTTGATCCCCCGCTGGACAAGTCCTTCGGATGAGACTTATAAACCGATGTCCGATGTATGAGTGCTTTTCACCTGGCATCTAATACAATCTGACACTCTTTTGATACTAAGAGTAGGGCATCCTGCCAGGGTTCTCTGTATCTGCTCCCTCTTTCTGGGGCATCCAATTAGCCCATAGATGGCAGAAACCAATCTATTTAAACCAAACTGCTACTGGCAAGTGACAGTTTAGCTCCTGTTAGAGCTTTATGCTCTACTTTTATTTGCTTTAACCTACTACCTGTATATAAAGTAGAATTCTAGAAAACTTTGTATGCCATGCAATTATATTTTCAGTTGTATAAAAGAGCTTTCTCCATTACTTTTGACCTGTTTTAAACTTTTACCTACATTTCCAATCATTGCTACAGTAGAAGAATAAATTAAATTGGTTAAAATGCATATATCCTATTTTTCAGGTAACCGTTGTATCACAGGAGAACAGTTGAGTCTACAGGGAAACACTATTAATGACTCACACGCTGAGATCATCACTAGAAGAGGCTTCATAAGGTGAGTTACTGACTGTTGCACAGATAGAATAGTCAAACTATAAGAGGTTGTATCACAGGGGAACAGTTGAGTCTACAGGGAAACACTATCAATGACTCACATGCTGAGATCATCACTAGAAGAGGCTTCATAAGGTGAGTAACTGACTGTAGTCAAACTATAACAGGTTGTATCACAGGGGAACAGTTGAGTCTACAGGGAAACACTATTAATGACTCACACGCTGAGATCATCACCAGAAGGGGCTTCATAAGGTGAGTAACTGACTGTTGCACAGATAGAATAGTCAAACTATAAGAGGTTGTATCACAGGAGAACAGTTGAGTCTACAGGGAAACACTATTAATGACTCACATGCTGAGATCATCACAAGAAGAGGCTTCATAAGGTGAGTTAATGACTGTTGCACAGATAGAATAGTCAAACTATAAGAGGTTGTATCACAGGGGAACAGTTGAGTCTACAGGGAAACACTATCAATGACTCACATGCTGAGATCATCACTAGAAGAGGCTTCATAAGGTGAGTAACTGACTGTAGTCAAACTATAACAGGTTGTATCACAGGGGAACAGTTGAGTCTACAGGGAAACACTATTAATGACTCACACGCTGAGATCATCACCAGAAGAGGCTTCATAAGGTGAGTAACTGACTGTTGCACAGATAGAATAGTCAAACTATAAGAGGTTGTATCACAGGGGAACAGTTGAGTCTACAGGGAAACACTATCAATGACTCACATGCTGAGATCATCACTAGAAGAGGCTTCATAAGGTGAGTAACTGACTGTAGTCAAACTATAACAGGTTGTATCACAGGGGAACAGTTGAGTCTACAGGGAAACACTATTAATGACTCACACGCTGAGATCATCACCAGAAGAGGCTTCATAAGGTGAGTAACTGACTGTTGCACAGATAGAATAGTCAAACTATAACAGGTTGTATCACAGGGGAACAGTTGAGTCTACAGGGAAACACTATTAATGACTCACATGCTGAGATCATCACTAGAAGAGGCTTCATAAGGTGAGTAACTGACTGTAGTCAAACTATAACAGGTTGTATCACAGGGGAACAGTTGAGTCTACAGGGAAACACTATTAATGACTCACACGCTGAGATCATCACCAGAAGGGGCTTCATAAGGTGAGTAACTGACTGTAGTCAAACTATAAGAGGTTGTATCACAGGGGAACAGTTGAGTCTACAGGGAAACACTATTAATGACTCACACGCTGAGATCATCACCAGAAGAGGCTTCATAAGGTGAGTAACTGAATGTAGTCAAACTATAACAGGTTGTATCACAGGGGAACAGTTGAGTCTACAGGGAAACACTATTAATGACTCACACGCTGAGATCATCACCAGAAGAGGCTTCATAAGGTGAGTAACTGACTGTAGTCAAACTATAAGAGGTTGTATCACAGGGGAACAGTTGAGTCTACAGGGAAACACTATTAATGACTCACACGCTGAGATCATCACTAGAAGAGGCTTTATAAGGTGAGTAACTGACTGTTGCACAGATAGAATAGTCAAACTATAAGAGGTTGTATCACAGGGGAACAGTTGAGTCTACAGGGAAACACTATTAATGACTCACACGCTGAGATCATCACCAGAAGAGGCTTCATAAGGTGAGTAACTGAATGTAGTCAAACTATAACAGGTTGTATCACAGGGGAACAGTTGAGTCTACAGGGAAACACTATTAATGACTCACACGCTGAGATCATCACCAGAAGAGGCTTCATAAGGTGAGTAACTGAATGTAGTCAAACTATAACAGGTTGTATCACAGGGGAACAGTTGAGTCTACAGGGAAACACTATTAATGACTCACACGCTGAGATCATCACTAGAAGAGGCTTCATAAGGTGAGTAACTGACTGTAGTCAAACTATAAGAGGTTGTATCACAGGGGAACAGTTGAGTCTACAGGGAAACACTATCAATGACTCACACGCTGAGACCATCACCAGAAGAGGCTTCATAAGGTGAGTAACTGACTGTAGTCAAACTATAAGAGGTTGTATCACAGGGGAACAGTTGAGTCTACAGGGAAACACTATTAATGACTCACACGCTGAGATCATCACCAGAAGGGGCTTCATAAGGTGAGTTACTGACTGTTGCACAGATAGAATAGTCAAACTATAAGAGGTTGTATCACAGGGGAACAGTTGAGTCTACAGGGAAACACTATTAATGACTCACACGCTGAGATCATCACCAGAAGAGGCTTCATAAGGTGAGTAACTGACTGTAGTCAAACTATAACAGGTTGTATCACAGGGGAACAGTTGAGTCTACAGGGAAACACTATTAATGACTCACACGCTGAGATCATCACCAGAAGAGGCTTCATAAGGTGAGTAACTGAATGTAGTCAAACTATAAGAGGTTGTATCACAGGGGAACAGTTGAGTCTACAGGGAAACACTATTAATGACTCACATGCTGAGATCATCAAAAGTCCATTCAACAATAGGCATGATGCTGACCATTGTCCCAAACCTGAGACAATGGGATGACGCATCTGATGAAGCTTATGCGGGACTATAAACCTCAGCAGAAACAACAACAACTGAGATCATCACCAGAAGGGGCTTCATAAGGTGAGTAACTGACTGTAGTCAAACTATAAGAGGTTGTATCACAGGGGAACAGTTGAGTCTACAGGGAAACACTATTAATGACTCACACGCTGAGATCATCACCAGAAGAGGCTTCATAAGGTGAGTAACTGACTGTAGTCAAACTATAACAGGTTGTATCACAGGAGAACAGTTGAGTCTACAGGGAAACACTATTAATGACTCACACGCTGAGATCATCACCAGAAGGGGCTTCATAAGGTGAGTTACTGACTGTTGCACAGATAGAATAGTCAAACTATAAGAGGTTGTATCACAGGGGAACAGTTGAGTCTACAGGGAAACACTATTAATGACTCACACGCTGAGATCATCACCAGAAGAGGCTTCATAAGGTGAGTAACTGACTGTTGCACAGATAGAATAGTCAAACTATAAGAGGTTGTATCACAGGGGAACAGTTGAGTCTACAGGGAAACACTATTAATGACTCACACGCTGAGATCATCACTAGAAGAGGCTTTATAAGGTGAGTAACTGACTGTTGCACAGATAGAATAGTCAAACTATAAGAGGTTGTATCACAGGGGAACAGTTGAGTCTACAGGGAAACACTATTAATGACTCACACGCTGAGATCATCACTAGAAGAGGCTTCATAAGGTGAGTAACTGACTGTTGCACAGATAGAATAGTCAAACTATAAGAGGTTGTATCACAGGGGAACAGTTGAGTCTACAGGGAAACACTATTAATGACTCACACGCTGAGATCATCACCAGAAGAGGCTTCATAAGGTGAGTAACTGAATGTAGTCAAACTATAACAGGTTGTATCACAGGAGAACAGTTGAGTCTACAGGGAAACACTATTAATGACTCACACGCTGAGATCATCACCAGAAGAGGCTTCATAAGGTGAGTAACTGACTGTAGTCAAACTATAACAGGTTGTATCACAGGAGAACAGTTGAGTCTACAGGGAAACACTATTAATGACTCACACGCTGAGATCATCACCAGAAGGGGCTTCATAAGGTGAGTTACTGACTGTTGCACAGATAGAATAGTCAAACTTGTAGAATGCTGTCACTTTAATCCATTACTCCATAAATACGCCTTTCGACGCCTCTAATTTATTCCTTCACTGAAGAAAATAGTTCAAATTTATACAGCCAAGAATATGAATCATTAGAAATATTGTCTACGTCTGGGCAGATGTTAGCTTAAAGCAGGCTGAAAGTAAAGTTTTTAACTATCTTCAAAACTAGAAACATGCTATGGGGTATTGGGTTAATCCATTACTTCATTGCCTATTTATGGTTTTGGAGACAGGTGATCAATTAAAACAGGTTTAAAGTAAAACAGAATGCACCTTGAGGCACATTCTGCTTTACTTTCAGCCTGCTTTAAGCTACCATCTGTTAGGATATAAAAAGCATTTCTAATGGTACACCTGCATGACTGTGTAAAGCAGAACTTTTATTTTTTAGAGGAGAAATAAATTAAATGTGTACAGAGGGATAAATTTATAGGGTAATAGTTTAAATAAGATGAATTTGCAATGTTTGATAAAGTTGTCAGTTTAACTCATTGAACCCTGGCCTCCTTTGTCTGTGTGTCTGTGAAGAGTACACTTGTCCTATGCAAACAGAGTAGACCCTGATCTGAGGGCTTCTTAGTCGTCAGGAGCCCTCTGATCAGGGTCTATACTGTTTGTCACTTTGCAATTAATTGTACAAAAAGCAACCCTAAGTAGTTGAAAATGGACTTCACTTTCCTTTGTGGAGAAATATTTGGAGGCATAAATAGGTGTAGGTGTATTTATGGAGTAATGGATCCAAGGTCATAAAGCTTTTCAGTTGAGTCTAAAGTCGTTCTCAAGCATTTGATTGGTCAGATTTGAGCCTAGGCTCAAATCTGACCAATCAAATGCTTGAGAACACACTCAGACTCGGTTCAAACGCTTTATAACCTTGGACCATGGGCTAACACAAGTTTGACTTTACTTACGTTTGCTATTTCAGGTTTTTGTACAAGCAGCTACAGGACCATGACTTTGGTAAACCCAGTCCAATGTTTGAGCGTGGCGGCAGTGGGAAGCTGCGTATCAAGTCTAACATCTCCTTTCACCTCTACATCTCTACAGCTCCCTGTGGGGATGGGGCCCTTTTCTCACCAAGGTAAAGTATTTCTTCAGTCTTCTTATTCCTGCCTCAGACCCCTCAACAGCTCCCTGTGGGGATGGGGGCCCTTTTCTCACCAAGGTAAAGTATTTCTTCAGTCTTCATATTCCTGCCTTTGATCCCACTACATCTCAATAGGAAATGGTTAACACTGAATAGAATTATACTACTAGGTTTGCTAAGCACCAAAGGTAAACCTCCATAGGAACCAATGCATTGATCCTATCATTTTCTCACTTTATAAGTTTTCACAGTTTTGTTCGATTTCAACAACATTTTCAGGAGTCTATTCTGTAGGTTCTAATGTGACTTACACATGTAAATGTCCTATGCAGGTCCACTGGTAAAAATGATAAAATATAACTTTTTTTCAAAAATAACTAAACGTTACAAATTGTATCTAAGCAAGCATGCTTTACAATTCAACAATGGATATAATTGAACTTTCAAAGGTAAAAACATTGTTCATCTCTAAGAAGTAAGAACAGTACAATTTAGAATTCAATGGATTTGAACATTTTGGTGAAATCTCAGAAATTTCACATTTTGATAATTTCCTTAGGTTTCTCGCCTACAGGACCTAGATAAGTGTGAAAGTTATCAGAATCTGTATAGTGAACCCTTGGCAAAAGTATCTCTAAATTAGGAAGGAATGGAACAAAAATGTCAGAACTTATGCAGGTTATGTTTTTTGAGATTTTAACTAGTTTTGAGAACAAAGTTATATTATAATTGTTGTAATTTGATTGTATAACTTAAGTATTGTATTTCAGGGATGCTGAGGCCATGAAGGCTCCTTTGGACACGACTGTA
Source organism: Gari tellinella (assembly GCA_922989275.2). Classification (NCBI taxonomy): domain Eukaryota; kingdom Metazoa; phylum Mollusca; class Bivalvia; order Cardiida; family Psammobiidae; genus Gari; species Gari tellinella. The sequence goes on from OV277867.1 coordinate 59,825,593, forward strand.
CGACCCCCACATAACCCAACTTTCAGCAGTGCTGTACAAGGCCTGCTCAGGACCAAGGTGGAAGGAGGTAGGTGCTTAAACCTTGCCTCCCATTAGCTCTATCCATTGTGTAACCCTTTCCTCCACACACATCAGTGCAAACCACAACTATCAAACTGTGCTTTAACTCTTTGAACCCTAGTCCCGCATATAGGCGTCCTTTTCAAACACTGTACATGTGAACAGTATGCATGTCCTATGCAAACAGTGAAGACCCAGATCAGAGGGCTCCGAAAGGAGCCCTCTGATCAGGGTCTTCACTGTTTGTCACAATGCCAAACATTGACAAAAACAACCCTTAAAAGTCAGAAATGGACTAGACTAAAATGGAAACTGGAATTGTCTATTTAAAGTTTCAGGGAGGAAAGAGTTAACCCTTTACCCCATAGCCTGTTTCTGGTTTTTAAAAGAGGTTACCACTAAAAATAGGTTGAAAGTAAGCAGAATGTGCCTGAAGGCTTTACTATCAACTTACTTAAATTTACCATCTGCTAGGATATAGAAAATATTTCTAATGAGATTTGCATGTAAACAGGATTTGGATCTGCTTTAATTTTTCACAAAATTACAGTCAGTTGAACTTAGTCAAATTTTTGCCAACAGGGGCATCATATTTGTCTTACAGACAAAGCCATCCATCTAGTCTATTGGAAGTTTCAGAGGTGAATGAATTAACACACATCTATGATCTTTTTGCAGGAGAGGGTACTATTCCTATAGAGGCTGACTTTGTGACACAGACATTTGATGGTATCCAGCGAGGAGAGAGACTGCGGACAATGTCATGTACAGACAAGATCTGTCGCTGGAATGTTGTAGGCATGCAGGGGGCGCTACTGAGCCATTTCCTGGAGCCGGTGTACCTCGACTCTCTAACACTAGGTACAGTAGGCATGAAAGCATGAAGATACCAATTCATCTATCCAACCGTGACTAAATAATAACAAATTAAAATCTCATTCGTGATCATCACCATTTTAACCTTTCAATGATGATGATGATGTCTTTTCCTATATAGGGAGGAGATATATTGGTGTTCCTTCCATCTATCTATATACCTTTCAGTCAATCTGTCTGTTGAAAATCTTGTGCAGCTAACTCCTCTTACGATTTTGGAGGGATTCGCTTCAAATTTTTAAAGATATACTACTTATGTCTATATGAAGATGGAATTCAGCTACATCCATTTGAAATTTAAGCATGTAAGGGAAATTGCTACATGTATTGCAGTTAACTCCCTGGCATCTGGAGCCAAGAATTCATGCTTACACAGCCTTTGAGAAAGTCTGAGATTGTTAGCCAAATTTTAATTGGTCATATTTGAGCATTCTGCGCAAATCTGATCAATCAAAAGCTTGAGAACATAATGCTCAAATCTGACCAATCAAAAGCTTAAGAATGATCTCAGACTTTTGTCAAAAGCTGTAGAAAAGCAGCAGGCCTGATTTGTATCCTCTCCTCTCTCTGTGTCCAGGTTTGCTGTTTGACCAGGGCCATCTGTCTCGGGCTGTGTGTTGTCGTGTAGGCTATGGGATTACAGACATTGAGGAGTTGTTGCCAGAGGGCTACAGACTGAACCACCCTTGGCTTGGCAGGGTTACTGCATGTGATCCTCCCAGAGAGGTACAGAAAACCAAGGCACTCAGTATCAACTGGTCCTTTGGAGACAATGGACCCGAGGTGACTGATGGTACGAAGGGGCTCTGCTATACCAGGTAAGTAACTGTGGAATTTTAGAGAGTCCCTTTTAGGTCACATGGCACAAATTGCCAAAGTTAGCCATTGTGTTTGCCAAGTATTCTTGGTTGTCATGGATTGTCAGTAAACTGGAAAAAAAGTTGGTTAAAAGAAAATCAGAATGCACTTTTAAAAAGTATTTTCCAAAACTGCTCATTTGTGTGGACTGCTCTCCGATTTTTAGCTCATCTGAGCCAAAGGCTCAAGGTGAGCTATTGGGATGGCCCTGTGTCCGTCGTCGTGCGTCGTCCGTCGTCGTTAACAATTACTTCAAATGACATCTCCTCCTATACCGCTGAACAGATTTCAACCAAACTTTACAGAAATGTTCCTTGGGTCAAGCTCTTTCAGATTTGTTCAAAGAATTAAAAACAATGCAGAACAAGTGAAAAAATAAGGAAATCTTAAAAAATCTTCTTGTAAAAAACTACAAGGGCCAGAGCTTAGATATTTGGCACATAGCATCACCTACAGGTCCTCTATCAAGTTTGTTCAAATTATGCCCCTGGGGTCAAAATTGGCCCCGCCCCGGGGGTCACAGTTTTACATAGAGTTATATAGTGAAAATTTCAAATGTCTTCTTCTCCGACACTGATATGACCAGAGCTTTGATATTTGGCATGGTGACACTTCTAGATGTCCTTTACCTATTTTGTACAAATGGTTCTGGTCGGTTGAATATCTAGGTCATAATTCACATTCAATATATGTATAGCAGACAGCAATTCAGCATTATAAGAGTTAGACCCTAGCCACATTTCCTACTGGCAGAGTTACATAACTGAACTCAGGTCAGCTGAGGTTCACTATAACAGCAGCATATGGTGTTGTCTGCTACATTTTTTATGCCCCTGCAGTTGGGGGCATATTGTTTTTGTCTGTCTGCTTTTTTTGTCTGTTTGTCAATTTGTTTGTCTGTCAGTCCACAACTTTAATCTTAGCCATAACTTTGTTAAAGTTAGAAACTTTATAACTTAGGTCATGTTCTGCAAAGGTCAATGTCATTTTTGAGTTATTTCCCAGTGTCATATTTTCTTGTCTTTGAGATAACTCCAGTTCTACTGATGTTAACCCATTACCCCATACATATGCCTTTTTACGCATTTAATTTATTCCTCCTCTAAATAATTCCACTTTATACAGTCATAAAAATGTAAGATATAAGAAATGGTATCTATATCTTAGTAGATGATAACTTAAAGCAGGTTGAAAGTAAAGCAGAATGGGCAATAAATAATCATATGGAAATACATGTAGCTTGATAAGAAGAAGTGTCATGGATAAGGGCCATAACTCTGCCAACAATATTTTTTTAAGTTATTCCAATTTGTCATGGGTTTTTTGTCTGGAAGATAATTCCATTTACAGCTATATTAAAATGTTGTCTTGTCTATTACGCTTAGGCACAATGACCTCAGGTGAGCAAATTAAAGGGCCATGGCCCTCTTGTTAAGGAAATTTTAATCTGACAAAAATTGTGTGAAGCACATTGGAATTTAACAAAATAAATAAGACAAAAAAACATCACTGTATGGCTTATGTAAGTGCCTGACATTCATTTACAGTATAGGCCAGATCTGGTGGATAGTTTATTTAAGACAGGTTAAAGCTTAATGAAGGACAAAAGTAATGCAGAAAGCTCAGTTAAGGACTTTCTGCCTTACTTTTGCCCTACATTACTCAGGCACCTCATTAACATTATTTCTTACATCAACTTACTATTACTTTGCTTAACTTATTAAACCCTGAACATTCAAATTGTTAATTTCAGTTTCAAAGAACGTCAATACCTACTCCTCATTATTTCTAACTACAAGTTAATAGTATGTTGCTTAACCCATTATCCCATAAATACGCCTTTTTACGCCTTTAATTTATACCTCCACTGAAGAAAACAGTTGAAATTTATATAGTCATAAATGTGTATGAATTTTTATGCCCCCGGCATCTATAGATGCGGAGGCATATGGTAATCGTCCTGTCCGTCCGTCTGTCCGTCCGTGCATCCGTCCGTCCGTCCGTAACAGGTTAAGTAGATTTTACCGTTTCGTCTAGCATCAACACCGCTTACTCAAATGCTTGGATACTTATACAGTTGTTGCCTTGGACCATTCCCTATCCACCAATATCCACCAATATCACCCAACCTAATTTGGACTTGGAATATATTAAATGGGTTATTTCTTGGTTAACTAGATTTTACCGTTTCGTCTAGCATCAGCATAACTGACTACAATGCTTTGGTACTTATACAGTTGTTGCCTTGGATCACTACCAATCCACCCATATTACCCAACCTTGATTTTGACCTTGACCTTGACCTAATTTGGACTTGGAAAAAATACAGAATATATTGTCAAGGATGCCACCGGGGGCATAAGTGTTTATTGAACGCGCATTCTTGTTTTTTTCTACATTCTAGTAGATGTTAACTTAAAGCAGGCTGAAAGAAAAGCAGAATGCGCCCTAAGGCCCATTCTGCTTTACTTTCAACCTGCTTTCAGTGGTCTCATAATTTCAAAACTAGAAACAGGGTATGGGGTAATGGGTTAAGAGAAATTATAATGTATTGATTTTATATTGCAGTATTGAGAAAGGATTCTTCTCAAGATGTTCCAAGAGAAACCTGTTTACGAGATACAAAGCATTGTGTCAGAAGTTTGGTAGAGCAGACCTGCTGGAGGCAGGCAACTATTACCAGGCCAAGCTGATGGCTAAAGACTTTAACGCTGCCAAGCAAGCCATGCTCATGAAGTTTAAGGAAAACAAGTTTGGTAAATGGGTGTCAAAACCAGTGGAAGAGGAAATGTTTGGGTTTGAGGAGAAGTAGATCTTGGAAAACAATGTCAGGGCTCCAGATAACTTAAGGGATGTTTTTCTATTGCTAAAATCTTTTAGTGTAGCTTTTCAGTTTGAGTTGAGATAATTTGAATGAATAGTTGCAGATGAGATACAGACATAATGGAGGAAAAACCACATATTGTTATAGTTCTTCAAGGTTTGTGCTTGCTTAAAGTAGGATGAAAGTAAAGCAGAAAGCTCCTAAAGGAGCTTTCTGCTTTACTTCATCCTGCTTTTAGCTGCAACATGTGTTTAACCCATCCATTTGTAAAATAGATTACTGTAGCTGACCACATTTTGGGTTGTGAAATTGTTTATGAAATTAGCCCTAGATAAGGGATGTTTTTCCAAAGTTAAAATTGGTATGATGTGACTTATGCATTTGAATTGCCTCTACAAGATACTTTTAATGTGTAGTCAAACAATAGGAATTAACACAATGACATATCATGGAAATGTTGGAACGATTTAGTTTAATCTTGATTATCATCTGGAGCCCTTAACCCATTACTCCATAGATACTCAGTTTTATGTGTTTAATTAATTTTATTACTCCACTGAAGATAACAGTCATGAATATTTATCATATCAAATATTATCTATATTCTGGCGGATGGTAGCTTAAAGCAGGCTGAAAGTAAACCAGAATGTGCCTTAATACACATTCTGCTTTACTTTCAACCTGCTTTAAGTGATCACCTATCATCAATACTAGAAGCAGGCTATGGAGTAAAGGGTTAATACTGTCCATAAGAGTCTATAATATTGCAGCTTGGCATAACCAACTTAGTTTAGAAGTACAGTCGAATTTCGATATCTCGAACTTGCTTAACTCGAACTATCTGATAGTTCGACACATAAACGGCATTATTTCATGCTCCGTTAGTTCGAAAATACCCATACTTCAAAGTTAAAACGTGGCTTAGCCACGTTTTAACTCTGAAATACGGATATGTTCGATTTAACCGAGTTAGAGATATCGAAGTTCGACTGTATTGTGTTCAAAGAAAGAAGACTCTGGGTTTGTCTAACAATCCCAGTTATGTGGAGTGAAGAAGACATTATTCTTTACCAATTAGTGCATTAAAAGTTTGGAGCCAAGCTCTAAACTGCTTGCTATTTAGATTAAAAGTAAATCTATACATTTTCAAACATTTTTCCATTTTATATATTTCATTTCATTTGTCTTTCATTTCAACTGGTAATAATAATGTCTTCTTTACTGCATGGTATGAATCATGACATTAGAAGAAAGGAATATTGGACATTATATAAATATGGTGACTCGATGATTTCTGAAGAGCTGAACCATCGCTCTTTCGCACAGAAGCGTAAAATGTTCTCACTTCTCAGGGACAAATTCAATTTTTTCTTAAGGATATTGTTTCAAACTCGAGTGCAACTTGTTTCGATTCCTGGAATTGCCTAGAAAAGAAATAATTGGGTGATCTGGATCTACACTGTTTATATTGTCTTCTCATGTCATGGCTCGAGTTTATCTGTGATATTTCCACACTTAACTCTTTGCATGCTGGGTAATTTTTTTCGTCTGCAACATTTGTCGTCTGCTAATGTTCTAAAATTAGAATTTTCAAAGTTTCTTTTAAATTCAGTGTCAGAATAGCAAACAGTTTGGATCCTGATGAGACGCCACGTGCAAAGAGTTAAACTAGTGACAGATGTTTGGATATCTGTTTTTTGAAAGCAGTCATTTAATTGAATTGAGAAAACAATACATTTTTGTTGTGCAAGCAACTTCTCTCAACATATAAGTCATTGTACGGTTTTAAAATGGGTGACAGCTTTATGCAGGATGAAATATGTTTCTGTAAATTTATTCTTCATTTCCTTTAATCTGCAATATCCTAGCTGATGGTGGCTTAAAACAGGCTGAAAGTAAAGCAGAATGCGCCTTAAGGTGCATTCTGCCTTATTTTCACCCTGCTTTAAGTGGTCACCTGTCTACAAACGAGAAAAAGGCTATGAGGTAAAGGGTTAAAGCTATGTGGTAGGTGACAAAATGTGAAAGCTTGGTAAAGTAGCTGGTAGACAGCATTATTATTCTTGTACAGTCGAACTTCGAAATCTCAAACTCGGTTAAGTTGAACATACCCGTATTTTAAAGTTAAAACCTGGCTTAGCCACGTTTTAACTTTGAAATGCAGGTATGTGCGACATAACAGAGCATGAAATAATGAAGTTCATGTGTCGACATATCAGATAGTTCGAGTTAAGGGAGTTCGAGATATCGAAGTTCGACTGTATATATGTTTGATTAACTGTGATGTACATTTACTGTTGTGTTTTGAACACTGTTTAATGTCTTGAAAGACACTTGTACTGTTCGACTTTTCCCATGCAGCTGTTGTATAGGTTTTCAATGTTGTAGTACTATTATCTCGTTTATGAACAAAGGTACCTGAGAATGGCTTAACTGGTTATATCTGCATACTGTGGATAATGCGTTACTCTTGCTAGCTCATTTAACATGTTTACAATAAAACTATTATTCCCATTGCAAACAGTCTGGGGCCAGATCAGATCGGGCTTCAAACTGTTTGCCACTCAGATTAAAATAATTATTTAAAAAAAGGTAAAAAATGAAATTAATTTTCTACATTTTAGTGTATTGCCTTAATAAGGTCTTATCCACTGTAAGGCCGTAAAGGGCCTTAATATGTCTATACCTTGTTCTGATATTTTTGTCCTTGTGGTATAGTAGATACAACTTAAAAGATGAAAGAATAGCAGAACTTGTATAGGAGCTTTCTGCTTTTCATATTGCTTTTAGCAGGATTTTGGATTGAACAACATAGATGAATGTTCATTTGTGTAACTTACATTGATGCCTGTAACTTTAGATAGACAATTCCAGTTTCCAATTCAGTTTAATCCAATTATACATATTTGGGGTTGATTTTAAGAAATATGTTGCAAAATGAAAAAAAGTGTAGACCCTGATCAGAGGGCTCCTACAGGAGCCCTCTGATCAGGATCAACACTGTTTGCATTGGACAACTAAACTCTTTATAAGTACACTGTTTGTAAATGACAAGTATACTCATAGCTATGGTTTAATGTGTTAAGTTATTGATGCCTGTAACTTTAGATAGATAATTCCAGTTTCCAATTAATTCTAGACAATTTTTTCCATTTCAGTTTGCTTTTAAATGTACATGTATGTTGCAAAATGACAAACTGAACATATCCTAGCCCCAAGATAATAAAGCATTTGAGTTGTGTCTGATATAGTTCTCGAGTATCTGATTGGTCAGATTTGAGCATAAGCTCAAATCTGACCAATCAAAAGCTTGAGAACGATCTTAGACTGGACTCAAGCGTTTTATAATCTTGGGGCCTGATCACAAGGCTCCAATTGAATCTCTCTGACCCAGGTCCACACCATTTACATTATATATAACATAGGACAAGTATTTTCTTCAAGGTACAATGTGTGTAAGGGATGCATGTTGAAATCACAAGGGTTCAATAGGGTGAGCAGAATAGCACTATATGTGCTAAATCTCGTATATGATTTGCACTGATGTCCAAGAAGGAAAAAGCAACTATGCTACAGTAAAGCCTCTCTATTACAACCACAAAATTGTATTAATTATTAGGTGTAAGAGACTGATGACTGCTTAAAACAAGGTGACAGTAAAACAGAAAGCTCTGATGGGAGGTGGTGACAGGTGGTGAGGGTTGGGGTTCATTCAAGAAGATGTAAAATCTTAAAGGGTTGGAGTGTATGAGGGATCTGTAGCCCCCCTCTGGATCCGTGCATATTGTTGTCAAATATATCTTATATTGGGGGGTTTGGAGGTGCTCTTATCTATAGATAAAAGTTTTTTGAAGTACTTCTGGAAGTATTTCGGGTTTGGCAGACTCAGCTTGCTCCACTTCGCTGCTACGTCGCTTTTTCTCAGGTGAAGGTATGCAAAGCACTTGTTCATGAATGGCTACTTTTGTTCTCCTACCCATTTCCAAAGTAGCTCGTTTGTTGACACAAACACTGGTTTTCTGGTCATTACTTCCGATGGTCGGTGCTTGATGTTGTGACTGTCTTCTTCTCCTCCCAGTACCTTCTTGTACAGTTCTGCTTTTACTGGTGTTGGTTCATACTGAACATACATTCAGTTCGTCTATTCTGATTGCCTTTTTGTTGACACATTCTCCGAAGGGGAACTCCTGTGATGACTGGTTGTGGAACCCGATCATTTTTAAGTTGGGCTTGAGCACGTGAAACAAGTAACTCTTCTTAACTCACAGTTACATGGTAACAGCACTACACTTGCTCTAGATGCTTCAGCAAATTTCACATAACATTAAAGTCCACAGAAATCTTGCACATGCTCTCTAGTGAAGATTTCTTAGTTTCTCTCAAGGTGTCATAGTTGTGATACGTAAGAGGTAGTAGTTCCTTACGAAAATAATACAAAAGACTGTTATACTTTACCTCAGTTTCAGCTCTGTCTGACAAAGTTCCAACAATATGAGTAATTATAGTTTGTGAAGTTTCACTACCTTCTTCAGAACTTTTCTCATCAAGATCATGCATTATCTCTATAAACACTTTCAGAGAGTCAGAGGTGGATTTCGTTTCCATATCTCTAAACCCATTATCCCATAAATACGACTTTTTACTCCTTAAATTTATTTCTCCACTGAATAAAATTTTTCCAGTTTATACTGCCATGAATATATCTTAAGAAATATTTTCTATATTCTAGCAGAGTGGAACTTAAAGCAGGCTGAAAGTAAAACAGAATGCGCCTTAAGGCACATTCTGCTTTACTTTCAACCTGCTTTAAGTGGTCACCTGTCTTCAAAACTAGAAACAGGCTATGAGGTAAAGGGTTAATTTTGATGTAGATGATTTACTTTGCTCATCAAAAATCTCAACTTGACCATGATTTATGCGATTGTCCTTTAAAAGATCATTGAAATACTGAACATTTGTTTGCAAGTCAGCTATTTCTTTATCTTTTTTCCGTAGCTGATTTTCTAAAACTTGAACTCTCTGTGCCATTTCTTGGCAACCTTGTCTATCTGCATTTTGTCCCAGCACTTGAATTTTGGTATCATTGTATTTCTCCCTTGCACATGTAGGGCCTGGACGAGTACCCGGGTACCCGCGGATAGGGTACATTTTGGCGGGTACCCAGGTCCAATTTTAGTACCCGGGTACCCGAGCTAATTTAACAATGAAATTAACAAAGAGATACTTTCCTAAAACGATTGTGTATACAGCTATTTTGAACAGTCTTTTATCTATTAACACGGTCCCTTTCTATCGTGTATTCCTTCGACCATCTATCTTTATAATGTCAACACCTGTGTGCGAGTGTTCGTCGAATATTTTTTATGTATGATTCTATGCATCAAAGTTGCGCTTTTTTCATCCTAATTTTAAAAGAAAATATATGTGCATGTATCAGTTTCGAATGTTTTTGTTGACACCGTGGGTGTGTACAACCATGTAACCTGCGCCTGAATTTGAGATTCTTCTTATCTAAATTTTTAGTACCGTAAGTAGGACAGCTTTTCGAAGAATGGTTGGCCATTTTGGAAAATATATCCCATAACCCTTTACGAATCCTATAGTACAAAAGATAAGTTGGCCTAGAACTAACGACCAAGGCGGGATGTGGTAATCTGGTTTATTTTCGACGACGTTTCGACTAATCAATAGTCTTCATCAGGTTGATAAAGTTAACAAGTTCAGCACTGAAGTACATAGTTTTGGGTGTAGGAGGTCACTTGATAAGTTGTGGTGTTACGTTACTACAAATCGGTATATGACGTCATGCCATTGTTACCAGACTGTCACTGTAGTGATACAGTGGCAATCTGGTTGCTATGGCGTGTAGTCGTTTTCGTTAAACAGGTTTACTAAGAGTTAAGTGCTTAAGTTGTTATAACATACATACAAAGTTATACAAATAAAGTGTTTTATGAAAAGAGAAGTTTGTTATTGTCCTTTTTTCTCAAAAATTCCATAGACGGAATAGATCTTAATGTCAATGTTACTTGTATATATCCGTTCGTCTAGGCAGATAGTTTCGTTACTGCTTGATTCCGGTAGGGTCTCGGTCGTAGTTTCGTCATGGATAGGGCTAATAGGTCTTGGTAGCTTCGTCATGTCTTGATGATTTTGTCTAGTTCATAGTCTTTTTCTATTTGGCTTGTTCTGTGTGTGATCCGAAATTTGGGAGTGGCCTCAAATGGGGGGGTCCAGGTTTTTAGAGCTTCGGGTGTAGGTACTCTAACGGTTACCAGTTGAAAATCTGTGGTGTGGATACCGTGTACTTTAGCTGCGTGGGTTTTTACATAGTTCTTTCTGGCATAAGAGTTATTGCATCCTATAGTAATACGTCCATATATTGAAGATGTAGTAAAATCGCCTCGCGCGTCGAATGGCGCGAAAATCTCTGATACATGAATTTCAGCTTTATACTTATTCTTTACCTGCTAACTTAACCATTTTTGCAATGTAATTGATGTGTTAGTTTACGCAGGCAAAAATAATCCTCGAATTCAACATTATTTCAACATTACAGGAAGTTTTCAAATTATGAATGAAAGTCTCGTATGTTAACCGGAAGTCATATTAAGCATGCGCGGGTTCTATCATCAAAACAGAAATTGGATCGACACCAAATAATTCTCTTATGGTCTTCGGATGGGTTAGTACTTTACTCAAGAAGGTTACAATACCAGTATTAATTAAAGATAAACTGTCAACTGTTTGAATATAAAATTTATTTTAAAAAAATGCTTCAGAATTTCGCGGCGACATTGAAAAGTTGATATTTATAGCGCGTCATACTCGTAGCTCTATTAAACTCTTATGACGACCAATTATAGCTCTCTTAGACCTTAGTCTAGAGTTAGAAATACGTTAGATCGAGTACCCGGGTACCCGCGGGTAATGCATGGCCGGGTACCCGGGTCCAAATTTACTACCCGTCCAGGCCCTATGCACATGTTCTTTTCAACTGTTTATTTAACTTTTCCTCTTTTTATGCACCTGACATCTGTAGATGCAGAGGCTTAAAGTGATTGTTCTGTCCATCCGTCTGTCTTTCCGAGCGCACGAAAGGTCCTTTGTTGGGTAGGGAGAACAATAGATTCCATTCATTCCGTGATTGCCCTATTGTTATTGTTGGGTATATTAGTGTACTGTTGGGTACTTTTAAACAAAAAATATACCCAACAAATGTCCAACTGTGAGAACGTCCGGCCGTCCATATCAAGGTTAACTAGATTTTGCTGTTTCATCTAGGGTCAACACCAATACTTTGATACTTATACAGATGTTGACTGGGACCTATACAAATTCACCATTATCACCAAACTTTGATTTTGACCTTGACCTAATTTGGACTAAGAATATTGCAAATGGGCTATTCCTTGGATAATTATTAGATTTTACTGTTTTGTTTAGTATCAACACTACTGACTACAGTTGCCTTAGACTATTACAGGTTTGCCCATTTTACCCAACCTCTATTTGACCTTGACCTAATTTGGACATAGAAAAGATTCAGAATATATAATTAAGGATGCTACCAAGCGCATTTATAAGCGTTTATTGAATACAGTCTTGTTTGTCTAATTTCTAGTCTGAGTTACTTGATCAGATACATTTTGTTTTCATCACATACATGTGGTTCAAGAGGTTTTTTTCGTCAACATTTTAAAGGAAAAGTCTAACTGCTGGAAAAACGTTCTGGCTCACTAGGTTCCTCAGTTCCTGTACCTTTGGGTAGGTCTTCAGGCCACAGAATACACCTACCATTCCCACAATGTCTACATCTTTGTCCATAGGCACTGGCAGACTTCCAATGACAGATTGGCAATCATTCACACATCGCAGCTTGTAAGATGATCTGTCAATATGGCAATGACTGTCAAAACCCGTGGGAAGTTTAGGCAGCATCTCCCTTTCTTCTGGCGAAGGTTCGAAGAGTCTACGGAATGATATCTGTTTGTTGTTGGATAGGATAGAGACTGTAATAAGTAATCTTCTCCAATGGAGCAAGGTTTCCACTCCCCCGTAGTTGGGATACATCCAGAGTCTGGAAATTCAGCCCTACTTACCTCGAAATCCGGCCTTCTGTTGACTTTTTGGCCTCATATGCAGAGGTATAATATTCCCTTGGCGGTATGCGTACCTCCTGTGTAGGTACTGTTACTTGAGGTTCAATTACCTCAACTTTGGGTGTTTTTATCCCCCTCCTCCTGTGGTTCTTTAGGTTTGATCCTCCCCCTCTTCCTCACTTTCGGAGGATTCTTTCAGAGTCATGTATTCCGCTTTAAGAGTGAAGTCCATTAGAGCAATGGTTGCATCATCAAAACGACGATGAGCTATAGTTTGTAGAATTTCCAAATTAAGGTTACCAGAGCTAACACGGACCGCAATAATAGCCGTAGCAAGTTTTTGCTTAATACCAGGAATCTTTATCAGCTCCTCCACAGGACTAAAATTAATAGAGATTCTGGTATCCGGCATTTGATTCCAATACTCACCAATTCCAAGATCAGAAGCAACTTTTTGCACAGCCTATTGCTCAATCTCTTCTCCCAACCCTACAGTGGAGACATCTTTTTCCGCCATTTGTGGAATTTATTGGCTCTTATCAATAGTAAAACAAAAAACCACACTCCTTATTGCTAAGTTATTATCCTAAGTTGGTACAACTGCTATATTAGAAAAGCACGTCTTTCAGAATAAAGCCTTTCAGTTGATCGGGTACCAGTGGACCGGTGCTCACTACAATAGGAACGACTGAATGAATGTATGATTATAATAAAGTCAAAATGGAATCAAAAGGAGTGCACTGTCAGGCCTGTAAAATCCTGGCGTACCAGTATCTATGTCTATTTGTAGGGTGACAGCCCTGGGGTGGCTCCGGATCCGCTGGCGACCCCACCTATTTATTCTCCTCCTCTTATTTTCCAGGGTGTTAGGAGAATAATGGTGGGGTCCCCAGCTGATCCTCTATAAGATGTTAACCCACACCAAGGCTGTCTGTTGGAAAATGGTGACCAGGTACCTGATCTCCCCCGCAATTAGATTGCGTAAGAAAGTTTGGGACCTGGCCACTAGATCATTGCCACCAAGGTGGATGATGATGATTTCTGGTTGGTGTCCCAACAAGACTTTTGTCTCCAAGGCATGTCAAAAACTAGTCCACAACATGCCGCGGATCCCCCAACAACCTATTTTTACCTGACCTGGTAATCTTAAGTCTGGCTTCCCAGTCCTCTGTGCTTGCACACCCGCCCAGTGTGGGATGGAACCCCCTAGGATCCACACATGTGGGTTGGACTCTAGTAGGTTCACACTCCTCCGCCCTTCTTTTCCTATCCCTTCCTCTGCCTGGCATGGCGGCAAAATTGCGAAAAGTTGCCTGTGGTTTTGAAAGTTGCGAATCTAAATTGCTGTTACTCTGTTGCGCTGCAGGTCAAACTGAGGCCGAGCAGCGCATGTTCAAGCCTTTTTATTGCTGAATTGACCGGAAGTGTTCCTCATGTGAATTATAAAACTAGCGTCGTTGACTCGTTGGTTAATTTCAATATCATAATCAACCCCGTTTTAAATTTGCTCACCTTGTTATTCTAGGAAGCTGTCATATTACTGACAATTTATTGACATCATTCAAACATCAAAACACAAAAATATTTTGATCTTGAAACGTTGTTGTAAACAAGAGACTGGTTTTCAAGTTTTCTATCTTATGCGCTATGTGTAGCAAGCTTAACCGGCAAACAGTCAAATTAATGTCGGTCTGTCTAATTTAATTAAGTGACAACTCTCTAAAGGTGGTCGTATAATGGCTTTGCCCTGTCCGTTCGTCCGTCCATTTGTCCGTCAAATTTGGCTTGGCTGATGTTTTTCCGGAAACTTTTTAAAGGATATTATTAAAACTTCACATAAAAGTTATGTACGGTACACCAAGTCCTGAATTTGAGTCAATTTTCAAGTCCATTCTCTTTGTAATTACAAAGTTATCTGCCCTTGATATATACTCATATGCTATAAAAGGCTGCCAGTGGGTGTATTATGCACCATTTGCGTTGCTCCCATTTTTCATATGGATTCTAAAGCAGTTTTTGCCATAGACTTTAGATCTTTTATGTCCTCTGTATAATGCTGCTTCAGTTGCATCATTTCAAATTCCACTTTTATCATGGTCAGTACAAGTTTTTATACTACAGCAGGCTATGATCTATCTTAAAAGAGATCGTGCTACTTTGATGAGTGGTGGCTCACCTAATGATTGATAATACCTTAATTAATAAGATTGTTGTTGTTGTTGTTGGTATACCTGTGCTTAACACTCACAGGACAGCTTGGTATAGAATGAAATAGAATTAATAAGATTAACAATGGCCTGTCTGGTTTCTATACCAGACCTTCCTGCCGGTTCATCAGGAAAAGTTTCATGATCATTGTCATCGTTTTCTACTGGTTCAAGCCACGGAATGTTCCTGTCCATGCACAAATTGTGCAGTCTCATACATGCTGAAACAATTCTTGCACAATTTTCTGGTTTGAACAGCAAAACTCCTCCACTTTTGTGAATACATCTGAAACTGGTTCCTCAAGCAACAGAATGTTCCTGTCCATTCACAAATTGTGCAGTCTCATACATGCTGAAACACTTTTCTGATTTGAACAGCAAAACTCGGCCACTTTTGTGAATACATCTGAACTTGAAAGAAAAACTAATTGGCAAATTTTCTTTTACAAACTTTATTATGTCTACCATATACAGTAGAAACTCTCTATTACGACCACTAAATTGTGTAAAATATTAGTCGTTTAATACAGGTGACTGCTTAGAGCAACGTGAAAGTGAAACAGAAAGCTCCTACAGGAGCTTTCTGTTTCACTTTTACATTGCTTTAAGCTGTCACCTGTTTTTTATACAGACAATTAGCCTTCTTTTTAATGGTCGTAATAGAGAGAATCTTCTGTAATTATAGGGGGAAGACATATTGATGTTACGCTTTCTGTCTGTCAGTCCGTCTGTTACAGGTGAGCGAAATATGGCCCATGGGCCTCTTGATTGATTTCTGTCAATCTCTCTGGTCTCAGCTAACTGGCCGCCTTAACCCATTGCCCCATAAATACACCTTTTAACGCCTTTAATTTAGTTCTCCACTGAAGAAAATAGTTCTAATTTATACAGTTATGAATATATATCATAAGAAATAATTTCTATTTTCTAGAAGATGGTACTTTAAAGCAGGTTGAAAGTAAAGCATAATGTGCCTTAAGGCACATTCTGCTTTACTTTTAACCTGCTTTAAGTGGCCACCTATCTTCAATACTAGCAACAGGCTATGGGGTAAAGGGTTATATATGTCATCAGCACATCTATCTAATTACCGTGTCTGTCATCTGATTGATGATATTTTACTTTTCTTCCGTCAGCTTGCCCTCCTTCATTACCTTATATCACAGACCAGTTAGTATCAGCCCTGTTTCCTGAACCTGTTTGGCACTTTGTTTGATTGGAGTAGATGCATCTGATGCATGATTGGAGTAGATGGGTTCATGATTGGTGTAGATGGATTCATTTTTTAGCTCACCTGAGTCAAAGGCTCAATGTGAGCTATTGTGATGGCCCTGTATCTGTCGTCGTCCGTCGCATGTTTTCCATCGTCGTTAACAATTGCTACAAATGACATCTCCTATACCGCTTGACAGATTTCAACCAAACTTTGCAGAAATGTTTCTTGGGTCAAGCTCTTCCAAATTTAATCAAAATATGAAAAACAATGCAGAACTCTGGTTGCCATGGCAACAGAAGTGAAAAAATAAGGAAAGCTTAAAAAATCTTCTTGTCAAATACTGCAAGTATTGCACAGTAATGAGAAAATGCATTAAAGAGTTAAATCTAGCTAACAAACACCACTCGCGTTTTCATAAATTATACAGCCTCACAGGATACACTTGAATGTTAGTTTATTGCCGAAGTTTATCACGGAACTCCTGGTATGATGATCTGGCTGCCCGGAATGCCATCTCCCAACCCCACAAGATACGCCTGATCTCTGACCGACCAGGTCGTCGTTCAGGAGGCTGGAAGAGAACACGCTGCTCTTTCTCTGTGTTGTAGTCGGTCCACATCTCCTCAAAACCATCGAGGGCCCAACCGCTGTAACATCCTAGTTCTGGTAGTGGGATGAAATGTTCAAGGAAAGCCACATCATCGTCCTATACCTGAGGTGGTTACCATGTAGTGGTTTGTGTTGCTGTGGAGGCCTCTGTTTTTGTCTGCTCTTCAGCGTCAACTGGTTGTGCCATGGCCTTCGTTGCCTTAAAATGGTCTGCACTGAGGAAGGGGCCCTCATGGCACTTGGACTTCCTTTGGTGGAGTTCAGCCTCTTCAAGTGTTGCACAGATCAGGCCACATCCACACTGTACTGGCGGTTGGTTATGTTCAGAGATGATGTGGCTCAATACCAGTTTCTTCACGTTTGTAAATCCACAGAGTGGACTTTGGAATCTAAGCCTCATCCTGAAAGACATACAGGAAGGCCAGGATATACTGGACTGTTTACTGGCGAAGTTTACAACGGAACTCCTGGTATGATGATCTGGCTGCCCGGATGCCATCTCCCAACCCTACAAGCTACGCCTGATCTCTGACCGACGAGGTCGTCATTCAGGAGGCTGGAAGAGACCACGCTGCTCTTTCTCTGTGTTGTAGCAGGACCACATCTCTTCAAATCCTTCAAGTGCCCAACCGCTGTAGCATCCTAGTTCTGGTAGTGGGATAACTCCTTCCAAGAAAGCCACATCATCATCTTGTCCTAGAGGTTGATTGATTGATTGATTTTATTTTGGCAATAGTGGTTGCCATGGTGTGGTTTGGATTGCTGTGGAGGCCTCTGCTTTCATCTGTTCTTCAGTGTCAACAGGTTGTGCCATCGCCTTAGTTGTCTTGAAATGTTCTTCACTGAGGAAGGGGCCTTGACACTTCGACATCCTCTGATGTTGTTCAGCCTCGTCGAATGTTGAACAGGTCAGGCCACAGCCACACCGTATCTGCGGTTGGTCATGTTCTGTGATTATGTGGTTCAGGACCAGCTTCTTCACGATGGTGAATCCACAGAGGAGACCTGAATCTAAGCCTCATTCTGAAAGACATTCCAAATCCCTGATAGCGAAAGACTATTAAGCGTACGCCATTCCTTACTAACTCGCTACTTACTTATAGTTGGTTTCCAACTCAGGTTCTACTTGCAGAATCCTCTATGTTGGACTCTTGTTGGGTATTATTTATTAAATTATAATTGACAATCAATTAAGTTTCAATACACATATCAGCGAAAAAAAGGCTAACTCCATTACTCCTTACGTATGATAACCATCGAGCATTTCGAAGAGCGATTTCAACTTTGTGGGTAAAATAGCCAAACTGACGTGCTGCCGAGAACTTTCAGCGAGTTCATAAAATTTCGGGATCTTTGGCCTTGACAGCTAAGAAATGACTGGTTCCGTCCCAAAAGGGCTGGTTCCCCATTTGTTGGGGTGGGTCTAAAAAACTGAATACCAATCTAACACCTAGAATCGGTAGTGTCTTACCACCTGATAAAACCATCCTAAGTTTCACGAACTTTGTGCATGTGGGAGGGTACATAATTAAATAGATGCATAAATTGTGAGTGCATCAGTCAGTCCATGTTAATGTATAGACACTGCAATTTACAAAATAACATGTAAAGGGCTGGTCAGTCAGGGTTAGACGGACCGACCAAGGGTAGCAAATTAGTTCTTGCCGGAGATTTCGTAACCTGTCACTGTATGCGAATTAGACCAAGCCAAAAATATAAATAAACTATGTAAGCCATAGGCGAACAAGTAAGAGATCCTGTTGCCAATGTCACGGTAGACCACATGTGTTGGGTAGTTCAACAGCCGACTCAATTAATTTCCTCAAGTCGATAATTCTGGCACTTCTTGCATTACCTGGAATAAGTTGTAACGAAGGTATAGCATTCCCCAATGCTGGGCGTTGCCTTCCTCTTTCGCCCCTTTCCCTCCTGGCATGCTTGTTTTATCGTATCAATACTGAAGGCGTATTTTAAAAATGCTTCTTTATCAACTGTTTACCGTGTAGCGTTTGATCAAACTGAGACAGCTGAACCTTTGCTTGAGCCTTTTATGTGGGGGCTGACCGGAAGTATTCCGCATGATACCTTATAACAGAGCGTCCCTGGATACATCTACGAGGCAATCCGAAGTACAACTGACCAGTAAAGACACTCAGGCACGCATTCACCTTTGCAAAAATAAATGTTGTTATTTGGATATAAAATCAAAATAACAACTTTTATTTATGCAATTGTAGCGGGTACAGGTACTTGGTGGATACACAATAAGTCCCAGTTGGCTCAGTAGCTCAGTGGTTAGAGTGCTGTCACTGTAAGCCAGAGACCCTGGGTTGGAGTCCGGGTCAGGCCACAATTTTTTCACCAGTCCTGTTACAAAATGTAACAGGCCTTATGTTATGCCAGGTTCTTATTTAAAAGGCAATCAGTTTGAAAGAAAATAAACATATATTACAGTTTTCAGCTCTTAATTTAGACTAATTTATAAGAGTTTGTACAGTAAGAAAGAGAAAGATAGAGAAAGAGAGAGAGGGCTTGCAGCAAACATTTAGGTAAAAACTACCTTTGGCTGTCCTTAGCAAAATGCAATGAATTAAGAAAAAGTTGCCTGTCATCTGCCGCCTGTGTAGGGCTAATAACTTTTACCTAAATTTCCTTTTTTTAAAAAAAAAATAAATAGAAAAAAAAACCCCAAACATTTGTTGATAATTTCACTGTAGATAGTCCTAACTGTTGCTTAATTAATTACTGCTTTTAAATTTCTTCCCAATGACACGATCTCCCACAAACACCATCTCATCCCTGCAGATCCCAACACCAGATGTCACTAAGCTATGCCCTTCTGTCCCCATACTCTTTCTTTTTGTTGCTAATCTCTCTTTGTGATTCGGTGCAAAAGGTAATGCCTCCTTCGGGTCTATGTAGTTTTTGTTTGTCACTACCTCCTCCGACATCCCTCCAGCCATCTTGTGGAACTTCTTTTGGTGCAGCCTCGCATTGTCCCTTCTCCCAAATTCCTGGTCACAATTGGGACACTTGTACAGTGTGATATCACGGTTATGTTTATTGGTCCAATGCCGCATAAATGAATTATGGGAATTGTATACTGAGGTTGTGCATTCTGGCACCGGGCAAGCTGTAGGAGTATCGGGCCAAACTGGCCTTTCCTCCTTGCTGAGGTTGTGCATTCTGGCACCGGGCAAGCTGTAGGAGTATCAGGCCAAACTGGCCTTTCCTCCTTGCTGAGGTTGTGCATTCTGGCAACAGGCAAGCTGTAGGAGTATCAGGCCAAACTGGCCTTTCCTCCTTGCTGAGGTTGTGCATTCTGGCAACAGGCAAGCTGTAGGAGTATCAGACCAAACTGGCCTTTCCTCCTTGCTGAGGTTGTGCATTCTGGCACCGGGCAAGCTGTAGGAGTATCAGGCCAAACTGGCCTTTCCTCCTTGCTGAGGTTGTGCATTCTGGCACCGGGCAAGCTGTAGGAGTATCAGGCCAAACTGGCCTTTCGATCCGGACAACTTAAATTTTCACCAGTCCTGTTACACAATATAACACACAATTTAAGACACTTATTTAAACCATATGATTAAAAGTGGAAACTGACGTCAATGCAATCGGTTTTTCACCAGCATTTTGTTGACCTCTGGATGGCATCCAGAAAATTTCTAGTTTCCGATGTAGAGAGATGGATTCGGTCAATGGGGAAGTATGTGCTGGTCTGTGACTTATCTTTCCAGTTGGAAAAGTTTTCCATACGAACTGATTTGATTTGTCTGTCCAGTGCTATGTTGTGAATGATTTCATTGAAATCACTCACATTGCAGTCACTATGCGGGCAAATAAGACACAATGTCACCTCACACTTACTGTTGGCTGATTTAATATATGTGATGGTTTGATCCAGAATTTCCCCCATAATATTCTTGATCCACTCCATTGGACGCATCATTCCTGCCTACAGAAAGAATATTGTTGGGGTACTGGGTCCAAGGTTATAAAGCTTTTGTGCTGAGCCATGATAGCGTTCTCAAGCATTTGATTGGTCAGATTTGAGCCTAGACTCAAATCTGACCAATCA
Organism: Gari tellinella; assembly: GCA_922989275.2. Taxonomy (NCBI): domain Eukaryota; kingdom Metazoa; phylum Mollusca; class Bivalvia; order Cardiida; family Psammobiidae; genus Gari; species Gari tellinella. Next base: position 59,846,420 of record OV277867.1, read on the forward strand.
AATGCTTGAGAATGATTCCATACTCAACTAAAACTCTATAACCTTGGACCCAGAGTGAGTATTGTATGGTCTTTTCCCCCATTTGAAGATGCAATAAGCTATTGGTTCTTTGCTTGGATTGTTTTTGTAATTGATATACACATGTACAGTCGAACTTCGATATCTTGAACTCTGTTAAGTCGAACATACCTGTATTTCAAAGTTAAAACGTGGCTTAGGGTATGTTCAGTTCGACATAACCGAGCATGAAGTTCATGAGTTGACATATCAGATAGCCAGAGTTAAGCGAGTTCAAGATATCGAAGTTCGACTTATGTTCCTAGTTGAACATTTGTTGCTTTTCTTTTGAGATTTTTTGGGTGCGACTTGTGTCTTCAGGTGATGGTGGTGGCTGTCGTTAGCAGTCTAACACACTACAATTAGACTTTGATCTCGAGATGATGTAAGTTAAGTATAAGAGGACGAGTCTTTGAAATCCGATGTTTGTTTTCCGTAAAGCTACAAATAACAAGAATAAGGCGTATTTACTAACCTTGTTATATTGAATTTAGAATAGATATAGAGAGATATTGTAACACGAGCGATACTTCTGGCCTGTGTTGTTGTTGTTTTCTTTACTTCCCCTAGTTACGCATCATAACGACGGATCCAGGACATAGAGTACGGGGACGGGTGGGGTTGGCAAACCGATCAGGACAACAGTTGCTGAACAAGTTTAACTTTTAATAAAGGGTTAAATAACTTATGCAGATCTATATCAAAAGTAATGAGTGCTAGAGACGCTTTGTAATATATATACAGACTTCACTATAGAGTCTTAACAGAGTCAGGTTAAATGTCCGAGTTGCGTCTATAGGGTCCTAAATGATAAACGCCAGAGTTAATCTCGTTATAAATATTAATAAGGGCGTCTATTTATTATATTGTTACTGTTTATGGGTTTCTTCTTTGTAAAGTTTATAATTACATTTCTGCGGGGCAGCTAATGGTAGTCATCTTAATATTCCTGTTTGGATATTAGAGTTCTTGGTTTGGTAAGTTTACTAGTACTGTTTACAGTAACGATAGTTGGTAGCTGACATTATGAGGTTTGCCGCGCTCTTATATAGACTGTTGCGTCATGATATTTGTTGGTTGCATCACAGCGGTAATTCGCCTCACCATCCAATGAGAATGCGTTATTAGCCCATTCCGTCATCCTCGTCCAATCGGCTGCAGTGCGACAAAATCCGTACGGAATACCCCTCCGCCGCATCAGATATAGCTCTCCGATTATCTCTAGTTAAAATGGACTAACACTGTCCAAAGTCAATATTAAACACATACTAAGAATTCATTATACAAGAGCAATGTATTTTAGACCGCTACAGTGTAATAAACATACAAAATCCTGAGTAAGGACGGCGCCAATAGTTGAACGTAAATTATCGGTGCCCCGCTTACCAACAGGAAATGGCGGTTTCTGAGTGTAAACAAGCTGCAGATTCTCGGAATTATTATGGTAATTCAATACATAGTACCTAATATATCCAAATCATATAAATATCTACAAGTGTCTTTAATACTCGTAAAACGAGCAATGGTCAGTAGTTTTGGTTCAGGGTAGTAGTGGCATGCAACGCGAGGTTCTCGTATGTTAACACACCCTTCAAATGATCAACTCTTATGCGTGTACGCCGATATTCTGCAACGGAATACCGCTGTACACATACACACAAGTGTTTATCTTTATTCAACTTCACAATGGTGTGGCATAAGGGTACCTTTCATTACACTTCCTCCTCCCTTATTACATAATCCTCCTGGATTATATACATAATTAAAGCCAGTGCATGTTCAAAATTTGTAATTTCAAATGCTCTATGAGCTCACATAAAAAGATAAAAATGAAAGATATCATGGCTTTGTTGTTTTGCCTTCCTCAAATAGTACGTACTATCAAACCCTAAGTTTGACATTGGCGTTGTCCAGAAGTTCTGTCAGTTTGTCAGTGTCTCTCCACCTTTCTGCGCGCTCCATTGAGCCTATAATTCCCTGCGACATCCTAGAGTCCTTGATTGATCCCTTAGCTACATCTCTAGCAAATTGAAAGTTATAATAGCGAATCTTCGAATCGATCTTATGCCTGCTGCTCTCAGGCTTTGGCCTGGCAGCGCCTTCCAGGGCCATGTAGTTGTATTTGTCCAGCAGGGCCCTCCTGCTTAGCTCCACAGGAAAATCCTTGGACTTGGATTGTTCCAAGAACATGGCCGCATACTCTTGTGCCATCAATTTTTGGTCTGGCGACATACTCCTCCAGTTCTTTGGGGGCCATACCATGCTCCCATTGCTCCCCTCTATTTTGACTTCTGAGACTAACGACCAATCCCGTTGGGCGGAAGGACAAATGGGCATGGCACCCCTCATCAGAATCCGTGTGGCACGTACCCTCAACTGGTCTTGCAGTATTGATCCTGAGGCAGATGATATCTGACTATCTACCTCAGACTCACTGTCGGAAGAATCAGTTTCAGATTCTTCCAAGACAATGTCGTCCTTGTAGGTTCTAAACTCCTCCTCATCACTGTCTTTCTTTTCCACTCTTTGCTTCTTCTTTAGGCTGCTTTCATCTTCCTTCATAATGCCTAGTTGCCTCTTCTTCACCTCCACCCCCACTGTCTTTCTGCGTAGCCTTAACTCTGTTTCCTTCACTCGTGACATTATCCCCCTTCCCATCAATCCTGTCCATGCTTTGCACTACTGGACTACTCCTCTCCACCACGGTCCTCCTATCTTCACTCCTCTCCTCTGATCTACTCTTCTCTGTCCTACTCCTCTCTCTTGAATTACTCTCCTCCTCCACTGTCCTCTTGTCTCCACTCCTCTCCACTGATTTGCTCTTACTTTTCTCTGTCCTACTCCTCTCTCGTGACTTACTCTTCTCCTCCTTCCTTCTGCCCACCTTCTCCTACTCCTACTCCTTCCCATGCCCTTCTCCACTTTCCAACCCTTGTTTAGTCTGTCTAACCATGCCTTACTATCCTCCTGCTTCTCCGCCCATTTCCTCATCAAACTCCTCGCCTCTGTTGCGTCCTGGTCTCCATATCCCGCCACATAGTCGACCAGTCTGACGTAGTCTGCTGGGTGCCTGGCGAAATAGAACCCGACACGTTCAAAGAATTAAAAACAATGCAGAACCATGGCAACCAAAGTGAAAAAATAAGGAAATCTTAAAAAATCTTCTTGTCAAAAACTGCAAGGGCCAGAGCTTAGATATTTGGCACACAACATCATCTACAGGTCCTCTATCAAGTTTGTTCAAATTATGTCCCTAGCGTCAAAATTGGCCCGCCCGGGGGGTCACAATTTTACATGGAGTTATATAGTGAAATTTTCAAACGTCTTCTTCTCTGAAACTAATATGGCTAGAGCATTGATACTCGGCATGGTGACACTTCTAGATGTCCTTTACATATTTTGTTCAAATGGTTCCGGCCGGTTGCATAAGTAGGTCACAGGAGCTAAAAATAGATTTTTTTAATGAAAACATAAAAAATCTTCTTGTCTGAAACTACAAGGGCCAGAGCATAGATATTTGGCACATAGCATCATCTACAGGTCCTCTATCAAGATTGTTCAAATTATGTCCCTAGGGTCAAAATTGGCCCCGCCCCGGGGGTCACAGTTTTACATAAGAGTTATATTGTGAAATTTTCAAACGTCTTCTTCTCTGAAACTAATATAGTCAGAGCTTTGATATTCATCATGATGACACTTCTAGATGTCCTTTACATATTTTGTTCAAATGGTTCCGGTCGGTTGCATAAGTAGGTCACAGGAGCTAAAAGAATTTTTTTTTTGAATGGAAACTTAAAAAAATCTTCTTGTCTAAAACCCTAGTACCCTGAGCTTAGATATTTGACACATAGCATCATCTACAGGGCCTCTATCAAGATTGTTCAAATTATGCCCCTCAGATAAAAAATGACCCCATCCTGGACATAAGTCATTATCTCCATTTTGTCAGTGATTCTCAGGTGAGCGAAATATGCCCCATGGGGCTCTTGTTCTGTTAAATGTCCATTATGTAACTTTGAGACAAACAGCAGACGACAAATTTAAGCAGATGACATTGCAGTCGTATATAGGTTGGACATTCTTGTCCTGTTTAGGGAACTGCGACAATGGTCGTTGTAAGGAGGGAGCCGTTGAAGGGAGGGAGCACTGTATCTGATAATTGTTCAGAAAGAAAATCAATCAAACAGTTACAAGACATAATGAGAAGAACTATACATACTCTATGGACTGCCATGGCCAGCCAAATTGTGTATTTTCTGAGAGGCTTAAAGGCACATGTTTACCCTCGATAAAGTATCTACCTCCACAGAGGAGAGAACAATTACAATTCGGCCCCTACACTCAGTGTAACAGAACACCAGCGTCAAATCCTAAAACGTCTTCAGGGCTCCAGATAAGGGGTAGTTTTCTGAACAAATTCAACATTTTCTCACTCATTTCAGCACCAAACCTTATGGTGTCACTACTCATTAGAATCGTCTCGAAGAGACGATTCTGATGAGTAGTGACACCATAAGGTTTAATGCAGAAATAAAGGTTTTAGATTTTGAAAAACTACTCTTATCTGGAGCCCTGGTCTTACAAGCTCCATATTGGATCTGGGACAGCTACAGACCTGTCTCACGATATTTGAGCAAATTTTCATTCTTTGAGACGAGACCGATCTCAAAATTGTTAATTAATTAAAGCAGACTTGAGCAAATTATAGAATCCCCCAGGAATTATTCAAAACGAGTAGATGTGCTTTACTTCTTTAATTACCTTGCGTGTATACATAAGCGATTCTCTGTAATAAAAACAAAAATACATTTTACAATCACATAATATTAATAGAGGGCAAAAAGAAGATTGAGCAAGATCTCATTTTTTGAGCATGAGCAAGAGTTTGAGACGTTTAGTAAAAGCCAAGCCTGGCACCACCACCTCATACGACCTCTGCCTGATCCAGCCGTTCCTGTTCCCCTTGCACCCCTTGAAGTTGAGGGCCTTTCTGGTGTTGAAGTAGAGCTTGACGACATGTTGTGGTGTTGTTTAACATGTATAATTACCGCAAATACCTATATATGATGTCACTAATGATAGTGCACATATGCTAATGAGCTACGAAAATTAGCTTTACTATTTTTCAGTCTTACTAGTTTTGCTATTTGTTTTAGCTTTCTCCTATTTTAGTTTGTTAACTGATGCATTCAGTTTTTCTTGCTTAACCCTTTCCCCCATAGAAGCGCCTTTTAGCGCATTCAGTTTATTCTTGCCCTGAAGAAAATAGTTCCAATTTATTCATTCATAAATATGTATAATACAAAAAAAATTCTATATTCTAGCAGGTGATAGCTTAAAGCAGGCTGAAAGTAAAGCAGAATGCGCTTAAAGCGCATTCTGCTTTACTTTCAGCCTGCTTTAAGTGGACACCTATATTCAATACTAGAGATATGCTATGTGGGAAAAGGTTAAGGGCCTCCTGCTTCAAATGTTTCTGGTATAAGTAGTAATAGGGCTCACTTATTTTAGCACCAAATCCAATGGTGATACTACTCATTAGAATCGTCTCTTTTAGACGATTCTAATGAGTAGTGACACCATAGGGTTTAAAAAAGAAATAAAGATTTAGTTTTTGAAATACTCCCCTAATCTGGAGCCCTGTAAAGTAAGCAGTTATACAGGACCTCTTCATAGATGGCAAACTTTCAGATTTATTGATTTTAACTTTTTCTGTTTAAGCAAATTCTTGACAATTGCTATTGCTTTTTAGTTCTCAATAGTCAATTTTGTGCGGTCTTTTCCAACAATGTCATCCATGATATTGAATGTAGACTCTGTCAATGGATCAGCAAATATACTTGATAGAGGTATTTTGAGAATGTGAAATTCCTTCCCATCATGACACTGGCTCATCCGTTATAGGAACCACAGTTGTGTGGTTCTTGAGCTTCCAGTGGCTGTATCATCTCCATGTTGGCTTTTCCTTTCTCAGACAATTGTTGCGATTTTAATTACGCTCACTCCTTTTTTAGCTCACCTTGGCCAAGGTGAGCTATTTCGATTGTCCTGAGTCTGTCGTCGCCAATCGTTTGTTTGTTCCTTTGCCGTCAACAATTCCTTTAAACAACATCTCCTAAACAACTAAATAGATTTTTACCAAACTTGACAGGAATAATCCTTATATGGTCCTCTTTCAAAGTTGTTCAAATAATCCAGGTCAATTGCATATAAAATTAAGGTTTTAGAAATACTCCCCTAACTTGGAGCTCTGATATGCTAGACCTCGGGAAACTGTATCATAACTAAACTTACAGTGTTACGTTCAGAAGATTATGGTCTGGACAAAAAAAGTGTGATGGATGGAAAAAGCGGCATAATTATGCTGCGCAATAATGGGGGCCATATACATTTTAGATTGAAGTACTTGTACACCCTTTATCAGGAGCCCTTTACAAACATTGTACCTGAAGAATACATACCGTTTGTCATTTTGTAGTTTATTGCTAAAACTAACCCTTAATTGTTTGTTAGATTTTAAAAATTGGAAACTGGAATTGTCCATTTGAAGTTTTAGAGATGAATGAATTAAGTGACATTGAAAAGAAGACATTGGTAGTCTATACCAGGTCGTTATGCTTAAACCCATTACCCCATAAATTCCCTTTTAGTTTTTAGCTCCACTGAGGAAAATAGTTCTAGTTTATAAAGAGGTGAATATGTACCATAAGAAATATTTTCTGTATCCTTAAAGATTGTAGCTTAAAGCAGGTTGAATGTAAAGCAGAATGCACCTTCATGTGCATTCTGCTTTACTTTCAACCTGCTTTAAGAAGCCACATATCATCATATCCAGAAACATGATATGGGGGTAATTATAAGGTTAATAAAGCAGACCAAATTGTAGAAAGCCTTTGGGGTTTTCTGAATATTTGGTTCTGCGACATTTTGAAACTTAGAATAATAATAAATTACATGTAGTGTTAGTAATATCTGTCTTTTGGTTAGATACCATAGACTTGATGTGTTTTGTGTCAATGGGCCGTAAAACACCATTCATTCATTCATTCATTCATAGACTTGATGTGATCTCGCCTGTGTAGTCCATTCTAGATCCAAACTGTATTATTTTTGCATTTTCATTTCTGTTTGTATTGTTTTTGCATTTTCATTTCTGTTTGAAAAACAGAATTTTTATTTTGTAACCGTTTAGAAAATTAGATTTGTATGCTTCATGAAGAAATGTTCTGTAAAAATCCTAATAATTGGGACACCCTGCGTAATTGCTGTAATTGTCACAAAATTTGAACAATTTGCTTATATTGCACAATATATTTGACCAAAATGTGCAAACTGAATTGCAAACAGTGCAGATCCTGATCAGACAGCTCCCCAGGTCTGGCTGTCCAAATACTTAGGATTTTTATGGTATAATAATTTAAACGTTTGGTTGTTGATTTTGTATAGGATCATTATAGTATAATTATTTAAACTTTTTGTTGTTGATTTTGTATAGAAGTGAATGAATCGTTGATGTTATACAGATTGTCTGTAAATGTTGAGATGTTTATATGAGAAATAAATAGATTAAAGCACAATCATTGTTTGTCTTCTTTATAATGAGCCAAAATAGAGCTGCAGTTCCTTGGAACACATGTGTCAAATACCAACAAGCATCAGTTGAACATTTCTTTCCATAAAATTTCATTTTAATATCTTCAGTAAAACAAGAAATCTGCATGAAAAGATGTTGATAAGGGTAATAACTCTCACAATATTAGTGCAAGAGTTATGACCCTTGTGCAATACACTTCCACTTTTCACCATAAAAGCTTCAGGAGAACAGGATTTATATAGTGTGATGGAAAAGCACGATGGACACACAGACTGACAGACAGACAGATGAAAAGTGATCCCTAAGTGTCACCTCTTCCTACAGTACGCGACACTAAAGTCGTCAAACGTTGACTTATTAACCCTTTCCTGCAAAGTTGTGACTTTAGGGGTTATTGCAAACAGTTTGGATTAAGATAGATGCAGCTTCTGATCTGGGTCCAAATAGTTTGTGACACTTGTCGTTAGGTTTCTTCAATTTTAAAATGCATAGATATTACTTTTAGAAACCTGCAGATTGAAATTTCCAAGCAGATGATATTTAGGGCTCCAGATAATTGAGAGTAAACCGAACAAATCCAATACTTCCTCTCTCATTTCAGCACCAAATCCTATACATTGTAGAGTCATACACATTACCATTGTCTCTAATGAGTAGTAACACCATAGAGTTTAATATAGAAATAAAAATGTGCTCTCCTTATCTGGAGCTCTGGATAATATGGCAGGAAAAGTGTTTAACCCTTCCCCCATAGAAGCGCCTTTTAGCACATTTAGTTTATGCCTGCACTGAGGAAAATAGTTCCAATTTTTACAGTAATGAATATGTACGTATTATGAGAAATATGCTCTATATTCTAGCAGATGGTAGCTTAAAGCAGGCTGAAAGTAAAGCAGAATGGACCTTAATTCAACCTGCTTTAAGTGGTCATCTATCTACAATATCAGAAACAGGCTTGGGGGTAAAGGGTTAAGTAAACATTCTTTGAACAAGCAATATATTAACCCCCCAAAGTCCTGAAATATATGCCACAGATCTGAAGTGAATACCTTGCTGAACCAAGTCACTGGGCATGTAAAAGAACCTCCATATCTGGGGCCCGTTTCATAAAACTTTGTACAACAAAACTGTCATAAGTCAAAACTTTAAAATACATAAGTACCCGTTTTCTCCATCTAATACTGTCCTGAGACATCACTTTGGAATCTCCTTGAATCAAGACGATTCCAAAGAGATATCACAAGACAAGATTAGATGGAAAAATAATTAAGACTTTTATAATCTGACTTACGAATTTGTAGTACAAAGTTTTATGAAGCTTCCTTCTCTCTTTCTGACCTAATTTACATTCTGTGGAGTTTGAATAAAGAACTTTCGTTATGCAGCAAGGGTTATTCTTTTAAAATTTAACCTTTACTGTTGGAGAAACAAGTATACATGTATGTATAATTTGCAAACAGTGTAGACCCAGATCAGGTGGGGTCATGAAGGAGTTCTCTGATATGGGTCTGCACTATTTGTTATAATGAAGAATTTAGCCAGAAACCCCTTGAGACAGTGTGACCATTTTGTCAGAAAATGGAAAGAATCCATTTCAAAACATTGCATTGTATGGGTTAAGCATACACTATTCCTGATAAAAAGAGGATAAAAAATGAAACAAAAATGCATACCGGTGTTGAAAATTTATTTATTAATGTTAAAACTTATTGTCAGAAAATAATGTAGATACAAGAATTAAACACCTCTTTCTATGTTTAACCAACTTCTCAATTAATATGCCCTTTTACGCCTCTAATTATTCAAGCACTAGGCAAAGAAGTTATCCAGCAATGAAGTCCTGAACATAAAATATATACAGCAGATGGGCACTTAACCCTTTACTCCATAGGTATACACTCTTTTATGCATTTAATTCATTCCGCCACTGAAGAAAATAGTTCCAATTTATACAGTAATGAATGTGTATCATTTATAAGACATACTTTGCATATTCTAGCAGATGGTAGGTAGCTTAAAGCAGGTTAGAAGTAAAGCAGAATATGCCTTAAGACGCATTCTGCTTTACTTTCAACCTGCTTTAAGTGGTCATCTTTCTTCAATACTAGTAACAAGTTATGGAGTAAAGGGTTAAACAGGTTGCGTATTAAGGCACATTCAGCTTTACTTTCAACCTGCTTTAAGTGGTCATCTATCTTTAAAACTAGAAACAGGCCATGAGGTAATGGGTTTATACGTGTATGAATTCCAGTGATCTTTTTAGCTCACCTGAGCTAGCTCAGGGTGAGCTTTTGCAATCCTTGAATGTCCGTCGTCCGTTGTCAACAATTTTAGTGTTTATTCTCTAAAGGCCACAATTTTAATCCAAACTTTCTGTAACTTACTCAGATTGTATATTACCATAAGAGTTCGGATGAGTTTGATTATAGTTGAAATCTGACTAATAGGTCAAGAGTTATTTACCTTTGAATTGCTGAAAATGCTATATTTAACAATGTTTACACTCTCGAGGCCACAATTTTAATCCAAACTTTCTGTAACTTGCTCAGATTGTATATTACCATAAGAGTTTGAATGAGTTCGATTATGGTTGAAATCTGATTAATAGGTCAAGAGTTATCTACCTTTGAATTGCTGAAAATGCTATATTTAACAATGTTTACACTCTAGAGGCCACAATTTTCATTCAATCTTTCTAAAACTTGATCAGATTGTATAAATTATTACCATGAGAGTTCGAATGAGTTCGATTATGATTGAAATCCGACCTATAGGTCAAGAGTTATCTACCTTTGAATTGCTGAAAATGCCATATTTAACATTGTTTACCCTCTAGAGGCCACCATTTTTATCCAATCTATCTCAAACTTGCTCAGATCAGGAACGTAGATTCTATAATCTACGTTCCTGCTCAGATTCAATATGACTATAGGAGTTCATATGAGATTGATTATGGTTGAAATCAGACTAATAGGTCGAGAGTTATCTACCTTTGAATTGCTGAAAATGCCTTATTTTAGGGTGTTTACACTCTAGAGGCCACAATTTTTATACAATCTTTCTCAAACTTGCTCAGATTGTATATGACCACAAGAGTTCAAATGAGTTTGATTATAGTTATAATCAGAAGCATAGGTCAAGAGTTATTTACCTTTTAATTGCTGAAAATGCCATATTTAACGGTGTTTATACTCTAGCCACCACACTTTTTATCCAGTTTTTTTTCAAACTTGCTCAGATTGTATATTACCATAAGAGTTACAATAAGTGTGATTACGGTTGAAATCAAACTAATAGGTCAAGAGTTATCTGCCCTTGAATAGCTGAAAATGCCATATCCAACAGGATTTACACTCTTGCAACTACAGTTTTCAATGGATTTTGATAATACTTGCACACAAAGTATACAGCTATAAGTTCTCAAAGGAGTGCAATTATTGTTGAAATCTAATCATTGTGGCAATAGTGATCTGCCCTTGATATACTTTGAAATGCTAGAAAAGGCTTCATTTCAGTATTGTTTAGGTTCTAGTTATCTGCCCTTGATATACTCTACTATACTAGAATTATGAGGTTGTATTCCAAAATTGTTTACATGCTATACTACAAATTTGAATGGATTTAGATTAAAACGAGTGAAACAGAAAGGTAAAGCTATCAGGCTTCAGTACAAGAGGTGAGCGATATCAGGGCCTTCAGGCCCTTTTGTTCAAAGTCTTCAATTTTCACTCGCATAAACCCCAATTAAATTCATACAGATTATAAACATCAAAATATGCAGCATTATAATATTAAAACAAATACCAATGGTGGTATGCATGCATTCACAATTCTTTTAGTGTACAAAACCATCACATAGAACTGTTAACATATTCAACCCTATAGCTACAAGTATACTCGTCATTAGCAAACAGTGTACTTGTGAAGAGTAATCTTGTCCTATGAAAACAGTGTAGACCCTGATCATAGGGCTCCTGCAGAAGCCCTCTGATCAGGGTCTACACTATTTGTCAATATGCATATATTGTGAAGTCAAAATGGACTAGACTTAATTGAAAACTGGAATTGTCCATTAAAAGTTTCAGGGGTTAATGTGTTAAGGTGGTCAGACAGTCCAATTTATCTACATGTAATTGGATCATGTAAACCAGCATACATGCAGAGGTGGTGAAGACACCAATTATATAGTAATATTTTAACATAAATCTTTTAACAGATTAACAGTAACAAGCGTAAAACAGATACAACAACTCACTCCTTACAAGGACCGTTGCCACAGGACAATTATATCTAACACGTTTACTGATGCAATATCGTCTGCATAAAATTGTTGTTTGCTATTTTTCTCAAAGTTACTTATAATTGGACATTTTGATAGAATAAACATAATGACGAATGACAAACAGCTTGAATCCAGATCAGACGCAGCTTTACGTAGCATCTGATCAGGATTCAAGTCGTTTGCAAAAGTAAGCCAAGTCTAAATTTCCCCTCCCTATAACAACTCCCTCAAAAACACACACAATCTGTGTCTCCCATTTGGTGTCATTGTAGAGAGGGAGCAATGTATTCTAAAGATGAATGACTGCCATATGCAAAATAAGTACTGCATAGAAACATTCTACTCTTATTCTGCATTTAACCCATAGCCAGTTTCTAGTTTTAAAGATGGTGACCACTTAACTCTTTCCTCCCTGAATCTTTAAATGGACAATCCCAGTTTCCATTTTAGTTTAGTCCATTTCTGACTTTTAAGGGTTGTTTTTGTCAATGTTTGGCATTGTGACAAACAGTGAAGACCCTGATCAGAGGGCTCCTTTCGGAGCCCTCTGATCTGGGTCTTCACTGTTTGCATAAGACAAGTGTACTATTCATATGTACACTGTTTGAAAAGGACGCCAATATGCGGGACTAGGGTTCAAAGGGTTAAAGGGGGTTGGAAGTAAAGCAGAATGCACCTTAAGGCACATTCTGTTTTACTTTCTACCTACTTTAACTCTTTGAACCCTAGTCCCGCATATAGGCATCCTTTTCAAACAGTATACATGTGAAAAGTGCATTTGTCCTATGCAAACAGTGAATATCCAGATCAGAGGGCTCCTTATGGAGCCCTCTGATCTGGTTCTTCACTGTTTGTCATAATGCAAAACATTGACAAAAACAACCCTGTAAAGTCAGAAATGGACAAGACTAAAATGGAAACTGGGATTGTCCATTTGAAGTTTCAGGGAGGAAAGAGTTAATGTACCAGCTGTCAGGATATAGAAAATATTTCTTATGGTGCATAATATTCACAACTATATATAGTACAACTATTTTCTTCAGTGCAGAATGGTAGCTTAAAGTAGGCTGAAAGTAAAGCAGAATGCACTTAAAGGTGCATTCTGCTTTACTTTCACCTGCTTAAAGCGGTCAACTATCTTCAAAACAAGAAACAGGCTATTCATAATTGGGTAATGAGTTCATGGCTCCAGATAAGGGGAGTATTTCAAAAACTAAAATCTTTATTTCTGTATTAAACCCTATGGCGTCACTACTCATTAGAATGTATGTAGTAGTCACAACATAGGATTTCATTCTGAAATGAGTGAGAAAATGTTTGATTTGTTCAGTTTACTCCCTCTTATCTGGAGCCCTGGAGTTAAAGCAATTTAGTGCTTTATTCAGACAGCTTTACTTTCGTCTTGCTTTAAGTAACCGCCTGTCTTCAACACAGCTTGATATAGGCGATTTGCAATGACGGCTACGGATATGGAAAGCATTAAGGTCATGGCATGATGTCTTGGCAGTGGAATGGCACTTGTAATGTTTTAACCCATTATCCAATAAGTATGCCTTTTTACGCTTTGAATTGATTCCTCCACTCAAGAAAATTGTTCCAATTTATACAGTCACAAATATGTAGCATAAACAAGACTGCGTTCAATAAACGCTTATGCCCCCGGTGGCATCCTTGACAATATATATTGAATCTTTTCTCAGTCCAAATTAGGTCAAGGTCAAGGTCAAATTGAGCTTGGGTATTACTGTTGGGTTTGTAATGGTCCAAGGCAATAACTGCATAAGTATAGAAGCATTGTAGTAAGTAGTGTTGATGCTAGACGAAACGGTAAAATCTAGTTAACCAAGAAATAGCCCATTCAAAATATTCTAAGTCCAAATTAGGTCAAGGTCAAGGTCAAAATCAAGGTTGGGTGATATTGGTGGATAGGGAATGGTCCAAGGCAACAACTGTATAAGTATCAAAGCATTTGAGTAAGCGGTGTTGATGCTAGACGAAACGGTAAAATCTACTTAACCTGTTACGGACGGACGGAAGGACGGACGGATGCACGGACGTTCTCACAGTTGGACATTTGTTGGGTATTTTTTTTGTTTAAAAATACCCAACAGTACACAAAAATACCCAACAATAACAATAGGGCAATCACGGAATGAATGGAATCTATTGTTCTCCCTACCCAACAAAGGACCTTTCGTGCGCTCGGATTGACGGACGGACGGACGGACAGGACGATTACTATATGCTCCCGCATCTGTCGATGCCGGGGGCATAAAAATATTTTCTATCTTCTAGTAGATAGTAAAAGGTAAAGGTAAAGGTGATAGGTTTATCAAGTCTGAAATTTATATGTCATATTCTGCCGACTTTTACAATTACCTCCCTGTTCATCGAGTCATAAGTCGGCCATTTACATTCGGCGCTACTAGCAGCCATGACACATTGACTTATTTCCCTCTCAGGTACCCATTTAAATCACCTGGGTGAAGTGGAGCAATGTAGGGTTAATTTTTTGCTCAGAAAAATTTCAGTGATCCTGACAGGGCTCGAACCAGGAACCTCTCGCTTCCTAGTCGAGCGTCCTACCCACTGGACCACCGACACCATAGTACCTTAATTTAAAGCTGGGTGAAAGTAAAGCAGAATGCACCTTAACCCATTACCTGGTTCTAGTTTTGAAGACAGGTAACCACTTACAGCAGGTTGAAAGTAAAGCATAATGCACCTTAAGGCGCATTCTGCTTTACTTTCAGCATGCTTTAAGCTACCATCTGCTAGGGTTTATAAAATACTTCTTATGGTACATGTTCATGACTGTACAAATTGGAACAATTTTCTTCCGCGGAGGAATAAATTAAATGCGCTGAAAGTAGCTTCTATGGGGGAAAAGGTTAAGGCGCATTCTGCTTTACTTTCAACCTGCTTTAACTCTTTCCTCCCTGAAACTTTAAATGGACAATCCAGTTTCAATTTTTGTCTAGTCCATTTCTGGCTTTTAAGAGTTGTTTTGGTCAATTTTGGCATTACTGACAAACAGTGAAGACCCTGATCAGAGGGCTCCTTTCGGAGCCCTCTGATCTGGGCCTTCACTGTTTGCACAGGACAAGTGTACTATTCACATGTACACTGTTTAAAAAGACGCCTATATGCGGGACTAGGGTTCAAAGGGTTAAGTGATAATTTATCTTCAATAGTAGAAACAGGCTATGGGGTAAAGGGTTAATAATGATCTGCACGATTGTCAGAAAAACGTCTGTGTCTGATGAATTTGATTAAACGCATGTGGAAAGCTTCTGTGTAAATGTAAGTCCATCAGCACTTTGAAAATTACTGGCACACTTGGTATGAAATTCTTCTTCACATATCTGAAATAAATGAAATAAAGATAATATGTAGTCAATGTTGATGTCAAATAAATACTTTATATCAAACATACAGTACAACCTCTCTTTAACGACCACTAAAAAGAAGGCTAATTTTGAAAGATGTGGCCTGGCAGTGAGTTTTAAGCTTGGTCAAAGTAAAACAGAAAGTTCCTACAGGAGCTTTCTGTTTTACTTTTACCTTGCTTTAAGCAGTTACCTGCCTTAAACACAAAATAATTAATGTAATTTTGTGGTCCTTAGAAGAGAGGTTTTAGTGTAAATCCTTTTTTGAATGATTATCATACTGTTTTACCTACTGTCTACACTCTGAACACCAATTCTGTCAAATAAACCCTTTATACCTAAGCCTGATTCTAGTTTTCAAGATAGGGATCACTTAAATCAGGTTGGAAGTACAGCAGAATGTGCCTTAAGGCGCATTCTGCTTTACTTTCACCCTGCTTTAAACTACCATCTGATAGGATACACCTCAGTAGAAAATATTTCTTCTGATATGAATGATATTAATGACTGTATAAAATGGAACTATTTTCTTTAGTGGGGAAAAAGGCATATCTATGGAGTAATGGCTTAAAGGGACTCGCAACCGGATGGTGTACTTGTCAAAATAAAATAAAATACTCAAATAAAAGCAAATTTGTGGCATTATTTGGCTTCTGACATTAAAAAAATATGATCAGTCCAAAAAAAGTTTCAAGAATCGTCACCGAATCTTAGATTTTTAGATATTTTCCATCGTTTTTCTATACCGACTAGTAGACGGTATAGTTGTTGTTTCTCTACACGGGCTCAGACATAAACCCGAGCCGAATTACGAAGTTGTATGCACTTTCGATCGCTACACATTGAAATACGTTAAATCGATCCGAGAACGGATAGTTCCGTGGTCCATTGGTCTAAGCGGTTTCCCCTATTTTGCCTTCTGTCCGCCAATGCCGGGCCCCGGGTTCGAATCCCACCAGATACCAGTATTTTTTTTTATTGAAATACATTTTTTTTAAACAGAATTTATTATCCTAAACTAATTCTTTACCATTTATATAAACGTTTGACACATATTTACAAATTACTATTTTTAATGCACCATCTGGTTGCGAGTCGCTTTAACTCTTAGTATACTAGTATGCTAGGAATGGAATTGTGATTATCTATGCAAACTGATGAGATGCAGGGTATGGCGTCTCATCAGGATCAAACCTCTATGACAATCTACCCCTGTTTAAAAATAAAATTTTGAAAAATCTGTTTTTAGAAAGGTAGCAGATTACAGTTCATGGAGACAAAAAGCTTAGCCCATCAGCTCATGCAATAGAAATTCATACATCTTATTCTAAACTTGACTGATCGAGCACTTACACATTATTCTGAGCAACAGAACTAAAATGGAAACTTTAATTTAGAGCTAATTCCAAATGTTTTATACTGATACAATGGTCATCTTCAGTGGAGGAGACATTATTTTCCCCCTATAAATGTGTTTAACCAATTATCCCCTAAACTCCCCTTTTTACACCTTTAATATATTCCTCCACTGAAGATAAAACTTCACTCTATACAATAATGAATATGTAGCACAACAACCGTTTTCAGATTTGAGCTTATGAAAGTGAAGCAGAAAAGTGCATTCTGCTTTACTTTTAACCTGCTTTAAGGGTGTATCCAACCTATAAGCGATTTTTTCAAAGTATCAAACTTTTTTTCTATCATTGTTTTTTTGGAAGAGCTATTTATGATGAATGAAAAAATGGAAAAAACAAGAAAGCACGTTCAATAAACACTTATGCCCCCCGGTGGCAGCCTTGACAGTATACATGTATTCTGAATCATTTTTTTAAGTCCAAACTAGGTCAAGGTCAAGGCTAAATTGAGGTAGGGTAATATTGGTGAATTGGTTGTGATCCAAGGTAACAACTGTATGAGTATCAAAGCATTGTAGTAAGTTATGTTGATGCTAGACGAAACGGTAAAATCTAGTTTACCAAGAAATATCCCATTTAAAATGTTCTAAGTCCAAATTAGGTCAAGGTTAAAATTAAGGTTGGGTGATATTGGTGGATAGGGAATAGTCCAAGGCAACAACTGTTTAAGTATCCAAGCATTTGAGTAAGCGGTGTTGATGCTAGACGAAACGGTAAATTCTAGTTAACCAAGAAATAGCCCATTTAAAATGTTCTAAGTCTAAATAAGGTCAAGGTCAGGGTCAAAATCAAGGTTGGGTAATACTGGTGCCCGTTTTCTCTTAAATTAGTTTTTGTATGAAGAAATACTACCATAGATAGGAAACCAAATTATCATATTTGTTTTCATTTAAAATGGATTTTATTGAATATAATGAATTTATTGGATATGTACACTTTTTCTATTTTTTCATTCATCTTAAATAGCTCTTCAATACAAAACCATCATAAAGTGTTTTCATACACTTTGAAAATTTCTTAAATCCATGACATTGATACACCCTTAAGTTGTCACCTATATCTAAAATCTAATCTTCAATATTTCTCATTTTGCAGTTATTGTCAAATACAACAATAAAGTGTCAACAAGACTGCGTTCAATAAAGGCTTATGCCCCTGGTGGCATCTTTGACAATATATTCTGAATCTTTTTCTAAGTCCAAATTAGGTCAAGGTCAAATTGAAGTTGGGTAATATGGGTAAATTGGTATTGGTCCAAGGCAACAACTGAAGAGGTAAGCATTGTAGTCAGTTGCGTTGATGCTACACGAAACAATAAAATCTAGTTAACCAAGAAATAGCCCATTTACAATATTCCAAGTCCAAATAAGGTCAAGGTCAAAATCATGGATGGGTGATATTGGTGGGTTGAGAATGGTCCAAGGTAACAACTATATACATGTAAGTATCAAATGAGTAAGCCGTGTTTGAAGCTAGATGAAACAGTATATTTACAATATATATTCTAATGCTAGGTTCACACCAACGGCGCTTTGATGGCGCTTTAAAGCGGCGTGCAAAGCGGCACCAAAGCGTAACAAAGCTTGATTAAAGCGTCAGAGTCGTAATAGATCGTGGGAAAGCTTGGAGTAAAGCGGGACATTCGGCAAGAGCGCCCAATTTTTTAAAACTGTTTAAAAATTTGGGGCGCTCTGTCACGAATTGATTAAAGCGCCTAGAGCGTATCAAAGCTTATCAAAGCTTAACAAAGCGTAACAAAGCTCAGCAAAGCTTGACTCAAAGCGTAGGAAAGCTTAACAGAGCTTGGTCCAAAGCGGGGACGCCATTCTTCACGGTCTGTCACCACTTGACACGCTTCGTTAAGATGTCTCAAGATTTGTTACGATCTGGCATGAAGATCTGACACGAGGTCAGACGCTTTCATTAAGATCTGTCACGCTTTGTTACGATTTGTTACGTTTTCATGAAGGACTCTCACGCTTTTCCACGAAAAGAGACGCTTCGATCAAGGATTGACACGTTTTGTTAGGCTTTGTTACGCTTGGCAAGTTTCTTCACGCTCTCTCACGCTCTTTCACGCTTTCAAAGGCTAGGATGTAGTTATACAACAAGGAGACAAACAGCATGTCTTCTTCAGCTAGATCATGCTCTGGTTCATCTGGAACTTCTGTATATTGTTGTTCTGCCATCGTTTTCTGGAGTTAAAAATGCAATGATATTTTGGAACTTCTGCATCTTTATGTAGGCTCTGGATACAAATCGGCATGAAATCGGCGATCTTGACATTTTCCAATGCGTAACAGAGCTGAACAGAGCGTAACAATGCACAACAAAGTTTGATAATCGTATCAGAGCCTGATTTAAAGCGCCATAATCGCATCAAAGCGTAATAAAGTGTAATAAAGCTTATTAAAGCGTGATTTCAAGCGTAACAACGTCTGATCAAAGCGGGACCAAAGCGCGAGGAACCGTAACAAGTCGGGAAATAATTCGTCCCAAAGCGGCAACCAATTCGTATCAGAGCGTATCAGAGCTTATCACAGCGTAAGAGATCGTGATATTTTTGGAAAAGTTAACAAAAATGACGCCGCTTTGCTCGCCGATTTGAAGCGCGGCATTCGCCGTTGGTGTGAACCTAGCATAAGTCCTAATTAGGTCTAGGTCAAAATCAAGGTTGGGTGATATTCATTGCACAAAAATGAAGAAAAAGACAATTTTTTGACAATTCTGAATGTTGATTTTAACGTGGACGGTAAAACAGTTTGGAGCCTGACAGACGCCGGGTTACCCAGCTTCTGATCTGGCTCCAAATGGTTTGCATTAGGAATAATAGATTAAGCATAAAAGCGTTTCTTAAAAAGAATAACGTTTTCTCCATTGTAACCTTACTTACAAAGAGGTTTTAACCTTGTTATAGATGGACGGGACATTCACTATAAGCTTCAGCATCTATAGATGCCGGGGCATAAAATTGTACAAGACTTTTTTAAAGACATACGCTTGCAAATCAAAAATGTGGAAAAACAAACTTCTTAAACACCTTGATTACTATATATTTTCTGGTTTGCAATACATTCATAACCACAATTTTTTTTTTTTAAAAGTCCTTGTTGGTAAATTATGTGAAATATAGTCCTTTCTGTACAGGCACTGTTTCAAGATTTGAAAAAAACTGTCCAGAGTGGCATTTCTTGTAGAAAACATGTTTTTGTTTTTATCAGCAGCACTGTAAATCCTTGAAGTACCTAAAACATGATTAAATGCTGTTATATTAACATACCCTCATATATTAACCAATTTAAGCAATTGTTGGATAAATATTTCTCATTTTTAGGCCAACAGAGACCTAATTTGACTAGTGGGGGAGGTGTTTTTTTCTGCATAAAATCTAGGGGGTAGGGTTAGAATTTTGACCATATTTCATAAATAAGCATGTTGACATATAGGTTTCTTTACACTTTCTGATGGGCATTGGAGCAATCATCATTTCTGCCAAGTTAAGAATAAATATTATGGGTGATTATAAAGATTTAGTAACTTTTGTGACATTTTTATTTCGAAAATGGAAAAAGTTCATATAAAAGAGAGTGTCATGAGTGCAAATTTTGCTTCTCAGTTATTCTTTTAATTGTTTCATTTTACCAGTAAAATCATTGTGATATACTTTATTTATATCAATGTTATGAAATAACACTTAACTTAAATTAAAAATCACCAAATTAGCAAAGAGAGAAACTTATAGGTAATCAGCTGCAGTTTTGAAATTTATTTCTCAGTGGTGTTCATAAATAATCAAGGGTCATATTTGTACAAGCCTATTTTAGAAAATGTAGGCTGATAACCCAATACTTTCTTTTTATTTTCTTTCTTAGAATGGTTGAGTGTTTGTGTTACCAAAGTATTAAGACATTCTTAAGAAATTTTATTTGCACACGTATGTCTTTAAAACCTGAAATTATTCATCTGAAGTTCTAGTGGGGAATGAGTTATATTGCACCTACCCTGGGTACCTGACGAAGGGAAGGCTTCCATATGCTATACCCAACTCCTTTGCCTTCCACAAGGCAGTTTCTTGGCTGTCGTAATGCCAGCTCTCAGCCTGAATTATGTACGTGGCATTATCCCTGAAGAATGGTATAGGTGGTCCATATGGTAACAAATATATGAGCTTTTTCTTGTCAAATAAGTCTGTAAAACTCTCATTAAAATTATCTAAATAAAAATCCTCAGCAAAATTTTTAAGCCTCTGCTTTAACTTTAGTTTATCCTTACATCCAGTAACAAACATATGCATTGGCTCTCTATGGTGAAGGTTTATTTTATTACAATAGCGTATATTATTAATTGCATTTTCTTCGTTATTGTTACTCATTTTGTAGTCCATATCCAATATTATTGGTGTTCCATGTGACAGTGCACGCACTCCGCGTGTCTTATGCACCTCATGCACTCGCTGTCTCCACAAAGAACCTCGAACACTTGGCACATCCGCTGATGTCTGTTCCGAGCCATCCATGTAGAATAGTGAGTCAGGCTGACATGTAGGCATCTCTGTATGGGTCGATGTTTTATTAGCTTTCTGCTTTTTTTTCAGTGCCTCCTCCTTGTTGGCAAGGTACTTGTAAT
Organism: Gari tellinella; assembly: GCA_922989275.2. NCBI lineage: Eukaryota > Metazoa > Mollusca > Bivalvia > Cardiida > Psammobiidae > Gari > Gari tellinella. Next base: position 59,867,783 of record OV277867.1, read on the forward strand.
GGTGTATTCTGGCACTCTCTGATTCAACCTTGTTCATCAAGTTGTTCCATTCATGATCTGGAATATCCTGGGGTAGCTGAAACAATAGAGAACAACATGTGTTTATGAAACGCTATGCCCCCCTCATGTGACGGTGACCATGACCTCTTAACCCTTTCCCTATAGAAGCGACTTTTAGCGTATTTAATTTATTCCTCCGCTGAAAAAAATAGTTCCAATTTATACCCTCATGAACAATTACCATTACAAATATTTTATTAGCCTAGCAAGTTTTAGCTTAAAGCAGGCTGAAAGTAAAGCAGAATGTGCCTTAAGGCACATTCTGCTTTACTTTCAACCTGCTTTAATTGGTCACCTGTCTTCAAAAGTAGAAACAGGCTATGGGGTAAAGGGTTAATGATCTTGACCTTTGCCTTACAGTAACATGAACCCAAGTTTTACTGAGCTCAAAGCCCTCTTGAATAGAATACACAAGTCATTTATGCCAAATATAACAAGAGGCCCATGGGCCATATTTCGCTCACCTGAAAACAGCTGACAAAATAAAGAGAATGAATTATGTCCTGGTGTGGGGTCGTTTTTTTTACCCCAATGCAAAGTTTTAACGATCATGATAGAAGATCTTTAGATGATGCTATATGTGCCAAATATCTAAGCTCTGTGTACTAATGTTTCAGACAAGAACTTTTTTTAAGGTTTAATTGAAAAGGTTATATTTTTAATTCCTGTGACCTAGATATGCAACCAACCAGAACCATTTCTTCAATATTGGTATAAGACATCTAGAAGTGTCACAATAACAAATCTCAAAGCTCTGGCTATATGAGTGTCAGAGGAGAGAATGTTTGAAAATTTCACTATATAACTCTTTGTAAAATGGTGACCCCGGGGCGGGGCCATTTTTGACTCCAGGGGCATGATTTGAAAATCTTGATAGAGGATCTATAGATGCATATAATGTGTGCTAATGATCTAAGCTCTGTGTACTATAGGGTTTCAGACAAGAAGATTTTTTAAGTCTTCATTGAAAAATCTATTTTAAGCTCCTGTGACCTTAGTGACCTAGCCATGTAACAGACCAGAACCATTAAACAATTTTGGGAAAGGACATCTAGAAGTATCACCATGTCAAATATCAAAGCTCATATGGCCATATTAGTTTCAGTAGGATATTTTTGAAAATTTCACTATATAACTCCGTGTATAACCCGGGAAACAATTTATACAATCATGAACATGTATCTGCTATCATAAGAAATATTTTTCTATATTCTAGCAAATGGTAGCTTAAAGTAGTCTGAAAGTAAAGCAGAATGCGCCTTAAACGGCATTCTGCTTTACTTTCAACCTGCTTTAAGTGTTCACCTGTCTTCAATACCAGAAAACATGCTATGACATATATGGTTAATTGGTGTCCTACATGTAGATACAATGGACATAATTGACAATTTGACATTATACTTACATCATTATTCCAGGCACGAAAGTACTCTAGCTCAAGCAATACTCGCTGTTTTTTCTTAGCCCACTTTTCAGTCAACGTATTAGAAACAGGTGGCTTTCCAGCGTTAGCATTTGGTAACCCAGCTTTGACAGGTGTAGGCTTTTTGGGTCTTTCTTTAAATGGTGTGGGCTTGACATTGTGACTGTCTTTAGATGGTGTAGGCTTATTGCGACTTTCTTTAGATGATGTAGGCTTATTGTGATTGTCTGTAGATGGCATGTCAGTGCTGTTTGTAGATAGATTAAGCTCACTGCACACATTATTTGACTTGTATCTCATCTTAATATACATGTGCCATATTTCCAGCCATTTTGGTATTAAGATCTGTGTGTTGTTAGGCAGGATCAGTTGCTGTGACAACTTCATCATTTCACTGTAAATCAGAAAATCTAGATTAGTTCATAGTTGGTTAAATCTACTAATTAGACTGTGCTCAATATAGTGGTACTGGTTTACCGTGTTACTAAGGGGCAGGGGTTCATCAACATTTAGAGTGTTTAAATAGCAAGATTTTTCTATGAGTTTTTTTACCAGACACAATCCACATTTGATTTTGACATGTATAGAGTTGATGTAGGAAAACATTCTGACAATATTTCATTCAGGTTTAATGAGATGGTTACTGGACGTTTCGCTACCCTGTTGTGTTCGCGCCTGTCAGTTCGCTACCTAGCGTGTTTTTACCCTGGATGTTTCGCTACCCGTACATTTTCGCTACCCCCAGTATATATCGATCTGTTTATTTACCCTAGATCTATATGAACTATATTTTCCTATACTTTTATACCATATATGACGTAAATTATGAAATTAAAGAAGTTTAATATCTGAAATTTGCTGTTAAAAATGAAGTTAACAGTTGTCAATTGTAAAAGGCGCTTCTTCGAGCACACTTGTTTAAAAAAGTGTGAAAACAGTTGAAAGAAAGGATTAAGAAAATTTCAATGTTTTCTTCAAATTTGAAATAACTTCTGTCCATTAGGTTGGATCCAGATTATATATTAAAAACCACTTATATGGCAATCCATTGGTTTGGATCCAGATTAATATATGAAACAAAATGATGTGGATATGGACATGGAGGAATTATATGGACGAATCATCAGCACAATTCATATTTCGTCAAAAAGTTAAATTTCTTTCTGTACGTTAGTTTGGATACATATTATTAAAATTCCCTTATGTTAAGGCGTTTGTTTTGGATCCAGATCAATAAATTAAATATCTCATATGTTGACACATGTGCTAATAACTCGTCAAAATTTGTTTTTATTCCTACCAGTTGGTGTGGAACCAGCTAAGTAAATAAAGTCTCTTCTATATTCCGTACATTAGTTTGGATCCAGATCAGTAAATAAAAGTATATTAAATTGGTTTAGATTAATAAATAAAATATATACTATGTGAACGCGTGTCGTCTGTGAAAATAATTCGTCAAATCATGATTTTTATATCTGCCCTTTAATGTGGATCCAGATTAGTAAAACTTCTACTTTCTACTTTCCGTAAGTCAGTTTGGACCCCGATCAGTAAATAAAAGTCTATTCAATTGCTTTGGATCAAGATTATTTAACTCTTTCCTCCCTGAAACTTTAAATGGACAATTCCAGTTTCTATTTAAGTCAAGTCCATTTCTGACTTTTAAGGGTTGTTTTCGCAATGTTTGGCATTATGACAAACAGTGAAGGCCCCGATCAGAGGGCTCCTAGGAGCCCTCTGATCTGGGTCTTCACTGTTTGCATAGGACAAGTGTACTATTCAAATGTACACTGTTTGCAAATGACGCCAACATGCGGGACTAGGGTTCAAAGGGTTAATGAAAGCTCTCCCATGCGGCGGACGCGTGTCGTCTGTGCAAATAATTAGACAATTCTTGATTTTATATCTGTCCGTTAGTGTGGATCCAGATTAGTAAATAAAAACACCTCTTCCACTTCCCGTACATTAGTCTGGATCCAGATCGGTAAATTAAAGTCCAGTATGTGGGCTATTGGCGCCTACAAATTAGTGAATAAGGGGTGTGAAAAATAAATCGGGGTGTGAAAAATAAATCAGGGTAGCAAAAACGGCAGGGTAGCGAAAAGACCAGCCGCGAAAGCCACAAGGTGGCGAACACGCTAGGGTAGCGAACATCCAGGTAGCGAAACGTCCTGAAATCAATGAGATTTGTAGTCTCTCTTTCTTTGATTTGTCCTAGTGACCTAGTTTTTGACCCAACATGACCCATATTTCACCTTGGACTAGATATCAATTTAGCAAACATTCTGACCAAGTTGCATTAAAATCTAATGTGATTTTTTGTAGCCTTTAGAGTGTTAACAAGGTTGTTCTATGATTTGACCTAGTGATCTAGTTTTTGACCAGACATGACTCACATTCATACTTGGCCTAGATATCAATGAAGCAAACATTTTGACAAAGTTTTATGAAGATTTACTGAGATTTGTAGCCTCTAGAGGGTTAACAAGGTTTTTCTCAGATTTGACCCAGTGACAAGGTTAAGTAAATGACCTGAAATTACTCATATTCAAACTTGACCTAGATATCAATTAGGCAAACATTCTGACCAAGTTAGTTGCATTACAATCCATTGAAATTTGTAGCCTCTAGTGTGTTAACAAGGGTTTTTAAATGATTTGACCTAATGACCTAGTTTTTGACCGGACAATATGTCCCACATTCAAACTTGACCTAGATATTAAAGAGGCAAACATTTTGACAAAGTTTCATTAAGATCCAATGAGATTTGTAGCTTCTGGAGTGTTAAGAAGGTTTTTCTGTGATTTGACCTAGTGCCCTAGTTAAACTGACATGACCCACATTCGAACTTGACCTAGATTTCTTCAAGACAAACATTGTCATCAAGTTTCATGAATATCTGATGAAATTTGTAGCTGCTAGAGTGTTAACGAACCAATTGTGAATGGACGGACAGACGGATGGACAACGCGGACATCCAGCAATCCTAAAAGCTCATCTTGAAGGTTCATGCCAGGCGAGATACGATAAGGTATATTATTTTAAAATATATTATTTGGCTAGAATAATCACAGAATTATACACTGACGGAATCGAAACCTCGCGCTATATCCTAAATCTCGTGCGGCGGATACGAGACTCGCGAGACTTGATAAGAGACTGTCTATCGGTAGTCAATATGATAAATGTGTGTTTTCGAAGCATTGTTCACGGGTTTATATTCCCTTGAATTGATAGGAATGTCCACCAAGTCGTTTAAATCCTATAAAATGTCAATAAAAACACTCGAGTCGGTAAATTTCACGCCAGAATTGGCGGACAACGAGGCAAAAAGTGAAGATGTTGTCACGTGACACATAATCTCGCAAAATTCAACCGAAGCGAGAGCTCAGATACTCGCCTTTTCAACTTCGCTTAGTTGCTATTCCGTTTTGTATAATTCCGTGGAATAAACCGTTACAGCATTTGTAAGTAACAAGTGGAGCTTCAAAAGAATATTAAAACATTTTTTCTGAAGTTTATATAATATATTAATGATGTAGATAGCTGAGGGTTAAAGCGACTGATAACCGACGTCAGGGGTTGTGAGTTCAATCCCCCGCCAGCCCAAGTCCTTCGGATGAGACTTTATAAACCGAAGTATGATGTATCAGTGTTTACACTAGGCATCTAAAAGAACCAGAAAACTCTTTCGATAATAAGAGTAGGGCATCGCTCTCTGTATCTGCTCCCCTGTCTCTGAGGGGTCCAATAAGCCAATAGATGGCAGAAAACTGACGTTAACAAACAAAACAAAAATATCTGAGTTTTTTAGTTTACAGGACTGGGGTCCATCTGGTCAGGGTCTGCACTTTATTATGGAATATAATAATAAAACAACCTGAACCAGAATAGGTAAACAATATACTTAAATGGAAACAGGTCACTGGATTTGTTCATAGTTGATGTTTCAGAGGTCAATGGATTAATGCGGGCGAATTGAACATGGGCCGAATTTAACTCTTACACCACGAGTTTCTTAAACGACAGTCCGGCAGTTTTAATGAATAAAGAAATACAAATGGAACGATTTTGAATTCTTATACTAATTTACCCATATTTTGAATGATAAAACTAACTAAAATTTACCAGCGTCCGTCTGTCACTAGAATCCGCGTCGTTGCCTCCCTCCGATTAGTCTTTGTCCCCAAGCTGCTTCGTACCCGGGCGTTTATGGGTCGGGGTAATAAACGATTTACAGTCACAAGGCCGACCCTACCTAAGGCCGACCTTAATTTGTATAGTAGACCTATAGTCACAACTCACAAGGCCGACCTTATGTTTATATAGCAATAATTCTTTTACCGGCATGTATTTGATGGTAGATTGTATATAACCGACACGAGCCGACAATTGTTGCAAAGACCCAAATAATAGTTCAGATCCAGACCCTGATAACATTAATATATTTTTTTATTAAAAAATCATGTAATTTAAAATAGACATGTAGATCTAATTGTTTATAAATAAATATTAAACATTTATGTTTTTATATAACCGACACGAGTCGGCAATAGTCGAAAAAACGTAATAATAGTTCAGATCCAGATCATGATCACCATGATATTTTTCTTTTAAAAAGGATATGTTATTTAAAATAAAATAGGTATGTAAATGTTTATAAATAACTCTAAACATTTATGTTTTATCAATGTTAGCCTATTCAATAAGGGTGTGATGGCAATTAGCCTGCAGATTAAATAGTTTCGATCCAGATCAAGATCCAACATTTTTAATAAAAAAAAATTGTTATTCTCAAGAGCCCATGAGAAAAATGTGACTGACAGTATATGATATGCCGAGTTATTTTATATTACTTACTCATAATAAGCTAAATATATAAAAGAATATATAAATGCATGTTTTTATTTTATTCTATTTTCAGAGTGTACATTTTACATAGCAGATAATTTGAGTTGTTCAAATTGAGAAAAGATGCTTCAGGTAATAGTACAGATTCAGATCATATGGAGCTGTTAAAGAACAATTTTAACCATCTGTTACCGATATTATATGAGTTTATGTTGAAGGTCATAAAATAAGAAGAAAATATTAGAAATCGATGTAGAATAAAATGAACAATTTTAATTTAAAATATTTTCTAATAGAGTCCTCTTTTTGATTTCAGCATTATTTTTAAGTTTTTATTATGAATAGAGATTGTAATGATGATCTTGGCATATGTCTGTGATTTATAATAATTATGATTATGTTGATGAAACAACACTGTGGGTTTACATTACTGGATAAAGACACTTTGAATCTTGAATGTGTTCACGGTCTGCACTGTTGGTCACTGATTGACATTTTTAGTGTCCATGGCTAATGGTTTTTGAAACGTCGTTTCTATTTGCATGTTTTATCTGCAATGTATATTGCATCAATATAATGTCACAATTATGTGTAATTGTCGAACGATTAGGTGATCTTGGTTATATTTGCGATTGCCTAGAAAGTGAGAAGGATTATTCCATAATTAAAGTTGTAATATATAAAATATTATGTTATATCTTATACCTGGGGTAAAAATCTCCCTATTACGATCAATATAGTTTGTTAATTTCCCGACATTTGAAGCAGGTAATAGGTTAATATGTCGTAACAGAAAGGTTTTAATTTTCTTAAACATTGTAAAATGACAAACAGTGCAGACCCTGATCAGGGGGTCCTGTGATTTGGATCTTCACTGCTTACATAGGACCAGTGTATATTTAACAAGTGCCCTTTTTCAAATATCCAGTTAGTAGTGTTGTTAGTAATATTTCCATATTATTATTATTATTATTATAAGTAGTAGTAGTAGTAGTAGTAGTAGTAGTAGTAGCATCAGTAGTAGTAGTAGTACTAGTAGTAGTGGTTGTGGTAGTAGTAGTATTTCTTATAGGATACTTAAAAGATATATATTCATGCTTAGTTATACAAATATAATTTAAATTAGGGAGAGTTGGCAGCCCTGTTCAGGTACTGTTATGTTAAACGTAGCTAAATATGTTTCTTGTCATTCTATGATTTATGTTAAATGTAGCTAAATATGTTTCTCGTCAGTGTACACTGTAATATAAATACATACAAATATGAGTTATGTCAAATGTGTGTGCGTTTTGAATATAATATGTATTGCTTCTTGGTGTGTTTAGGAAGAAAATATTAACAATTTAAAAAAACGTTGAATTCTGTTTTATTTTCTTATAGAAAATAACGTTATCAAGAGAATTTTCGATGATGATCTGGGTCTGAAATACCTATTTATCTATATATACGTTTTTATATATATACAGCAACAACTGAGTGACCATGACCTGGGTCTGGGGTATTAAGTAAGTGAATTACCCATAAATACGGTAATAAAATTCTGCAATGACACTCATTTGCATCAAATATAAAGCGATTATGATCTGGGTATGAACAATAATTATGCGTCTATCGATAATTGTCACCACGCGCCTAACATAGGTGTGCAACTTAAATTACTATATAAAGATAAGGTCGGCCTTGTGACTATAGGTCTACTATACAAATTTAGGTCGGCCTTAGGTAGGGTCGGCCTTGTGACTATCAACCTAATAAACTGACGCTTACGCTGATAAGTTAAACACCGGAATTGTATACATGGAATTCCATATACGATAGCCAACTGCTAGCTGCTTACTGCCAACTGCTTCCTATATCAATTATTCAAAATTCATGTATAGGGATTAAAAATGGAGGATCTTCTGGTAAAATACTGCCCGCTGCGACAACAAAACTTCACATTTGACCAAATAGCTGCCGTATTGGAAGTAAAACATGAAGTATCGTACAGGTATGGAACGTACAGTAAGTAGTTGGCAGTAAGCAGTTGGCAGTAAGCAGTTAAGAGTAGACAGTAAGCAGTTGGCAGTTGACAGTAAGAAGTTGGCTGTTGAACATGGAACTCCATAGCGAGGAAAACAAAATATCACATGCATTTGTTGTCAAATGTTTGGATAGGAGTCAAACAATGACGCTCCTGAATGCTTTTTAGGCGCCCCATTTCGAGCTACGAGTACATCTGTATATCAATACGTGTTGGAATAGTGGCGGATTTCCATCAATTATTGATATATAGTACTTATAAATTTGGAAAATAGAAGAAAAAAATAACCTAGGAAACGACAAGTTTATTTCAGTAACAGTTCATAGGGGCCACGGTTCCTGGTTCGGGGCTTCGGTTTTATACCCGACATCAAGTATGCATACAGTACGCATTTGGCGGTGAGAAGTTGGTAGTAAGCAGTTGGCAATAAGTATGTGGCAGTAAGCAGTTGGCAGTAAGCAGTAAATAGTAGGCAGTTGACAGTAAGAAGTTGGTTGTCGTATATGGAATTCCATATACATATACATACATACATAGTTACATAGTTGATTCTGGTAGAAGGTCAGTCCTGTAACACCAGCTCTGGTTCTTCATTATGATCTTCTTGGTTTATACTGAGACCCTTAATCACTGTTGCCCTATAGTCATATTAGATCTCGTTTAACAAAGAAGGAAACGTTTTTCATTTAATTTGATTTTTTTTTTCATAGAATAAGTGTAGATGTACACTTCTGAAGTTCACAGGTATTTACTCCATCTAGCCTGTTTCTAGTTTTGAAGACAGGTGGCCACATATTTAAGCAGGTTGAAAGTAAAACAGAATGCGCCTAAGACGCATTCTGCTTTACTTTCAGCATGCTTTAAGCTACAATCTCCCAGAATATAGAACATATTTGTTATGTCATATCCATAAATGATACAAGTTGGATCTATTTTCTTCAATGAAGAAATAAACTAGATCTACAGGCATAAAAAGGCGTATAAATTATGGGATAATGGGTTAAATAACGAGTAGACTTATACATATTCGTCGCTAGGGCACGATGAGTTAATCAAATGAATATCTGAGATGGTCGATAATTGCATGGAGAAATGTCATTTCTCCATGATAATTGATATCACTATCCTGTTCGACCCCATCACTAAGTTATTTATTATAATTATGTATTTGGGTTTATCACATAACTTGCGGTCTGGGAGTGACATAAAGCCATTATGTATGGAAATATCGTAATCCACTAGTGGAATATCGATTGTTGGGTTCCGGCCCAACCTGTTCGTCCACAAGCGTCCCAATAAAGAAAAATATGTATATACATGTAGTCTATATATCTAGTGTTTATAGGTCTACATTTTTTTCTTTTGGGGTTCAGACTTCTATTGCGACGGTCCCCTGTGAATACCCCGAGAGACTTCACTACTTTGCCGTAGTTCTGGGGCTTAATTGTCATAGGGAATGTTTTCTGTGATTAGACCGAGATCATCCTCTCTACTAAGAACTAAAATGAAAGCAGGTTGATTGTTTTGATCCCATCCGCTGCTTAGCAATGAATGAGATTAGCCGAACTCGGAGAACTTCCTACTTTGACGTGGTTCTTGGGATAAATTGTTACAGAGAATTGTTTCTGTTGATTAGACAGTGATTGTCCCCTCTGCCAAGAGCTACAAGGAAGGCGGTACGGTGGTTTTGATCCCATGCGCTGCTTTGCAACGAGTGAGATTAGCCGAAATCAACTTTCTAGAATCATCATCATCTCATATCATCATCCCTCATCAATCATCGATCGGCGCTATATGACCTATTTTGTGTCGCAGTGCCGTGAAACCCAACTCATCCATCGTGCATACATTTTTTCCCAATACACGCGTTCACGCTTAAACTGTTTTTTCTTCATTACCATCAGTTTGGAGCCAGATCAGATGCCGGTAACCCGGCGTCTGATCAGGCGCAAAACTGTCCGCCACTCAGATTCAAATAGATACTTAGAAATTTCGGAAAAGTTGTCATTTACTACTTTTTGGTGCATTGTGTTTAGTTAGCGTTTAAACGGGAAAAATACCGGGTTTCTACATTATACCTACATCTCCCTATACGAGGGTGCTTCAAAAAGTAAGGTTAGTTGATCAATAACGTCGATATTAAACGTACAAAATGCATGCATTTTAAAGAGCAATTCGTTGCACACACGATGGTATAATGCCCGATAAGATAACATAACTCGATATCTTACAACATGAACCTAAAATAAACCTACTCGAGGACACTAGACCATAGCACTTTTCAGACATTATTTTGGGGCGTAATTTACCTTCTTAAACAGTACAATTTCTAAAACTTGTTTTTTTTTTACATATTTTTATTATTATTATTATTATAATACATAAGTTTATATCTTAATTCTAATGTAAATAAAATTCCATTACAACTGAAAGGGTTAACAAATAACTTTCTTTAAAGCCCAATTTTTCAAAAATAACATTTCTTATTTTGCTAATGACAAAATCGACATATATTTTCGAACGCTATAAAAAATTCTAGATCAATATATCACATTTTGATTTTAAAACATAAAAATATACTTCAGTGGCTTAAACTGTAGCCTGGTTTAATATAAAAAAAATGAGTTTGAGTTTTCACCAACTACTTTTATACATAACAGTAGATTCATTTTTTATGATATTTTCAGTAAACGTTTAGTACATGTATTAGCTTTTTTTTTTTTTTTTTTTTTTTTTTTTTTATATACATGTACTAGTAACATTTAAAACTATGTAGTGCGTGCTTAATTGTCTGCAGTTATTTGACAGAAAGTTTCATATTCCAAATAGTAAAGCCGCAATAATAATAATAGTATCAACTTTTGTTCAAAACATTACCTCAACAATACACAAAAAGGTCCAGTGCCCTGGAGTAGGTGTCATTAAGGTTTATGTTGTGACTTATCGAGTTATGCGATCTTATCGTAAATTATACCATTGTGTAGGCACAGCATTGCTCTTTAAAATGATATATCACATAAATGCATTTACATGTGGAATATTGAAGTTATTGATCAAGTAACACTACTTTTTTAAGCACCCTCGTACCTACCTACCAAAACAAAGTAGTGTCACACTTATCCACGGGCCCGTTTCATAGAATGTTGTCGTAAGTCAGATTATAAAAGTTTCACTTTTTATTTATTTCTCCATTTAATCCTGTCTTGTAACATCTCTTTGGAATCGTCTTGAAAAGACGATTCCAAAGAGATATCACAAGACAGGATTAGATAGAGAAATCAGAAATTAAATGTATTTTAAAATTTTGACCTACGACCGTTTTTGTCGTAAGAAGTTTTATGAAACGAGGCCCTGGTACCCAATCATGCGCCTGCGAATACGCTTGAAACGACAACAACAGAAACAATATCAAAACAGAGCAAATGTTTGGTATTTTAAAACGTTTATTGAACGACAAAAATTATTACGCCAATCATGATTTGAATAGACAGTATTTCACAAAACGTATACAGATAAGACACACGACGAATAGTCAATGGTAATGTCATATACTGCCACCGGCGAACGTGGTCCAGTGGTAGCACACTCGACTGCGGTACCCGTACCAGGGGTCGTGAGTTCGATCAACCGTCGGACCAAGTCCTTCGGATGAGATTTTATAAACCGAAGTCCGATGTAGTAGGCAGAAACGGACGTTAACAAACAAAACAAAACATAAAATGCCACATGTGGTCAGCAGTCTGTTAACTCCATCCCTGCATTACCCCGAATATAAATTTTTTTTTTGCAAACAGTTTGGATCCTGATCAGACGCCGTGTAACGCGGCGTCTGATCAGGATACAAACTGTACGAAACTTATTTCAATATAGCTGATGTAAAATTACCTAATAGGAACCCTCTTATCCTTGTATTCTGTTTATATAAGACAAATGTACTCTTCATATGTACACTGTTTGCAATTTGTGCAACTGCAATGTTCTACATGCAGTTACTCACTAAAATTCAAAGTGTAAGGTATAATTATGATGATGCAATTGATAATGAAACACAGCTGATTGCATGACAGCATATTTGCTTATTTTTTAAAAGATCCCAAATACTACATACGTTTTCTTATTTTCTTTGGTCGATATTAACAGGGTAATCATATTATGTATACCCAGTGCATGTATATAGCTGTATTTAGCTGTCACCGGTGTTCGTTCCTCATTTAACACTTTTATGATATGCGGCGTTACAAAAGTATATATCGCATGATCCTTTTTAAACATGCTCACTCTGATAAACGCCCCTCAGAATATCTCCCAGAATTATCGAAAAATACGGAATTTTCCTAAAACTGTTGAACTGGATTATTTTAACGTTAGTTACTTTTACGTCTGCTGCATTTGTCGTAAATGCGGTTTTTGTCTAAATTTAGAACTTTCAAAAACATCCTTTTGCTAAAAGAAATGACAGATAAATCTTCTTTAAAAATTGCTGAAGAAGACAAAATTTTGCAGACGAATTATGCCTGGAGGTTTTTTTATGATTTTATGAACTCATTGACTCCTGAAAATGTTAATGGTCAACCCCAGTTTCCAATTAAGTCTTGTTCATTTACGACCATTTAAGGATGTTTTCTGCGATATATTGCAAAATGACAAACCGTGCAGACCCTGACCAAAGGGCCTTAACAGGTGACCTCTCATCATGGTCTACACTGTTTGTATAGGACAAGTTTACTCGTCACATGTACACGCTAAAAAGTTGACAAGTTAATGCCTTGTAACGCATAAATATGCCTCGTTAAAAATAATACAATAATAAAGAGTATATACGTCCTATGCAAACATTGCTTAAGATACTTTTGTTCTTGCAAATTGCTGCATCCCGGTTGGTATTGTTATATTGTTGTTAACCCTTATCCTGCGGCGATGTCGTCTGCTTCGAAATTGTCGTCTGCAAAGTTTGTTAAATAAATATATTTACATTTTTTAAGTAAAGAAGCCTTAAGAAGAGTGCCAAACAGTTTGGATCCAGATCAGACACCGCGTTACGCGGTGTCTGATCTGGATCTAAACTGTTTGCAAAAATCAATAAAGTCGCGACCAGCAGGCAAAGGGTTAATTACTTATTTTGTATGGAAATGCCTTTTTTATGTACTTGTACTCGTATATATGTTGAGAGCCTCATGGAAGATTGGTATTTACCAAATAAGCTCTCTCGTTAAATAAAGTCTTTATTATTGTAGACCAATATCAAAAGGCCTCTAAAGAAGCCCTCTGATCAGGGTCTGCAGTGTTTATCATTTTACATACATTGATAAAACAAAACATAAAAACGAACTTAATTGAAAACTGGAATCATTCATTTAATGTATCCCGGGAGAATAGTTTAACCCATTACTCCATAAATTCGCATTTTACATCTATAATTTATTCATCCACTGAAGAAAATAGTTTCAACTTATAGTCATGAATATCTAGCTTAGGAAATAGTTTCTACAATCTAACAGACAGGAGCTTAAAACAGACTGACAGTCAAACAAAGTGGTCATTAAGGCGCATTCTACTTTAATTTCATCCTGCTTTAACCTATACACCAATAAAGCTTTTAATGCACAGCTCCAATTTCCAATTTAATCTAGTTCCATTTTGACTGTTTATGGTTGATTTTAACAATATTCTGCAAAATGACAAACACTTCAGACCCTAATCAGAGGACTCATACAGAAGCTCTCTGATCAGTGTCTGTACTATTTGCAACGAACAAGTGAACTCTTCACAGGTACATTGTTTGTAAACGAAGAGTGTACTAGTCGCTTGTGTTGAATATGTCAAGTGGTCAGCTGTCTTCCAAACAAGAAACAGGCTACATGTATTGGGTAATGGATTAACCAATTTAAGCATAATGTCTATCAAAGGGAACTTTGGCAAACAGTGTAAACCCTGAAGAGACGCAGTGTCACGCGTTACGAGGTGTCTCATCAGAGTCTGCCCTGTTTGGTATTGCATATGAAATGTTCTACTGTAAGGAAAAACATATACATAGTGTCCTTAAAGACATCTCCTGACGACCTTTTGGTCATAACGCATTGCCAGATTATTTACTGTCAATTTCCTTGCAAAAAGCATTGGTCTTGTGCATATTGAACCATTGAATCGTCTTATGTGAGACCGGACCTTTATATTTGATAGTTTGGTTAGAAATAACCATTGAACATCACTAGAGCATGAGTATAATCTGGACCTCACCAGGTAAACTGAGATTGTTTTGCACGTGCTTTACAGTTACATTGACACCTCCAGAACAATATGCTGGTGGTCCCTCAATGTACTGAGGAAAAGTCTTTAAATGACCATTGTTTGTCATTTATAAAATCTCCCAGCAATCACATAGGGAGAGCTCATTGCAATATCCAGGCATAAATTGGTTAAGAAATATCAAAAGTCGCCGTTAAAAATCAGTAGGTATTGTAGTAAGTGTAATCTTCGTCGTCACTGGAATCTGCCAGAGCGGCATCTATACCCCTCGTCAGTGCCACCCATCGCCGTTGTCTCTCTTTCTTGGAAAGTGGTAGTTGTGTGGCATCATCACGCTCTTTCATTTTCTCAAGTTCTCTTATGAATCTTTTAACGCGCGAGTCTAAAGGGTCTCTAAATGTGGTTTTGATTTTGAGAATAGTTTTCATGAGATCGCCTAAATCCGTTGGTTGCAGGTCGACATCTTTATGTTGTAAGCTAACGCCTCTATATGTCAGCTCCTCCTCGTCATCATCATCGTCGTCAGAAAAGATATGATCTCTAGGTCTCTCCTTCCTTTCTTGTAACCAATTAACAAATGACTTTCTACGTTGACCAATTTTGTCTTCTCCACAGTTTGTGAACGCTGGGTGTATCTCTTGTTTTTCTTTTTCTTTTGCTTCCCTCACATATTGAACGAACTGCTCCATTCTTTCAGCTTCGTCATCAATGGTCGGCAGTGTTGTCGGACGCATGCTATGTCGCATGGTCCACTTGGACACCTTCCGCCTCCGGAAAGAATTTTGCAATGAATTTTCCTCTGGAATGCAACTAGTCGCAATGGAATCACTTCTGAAAAGCGGCCTCTCGCGTTCCACTAGACCTACTTCGTTATCCAACTTTTGAAAAATACTCTGTTTTCTTGACGCTATCTTCTTTCGCCAGTTTGAAATGAATTTCTTTGCAATGTTTTCTGAACTGTCATACATTGAGTCCCTTTCAAAGATAGAACTCCTTGTTTCAGAACGTGACTCATCTCCCGAGTCTCTATTAGTCGGAGTTGGTACAAACGAGAAGGCATTAAGTCCAATCATAACGTCCAGCAGAGATTTAGAGCTGGGTTTCGGAAGAGAGAATCTAGTACGTGGTTTTTCGTCATTGTTATTATACATACGATTTCGCCCTGAACCAGGTAACTGCAGGAACATAGACTTTTTCCTGTCAATTTGTAGCATCTTGTTCTTTTCAGCCGTTGTTTCAGGCCCTGACTTCATCATTTTTCTCTCGATGTCCGCCTTGCTGCCCACGTGTTTGCCATCTGAATGATTCATGTGCGCAGGCGCAGTCTGGGCAAGTCGTATCTTCCGGCGTCGTTCTTTTCGAACTTTCGGCGGAGGTGTGATGGATTCCAAATCATCTTTACGAAGCAATCTGGAAAAATACAAATATAGACAGTTATTTTATCGGACAAACAGAATACCTGTCAAAATTTCTTCTAGATTAATTCACTACCTCAGGGTTTATTAGTGTGCCATTTAACCCATTTATGTAAAGTTGATTCTTTCATATTTATCATTGTCCAGCTCTTCCGTAAAGGGCACCTGATCTGAAATTTCTTGTTTTTCGCTTGTCTTTGTTCCGTTTATTGGACACGGATTACTATTTCAAAGAGCCTTTTTGGAAATACAGCCGAAATCGAAAAAAACTGGCTCACTTTAGTCGAACCGATTCGCATTTCAATAGCTCAATATCACTTTACAAGTTGTACATACCCGTATTGCAAAGTTAAAACGAGATTAATATGGGAAATATGTGTATGTTTGACTTAGCCCTTTAACTCTCAATGGCGCCTTAATGCGCATTTGCAAATAGATTTTTTGTATTAGAAGGCGCGTACTGCGGCGTCTAATCAAGATCCAAACTGTTTGACACTCGTTTTGAAATAACGTAAGTCAGAACGCCTTAAATCTAAGTTTAAAAAGATATTGCAGACAACAATACTAAATCAGACAACACTATGGCGGTTAAGATGAAAAAAATTGATAATGAAAGGGTTTTGCGAGTTAATTGAGGTTTGACTAGATATTTTTACAAATTATGTTTATCGTTAACGTTTCTAGCTGAATAGAATGAAAACCTTAATAAAAGCGCGACTTGCCCAATCTTTGTAAACAATTTGGATCCATATCGTTATAAGGCATACACACCACAATTTAGTTATTTGCTGACGACATTCTGACATTACTTTAGTATAATAGGAGTTTAATTGCAGTTAAAATAACTGTTCAATCCTTTAAAGTCGACTTTAAAATAAATTGGATCCAGATCAGACGTCGCGTAACGCCTTGAGAATACTTCTCTTTAAGGAGCTATGTAACATATAAATGTATAGTGAAACCCGTCTTAACCGGACATGTGTGGGGACAACATAAATTTCCGGTTTACAGGGAGTTTCCAGTTCAGAAATTGGATACAGTGAAATAATGGATCGTATAACAAAACAAAATTTTCCTCATCTCTAATTAATGTATAGTAAAAATTATCGAATATAACGATATGTTGATATAACGAACCATCGAATACCCCAGAGGACTTCATTATAGTAAAGCTTTACTGTAATTAGATGCAGTAAAATCTCTTAATTACGACCACAAAATTGTGTCAGTTATAAGATGTTTACGACAAGTGACTGCTTAAAGCAAGACGACAGTAAAACAAAAAGCTCCTTTAGGAGCTTTCTGTTTTTCTGTCACCTTGCTTTAAGCTGTCATCTGTCTTTAATTACACGAATTAGCATTCGTTCAGTGGTCGTAAAAAGGAGGCTTTACTGCAATTGTAAAGATAATCTTTTGTGATTTAACTTATTCTTGTGTCAGGGTAAGCAGTAAACAGTTCATTATTTTTGATTATTATTTTTATGTAAAACTAATTGAATAATAGGCATGTCTCACTCTAAGAACTGTTTGTCTCACGTGGATATACACTGTCTGAAAACAAACATGTTTATTTGCTTCCCGCATTTAGAGTGTAAACGAGGGCCACAGTTTCAAGGAGAAGAAAACAGTTTAGCCTTTAACAATTTCATGATCAAATTATTCGGGAGATTGTTACCCCTTTACCGTTTTAATGTCGTCTGCTTCATTATTGTTGTCTGCAAGACACGTTTCAAAGTTAGATTTAAGGTTTTATGATTTAATAAATATCTATAAAAGTGTCAAACATTGTGTGTCCTGATCAGACGCCGCGTTACGCGGCGTCTGATCAGGACCCAAACTGTTTGCAAACGCGCTTTAAGGCGTCATTGAGAGCAAAAGGGTTAATACGATAGGCAATTTTAATTCGCAGCAATCTTCGTTTTTAGCCCTTTTCAGTGTAGATTTATTTCCAAATTATTTTTGGAATTGCCTTTAGGGTATCAAACAGTTTGGATCCAGATGAGACGCCAAGTAACTTGGCGTCTCATCTGGCTCCAAACTATTTGCAACGGTTATCACATATTCATTTAAAACATGTTAGAGATAAATAGCTTTCCTTATTAATTGGCCTTGTTCCAGCAGCCAAAGTCATGGTATTAGGTGAATGCAAACTTTTCTCACGGAGGGTATAGTGTAGTTATAAACTACATGTTTGTAGTGAACCACAACTTAATCCTGGCTTAATACATGAAATCTTTTGGATTATGCGATCTATGGGTTTGGCCAGTACTTCGATTAATTAATCTTTAAGTCATTTATCTTGGGCATAGAATGTAGTTAATGAAGTTATGTATGGGCAAATTGGAGAACGGTGGAGACGACGTTTTTGTTTCCAAACTGAAATGGTTTTATGCTAAATCAAGTACCTCCTTTGACAACACTATGAAGTTAGATCAACCGCTTATGAATTCCAAATTGTTTGCCGCTCATGCTTAAAAAACTAAACTAAAGAACAACTTTTGGACAATTCTGATATTTCATGTTTATCTTGGTGGCAAACAGTTTGGAGCCTGATCAGACGCCGGGTTACCCGGCGTCTGATCTGGCTAAAAACTGTTTGCACTGCAAATAATAGTTTTAGCGTAAACGCGTTTATTGGGAAAGAATAATAAATTCTCCACTGTACATGTACAAGGCATTTGACGCTTCGATTAATTAATCTTTAAATCATTTATCTTGGGGATAGAATGTAGTTAATGAAGTTATGTATGGGCAAATTGGAGAACTAAAACAAATAGTTCCACTGTATACAATGTATACCGGTAGTCGTAAATATGTAACAAAAGAAACAATTTCTATATCCTTACAGATGGTACTTAAAGCAGGCTGAACGTGAAGAAAAATGCTCCATAAGGGGCTTTCTGTTTTACTTTCAGACTGTTATAAGCAATAACCGGTCTTCAAAATACAGAAAACAAGCTAGGGGGGAAATGTTTAACACATTGAGCCCTAGCGACAAGTAAACACGTCCTTAAAAGTGTATCTGGAATAAAACACTTGCCCTTTGTAAACAATGTAGGCCCAGATTAGATTTAAAGGAGCCCTCTGATTAGGGCCTGTACTGTTTGTAATTTTGCAATAAAATGATAAAAACGGCTGTAAAACTGTAAATACATGTAGTTAAAATGGACTAGACTTTTTGGTACGAGAATTGTTCGTTCGTTAGATGTTTCAGGCGTGAACGAGTTAAAGAATGCAGTTGCTTCAGTACATGTGCAACTAAATTAAAAAAGAAATGTATTTAAAGTAATTGTCCAGAATAAGACATACTCCTAAATTAGAATCTAACTTAGATAAAGTATTGGTCGCTGTTTAAACAAACCAGTGTCCAAGGTTATAAAGCTTTTGGGTTGAGTACATGTATGAAGTCGTTCTCAATAATTTAAATACTCAGATTTGAGTCTGTGCTAAAATTTGACCAATCAAATGGTTGAGAACAAGCTCAGACTCAACTCAAACGCTTTTTTACATAGAAGCGAGAAATATAATTTGAACCCATGGAAACTTTGAAAATGAATTTAGCCTTTATATAAGCTATAATTCTTTCATTTGTTGATAGGCAATTCAGTTTAACAACTGATTAACTGATTCAGGCTCTGTTGTAAATTCATTTCATGTATATTTCTATACAGTAAAACCTCGCTATTACGACCACTAAAACGAAGGCTAATTTTGTGTATAATAGACAGGTGACAGCTTAAAGCAAGGTTACAGTGAAACAGAAAGCTCCTATAGGAGCTTTCTGTTTCACTGTAACCTTGCTTTAAGCGGTCACCTATCGTAAACACCCTAATAATTAACATAATTTAGTGGTCGTAATAGCGAGGTTTTACTGTATTTAGATACTGAATTTATATAGGTTCTGAAATCTGTACCCCATGCAATATTACAAAACACTTAACGGGATTGAAAATAGATTTTATAAGATACATTCTTACATCATCTGGGATATATATTTTGGTTCTACCTAAAAGGAAAAAAATATTTTTCATTTGTTTCTTTTTCTGTCACCGGCATCTATAGATACGGATGTAAACAGTGGTTATCGTCCGGCGTAACAAGATAAACTAGGTTTTGCCGTTTCGTCTAGCATCAACAGCGCTCATTAAAATACAAGGATACTTATACAGTTGATGTCTTGGACCATTCCCAACTCAACAATATCAGCAAACCATATTTGACATTGACCGTAACCTAATTTGGACTTAAAATATTGTAAATAGGGTATTTCTGGGTTAACTAGATTTTCCATTTCATCTAGCATCAACGTTACTGACTACAATGCTTTGATACTTATAAAGTTGTTGCCATTACGAATTCGCAAAATTAGTATTATCCAACATTAATGTTGACATTGAACTTGAAATAACTTGGACCGTGACTACTTTAAATAGGTTATTTCTTGGTTAGCTAGACGTTACTCTTTCATCTAGCGTCAACACTAGATCCACTGACCACCTTGCTTGGGTCAGGTGTTGTCATGAACCATTACCAATTCACGCATACAACCCGTCCTTAAATTCTCCACTCAGAATATTATTTCCACGGATGCCACCGAGGGCATATTTATCTAATTTAAGATTTTTTTAATTGGTGGTTATACCTAAAAGCTTTATAGTCACTGCAAGATTTGAGTTGAATATTACTAGATATATAAGCTTTAAGGATTTTTAACAAGATATACACTTCTTCACTCTTGAAATACATGTACATTATTATCTATGGGGAAATCAATACATAAACTTTAAAGGTAAATGCTTACTCTTCAATTCATGGATTGACTCGGAAATTATATTCATAAATGACGTCATACATAATAATGGCGAAATTAATGAAAGTTTAATAAACAGACTCACAAATAAAAGTAACTGGATCTCTGAATTTATGAGATTAAAAGCAGCAATTCCGAATGCCTGGAAAAACCATTTTGAAAGTAGAAGAATCTATCAAAACACAAGTTAATATTAACAGAAACTCGTTTTTCGGTAAAAACTGTAATATCACTAAATTAAATAACAAAAACATAAAGAGAAAATTTGCTGCAAACAAATTTGAACCTCCATACATCAACAAGTTTTGGGCAGAAAAGTCGAGTGGCATGAAGTCTACCACACAATGAATAATGTTTATATCGATAACAGAATATTCATAAAATAGTTCCCACTAATGAAAACCTTTTCACGTGGAAACTAATACAAACGCCATTCTGTAAACATTGTAATGCAATTGAAACATTAGAACATTTTTTCATATCTTGTCCGTATCTAGATACCTTTTGGGTCAATATACACAACTTACTTTTAAAAATAGGCATTAAAGCGACTCGCAACCAGATGGTGCATTAAAAATAGTAATTTGTAAATATGTGTCAAACGCTTATATAAATGGTAAAGAATTAGTTTAGGATAAGAAATTCTGTTTAAAAAAAATGAATTTCAATAAAAAAAAATATTGGTCTCTGGTGGGATTCGAACCCATGGCCCGGCATTGGCGGACAGAAGGCAAAATAGGGGAAACCGCTTAGACCAATGGACCACGGAACTATCCGTTTATCTCGGATCGATTTAACGTATTTCAATGTGTTGCGGTCGAAAGTGCATACAACTTCGTAATTCGGCTCGTGTTTATGTCTGAGCCCGTGTAGAGAAGCAACAGCAACAACTATACCGTCTACTAGTCGGTATAGAAAAACGATGGAAAATATCTAAAAATCTAAGATTCGGTGACGATTCTTGAGACTTTTTTTGGACTGATCATATTTTTTTAATGTCAGAAGCCAAATAATGCCACAAATTTGCTTTTATTTGAGTATTTTATTTTATTTTGACAAGTACACCATCCGGTTGCGAGTCGCTTTAATAAAAAGATTACTATGTATGAACTCATAGTCGGATACAAAAAACATTACAAAGGCTATCAAGAAATTAATATCATTATAGGGAACGTCATGTATGCTATCTACAAAAGTTACATGAAAAGCGAAAGAAGGACAAATACAGTAAATATGATGAACATTTTATACTACGATTTATTAACTTAAGCAAAATGATACTCTGAGAAGAAATTGAAACATCCAACAATTCAAAAATTTAAACAAATCATTGAGAGATCGGAAGATATTTAAACGGATCTAAGTATTTTAGTATACAAAGCATGTATGTTTATAAATACATGTTTTGTATATGTTTCCTTTGTATATGTAATGTTTTAATGATTGTTATTCTATGTAAATAAACGGACTTCCAGTAGGTAGTTCCAAAAAGAAAAGAAAAAACATTATTATTTCCGACTGTTGTTTCTTTTTAATCATCTAAAGGTTTGATTTCTTATGTTTTTGTTTATTTTACCAAATTCTCTGCATTTTAGCAGTAAGATAACTGTCCAGTGAACATGTACAATACAGTCACTTTTAATATACGGGTATGCGCGCTTGTTAAATGACTGCCACATCTGCCAACGACAATGCAATATTTATATTATGCTCACATTTGAAAAGACTTGATTTACACCGTGGTTATTATTTAACAGAATATTAGACGTTAGTTTTTGAGACAGTAATACTTTATTCTTAAAAAGTCAATTTAAGTGGAAAATCAGTTGTGCAGCTTGTTGAATCGAATGGATTTGATTTGTTGTTTGATAGCGGTCTAGATTACGTTGTAGCCCAGATCATGTAAAACTATGTTAACCTTGAGGTATATTACTATACACTGCCGACATCACGGGGTATAGTCTGACCTTTTATTTGTACGCCTTGAAATAGAATATTCCTCCACTGAAGAAAAAAATTCCACTTTATAAAGTCATGAATATGAACCATGAGAAATGTTTTTCTACCTATAAAGCACGTGGTAGCTTTAAGCAAATTAAAAGTACAGTAAAATGCGCTTTAAAGGGACTCGCAACCGGATGGTGTACTTATCAGAATAAAATAAAATACTCAAATAAAAGCAAATTTGTGGCATTATTTGGCTTCTGACATTAAAAACATATGACCAGTCAAAAAAACATTCAAGAATCGTCACCAAATATTTTCCATCTTTTTTCTATAGCGTTAGTAGACGGTATATTTGTTGTTGTTGCTTCTCTGCACGGGCTCAGACATAAACCCGAGCCGAATAATGTACTATAAATCGCTACCAGTGAAGTACGTTAATTCGCTACCATATAGATAGAGAGCGCCAGTAGCCGCGTGGGTAAATGCGTTTCCTTTTTTTCATGTTTGTCTCCGCATGGAGGGTCACGGGTTCGAATCCCACCAGACCTTCTTCTCTTTTTTTTAGAAATGCATTTTTTAACAGAATTTATTAACCTAAACTAAACCTTATCCATTTATATAAGCATTTGATATATATTTACAAGTTACTATTTTTAATGCTAAATCCGGTTGCGAGCCTCTTTAAGGCGCACTCTGCTGTACTTTCAACCTACTTCAAGTGGCCACCCGTCATCAAAACAAGAAAAAGGGTTATAGGGTAAGGGGTTAAAAATTGCCTAGGCCATGATGTAATGGGGGTATATTTGGGTCTATTCAGTTTTAACCCCGGGTATAGCCTCGACTAGCGGTATACAACTGCATGTATACATGTACAGACTGTAGTGTGATTTTATCGTATTCCTCAATTATCTGTCAGAGAAGATACTTGGTTCACACTTACGTTTTCGCCTCCTGTGTTTCATGATCTAGATTTTTCACAGTTTTCAGGAAATGTTTGGCGTCTATTTTCTGGTGTTCTATCACGTTCAAATTGTTCCTCTGTTGTTTCTCTATCACTAGCAGTTGTCTCTTAAGTTTCTTGTCTGCAATATTATTTTTAGTGTTCAAGAATTTCATAGATCGACTGTTGGGTCCGACTCCAACAAGTTTGAGCCTCTGTATATCTGTCTCAGACATTCTTTTCGACTTCTAATCACTAATTGGGATAAACACTCTCAGAATTGGCCTCAACCCACTGACTAAGATCCACTCATAAACTAATCAAACATTTTAAAACAATGTTAAGATCAGATTTAATTTGTTTCCATGAACACATATTATCCGCTCACTAACGTAAGAAACGCTTCTCTTAAACCGAAGGCACGTACTTATGTATATACCGTATTGATTTACATGTATTACAAATGGTTATGAAAACAAAGCATTGTTTATCCGTTTCCGTCCATTACGAATTCAAATGACCAATTCTCCTCCATTTTCTTTATGTTGTTCATGAGCCAAAGTTTGTGCATTTAAATGTTAAGGTATTTAAAATTTATGCACATGTGCAGTCGAATTCGTCACATGACCAATATGCAGACTTTAAACCTCTAAGCATTGCATGCTCATTTGTGCTCTCTGCCTTTACTGTAAGGCTAAATTCCCCGAAACATAGTATACTCCGTAATTACCAACGCTGGCAGAAAACTTAATTTTCTGAGTTTCATACTGCTTACAGCAGTATATAAGTAAAGCAAAAAGTTCCTCTATGTGTTTTCTGTATTACTTTCATTCTGCAGATGTGACGCCCCGTCAATACGCAATGGTTTTAGTGGTCGTTTTATCGAATATTTACTGTTTAATACAGTTGAGAATACGTTATTCTTTCCCCAAATCACGTTAATGCTAAACCTCTGGTATCCATTGCAAACGACATGGAGCCATTTCGACTACAAGCTGTTTGTCAATCTGATAAAAAGAATCGACTACATTTTATTAGAACTGTCATTTTTGCCATTTAATTGCCGTGAGTATGTGTTTAGTTTCGTTTAAATTGGGGAAGAATAACGTATTCTCTACTGTACAACTCAGATTAGTATTAAAGTCCTTAGATCCTATAGTCAAGTTAAAATTTAGTTTTCATTACATGATTACTCCCTTCACTGCCTTACCCCGAGTACACTAGTTATTTGCAAACAGTTTGGATCCTGATCAGACGCCGCGTTACGCGGCGTCTGACCAGGATCCAAACTGTTTGACACTCATTTCAATATTTCTTCTGTCAAAATATCTAAAATTAAAATTTAATATATAACAGCAGACGACAATTGTTTAAAGTAAATGACGTCATGGCAGTGAAGGGGTTAAGGAGATTATCCGCAGTAAACGTTTCTGTCTTGGAAACCACTGATCCGTGATAAGATCAAGACTCGGGAGTTTAAAACTTCATTAGAACTATATTAGGAAATGTATAATAATAGCACTTTTCATTCAAAGTGTGCGGAAGCAAAATAAATTAGTGAATGATTGGGTCGGGTCATTTGGTAACGCATGGACGTCTTATATATTGGTTACATTATTGTTTCCTAAACAAAGGCGCTTGCTTTAAAGGGACTCGCAACCGGATGGTGTTCTTGTCAAAATAAAATAAAATACTCAAATAAAAGCAAATTTGTGGCATTATTTGGCTTTTGACATTAAAAAAATATGATCAGTCCAAAAAACGTCTCAAGAATCGTCACCGAATCTTAGTTTTTTAGATATTTTCCATCGTTTTCCATAGCGTTAGCTAACGGTATAGTTGTTGCTTCTCTACACGGGGTCAGACATAAACACGAGCCGAATTACGAAGTTGTATGCACTTCCGATCGCTACACATTGAAATACGTTAAATCGATCCGAGATAAACGGATAGTTCCGTGGTCCATTGGTCTAAGCGGTTACCCTATTTTGCCTTCTGTCCGCCAATGCCGGGCCCCGGGTTCGAATCCCACCAGAGACCAATATTTTTTTTATTGAAACACATTTTTTTTAAACAGAATTTCTTATCCTAAACTAATTCTTTACCATTTATATAAGCGTTTGACACATATTTACAAATTACTATTTTTAATGCACCATCTGGTTGCGAGTCGCTTTAAAGTAATTTCGATTGCAAACAGTTTGAAGTCAGATATGACGCCAGGAAACCAGGTGTCTGACCAGGCTCTAATCTGTTTATCACATAAAAAAATCTTCAGAATGTTCAAAGAGCTGCAACTATTTCAATGAAAAGTAACAATATGCCGGTAATGATTTTTCTACATTTGAAAGAAGGGGACGTATAAATGGTTTTGCTTAATACTTATGTCAGAAGAGTTACCTTGTTGTTGGATTAATCTGCACACATGTGTGGTTATCTGGTGTTCCCCAGAGTTCAGTTTTAGGCCTGACACGTTTTCTCACATTTGTTATTGTCAAATATAATACAATATCAAGTTGTCGAGTTCACATACTGTATAATTCTATCTAAAACGTGGCGAAGTTTCTGTCACCATACTGCTTCCAAGGGAAAGTTTGTTGAATAAACCGGAAATAGGTCAACAAATGAGCCATGCCATGAGAACACCTGCCCTGTTGCATTGCAAACAGTGTAGATCGAGGCCAGCCACCGCGTCTAAGACGCGGCGGCTGGCCTTGATCTACACTGTTTAACACGCGTTATAATCTAACGCATTGTATTTAGCATTATTATCTACGGTATTTGGCAGTGTAGACATTATCAGATGCAGAGCCTGTGATGGCAATGGTGCTTGGTCTGTACAATGTTTGAAATGCAATGCAATAAGGCAGGTGGCACGGCTCAAATTATTTCACACTTTCGTGTTAAAATAGTAAGATAAAACCAATAGATCTCCGTGGATTGGACATTTTACTGTTTTTATGATTGAATTACATGTATGTAGATAATATATGATAAACTATTGAATGTCACGGAGTACACATTGTAGTTTGTGAGTTAACATGTTATACCTGTTATACATATAGCAACATCCCTAATAGTGCGCTCACATTTGCTCTACGGCGGCCGTACGGCGGCCGCAGAGACGTGAAATCGAGATAATCTTACGGCGGCCGTAGAGATTCTACGGCGGCCGTGCGGCGGTCGTACGGCAGCCGCACGGCATATCCCAATATCTTACAGGCCGTAGAGGTCGCCGTAGAATTATAACGCGGAGTTATAACATTTTTTCATTTCTACGGCGGCCGTAGAAACACACGATGCAGAGTGGTTCTACGGCTGCCGTACGGCAGCCGTGCGGCCGCCGTAACTCGATGGTCAATTTCCCTATTGAGCATTTGTACTTTTGATCATATATGTAAAACATGAATATTATCTAAAAATGGATTTAGATGTTCTTAAATGCTGTCCAAATGTGTCCTTTGAGTTCATGTTGTTGCTGGACTGATATAAGTTGTGTGAACATGTAGCAAAACCAAGCTGTGTAGCAGAAGCAGCATTTTGGTTGCAAGGTATCTGGTGGGACTTCCACGGCTGCCGTACGACGGCCGTACGTTGGCCAAGATTTTTTAACCCCACCAAAATAAAATCTCGCCGCGCGGCAGCCGCAGCAAATGTGAGCGCAACACACGGCGGCCGTAGGAATTCTGCGGCGGCCGGGGAATTCCTACTCGCCGTAGAAATGATTAGCCGTGCGGCCGCCGTACGGCAGCCGCAGCAAATGTGAGCGAGGCATAAGTGCGACTGAAGGGTTGATCGACCGAGTCATTGAAACCCCATATACAGCTGTATGTCCTTAAAATGTTTGTCAATGGCCATTCTTGAGTTCAATTATAGTATCCTTTTCTACGTTTTCGTTCGGGAGTTGGCTATGTATTTCACTCTTGTTTAAGAAGTTAATGCGTATATTCAACCTGTTTCCTGATTTATTAAGTTTTAAAGGAATTTCCTCTGGTCACCGTGGTAATAAGAATAAATAACCTGTCCTGTTGACATACATGTATAATCATACCCAATGTCATATTTGTCTTCTTTACTGCTTTAATCGTTACGTGGTTGATTTTAAATATGTCTCTTTGCCGTTGTACATCATGTCATATATGTATTACCTATTTTAGAGCATATTTTCCGGTTCGCATTATAATGCCAACTGCTCGCTTTCCTTATTTATCACACTGTAAATAAATGGCATCCGTACTAGTTATCTACTAATGGGGTGTCATATTTGCCTTTCGGTGTTTCAAATTGCTTGTTTGTGTCCGTGTAAATGAATCGTTGGAAATCGAACATTCATTATAGTACATGTAAATACATGTAGTTTGTAATGTTAGAGGATGTTCCGAAGGAATCATACCGTATACCCAATGCCCCTCCCCGTCAATATCTACCAGAACAAAATAAAAAGTTTACGCGGCGTCTGATCAGAATCAAAACTGTTTGCGACTTGTTTTGAAATTACGTCAGTTATACTGCCTTAAATCTAATTTAAAACGATATTGCAGACAACGTTATTAGAGCAGACGACATTGAAACGGTGTAGGGGTAAACACCTTACGACAATTTTGACAATGAAAGGGGTGAAGCAGACTGGATACTCTCCGCATTACATATAATTGAAGCAAGTTCACTTAACCCAGTTCGAGATATAGAAGTACGTCTACATATTATAATCGTTTTGAATACCTTGCAACTGTGACCACTCACAAGAATGCATGTTTGCTTTGCTTAAAGCATGTAACTGCTTACAGCAGTATGGACATAAAGCAGAACACTTTTGCTTTATACATTAGCTTAACGTTGAACCCTACATTGACAAAAACAGCACTTAATATACTCAAACAAATATTACATGTACAGTGCTCCACCTGTACAACAGCATCGAATGGGAGACAAATAGTGTGTGTGTGTCTGTGTTGTTCAGAGGGAGTTGTTATAGGGAGGGAGATTGTCTCATTTGCAAATACATGTAGCTTGAATCAAAACCAGACACCGCGTAATGCGGCGTCTGATCTGGATTTAAGATGTTTGTCACTCATCATTATGCTTTTGACAAAATGTCTAATATGTGACCTTGAGAAAAACAGCAGACGACATTGTTAAGCAGATGGTTTTGCAACAGTGAAAAAGGTTGGACATTATTGTCTTGTTTGAGGACCAGCGGCAAGCGTTGTTGTAAGGAGGGAATCGTTGTTAAAAGAGGTGTTATAGGGATTTGTCCATTTGAAGATTTAGGGAAGGAAGGGCTATGCTGCCACGTGTAGCTACCACCATATGGCCGTCTGTAACGACAGAGATATAAGAGATATATATTTATAGAGATATAACTGTATATCAAGACAATATTTGTTGTTGGAGTGTGTGATGATATACAGGTCCATGAATTATACTCAACAAAATAATTAAAGGGGCAAAGGTATAAGTTCATATATCTTTTTCAAAAATGCAAACATTGTCAAGTTAAAAGAGTGAATGCGTGTTTAGATGCATTAGAATAAAAAAATTAAGAAACAAACGTCACTATGTGCAAAAATGGTCATGATTGAATGAATTGATTTTTGCACGATGTGTCTGCCTATTCTTCAACGATTAGTTTTATAGCTGTTTTCATGATATCGAGTGCATATTTGTATCTTAAGCAAAAATAGATTGCATATTGGTACAACATTTGAAAACTACGCCCCTAAAGACGTCATTTGTCGTTTTCCAACGTCATGTTGCGACGGAGTTAAACGTTCGCAAGGGTGGCGTCGACAGGTTGTGGTAGTTGTACCTGGACACCGGGATGGTTAATTGGAGATCAGGTCAAGGTCGTTTGCAGGTCATATTTAAAGTAAAGGACCGATGTTGTCACTTATGGCATGACGTCAATGGCTAAAATCCCTCGTTACGCTTAATAGTGTTTATAAACAGACGTGTGGTTACAGGATTTCTGTTCAGATCGTCGGGAATAGACTTAATGCTGCAAACTTATGAGCTAGAAGACCTGTCGTGTGACCGGCCTTGATCCCATACCACCGAAAACGTCATCTAGCGTTTTGCCAGAAATCATGCCATTTGAACGTTTACGTTTTAGCAACGTATTGTGGACTAGTGCGTCAAATTTCATTTTGGATTTAAATGACGACTGCAGACGAATGTAGAGACAGAAAAAACGAATATTTCTTAGAATGTTGTGTGGCAGAGAATGACCTACTTAGTCCGGGAGTCAAAGGCCGATATTTAGCTGAACCTGGAAATGCCGGATGAACTTTTTTCTCTGCAGTTTTCAATAGTCTAGGGTGTCCTCATCAAGATCAAAGAGGGTGCCCGGTGATATCCCTTGAGCATTTCTCAAAATATGCTAATTAAGCTCGCCATTACTGAAATTCCGTTATTTGGCCATATGTCAATTAGTATGCACCCTACCATGATGAAACTGGTGTCTATAACCAGGTTATCAGGGTCTACGAACATGATAAACCCATCATTTCATGAATTAATTGTTTTGGACATATGCAACTAATGCAAATTATGCAAATGAGGTCCGCCATTACTGCAATTCCATTTTTTGGCCATATGTCAATTGGTATGCATCCTACCATGATGAAATTGGTGTCTATAACCAGGTTATCAGGGTCTACGAACATGATAAACACATCATTTCAGAAAATTAAATCTTTTGAACATATGCAACTTATGCAAATTATGCAAATGAGGTCGGCCATTACATTACTTTTGTTATATCTCCAAGTATCAGACCATTTAAGACAGTCAACTGGTCCTCGCCTGTAAACATGTGTTTGCTGTTGATGCAATTAGCAATTAGCAAAGCTTGGGACAACATCGCAATTCAAGATGGCGTCCAAGATGGCCGCCAAAAATACGAAATATCACTTAGGACTCAGTTGTGGGTACAATTTTCCATTAAATAATTTAAATGTGCCTCAGATGTATTCGAAACACATAAATATATGATTATTGAACTTTAAATTCATAATAAAATCTCTTTTAATCAAGAAATTATTCAAATTGCCGCAAAAGAGGCGTATTTTGCGTTTTTTTTTCACATATGTGTGTATATTTTACTAATGAAATGCTACAGTTTTGGTTGATAACTCAGAAGCGGAGCTTTTAGTGCAAAAATGGTGCACTTGGTGAAGCAAGCATAAATGTCCACCAAGATGTGCTTACCTCAAATCTGTCGTTAGCCATCGGAAAAAGTCAATATGGTGGCCATTTTCCAAGATGGCCGCCACTGAGGGATAGTTCAAGTTAACCAACCTTAAAAGTCATTTTCACCTCAGAAAAATGGCAGTTATTTAAAAAACAACAAAAAACATGTGATATGATCTTCCTGATAAACAACGACTTATGTAGAAAAACCAAGATGGCGGCTTTTTTCCAAAACGGCCGCCAAAACCTGTTCGAACACCGTAAAAATGAATTTCTGGTACATTTTCTATCACAAAACTTTGTTTCCGAAGCAATTCACTTAAGCTGAATTCAAATGATTATGCTATGTTTCCCATTTGGAGCTGCACAGTTATGTACAAGCAAGCCCATATTTGTAGCATTTGCAGTGTCCAATGCATTGCTTCTTGCACCCGCACTTTGTCAGATGTTTGCAGTTCTCTGCTATTGGTGTCAGTTAGGTCCAACGTTGCTTTGCCTTGTCCATCCCCAATCGACAGGGCTTGCAGTTTTCATTAACAGTTCTAAACATTCTCCCCATATGCTTCCTGCTTGGTAAGGAGCCCGTTTGATATGTTCATGAAGTGCTGCGTGAAACTTCAGGTCCAGCTACCATCCATCTTCTTAAAGCAAAAGGGTCTTCTGTCACACATACATCCCTCCTTTTCTTTTGATTGTGGCATTATCCTGCTCATGGGGTTGGTCGATTGCTGTTGCAGAGAAAGATCGCTTCGATTTAACACAACAAATTTCCCGTCCTGAAATGTCTGGTTCTCGTTAGGATGCGTCACATCTAAGGTAAGCATGTCTTTCAGTTGCACCGGTAGCCAACATGCATAGTGGACGTTGTTGTTTGAGAAGAAGAAAGGTATCAATGTCGCTAATGTTTGGCATTTGAACTTGAAATTAGCTCGAAACGACCTTATCACTGAAAGACTAGTCAGTTCAATGAACCAGTATTTGAACTGTGGACTTTACTGTGCAGCATTGCCCAACTGGGCTGAGATTTCGAGCACTCTGTTGTACGGAATAGAGAGTCCATTCTCATGTAGCAATTCTACAAGCGCGCTCCTTCGAGTCTTCCAATCAACAGACGTTCCAATAAAAAATGAAAATGGTGGCTCGAGGTCTTTATAATGTATGAACGTGGAAGCTCCTTCTCTGTGCTTAGAATGACAGTTGTATTGCAGGAGCTGTGTCATTGCGGGATCTTTTTTACAAGCTCCAGGTTGCGTTTGCTACTTCACCTCAACTCCATGTTCTAGCATGTATACAAATCAATTAACCTGTCATCAACGGAGCACTTGTGTTTAAGCATTGACTTGAGAAGAGTTGTTGCTGCCTTACTGAATATCACAGTTTCAGAATAAATGGACTGTTTTAGATAGAACTGGGCGAGTAGCACTATTTCCGCTACTGTGGGCTTCCAAGTCAGGAATTTCAGCTAACTATCTTTATTTCAGTCTTTTCAAGTGGACATCTCGAGGGCTTGGTGCAAAACTATTGTAACTCCTTCACAATAGTTTTGCACCAAGCCCTCGATATTCTGTTCTTGATTGGGTTTCATTCGTAAATTGTTCAAGTCATTTCATAAACATTGTCACACAAGCATTACTTAACACATAATAATCAGGGTATTAAACTATTAGACCTGTGTAAATCAAACTCTTTGCGAATAGCAAACGGTAGATTGGGTGAGGATTTCAATAAAGGTAACTTCACTTATATATGCCAAACCGGTGCTAGCGTTATTGATTATTTATTATTACAAGAAAATGATTTTAATTTAATAAAAGATTTTAAAGTAGGACAGTTTAATGAATGGTCAGACCACGCCCCCTTATCGTTCGATATAAGCTGTAGTACGAGCAGTATACTCGCACTCGCATAAAATGGGATAATGAGCGGCGTGATGACTTTAGGAGAAGTTTCATTTCGAAGTTACCTTTACTGAATTCTATCACATATGAGTTAAATCCAAACTGCAAAGATGATATTGATAGATGTATAGGTAGTTTTACCAATGTTATTATGCAAGCTGCCGAACCTTTGTCCTATAAACAAAATATTATAAGTAAAAAAACTCATGCTAGTGATACTTTATGTAAGAAATCAGCTTGGTTTGATGTAGAATGCAAAGAGGCGAAACATAAATATATTATTTCTAGACAGAAGTTTGATGCATGTACAAATGATGCAAATAGAATTGAATTATGTAATAGCAAGCTAGCATATAAGAAGCTTATAAAAGGAAAGAAAAGGAAAGCGGAGCTGCGTAAAATGAATGAAATTGTAAGCATGAGACAGTGTAGACCTAAAGATTTTTGGCGATGCTTCTCAAACAAACAAAAAACTTTGCAAAACAGTTGTATCAATATAAATGATTTTTATGATTATTTTTCAGAAATGAGTTCACAATTCCCAGATGTTATTAATGTTGAAGCAGAAACCTTTTGCAGTAATTTACATAATGATAACAATGAGACTTCTCATATTGATGATGTAATGTTTGATGAATTGGATTATGTTATAACGGCAGATGAAATAGAAACTGCTATTCATAGGCTTAAAAGAAATAAGTCATTTGCAGGAGATGCGATGCTAAATGAATATTTTATTGAAACTTCTGATATTCTAATGTCGCATTTACTAGATATATTTAATAGCATTTTAGCCTCGGAGTATTTTCCTAGTCAATGGATGGAAGGAATTATCGTTCCTTTATTTAAAAAGAATGATCCAAATAATGTAAATAATTATAGGGGGATTACTTTAGTAAGTTGCTTTTCAAAAATATTCACTAGTATCCTAAATAAGAGGCTGTCAGACTGGACAGAAACTCATAATGTTATAAGTGATTGTCAGTTTGGATTTAGAAAGGGTCGTTCTACCACTGATGCTATATTTGTTTTAAATGCTGTAATCAGCAAAGTTCTTAATGAAAATAAACGCCTAGCTTGCGCGTTTATAGATTTTAAAAAGGCTTTTGATAGTATTTATCGAAATGGGCTTTGGTTTAAACTGCACAAACTTGGCATCAGAGGTAAAATATTTAGAATTATATATGATATGTATACACAGGTTAAAGCTAGAATACGTCATTGTGATTCATATTCAGACTATCTGCAGTGTTCGACCGGACTTAAACAATGGGAGATAATGTCCCCATTACTTTTTTCTCTGTTCCTAGAGGATCTCGAATTGTTCTTATTGGATGGGACGAATTCCGGTATATCAGTAGAGGAAATAAGTTTCATCTTAATGCTTTTTGCTGACGATATGGTTATTTTAAGTGATTCCGTCTTAGATTTACAAAATAGTCTGGATCTCCTTCAGGAATATTGTACTCTATGGGGATTAGAAGTGAACACAGATAAAAGTAAAGTTGTTGTCTTTAGAAAAAGGGGGCCTGTAAAAGATAATGAAAAATGGTTATTTAATAATATTCCACTAGAAGTCGTAGACAATTTTAACTATCTTGGGGTTGTATTTCATTATACAGGCACATTCCAACTCAATCAAGAAACATTAGCCGGTAAAGGTGTGCGCGCTCTAAATACACTTTTTGTTAATATCAGAAAATATTTTCTAAAGCCTAGTATTCAATGCGAGCTTTTTGATGCATTTGTCTCTTCGATATTGAATTATAGTTGTGAGGTCTGGGGATTTAGTAAAAATAAGGAAATAGAACGGGTGCATCTTAAGTTTTGTAAATCTCTTTTGCGAGTTAAACAGTCTACTAGTAATATGTTAGTTTATGGAGAATTAGGCAGATGCCCATTGTACATACATAGATATACTCGCATAATCAGATACTGGGTTAAAATCCTGTCTAGTGATAATAGAATTATAAAATGTGTTTACCAGTCGTTATTAGCTGATGTTGAATTAGGTAAAAGCAACTGGGCGTCTAAAGTCAAATCATTGTTAAATAGCACAGGTTTTTCATATATCTGGAATAATCCCGAAATTGTTGACTTAAAAATTTTCTGTGCTGTGTTCAAGCAAAGGTTAATAGACCAGTTTATCCAATCATGGTACACAACCATTGATACTAGTTCGGCATTATATTTATATAAGCATTTTAAAATGACTTTCGAATTTGAGCCATATCTCGACAAAATTCCAGCAAAATTTCGAGTTACTTTTTCCAAATTAAGGCTTTCATCCCATCAGTTAAGAGTTGAGACAGGCAGATACGGTAATAACAGAATAGAGCGAAATGAAAGATACTGCGTCATTTGTAATTCAGGTGATGTAGAAGATGAATATCATTTTACCCTAGTCTGTAGCGCATATAGCGATATACGTCAAAAGTACATCAAACCATACTATGTCCGTAGGCCTAGTGTATTTAAATTTGTCGAACTGATGAAAAGTAAGCAGTTTTCTACCCTTAAGAATCTATGTAAATATGTTTATGATGCCTTCCGCATACGTCAAAATTTCATCAATATAACTTAACTTTTCATTAGTTAAGGTTCTTGTTTTGTTATATTGTTTTCTTATTTGTGTATTTACGCCTCATCCTCACATTACGGAATTATCCCTCTTGAGCGACTATAGTCGCTGTTGAGGGGTAGTACCGTATATCATTCATATTTCAGTTTTTGTTTAACTGTTTTTCCGTATAAACGCCTAATTCATATATTACGGCATTATCCCTCTTGAGCGACTATAGTCGCTGTTGAGGGGTGGTACCGTTTATCATTCATATATCAGTTTTGGTTAAACTGTTTTTCCTATGTGCGTATTAACGCCTCGTCCATATATTACGGCATTATCCCTCTTGAGCGACTATAGTCGCTGTTGAGGGGTAGTACCGTATATCACTCATATATCAGTTTTGGTTAAACTGTTTTTCCTGTGTGCGTATTAACGCCTCGTCCATATAATACAGCATTATCCCTCTTGAGCGACTATAGTCGCTGTTGAGGGGTGGCACCGTATATCATTCATATTTCTGTTCTTGTTTAACTGTTTTTCATATGTATGTATTAACGCCTCATCCTCATATTGCGGCAGTATCCCTCTTGAGCGACTATAGTCGCTGTTGAGGGGTAGTACCGTATATCATTTATAGTTCAGTTTATGTTGAACTGTTTTCCCTATGTGCGTATTTACGCCTTATCCATATATTACTGTATTATCCCCCTTGAGCGACTTTTGTCGCTGTTGAGGGGTAGTACCGTATATCATTTCTATTTCAGTTCTTGTTCACTGTTTTTCCTATGTACATGTACTTATAAACGCCTCATTCTCAAATTACGACAATATCCCTCTTGCGCGACTATAGTCGCTGCTGAGGGGTAATACCGTATAGCATCTGTACTATTATGTTTCATGTATATTACTATCCCTCTTGAGCGACAATAAAATTATGCTTCAGTTGTGACTTCAAATTGTAGAACGAAAGTAATACAGAGGGCTTCTGTAGGAGCTCTCTGTGTTTGCAGTGATCAGCGTTTTAGCAGTTGCTTTTAATATCCTAATTCATTCTGATAGGTTGCGGTCGAGGGGTAGATCTGTATACATGTAGCACCCATAAATTATTTCCGTTGTGTCTTAATAATATGGTATGATCCTACTGGAGCGACACCGAAAGCAGGCCTCACATCGGCAAGTGGTCGTCCACTGTAGGACGATGTCAGTGTAGTACGCTTCTTTTGAATCAAGTAACGACTCCCTGTTATACGAAAGTAATGCAGAAAGTTCCGGTAAGATCTGTCTGCGTTGCTGTTGTCTTGCAGTGTCACTGTGAGAAGCCACATGATCTGTTAACATTCCAATTCATCCTAAATGATCGGTAGCTGCTGAGGCATATACATTGTACATGTACTTGTCCTATTGTACAAATCACAAATATATTCGTTATATAGTTTTCCCAGGGTACGTGAGGTTTTATTCCCGGCTGGTTAAACCATGTAACACTTGCCTTGCGGCTCGAGAAATGACTTTCCTCATCCGGGAATAAATCCTCACGTACTCTGGGAACAAAACTGTATACATGTAACTAATAATGTACGCACGCACTGACACACACACACACACACAACACACACAACATTCTATCTCTCTCATTTTCTCTCTCTCTCAATTGCTCTCTTTTTTCTTATACATGTACTCTCTCTCTTCAGGTCAGGATATCAGCATACAAGGACGGAACAGAAGAAGGTTATACATGTATAACATTTGACGGAACTGGTGCTGATTTGTTGAGCTGGTTTAACCAGAGTAAAGTGATCGCCTCGAGCTGGAATGACCTGAGTACAGTAGACGTAGAGTATTTCTCCTTGACTGGGTAAGAATTTCCTGTCAGTTTAACCTTTTGTATGTATGTCGATTTTCAAATGATTACGAGAAGCTGAGATACTTTAATAGGTGGTTCTCGATACATTGAAGAAGACTTTATGTAAATCTACATTTTCCACTACAAACAGTTTGAGCTAGATAAGATGCCGGGTAACCCGCTATAACGCAGTAGAATGACCCACCCGTGCAAAAGGTACCGGGTCTTTATACGTAGAGAATTGACCCCGTACCGTGAGGGGGTCATTCTACTACGAGTCGATGGGGTCCTTTTTCTACGGTCTGTGGTAATTTTTCCACGTAGTAAAATGACCCGGGTCACTGTTCGACGTAGTGACATGACCCATGGGTCATTTAAGGAGGGGTTAGTCATTCTACTGCGTTACACCGACTCCAAACTGTTTGTCACTGAGAGAGTAAAATAATTTGTCAGAAGT
Source organism: Gari tellinella (assembly GCA_922989275.2). NCBI lineage: Eukaryota > Metazoa > Mollusca > Bivalvia > Cardiida > Psammobiidae > Gari > Gari tellinella. Next base: position 59,905,453 of record OV277867.1, read on the forward strand.
GTCAACAGGGCTGCCATTTCTCCGGATTTTTCCTAAATCTTCGGATTTTTTCCAGTACATTGTAGCTTAAAGCAGGCTAAAACTTAAGCAGAATGCTCCTTAAGGCGCATTCTGCTTTACTTACAGCCTGCTTTAAGAAGTCGCATGTCAACAAAACAAGAAACAGTCTATGGGGTTTCGTAAAATCGCACTTGAAAAATGCAAAATTGGAAATCTTAGGATTTTTCATGTCAACTTATGGCAGCCCTGTGTCAAAATATTGTCATTTGAACGTTTCTGTGCAATTCGTTTGTGTTTCGTTTGAGCACTTAACTGGGGGAATCTTGCGTTTTCTCAACTGTTACTTTATCTGGAATACTATGTCCATACGCGCGATGCAGTGAAGTCAATTCAAGGATAATATAGACAAAAATCAGCTATGAGTTAATTATGGTATCTATGGTTTTGATGGTTGCAACCCCTTGGAACCATCTAAAGTCAGCATCATTTTCAAAACTTTAATTCAGTTCTAATCCGCTCAAAACACAATTACTTAATTATATTGTTATGTATCAATTCCGTGTTTGTGTGTGCGTTCGTGCGTGCATATTTTTTATGAATGAAAACCATATAAAATACAAAAATGTAATATTTATAATGATCACAAATATTGTTTGAGATATTGACCAATAGATATGTATAAAATCGCCTCGCTGAAGCTCGTTTCCGACTGCATGGGAACAGTGTATACCTAGGGTATAGAAACCCCATTCTTAATCAAAACAAGTGCATATCCATTTATCTGTCTGGGTGTTGGTCGCGATGGGTCTCTGACTTTCACTGTACTTCTGTCTATCTATTTCTCTTTCTCATCTCTCTCTCTTTCTCTGTTTCTTTCTCTTTCTCTATCACTATCTAACACACACTCACTCACTCAATCGCTCATTTACTTACATCTAACGCACCGGCAAACAGAAGTGTTTCTTTAACCCTTTCATAATCAAATTTGTCGAGAGTTTGTTACCCCTTCACTGCCACAGTATCGTCTGCCTCAATATTCTGTGATCAATATTGTTTCAAAGTTTGATTTAACCCTTTCCCCCATAGAAGCGACTTTTAGCGTATTTAATTTATTCCTCCGCTGAAGAAAATAGTTCCAGTTTATATCCTCATGAACAATTACCATTACAAATATTTTATATAGCCTAGCAGATTTTAGCTTAAAGCAGGCTGAAAGTAAAGCAGAATGTGCCTTAAGGCACATTCTGCTTTACTTTCAACCTGCTTTAAGTGGTCACCTGTCTTCAAAACTATGGGGTAAAGGGTTAAGGCAATATGACTGAAGCAATTTCGAAACGAGTGTCAAACAGTTTGGGTCCTGATTAGACGCGGCGTCTGATCAGGACCCAAACTGTTTGCAAACGCGTTTTATGGCGTCATTGAGAGTGAAATAGTTAAGGACGTTTGGAAAAACTACTGCTCTCTATTTCTTTCTCCTTATTCTACAGCGATGAACCGTCAAGACGTTTTGCTATCATATTAGCACCGTACGAAGGGTGTGAGACTGATCGTGTAGTACTAATGGTCGTGACGTCAAAACACTTTGGATGCCTATTTGATGATCACAACTCTTATCCAAAGATCTACTACGCCACCTCTTCAACATGGGGATATCCGAACACAGGAGCAGGTAATATTCAACGTGAAGTAGATGCGAATGTATTTCTTCCCTTTTTCTTTTTAAACAAGGAACTAAACGCAAAAACACTGCAATAGATTTGTGAATTGACAGTGTTTCTAAACTGTTAACAAGTTACAGTGGAGTAAACGTTATTCTTTCCCGTTTAAACGCAAACGTACGCAAACGCATAACACTAAAACGTAGAAAAGTACAATTTTTGGACAATTTTGATAATTCATGTTTAACTTGATGGCGAACAGTCATCTGTTTGCACTGCAAATAATAATTTTATCGTAAACGCGTTTATTGGGAAAGAATAACGTTTTCTCCACTGTACAAGAAAACTTTGTGGCTAACAGTTTGGACGCGTAGTCACTCGGCGTCCGATCTGGTCCTTAACTGTTTTCAAAGGACGTATTTGATGTAGCACGATCGCGTGTATTAGAAAAAGAGTACAGTGGAGAAGACGTTATTCTGTCCTAGTAATCATATTTTCCTCTACAAGCCTTGCGTCTACAGTTGAACCTCTCTATAACGACAACTAAAAATAAGGCTAATTGATTTATGAAAGACAGGTGGCAGTTTAAAGCAATGTGACAGTGAAACGGAAAGCTCCCGAACGAACTTTCTGTTTCACTTTCACTTTACTTTCAGCAACCACCTGCTTGAAACACAAACTAACTAGCTGAATTTAGTAGTCGTTTAATTAAGAGAGGTTCTACCGTATTGTAAAACAGTTTGTAATCAGATTAGACGTCCGGTAATCTGGCGTCAGACCAGACTCCAAACTGTTTATTAATTATTATTAATCCAGTAGTTTTCTATATTTTAGTGCAATCGCATCTGTGTGCAATGGTAATAATACATCATTCCCCACTGTAACGTATTCTCCGCTGTATTAGCCCTTCCCCAAATAAGCGCATTTTATCACAAACAGAGAAAACTCCGACCAGGCGCCTCATTATCTACACTGTTTGCCTGCTAGGCACAAATGGTTAAATACGCGCTTATTTGAAAATAATATATTTTCTCATTCTTACATAAAAATGAAGTTATTTCCTCTCAACAAATTTGGGTGTGGAAAGTGTTCATCAATATTGTACATTAAAGCCGCATTGTGTTTTTGGGAAACCTGCATAAAACGGTTGTTTGGGATCCCATTAGAACTACATGGGACGTGATTCTTTCATAAAAAGCGGCTTTATCTAAGAAATTCGCTTTTAAATTTTTAAAGAGCCTCCTTGTGAATGGAAAGAAGGACAACTCTGTAAATACAGGGCTCCAGATAACGGAAGTATTTCGATTACTAAACTCTTTATTTCTGCTTTTAAACCCAATGGTGTCATACTCATTAGATTCGTCTCGAAGAGACGGTTTAATCAGTAGTAACACCGTAGCATTCGGTGCTGAAATGAGTGAGAACATGTTGGAATTGTTCAGTTTATTCCTCTTATCTGGAGCCGGCTGAAATGAAGAATTTAATCCTTATTCTGCTGCTAAGACGTCTGCTTTGACATTGTCGTGTGCAATATTTGTTTAGTTTAGATGTATGCATATTTTTGATTAAACAAACCTTAAGACGAGTGTCAATCAGTTTGGATCCAGATGAGACGCCGCGTTACGCGGTGTCTGATTTAGAGTCAAACAGTTGCAACCAGTAGGCACAGGATTAAACTATGAGATAAGGTCACCACGTGTAAATAATTAATCACGGTGGTAAACGTGTACAATCCAATACGGGGGATCTTGCTGAAAATGACTGTTTCAGCCTTGTCTTCTCTCTAACTAAACCACCTATTTTTGGATCTTCACCAAACTTGCTATAAATGTTTATTAGTAGAGAATCTAGCTCAATTTTGATAACTATCAAAGTCGCATGAGGCATGACTGAGTTATTGCCCTTGAATAATTAAAAAAAATGACTGTTTCAGCCTTTTCTGCTCTCTAACACAAACACTTTTTATTGGATCTTCACCAAACTTGCTGGCATTGTGTATTTGTTTTAAATATAGATCAAGACAAAAATCGAATACAGCTGACTGAAAATCCTTCAAGAGGTAAAGGAGGTATGGAGTAGTCATTTATTACTTTACTTATTACCTACACGGCCAAGATGAAGCACATGCAACTATTGACCAAATAGTTGGCTTAAATAGAATAAAAACAGTTCCTATTACAGAGTTGACAGGGCTAAAATAAGTATGAAATAGCAATTTTTTAATAATTGAAGAACCGTAACTCCAACATGCCTTCGGCGATTTGGGTATTCGTAGAACTGGACTAAGTTTTTATCCAATATTATTTTCAGCAAATTTGAAGATCCAATTAAAACCGTTTGAGTCAGAAAGCTGACAAGCCTGAAGTATGCATCTATAATCATTCAAGGGCAATAACTTCAACATGCCTTGTGCGATTTTGGTAGTTAAGATTATGAACTTGATTTTATATTAATAAACATTTTCAACAAGTTTGGTGAAAATCACAAAAAAGTTATTTGTGTTAGAGAGCAAAAAATGGTGAAACAGGTATTTTTAAATACATAAAGGACAATAACTCAGACATGCCTTATGCGATTTAAGTAATAATCAAACCGAACCTAGATTTTATATAAATAAAAAATTTCAGCAAGGTTTTGTTAAGATCCGAAAAGAAATGTTTGTGATAGAGAGCAAAAAATGCTGAAACATTAATTTTTAATAACTAAAGGGCAAAAAACTCATGCCTTATGCGATATAAGTACTATTCGAACTGGAGATATATTTTATATTTATAAACATGTTCAGCAAGTTTGGTGAATATCCGATAAAAACTGTATGTGTTAGAGTGCAAAAAAACCCCTGAAACAGGCATATTTTAATAATTAAAGGACAATAACTCATATATACATTATGCGATTTTAGTAATATTCAAATTTAACCTTGATTTTATATTAATAAACATTTTCAGCAAATTGGGTGAAAATCGATAAAAAAGCATTTGTGTTAGAGAGAAAAAAATGGTGAAACAGTCCTTTTTAATACATTAAGGGCAATAACTCAGATAATCATTATGGGATTTTAGTAATAATCAAACTGGACCTAGATTTTATATAAATAAAGAATTTCAGCAAGTTTGTAGAAGATCCGATGAAAACTCTTTGTGTTAGAGAGCAAAAAAGGCTGAAACAGTCATTTCTAATAATTCAAGAGCAATTACTCCGACATTCCTTATGCGATTTTACTAGTATTCAAATTTAACCATGATTTAATATCAATGAAAATTTTCAGCAAGTTTGGTGAAAATTCAATAAAAAGAATTTGTGTTAGAGATAAAAAACTGGCTGAAAACAGTAATTTTAATACATAAAGGGCAAAAACTTAGATATGCCTCATACAATTTTAGTAGTTATCAAACTAAACCTAGATTTTATACTAATGAACATTTTCAGCAAGTTTGGTGAAGATCCAATAAAAGTATTTGTGAAAGAGAGCAATAATTGCTGAATCACTCATTTTTAATACAAAAATGGCAAAAACGTAAACATGCCACATGCGATTTTAGTAGTAATCAAACTGGACCAAGATTGTATAATAATAAACAATTTCAGTAAGTTTGGTGAAGATCAACTAAAAAATGCTTGTTTTAGAGAGCAAAAATTGCTGAAATTTAACTGTACCTAGATTTTATATAAAAGAACATTTAATGCAAGTTTGGTGAAGATCCGATAAAAACTCTTTGTGTTAGAGAGCAAAAAGGGCTGACACACCGTTGTGACGAAATGTGACTCATTTTATAGCAATCGTTCGCACCCGGTGATATTGAACCCAGCCGTTCCACGTGCCACTAATCCGTGTGGTAATATTTATGTCAGACGATCTACTTTCGGTTTGTTATGGTTTTAAATCGCTTTTTTGGTGATTTAGGCCTGTCTTCAACATTTCATATATCAGTTTGGCCCATTAGTATGTTCAAGCATTATTATTAACCGTTATTGTATTTCGCACATTAAAAAAAGGTCTGAAAACACAATGGGACTTTAATTCATCAAACAACTATTTTACGACCCCTAAATAATTCTATATTTTCTACGATGAAAATGATGTTTTTATATTACAACTAATCTAATTTAAAAACAAAAAGCAATGCAAATACAAATGTGTAGAAAACGATGTGACGAATAATTGTAATACAGTTAAACGTTCTCTATATAACGACCACTAAAACGAATTACATGTTATTGTATAAAAGACAAGTGATAGCTTAACGTAAGGTAGCAGTGAACAGAACGCTCATTTCTGTTTTACTACCACCTTGTTTTAAGCGGTCACCTGTCGTAAACACCAAATGATTAACACAATTAAGTTGTAGTGATAGAGTCGTTTTAATGTACACAAGACAAGCAGTTAGGAGCCTGGCTTAACGCCAGGCGTTTGATCTGGCTACAATCTATTGCAATAACAATTACCGTTATAGCACAATATAATTACAGTGGAGAAAGCGTTATTCTTGCCCAATAAACGCTTTACGCTTAAACTTTTATTTGCAGTGCAAACAGTTTGGAGCCAGATCAGACGCCGGGTAACCCGGCGTCTGATCAGGCTCTAAACTCTTTGCCACTATGATAAACATGAATTACAATGTAACAGAATTGTTCAAAAGTTGTACTTTTCTACGTTTTAGTGTTATGCGTTTGCGTACGTTTGCGTTTAAACGGGAAAGAATGGCGTTTTCTCTATTGTATATAAATGGGAAATACTAAAGTGTTTGACATACAGTTGGTAAATACGCTATTCCTACCCACTTTACGCGTTTCTTACGCATTAATTAACGCGTTTAACCCCGTTAAAATCGTTAGGCGTTAAACGTTCGTTAACCGTTCACTATTAGTACTGCAAATATCAGACCATTTAAGACAGCCAACTGGTCCTCGCCTGTAAACATAGGTTTCTATACACCAAAATGTTCGTTTAAGTCTGCAGATTATGAATTCGGTTGATGCAGTTGGCAAAGCGGATGGACAACATCGCAATTCAAGATGGCGTCCAAGATGGCCGCCGGTTATAGAGAAAATTCCTTACGTCTTAGTTGTGGGTACAATTTTCGAAAAATTGAACTAAATTTGCCTCAAATTTATTGGAAACATGTCAAATATGTATTTGTAACAAAGAATTTATAAATATTGGCATTCAAATTCAAGAAAACTGTCAAAATGGTAGCCAAAATAGCATATTTTGCGTTTTTTCTCATGATAATGAAATTTTAACTAATGAAGAACTACAGATATCTTGTTAATGGCACTGGTTTCTTTATACTAAAATGTCTGTCAAAGTCTGTAAATTATGGAACCAGTTGCTGCATTTAACAAAACTTAAGTTTAAGTAGGCTATTCATGATTGTTTTCAAGATGGCGCCAATTAGATATATGCACTTCATATATAAGTGGACATTTTCGTATATAGAAAAACCTGAGCTCGTTGATTCAATTTTTGATAGAAATGGTGTACTTGTTGAAGCAAGCAAGAAATTTAGCACGAATACTCCTAAGGGTTTATAGTTTTCAAAAAAAAAATGCTAGCTTCCATTACAATTCAAGATGGCGTCCAAGATGGCCGCCGAAAGTAAGAAATATCACTTAGGAGTCAGTTGTTGGTACAATTTGCCATTAAATAAACTAAATTTGCCTCAAATGTATTCGTTGCGCATAAAATATGAATATTGAGCTTGAAATCCATAATAAAAAGCTGTTTTAATCAAGAAATTATTCAAAATTGCCACAAAAGAAGCGTATTTTGCGGGTTTTTTTTCTCACATAATTATGGTTATTTTACTAATGAAATGCTACATTTTTTTGTTGATAACTAAGTAGCTTGTGTGCAAAAATAGTGCACTTGGGGAAGTAAGCATGATACATAAATATTCACCAAGATGTGCTTACCTCATATCTGTCGTACGCAATTAAATATGGCGGCCAATTTCCAAAATGGCCGCCACCGAGGGATATTTTAAGTTAACCAATCCTTAATAAACCATTGTCACCTCAGAAAAATGGCAATCATTTCAAACAAACCATGTCATATGATCTTCCTGATAAACAACGACGTATGTAGAAAAACCAAGATGGTGACCATTTTCCAAAATGGCCACCAAAACCTGTTCCAACACCGTAAAAATAAATTCCTGGTACATTTTCTATCATGTTTCCGAAGCAATTCACTAAAACTGAAGTCAAATGTAATGTTTTCACTCTTGAATTGCACAATTTGGTACAGGCAAGTCCATTTTTGTAGCATTTGCAGTGTCCAATGCATTCCTTCTTGCACCCGCAATTTGTCAGCTGTTTGCATATCTCTGCTATTGGTGCCATTGAGGTCCAGTGAACTATCCACATGTTGCTTTGCATTGTCCATTCTCAATTGGCAGGGCTTGCAGTTTCCATTTACGCTTGTCATCTCCTTACTCTTTGGGCCAGTTCCATTGAATTTGTTTTGCTACAGCATAATTTATATTGGCTGATCTACGGTGAGGACAGGTGTTTAAGCAGGATTGAGGTATGCGACCGTATCCCTAACCGTATCCATAACATGGTGTACGGTAGCCACTGAGTGAGCTGCGTTCCGTATCAGAGGTAGCAGTGAGGTAATACTTACTTCAAATGTAATACCCCTTTTCGACGCATTGTGATATGCTGACCATGTGAGATCCATATCTTCGGACAGCATTTAAGTAAGGCAAACACTTTCTGGCCATTCGAACTAGCTGTTTAGCTGAAATTGTGCACGCTTACCATCAAGGTTGATAGGAACGTATACCTTGGGAGGTTCGGGTTTGCCTTTATGACTGCAGAGGTAACATTTGTGAAGGAATCTGGAAGCTCAGGCACTGGCATGACTTTGTTGTCTCTTATTGTAAGCGGTTCTCATTTTCCACTTCATTGTCAGCAGTTGAGTACTGGAAAAGTGATATACTTGTCCCATGAAACAATGTGCTTGCTGTTGTAGCTGTTGGATTATGGTATATATTATCAATTACTGCTTTGGTGATTTTACCCCTATTTCTGAGAGCAGATGGATAGATGATTCCTTCATTTGCCTATCTTCTGATTACAGTATCGCCCAATTGGGCTGAGATTTCAAGGACTCTGTTTTAAGGAATTAATAAAAAGTAAAGTACATTCTCATGTAGCAATTCTACAAGCGCTCTCCCTAGAGTCTTCGAATAAACAGACGTTCCAATAAAAAATGAAAATGGAATCTCGCGTTCTTTATATTATCTGAACGTGGGAGCTCATTCTCTGTGCAATGGCAGTTGTATTGCAGGAACTGTATCATTGCGGAATCTGTTTTACAAACTCCAGGTTGCGATCGCTATTTCACGTCAACTCCATGTTCTAGCATGTATACAAATCATTGAACCTGCCATCAAAAGGAGCACTTGTGTTTTAGCATTGACTTGAGATCCACAGTACAAATGTCCATGCTTAGAGGGTTCAGCCAGGTCAACAGATGGTAGGCATATGACAGAGGTAGAGGCTGGAAATGAAAATCTCAATGTCGTAACAGACGTTTGCTACTTTGGGGACAATCTGTGGTCTGGAGGAGGATGTGAGCTTGCAGTTATAACACGCTGTAAGTCGGCGTGGAAAAGGTTAGTTCAGAGAGCTCCTCCCCATATTGATAAGCAAGTTTCTGCCATCAGCAACCAGTGGTCGAGTGTACTCGGCCTATGTAAGGAGTGTTATGCTCTACGGATCTGAGACATGGGCTGTATCAGAAAATACACTCAGACGTATGCTACAAAATGACAAAGCCATGATACAATGGATCTGCCTAGTCAAGCCAGAAGAAGATGTCCCTTTTAACTCTATGTTATCTCAGCTGAACATAAGAGGCATTGCGGAGACTCTCCAATCATTTAGGCTAAAAAGGCTTGGCCATGTAGAGAGAAGCCCTGGCTGGATTTCTGAAATCAGATGCCTGAACATCCCAACACAGCGGGGTCAAGGCAGACCAAAGCTATCATGCGAGGACCTTGTAAAACGTGACGGCGAAGACTTTGTTCCCGACTGGACAGCCAGGCCTCACCCTCGTTAGAAGGACTAACCAATCGCCTGGTAAAACTAAACTGGATGATGATGATTTTATAACATTTGGGACACTTACTTGTATACTACAATAATTGAACACCAAAAATTAGCTGACACTGGACCCCATTCTAAGTTTCACAGGAGTGACGTCACCAGTATGCCCTGGGTCTACGTTGACAGTCACTCTTTTTAAACGTGAGCTGTTTTAAACATCTTATCAATAAAGACTTACATATCTGTTATTACTAACAATTTGTAACCAGAAAGATAAAGTTGGTATTATTTTAAGTAATTCTGCATTCCGTTCTGAAAGGAGGAATTCTTTTGGTAATAAGGTTATATTTAGTTGTTTGAGCAACTTAATTTCTTGACTTTGGGACAGTTTAAAGTCATTTCTGATGTTTGTATCTGAATAAATGCATGTTTTATGCATATTTTTTCATCATTTGAGCAGTGAAAAATGAGAATTCTCGAATGCATACCACCAAACCTATCGATCAATGCAAGGCACATTCTGCTTTACTTTCACCCTGCTTTCAGCGGTAAATATTTTTCAAGATCATAAAATCTCTGCAATTTTCAATAAAAAGTGTTCCAGTGCAATAATGTACGTTTTTAAATATGAGTCAAGGATATTAAGAATACTGTGCACTTGAAATGTTGAATTACACCTTTAAAATTAAATGTACACATGAAAATCTGACATTTTGTACATATTTTGACTTCACACGGCAGCCATCTTGAAAAATGGCCGCCATATTGGATTTTATAGGTAGCTAATGACATTTTTGAAATCTATAAACCCTTAGGAGTATTTGTGCAAAATGTCTTGCTTGCTTCACCAAGTGAACCATTTCTATCAAAAATTGAATTAACGAGCTATATATGAAAATTTTCACTTATATATGAAGTACATATATCTAATTGGCGCCATTTTGGAAACAATCATGAATGGCCTACTTTAACCAAAGTTTTGTTAAATGCAGCAACTGGTTCCATAATTTACAGACTTAGACAAACATTTTAATATAAAGAAACCAGTGCCATTAACAAAATATCTGTAGTTCTTCATTAGTTAAAATTTCATTATCATGAGAAAAAGCGCAAAATATGCTTTTTTGGGGGCTATATTGAAAGTTTTCTTGATTTTGAATGCCAATATTTATAAATTCTTTGTTCCAAATACATATTTGATGTTTCCAATAAATTTGAGGCAAATTTAGTTATTTTTTTCAAAAATTGCACCCACAACTAAGACGTAAGGGATTTTCAGTATTACCGGCGGCCATCTTGGACGCCATCTTGAATTGCGATGTTGTCCATCAGCTTTGCCAACTGCATCAACCGGATCCAATAGCTACAGGCTTAGACGAACATTTTGGTATATAGAAACCTATGTTTACAGGCAAGGACCAGTTGACCCCCTAAATATGTGAGATATTGTCTCCCGTTTGCAGCACTATATGCGTTTCTTACGGAAATGGGTAGGAATAGCGTATATACCACTGGTATAAGGCAAGTGAATGCTAAAGCAAGAGTAAAGTAAAGTAGAAATGCCCTGTAGTATCTTTCGGCTTTACTTCTGCTCGCTTCTAGCTTTCGTTTGTATACAATAAAACTTATGATCTAATTATTTGCGAAACTCTACTACATGTAAAATCGTGTCTGGACAGAAAAGGTTTAGAAATCAAGAACAAACAAACAAACAAACAAACTTCTTTATAATCATACATGTGTCAATTTTCTTTCCAGGAATGGGCTTTGCAGACACGGTCAGAATTTCGATTCGAATTGAATGAACGCCACACATCGCAAATCAATGATTAAAACGTTATTTTTCTTATTTATTCGTTTGTTGAAAAATGAAATATATATTTATTGCAAAGGGTTTGGAGCACGATCAAACGTCGGGTAGCCCAGGGCTGCCATAAGTTGACCTGAAAAATCCTAAGATTTCCAAATTTGCATTTTTTAAGTGCGATTTTACGAATCGTACCTTTACCCCATAGCCTTTTACTTGTTTTGTTGACATGCGACTTCTTAAAGAAGGCTGTAAGTAAAGCAGAATGCGCCTTACTTTCAGCCTCCTTTAAGCTACCATGTACTGGGGAAAAATCCGGAGATTTAGGAAAAATCCGGAGAAATGGCAGTCCTGGTAGCCCGATGAGTGAACAGACTCCAAACTTGATGACATTTAAGAAATGAGTCTTAATTTTACATATAAAAAAATCGTTTTCAGCATTTTATTGAAAGTCAGTATTTCCAAAAAGTTTTCATCGTTCAAATTCTATTGCAATGAGTTTGCGTTTTGTTTGGTTTAAACGAGAAAGAACAACCTCTTCTCCACTCTACATGTACAACTGTGATAAGTTCAGTAAAGAAATCGATGGCCATCGATTGCGAGTTGACTACCGGGCTAAAATATAGTGGAGAAAATGTTTGCTTGCAACCAATGCGAGATTAGGTAAGATGTCCTGGTACGTGGCGTATTATCAGGATCCAAACTATTGGGCTCACTAACCTTATTTGATAATTTCTGTTTTCGAAAACAATAATAGACGGAATTTGTTGCAGAATACAATATTACGTTGCGCGAAAAGGGAGATAATAATAAAATTATGCAGGCACTGAATTCAGTTACATTTACTTCCCTTGGTGACGAACCAACCACACCCAAACTAAAACTGAGAAAAAAATCAAGCTCTAATTAATATAATATTGACGACCTATCTTAGTTTGAGTGGCAATCAATGTGTTTGACTGGTCAGATGTCAAATAAATGTGCAGGGCTGCCATAAATTGATAAAAAAAATTCCTAAGATTTCAAAATTTTCAATTTTTCAAGCGCGATTTTCCGAATTATACCTTTTACCCATAGTCTGTTTTTCAGATTTAAGACACGTGATGCTTAAAGCAGATTGAAAGTAAAGCAGAATGCGCATTAAGGCGCTTTCTGCTGTACTTTCAGCCTGTTTTCAGCTACCATGTACTGGAGAAATAAAATCGAAGATTTAGGAAAAATCCGGAGAAATGGCAGCCCTGAATGTGTCTGAATATTTATTCTATACTACGTGACAAACAGTTTGGCACACCAAAGGCAAGCACATTGCAGGAACTACTTAAACCTGTTATCTTCTAGCCTGTTGCTAGCTTTAAAGGCAGGTTCTTAAAACAGATTAAAATTAAAGCAGAATGCACCATAAGACACATTCTGCTTTAGTTTCAGCCTGCTTTAAGCCCTTACCTTATAGAAGCGCATTTTAGCGCATTCCATTTCATCCTCCACGGAAGAAAATAGTTCCAATCTATACAGTCATAGATATGTATTAGAAGAAATATTTTCTAAATTCCTAGCAGGTGGTTACTTAAAGCAGGCTGAAAGTAAAGCAGAATGCGCCTAAGGGTGCATTCTGCTTTACTTTCAACCTGCTTTAAATAGTCACCTTTTTTCAAAACTAGAAAAATACAATGGGGTAAAGGGTTAAGGTGGCATCTGCTAGGAAATATATAATAGTTCCTATGGTATATATATTCCTGACTGTAGAGTGGACATAACTATTGTCTTCATTTGAGATATGAATAAGAGAGTCAATATGCATTTTGATGGCGTAATTGGTTATACCGGTATTGGAAATTATGTTCTCACCTCAGTAACTTGACCATAAGAAATCATCACAATGAGTGAGTAAAGGCTCATCCGAATTAATAACACGTTTGGCGCATGCACAATGGGAAAGCTACAATTCTATTTTGTTTACACGGATCTAAAAATGAAAATGTAAAACAAGTGTTTTTCGCGTCATGAATATTTCGCGTAATGTGGTTTTGAATTAATTCGCGACATCATGCAATATTTCTAGCAGGTGGTAGCTTAAAGCAGGCTGAAAGTAAAGCATAATGTGTCTTTAGGCAAATTCTGCTTTTCTTTCAACCTGCTTTAAGAAATCACTTATTTTCAAAACTAGAGACGCGAGGCAACACATTCGCGAAACTATTGAGTGTCAGTAGCAACACCCTTGACAGGGAGTGTTCAAGAGTGAAAGGGTTAACCATCATAAGCCTGCCAAACACACATTATCCCATCATTCGAACATAAGTCACCGCCGAATTTTGTGTTGATATAAAAATCTAATAATTTCAGGGAATTGAACACCCTTTAGACTCTCCTATTTACTTTATATATAAAATGTGTCATCTTCAAGGTCAAATGTATCAATTTTTACAACCTAGCCATGCGCAACTCTATATTTCCCCAAAGATACATTCTTGCACAACTGAAAAATGAAGAATACAAAGGATATCCTGTGTTATATATACACATTACCAGTTGACAGTGCGATACAGAGTGATGTATTTAGCTCGAGACGATTTTGGCGGAAATAGCCGATCTGACGAGCGCCTTGGTGCGAGTCTCATCGGCTGTTTCCGCCAAAAACGTCGAGAGCTAAATGCAACACTCTGTAGCACACTGCCAACTGGTGATGTGTTTACTATATGCTTTGAATACACACCAGAAACAATTAAATAGTTGTTTAAATCATTTAATAGCCAACATTTATTAGTTATTTGAAGCAGAACAAGATTTTTTGTTTGCCACAATGAATAACGCGGCACCTGTACACGTACGTAAATGACGTCACGTTAAATCGAAAGCGAGGTCAGAGTAAAATACAAAGTGGCTGATACAAGGTGGCTGATACAGACTCTTGTATTTTACTGTGCAAATACACGCGGAAACGCTCGATATCATGCAAAGGCATATAATAAAAGAAAATTATGGTCTGCTACATTTTGACAGAGGCAGCGGCTAAAACAGTGACATGTCACTTCGGCCTTTATAATTTCTGCATAAACCCCTTCTAGGAAAACAGAAATGCATTCTTTCTGTTATTTGGTACACATGTATTACATGAAAAGCACATAACATTGAAAGTCTGATTACAAGATGCTATTTAGAGGCAAAACATATTGTCATTATATCTATGGCGAATAATTTCGACCATGCAGCACTTCCGATCTTTTTGGTTTTCCGTAGCCTTCAAAGATCGTTGTGAGTGTTAAAACACTTTCCATGGCTATTGGAATACGTTCCCTATTGAACTATTTTTTTGCGGCTTTGCATGCATATTGGTGATTCAGCTCGTTGTGGTAACCTTATCTCCAATAACCGGCAAATGTAGTTAAACTATGAAGTGTTTTGATAAAAAACAATCATCCCGACGAGCGATGCGAGATTGAAATACAGATTGAAATACAGTCGAATACCGTTACCTCGATATTCGATACGTCGATACTCCGCTTACGTCGATATTTTTCACCGGTCCCGGCAAATTCCTTCTTTATCTATATTTATCAAACGGTTAGTGATTTAGTTTCCTAGGGACTTCCCCTGTAACGATAAAAGTATAATTATTCAGGAAAAAGGTGGAGTAATAAGGTGAAATAAAAACTTCAAATAGCAAACAGGGCGGACCACGATTGGACTTCTCTATTAATGGACGTCTGATTTTGGGCTGCACTGTTTGAAGTTACCGTTACTTGTGGTGATATCAGAGTGGTTTATATAAGCTTCAAGTATTTACTTGGCACACCTTTATATAGTCGCCATATTATATTTGTTTGTTTATAATACATTTTGTATGTACATGTATGTTTATAACATAACTATGTAACGCTTAATGTTGTCCTCATGGGCATTCAAGCCCAATGGATATATGAAATAAACTGAAACTATATAGTAAATCCCTCATTTGCTCGATATTGTTTCCTCGATATTATCGGTTACGTCGATGTAATTTTTCAGAACCAGAGAATTTTTCTTTGAAACTTTGAAACTTTATTGAAATATATCTGTATAAGGTCCACTACCGTGGACAGCATTAACATTTATACAAATAGAAAACATACATATCAATAGAGAGGTCATTAGTTGGGAATACGCAAATTCATTTGAAATTTTTATAATTTATAATAAAGCCTAAATAAAAAGTATTTCTTATGAATAAACAGATGTTAACCAAAATGTGTTCCATATATAGTCATACATATCACCTGACAGTTTAGATCATGATCAGTTCCTAGGTAACTCGGCCTCTGATCGTGGTCTATGCTGGCTCGAGTTCACTCTTTCAATTTGTATATTGATGTGTCATAATAGAAGAAGAAAGCATACAGGTATTTACCAAGCTCTACCTAATAGGATGAATAACAAAATAAATAAATAAATACTTCATTTTTGCCAACAGTAATGCTGGGGTACCCATATGATATGCTTCTCACCCTTACGTCGATATCTGCTTCACCATGACCGCATATCGCACATTCGGCAAACATTGGATGGAGGTGCGAAAAATGGCTCTCGGCCACCGTGACTGATTGTAGCACCAACTGAGTGAACATGTCCGAAATTGCACTAATCAGCACGAAAGATAATCCAATCTTAATTGCATTTGATCAATATTATTAATGAATTCCCGAATAACTTTGGTTACGAAGTTTGCGTAAATATTTTCGATGACGATTCTGTCAAACCTGGGACAATTATAGCCGCGCTGTTTAAATCAGACTACAGAATTCTTTGTAGTGCAGACTGAAGGTGCCGTACGGCGAATAAGTGTAGTGAGATCAAACAAAAGTTACATTTCATTTCTGATTTATTTTTTATCTAAGTCAGTTCAAACACGCCGCTTCTGTTTGAAACGCCGAAATAATTCGCCGGCGTTTCGAAGTCGGACACACCCTTTTGAAAATTAAACATGTAAACAACTAACGCTTCCAGAGCGTCACCGGAAGTGTAAACAGTTCACTGTGTTGGTGTGATGAAATGTGTAAACCTAATTTTATGTTATAAAAATTGTGTTAGCACCCATGCGCTGGATGTTTATGCTGATGAAATCAGGTAGATCTACCAAATGTATTAAAATACGAAAATTGTTTACTCGCTCCCGCATATCATATCTAATAGACGCGTAGATTCTCTACTTTTAAAAATACTGAACACCTTCATCAATTTGAAAATTATGAGTTGAAGATTTTGTCAGATTCTACTTTCCTACGCATTTATTTTCAATTACCTTTTGAAGATTTTGTCAGATTCTACTTTCCTACGCATTTATTTTCAATTACCAATCAACTGTCAATAAACACTAGGATCAAGAATAACGTTAAAACTTCGATATGACGATACAAATCTCAAATGAGAAACTCCCATTAGCTCGAACTTAGGCTACGTCGATATTTTTTCACGGTCCGTTCAACTTCGAGGTAACGGTATTCGACTGTACACTTAACGAATCTTCTAACTGTGCACTTATGTATGGTATCATATCTCCGGCGCTAATGACCAGATCGTGCTAAAACTTTCAGAAATCAAGAAGACATATTTCTGATGGTAATATGTTTACTTTATTTATTACAAAACAAAAAATATATAAATTTGAACGAAAAATAAGAGTGAGTAAAAAAAGTTGCTTTCTCAAAAAGAGAGAGGGGACGTATACAGAAACCTCAGGTGCGATTCACTACTCTTATTCGCTGGTTATTTTAGATACCCAGTGTAAAGAACTGATCAATACATTGGGCTTCGGTTTTCATAAAGTCTTATCCGAAGGAATTGGTCGGGCGGGGGATCGATCTCACGACCCCTGGTATCGGAGTCGAGCGCGTTACTCTTCGACCACGTCCGACGGTGAGTGTAACAAAAAGTCATTAAAACAGTATTTTGTTATTTTAGACAAACAAACGGTTTTAATTCAGTAACGCCTTTGTCCAGCATCGTTTATACGAACAGCCTGACGTCGACGTCATATCGAAGTTACGCATATTTGAACGGCTATTAAACGTCGCTTGATCAAGATATTCGTCCAACAACATGTTTTCCTAATGTTCGGCTTGATAGCGAATGCGAGAGAAAAATATCGAAACAATTTCTCAACAGTTCACGACTTTCTCGTGCAAATTAACTATTTTGTCGTTTCATGGTTTACTGGGTCTTCAAACATTTTGTTTTTAATTTGATACTGATATGACATTTCAATGTCCGTCAATAGCCAACACGCAAACAATTGTATAGAAATTCTTATAAATAACTGATATATAGCGAAAAGAAAAGTGCACAGTTAGAAGATGTATACTGAAAGCATAAAGAAATGCAGGGTAACATATTTTGTAATATTTTGCAAACATGTTAAAATTCGATGACATCTGGTTAAATATTTCTCTATATCACAGTGCACAGAGTCCTACCTCGAAAGTTACAAAAATTGAATTGTGAATTGCGTACCGCTCTCTTATCACAAGGAGAGCACAAAACACTAAAAGCTCGCACAAACAAGGATGTGACTAAGTTTTTTTGTTTTTTTTGGTGGGGGGGGGGGGGGGGGTTAGGGGTTGCAATAATTGTTTTCACATATTTTACATCTATACACATTTCTTTTCATTCCATTATGTTATACAAGTAGAAAATACAATGTAATTTGCATAAAGACTCAATGGAATATTAAAATATATATATATATCAGCAAACAAAATAATATTTCTAACATACAATTTGTCTCTTGAATGTAAATAAGCAAAAGTACATTTTTATTGAAAAAAAGAAAATGGCATGAAAATACAGAAAGAAACATTCATATTTGCTTAGTTATTTATATTACAGTAAGTTTTATGTCTAAATGTAGTTGAATACAAGGTAAAGTACAGTGGAGAATCTGTTATTCTTTCCCGTTTAAACGTACAGTGGAGAATCTGTTATTCTTTCCCCTTTAAACGCAAACGTACGCAAACGCAAAGCGCTAAAACGTAGAAAAGAACAACTTTTGGACAATTCTGATATTTCATGTTTATCGTGGTGGCAAACAGTTTGGGTCCTGATCAGACGCCGGGTTACCCGGCGTCTGATCTGGCTCCAAACTGTTTGTATTGGAAATAATAGTTTTAGCATAAACGCGTTTATTGGGAAGGAATAACAGATTCTCCACTGTACACTTGTCCATGTATAAACTATGTTTTCTGTATTAGTAATGCTTGTTTAATAGCCCATGCTAGTTTCAATGAGTTATTTAAACCGGCTATTTACGGCACGATTTGCTTTGTTTTGCATAAAAATATATATCGTTATTACACCTCGCTTTGAGTTACAATGTTAAATTCCCATAGACCTACAGTTAACATTTTGCATGTCTTTTACATCTATTCAAAATATACTGTCACTCTTTATGATATTCTTTTTGTGACGTCACTCTAAAAGACATTACTTTTTCACTCCGTCCGAAAACGTACTGTCAGGATTGACATTGAGTTCGCTATTGGATACATTGGAACGTTATAAAGAGTGGTAACATAATTATAAACAATGTGACGTCATAGACGGCGACGTCGTTTCCCGCGTTACGTACATGTCTGCGCTAAATTAGTATCCACAACACATTTTATAAAATACAAATGAGACGATTCTAAAGTTAGAATTGATAAGCTCGGTGTAATAAAATAAATATTAGATGTCAGTTTGCGTGACATTCAAATTGTCAACCCTCGAAAACAAGAATGTCACCCTCGGCTACGCCTCGGGGTGACATGCTGTTTCTCGGGCTGACAATTTGAATGTCACGCAAACTGCCATCTAATATTTATATATTATATTTCTAAAAACAAAATGTCAAGTTTGAAGTCATTTTGATCGGTTCCGAAAAGTACATATAAACTAATTATCTTGATGTGTGGGCTATATTTTAGTATATGTTTTTACACAGTTCATCAAACCATCAGAAAGTATTTTGACAGACATATTTTTTTGCCAATCTTTTTATTTCATTTTGATCGAATTCGACAAAAGTACGGCTGACAGAGGTTCAGAGGGTTCAGGGATTTACAATACTTATTCAAGATCAAAGGCAAATACAGGTTGCCATTCATTTTGATTTCCATGTTTGTAGAACGTCTTGCTACTCGTCACAGGCAAACTGGACGGGTGTCTTGGTCTTGGTGTCCGCGCGTGACGTCACAACGTCAGGACAGGTTCTTACGTACCGCGCATTATAGTGCTGCAACCGAGGCCCAATATCATGCCTAAATCTGGCACTAACCGGTCTCCCTCTGTAAACAAAGGTTTCTATATATCAAAATGTTCGTACAAGTGTGTAAATTTTAGAACTGCTTGTTGCAGTTGTGATATCTGTGGGCCAACAACGCTATTCAAGATGGCGTCCAAGATGGCCGCCACAAACATGGAATATCACGAACGTACTACCTAGTCAAAGATGGCCGCCATAATAATAGAAATATCACGCACATATTAACTTTTACAATTATTTTCTTATTGTTTTACTTAAAGTGATTGCAATGCACATTGAAGGTTAAATTAGAGTCATACTGTTCACTAAATGTGAATAAAGTCCGTTTAAATCTTATGCTACGAACAGAATGTTCAAATATGGCGTCCAAGATGGCCGCTACAAATTTACAATTATCACGAAAATACTATCTTTAATTATAAGTGGTTTCTTTATTGTTAACTAAAAAGATGACAATGCACCTTTGACAGTAAAAAAGGGATATCTTATACATTTAATGCATATAAAGACAGTTTTACTCCTATTCAGTGAACAAGATGTCCAAGATGGCGACCAAGATGGCCGCCACAAACAGAAAATACAAGGAACTTACTATTGAACATTCGCCCTTACAAAAAAAGACATGTTATTCACCTTATGTGGATAAAGACCGTTTAATCCTTGTACTCATATTAAAATATTCAAGATGGCGTATGAAATGGCTGCACTAATATAAAATGTCAAAAAGGTACTTACTATTACAAATCTTTTCTTTTGTTTTAATAAAAGTGAAAACAGTCGCTTGTAAATATTACAATAGGGGCTTATTATTCATTTCATGTGTATAAACATTTTTTAAGCGTCTTACTGCTTTTACCCATACAAAAAGAGACACGTCATTCACTTAATGTGGATAAAGACCATTTTTAAAACCTTTCTGCTCCAAACTAAATATTCATCATGGCGTCCAAGATGCCACAAATATAAAACGTTAGGAGCATACTGACTCTTACAAATGCTTCCTTATGGTTTGATTAAAAGTGATGACAATTGACTTCAAACATTACAAAATGGATGTATTATTCATTTTATGTGATTAAAGTCTGTTTAATTCTTCTGTTGCGAACAAAGTATTCAAGATGGCGTCCAAGACGGCCGCCATGCAACAAACTATCATTAACATACAAACTTATACAATTTTCGATGGTTTGACTAAAAGTAATGACAAATGACTTTGAACATTTCGAGAGAGAGAAAGGTATATTATTATTGTATGTGAATCAATACTTTAATCCTCCTGCTTAAATTGATATATTCCAGATGACTTCCAAGATGGCCACCATAAATCAAAAGTATCACAGAACATACTACTACATTTTGTTATTACAGCTTCACCAACAGTGATGACAATGGACATTGATAATCACAAAAGAGACATAATATTCACTTTATGTGTATCATAATAGTTTAATCCTTTTACTGGAGGCAAATTATTCCAGATGGCGTCTAAGATAGCCACCACACCACAAACCTAACTATCACATATTATTACACTTGTTTTCTCGATGATTTGACGAAATATTATGACAATGAACTTTGAATATTACAAAAGAGACGTGTATACCATTGGCCTAATGTGTATAAAAACTACATGTATTTAAACTATCTACTGCGAACAAAGTATTCAATATGACCTCAAACATGGCCTCAACACACCTAAAATATCACCGTTATACTATTACAATTATGTTCTTACAGTTTGATTCAAACTTTAAACATTACAAAAGAAACATGTTAACTTACTGTATAAGAAGATCGTTTTATGTAGCTAATGCCAACAAACTTATTGTCTGCTAATTTCCGTCTTTGGTTAAAAAATATTTGTAATGTTGCCTGTGAGTAACATGGTTGAGATCCTCATGACATGCTTAGTTACTAAACGTCTCACTCACATTCAAGTTGTTTGCATATATATATTTTAAGAACCAAGGATAAGGGTTCATACAAGTTTTGTGCACCAACAGACATTGCCAAGAAAAAGGTCAAGGACAACTTGTATAGTCCACTTCAGACAGTTCAAAACATGATGGAATACTGCTATTAGGTGACTTCAACGCATGAGTTGGAAGGAACAACAGTAACTTAGCGAGATTCATGGATCGAAATGGAACAGGCAACTTCATAGGTAAATGTGAAATGCTTATTAGACAAGGTAAAGACGATGAGTTCATCGAAGGCGGTAACCTATTTTCACACAAGACTATCCAAAAGTACAAATGGACATCGCCTGACAGGAACAGCAAAAGTCAGATAGACCACATTATCGTTACCAACATCAGCAGGTTTTCTCTTAAAGATAATCGAGTGATGTGGTAAGCAGCCGTATTTTGACCATACCTTAGTAGCTGGTCGTCCAGTTGAGACCGGATGATACCAGTGACGGCGTTAAGGACAGCTACAATGTCGGGCTGAAGATCAGATTCAGTATTATTCAGAAGGGCACAGTTAACACTATTGGCAACTTCAGAAAAGCCATATTTGAGACAGCTGCTACACCATGACACACAGAAAGTACAAATGTTTAGTGGATATCTGGAGACACCTAGAATGCATTAGTTGAGAGGAAACTGTAAGTTAAAGAATCATTTTCTAGAGGCCAATTTACAAATGTTATAAGAGGGGCATGTTGCATGTTGCACTCGCAAAAATTTAGAAGGAAAGTTTTGAAATTCAGTAAGGTAAGAGAACAGTTTAATTGCAATGCAGTACCAGTATGTGCAGAGATCACTGCTGAAATTTAAAACATAATGAGAATCTACCAAACTACCAAGAAACTATAATTGTGCAGACCTGTCAGTAAATGACTTTCTTGCTACATATGAGGCAACAGAACTCTAACGGTGGGGGAGAACAGTTCTAATGTATCATTTAAAGGCCAAAGTCACACAATACTTGCATAAATAACTAAGGTGGATAAAGATCTTGACATTAACGTGGAACCTATCATATTACAGGAGGTCCCGTATGCCTATGTATGAGAAGTCCCTTGGAGAGAATGGAATGTTTGTTGGCTTGCTGAAAGTGGAGTATCTATAAAACAAACAAAAACAAAAAACGGTTATTGCTACTTATTCTTCAAAACAATTTTGGAAAAAGTGGATATACCAGATGACAGGAAGAAAGGAGTTGTAATGAAACTGTCCCAGAAATGTGAATCGGGAAACTGCAACAACTTAAAAACATTACACGTCTTTCTCTCACCAGCAATCTCTTCAGTCATATCATTTTCAAATGCGTAACTGTGGCGGTTGACACCATATTGCATCGAAAACAGGCAGGTTGTTGGAAAGAAAGATCATTCATTGACTGCATCTCTTGCACACATCTTAGAACAGTTATTCAAAAACAGATGGTTGATATATTATGTAGAACGACATCGTACTACAATCCAGCAGATACCAGGACTCTCAACGAGACAGAGATATGGTTCTAAGTGCGACTGCCAATAATATAGGTATGTACGTCAACTCAGAGAAGACACGTTCTGACGATCAATACCACCATCCAAAGTTACATCGAATCATTACTGCTGCTTGTCATGCTCAGACCAGTTTGGTGATCAGCATTTTAGGCATCAATGCCAAACTGAAAAAGTACAGGGCCTTATTTTGTATGTAATCGACAAACAACCTCACTGTTTTCTGAAACGAGACCTGTATTCTGAAGATCTTCTAACCCAACACCATTTCGCATGCGGAACTACTCAATCAGACCATCTTGTCATCAGTTAGAGAAACTATTTGATTACGATTTTAGTGATTTTTTGGCTATGTATACCGCATGCAACCCAACTCGCTCCACAAAGTAACCATTTAGTGGCCACCAAGGGGGAGAGGGGAAAAACTGGCGCAAAGAAACCTAGAGGCAGACTGTAGGAAAAGACCTCAAGAAAAGAGAACTCAACCTATCAACGGTCCTTCATGCATCAGCATTGAAACGGCCTCAAGTACCAGTCGACGCAGAGATGATTGTACGAGTATGGGTGTCATTGATCTTGTCACTTCATATGGTAAAGTGATTTATGTATTCTTGTATAGCATCTACCCGTAATACTGGACACTATTTGTTTTTATTGACATAATCAATTATAATAAGAGCAATACAAGTAACTGTAAGACTGACGGTCATTTCGTCTACCATTTTGTGTATTGAAACTAAACACACAGATAACATTGTTACTAATTTAATGAATAATAGGTTTATTTTGTAATATTTAAACTTTTAGTCAAACCATAAGAAGGCAATTGTAATACGTAGTGAGTATGTTGGTGATATTTATATTTGTGCTAACCATTTTGGATGCCGTCTTGAACTGTTGGGTAAAAAGATGTTTATACACATACATTACATGCTCTTTTCGTAATGTTCATTGTCCATTGTTCTCATTTTTAGCCAAACCATACGAAAATAAGTGTTATGCAATGTTCTATATATTTTCTGCTTGTGTCGGCCATCTTTGACGCTTTCTTGAACATATGTTGTGAATAAAAGGGTATCCATTTTGAAATGTTCAAAATATATTGTCATCTGTTTTAGTCAAACCATTGGAAACCAATTGTAATAGTATGTTCATGATTTTTTATGCATGTAGCGGCCATCTTGGACGCCATATTTGAATATTCTATTCGCAATGTAAGGATTAAACGGTCTTTATACACAATTAGTGAATAGAATGACCCTTTTGTAACGTTCAAAGTCAATTGTAATCAATTTTAGTAAAATCTTGTAATAATAGGTATGTACGTGATATGTTTAAGTTTGTGGCGGCCATCTTTGACGCCATTTTGAATATTTTGTTCCTAGTAGAATAGTAAAAATGTCAGTTTTAAGATTTTTTAATAATATGACTCTCTTATAATATTCAAAGTGCATTGTCATCGTTTTCAGTGAAACTATAAAGAAACGTATAATCATAGATAGTATTTTTATGATAATTTTATATTTCTAGGAGCCATCTTGGAGGCCATATTTGAACATATTGTTCGTAGTATAATGTTTAAACGGACTTTATTCACATACAGTGAGCAGTGTGACTCTTTTGTAATGTTCAACGTGTATTGTCATCCCTTTTAGTAAATCCAAAAGAAAATAATTGTAAAAGTTAGTGTGTGCGTGATATTTTTATGATTATGGCGGCCATCTTGGATGCAATTTTGAACATTTTGATATCTGTATAAGCGTTAAATGGTCTTTTTTCACATCACGTGAATACTATGACTCCTTTATAAAGTTCAAAGTGCATTTGCATCAGCTTTAGTAGAATAATCAGAACATAATTGCAATAGGTAGTATGTTCGTGATATTTCATGTTTGTGGCAGCTATCTTGGACGCCATCTTGAATAGCGTTGTTGGCCCATAGATATCACAACTGCAACAAGCAGTTTCATAATATACACACTTGTACGAACATTTTGGTATATAGAAACCTTTATTTACAGATGGAGACCGGTTAGGTGTCCAAAACGGCCCTCGAGTTGCAGCACTATTAAAGCAATTTTTCAGCTTACCGCCTCAGAACCTTTCTTTAAGACAGTAAGATGTCATTGCCGTCCCATCTTTGCACAAACTGTAAGAAAATGATTGCGAGAAATCGGTTTGCGGATTCGGCGCCCGTGCGTTGACCCGCCCCTTTCCGCTGCTCGTCGCCAGCGTTGAATGGATTGGATGGGGCACATGCACTCAGAATATATATATTTTTTGGGCAGTGGAGGCAAGTTGTTTACTGACGAGTCCCAATATTCTCCATATGATAAATCAGTCCTTAACAAAATTAGAAAATAAATATGGTCGAACAGATAGTTGAAAATGCATGTATTTAAATAATTATTTAAATCAATTCACTTGGCGACAAAAATATTTTAGTGAAAAAAGTCGAATAGAATTTTCGTTAATAGACTCTAATATTATGTTACTGATATCAGACTTGCAGTGATTTTAACTGACCATATTGCAATTTCCCTAAAAGGAAAACAAACAATGAAACGTGGACCAGGTTATTTGAAACTAAACAAATAACACTTAGAAAACAAAGAATATTGTAAACTTATTACACCAATTTTACATGAATGTAATTAGTGAAAATCAAAATGAAGTGGGAAACTTGTAAAGAACCATCCATCACACACTCAAAACAAATATTCAAGACAAAGACATAACAGACCACAACATCTAAGAAAACGATAAAAGTCTCTTCTCAGCGATATTAATGTAAATAAAGCCCTAGTTAATGCATTCGAGAATGAAATCAATTAGATATACATGTATTACAAAAGAGCCACTGGAGCACAGATCAGATCTCGTATACAATTTTAAGAAGAATGTAAAATAATACAAAACTATTTTCTAATCTAGAAAGATCTAGATAAAACATATCCACAATCACATCACTTTTACTTAAGGATCAGCATATAGTTGATATTGATAGAATTTAAAGGCTGAAACAAATTTCTATGAAAACATTTACAAATCAAATGTAACTAAAATGACATTCAACAATATATTGAAGGAACGGAATTAGAAACTACATTATCCAACAAAGAGACAAACATTTGTGAAGGCTACATCACACAAGCTGGATGTATGGATGCGTTAAACAGAATAAAATTAAACAAACGTCTATGTTTAGATGGTCTGACAGTAGATTTTTACATTAAAATGTTGGCCACGTTTATCCTCAATGGTCTTCAACTAATTTCTGCAGTCATCTCAAACGGGAGAACTATCGCGTTCCCAGAAACAATCTGTTCTCTCACTTTTATATAAAGGGAGACCCAGGAAATATTGAGAACTTCAGACCAATATCTTTTTTGAATATTGATTACAAAATCGTACCATGTTGTCCAGCCAAAGGATTCCAAAACATATTGCAAAAATAATCAGTTTATACCAACAAGGTTACATAAAATATTGATACATAGGTTATAATATATTAAAGGGACTCGTAACCGGATGGTGTACTTGTCAAAATAAAATAAATACTCAAATAAAAGCAAATGAGTGGCATTATTTGGCTTCTGACATTAAAAAAGTATGATCAGTCCAAAAAAAACGTATCAAGAACCGTCATCGAATATTAGGTTTTTTTTAAAATATTTTCCATCGTTTTTCTATAGCGCCAGTAGTTGTTGCTTCTCTACAGAAATTGAACACGGGCTCAGACATAAACCCGAGCCGAATAATGTACTATCTATTGCTACACACTGAAGTTCGTTAATTCGATACCACACATATATATATTTAGCCCGTAGTCGAGTGGGTTAAGGCGTCTCCGTATTTATGGTGTTTGTCTCCGCATGGAGGGTCACGGGTTCGAATCCCACCAGAGCTTCTTCATTTATTTCTTGAAATGATTTTGTTAACAGAATTTCTTATCCTAAACTAAATCTTTCCCATATATATATAAGCATTTTACATGTATATACAAATTACTGTTTTTAATGCTTAATCCGGTTGCGAGCCTCTTTAAGACAAATACAAGCAATTATTGATTATACAGAAACATTGAATGAAGAAGGTGTAATTTTATTTCCTGACTTTTAAAAAAGCCGCTTGATACCATTAAATGGAAATTTATGTATCACGTATTGAGAAAATTAGCTTAAAAAATTATTTTATTAATTAGACTAAAATTATTCACGAAACACATTTGTTCATCAGTAACATATAACGGATGGATACCAAACGTTTTTAATATCTCGCGTGGAATCTGACAATGATGCCCCTTATCTGCTTTACTTGTTATTATTGTAACTTAATTCATGACAAACACAATTAAATCATGTGAAGACCTTAAAAGCACTATAGTAAAATCATGATATAATTTAACACTCGAAAATAATGCAGTTTAGCTGATACTACGACGTTTTTCTAAATAATTCTAAAGAAATTCCTAATGCATTACAAATAATTGAAGAGTTTTGGAAATAGTCAGGTTAAAAATGAACAGAAATAGAACTGGATTTTTTGAGTTGGCAAACACAGAACTACTACTATATATACTGATGACAAGTGGAATTCATTTCAGCCCGATAATAAAGGCTTTCGGTGTATACGTTGAACGTGAGAAAGCTGCTAGTAATGATATTAACCGTTGAGAGGAAATTGAAGCGTGCCAAGAATTAATCAATAGCTGAGATCAAAGAAAATTTACGTTTTCTTGAAATCTTAAATTCTTTAATTCTGCCGAAGTTTGCCTTTCTAATACAAACTCTACAAATGCTAAGTGATGTCTTGAAACAAATAAAGCCCAAGTTTTTCACTTTTTTGTGTGGTTATAATAGTGAAACATCAAAAGAGTTAATAGGAAATAAAACTTACGGTGGACTTGATATTCAAGACATAGAGATTAACAAAAACTTTAAAACTTCAAGCGTCCAAAAATCTTAGTTCAGCTAAGGAGGAAAACCGGAAGTTCATTCCAAAATTCTTTTTAAATCAATACGGAGTTACTAAAAATGAATATTGACTCCATTAAATCACCCCCATCTGTTAGATATAACTAACAAGTTTTCAATAAAGATATTGTTAACATCGTTATCAACTTGAATAATTCGGGACCAACATGAATGCAAAAACCATTGTACAATATCAGAAACCATGTATTATTGGGAACTCAATACATAAAATCCAAAGGCAAATGCTTACTCTTCACTTCATTGACTGACTTTGAAATTCTATTAGTGACTGAAGTCAAACATAATAATCCTACAAGATTAAAATTGGCAATTCCGAATGCCTGGAAAACCATTTAGAAATTAGAACAATCCATCAAATACAAGTTATTTTTAACAGAAACTCAGTTTTGGTACAAACTGTAATGTCCCTTAATTACAAACAAGGATATAAATAGAAATTTTGTTGCAAACCAATTTGAAACTGCATATACATGTATAAATAAGTTCTGGGACAAATAACTGAATCGATAAGTTCAGTGCCATAATGAATACCACACAATGAAAATATGTTTATATCGTTAACTGAATAAAGGAGCTTAAATTTAAACTTATCCATAAAATAGTTCCAACTTATGAAATTCTTTTTACGTGGAAACTAATACAAACGCAATTCTACAAACATTGTAATGAAATTGAAACATTGGAGCATTTTTTCATCTATTGTCCGTATTTAAATACCTTGTGGGTCAATATACATAATTTACTTCAAAAAATAGGCATTACTTAAAAGATTAGCATGTACGAACTCGTAGTCGGAAACAAAATACATTACAAAGGCTATCAAGAAATAAATATTATCGTAGGAAACATTGTGTCTCATATCTACAGAAGTTACATCAAAGTAAAAGAAGAAAAATATAATGAATATGATGAACATTTCATACTACGATTTATTAACTTTAGACAAATACTACTTTGAGAAGAAATTAAAGCATCCAACAATTCAAAAATTCAACAAAGCATTGAGAGATAAGATTTAATCTATTGCAGTATATACGCATAGGCATGTTTTCTTTTTATTTATAAACATACATGATTTGTATATGTTTCCCTTGTATATGTATATGTTACGATTATATGAGTGTTATTTAATGTAAATAAACGGACTACCAGTGGGTAGTTCCAAAAACGAAAAATAGAATTCCATGAACGCACGCACACAGGAACACACCCACACTTTTATTTCTCAGTGTTTCCGATGAGCTGTGATACTGAAATTGGTGGTCTTAGATAACGTTATCTGGAATACTATATCCATACGCGAGATGTGGTGAAGTCAATTTTAGGGAAATACTCTTACAGAATAATCAAAATATCAACTATGCGCTGAATGTGGTATCCATTTGTTTGCTTTCCTAGTAGTAAGTTTTTATATGATTTATCCCACTTTGCAGCGATACCATTGTAAATATTCATTGTAAACTAAGAATATATGCATAGTAGCGATATGAATAGTTTTAGGTCGATCGTGTCGAAAAAGTCGTTTGGTAATAAAATTACAATTAACCGTTTCTCACTCTTTGTGTCAATACATTGAAATATTCATTAATAAAAAAAACATACTAATACAACAATATGTATACAAATATAGTTTGGTAAATTCTTCTACCGATATTTCTATATTGTATTTGACCTCTGTTGGTCTATTGCTATCGGAAACCCGCTAAAGCTCTTTTCACACTGGGAACAGTTCTATCTCGTGTTTAGAAGCAATCGTCTTAACAAAACGAGTGCTTGATTCGATTAGTCTTTATCAGTATGTATACCTGTTTGTATGTCGGTGTGTCTGATGTCCGTCTCTTTCTATCTGTGCACTTCTATGTTTCTCTCACTCTCACTCACTCTCTCTTTCTCTCTCTCTCTCTCCCCATTCCCTCTTTCTCTAATCTCTATATCTCTCACAGTATCACTTACTCAGCCGCTCATTTACTATTAACTTACACACCGATAAAACAGTGGTATTGCTGATATAACGTTTGGGTAAAAACTCTACGATCTGTCTGGCCTACAGCGATGCACCATCCAGACGATTTGCTATACTATCAACGTACACCGGGTGTGAAGTTGACAGTGTTATACTGTTAGTTGTGACGTCTGGGTACCACATTTGCTCATTTGATGATCACAACTCTTAACGCCACATCTGCAACATGGGGAGTTCCGCACACAGGATCAGGTAATATTCCAGATAAAAAAGATTAATGCTCATCCGTTTTATGGGAGAACAAAGCCGCTAAACGCAACGCATTGTAATATATTTTATTTCTCTTTCGCTGCAAATTTAATCTGAAGATGTTGACGCCGTTTCTTTGTCGTCTGCTTCAATTTTGTTGTTTGTAAAGTCGTTCCAAAGTAAGATTTAATGTAGTATGACTTAAAACATATCGATACGAGTGTCAAATAGTTTGGACGTTGATCAGACTGTTTGCAAAGTCGCCCTTAACCATTTCCCTTATAGAAGCCAATTTTATCACATTCATTTGATTCATCCGCTGAAGAAAATAGTTCCAAATATTACCGTAATGAATATGTGTCATATTTAATACTTTCCTTATTCTAGCAGTTAATAGATTAAAGCAGGCTGAAAGTAAAGCAGAATGCGCCTTAGGGCGCATTCTGCTTTACTGTCAACCTGCTTTAAGTAGTCACATATCTTCAATACTAGAAACAATGCTATCAGGTAAAGGGTTAAGCGGTGAAAGAGTTGAAGGACACCATTTATCAAAACTTAGGTGGCTAACAGTTTAGAAGTACAGTCTAACCGTTTCCATATGGTCCTCAACTGTTTGAAAAGTACATCATTAGTTCGGCATAAACGCGTTTGAATAAGATAAGAGCACAGCGGAGCGGATGGTAGTTTTAGCTCACATGTGCCAAAGGCTCAGGATGAGCTATTGTGATCCCATTTGGTCCGTTGTCCGGTGTCCGTCGTTCGTCGTCCGTCGTCAGTTGCGCTAACATTTCGGGTATATGGGACTACGTTACGTAACATAGAACAAAAAAAACAATAGAGCTGTTCATTCCGTTAGTCCATATTGGGTTTATGTGGCTTGTTTTGGTTTATGTGGTTTCTTTAAGTGACTTTTCACACCTTCTTAACAATGGGAAAGTCACATAACCTGTAATGTTAGAACGTTCGTTCGTTCACATTTTCAAACAACGTCTCCTATAAAACCACTGACACGTTTTCAACCAAACTTCGTCAGAAGCCTCAGTGACAAAGGGGAATGAAATCTTGTTCAAATTGTCTGGCTATAATTATTCCCCTTACTGTTGGCCGAGTCAGAAACCCGTATTTTGTCAGACGACAGCATAAAAGATTTTAAACTTATACAGCCATTGAATATCATAGCCCCATGTCAGCTATGGATTATTAGTAAAAACAACCGTAAGCTGTTTAAGATCGCTCAATCAGTTATGCGATTTACACATATTCTGTTCGCAAGACCTTATATCACACGTTGCAGTCGCTGTGACAACGTAACAGACATAATTGCCTTGCACTTGACTCTACATTGTTGTAAAACGTTGCAAGCAAGGTATAGTCTATGGCAGAGCATATATCAGTTGTGTGGTCATTCCGTGTATATACGGCTAATAGCTTGTCCGCAGCGACT
This sequence comes from Gari tellinella, assembly GCA_922989275.2. Taxonomy (NCBI): domain Eukaryota; kingdom Metazoa; phylum Mollusca; class Bivalvia; order Cardiida; family Psammobiidae; genus Gari; species Gari tellinella. The sequence goes on from OV277867.1 coordinate 59,937,355, forward strand.
GCAAGTTATCCATTTGCTCGTTTCTTAATTACGACTCGAATATACATGTACTTTGCTTTCAGGTGATAGGCGAATTTTGTCTGATCTGACTCCTAACTGTTTGTAATGGACATAATAGTGGTTCTAAGTATCCATGTACATTGTCAAAATAACAGACCATCCATATATGGAGGCATAGAATCTCGTTTATGAAGATTATATTGTTATATTATACTAATTATATATAACATCGTGCTGATCTATTTGTTCTGCAGAACACTGTGCTATGAAGTGACTCATTTGTAATTTTGTGCACGAACATGTGTGAACATATATGTGTGTATATTGTAATTTTGTGTATGTATATATATGGTATGTGCATGTGATTGTGTATGTTTGTATCTATATGTATACATTTAATGGGCCTTAACGTGAGATATCTCGTGCGTCTGTGCGTGTATGAATGCGAGGCACCCGTCTACCTGGAATTTCCGATAGTCTTATAAATACTGTTCTAAATCAGAAGACAGCGCAGATCTTGATCATAGGGCTCCTAAAGGAGCTTTCTGGTCTGGGTCTATACTGATTTCAAATGTAATGAGTATAGTTTCAACGGGTCCATTGTATTGAAAGAGTTAACTGCTCTAATCTAGAGGTTATACAGAGTATTATTATTAGTACTCCCTGTCTTCAGCGATAAACTACTTGATGTGTGACGAACGCCACACAGAGAGCTCTTGAAGGAGCATTCTTCGTTGCTTTTCTCCAGCATCAAGCTTTCGCCTATCTTAAGCAATCACAATGAAGCTCGATTGTCGTGAAAAAGAGGTTACACTGTGTTTTGTATTTGCCGTAGCAACCGGCCTTTCTGTCACTCTTAACTCTTTGCATGCTGGGTATTTTTTCGTCTGCAATAATTGTCGGCTGCTGGTGTTCTAAACATACAAATTTCTAATTTTCTTTTCAAAACAGGGACAGAGCGGCAAGCTGTTTGGATCCCGATGAGACGCCGTATTACGCGGTGTCTCGTCTGGATCCAAACTGTTTACAAAGATAATCACTGTGGCAGATATATCCGCCGCCAGCAGGTAAAGAGTGTTAATGTTGGTGTTCAGTGTTTTATATATAACATGCCTCAGTTGCCTGCTGTATTTCGTTTCGATAGCGTGTGACATAATGAGGGAATTCTTATAAACTTCATAATTTTGCTCTACTCCTCAATGCCGATCTCTCTCTTGCATCATTCTGGTGTGGTCAAATTGTGAAATATCTCTTTTTGACTTGCTGCAGTGGTGGAGGAGAGGGGTTCGTGCACGCCGCATGCAATCGGGTCGCGAGGGGAAACGAATGTGTTTAGTAGGTAATACTTTGATGTAAGACTGGTATATAGTATTTCAACATGGATGCATGTGATTGTTTAGACCGAAGTATAATTGGGTACATTTGTTTTTCCAGGGGAGACAAATGCACGCAACTATACCTCGCCACACAATGGTTTCATATTTTGCTCTCTTTTCCACTTTTCTCTTCTTTTTTTCACTTTATATGTACATACACGTTTGAACTGTTTATATTATGTAGTGCTATGCTCTCCTTATCTGGAGGAAATAAAGATTATTATTATTATTCTAGCAATATTGTTCAAATTTTGACCCTGGGGCTTATAAGTTTTCTGAGGAAAACCTTTGAAAATCTTCTTCTCTGAAACTGTATGGCCTAGATCATTAATATTTTACATGTAGCTTTGCCTTATGGTCCTCTACCTAGATAGTTCAAATTATGAACCCCGGGTAAATTTGGCCACGCCCCTGGGCTTATCAGTTTTACATAGACTTATAAATGAAAACCTTTAATAATATATTTTTCTGAAACTGTAAGGCCCATATCTTTAAAAATTGACATATAGCTTTGCCTTATAGTCCTCTACAAAAATTGTTCAAATTATGACCCTTGGGCCAAAAAGGCCCCGCACTTGGGCTTATCAATGTTTCATAGGAAGTCTTTAAAAATCTTCTTCTCTGAAACTGTAAGTCCTAGATTATTTTTATTTTAACTGTAGCTTTGCCTAATAGTCCTCCATCAAGAGTGTTCAAATTATGACCCTGGGTCAAAATCAGCCCGCCCCGGTGCTTAAAAGTTTTACATAGACTTATATTGGAAAACCATTAAAAATCTTCTGCTATGAAACTGTAAGGCCCAGTTCTTTAATATTGTCACATAGCTTGACCTAGTGATCCTCTACCAAGATTGTTCAAATTATGACCCCCGGCCGAAAATGGCCTTGCCCTCGGGTTTATTAGGTTTTCATAGTAACACTGGTTAGGAACTTGGTTACAGTGGGGCGAGGGTCCTCACGACAGTGGGTATAGGGGTCGTTTCGAAAAAAGTTTCAGAATCATGACTCTTTCTCGCGTATACATGTAAACACATAATTGTTCAGCGAGTTTACACAGCCTCATAACAAGAAGTATTCATTAAAACGTGGAAAGAGCTTTTGGCTTCTTTTTAAGACGATACTTAACGTCGCCTGCGTTAGAATTCAGGTAAATAGAGAAAATAAAAGCAAGTGGTCCCCACTGCCTACATGAATATGCACATATTTTTGTTATAAGTTAAATTTACCTAAGAATTTGCAGCATTTAACACAATAAGATAATCTATTTGTTCTTGTTTTTCTAATATTGAAGCATTTTTTAAAGAAATATGTCCGATTTTTAATGTTATCAAAAGTTTGGCGTTACTTATCAATGCGATGTAGAGGTTACAGGTCCCTGACGACTGTTTGATAAGTGTTACAGGTTCTTCTTAACAGTGTTACAGAGTATTCACGAATCTCGAAATGGGCGAGATCTCGTTAGAAGACCCCAGTTTACTCGATATTAGTCTGGATATTGAAGTAAACGGCAATAACAATATATGCGGCACTTCCAGCAGCCGGACTCCCGTGCAAATGTCGTAAAAGCAGATGAAAAAAGCAGTTTCTTTGTAAAGAATATCAGTACATTCTTTGTAAAGAATATCAGTACATGACCACAAGTTCAGGCATTCTTTAGCGCAACAAACATACCCCTGTGGGAAGGTATTGAATTATTCTAGAACTATTCGAGAATGCTTTCTTGAATATTCATGAACAATAGTAGAAGTGGCCATTAAACGTTCATGAATATGCTGCAATAATTTAGGAATTTGATGTTTTTAGAACCATTGTTCTAGAATTGCAGAAGTTCTTGAACTCCTTTTGTAGAATGTGTAAAGTAATTTTTGAAGCCTTAGAACTATTCTATTTAACGTTCATGTGTATTCTAAAAATCCTGAACACTTTTCACAGGGGTAGTTTTCATCGAAAAGAAAGGTAAATTGCACTTTGTGCAATAAATCTTTCATTTAAGTCTATGACTTCAATTAACACGTAATGGCGTATCACAACAAAATCAAACTGCTGTATTATATATACAGCGGACGGTTTAATAATCAGAAAACTCTGGCAAGACATCGGCATGTTTATCATTCTCGGCAAAAGAGTGCCTTTGAATGTGACACTTGCGGAGCAGAACTTAATACCAAAGCCTCGCTCATTGAACATGCCGAAGACAAACATGGACCAAAGAATCTGGTCTTTGTTTGTGGAACTCACTTTCATGTAGGCCGTCGTTTAGACGACACCAGAAAAATACAAATTTACTCACGCTTGAGATTTGAATTACTTATTAAATTTTGCAAAGTTGATAATATGCACGGGTTCGAGTGCGGTTCGATTCTATTCTCGGTGGAAGATCTATAACGCATTCTGTTTTATACATTTAATAGACTAACAGTTGTATTTGCAAACAGTTAAGATTCTGGTGCGGCGCCAACTTTCTCGATGTCTCACCAGGATCAAACTCGAAAAAGGATCTCTAAGATAGTCAAACAGCTTTGATCCGATTCAGAAACATAATTATTCAGCTTCTCATTCGAAACTAACCTGTTTATCTGTGTTTATACGGTCAGAGTAAAGCAGTGAACGGGTTAAACATATACATGTATTTGATATATGACGGATCGTTTTGCACATATGATTTATTTGTCTGAGAAATAGTTAGAACGTTATTAATTAAACTTAAAAATATTGAGCAACTTATTGTGAAAATTTGCATTCAAAAAGAGCACAAATAGTCCACATCGAGACCAGAGTTCGTCTGGGGCAAGATATGAGACTTGCCTATTATGAAGAATTTACCTTGCACACCATAATGTCTAAATTAAAGGTGGCTTTCAGTTTTTGCATTAGGTACTATGCTTTGGTTGACAAGTCATGTAATGGACTGAGATAACCCCTACGATCGTTTTGCAGGTTCTTTTTTATAACATGTACCGGTTATTTTTTGCCTTTGGAGCTGTTATACACGTTAGATTATTTCAGTTATCGCTTTATTTGCAAGTATATATTTAATTTTTAAGAGTCTGGTTTTTATTTTGGGAAATAAATACAGCAACAGAATCTTTGAAATTGAGTACTTTTTATTATTTTTGCATCGTGTGAACTATTTCGAAATTATTAAACACGACGATGGTTTTTTACATAGGATAAAATATCAAGTAGGCACTAACCGAACGCAGTAATACGTAATAATTACAGTAACCGCTAAAACGATGGCTAATTGATTGTATAAAAGACAGGTGACAGCTTAAAGCATTGTAAAAGTTAGAGGACCTCTTGCAATACATGCACTTTATATCCATTCTCTCTCAAACAAAAACAAAAATGTCGATAAGAACCTGTAACGTTTAATAAACTGTTGTTAGAGAACCTGTTACACTCTCTGTTAGACTCTGTAACCTTATTAACCACTTGAAATCCAGAAAATTTCATTGATATACGATATTCTTAATGCGGTTCTCTTGCAAAGATGCAGTTTAAGTATTAATCTTGCCAGAAACATTGATTGCAGGCGAAATTATGCCGTCATTTATCAGAATTGATCGTTGTGAACAAAAACCTTGATTACCGCGTCGTTTTATTTACTATTTCAAGCGTAAATTCCATAACTGGAACGAATTAAGCATCCACGACGCTTCGAAAAACATCGGACTATATTGTGACAATAACGATTTACAATGTTTATGTCAATTTGACCTTTTATTACCTCTTTTGCGTTCACTTCAGCTTGCCAAGTTTTGTTTCACGACGAGACTCTGAAACATGTATAGTCAGGACTCGGATACCACCTGTCGCGAGGACCCTCGCCCCATTGTAACCAAGTTCCTAACCAGTGAGTAAAACATTTAAAAATCTTCATCTCTAAAACTGTAAGGCCCAGATCTTTAATATTTGACATGTAGCTTTGCCTCATGGTCCTCTACCAAGATTGTTAAAATAATGACCCCTGGGTCAAAAAGGCCCCGGCCCGGTGCTTATCAGTTTTACATAATTTTATATAGAAAAACTTTAAAGATTTTCTTCTCTGAAACTATAAGGCCCATATCTTCAATATTTGACATGTAGCTTTGCCTTACGGTCCTTTACCAAGACCCCATGATCAAATTTGGCCCCACTCGGGGCTTATTTGTTTTATATAGACTTATATATGAAACCTTTAAAAATCTTTTTATTGGTATATTTTTCAATATATTGTCTTGCCCAGTCAGCTTAGGTACAAAGTTCTCAGGTGAGCAACTTTTGGGCCATGGCCCTCTGTTCCTAATTATCGCGTATATGTAAAACCTTTATTATCTATTACAAACAGCTCTGAGCCAGATCTTGGTACAATATTATAAAGAGTTTAAATTAAATTTGAGATCGTTCTCAAAGCATTTGATTGGTTAAATTTGAGTAAAGATCAAATATGACCAATCAAATGATTCAGAACGATCAGAAACACAACTAAACATCTGTATCACCTTGGACACTGACTCTTTACGTTTTATGACCCAGCTTAAAAGAGATCGTGAACGTTGTCATTAAATATTTCTTTACTTTAGTCCATTGCGTTTGCAACTATTATATTTTGTACTGAACTCTAACGTCTTTCCGATGTATTAGTTATTTCCCCGCCGAAACATCGTCAATTATAAAAGAGTTAACTGCAATTCGATGGCACAGTAATTCATCAATCTCCTCTTTTACGACCACAAACTGTTGTTACCGTAGAGGAGACGTTATTACAGCGCCCCCTCTCTATAACGACACCAAAATGGAGACAACAATTGTGTGCGTTGTTCAGAGGGAGTCGTTATAGGGAAGGAAATTGGCTTACATTTGCAAACAGCTTGAATCCAGATCAGACGCCGTTTTACGCGGCGTCTGATCTGGATTCAAGCTGTTTGTCACTCGTCATTATATTTTTTCCATCAAAATGTAACTTTTAGTAAAAACAGCAGACGAAAATTTCGAGGCAGAAAATATTTTAGCAATAAAAGCGCTTGACATAATTGTCTTGTTTAGGGAACTGCGGCAAATGTCGTTGTAAGGAAAAAGTCGTTGTTGGCAGGGCCGTTTTAGGGAGGAAGCACTGTATTTCCCTTTCAAATTAATATACAAAGCGCCAATCAATCATCATCATCATCATCGGATTTTTGATGAACGTGCAGGTGTGGGAGCATTGTCCACAACAGTGGGCTCCCTTCCAGGTAACTGGCTAGCTGCACGCATGGCGGTTCTTACACAGGATCTCCAGGCTTTTCTATAAACTGCTGCGAGTCCCCAGTCTTGGCGGTCTCTTACAGTCAGCTCCCTCCATGACATCTTGGGCCTACCAGGCCCGCGCTTTCCTGCAACTTTCATATCTCTGGCGCACTTAATAGCTCCAGTGGAGCGTTCAACGTGCCCGTACCATCGAAGCCGTCTTTCCCTCATCGATGAGCTCCAAGTCCTCTATACAAAGTTGCGTTAGCAGCTTCCTGGAATGGACAGTGGTCACATCTTCTGGCTTGATATTGCAAATCTGTCTGATCATGGCCCTGTCGTTACGCTGCAGGCGCTGTAAGTTTGGCTTGGTCAGAGGCCAGGTTTCACTGGCGTGGAGCATAACACTTCGCATGCACATGCTGTAGATGCGGCCGCGTGTCTTGTATGAGAGGTGGCGTGGCGTGAGGACAGGTAATAAGATGTGGAAACTGATAGACACTTATTTGTTAAATGTCGAAAACTGTAGACACTTATTTTATAAATGTTCGCTCGTTCTAATGTAAATGGCAAGCAGTTTGGAGCCTCGACAGGCTGTAAGCCGGTGTCTGACCTGGCTGCACTCCTTGCAACAGAAACAATCAATTTAGCAAATATGCGTGTATTTGGAAGAAATAACGTTTTCATCAATGTAAGTATTTTGTATAAGACAAATGAATGCTTAAAACAAGATAGAAGTAAGGCAGAAAGAAAACTCCTTTCCAGTTTTTGACTTTATATCCTTAAGTTGTAAGCTCATGTATGTTTCTAAAAACTAAATATGATCCAGATCCAAACATTTTGCAAATTTCAAGTAAAGCTGCGACTATGGCGATATGTGGTGAGATGAGATGATTTAAGAAAGATGGTTTTGGCTTATCCCATTCGTTGCAAAGCAGAGCATGGGATTAAAACCACACAAACAAACAAAACTTCTTTATTTCTCACACGTGTCTAATTGTTTTTCAGGAATCGCGGACACGATCAGAATTTATGTCCGAATTGAATGAACGCAGCAGAACACAAACCAGTGATGAAGACGATGTTTTTCCTAATGACTAATGACCCCGTTTTGCATAAATAGTTTTTCATTGCAAATAATAGTCCAGGGTGTGATCAGGTTCAAGCTCTTTGCTTCTTACAATAGAAACGAGAACTATCACTGAAGGTGATGAATACGCCCGCCGTACATATATCATACAACATTTCATCTACCGTAAATTTGTACAGAAATGTAAAAGTTACAAGATTGTTTTTAAGTTCATTCAGGGGCCAATACTCTGTAATTCTTTGGAAGACATGAAAGAGAATTGCGCCGTAAACATCTACACTTCTTAAGGCATATAATATTTGAGCGAGGTTTGTATCACAATATTTTATAAGCCCTATAAGGGACCATAGCTCTACCCTTCACATTACATGTGTCGTGCACTTATGCACTATATTATAAATGCATCTGCAAAATTTGATGTTAATCCGTACAGAAATGTAAAAGTACATGTAATTCGCATCATAAGATAGGATGTATTGAGGACAGACAGATAGACCGACCGACCAACACACTGATCCATATACTCTCAATCTCAGTTTGCGATGAATGATGAGTAGACCTTTTTTAAAAAATGAAAGTAATGTTCTGCATTTTATTATTTGCGTTTCGTTTGCATTTAAAAGGCAAGAATAACGTCGTCACCAGTGTAGCACAGAGATTGTTGGACATGGTTCGACACAAGTTTCCCTTTTTCAGAACCGTTTATATTTTACACATATACCTTGCTAAAGATACAGGTGATTGCTTAAAACAGGCTGAAAATAGATCGAAACACTTTTTTTTGGAAATTGGCAAAGCTGCGACAAAATGCGTTATTTGGCGAAGGATTAACTCATTCACACCTAAAAATATCCAATGGAACCTTACAGTTTCCAGTTAAGTCTAAAATATTTACTATTTCGGGTTGAATGTAAACAATTCAAATTGCAAACATTGCAGACTCTGTTCAGAGTGCTTGATATTATGTATGATTATTCTCACAATGTCCACACTATTAGTATAATATAGTGGCGACATTTTGTAAATTGCATGTATTTTTGTTCTCCCATGTTTATAAAAACTTGACGTCCCAGGCAAGAAACAGGCAATATAGCTATATTAAACATGGTTACAGATCAGCCTTTGCAAAGCAGCAATGTGGCTTTATCCAGGCTAATGTAAAAATTTAATGTTAGTGGCGAAATGTGGGACATAAGCTCTTTGTCCGACCACTTGTTTATATAAATATTGCTATCCAAACTTCTCTGAGGGACCAAGTCTTTGATTCACACGCAAAACATATACAGTGAAACCCCTCTAAACCGGACATGTGTGGGGCCAACAAAAACATCCGGTTTAGAGGGGTTTCCGGTTTAGAGGGGTTTGAACTCATATCTTGTTTCTAGTATGGAAGGTAGCTGACGACTTAAAGCAGGTTGAAAGTAAAGCAGAATGCGCCTTAAGGCGCATTCTGCTTTACTTTCAACTTGCTTTAAGCTATCATCTGCTAGAATATAGAAAGGTTAAGAGGGGTTTTACTGTATTTCGGAAAAGGGGTTTGACTACTCCCAGAAACTTATTTTTGATTTGTTGAATCGATATTTCATTGGCTGAGTTTCCAAAATCATCAGACCGAGAATAGAAGCAAGTAACTCAAAGGATTCTAAATTCCCGACTAACTGTATACTGCCTACAAATAAATATGTCATAGCATTGAGGTTATTGTAACTCTTCCTATTCTCAAATAAGATCTTTACTTTTGTATTTGTCAGTAAAATGGGAAAAGTTTTTTTTAAACCAGCACAAATTATATTATTCTAAGTTAAATAAAACTATTTATACACGCATTAGAATGTTTGTTTTCTAAATGTTTATTGATGAAGTAAACTTATCTTATCCACAGTGTCAAATACCGGTATATGTATTTGGTAATCAAGTAGTTGGCCGTATTATAATCTCTTATGAGAGTACTGTGTACAAGGTTATAAAGCGTTTGAGCTGAGTGTGATGTATTCTCAAGCATTTGATTGGTCAGATTTGAGCCTAGGCTCAAATCCGACCAATCAAATGCTTGAGAACGCCTTTAGACTCAATTGAAAAGGTTTATAACTTTGGACCGATTACCATGGCTTATGACTCGTGGACTGTGGAAAAGATGGTTCTGTATCCAGCTTTACGAATGTGGACAGTTAAAGAAAACTTTTATACCCTAATCCAATATGCTTCCTTTCATATTTGTAATGAGGTTTTAACTTTAGGATCAGGTTGGTGACCACTTTGGGTTTGTAAACAGTGATCCCAAGGACCATTTTTATAGTTCAAAGAACACTAATAAAAGATTTGCTGACTCCAGTAATACACAATTAGCATAGCTGAATTGGAGCCAATGCATATTCTGTTTATATTAATAAACCTTTAAAACATACATGGATTAATATGATGAATGTTACTCTTGTAAATCGACAGTAGACTGATCTCAAATAGTAAAGTATAATTTTTAACCACCAATGTTGACATATTAAGAGAAATAGCCGTTTGTCTTTCATTATTTTATTTCTGTGATTAATTAGTTTTTTCTCTGCTCAGGGTTTAATAATAATCTTGAATTGTAAAGCCAAAGCTTAAAATTAAAACAGTATCCATCAGTGAGTCTACAGTTTTTAAGCATACGTATACTCATTCAGCATGTGCACTTTCTGTGCGGGAAGTTTAATGCAATTATAAGATAAAGCAGAGATGTAATTATAGGGTGTTTTAGTTTACAGTCTGTATAGTATTGTATACTGCCTACAAATTAATATGTCATTTATCCAAATCTCAAGCCTCTTTCCAAATACAAACGGTCACAAGCCCACAACACAAACAACATTAAAACAAGCAAATCCACATCTCTGACTGTACAATTTGCATAGGGCAAGTATACTCTTCATTAATACGATGTCTGTTACTCCTCTTTAGGAGTAAATTGGTTAATCCCCTCACTACCCTGGCGTCATGAAAACCTGTGACAACCCTGAACTAAGGGATCCTTCGAGAACCCTCTGAATTGGGTCTATACTGTTTCAAAGGACAAGTTCATTCGTCATGGGACACTGTTTGTAAATGACGAGTTTACTCGTCGTTGACGTACAGTGAGGACGTTATTATTTCCCAATAGACACGTTTACGCTAAAACTATTTTTCTATTGCAAATGTTTGGAGTCAGATCAGACACCAGGTAACCTGGCGTCTGATCTGGCTCAAAACTGTTTGCCCCTCAGATTAACATAAATAGTTAAAAATGTCAAAAACTCGTAATTTTCAAAATTCTATTGTTATGTGTTTGCGTTTCATTTGCTTCTAAACGGGAAAGAAAAACGTTTTCTCCATTATACACTGAGTAAGCTTATGATCATGCCGAAGAAGAGTTTCATGGAGACAAACAGGTTTCTTTTTTCAAGTTAAAGCTTTTTATTTATAATTCGTACACTATACAAAATAAAGATAACAACAATGAGCTTGACAAAAGTGATACTGTTTGAACCTGTAAGTCTGTAGCTATTAGTGCTGGAAATCCTTACGAATAATCAAACCCCTCTGTAAAAATAAAGTAATTTTGTGTACGTTTGCAAACAATGCTAGTTTAGGTTAGATACCATATTACACGGCGGATCAAAATAATTGGACACGATGTCCCTAATTTGAAAAATAAAGTTTTGAAAAAGCTGTTTTATGTTAAGTTCAAAGAAATACAAGTCGGCATTTTAAACTGAAAAGGGAGATAATACTGAAATTCTGCAGTCACTGAATTAAGGTACAGTTATTTCCCATAGAAACGAACCCTCCCAACCCAAATTAACCCATTTGTGCGCACGAACCTATATATGGGACAAAGGCAAACAGTGTAGACTCTGATGAGACGCCGCATTATGCGGCGTCTGATCAGAGTCTACACTGTTTGCTGATAGGAATTTCAATATAAAACAAAATGAAAATGAATATGTTGACCAGGCATCCCTATGATAAAAAAAAATTGACTGATCCAATATATAAGCATTGAAGAATCCACTGGGCGTAAATGGGTTAACTACTTGTCTCAATCTGAGTGGCAATCAATTTGACTGACTGAGCAGATGTCAACTTATTTTATCTGAAGATTTATTCTATTCTGAGTGACAAACAGTTTGGAGTCTGATCTGGCTCAAAACTGTTCGTAACCCTCTCCTGAAGTGACAACATGTTTAAATCTTACTACACTAAGTGTAGGTTATTAGGCTCCCTTGTGGGTCATTTTAGTAACCAAAACATGAACCAGTCTACTTGGAATCCTGGGTAGTTTAACTATTACTGCTCTAAATTAGCAAATATTATAGATCCAGATCAGAGGACTCTTAAAAGAGCCCTCTGATCTGGATCTATACTTTTTTGAAATGTAATGAGTGTATTTTAAACGGTTTCATGGTGTTAAAATAGTCAATATGAATGACAGAATACAGACATACCGATTTGTCCATACAGGCCAAACCCACAGGTTTTCGGCGCGTAAGCTATGACCCCCCCCCCCCCCCCAAATCTTTCAAAATGAGTCAAAATACATCCATATGTTCAACAAACATCCTTAACAAATGTTTCAAGAAGTTTCAAGAAGTTTCAAAAAAAAAAAAAAAATTCGTATCATGTATGTATACAATGAGAAGGTGGATGTGTATTCAGGGCCATCAACTTCCCAACCTTGTCATTTTGTCATTTTTGGGCCGATTTTGACAAATGATGGCTTATTATTTACATTTAACAGTTCTGTTCAAAGAAAGTTAGCTCACAGCCCAAGCAAGACACGAGCACAAGTGAAGAAATAAAAAGTTCGATAGGCACCTTATATCGGAATCCTTCTGTCACCTTAATTTTTGGACTTGTTCGTCAGTCATTCACTGATTCAGCGATTAACAAGTGCATTTGCGACCATGCATTACACCATGGTACGGGTAATTAATAGAAAATGAAATATATAATAAATACCTTTTGAATTATCGGTAAATGAGCATTTTCTGTTACGAAATAAATTTCTAGATAACTTTCGTTTCGTTTCGGTTGACAAACGGATATGATATCATTGGTCGTATTCGAATCATTCAATTTGTTGTCAACGAAAACTAGGCGGAGCAAATGCTCGAAGATTTACTGATTACAACGTTTTTGACCCGACTCGAATCGAAATTGTGGTCAACGATTTGATGGTTTGACAACATTTTGTCAACGGAAAACATCAAGTGGTGATTCGAATAGAACCTGTTGACAACACGTCCAACTAACGCTATGGTTGTCCTGATTCGAATACGACCAATTGAGGCGATTGACTTTTGCGTCATTTCCTGCTTTGAAGCTGGTTCTCGGGTTCGCTAGAATGATAATAGTTTGACTGGGCAACCAGTCGTTTGTTTGGGAAAATTTTGCGTGACAGATGGTTTCCGAATAAGGGGTCTCCCCACCATTCGAGTCCCCATGCGCGTGTTCGCCGATTGCTTTGAATGTTTTACCAATTATCGTCAAAGAAAACTGTTTGCTGTAAACAATGAGCCATCATCTGTCCAGATCGTCCAAGATTTGACAAAATGACAGGGTTGGGAACTTGAGGGTTGCTTCTGCAAGGCGCTTTTTCATGGCAGCCTTTACTATTTTACTTAAAAATTAGCAAAATTTTTTTTTTTTTTTAAATTTCACGAAACTTCAGGAAATGTTATTTTATGATGATTATTGAATGTATGGATAGATTTTAGGGTATTTTATCCACGTTTGGTGGTGATGGAGGGGGTTATAGCAGCTAGGGGTAGTGTCATAGCCAACGGGCCGAATGCCTATGGCCAAACCCAGATAGTACATTCAGTGGGGACGACGTTAGTTTTGCCCAATAAATACATTTATGCTATAACAATTATTTCCACTGAAAACAGTTTTGGCTCAGATCATACCCCGGTTAAGCAAGCACGAAATCGTGTGTCACACAGAATAGAACGATAAGAACGAATTTTCAGATTTTTCAAAATCCAAAAATTATCTATGTGATTTTGTATTGCTTTTGCGTCAGGCAATAACAACGTCTCCTCGCAAATTGTTCGTCTTTTTTATTCCTGAAATTTGAATTTTAGGGTGTTTAGCTAACACGCATGAATATGAATGTCAAACGGTTTGTTTCCTGATCAGACGCCGCTTGGCGTCTGATCTGGATTCAAACTGTTTGCTTATGTAAATAGTTACAGTGGAGAGGACGGTTTTCTTTCCCAATAAACGCGTTTACGCTAAAACTATTTTTTCCACTGCAATCAGTTTGGAGCCAGATCAGACGCCGGTTTACCCGGTGTCTAATCCGGCTCCACACTGTTTGCCACACATATAGATGAATAAGCATAGTTGTCAAACAGATGTCATTTTCAATAGTTTAATGCAATATGTTTGCGCTTCGTTTGCGAAACCGAGTAAGAATGTCTTCTCCACTGTACAATGACGAAAACGTTATTCTTTCCCAATAAACGCGTTTACGCTAAAATTATTCTTTTTATTGCAAACAGTTTGGAGCCAAACCAGACACCGGGTAACCCGGCGTCTGATCAGGCTCCAAACTTTTTGCCACCAATATAAACATGAATTATCAGAAATGTCCAAAAGTTATACTTTTATACGTTTTATTGCTTGGCGTTTGCGTTTTGTTTGCGTTTAAAAGGGAAACAATAACGTATTCTCCACTGTATATGACATGGTAGTACAAGGTTAAACTGTGTTAGAATGTCTATGAGTCTATCCGACCTAACACCAACCAGGGGACCAGTATCCACCAAAATTTTCTGGAAGTGACGCCGGGTCATTAGGAAGGTTCTTTGGTGGGACCAGCGACTCCCTGTACTTGTCTAACTTGGCCGCAAGGATCTTAACAATGTCTGGGTGATCTTTCTTAATGTCATGGTGTTCCGTAGGATCATCACGCAAGTTGAATAGCATATCGGAAAATGGACCAAACTCAAAAGGAGATTTTACTTTTTCGAAGGTAAGACTATCACCAGTCATCTCTGGTGGCTTGTACCAGTCTGGCAAGGGCCCCGGGAAACCTTGCACTAACTTGTAATCTCCTACACGAATTGCCGCATGCCCTGTCGGAGCAAGTATTTCATTGTCCAAGTTATAGACGAGCTCTGTGCGCTGAGATTTACCATCTAGACGTATTGCATCCCATTGATTGATGCCGTCCATGTCTGACAGTGTTTTCCCACCTGCCGCCGCTAATATAGTTGGATGCCAGTCGACCGCGTGTATCAGGCCGTTATAAGTATACCCAGTGTTGACCAGACCTGAACCAGATACAAAGGCTACTGCTCTCGTGCCACCTTCAAATATTGTCGTCTTCGCCCCTCGTAGAGGATAGTTATTGCCGCCTCCGTGAGGCATCCCGCCGTTATCTGTTGTAAAGACGATTAAAGTGTCTTTCATAAGTCCACTCATTTCAAGAGCCTTTGTAATATTTCCAATGGCCTCGTCCAAAGCTGAAACCATTCCACAATACTGACGCCGTGTATCATCTTTAATGTTCGAGTACATGTTTTCAAACCTTTTGGGTACTTCAACAGGGGTGTGCACAGATTGGAAAGGCAAGTACATAAACATTGGCTTACTGCTATCGTGACCCTTAATGATATCAACAGCTCGAGATGAAAATACTTCCGCAGAATATTCTTTGCTTATTGCAGGTTTCTCACCATCACGAAAGTCTATACCCTTTTGTAGTTCCTTAGTGTAGTAGTCCTCCGCTCCATTGTAATACCCCAGGAACGTGTCGAAACCGCGATATGTGGGCGTGCAGTTCCAATTACATGAACCAAGGTGCCATTTACCAATCATGTGAGTAGCGTATCCCAAATCCTTGAGTTTTTCTGGTAGAAACGTTAGGTTCAGAGGTGAACATTCCGCCTGTTCTGGAAATATGACAAGCCGCTGTAGCCCGGCTTTGAATGGGTAACCGCCTGTCATGAAAGCGTGTCGGGATGGTGTGCAAACAGGCTGCACGTAGGAACTATTGAGAATAACCCCTTTTCCAGCCAAAGCATCAATGTTAGGTGTTATCATATCTTTGTTGTGGAATCCAACATCGTTCCATCCAAGATCATCAGCAACGATGAAAACGATATTGCGGACAGCCTTGACGTGAGTGAAAGCAGCAACGGCAACAATCAGGGTACCCACCAGAAGTCGATGCATGTTCGAATCTTTGGTGTCGTCCAGGAATTATATCTATAGAAAATGAATAGTTACAGTGGAGAATACGTTATTCTTTCCCGTTTTAACGCAAACGAAACGCATACGCAAAGCACTAAAATGTAGAAAAGTACAACTTTTGGACAATTCTGATAATTTATGTTTATCTTGGTGGCAAACAGTTTGGAGCCTGATCAGACGCCGGGTTACCCGGCGTCTGATCTGGCTCTAAACTGTTTGTATTAGAAATGATAGTTTTAGCGTAAACGCGGTTATTGGGAAAGAATAGCGTATTCTCCACTGTACATGTATGTTAAATTGTTCTATTACATGTATCTTTACGACGGATAAAGGCGTTATTTTTTTCCTGTTATTAACCCTTTCGGTGCCAAATTAATTGTGAGGTTTCCCCCTTCGCCTCTTTATTGTCGTCAGCTTTAATATCGTTATTCGCAAGATCGCAAGATTTTAAAAAACTGGATTAAGAAAAATCGATACGAGGGTCAAACTACTTGGATCCTGGTTAGACGCAGCGTAACGCGACGTCTGATCAGGATCGAAATTGTCGACTTTAGTATCCAAAACAATCCAAGAGGATTCAAAAATGATAAAAAAAAAGAGTCGATTTTATGCGATTCGGTGCCGAAAGAGTTAAATCGATAATAAACAGAGACGTAATACAACACAATATAGAAAATGTGGTTTTGAAAGTTGAAACGTGAGTGGCAAACAACTTAGTATCTAATCAGACGCCGAGTTACTCGATGTCGGATCTTGTAGCAGTGGCGTCGACGTTATTTTTCCCGTTTAAACGCAAGCGAAACGCAAACGCGTTGCAATAAAACGTAGAAAAGAATTTTTTTTCGAAAAATCTGGTTATTCAGGTTAATCTGAGTGGCAAACAGTTTGAAGTCTGATCAGATGCTGGGTTACTTGGCGTCTGATCTGGCTCCAAACTGTTTGTACTGGAAATACTGGTTTTAGCCTAAACGCGTTCTATTGAGAAAGAATAACGTCTTCTTCACTGTACAAACTGTTTTGTAATACACACGCTTATTTTACAACACGTTATTCTTTCCCGTTTAACTCTTTCCTCCCTGAAACTTTAAATGGACAAGTCCAGTTTCCTTTTTAGTCTAGTCCTTTTCTGACTTTTAAGGGTTGTTTTTATCAATGTTTGGCATTATGACAAACAGTGGAGACCCTGATCAGAGGGCTCCTATCGGAGCCCTCTGATCTGGGTCTTCACTGTTTGCATAGGACAAGTGTATTATTCACATGTACACTGTTTGAAAAGCACGCCTATAGGCGGGACTATGGTTCAAAGGGTTAAACGCAAACGAAACGCATACGCAAAGCACTAAAACGTAAAAAAAGTACAACTTTTGGACAATTCTAATAATTTAAGTTTATATTGGTGGCAAACATTTAGGAGCCTGATCAGACGCCGGGTGACCCGGCGTCTGATCTGGCTCCAAACTGTTTGTAATAGAAAAATAGTTTGAGCATAAACGCGTTTATTGGGAAAGAATAACGTTTTCCCCACTGTAAGAGCCAATCTTCCACGAGACCCTCAAAACATATTTACATTGAACAAACAAATCAAGACGATTCCAAAGTGATGTCACAAAACATGATAAGATGGAGAAATGAATAATAATTGAGAATTTTATAATCTGACTAACGACAACATTTGTTGTACGACGGTTCGTTAGACAGGCCCCTGAAGAAGGGTTAAATAATATAAACTTACCTGCTAAATAAGCCCTTTAAGCAACAGCACAAGTGTCCAAGTGACAGTTTCTACCCAAGGTATTAGTTATGCTCTATTTATATACCCCGGGTGGAATAGTAAACCGCACATGTATAAACGAGGTTATAAACAAAGTTTACATTTTTTTAGAATATCCTCGTGGTAGGCTGGTAGCCTTTATTTTGCCAAAGAAGTATTGATGTTCGTCTGGATTCAGATCAGACGCCGTGACTCGGTGTCTGATCAGGAAATTACATTGATCCAGTAAAGCACCTCTTTAATTTAAGTTCCTTCTTAGAATAAATGTTGCTGACAATGTACTGTGTGAAGGCAAACACATTTTTAGGTAAGAATAAGTGTACAATAAATTCACAGTGCCCTCTCTCTACATCGACATCAAACGGGATACGCATATTATGTATGTTGTTACAGGGAGTAGTAATGCATGTATCCTAACAGTGCTGAGTATGGCTTCGGTTACATTTGCAAATATTTAGAACCCAGATCAGACGTCGCATAACGCGGTGTCTGATCTGTGTTCAAACTGTTTGTCACTTAACGTTGTTTCTTTTGTCAGAATGTTCAATAAATAACTGTGAGAAAAAACAGCAGACGACAATTTAGCAGACGATACTGCAGCAGCGAAAGCGTTAGACATGATTACAGCGGCAAGCATTGTTATGGAATGAGTTGTTGTTCGGAGGACCGTACGCTGTAGGGAGGGAGCACTGTATCTGGGCAGTTACAATCATATGACTATTGCCTTGGGTTAAAAATAGATAAATATGCTTCCTTCTCCTTAATTTACACCGGATGCTCCGACAAAGCAGAGAGAGAAAAGTTGTTCAATATCTAGTTATTTAAAATATTTGTATAAAACCCATAATATGCCAAACAGTTTGGTTCCTGATAATACTAAAAGTTTCTCAGTGTGTGATCAGGATCCAATTATTGGATCCTGATCACACACTGAGAAACTTGTAGTATTATCAATTTGTTTATGAATGCCTGTCAGGTGTTGTTTAGCAGAAGAAAGATAAATTTCTCACAATACTGTTTATATGTCAAAACCAGTCATTCATAAACAGCACGGTTTAAATGTGTGACGATGTTTACATTTCAAGTCTAATCGTATCGTCTGCTTTAACCCTTTCGGCGCGAAAATCAATCGTGAGAACTAAGAAGGTTTATCCCTCCATATTGTCGTCTGCTTCAAGTATTGTTGTCAGCAAGATCGTTTCAAACTTAAATGTGATGCAATATGACTTAAGATCGATCAGAGTGTCAAACAGTTTGGATCCTGATCAGACACCGCGTTACGCGGGTCTGATCAGGATCCAAACTGTTTGCAAAGTCGACTGTATGCGACTTTTGCGGTAAAAAGGTTAACCCATTTACCACAATAATATCGTCTGCTGTAATAGTAATACTATGGTCTGTACTATTGTTTCAAATCTGGATGTAGGGAAAAATTACTGACGACACATCGAAATTGTTGTCAAATAATTAAGATGCTGATCAGATGCCGCGTTACGCGTTGTCTGATCAGGATCCAAACTGTTTGCAAAGTACACTGTAGTCGCATGAAGGTTTAAACACTTGACATGTAGTGTACGTACAAACATGTACATGGTTAAAAAGAGTGACGATATTCTACCCTGACATATTTCTAAACTGTGCAAATAGTTGAGTGAAATGTGAATCTGGGGCCCGTTTAATAAAACTTGGTACGACAAAAACGGACGTAAGTCAAAACTTTAAAGTGCATTTGATATCTGATTTAGCCATTTTATCCTGTCTTGTGACATCTTTTTGGAATCGTCTTGAAAAGATGGAGAAATAGATAAGAATTGAGACGTTTACATGTACTATGTGCACAGATGATTATATAAATTAAGAGCGATGTGGTTTGGATACGTCCAGCCTCAGGTACATGTATTACACATCTTCCAGAATTATAGTGGTATAAGATATTCACCTATAGTTACCTAGTCGGACAACAGAGTCCATACAATGATATTGTCATGTATACTATATAATGAATCCATTGTATCATGTAACAAGAAACATGTATATGTTTACGTTACTTAATAAAATGTTTTGAATCTTGAATCTTGAATCTTGAATCTTAAGATGAAATACAAGAGGACCTGTTACGCTCAATTTTGTATCCATTATGAATGCCACGAGCTCTGAAAACACAAGTAGAAAAAACTTGTTTTTCATGTGTATCAGAACTGTCCTGTGTTTCAATCGATGACAAATAAGCCAATTTCTTATTGTACAGAATTGTCAAACATGACTTGTGATAATTCAGCTCTTGTGTCACAGTATCACCATCACTAAGTATAGACAGGAGCTTACCATTAGTTAGGTTACAGGCACACTCGTTCAGTCGTTGGTCTACTCCCATTGTCATTGCCTGTCGGGAGTTGGTTGATCAATGATCTTGAATTGCACACAATGTTTGTAGCAATCATTTCATAGCTATCGTTTTCCTGACTTCCAGGCTTTGTTTTTTTAGAGATTCCTTCTTTTTGTTGTTTGACAGAGACAACACTTAATGTTCAAGACGGTTTCAGCTTTTGAGCTGAATTGATTTGCATTCTCCATATTCATGAATATTCAATAAAAGGTCGAGTAGCTAAACATTTACTACCCTTTACCGTGATAAGTGAACATAATATACGCATATCCAAATATGGGTTACAACTAGATTTAGGTATATACATAACCCTACATCTAGTCCGATCGTTCATCCAGAAGCATTCAAGTTCCGTGCAATTTGTACACCATCCAGGTGACATAACAATGCCCCGAGTAAAGTAGTTTCACCATTTGCCTTAGCAGCATTACCTAATATGGCATCTTAATCACCTTAAGAATGCAATTAATACTATTATCGTATTGTTTGAAAGACAGTATTTGACAATATAGGAATGGATATTATGGCATTAGGCCAAATATTTCCAGCAGTGTCCAAATAAGCTTGATTTCTTTAATGATCTCAGACCTAATTAGCATAATTGATGTACTTTGTCGTGTGCGAGTCATTAAAATGCAAAACTGATGTGCTTATAATGTTTGTAGACCCTAAAAACATAGATGTAGACACCTTTTTCAGGAGGTTACCATGTATAATAAATGTATTACAGCCAATAAACGGAATTTCAGTAATGGCGGACTTAATTAGCATTAGCGTAATTGATATAATTTATCGAGTGCGAGTCATTAAAATGCAAAACTGATGTGTTTATAATGTTCGTAGACCCTGAAAACATAGGTGTATACACCATTTGTAGGAGGTTACCGTGTATAATAAATGTGTTACAGCCAATAAACGGAATTTCAGTAATGGCGGACTTAATTAGCATATTTTGAGAAATTCTCAAGGGATATCACCGAGCACCCTTTTGAATCTTGATAAGGACCACCTAGACTATTTAAAACTGCAGAGAAAAAAAGTTCATCCGGCATTTCCACGTTTAACCCCTTGACTCCCGGACTAACTCAGACAGGGGGGTAAGGGCTCCTACGGGTGGACATATCCTACAACGGTTGTACGGACCTTAACGTCATTAGTAACTGGACTCTGACTAGTTTGGGGTACAGGGACGAGACCCTAGACGCTATTGCACGCGCTGAAGCTGGGGCTTTGGGCTCAGGCTTCATCCCGACAGACGACAAAGCTCGTCCGTACCGAGCACGTATGGTAGACCAGTACTTGGAACACGAGGGCATAGGGCAGATGGACTGGCCAGCAAGGTCAGCACACTTCGGTCACATTGAGGATGCTTAGGACATGCGGCAATGCCGGGTATCCTGTCGAGATCGTCACCTTAGAGGCTAACAGACATTCTTATTGAAGAATGGCACAGAATGTCCATTGCATACATCATTATGCTAATTCTCCGATTTCCATGTAGATGCAAGGAAGTGGTTAATGCACGTGGTGAACACATATGATACTAGCTGTAATTTAAGAGAAGAACCTTAAAGGTGGGCTCTTGGTCAAGTTGTTTGTTACCCCACCCACCTAGGCTGGCACACAGTAATTTTAGGGTGGTTGTGTTTGAAGGGGAACTGCGATATATATTTCTACTTTTCGAAATACAGTTATACTCTACAACGAAGTTAACATGTAATTTTACATGAAACTGTTAAAAAATATTGTATGAACTTATTTTTATATATTAGGCCTACCCAATATATTTGCCCCTTTAACTGTTTTGTTGAGTATATTTCAACCCGTCTAGGAACAAAGGGACATAAATCGTCAGTCCTTCGTTCAATTTGCAGTCACTATATAAGAGTTAAAGTTCTTTGATTTAAATAGAAGTGCCAGTGTTTATCTTTTCGATCGCGAGCAAACAGTTTTGATCCAGACTAGACACCACAATACAACATGGATATAACATAATAAATATACAATTACTTTAAAATAACTTTACATACATATATAACCCATGCCACTCAATTATAAATTATAAGAGACTATCTTAGTGTTATCAAATGAACACATGCTAGGTAATAAAATAATATTATAACATACATATACATTATTGACACTAAAAACGGACACAGTCACCATTGTTAAATACAAATTGCACTAAAATTCATCGATCACAGTTTACAAATTGTTATAGAGCAGACATTTGTGTCTGTTTAATCCATTACCCCATAGCTAGTTGATAGATGACTACTTAAAAACAGGTTGAAAGTAAAGCAGAATGTGCCTTCAGGCACATTCAGCTTTATTTTCAGCCTGCTTTAAGTTACAATCTGCTTGGATATAGAAAATATTTCTTATGATACATCATTCATTATTGTAAAATTTGAACTGTTTTCTTTTGTGGTGGAATAACTTAAAGGCGTTAAAATGCGTATTTACGGGGAAATGGGTTGAAGTAAGACGACAGGATTTGGCAATAGTGCGTATCATGCTTCATCCCATTATTGCGGCTCTCCCTGGCCAGCATCGGACCATCACTGTGGGGACGTCAGACGCACTCATTTATATAATGATGACAATATATGATTATAATCTCCAGTCAGTTGAATCATTTTTACCGCTTAACTCCCTTTCACTGTCATTACGTCTGCTTTTAACGATTATCGTCTGCTTCTACCTATCAATTTCAATTTTGGTGCGATTTGGCATGAGTGTCAAACAGTTTCGATCCTGATCAGACGTCGCAAATCCAAACTGTTTGCAAATAGCCATTGTATATCTATACGACGTAAGCCAGTAAATGGGTTAACCACCTTCTACATCCTGTTTACCTCAAAACAAACCACATCCTACTATACGTCCGGTGGTGGCGGAGGAGAGAGTCGCATGGAAGCCAGTGAACCATACCATTGAAGGTTTGTTTTACGTTTGGAGTCTGTAAATCAACCCTCGCATTTTACATTTTAACTCGATGACCTCTAATGAGATCGGACCAAAATCGATGTTTTATTATTATTATTTATTATTATACCAGATTTATATAGCGCTCTTTTCACACAGGGGTTGTGCGTTCAAAAGCGCTTCACATGAAGTTACACAAATGTACCTACAAACAAGAAAAGACAAAATAACTACGATATGATCTAAAATAAACATGAATAAACATATAAAAGACAGCTCCCAAAATGGCGATCACATTACTCCCATCAATCAGCAATGAAGCAACCGGCTTCTGATTGTCGACCGATAGAAACAATAGTAGAGCGCCCAAATGCAGGCCGCCAGGAAAAGACAAATAACTACAATTAGATATAAAATAAACATGAATAAACATATAAAAGACAGCTCCCAAAATGGCGATCACATTACTCCCATCAATCAGCAA
Organism: Gari tellinella; assembly: GCA_922989275.2. Taxonomy (NCBI): domain Eukaryota; kingdom Metazoa; phylum Mollusca; class Bivalvia; order Cardiida; family Psammobiidae; genus Gari; species Gari tellinella. The sequence continues at coordinate 59,960,814 of OV277867.1, forward strand.
TGAAGCAACCGGCTTCTGATTGTCGACCGATAGAAACAATAGTAGAGCGCCCAAATGCAGGCCGCCAGGAAAAGACAAATAACTACAATTAGATATAAAATAAACATAATAAACGTACAAAAGACAGCCCCCAAAATGGCGATCACGTTACCCCATCAATCAAGAGCAACAAAGCAAATGGCTTTTTTATGCGGACTGGTAGAAATAACAGTAGAGCGCCCAATGAAGGCCACTAAACATACAGAAGACAGCCCCCAAAACGGCGATTGCACTACCTCAACAATCGAGAGCAACGAAGCAAATGGCTTCTTTTTATGCCGACTGATAGAAATGAAATAATAGCAGAACGCCCAATGCAGGCCGCCCAATGTAACATAACTAGGAAAAACAGCATGCGACAATGCCTGTGAATGGCTGATTTACGTACGGTCCGTCCCGATCTATGCAAAAGCATAGTACGGAACTGGCCGTCAGCTGACGAATATGGTCGATCGCTCTCCGTAGAGTTCCGATATTGATAGACATTGGTCCAAATCAACTATTACTAAATGACTACGTTTTACAGTGTACATTTGAATACATGTACACGTACCATATGCAAAACAGTGTCAATGTAGGAGTTTTCTGATCAGGGCCATCACTGTCTGTCGTTTTTCAATATATTTTAACCAATTACCCCATAGTCGCTAATAGCTTTGAAGACATGTGCCTACTTAAAGCAGGTTGAAAGTAAAGCAGTATGCGCCTTTGAACTTGTCTGCAATTTATATTTTATAGGATTCATTTATTTTTTATTTGAAGAAACCTAAAAAAGACATTTAAATAGTTTTGATCAAGATCAGTCGTCGCATAACGCGGCGTCTGATCTGGGTCAAAACTGTTTTAAATAGATATACATGTCGACTCGCGATCGTTAGGCACACACTTATATCTTGAGCATGTAAAGTCTACATTATACATAATGTTTTGTGTGCTTGCCTAAAATGTATGTCTCGTCATGGTGTCTAAAGGTTACAAAGGAAAAGACGTTATTCTTTCCCAATAAACGCGTTTACTCTAAAACTCTTTTTTTCATTGCAAACCGTTTGGAGCCAGATCAGACGCCATATACATTAACCCGGCGCCTGATCAGGTACCAAATTGTTTGCAACTCAGATTAAAATACCGGTAGTGTGGGAAAAAGTTTTTAAAAAATGTTATTTTCTGCATTTAAATGAATTCCGTTTGCGTTTCGTACGCGCTTTTAAAAACGGGAAAGGATAACATCTTCGCCACTGCAACATCCATTGTGATTAACCTATTCTCTGCCGCACAACAAGTACGATGATCGTTTGCAAACAGTTTTGATCCTGATGGCAGACGCCGCGTCACGCGGCGTCTGATCACGATCAAATCTGTTTGACACTCAATTGTAGTATGTCTATTGCGATAGACTGTTTGTCTTAAATTAAAGTTCGAGAAATAGAAGCAGACGAGTCTTGTTTAAGTGAAAGTGACGTGATTTATCATTGGACAAATAGTATAAGTTTTGTGGGAAATGATTGGGTTGTACATATCATTACACAGTTGTACACGTAGTATATGACCTAATAGTTTTTAACATTGACACATATTTCGTCAGTTCATATAAGTGAACCTTACAAGATGTAAATACTTTTGACGTTTGTATTTTCATGCCGTTAGGACTGTTAGTAAGCGTTTCCTCATTTATGTACGACTGTTTGAAATGAGAATAAACCCGAGTGAGACGAGTATACTCGCCCTTTAACCCATCGATGATCAAATTATTCGTGGGATCTTTACCCCTTCACAACTTTATTGTCGTCAGCTTCATTTATTTTGCTTGCAAGACACGTTTCACAGTTATATTTAAGGTTGTATGACTTAATAAATATCGATAAGAGTGGCAAACAGTTTGGGTCCTGATCAGACGCCACAAACGCGCTTCAATGCGTCATTGAGAGCGAAGGGGTTAATAACAATATACATGTACCTGTTTGGAGCATATTTGTCCTATGCAAACAATGCAGAACCAGTTCAGAGAGCTCATTACAACCAAATCTCCTTTATATTGACAGCGAGACCTCTAAGTGATATCTGTCTATTACGGCCAGTAAAATGAATGCTACTTTATTGTACAAAAGACAGCTGACAACTTTGGGCAAGGAAATAGCAAGAAATAAAGCTTATCAAGGATATTTCTCGTTTTTGTTGTCGCATTGCTTTAGGTATTCGCCTGTTTTAAGTGCCTGATAATTTAACACAAGTTGGTGATAGTGGTCATTACCGTAGCAGTCGAACAATCCCTTCATTGCCTCACCCCGAATACAATAGTTATTTACAACTAGTTGCGTATCGCGGCGTCTGACCATGCAGATTCAGGGCTGTTTGACAGGTTCAAATACCTAAAATTTACATTTGAGAAACAAAAGCAGACGACTATTGTTTCTAGGTGTTAAAAATCCTAAGGTTTCCAAAGTTTCTATTTTTTCAAGCGCGATTACTTAAAGCAGGCTGAAAGTAAAGCAGAATGCGCCGTAATGCTTTAATTTCAGTCTGCCTTAAGCTAACACCTGTTAGCATAAAAATCCAGAGTAATGGCAGCCATGTTGTTTAAAGATGATGACAGCATGGCAGAAATTGTTTACACAACAGTATGGTCTCAGATCAGTTCAGTTCAGTTTATTGGCAAGTCAGTGTCAATACTGATTGGGATTATTTACTATGATTATTTGAATTGAGTATTTCTATTGTCGCGACTGTTCTTGTGAGCAACATAATACCGTCTCAACTCAAATCAATTTCATTGGCAATCAGCAACACATAAATGACATTGGTCTTGTACCATATTAACACTATTATGTGACAGTTGTGTTTGTTACAGATTTCAAAACCTCATACATGTCTTCTTCTTCTTCCATATACTGGCCGCCTTCGACTTGCCGAATACTCTGCCAGTTTTGTACGCATGATAACCCCCCTTCCCATTGAAATTTTTGAAGGGTTTGTGTCAGATTTGCTTGGTCACCTGAGATTTGAATATCTCAAGGGACTGGGCTTCTGCAATAATAGGTGGAAGTTTGTTCCATTCTTTAGTTGTCTGGTTAAAGAATGACCATTTCCTGGAATCTGTTCTGGCTATGTGCACTGCATAGCTGTGAGGTTGTACATATCTAGTGTTTCTTGTAGGTTTATCTAAATATTTTGCTGGGTTTATTTCTACAAGGTTATTCACAATTTTATAATACAAGGACAGTCTGGCTTCTTTTCGCCTAATTTTTAAGTCTTTCCACTGAAGTTTGTTTAGCATCTCCCCCACACTAGATCTATTTCTATGTTTTCCCATGACATATCTTGCACCGCGTCTTTGTATCTTATCTAATTTATCTATATGTTTTTTCTTATAAGGGTCCCAAACAGTGCTTGCGTATTCTAATTGGGGTCGCACTAAAGTAAGATATGCTTTTTCTTTAATATTTTGTGAGGAGATGTGTAAATTTCTATGTAGAAAGCCAAGTGTCCTATTCGCTTTATTTGCGATGTTGTTGATATGTTCCCCCCAGTCCAAGTCGTCTGTGATAGTGCAACCAAGGTATTTTGTGGCCTTTTCTCGAGAAAGCGAGATTCCATGCAGTTTATAGTTATGGCTAATGGTCTTTCTCTTCTTTGATACGGACAATACTGAGCATTTATTGGGATGGAACTCCATTTTCCATTTATCTTCCCATGTAGATCTACAATCAGTTTTTATTAGTTTTGACAGATACTTTCTTGTGTTCTATAGCTTTTAACCCCTTCATTCGACGCCCAAATAATCTTGGGTTTTCTACCCTTTCTCGCTTTATTGTCATCTGTTTCAATATTGCTGTCTGTCAGACCGTTCGGGTTGTACTACTTAAGAAATCTCGATTGTTCCTCAAACAAGAAAATTATGTCCAACTTTCCACGTCTGCAATACCATCTGTTTCAAATTGTTTTTCCTAACGTCACAAAATGGACACTTTGACAGAAAACCCCCCACATTATGACGAGCAACAAACACGTTAAATCCAGATCAGACGCCTCGTCACGCGGCGTCTGATCTGGATTCAAGCTGTTTGCAAATATAAGCCAATTTCCCACCGTATAACAACTCGTTAACACACACACTATTTGCTCCCTTTGGGTGTTGTTATTCACAGGAAGCAATGTATTGAATATCGGTATATCTCGAACTTGCTTAAATTGAAACCGAACCTTTTCTATGACAAACATATCTCTTTATAAATTTAGTTTTTCCTATTCTTCTTCCTTTTTACCCTTTATTTCATAGATTCGCATACTTACTCCTTTAACTTATTCCTCCACTGAAGAAAATATTACCAGTTTATACAAACATGGAAATACGTGCATATCATCAAAACTAGTTTCGTCATTCTAGCAGATGGTAGCTTAAAGCACGCTGAAAGTAAATGCACATTCTGCTTTACTTTCAACCTGCTTTAAGTTGTCACATATCTTCAAAACCAGAAACAGGCTATTGAGTAAAGGGTTAAATATTTTCATAGAGGGGTCATGCTGATCTTCCAAGACGCATCGATACAAGTATTAGACAACATGTTTCAATTTCGATTAGACGCCGAGTTACGCAGGGGCCTGATCAAGAACCAAAATGCCTGCAAACATTTATACAGTTGGATGCAGGACTGTATGACATCATACACATGCGGATCCAGCAATTTTCTCAATGGGACTCGAACCAAATAAATACTGCTATCTTTGATACATTATTGAACGAGTGATATTTTATTGTAGAACCTACAATATTGCCACGTGGCATACTGACAATATTTGAAATTTCTCACATCTACATGAACACACAAATGAAGCGTGTCTAAACAGAATAGTTAACCCTTACTGTCTACTTTGGAGTTATCGTCATTAAAATTTGTTAAATTCAGATTTAAACATGTTGGAACCGATGAAGCCGAAAGACGCGTCTCAAATAGTTTTGTTCCAGATCAGACGCCGCAATACGCGGCTTCTGAATTGGATCTAAACTATTTGCGAATTCAAGTCAAAACGTGATCGGCAGGCAAAAGGTTATGAGAAGAAAAGAAGTACATGTAAGATACAGGGCTGCCATTTCTCCGGATTTTTCCTAAATCTCCGGATTTTTTCCGAGTTCATGATAGCTTAAAGAAGGCTGAAAGTAAAGCAGAATGCGCCCTAATGCGCATTCTGCTTTACTTACAGCCTGCTTTAAGAAGTCACATGTCAACAAAACTAGAAATAGGTTATGGGGTAAAGGTACGACTCGTAAAATCGCACTTGAAAAATGCAAATTTGGAAATCTTAGGATTTTTCATGTCAACTTATGGCAGCCCTGAAGATATATTTCGTTATATTGATTGGATAACAATGGAGTTGTTTTTAACACCCGTGTCTCTTGCATGACTTACCTGTCTGAAAAATACACGGGCCATTTGCCGCCAATGAAAATAACCAAACTATCACCTGCCATTGATGTGTTGACCAGTTTAGGGGTCTTGACAATACATGTATTATTTCCAGACTTTACTTCAACCAGTACACATTATTACTGACCACATTCAAGAACAACTAGTATTCAAGCCGAATATGTAAGTACTATAATGTATTCCTTTGTTGTGATTGAACAGTTCACGTGTCCGATCGTCTAGTCATGTCCGTGTACCTTTGTGCACAGCAACATTTCCACATTAGGCATATAGCCCAATTTTATGAGCAAATACATCTTGGGATGGCTGATTTCGCATACCATTTTCAAGTCACTGTGACCTTGACCTCTTACATCACGTGTAGAAAAACCTATGCGAAGGATAAATGATATCCTATCCATCATCAGCGAGGGATACCAAATTTGGCGCTGGCGTACACTTTGTGTCCTTGCAAAACGTGTTACAACTTACAGGCACATATACCTTCGATTAAAGGACATGTGCGGATTTTCCAGTCTCTCCGAACTCCTGGATAGTTAATGAGAAGAATTTATATTTACATTGACTCATGTTGAAATTGGTCATTTCATATGTTTACACATGTGGACAATACGTACATGTATTTACCAAACGCAACATTGTCATACTGATATGTCTTTACTTGCGTTAACATTTGCAGGGCTGCCATAAATCCTAAGATTTCAAATTTTTCAACTTTTCAAGCCTGATTTCCCTGATTTAACACATAGTCTGTTTCTAGTTTTAAGACACGTAATGCTTAAAGCAGGTTGAAACTAAAGCAGAATGCGCCTTAAGGCGCATTCTGCTGTACTAAGCTTCATCTGTTGGAATAAAAATCCGAAGATTTCGGAAAAATCCGGAGAAATGGCGGCCCTGTAACACTTTCTATTCTTTGTCTTCGGATAGCGGAGTGCAGCGTACCTATTTCAGGGCGCTGTGACCTTGACCTTTGGCCTCAGTTATAAGTATCTTGCCCGGAACTTAAAAACTATAACACACCTGCTGAAGATACCAAACTACGCGTTACGATTTGTTTCATCTGATCACAGACGACTTACGGTGTTACAGCCGTGTGGAAACAGGGCTGCCATAAGTTGACATGAAAAGTCCTTTGATTTCCAAATGTGCATTTTTCAAGTGCGATTACACAAATCGTACCTTTTAGACCCCATCGCCTGTTTCTAGTTTTGTTGACACATGGCTGCTTAAAGCAGACTGGAAGTAAAGTAGAATGCGCCTTAAGGCGCATTCTGCTTAATGCGCCTTAATGCGCATTCTGCCTTACTTTAGCCTGCTTTCTTCTTTCTTCTTCATATACAAGTGCAGGGCCCACTCTGGAGCATCGACGCACTGGTGAAGTATTTACAAGGTGACTGTGAGACGTAAACGCCGTGCAGGGAAACGTGAAGTGCGTCTACTGACGAGCGGCCAGTCCCGCCTTGAAGCTGTCCAAGGTCTGGGATGAGGCTATGGCTTCTGACAGCTGGTTCCCAAGTCGGCTCTTAGCTGTTGTAGAGATGTCCATCCTAGAGTGGATATCATCTGACTGGTGCTACTTGTTCTGCGATAGTCTCCGGTGACAAATCGTGCTCCTCGACTCTGGACCGCTTCTAGTTTGTTGATGTTACTAGCTGTGTGATGGTTCCAGACCGGGGATGCGTACTCCATGATCGGCCTAACCAACGTCTTGTAGCATTGTGCCTTCACGCTTGCTGGGCAGCTGGTTATATTCCTCCTGAGGAAAGATAGACTGTTGATGGCCTTCTTTGTAGTGGCGTCTACATGGTCATTCCACAGGAGTTTCTCGTGAATGGTGGCCCCAAGGTACTTCCCACTAGTTACAGTGGCGAGCTGGTGTCCATGGATGGAGTAAGTTGTCATGATCGGTGTCCTTTTACGTGTAATCCTGATTGTCTCGCACTTTGATGGGTTGAATTCCATCTGCCAGTCAGTCTCCCACTGCTCAAGTTAGCGCAGGTCTTCTTGCAGGATGGAAGCGTCTTGTGAGTTCCTAATCTTTCTGTATAGGAGGCTATCATCTGCGAAAAGCCTGGATGTTGAGGCTACTTTCCCTGGCATGTTGTTAATGTACAGGAGAAAGAGCAATGGTCCTAGGACAGAGCCTTGGGGTACTCCAGAGGTAACTGGTGCTGACGGGGATGAATGGCCTTCGACTAGTACCTGTTGGCTTCTATTGGACAGGAAGCTCTCTATCCAACCGAGTAGGGAATCTCTGATGCCGTAATGGTGTAGCTTCTGTGATAGGCGGCGGTGAGGGACCTTGTCGAAAGCCTTGCTAAAGTCGAGCAAGATGACATCTATCTGTTCACCGTCTTCAATGGCAGCAGCAAGATCCTGGATGGTAAGTACCAGTTGGCTATCGCACGATCTCTTCTTTCGGAAGCCATGTTGTGCGTCTGAGAGTATGTCGAAGGACTCCAGATGTTTCATGACCTGGCTGTGTACTATGTGCTCAAGTAGCTTGCTGCAGACTGAGGTTAGAGATATCGGCCTATAGTTTACTGGTTGTGTCCGGTCGCCCTTCTTAAATACTGGGGTGACGAAGGCAGTCTTCCAATCATCTAGTACAGTGCCTTGTTGCAGTGATGCCTGAAAAATTAAGGTAAGGGCAGGCGATATTTCTGAAGCAAAGTCTTTCAGCAGTCGTGTGGGGATGTTATCAGGTCCCTGTGCCTTGTGAGGATCTAATTCAAGCAGGATCTTCCTGACGCCATTTTCATCAATGTTGAAGGGGTCCATTTGTGGATATTGATCTGTACCCATAGATGGAGTGTGGGAGGTGTCCTCAGCAGTGAACACGCTGCTGAACTGGTCGTTCAGTATCCTGGCCTTCATCTTGGGGTCACTATGTCCTAAGCCATCTCTTTTCAATAGTGGGACACCGCTACTTTCACATCGCTTTCCGTTGATAAACGTGTAGAGTTTTTTGGGGTTCTTGGTGCTTGAGACGAGGTCGTTTACGTAAGTGTTGTAGGCCCTTTTGCACTCTTTCTGTGTTTCCTTTTGTAGTTCCTTGTATATAATTCTGTTATCATTAGTGCTGCAACTCGAGGGCCGTTTTGGACACCTAACCGGTCTCCATCTGTAAACAAAGGTTTCTATATACCAAAATGTTCGTACAAGTGTGTATATTATGAGACTGCTTGTTGCAGTTGTGATATCTGTGGGCCAACAACGCTATTCAAGATAGCGTCCAAGATGGCCGCCACAAACATGAAATATCACGAACATACTACCTATTGCAATTATGTTCTGATTATTCTACTAAATGTGATGCAAATGCACTTTGAACATTATAAAGGAGTCATAGTATTCACGTGATGTGAAAAAAGACCAATTAACGCTTATACAGATATTAAAATGTTCAAAATTGCGTCCAAGATGGCCGCCATAATCATAAGAATATCACGCACACACTAACTTTTACAATTATTTTCTTATGGTTTTACTAAAAGGGATGACAATACACGCTGAACATTACAAAAGAGTCACACTGTTCACTAAATGTGAATAAAGTCCGTTTAAACCTTATACTACGAATTGAATGTTCAAATATGGCCTCCAAGTTGGCTCCTAGAAATATAAAATTATCATAAAAATACTATCTATGATTATACGTTTCTTTATAGTTTCACTGAAAACGATGACAATGCACTTTGAATATTATAAGAGAGTCATATTATTAAAAAATCTTAATATTGACATTTTTACTATTCTACTAGGAACAAAATATTCATAATGGCGTCAAAGATGGCCGCCACAAACTTAAAAATATCACGTACATACCAATTATTAGAATTATTTTCTTAAGATTTTACTAAAATCGATTACAATTGACTTTCAACGTTACAAAAGGGTCATTCTATTCACTAATTGTGTATAAAGACCGTTTAATCCTTACACTGCGAATAGAATATTCAAATATGGCGTCCAAGATGGCCGTTTCATGCATAAAAATTCATGAACATACTATTACAATTAGTTCCCAATGGTATGACTAAAACAGATGACAATATATTTTGAACATTGCAAAATGGATATCCTATTATTCACAACATATGTTCAAGAAAGCGTCAAAGATGGCCGACACAAGCAGAAAATATATAGAACATTGCATAACAATTATTTTTGTATGGTTTGGCTAAAAATGAGAACAATGGACTTTGAACATTACGAAAAGAGCATGTTATGTATGTGTATAAACACCGTTTAACCCTTTCACTTCAAACAAACTGTTAAAGACGGCATCCAAAATGGTTAGCACAAATATAAAATATCACCAATATACTCACTACGTATTACAATTGCAGTCTTATGGTTTGACTAAAAGTTTAAACATTACAAAATAAACCTATTATTCACTTAATGTGAACCATTCTATCGCAAACAAACATGTCCTCTGCTAAACATTATGTTTCAGCTTTTGATAGTGCTTTAAAAAGTGTTCAAAGTTAGTAACAATGTTATCTGTGTGTTTAGTTTCAATACAAAAAAATGTAGACGAAATGGCCGTCAGTCTTACAGTTACTTGTATTGCTCTTGATGCTTACTGACAATAGCCCATTATAATTGATTATGTAAATAAAAACAAATAGTGTCCAGTATTACGGGTAGATGCCATACAAGAATACAAAAATCACTTTACCATATGAAGTGACAAGATCAATGACACCAATACTCGTACAATCTTCTCTGCGTCGACTGGTACCTGAGGCCGTTTCAATGGATTATTATTTGAATCTATCTGCTGATGCATGAGGGACTCATGATAGATTGAGTTCTCTTTTCTTGAGGTCTTTTTCCTACAGTATGCCTCCAGGTTTCTTTGCGCCAGTTTGTCCCCTCTTCTCCTTGGTGGCCACTAAATGGTTACTTTGTGGAGCGAGTTGGGTTGCATGCGGTATACATAGCCAAAGAATCACTAAAATCGTAATCGAATAGTTTCTCTAATTGGTGGCATGATGGTCTGATTGAGTAGTTCCGCATGCGAAATGGTGTTGGGTTAGAAGATCTTCAGAATACACGTCTAAAAAAAAATTGAGGTTGTTTTTCGATTACATACAAAATAATGCCCTGTACTTTTACAGTTTGGCATTGATGCCTAAAATGCTGATCACCAAACTGGTCTGAGCATGAGAAGTAGCAGTAATGATTCGATGTAACTTTGGATGGTGGTATTGATCGTCAGAACGTGTGTCTTCTCTGAGTTGACGTACACACCTATATTATTGACAGTCGCACTTAGAACCATATCTCTGTCTTGTTGAGAATCCTGGTATCTGCTGGATCTGTACGACGTCGTTCTACATAATATAGCAACCATCTGTTTTTGAATAACTGTTCTCAGATGTGTGCAAGAGATGCAGTCAATGGATGATCTTTCTGATCTTTCTTTCCAACAACCTGCCTGTTTTCGATGCAATATGGTGTCAACCGCCACAGTTACGCATTTGAAAATGATATGACTGAAGAGATTGCTGGTGAGAGAAACAAGAGTAATGTTTTTAAGTTGTTGCAGTTTACCGATTCACATTTCTGGGACAGTTTCATTACAACTCCTTTCTTCCTGTCATCTTGTATATCCACAATTTCCAAAATTGTTTTTGAAGAATAAGCAGCAATAACCGTTGTTTTTTCTCAGATACTCCACTTTCAGCAAGCCAACAAACATTCCATCCTCTCCAAGGGACTTCTCATACATAGGCATACGGGACCTCCTGTAATATGATAGGTTCCACGTTAATGTCAAGATCTTTATCCACCTTAGTTATTTATGCAAGTATTGTGACTTTGGCCTGTAAATGACACATTAGAACTGTTCTCCCCACCGTTAGAGTCCTGTTGCCTCACATGTAGCAAGAAAGTCATTTACAGACAGGTCTTGAAGTATGCCTTTGTACAAATAAAGTTTCTTGGTAGTTTGGTAGATTCTCATTATGTTTTGAATTTCAGCAGTGATCTCTGCACATACCGGTACTGCATGTCAATTAAACTTTTCTCTTACCTTACTGAATTTCAAGACTTTTCTTCTAAATATTTGGACGTGTAAAATGCAACAGGTCCATCTTATAATAGTTGTAACCTGGCCTCTAGAAAATGATTCTTTAACTTACAGTTTCCTCTCAACTATTGCCTTCTAGGTGTCTGCAGATATCCACTAAACATTTGTGTGTCTTGATGTAGAAGCTGTCTCAAACATGGCTTTTCTAAAGTTGCCAATAGTGTTAACTGTGCCTTTCTGAAGAATACTGAATCTGATTTTCAGCCCGGCATCGTAGCTGTCCTTAACTGTCGGGTCTATCAATTTGGGGACATCAAAACGCCGTCACTGGTATCATCCGGTCTCAGCTGGACGACCAGTTACTAAGTTATGGTCAAAATACGTCTGCTTACCACATCACTCGATATCTTTAAGAGAAAACCTGCTGATGATGGTAACGATAATGTGGTCTATCTGACTTTTGCTGTTCCTGTCAGACGATGCCCATTTGTACTTTTGGATAGTCTTGTGTGAAAATAGGTTACCGCCTTCGATGATCTCATCATCTTTACCTTGTCTAATAAGCATTGCACAGTTACCTATGAAGTTGCCAGTTCCAGTTCGATCCACGAATCTCGCTCTGTTACTGTTGTTCCTTCCAACTCATGCGTTGAAGTCTCCTAATAGCTGTATGCCATCATGTTTTGAGCTGTCTGAAGTGGACTATACAAGTTGTCCTTGACCTTTTTCTTGGCAATGTCTGTTGGTGCACACAACTTGTATGAACCCTTATCCTTGTTTCTTAAAATATATATATGGAAACAACTTGAATGTGGGTGAGACGTTTAGTAACTAAGCATTTCATGAGGATCTAGACCTTGTCACTCACAGGCAACATTACAAATATTTTTTTAACCAAAGACGGAAATTAGCAGACAATAAGTTTGTTGGCAGTATATACTTAAAACGATCTTCTTATACAGTATTAACATGTTTCTTTTGTAATGTTAAAAGTTTGAATCAAACCGTAAGAAAACAATTGTAATAGTATAACGAATAGATATTAGGTGTGTTGAGGCCATGTTGGAGGTCATATTGAATACTTTGTTTGCAGTAGATAGTTTAAATACATGTAGTTTTTATACACATTAGGCAAATGGTATACAAGATTCAAAGTTCATTGTCATAATATTTCGTCAAACCATGAGAAAACAAGTGTAATAATATGTGATAGTTTAGGTTTGTGGCGTGGTGGCTATCTTAGACGCCATCTGGAATAATTTTCCTCCAGTAAAAGGATTAAACTGCTATTCTTTTGTGATTATCAATGTCCATTGTCATCACTGTTGGTGAAGCTGTAATAACAAAATGTAGTAGTATGTTCTGTGATACTTTTGATTTATGGTGGCCATCTTGGAAGTCATCTTGAATATATTAATTTAAGCAGGAGGATTAAAGTATTGATACACATAAAATAATAACATACCTTTCTCTCTCTCTCGAAATTTTCCAAGTCATTTATCATTACTTTTAGTCAAACCATCGAAAATTGTATAAGTTTGTATGTTAATGATAGTATGTTGCATGGCGGCTGTCTTGGACGCCATCTTGAATACTTTGTTCGCAACAGAAGAATTAAACAGACTTTAATCACATAAAATGAATAATACGTCCATTTTGTAATGTTTGAAGTCAATTGTCATCACTTTTAATCAAACCATAAGGAAGCATTTGTAAGAGTCAGTCTGCTCCTAACGTTTTATATTTGTGGCATCTTGGACGCCATGATGAATATTTAGTTTGGAGTAGAAAGGTTTTAAAAATGGTCTTTATCCAAATTAAGTGAATGACGTGTCTCTTTTTGTATGGGTCAAAGCAGTAAGACGATTAAATGTTTATACACATGAAATGAATAATAAACCCCTTTTGTAATATTTAGAAGCGACTGTTTTCACTTTTATTAAAACTATAAGAAATCATTTGTAATAGTAAGTACCTTTTTGACATTTCATATTTGTGGCAGCCATTTCGTACGCCACCTTGAATATTTTAATCTGAGTACAAGGGTTAAGCGGTCTTTATCCACATTAGGTGAATAACATGTCTCTTTTTGTAAGGGCGACTGTTCATTGCCCTTACTGATACCCAACCTACATGAATATGAAAAAAGTAATAGAAAGTTCCTTGTATTTTCTGTTTGTGGCGGCCATCTTGGTCGCCATCTTGGACATCTTGTTCACTGAATAGGACTTAAACTGTCTTTATATGCATTAAATGTATAAGATATCCCTTTTGTACTGTCAAAGGTGCATTGTCATCTTTTTAGTTAACAATAAAGCAACCACTTATAATTAAAGATAGTATTTTCGTGATAATTGTAAATTTGTAGCTGCCATCTTGGACGCCATATTTGAACATTCTGTTCGTAGTATAAGGTTTAAACGGACTTTATTCACATTTAGTGAACAGTATGACTCTAATTTAACCTTCAGTGTGCATTGCAATCACTTTTAGTAAAACAATAAGAAAATAATTGTAAAAGTTAATATGTGCGTGATATTTCTATGCTTATGGCGGCCATCTTTGACGCCATTTTGAACATTTTGGTCGCTGTAGAAGGGTTAAACGGTCAATTTTCACATCACGTGAATAATATGACTCCTTTATAATGTTCAAATTGCACTTGCATCACTTTTAGTCGAATAATCAGAAAATAATTGCAATAGGTAGTACGTTCGTGATATTCCATGTTTTGTGGCGGCAATCTTGGACGCCATCTTGAATAGCGATGTTGGCCCACAGATATCACAACTGCAACAATCAGTGTCATAATCTACACACTTGTACGAACATTTTGGTATATAGAAACCTTTGTTTACAGAGGGAGACCGGTTAGTGCCAGATTTAGGCATGATATTGGGCCTCGGTTGCAGCACTACATTCTGCGATGCACTTTCTTTCATCCTCTTGTATGCTCGTTTCTTCCGACGGGATAGGCGTTTGATCTTGCGGTTTATCCATGGTTGGTTGAAACGGCTGGAGGTGAGCTTTGTGGGTACGTTGTTATCCATGATGGAATTGCAAGCGTTCTTGAAGATATCCCATAGTGTGTTGATGTCTGTGTCTGTAGATTGGGTCTGTGTAAACTCTGTCGAAAATTGCAGGACAGCCTCTTTCACGCTGTTGGAGTCCACGTTTTTCTACAGGTGTATCTTTCGCCTTGGCAGTCTTTTCCTGGCAGCTTGTGCTCCTGCTTCGATCCAGACGATGTCGTGGTCACTCACACCTGGGATAGGTTTGCTCTTGATAACAAGGGATGGTCTGTTTGTCAGGAAAATGTCTAGTGTGTTCTGGCCTCTTGTTGGGAATCTGATCATTTGCTCGCATCCAGTGTCGTATGTCATGTCCAGAAAGAGCTGGTTTATATCATTGCTGTAGTTGCTGGAGATGACGGTGTTTGACTCCCAGTCAATGTCAGGCAGGGTGATGTCGCCACTGTCCATATGGTTGCATTAGGGTACTGCAAGTGGAGCCCATGAATCGTGTCTCTGAGCTCACGCATATATGGTTCACCACTACTAGGAGGTCTGTAGGCTGAGATGACTATGAGCTCCTGGTTCCCGGTACATTCAATAGCTGCAACCTCCACATCTGTCTGCAGATGGAGATTTCTACCTATGATGGTCTCCTTTGCAGCTATGATGACTCCTCCATGTGGGTCACTGCCTCTGTCACGTCTGGAGATGATGTGGTAGCCGGGTGGGATCACTTCCCGCTCATGAATACCGCTGTGGAGCCAAGTTTCACTGCCGATGATAATATCAGGTTCAGCCTCAGATAATAGTAGCCAGAAGGGTTGTCTCTTTGCGCGAATGCTCTGAAAGTTAACAATCATCATTCTGAAAGATCCGTTCCCTTTCTGTGGAGAAGGTGCTTTTTTGTTTGGTGATGATGTGTATTTGGGGGGTCCAAAAGAGCTGTTATTGGAGAGGAGACTGCTTGCTGTAGAGTCTGCTATGGACGGTGTTGTTGGGGGATCGAGAGATTGTTCAAGTACACTATAGGAATTCTCTGTTGTGATGGAGTCAGCCATTGTGGTCTCGAACAGGGTATAAGAGAAATTTGGCAAGCCGCATGTGCAACAATACCAACTGGTGTTAGGTGTGAGGCGTTCATAGGCGGCTAGGGGGAGTGCAATACATTTTATGTGGAACCAGGTATCACAGTTGTCACATGCAACGCAGTGTAGGTTAGATTTGCATGGTTTACTACAATCCCCGCATGGAAACCTGTAATTCGGACCAGGGTTTGGGTGACAGTCACCGGCTAATGTTATCCGAATGTATGTAGTATCCGGATTCCCATCAATTTCCAGAAGAGAATCCTATATGTATGAAACTGTCGATGAAAATGCAAGTACATGTAGATTAAGGAGTACAAGAAAAGGTTTCATGGTTTCTTACTAGTGTGGTAAGGTAGTTAGTCCGGGTACATTTCGTCAAAAGTGGTGCTAAAGGAAGATATTTCGAAGATTATCCAGGTTGTTTTGAGTTTTCCTGGACCGGAAGTGGTAGTGAATAGTGTCGTTCAAAGCCATTCAAAAAGAAGTAGAGTTTATTTTGCAGATGGTTGATGATATAGCGGAGTGGTCTATGGAATGTAACTTGGGTGGATATTGGGCCGATCTCACCAGGATTCGGGTGCTGGGATGGCTCTAGTCGACGAAAAACAAGAATTTATCGCTCCCGTCCAAACAATGGCGTCCGTGTCTCACAGTGACCTTGACCTTCTAGCTTTAAGCTACCATGTACTACAAAAAAATCCGAAGATTTAGGAAAAATCCGTAGACATGACAGCCTTGTCAGGAAGCCGAAACACGAACATTAAGCAGCAAACCCATGAAGGAGCTTTCTGCATAACTTACATTTTGCGGCTTTAAGCCATTACCCTAAAATTCGCTTTTCTATTCCGTTAATTCATTATCTCAGTGAACTGAAGAAAATAGTTCCATTTTATAAAGTCATGTCTATGCATCATACAAAATATTTTTATCCTCAGTAGATGGTGGCTTAAAGCAGGTTGAAAGGAAAGCAGAATGCGCATTAAGGCGCATTCTGCTTTTCTTTCAACCAGCTTTCAGTGATCACCTGTCCTTGAAACTAGAAACAGGCTATATGGAGTAAAGGGTTAAGCAGGTATACCATTCCGTAATCATTATTTTGATTAGGTGTTATGGCCTACTTTTAATTGTCTCCGTTTCATTTTTAAAATCTAGGCCAGAATGACTCCGTAATCTTTCAGAAAACGTATACACAATAGTCAACGCAGAATATCAAACAGACATATTAGATATTAGCTTTTTCAAGTACACAATAATGAAAATACTCGTATTTGTCAAAAAAAGTTCAACAGTTTCAATTGATGGCATAGAACACTATTTGAATCACAGATCAAAGCCTATTTTAATTTGTAAATGTGTACAATGGCAAATAGTGTACTCTTTACCAATAAACTCGTTTGAGCTCAAAATCTTATGCGCATTACAAACATTTTGGAGCCAGATCAGACGCCGGGTAACCCGGCGTCTGATCAGGCTCCAAACTGTTTGCCACTCAGAAAAATCGGCATGTTTGAAGTGTTGTTATTTTTTCATTTTATTGGAGTGCGTTAACGAACTGCGTTTCGTTTAAACGGAACATAATTGTCGTCTCTACTGTATCTGAAGGAGGGACAACGACCGGAAATTAGTGTTTACATAACATTTATTTTGAATATTTTTTTCCTCATCTCGGATTGGTGTATAGACTTTGTAAATCGACTTGAGATCGTTTTGCCCCTATTTAGTGGTTCCTTTGTATATCAAATACAATCTGTTCTACTTTCTGCAAAATACCGGCGAACAGGTGACCCAGTGGGCAAGTCGTTATTCTTCCACTTTTGGACGCAAACGAAAGGCAAACACAGCGCAGAAAAGGAGAAAATAAGTTTTTTAAAACCTTTAGACCAATCGATTTTAATTAGGTTACTCAGCTTCTGGTCAGGTTCCAAATTGTTTGGAATAGGCATGATGGCTTTAACACAAACGTCTTCTCACCGTAACTGTTGTGTGTTTCGCTATTACCATGCAGCCTGAAATATTATTATACATGTATGTTTATTTTATACCTTATATAACATGTTTAGCCATGTTCTGAGAGAAATAAACTGCAACTGTAACTGTAACTGTAACTGTAACTGCAAACAATTTGATCCAGATGAGACGGCGAATTAATCGGCGTATCATCTGTATGCAGTTTTTTGAAATAAAAGTTTAAGCGTAAACGCGTTTTTTCGGAAAGAATAGCGTCGTCTCAACTGTAATAGGGATAAAAGCCTTTTTGTTTCCAAATAAACGCGTTTACTAGTATGCTAACAGATGTTTTCCACTGCAAATAGTTTGGAACAAAATCAGACGCCGTATAATACGGCGTCTGATCAAGCTCCACACTGTTTACCTCTCCTACTGGATAAATAGTCAGGATTGTCAAAAGTTTGTTATTTTCTACACTTTATTGCAACATGTTTGTGTTTTGCTTGCGTTTTAAAACGGAAAGAATAAGGTCTACTCCGCTGTAACAGGGATAACATTACAAACCGCATATTTATTCAAGGACTGCTGAAATATTTGATTGTAATCAAATTAATGCTTTTTGCACCTTTTAAAAATTCTCAAGTTTGAATACATGGTTGTCAAGGTAACCGAAAAGGGAAAATACCCGATATCCTGATTGTAATCTTTTAGCACAAATGTCAAGGGAGTGTCTATATCCGTGAGTGTAAATTTCCCGCTATTACTGTATTAACCCTTTCATCGTCGTGACGTCATCACATTTAAACAATTGTCGTCTGCTTTTTTGTTTAAATTTAAATTTTAGGTAGTTCGACTTAAGAAGTATTTAAATGAGTGTCAAACAGTTTGGATCCTGATCAGACGCCGCGTGACGCGGCGTCTGATCAGTATCCAAAAAGTTTGCACATAACTATTGTACTCGTGGTAATTTATGGCAATGAAGGGGTTAAAGTGAATAATTTTGATTGTGTTAAATATCCTCTGTATTCATATAACCAGAACCCTTACACTTAAAGTAACCAAACAGTTCGATTTCTGAACCAAATTCCAGTTATTTAAACTAACCTTAGGCTGTAAATGCAGCACCTTGAATTCTCATTTAACCAGAACCTTGACGTCATCGTCCGGGTAACAAAGGCGCTTGTACACCATCGGGACAAATTTATACAGCATGTGAAAGGATAATTTCCAGACACTCACTACGCGTAATAAACATTTAGAGTTATATTAAAAATTTGTGTTATTTGAAATCATTTTACAACTGTACATTAAAAAAATAAGGAACAGGATCAATTTTGGTATTCGTTTTTTGAAAATATAATTTTCTTCAAAAGTTTCTTTATAATTCCCAGTTTTTTCTCGAATTTCTTTAAAACTATGTTACTGTCCACATCTACATGTAATACCAAACCGGAACCGCTGTTTGCGATGATGTAAGCAGATCGCACGCGCTATATATCGAGCGTTTTTGTGAGGTTTCTGGAAATATGGAAAGGTTTTGATGTATGAGAATCACGGATACATATCATGTCAGCTTACATGTAACCTAGTTATGTCCGGATATTGTAGTGAAATCTCCCTATGTGCCTTCTGTAAAATTTCTTTTATTAAAGATGAACAATGGTGATCTAAAGACACTGAAGTCTTTGTCCATGCAGCAGAACATTTCATACGAAATAGCAAACAGTACAGATCCCGATGAGACATTGTGGGAAGTAAATGACACCTTTTGGAAAATTCAGTTTTATCTGAGTGGAAAACAATTTTAAGCCTGTTACCCGGCGTCTGATCTGGCTCCAACCTGTTTGAAATGGACACCATAGCTTATAGCATATATAAACGCGTTAAAAGGGAAAAGATGCAATCTCTAATGTGTTCCCAGGGCATTTGTCTATTAGCATACAGCTGTTACTCGCACTGTTTATTGTGTTGAAAGGTATCCTTACTCCTATTTTGCGCTATCTCCGTGAAATATTTTCCTAAACCTATTAATGTCTGGATATTGCAATGGACTCTCCCTCTGTACTTGCTGGAATATTTCATTATAGATACACACGGATGACCAAAAGTCACTACAATGTTTGTCCATACAGCAGAACATTTCGCATGATTAGCAAACAGTGAATATCCTAATGAGACGCCGCTTTACGCTGCGTCTCCAGTGTTTACAATGTCATTTTAAGTAGACATAGGTTAACTCTTTCCTCCCTGAAACTTTAAATGGACAATTCCAGTTTCCATCTAAGTCTAGTCCATTTCTGACTTTTAAGGGTTGTTTTTGTCAATGTTTGGCATTGTGACAAACAGTGAAGACCCTGATCAGAGGGCTCCTTTCGGAGCCCTCTGATCGGGCTCTTCACTGTTTGTATAGGACATGTGTACTATTCACATGTACACTGTTTGAAAAGCACGCCTATATGCGGGACTAGGGTTCAAAGGGTTAAAGTAGGCCTATACACGAAGATAATACAGAGATAATGCACAAATCTATTATATGTGGTATGTCGATTTAACCGAGTCGAGATATCGAAGTTCGACTGTATCTAATATAATCTCCTGACTAAACTAAAGTGTTCCCTCTCTACAACGGCTCTCGCAACAACGACTCCATCCTTACAACTACCATTGTCGCATTCCCTAAGCGGAACAATTATGGCTAACGCTTTTTCTACTGCAATATCGTCCGCTTAAATTTGCCGTCTTTTGTTTTTTCTTAAAGTTACATATAAGTGGATATTTCGATACAATTTATATAATGACGAGTGACAAACAGCTTAAAGCCAGAACAGACGCCGCGTTAAAGTGTTAAAGCCAAGTCTTAATTCCCCCTCTATATAACGACTCCCTCCGAACAACACACACAATTGGTGTCTCCAATTGTATGTCGTTGTAGAGAGGGATCACTGTACAAGATACAAGGCACAATAAACTTTATAGTCGGATGTTTTACAAAACACTTTTATAACATTAGAAAGAAGCTATTTGCCGACTGATAAGGGTGAGTTCGACTTATCCAATTTCGACTTATCGGTATTGGACGTTATTTGTTTGTTTTACAGACCTGTAAGATGGGTGATATGGAAGCCCTAGGAAACATATCGGCACTGAGAGATGACCAAGCTCAACTGATGGCCTGGCAGGAGTCAATGAACAACAACTTGGACTGTTTCTTTTTGTTAGTCATGGGCTTCATCATCTTCTGTAAGTAAATTTTCATATACAGTGGAAAAAACGTTATTCTTTCCCAATAAAAACATTTACGCTAAATCTAATTTTTCTAATGCAAACCGTTTTGAGCCAGATCAGGCGTCTGATCAGGCTCAAAACTGTTTGCCGTCCAGGTTAAAACCAACATTCAGAGTTGTCAAAAGTCGTCATTGCCTTCATTTTTAACTCGCCTTTTTCGAAAAGTCGAGCTATTGTCGTCACCATGTCGTCTGCGTCTGCGTCAGCGTCTGCGTCGGTTAAGTTTTTTGCTTAAGGTTTTTGTAACAGTTGATTTCTCAATAACTGTCAAAGGTATCCATTTGAAACTTGGAATAGTTGTTCAGTATCAAAAGGGCAACTCATTACAACAAGGCAGGTAATCCTTGGATTTGTCATTTCAGAGTTATTGCCCTTGTTTTATTTACTTAAAAAATATAAATTAACATATCTCAATAACTAGCAAAGATATCCATTTGAAACTTGGAATAGTTGTTCAGTATTAAAAGGGCAACTCATTACAAC
The DNA here is from genome assembly GCA_922989275.2 of Gari tellinella. Lineage (NCBI taxonomy): Eukaryota > Metazoa > Mollusca > Bivalvia > Cardiida > Psammobiidae > Gari > Gari tellinella. Next base: position 59,982,133 of record OV277867.1, read on the forward strand.
AAGGCAGGTAACCATGGGATTTGTCATGTTAGAGTTATTGCCATTGTTTTATTTACTTAAAAATTATAAATTAACATATCTCAATAACTAGCAAAGGTATCCATTTGAAATTTAGAATAGTTGTTCAGTATTAAAAGGGCACTTCATTGCAACAAGGCAGGTAACCCTGGGATTTGTCATTTTAGAGTTATTGTCCTTGTTTTATTTACTTCAAAATTGTAAATTAAAATATCTAAATAACTATGAAAGACATTTACTTGAAACTTTGAATAGTTATTCCGCATCAAAAGGGCAACTAATCACAACAAGGCATGTTACTCTGGGATTTGTCATTTCAGAGTTATTGCCCTTGTTTTTTTTACTTAAAAAATATAAATTAACATATCTCAATAACTAGCAAAGGTATCCATTTGAAACTTAGAATAGTTGTTCAGTATTAAAAGGGCAACTCATTACAACAAGGCAGGTAACCATGGGATTTGTCATTTTAGAGTTATTGTCCTTGTTTTATTTACTTCAAAATTGTAAATTAAAATATCTAAATAACTATGAAAGACATTAACTTGAAACTTTGAATAGTTATTCCGTATCAAAAGGGCAACTAATCTGAATGACAAACTGTTTGGAGACTGATCAGACGCCGGGTTACCCGGCGTCTGATCTGGCTCCAGACTGTTTGCAATAGACATAAGTACTGTTTTCATAAACGCGTTTATTTGGAAAAGTAATATCTTCTCCACTGTAGCTGCTGTTTCGAATGACAAAGAATACCAAAACACCCAACAAACATTTAAACCTTTCATGATCAAATAATTCGGGATATTTATACCTGATCACCGTTTCATTGTCGTCTGCTTCTATTTTGCTGTTTGCAATCTCGTTTCTAATTTAAAAATAAGTCAGTACGACAAAAGAAATTTCGATACGTGTGTCAAACAGTTTGGATCCTGATCAGACGCCGCGTGACGCGGCGTCTGATCAGGATCCAAACTGTTTGCAAACGCGCCTTGAAGCGCGATTGAGGGTGAAAGGGTTAAACAAACGAACAAACATGGGTACAACCCATCTACCCTCCAACACACGAATTGATAAAGATATGATATTCCTAAAAAACTCATCTTATCAAAAACTGTAATTTAAAATGCCTAGAAATTAGTTTAGAAGATAAAGGTAAGTACCCGGTTAGCTGATAGGGATTTTAATAAAAACATCTTGTATAACGCATCTGAAACCATTCCCCAGAGAACGGACATTGATTATGTATGAATCTCCTAGGAAAACCGATGTCATTAACTAATAATTAATGGCGGTGCTCATTCCTAATGACTTTTTTCATCATTTGGAGCCAGGTGCCAGTGCAGACTGAAATACGTGTACAGTGGGGAAAAAGTTATTCTTTCCCAATAAACGCGTTTACGATAAAACTATTATTTCCATTGCAAACAGTGTGGAACCAGATCAGACGCCGGTTAACCCTGCGTCTGATCAGGCTCCAAACTGTTTGTCGCTCTCATTAAAATGAATACTCATTATTGTCAAAAAGTGGTTATATTCTACATTTAAGTGTTTTGCTTTTGCGTTTCGTTTGCGTTTACACGGCATAGAACAACGTTTTCTCAACTGTACTGGACTAACCTGTGACACAGGTTGTATTTTAAACTCTTTGAACCCTATTCACGATTATACGCGTCCATGGAAAACAGTGAATCTGCACTTGTTCTATGGAAAGAGTGAATACCCTGACCCTGCTCAGAGGGCTCAGATTAGGGTCTGCACTGTTTACGATTTTGCAATATAGGCAAACACTACCCTCAAGTAAAGTGGTCTTGACTAAATTGAAACTGATACAGTGCTCTCTCCCTACAACGTCCCTCCCAACAACGAGCCCCTCCTTACAGCAACGCTTGCTGGTCGTCCCAAAACAATACAATTAGGTTTAACCCTTTCATTGCTACATTAACGTCTGCTTGAAATTGCCGTCTGGTTTGTTTCTTAAAGCTACATATAAGTGGATAATTTGACAGAAGAAATATCATGACGAGTGACAAACAGCTTGATTTTAGATCAGACGCCGCGAAAGGCGGCGTCTGATCTGGATTCAAGCTGTTTACAAATATAAGCCACGTCTTAATTTTCCCTCCCTATAACAGTTCCCTTCGAACAACGTACACAAACTTCGTCTCTCATTGGATGATTTTGTAGAGATGGAGCAATGTGCTGGCCATGCAAAGTGTCTTGAATGGGTGAATCTAATCGATATGTTTACCTGGTAACATGTAAGGCTATATTTGATGTTCTGTTTTAACTGATCTACTATCGGCTTCATTCCATTTACTATTGCGCTACGATAAACTTAGCTTTATGAACCTTTCCTCCCTGAAACTTCAAACAGACAATTCGAGTTTCTAATTCAGTTTTGTCCATTTTAACCACTGGTATTTTGGTTTGTTTTTTATCACCAGTTTGCAATATGACAAACAACACAGATTGCTCCTATAGGAGTCACCTGATCTGGGAGATCACTGTTTGCATAGGGCTAGTGTTCTCTTCACAGGTACACTGTTTCCAAAGGACGCGTATATAGATGTAGTTATAGTTGTGCGTTTTGAACCCGTGTCAAGCATCCTTTGCAAACAGTATACTCTTAAGTCGGATCTAATGCAGAAAGCTCATTAAACACCTTCTGTATTACTTTTGGTCACGCATTAAGCAATCCAATTTCTTTAAAGATCCCGACTCCATATCTTTCAAACTGGTCGGTTGTTGTGATGTTCAACCTCGATGACTCTAGTTCGCTTTAAAACCCATCTGTGTCCCGTAGATTCTTCAATGCTTATATATTGGATTAGTTCATTTTGATCTAAAGGGTGCTTGGTCGTTATTTCATATTCGTTTTATGTTTACATCAGCAAACATTGAAGAATCTGATTATGTGGCGTCTGATCAGAGTATACACTGTTTGCATATTTATCACACAAAACCACATCTTGCATTGAAATAAAGCCACTCTATAAATTTGATAGAGGATAGCTATTTTCTGGTGAAATATGGAAATTTATTTTACTGAGTCAGCATCGGATGTTATAATTTAGACTGTTGTTCACGAATGAATTACATCTAGATCTTTCACTGAAAATATACAGTTATTCTATCTATTTCATGCTTTTAACGGCTTTTTGAACAAAATTGTCAATTTAAAGCAAAAGTACAAATTCTACCACGTGTAGAGCTCCAAGTTTATTTCGAACACCTTTTGTGACAGTTTGTCGTACCATGGCGTCACTGATTTATTTATTTAACTTCATCGTTACATTGGATAATCCGTCTAGTCATTCTTTCCCGTTTAAACGCATGAAACGAAATGCAAAGTACTAAAATGTAGAGAAGTACAACTTTTGGACGCTTCTGATAATTCATGTTTATCTTGGTGGCAAACAGTTTGTAGCCTGATCAGACGCTGGGTTACCCGGCGTCTGATCTGGCTCTAAACTGTTTGCAATAGAAATAATAGTTTTGGCGTAAACGCGTTTATTGGGAACGAATAACGTTTTCTCCACTGTACTTCCGATCTTGGATTTGTTTTTTCCCCGTTAAAGTGGTTCTTAACAAATCGGGCTGCCGGAATAACATAACACTCGATTAACTGCGATTCTCTAGGAGCCCTACTATACTAGAAAATTCACAATAGACGTGTGACTATATATGGCAGAATACGGATTTAGTTGATTCAATAAGTTTTTAGCTCGCCTGTACGAAGTACATGACGAGCTATTGCAATACCCCCGGTGTAGTCGTCGTCGTTGTTGTTGTTGTCGTTGTCGTCGGCGTCGTCGTGAACGGCGTAAACAATTTTAAGAAAATGTAAAAATTCTATAACTTCTATGTCCCTTGAGGTAATGCTTTCATAGTTGGTATGTGTGTATATGGACAAGACCTTTCCATGCACAGAAAAATGTGGACCCCTGTGACCTTGACTTTGAACTTAAGGCCCGCATTTAGGTTTCGAAATCTGTGTTTAGGTTTCGAAAAATGCCTTTAACTTCTATGTCCCTTTAGGTATTGCTTTCATAGTTGGTATGTGTGTGTATATGGACAAGACCTTTCCATGCACAGAATAATTTGGACCCATGTGACCTTGACCTTGAACTTAAGGCCCGCATTTAGGTTTCGAAATCTGTGTTTAGGTTTCAAAAATGCCTATAACTTATATGTCCGTTGAGGTATTGCTTTCATAGTTGGTATGTGTGTGTATATGGACAAGACCTCCCATGCACAGAAAAAGTTGGACCCCTGTGAATTTGACCTTGAACTAAGGGCCCGCGTTTAGGTTTCGAAATCTGTGTTTAAGTTTCGAAAAATGCCTATAACTTCTATGTCCCTTGAGGTATTGCGTTCATAGTTGGTATGTGTGTGTATATGGACAAGACCTTTCCATGCACAGAAAAATTTGGAGACCTGTGACATTGACCTTGATCTTAGGGCCCGCGTTTAGGTTTCGAAATCTGTGTTTAGGTTTCGAAAATTGCCTATAACTTCTATGTCCCTTGAGGTATTGCTTTCATTGTTGGTATGTGTGTGTATATGGGCAAGACCTTAGCATGCATATAAAAATTTAGACCCATGTGACCTTGACCTTGAACTAAGGGCATGCGTTTAGGTTTCGAAAAATAACCATAACTTCTATGTCCCTTGAGGTATTGCTTTCATTGTTGGTATGTGTGTGTATATGGACAATACCTTTCCATGCACAGAAAAATTTGGACCCCTGTGACCTTAAACTTAGGGCCCAGGTTTAGGTTTCAAAATTGCGTTTAGGTTTTTAAAAATGTCCATAAATTTTATTCCCTTGAGGTATTGCTTTCATAGTTGGTATGTGTGTGTATATGGACAAGACCTTTCACAGCACAGCCTGTGACATTGACCTTGAACTTAGGGCCTGCGTTAAGGTTTCAAAATCTGTGTTTAGGTTTCGAAAAATGCCTTTAACTTTTATATCCCTTTAGGTATTGCTTTCATAGTTGGTATGTGTGTGTATATGGGACAATACCTTTCAATGCATAGACAAATTTAGACCCTTGTGACCTTGACCTTGAACTAAGGACCCACGTTAGGGTTTCTAAATCTGCGTTTAGGTTTCGAAAAATGACCATAACTTCTATGTCCCTTGAGGTATTGCTTTCATAGTTTCTATAACTCATATATCCATTGAGATATTTCTTTCATATTTGGCATGCATGTGTATATAGACAAGACCATTCCATGCATGTAAAAAAAAATAGCCCAGTGACCTTGACCTTGAACTTAGGTCCCGGGTTTAGGTTTCGAAATCTGCGTTTAGGTTTCTAAAACGCTTATAATTCCTATGTCCCTTGAGGTGTTACTTTCATATTTGCATGTGTATGTGGACAAGACCTTTCCATGCAGGCAAAAAGGTTGACCTCTGTGACCTTGAGTGTGCTTTAAAGTTTCTTAAGGTGCCGTTGGCGGGCTTTGTTGTCTCTCTGACAACTCTTGTTTAATACATGTAGATGTTTGATATGACAACATCTGGTTGCTTTAGCCAGGCGATGTATCAATGGTAAAACAAAGTACATAGTACAATATATATATCGACATTGTGTTGTTTTTTCTGATACGGCTTGGGGATCAAGCACATGACTGGTAGGAACCTAGAGGATCAAAGTTAAAAGATGTAGTTTGCAAACAGATGGTTGCATATGGAGTACCGAGTTTAGTATAAAAGGCCCATGGTTACCATGACTTAGATGTATTTTTCCTGTTTAAACGCTAACGAAACACAAATTCAATACAATAAAACAGAGAAAATGGCAAAATTTTGTATATATTTACGCCTTTAATTTGAGTGGAAAACAGGCTGACGCCTGATCAGACGCCGGGTTCCAAACTCTTTGCAATGACAAAAGTTAAGGCGTACATGTAAACGCGTATATTGGGAAAATAATAACGTATTCTCTGATGACATATTCCGATTTAGAATGCTGATAAAATCTCGCAATTGTTGCAGACGACATAACATCCCGGCGACAGTTGCATACCGTACAGAAAGGTAAACCAAAGAGACATTATTGATCAAATAATACAGTACTCCCTCTCTATAAAGACGTCTAATTGGAGACACAGATTGATTTCGTTGTTCCGAGGGAAATTTGCTTATATTTGCAAACAGCTTGAATCAAGATCAGACGCCGCTAAACGCGGCGTCTGATCTGGATTCAAGCTGTTTGTCACTCGTCATTATGTTTATTTTCTGTTAAAATGTCAATTGTACGACTTTGAGTAAAACAGCAGACGGCAACTTTAAGCAGATGATATTGCAGCAGTAAAAGCGTTGGGCATAAACTGTTCCGTTTAGGGAACTACGACAAGGGTCGTTGTAAGGAGGGAGTCGTTGTCGAGAGGGCCGTTGTAGGGAGGGATAGTGTACATTATATAACATAATGAAAAACACAAATTTCCATATGACAACGAATTCTCCACTGTAAAAGGATACAGTGTTTTAGCCTTATATTGCTTTTGATAAACTTACAATAAAAGTGTCAGAAGTACATCTATATACATCTACTGGTATGTAACTTATAATAAAATGTACAAAAGACAGATTTATTAAAATACCGACGACTTAACGTTTTACTGAGTTGCAAATAGTTTAAACTGTTTGTAGCCTGTTCAGACGCCAAACTACACGTACCCGGCGTCTGATCTAGCTTCAACCCGTTTTAATGGAAATAATTGTTTTATCATAATCGCGGTTATCGGGAATAGAATATCGTTTCGCCACTATATACTTAATACTAGCTTTTACCAGTACTGGTAAGACCCGTTATTACCAACACTCAGTTGAAGACTGAATAAAGTTACATAGGAGAAGACGTTGTCCCCCCCTTTGCAAACAAACAAACAAACAAACAAACAAACAACAACACAAAACAACAACAACAACCCTTTGCAAATAGTTACGAGCCAGTATTTCGATTCGCCAAGGTTACTTTAGATAGAAATGAACACCACATATAGCCGCTACCAACTTCTAACCATTTCTTTATACTTCAAAATTGACAGTAACATACATTTTCCTTCTTTTCGCTCTCTCTTCCTTCGCCGCTATGTCTCCCATCACTCTCTCTCTCTCTCATCTCTATCTCTGTCGGTCTCTCTTTCCCCCTCATTTCCCTTCCTTTTCAATCTATCATCCATTCCCTCTCTCTGCATCAATTCACTCTATGTCTCTTTATCTGTGTCTGTATCTGTCTGTCTCCATCTATCTACCTCCTCCCTGTCACTAGGTTTTTTCTGTTCACTCTATCTCCCCTCACTCTATATCCCCTTACTGGATGCCCACCTTCTCTCTGTGTCTCACAACCTCTCTGTCTATCCGTCTGTTTCTGTTTCGCGTTCTTTCCCCATTTATTGTTGTGAAAACGTGTGGACCAACCCCATTTCCTTGTTAATATAGAAATGAAATAGGTATGAACTAAACCAAACTAACCAAGGTTGTTGTTATTGTCCTGATTGCTTGTACAATTGGCCGTTGCTGGCCGCAACAAGGATTGGCTATGACATAGTAAATTACATATAGGCGTAGACCTTTGCTAAATACAACAACAAAACAACAATATAAACTAAATAAGATCACGCTGTACAATGTTGTTGTTTATAAGTGTTATTTTTATGATATAAACTTTTTGTGTCATCTGCTGTAGGTAGAGGTGACACTTAGGGGTCACTTTTCCTGTGTCCGTCCGTCCGTCCGTCTGTCCGTCCGAGCGCACAGAGGGTCACTTGTTGGGCATGGAGAACAATAGATAACAGTAAACCTCATTAATTCCGACTTTATCATTGGATATTTTGTGTCGTTGTTGGGTACTTTTAAACAAAAGAAAAACCCAACAAGTGTCCAAAATTAATGTAAGGACGTCCGTTCGTCTGTCCGTCCGTCACGCTTTTCACGTTTCATACCTCCTAGCTTTTAAGATGAAACTTCGTTTGTGGAAAAACCTTGACAAATGGAAGTGCATTGCACAAGGGTCATAACTCTTGCATCAATAGTGTGAGAGTTATTCCCCGTTTCAACATTTTCTTTTCATGCAAATTTCTTCTGTTTTACTTAAGATTTGAAATGAAATATCTTTCATGGAAAGAGAATGTTCGACTAATGGTTGCTGGCTGGTAGGTGACACAACATCACTCTATTTTTAAAATGTAGTTTATCGACAAAGAAAATGGGGACCTGAAAGACATATAACTGCATATACTTGTTTTGCTTTGACTCAATTCACCCCTGAAATTTAAAATGCACATTTCCTATTTTCAATAATCAAGGCTATTCCATTCTAAATATTAAGGGTACTATTTTACATTTTATTACAAAATGACAAACCTTGCAGACCGATATCATCTGGCTTCTTTAGTCTAAACTGTTTTTGTTGGACAAGTCTACTTTTAACAGGATTGTTGTTTGTAAAGGACGTGAACAGGATTTTGATCTGCTTAAATTATTTTTTACAAAATTACAATCAGTTGAACTTAGTCAAATTTTGCCGGCGGGGGGCATAATATTTGTCTTACAGACAAAGCCATCCCTCTAGCCGTCGTCTGCTGCAATATTGTTGTCTGTAATGTCGTTTCAAAGTTAGATACAGTGGAGAATCTGTTATTCTTTCCCGTTTAAACGCAAACGTACGCAAACGCAAAACACTAAAACGTAGAATAGAACAACTTTTGGACAATTCTGATATTTCATGTTTATCTTGGTGGCAAACAGTTTGGAGCCTGATCAGACGCCGGGTTACCCGGCGTCTGATCTGGCTCCAAACTGTTTGTATTGTAAATAATAGTTTTAGCGTAAACGCGTTTATTGGGAAAGAATAACAGATTCTCCACTGTATAAGGTAGTATGACTTAAAAATTATCGATTCGAGTGCCAAAGAGTTTATATCCTGATCAGACACCGCGTTACGCGGCGTCTGATCTGGATCCAAATTGTTGGCAAAGTCACCTTTTGGCGCCATTGCCAGTGAAAGAGTTCAATTTTATAATTTTTTTTCTGCTTATAAATGGTCGACAGACACTCCCAGCTATTTGAACAAAATCATTATAAAACCCCTGTTTCCGTACACAATACTATGTCTGTGGGGAAAGATCGACACATCCTCATAAAACCACGCATGCGTGAAGTTATTGTCAACATTATCTTGTTTTGGTTGATGAATGATACAGCCTAACGCAGTAAGATTAAAATATGCTGCTTACTACAGTGGAGAAGTTATTGTTTCCCAATAAACACGCCTATGCTAAAACCCTCATGACCATTGCAAACAGTTTGGAGCCAGATCAGACGCCGGGTAACCCGGCGTCTGATCAGGCACCAAATTGTTTGCTACTCAAAGTAACTTGAATCGTCAAAACTTTCAATAGTTGGTCATTCCCTCCATTTCACAGCGTTTCGTTTACGTTTTAACAGGAAATAATAACGTATTCTCTTCTGTACATGTACATGTTTAACTAACTTGAATAATAATACATCTGTCGATGTGTTTGAACCTTATTATATAAGTGTTGTGCCTGGCGGCAAACTGCAGGTCGAGTTTTAGGACGACCCGACTTTAAAGATACACCCGTACCGAAAGCAATTTAGATTTTTATGTTCAATAATGTCATTGTAGGTCTAACTACAATGAAGTCCCGCATATTCGACCACATTAACAAACACTCCTTGTGTATGTTTAAAACAGGAGGACTTTCTAGCGCAATGCTAGAGCAAAACAGAACGTTCCGAAATGAGATTTCAGTTTCATTTCTATCTCGTTCTAAGCCGCAACCTGTAATAAATATTACAAACAATCAAATTTTTCAATTACTGAATTAGTCGTGCTGTTGGCCCTCCCTTGTACACGTGCTTAACCTTTTCACCGCAAAATTTTATAGTTTGCTTTTTTAACCCCCTCACCACTAGTATATCCTCAAGATATTTGTCTACACTGTTATTTCTCTTTGAAGTAAGATCTAAAGCAGGTTGACTTGGGAAATATCTGATATGTATTTCAAACAGTTTGGATCCTGATCAGACGCCGCGTTACGCGGCGTCTGATCAGGACACAAACTGTTTGCAAAATCGAATTTTAACACGCGCCTATGGCGATGCATGTAAAAGGGTGACAAAATATTACAACGGCCGCATGACTAACGGATTATATTTACCAATAATAGTTTGAACTGGCGTTTTGCGATCTGTGTTAATTTGCGCGCATCATTTGCTGAGCCCATTACGGAAACGGTGTTCTGTATTATAAACAAATCCGTATTAAAAACAATCTTAGCGGTGCAATACGAAAAAACGGTCGTGTTCTCGGACAAATGTTTTTAAGTCTTTGACTATTCTGTGACAGTATTTTGTTGTAAAACAGTCGGTGTTAAAAAGTTGGATATGTCGGCATTGAATCTTACCGAAGTGAGCAGTCGGCTGGAGGTTTTGGCAAAATGGAAAACATATACGGACAGAAATCTCGACGACTTCTTTCTCATCACAATGGGAGTCATTATTTACCGTATGTATAATTATTTGAACATATTATTTTATATTTTATAGAATAATTTTACGTAGACTAATGTAACAAGTAGTTAATGTCCAAACGAGATTCTGAGTAACTCTGCGTCTTATTTTGATTCAAACTACTTTGACACTGTGGTGTATTCTTGAAAGAAATGGCAAATACGTTAATTTTAATGATTTCACTCTCTGTTGTGCTTAAGGGTAGACATGTGCGCCAGAGTTTAACCTGTTTCATCGTCTGAGAAAAACAAACACACCTCTTCGTCTGATAATGTTAGATCTGCTTCACTGTTGTAGTCTGTGATTGATTTTAGAAATTGATTTTAAAATATTGTTTAGCAAAAGAAATCTTACTTATATATAGTGTCGTTTTACAAATTCTAGCAAAGCTGCGATTACAAGGCATAGGCTTTACACATTTTCCCGTATGAATTGTTTACGTATTCTCCGTTTACACGTTTGCTCGTTAGAAGAGCTTGCTATTGATTACATGGTTGTGTGTTACCGATATAATACCTGGACATAATAAGCAAACAGTGTAGCTCCTAAAGAGACGCCGGGTTTTGTGGCGTTTCTTTTTGAGTTGGCGCTTTTTGCCAATGTAAATTATCAAATATAAGAAAAAGGTTAACCATGCGGCAGCTACAGTGGAGAATCTGTTATTCTTTCCCGTTTAAACGCAAACGTACGCAAACGCAAAGCACTTAAACGTAGAAAAGAACAACTTTTGGACAATTATGATAATTCTTGTTTATCTTAGTGGCAAACAAATTGGAGCCTGATCAGACGCCGGGTTACCCGGCGTCTGATCTGGCTCCAAACTGTTTGCACTGCAAATAATAGTTTTAGCGTAAACGCGTTTATTGGGAAAGAATAACAGATTCTCCCCTGTATGTGCGACTTTTCTAGAACTGGCAAGCAGTTTGTACCCGGATCCAAACTGTTTGACAACCATGTTTTAATTTCTTCAGCTAAAAAGGTAAAATTTTAACGACTGCAGACGATATCTAAAATGTCAAAACTTCGAAGCAGACGAGATTGTAGCTGACGAATGATTGGCTACAAATCAATCGGAATCCGGAAGAGAATGTATCGTATTCAACTGACTGAAAAAACAACGAGTTGATCGATCAACCATTTCCGATTTCTTAGAAGGGGAAATTGGCAAGTAACGTTATAAGCCGCCATGATTAATCCCTTAACCCTTTCACTCTCAATTACGTCATAAAGCGCATTTGCAAACAGTTTTGATCCTTTACGCGGCGTCTGATCAGGATCAAAACTTTTTGCCACTTGTTTTGAAATAACATCAGTTATACTGCCTTAAATCTAACGTTGAAACAATATTGCAGACAGCAATATTGAAGCAGACGACATTGAGACAGGTTAAAGATTCCCATGTTCATCTTGCAAACAATGTAGATGAATATTACATTACACCGTCTGTATATATTGACAAATTGTAAATGAAAATGGAATCTTCTAAGTTCTAATGGGAACTATTGCGATCTATATTCAACCCATTACTCCATAGCCCTGCTTTCAAGTTTTGAAGACAGGTGACTACTTTCATCAGAATATGTCTTAACCCTTTCGTGATCAAATTTATCGTGAGGTTTTTACCCTTTCACTGCCATATTGTCGTCTGCTTCAATATTGTTGTCTGCAATATCGTTTCAAAGTTAAATTTAAGGCAGTATGACTGAAGAAATTTCAAAACGAGTGTCAAACTGTTTGGATCCTGATTAGATTCTGATCAGGATCCAAACTGTTTGCACATGCGTTTTATGACATCATTGAGTGTGAAAGGGTTAAATACTTCCATATTCAACTGGCAAACCATGAAGATGAATATTACATACACCGCCTGTGTATATTGACAAATAAATCAATCATATTTGTTTAATAGATCTATCACTGTAACTTAAAATGAACTCTTTAAAGTTCTAAAAGGGGACAATGGGAATCTATATTTAACCCATTACTCCATAGCCTTGTTTTGAAGACAGACGATCACATAAAGTAGAGTATGCGTTAAGGCGCGTCCTGCTTCATTTTTAGCCTGCTTTAAGCTACCGTCTACTATAGGTAACTTTTTATTATGGTGAATAATTATCAATGTATCAATTGGAATTACGGTGCCCCCTCTCTACAAAGACACCCGTTTGGTGACAAAAATTTATGCACTAAACCGAGGGAGTTACAAGGAAAATTGGCTTACATTTGCAAACAGCTTGAATCCAGATCAGACGCCGCATAACGCGGCGTCTGATCTGGATACAAGCTGTTCGTCACTCGTCGTTAATTTTTTTCTGTCAAAATGTCCATTATGTGACTTTGAGAAAAAAAAAACACGACGCATTTAAGCAGACGACACTGTAGCCGTGAATAGGTTGGAAATAATTCACGGTCTTGTTTGGGGGAAGTGCGGCAAAAGTCGTTATAAGGAGGGACTCGTTGTTTGGAGGGTCGTTGTAGGGAGGGAGCACTGTATTTTCTTCAGTCGAGGAATAAATAAAAGGCGTATAGATTAGATAATGGATTAACGCATGCAAGCTTTTAATGTTTGGGACTGGCTAAGCCTAACATCTGTCGTTCCAAATAAACCCGTCGTTTGCTTTTATATCTAAAACAACAACAAAGTGTCCAACAGTTTGGATCCTGATAAGACGCCGCGTGATCCGAACTGTTAGCAAATGTCAGTGGTGTTGGACTTGACAATGTAGTGACTGAGCAACGTACAGTGGAGTAAACGTTATTATTTCCCTTTTAAACGCAAACGAAACGCAAACTCAAACGCACTAAAACGTAGAAAAGTACAACTTTTGGACAATTCTGATAATTCATGTTTATATTGGTAACAAACAATTTGGAGCCTGGCTCCAAACTGTTCGCACTGCATATAATAGTTTTAGCGTAAACGCGTTTATTGGGAAAGAATAACGTCTTCTCCACTGTACATGTAATATTGCTCTTTTATTGACCTAAGTCTACATTGTCTGCATATGACAAGTGTACTCTTCACAGGAATGGTTTTGTAATGAACGTATTATACTCGTCACTAGGGTTCAGTGAATTAACAGCGCTCCAGATAAGAGGGAGTAAACTGAACAAATCTTACATTTTCTCGCGAATTGCAACACCAAGTAATATGGTGTTACTACTCATTAAAGTCGTTTTGTAGAGACGATTCTAATGAGTAGTGACACCATATAGTTTAATGCAGAAACAAAGACTTTTTGGCTGTTTTTGAAATACTTCCCTTATATGGAGCCCTAAATTAAGTGACTACTCAAAAGAAAGTTGTCTTTGCATCTTAACCCCTTTACTCCCATGACGTCATCAGCTTTAAACAATTGTCGGCTGCTTTTATTTCTAATATTCAAATTTTATTTAGATCTATTTTGATTAAAGGAATTTAAATTAAGTGCCAAAAATGTTGGAACCCAATCAGCCGCCGCGTGACAAGGCTTCTGATCCAGACTGTTTGCAAATAACCATTGTATAGTCCATATTATCCTGACGTTGAACTTTATGCATGAATAAATTAAAGTGAGACGACGCAGTATAATCGACAGCGAACTGTTAACTGTCGGGAAGTTTCGGTTAATTACGTGAATCGTGTTGCTTTTTTAAATCATAAATTTTATTTTATACACCACATAGGCGCTGTGATAAAAAAGTTTAAAATTACAAGAGAGACATGTTCCAGTCGAAAAATACTAGTATGGTGTATGGATACTTTATTGCTATGCGTTTTCGTTTCGTTTGCGTTTCAACGGGAAATAATAACGTCTTCTCCCCTGTATCTCATTTACTGCAACTAGAAGTCGCACAACACAAAATGAATGTGCTTCCTTTAGTTCTCTCATTAGCGTTTCTTTATTTCTTACCGTTTACAAATTTGCCAATTAAAGCATGCCATTAGAAAAGGTTTTTATTGTGCCTTGAAGTTTTGAGAAATGAAAGCGATGAATACAATGGGGGAAGATTTTATTCTTTTCCTTTTAAAAGAAAACGTAATTCAGACACTCCAATAAAAAATACAATCTTTTAAAATTTCGAACGATTTATTTTATTGATAGTGGCAAACAGATCGGAGCAAGATCAAACGCCGAATAAAGCATACCGGGTCATCTGATATGGCTTCAAACGTTTTGCAAAGGCCAACATTGTTTTAGCAAAAACGCGTTAATTAGGAAAGTTTACAATCCTCAAGTATATCAGTATATTAAGCTTCAATCTGGCATATGACAAGGACCTGAACAGTGCATATTAACCCTTTCAGCCGGGGTCGTATAAAGTCGATTTGCAAACAGTTCCATTCCAAACCTGGGACCCGTTTCATAAAACTTCGTACGACAAGTGGTGTCGTAAGTCAGATTATAAAACTCTCAATACTTATTTATTTTTCAATCTAATCCTGTATTGTGACATCTTTTTGGAATCGTCTTGAAAAGACGATTCCAAAAAGGTATCACAAGACTGAATTAGATAGAGAAATCAGAGATTAAATGTATTTTGAAGTTTTGACTTACGACAACATTAATTTTGTCGTAAGAAGTTTTATGAAACAGGCACCAGACACCGAGAAACGCGGCGTCTAATCTGGATCTAAACTGTTTGGCATTCGTATCGATATTTAAGTCATACTACCTTACATCTAACTTTGAAACGATCTTGCAGACAACAATAGTGAAGCTCACGACAAAATATCGATGTAGGGGGTAAAACCGTGAATATTAATTTGGAGCCGAAATATTTTAGCAAACAATGGAGACAACCCCAATATTGCCAACGATTCCAATAATTTGAAGACCGGCTAAATAAACAGTATCTCGTAATCTAGAGGATATATCGTCTTTCTCTCTCTCTCAAGCCCATTTCTTTATTTTCTGACAATGTCTGTTTGTCTGTCAAACTAACCTGTCAAAAAGGTTCTGTTCAGTATCAAGTTTTTCCTTAAACCCTGTCCATTTTAAAAAGGGAATTTCCACTGATTCCCAATTACAGCACTCATTTTGGGGGTTTTACCCTACTAAAAACACACCTTTTTTTAATGAATCAAGCAAAAGCAACAAAAATAAATGTAAAAATAAATAGTTTATTGCATAAATAACATCATTTTTAATGATTTTGTAACTATTTGTTAGCCGGCTAACACTCAATTTCTATCATTTTTAACACAATTTGAACACCAGAAACAAATAAGGTGTTGTTAGCCGGCTAACATTCATATCAAAATATTTTCTTCCTCTATAATTAAGTTTCATCAAAAGGTATAAATGTTAGCCGGCTAACGCATGTATCTAAAGTCCAATGATAATAACACTTTTATCGCCCATAATAAATAAGATGCCGTTAGCCGGCTAACATTTATATGCCACTACAGACTAAATAATTCCACTAAAGTCTATGAGAAAGTGTCCTCAAAAGGTATAAATGTTAGCCGGCTAACGCATGTATCTAAAATCCAATGATAAAATCAGTTTCATCAGGCACATTAATTAAGTTGCCGTTAGCAGGCTAACATTTATATGCCACTACAGAATAAATAATACCACTATGAGAAAGTTTGCTCAAAAGGTATAAATGTTAGCCGGCTAACGCATGTATCTAAAATCCAATGATAAAATCAGTTTCATCAGGCACATTAATTAAGTTGCCGTTAGCCGGCTAACATTTATATGCCACTACAGAATAAATAATTCCACTTAAGTCTATGAGAAAGGTATAAATGTTAGCCGGCTAACGCATGTATGTAAAGTCCAATGACAAAATCAGTTTCATCGCGCACAATAAATAAGTTGCTGTTAGCCGGCTAACAATTATATGCCACTACAGACTAAATAATTCCACTAAAGTCTATGAGAAAGTTTTCTCAAAAGGTATAAATGTTAGCCGGCTAACGCATGTATCTAAAGTCCAATGATAATAACACTTTCATTGTTCACACTAAATAAGATGCCGTTAGCCGGCTAACATTTATATGCCACTATAGAATAAATAATTCCACTTAAGTCTATGAGAAAGTTTGCTCAAAAGGTATATAAATGTTAGCCGGCTAACGCATGTATCTAAAGTCCATAGATAAAATCTGTATCATAGTGCACAATAAATAAGATGCCGTTAGCCGGCTAACATTTATATGCCACTACAAAATAAATAATTCCACTAAAGTCTATGAGAAAGTTTCCTCAAAAGGTATAAATGTTAGCCGGCTAACGCATGTATCTAAAATCCAATGATAAAATCAGTTTCATCAGGCACATTAATTAAGTTGCCGTTAGCCGGCTAACATTTATATGCCACTACAGAATAAATAATTCCACTTAAGTCTATGAGAAAGCTATAAATGTTAGCCGGCTAACGCATGTATGTAAAGTCCAATGATAAAATCAGTTTCATCGCGCACAATAAATAAGTTGCTGTTAGCCGGCTAACAATTATATGCCACTACAGACTAAATAATTCCACTAAAGTCTATGAGAAAGTTTCCTCAAAAGGTATAAATGTTAGCCGGCTAACGCATGTATCTAAAGTCCAATGATAATAACACTTTCATTGTTCACACTAAATAAGATGCCGTTAGCCGGCTAACATTTATATGCCACTACAGACTAAATAATTCCACTAAAGTCTATGAGAAAGTTTCCTCAAAAGGTTTATAAATGTTAGCCGGCTAAAGCATGTATATAAAATCCAATGACAAAAATCAGTTTCATCGGGCACAATAAATAAGTTGCCGTTAGCCGGCTAACATTTATATGCCACTACAGAGTCTATGAGAGAGTTTCCTCAAAAGGTTTAAATGTTAGCCGGCTAACACCTGTATATAAAGTCCAAGGATAATAACACTTTTATCGCTCAAAATAAATTAGATGCCTTTAGATGGCTAACATTTATATGCCACTCCAGACTTATTCTTACCATTATGAGAAAGTTTTCTCAAAAGGTATAAATGTTAGCCAAACTCATCTGACCTCTGATGGTCATTTACAATCTGAGCAAGTTTGAGAAAGATTGGATAAAAATTGTGGTCTCTAGAGTGTAAACACCCTTAAATATGGCATTTTCAGCCATTCAAAGGTAGATTACTCTCGACCGATCATATACAATCTGAGCAAGCTTGAGATAGAATGGATAAAAATTGTGGCCTTTAGAGTGTAAACAGTTACATATGGCATTTTCAGTAATTCAAAGGTAGATAACTCTTGATTTATTGGTCTGAATTTAACTATATGTATAATAAAACTCTTCTGAACTCTTTTATAAAGGGTAATATACAATCTTGACAAGTTTGAGAAAGACTGGATAAATAGTGTGGCCTCTAGAGTGTAAACACTGTTAAATTGGCATTTCAGCTATTCAAAGGTAGATAACTC
Source organism: Gari tellinella (assembly GCA_922989275.2). NCBI lineage: Eukaryota > Metazoa > Mollusca > Bivalvia > Cardiida > Psammobiidae > Gari > Gari tellinella. The sequence goes on from OV277867.1 coordinate 60,000,088, forward strand.
ATTGATCTATTTAATTAGTTTGATTTCAACCATAATCAAACTCATCCAAACTCGTATGGTCATATACAATCTGAACAAGTTTGAGAAAGATTGGATAAATATTGTGGCCTCTAGAGTGTAAACACTAAAATTGCTGCAACACACGACAGACGATGCACGAAGGACATTCAAGGATTGCAAAAGCTCAGCCTGAGCTAGGCGCAGCTAGCTCAGGTGAGCTTAAAGTCCATGCATGCATGTAGGAATTACAGAGCTGACACAATGTAGGATAGATACTCAGACAGATTTATAGAACAAACAGACGCCGGAGAGTGCGATTACAGTACTATAATGGCTCCCATATTTTGGGGCATAAAAACATGTCTGTTTTTCTCCTCATGGAAACCTTGTCTGGTTCAATTACTAATCGCTTTTAACCATAAACAGGTCAGCTATACTGTCCTTAAAGAATCCCTCCTCGTCTGTATTTGAGCTTGCCGTCTCATATACATTATATGTATCTACACTGTGACTCTTTTTCTTCTGACAAGTCAAGAGGAACTGCTGCTTAAATACAAATAGACACTGACATGATGTTAGACAAATTGTCACCTTAAACTATTGACGGGTCACTGATAGTGTCATCAAAATTTGCCTTGATCGATTCCAAATCACGTTCAGCCATAGACAGGTCCATATACCGGTATTGTCCTCAAAAGAAGAGTCTAATTCATGACAATCCAACATAAGTCTGTATTTGAGTTTGCAAGCTCACATGCATCTGTGTATTCTTTATCTGATGAAGAATCAAAAGATTTGAATCGATCCAGCACTGACAGACATTATGTTAGACAACACCATGTCTACTGCATGTCAACTTCATTTTCTGCAGATAGTCCATGAGTATATTCTTCATGTGAGTTGAGAATCCTTAGTTGACGAACGACATCCTGGATTCTTTAGAAAGAACTGACTGCTTGCATCTGTAAAACAAAAATGTTTGTAAGACACTCATGCATTCAAACTGTTAACCATTATAAGTACACATGTATACATGTAATTGAAACAATTTATAAAGTCATGTCAAGAGTAACGGGGAGATCATTCAGCAACCAGCCATACAGTCCTCTCATCTAGATAAACACTGTTTGCGACTAGCCGGCTATGGGTTAAATTTAGACAAATGCTGTATGCGGCCCTTAATCGCTCACCTGGAAAAAAAAACTCTACTAGGTCAGATTTATTGCTAAAGTTAACCTATTTGGCCTCAGACTCTAAATTACCTTGACCTTTGTGGGACATGATCTTTGTTGTACTGAGCTCAAGGTTTGGCTTTTTTGAGTCTTTTACAGATCCAAAATATACAGTCTCTATTAATTATAATATGCAGTCAAAAAGTTATAGCCAATGTTAAATTCACCCTATTTTACCTCTAGATGACTTTGTTGGACATAACCCACTCAAGGGCTTCTTGCATAAAGTACAAATGCCAAACAGAAGTCTCTATCATATGTTGTTTCAGAGTTATGGCCAATGTTAAAACAATCCTATTTGACCTCTAAATGTCCTTGACCTTTATTGAACATGCCCCATGCTGTACTTAGCTTCTTGATGTGAGTGCACATAACAACAAATATAGTCTTTTTCTAAGATTTTACCTTATTGCCTACTTTTGATATTCAAAGTTGACCTACAATTAGTTGAGATGATCATTCTAGATTGTTCATATTTTTCTACGATTCGACCTAGTGTCCTACTTTTTGATCCCATAAGACCCATATTCAAACTTGACTTACAATTTTTCCATATAATCATGCTGACAAAGTTTGATCAAGATTGGGCAAAAACTGTGGATACTAGATTGTTCACAATCCTTTTCTAAGATTTGGCCTGGTGTCAGACGTTCTTTTTGAACCCACATGACACACATTCGAACTTGACCTTTAACTTGTCAGAATAGTCACTCTGACAAAGTTTGATAAAGATTGGGCTAAAAAATGTGGCTACTAATATGTTCTCAAGTTTTTGTTCTAAGATTTTACATAGTGACTTATCTTTTGACCCCACAAGACCCAAACTTAAACTTTGCCAATGTGGTCATCCTGAACAAGTTTTGTAAAGATTTGGCTAAAATTGTGGCTACAAAAGTGTTCACAAGCTTTTCGTAATTGACCTAGTGACCCAACATGATTCATATTTTAACTAGATCTAGATTTTGTCCAAATTATCATTCAGACCAAGTTTGATAAAGATTGGGCTCAAAGTGTGTCTACTAGAATGTTTACAAACTTTTTCTAAGATTTGATCTACTTTTTGATCCAAGATTACCCAGAATCGATTTTGACCTATCTTTTGTCCAGATTAAATAAAGATTTTTCCATGCATAATGAAGTTGGAGCCTAGACAAGACAACATGCACCCCACCCATTTAATTTTTTTTTACCTTTGTGCTTATTTGTTGTATTTCAAAATATTTCATTCTCAAAAACCAAGTTAGAGTTAGGATCCCAATCAGATTTCATGTTACTAACTTGGCGTCTGATCAGGATAAATGTGAGTACAGTCGTGTTTTACATTCTAATATCAATGAGCATTACCTTGCTGGGTTGTTATCAGAACATCGACAGTCTGGAGACATTCATGATTGCATCCTTCACTTTCTGCCTTATCCTTGTACCCTGGAACATAAACAAATTGCAAAGATCATTTTGAACAAGATTGCTGTGTTAAGAGACTACAACAAGAGTTCAAATTCTGTCTACAGAGGGACGGGGTATTTCTAGTATACCCCCCCCTCCCCTTTTGCTGTTGTTGGAAAGACCGGGGTTGTAATTATCAATACTAATGTATCTTATTCTAACTATGTGTAAAATAAATGCATCAACTGCATAGATCCAGAGCACTTGAAACCAAAATAGGGCTGAAAACTAAGTTATTAGTAGGGCTGTACTGAATACACCATGTAGCGAATATATCACAATAACGAATACGAATAATTTTCACGAAAATGTCAATCTCTTATAATATTACTACTGATTTGTATCCTGTTCATGTTTTTTAGCTCACCTGAGCTAGCTCAGTGTGAGCTTTTACAATCCTTGAATGTCCGGCGTGCGTCGTCAACAATTTTAGTGTTTACACTCTAGAGGCCACAATATTTATCCAATCTTTCTCAAACTTGCCCAGATTGTATATTAACACAAGTGCTGGAATAAGTTTAAATACTGTTGAAGTCGGACTAATAGATCTAGAGTTATCTACCTTTGATTTGCTGAAAATGTCATATTTATTAACAGTTGCAAATCAGGATCATAAGGAACATCTTTTGGCTGATATTCTAAATCCAATTTGAATATTATCATGTATAATAGTTTAACCCTTTACCCCATAGCCTGTTTCTAGTTTTGAAGACAGGTGACCACTTAAACTAAAGGACTTAATGTGCCTTTAGGCACGTTCAGCTTTACTTTCAGTCTGCTTTTAAAGCTAGTACTTGCTAGGATATATAGAAAATAATTTCCTTACAGTTACTCGGGTACTAAATGTTTATGACTGACTGAACAAAATTCTAATTTAGAACTATTTTCTTTGCTGGAGGAATAAACTGAATGTGCTAAAAAGGCGCATCTATATATAGGGGAAAGGGTTAATTAAGCCACTGTGTCCTGAGTTATTCAGCCCTGAAGCTCAAAATGGATAAGTTCAGTTTTTGATTAAAACTAGAACTGATTAAGTCAATTTTTTAGTCATATCAAAGCACATTTTACATAATTATATGATTTAAACAATTTATCATGGTACAAACAGTCCTGATCCTGATCAGAGGCAAAACAGTGCAGACACTTAAGGACCCCTCTGATTAGGTTCAAGAGGACAAGTGTACACTCCAGTCCAAAGGTACATTGTTTGTAACCGACAAGTAAAACTTGTCAATAATGTGAAGTATGAATCACAATATCTCCATATCAAATAGTTTTTGCCTGAATAAAAAACCTTCCTTTTTTTAAATTATTTAAGTCCCTAAGTAACTTGGTGTTTGATCTGGATCCACACTGAACTGTAAATATAAAATGATGACTTTAAGGGTTTACATGTTGTGATTATGCTGTTGTTAAAATGTGTCTGGTAGTGTTATGTGCTGTAATTACATTTGCAAACCCTGTAGATTCTGATCAGATCCCGAGTTACTTGGTGTTTAGTAGTGATTGCAAATGAGTTTATTAATGATATTCAGCTGTGTGAAGAATTTTTATGTTGTCAATCAAGCTGCTGTTATCATATGTTTGGTGCTGTGACTAACAGTTGCAAACAGTGTAGATTCAGATCAGGTGCCAAATTACTGTTTTGACTTGGATCCATTCAGAGCTCCAGATAAGGGGAGTATTTGAAATTTTCAAAAACTAAAATCTTTGCATCTGAATCAAATTCTACAATGTCACAATTCATTTGACTCTCTCACAGAATTTGGTGCTGAAATGGGTGAGAAATGTTGGTTTTGTTAAGTTTACTCCCTCTAATTTTACCTCCAATGAGCAACAACCCCTTTACAATGGCAATATTTAATGGCCCCTAACAAGTGTTGCTTTGCAGTGATTATACTGTATGTCAAAAAGACAGACTTTTAAGGCCTATGTTTTCTCTGCAGGTGTCAATTGACCTGTTTATTCTGGATGGGTGACCCCACATACCAGATACAGTTATTACATAATATTACCCAGCTGCACCATGACCTAGAGCAGCAAAGGGGTGACTAATTGTGTAATTGTTGTAGAGATAAGATAGTGTCTTAAAAGTTATATGAATACCAAGTTTGCAGAAGAATACCCTTTACCCACTAGCCTGTTTCTAGTTTTGAACACAGGTGCATGCCAACTTAACTCTTTACCCCATAGCCTGTTTTTAGTATTAAAGATAGTTGATTACTTTAGCCTCAAAGCAGGTTGAAGGTAAAACAAAATGTGCCTTGAGGCAAATTCTGCTTTACTTTCAGCCTGCTTTATGCTACCACCTGCTAGGATATAGAACATATTTCTTAAAATACATATTCTTAACTGTATAAATTGTAACTAATTACTTCAATGGAGGAATAAATAAAAGGCGTAAAAAGGGGTAACGGATTAAAGCAGGTTGGAAGTAATTTAAAGCAGAATGTGCTTTGCTTTCTAAATGCTGTAAGATAACATCTGCTAGAATAAAGAATATATAAATTATATATATATTTCTTATCATGGTACATATTTATGACACTAGACAGTATAAAGTGGAGTTATTTTCTTTTTTTCGAACAGTGAAATATATTATTTAGCATAAATTTCTTATTTTGCATACATTCATGAAGAAAAATTGGGAACTTTTCTCTTCAAAGGCTTTCAAAGTGAATAAAAGAATGGCGTTTTAACAAATTAGCCCTGAAATTGGCCGAGTTGGCCCGGGTCCTGCTTATACCTGGATTTTGGCCCTCCCTGAGACTGTAAATGAGGGGTTATGGTCAAAGCTTACCATGGTTAAAACTAATATTGCATAAGTGTACCATTTTAAGTGGAAGCGTACCATTGTATACAAAAAATTTCAATACGTTTTAAGTGATTATTGGTGGCAATTTATCCGTCACACACTGATAATCAGTGTAAAAACACGATGCACATGTATAAATATGCTTTTAAGTAGTTCATCGATCCTGATCATAATTATCATAATTATATGCATACTAACCAATAGTTTACGTCTACTTTCCCTTAAGATTTTCCCGTAAAACATTTATTTCACACCTATAAACACTGTAAAAACATGATTTACCATCACAAATATGTTATTAAAGATATTTCCTCAGTCCATTGATGGAGTCAATGCTACCCGCATGTGCACAAACCCATGCTTTAAGGAAATGTCTTTAAGTAGCTTGAAATTGTTTGGATACTGATCATATAAATGCTTACTGTCCAATATTTTATGTAAATTATCTACTTACCTTACTAGAGATTTCCCTGAACATTACATGTACAGTGTTATTTACATTATTCTCTCACCTCCTATAATCACTGTTAATCCCAAACTGGTTAAAATAAAATTTATATTTATAAGCAGACGACTCAAACCTTTTTCAAATTTTGGATCCACCATGGATCATCCTGATCAAATCTTTAAAGCCGCTAAAAACCAGTGAACCACCTTTTCACGGATGCAAGATTTCTTTTCAAGCATTGTGGATCCTTACCAGAAGCGGTTGAAAGCGGCGTCTAATCAGGATCCACAATGGTTGACATTTATTCTATTTGTTTTAGATTTAGAACAGAAGACTTTCGTTTTCAAGTAGTTTGGATCCTGATCAACAGCCGCGTAACCACTACCTTTTCAGGGATGAAAGATTTACTTTCAAGCATTTTAGAAAATTTAGATCCTGATCAGAAGCCGTTTAAAGCGTCGTCTGCTCAGGATTCACAATGATTGACACTTAGTTTTAGAACATACAATATTTGCTTAACTGCATTATAAATATTATATATTTAGATTACTCTTTGAACAGTTGGGATCCTGATCAGAAGCTGTGTAAAATAAAGACTATCATATCTTATGCAAGGATGCAAAATTAAGGGGTCTGCGTACGGTGGCGTATGATCAGGATCCACACAATTGCTGACACTAATATTTATATTTCAAAGATAATGTGGTGCATGGGTGCACAATATACCTTCCTGATCAGAATCAATTTACGGCGACGTCTGGTCAGGATTGACATAATTGTTGACACTAGTATTTAATATTTCGAAAAGTTAACTTTGAGTCTAACTGATCATCCACGGAATTATACACTCACGGAATCGAAACCTCGCACTATATCTCAAATCTCGTGCGGCGCAAACGAGATTTCGGGAGACTTGATATATGTCTACAGTAGTCAATATGATTAATGTCTGTAAGCATTATTCACGGCTATATATTCCCGTGATTTGATAGGAATGTCTACCAACTCGTTTAAATCCAATAAAATGTCAATAAATACACGCGACCAGAGACTGTATTAAGCCAGAGATACACGACTCCCTTATTTTCCTTCTTTCCCCATATAACAGGTGTCCGTTGAGAGGCAGTGACGTATGTCGATGCGGTCACGTGACCAGCACAGGTAATGACAGCGTCGCGATAATGGGAAAAAATACACATATCGACCAGTTGACTTATAAATATTGACTTTGTTTCGTTTTTATACAATATTTTGTGATACTAATCGAGTGAAACCAAAATATGAGTTGTGGATTAAACCGAGAAAAAGTATCCCTGGCTCAAAGGAAGATACGTTGCTGCGTGGTTGCTGGTAAGTTCCAAAAAAATGAAGATCGATTCAATATCGTATTGCCGTAAACGCTTAAAACTTCAGTATGAACATTCAAACATGGATAAGAATGGATTATCCATGTAGTTCAAACTAAGATACAGTTTTGGCAAAATTTTCATGTCAATCTGTCCACGCATTTTGCTATCAATTAAATTTTATTGAGGCCACCAACTGGTGCTTCGATTGAAGATCGATGCAATATCGTCTTGCCGTAAACGCTTAAACTTCAGTTTGAACATTCAAACATGAATAAGAATGGGTTGTCCATGTAGCTCATATTAAAATACAGTTCTGGCGAACTTTTCATGTCAATTTGTCCACGTATTTTGCTATAAATTAAATTTTAATGAGGCCACCCACTGGTACTTCGATTGAAGATCGATGCAATACCGCCTTGCCGTAAACGCTTAAACAGCAGTTTGAACATTCAAACATGAATAAGAATGGGTTGTCCATGTAGCTCATATTAAGATACAGTTATGGCGAAATTTTCATGTCAATCTGTCCACGCATTTTGCTATAACTTTAATTTTAATGAGGCCACCCATGGGTCCATTCACACCTTCGTGCAAACTGCCGTCACTTTTCATTGAATCGGCATTTTCCAAACACTAATTAACTTGTGTGCGATGCGCGGAGGGGTTAATTTATGCTCGGACTTTATTCTTATTATTCTTTTGTGTTAAACCTCGAAAAAGAGGCTTCTTTAAGGAATGTTTGTATTGTAAAATAACTGTAGACCGTATTAACGCAGCAACTGATAAGTAATTCCAAATATCGACTTTTTTCCCGATCGTCGCTAAAGCTTATATAACTCGCGAGGACCTGTTCTCGCGAAATCTCGCTCAACGGTCTCGTATGTATAAATCAGTCGAGTCGTGTATCTCTGGCTTTATACAGTCTCTGACGCGACTCTGTAAATACCCCATCCAAAAATGGCTGTCAACGAGGCAAAAAAGTGAAGATGTTGTCACGTGACACATGATCTCGCAAAATTCAACCGCCCCGAGAGCCCAGGCGCTTGTCTGTTAAACTTTGCTGAGTTGTGATTCCGTCTTGTATAAAACCGTTGATCATCTACCACAATGGCAAATTTGTTCCTAATTACTAAATTTTCAACGGATTAATATGTTGTGTCTGGTAAGAAATATCCAGGCGTATGTAAAATAAATGACTTGTGATATTTACAGGTAAATAATGTGTGAAAAACAATCAATTATCAACTAATAAGATATGGAAATTTTCCCCAATATAAATCCATTATTTGGTACGTAACGCTTCGACCCAAAATGGTACGTTTTGACTCGGTTCGCTTTTTATCGCTTTGACCATAACCCCTGACACTTCAACTTTATACTGCTTTACAATCGTAATCGATTATTACAAGGATAAACATTTTTGCACAGAATATATACAGAGTGTCTACTCCTTGCCCCTGAAGATTATCATTCTGTATCTGTATCCCGAAATACGGTTTTTATACAACGGAAGACAATGAAGATTATCATTATGGATCGATTTAAAATTTTAAGTGTGTGATACAGACCATAAGTCAGGATCCAATATCATTTATATTGGTAGTTTTTTTTGTTCTTCAAAAAAATAAACAGACGTTGCGTAAACTATTTTTGGAGGGGAAACCAAACATTAAATCTGATCTTACACTAAGTTACAGTACAGTACATCGGATGTGTTATATTACTTACCAAAGAAAGACCAGTGAACTGATCTGATGAGGTTTGCTCTTGTCGCATCATCTCGCATGTTGTTTTGAATATTTTCTGTAACAATCCGTCCGTTATAGATCTTTATTTTGTCACTTTTTGAATTTTGCGAACTTCATCCGGAAATGGATTTTTTTCTATCTGGCTTCCGGATTTGTATTCCTGCGAATATGAAAACGGGAACCAAAACATTTCGCGCTGTAGCCCAGCTGCTTTCGCGAGTCGGTGCTGAACGGGGAACCAGAAGATTTTAAACTACTATGGCGCGTTCGCCTCAGCTTCTCACCCAGTAGCATCAGCATGAAATGGTCGATTCTTAAATACGTTCTGCGTAAATCGCACCTGTTTGTATACGGAGAGGCAAGGAAGAGATGTTAGCCATGAGAACTTTGGAGGAAACTCTCCATTTTTGCAGGTAAATAGAATTGAATTCGCGATTTTTAGTTTGTTTATCACCAGTTTCGACGCCCGATAAACTCGCCGTATTTTCATTCAACTCTTTAACTTGGTATCAGGGCAGCGATGGGAATAGATCTTTCCACATAAACGGTTTGGTGAAAAGTAGGATACGCCCAATCTCGGAATTTTCAGATTCAGAATCCGAGTCCAATCGTCCCAAAACTAAATCGGACCGGGTGAAATCGGCCCAATAATATGCCGGGTCAAATCATTCCGATATTGTTAATTTGTAGATATTGTCTTCATTAACTGAATTTATAATTGGTTCAATTTTTGAAGTTTTGACAGAAAATATTGATAAAAGTCACTTTAAGTGTAAACTTGTTTGACTCCTTATCAGATTCAAATGCGATTCAAAACAATATACTGGCTGCGTGGCTTAGTGCAGGGCTTCCATTTTCTTTCTTTCTCTATATACTGCTACACGCCCCTTTCGGGTATTACGAGCAGGGGCACTTTTTAGGTGCACCAATGGGACTCATACATGTACCCGGCCAGTCACTTTATCCTGACACCGACGAACCAGTTGTAATGCTAACCCGAAATCCTGAGCGCCATTATTAATTCATTATAAACTAATAAATTTTTATTGAAATATAGGCTTTTAAATACGTTATCAAAATTGGAAGTGATGGCTTCCCTTCTTGGCGTTCAGTATTTCGGGTTTGCATTACAAATACAACTGGTTCATCGATGTCTGGATAAAGTGACCGGCCGGGTACAGTCCAAATGGTGCACCTAAAACGTGCCCCTGCTCGTAATACCGTAAAGGGCTGTATAGCAGTACATATAGTAACAAAACAAAATATATCTGTGTATCTTGACTTCAGTAAATAAAACATTATCAAATCACAAAAACACTGTAGAAAAAATGTTTTATGTACCGGTACTGATAAGTCAGATAACGTATTTAAAAGCCTATATTTCAATAAATTTTTTAAAAAGTTTATAAATTTTAATGAATTAATAATGCCCCTTTTCCGATAAAAATGCTTTTTATTGACCAACATCGGCGAGGGTATGAAAAATGTTGGTCTGGTATGCAGACAAATTAGTTGTACTGTTTTGAATCTTAACAACAATGTTAGATCTACATTTAAGACAAATTGCATTTTTTTTTAATGATTTTGAATATGAATGCAGTGAGCCGAAAACCACTGTGTTTTTGCAAAAACATTATAAAACCGGTACTGATAACGTATAAATTAAAAAATTTATTAGTTTATAATGAATTTATAATGCCCCTTTTCCCGATAAAAACAGCTTTTTATTGACCAAAATCAGCGACGGTATGAAAAATGTTGGTCTGTTATATCATACGAAAACACCATAGAAAGAAGTATGTTTTGTGTACACTATTTAAATAGGTGCTTTGAGTGATTTCGTAGGTTACCATGGATCGGCATATTTAAATTTGTTGCCGATTTTAAGCCAATAAAAGCTATTATCTGCTATATTTTTTTAATTGCATATACTTATTCATCAATAATTTATGCTTTTAAATATGATATTAGTATGTACAACATACTTATTTCAAATGGTGTTTTAATAGTGTTTTCGTAGGTTAAGGCAGGTCAGCATTTTTTAAATTGTAGGAGATTGCTAGCCATCAAAAGCAACTGTTTGAACAAAGGTGTCGATAATTAGTTCAAAATAAGAGTTATTAATCAATATTTATGCTTTTAACCCTCATCCGGACCTTGCAAAAACTTCCGCTTTGAGACTTTTGGGGTCCATTTTTCATATTATCACCAATTTTTGGGCAATAAAAGCATCTTTTTTCGTAGGAATAGTGATTATCAATTTATAATAGACTTATAAATTGATATGCATGCCTTAAAATATGCTTTCACTTGTGTAAGTTAACCTAAAACCTTTTTTTCTATGGTGTTTTCGGCATTTTGGTAGTGTTTTCGCGGAAATACAGTGTTTTTGGCATTTCGGGTTACCCTATATATGTGTTTTTTTTAAAATTCTGAAATGCTTCCAGAAAGCAGACTTTCTTTTCTTGATTATCAATTATAACCAAATTGTCCGCCATGATGATATAACTGACAGTCACAGGATATGGTATATAAAGGTGCCAGTCGACAGTATGACTATCAGACAAAGTTCTAATCTGATAAATCACAATTTTTGCATTGAAGAATTATTTTCTTAAATGACCCACACTGTCAGTATTTGGTATATATTTCTTAGAAAATATACGTTTTTCATTTCGATATATTAACTATTCTCATTTTTATGCTCCCAAAGCTAGGCTTTGGGCGCATATAGTAATCGCACCGTGCATGTGTGTGTGGGTGGGTGTGTGTACAAAAGCTTGTCTGGAGCATATCTCCTATACCTTACCAGCTAGGGATTCCAAATTTGGTGTGCGCAGTGTCGCTTACCACTTTCAGGTCACCTTGACCTTGGACCTCGATTTAACAAAAAGTTTGTCCAGAGCATATCTCCTATACCTTACCAGCTAGGAACTTCAAATTTGGTATGTGAGTACATCTTGAAATGGCAGAGTGTTCTGTACCACTTTCATGTCACTGTGACCTTGACCTTTAACCTCGATTTAACAAAAAGCTTGTCCGGAGCAAATCTCCTGTACCTTACCAGCTAGGGATTCCAAATTTGAAGTGTGTGTACATCTTGGGATGGCGGAGTGTCGCGTACCACTTTCAGGTCACTGTGACCTTGACTTTTGACCTCGATTTAACAAAAAGCTTGTCCGGAGCATATCTCCTATACCTTACCAGCTAGGAACTTCAAATTTGGTATGTGAGTACATCTTGAAATCATGGCAGAGTGTCGTGTACCATTTTCATGTCACTGTGACCTTTGACCTTGACCTTTGACCTCGATTTAACAAAAAGCTTTTCCGGAGCAAATCTCCTTAACCTTATCAGCTACTGATACAAAACTTGGTTTGTGAGTTCATCATGTTACACCTCCATTACATTGTCTGTAAAAAAAAATCGCCAAATTTTGGGGGCATATACATGTCACGCTTGATGACTGTACTTATTTATAAACTAAAAGATATTAAATGTGGTAAAGACATTTATTAGGCAGTGACTCATTGGTAATATACCATGCCCTGTGCTAAAAACAACAAGGGAGAAATTCCCCTTCCCTCCAAGTGGCTTATTTAGATCAAACAAAACAAAATTGTGAATATTTTAAGTTGTGAAACAAAGAGAATTTAATAAATTTATCAGAGTGGGAAAAAATACGGTTTTTCAACCCGCCGTACCTGGTTTTTATTGTTTTCAGAATGTATTGCAATATATTGGAAAACCGGTTTTATTGAACATTCCTAGTTTATTATCATAAAATAGTTGCTAATTTTTATTTTTTGTTTATTAAAATAGTATGAGACTTGCCCAGTGATGATGACAGAGTACAGACGTTCAGAGGATGACATTGCCCTGAGTGGTAAGTTTGTAGGAATACCACATTGTCGGGAATTTGACTTTTATCAGCAACAAAGTTGTCTTTTTGGCACTATTGCAAATACATGTAGTATAGAAAGGCAGTGGCTGTTCTGTAAATGTTTTCATTTGGCTCACATATGGAAGCTGTATGGTTAGAGAAAGTGACATGCACAGTTACAAGGTTCATTACTCTATTGTGTCAAGTTGTTTTCATTTTTGAACTATTCCCCTTTTTAGCTCGCCAGTCGAGTGTCCTGGAAAATTATGTTGTCACCCAGTTGTCGGTGTAAAAATTGTTGTTGCTGCTCCAGTTCCCATTTTTGTTCATCATAGCAAATTTAGAGAAAGTGTTCACAACTTATATACCAATTTCCAACTAAATATATCTTACTAATGCACCACACATTTAGAAATTTAGAGCTCCTATGTTATATGTAACTCCTATGTCCCTCCAGGTAGTCTATGCATGTGTATATGGATAAAACTTTCCCATGCACAAAAAACGTTTGACCCCTGTGACCTTAATTTGAACTTGGGGCTAACGTTTAGGTTTCGAAATCTGTGTTAGGTTTCAAAAAATGGATTATTACTCATAAATTATGTCATAATATTCATTATTGTAACATGGTGAGAAAAATATGCAGCCAGACTGGGACTGGAACCCGGGACCCCTTGCTTTCTAGGCAAGTGCTGAGCCACCGGGCCGCTTACACAAATCTAATCATTTAATCATAAACTCAACCCGGCTACACACACACACCCTCTAAACAAGAATTTTCCTGAATTCTTTCTTAAATAACATTCCATGATTTTCTTTTATATTATATTTGTACACTTTTTGAGTTACATATTACATGTATCCTATGGGTTATTTTAACTTATTTACGTTGGGCACCAAATGTAACATGGTGAGAGAAATATGCAGCCAGACCAGGACTCAAACCCGAGACCCCTTCCTTACTTGGCATGTGCTCTACCGACTGAGCCAGGGCCTACCGGGCTGTAAATCTCTCACCATTTAATCATAAACTCAACCCGGCTACATAATGTACCTTCAGCTATGGCATTCCTATTTGGTATGTATATGGACAATACCTTAACATGTGCACAAAAAGTTTGATCGGTTGAACTAATTAGTGTCTAGGTTTAATTTATTATCAGGTTTCCAAAAATGCTTATAACTCATATGTCTCTTGAGATATTTCTTTCATATTTGGGTATGCATATGAATATAGACGAGACTTTTCCATGCAATCAAACTTTTTACCCCTGTGACCTTGACCTGAAGGCCTTCATTAAGATTTCAAAATCTGCATTCCTATATGTCTCTTGAGATATTGCTTTCATATTTGGTACACATACATATGTATATAGATAAGACCTTTTCATGCACTTATTGTTTTACCCCAGTGACCTTGACCTTGAAGTAAGGTCCGCTTAGGTTTTGAAAAATGCCTATATCTACTACATGTCTGTCCATTGAGATATTCCATTCATAGTCGGTATGTTTGTATATACATTGTATATGGACAAGGCCTTTCCTTGCATGCAATTTTTTTTTTCCTATCATCATTCATCAGTACCTTGACCATGAAGTTATGGCCAGCGTTTAGGTTTCAAAATCTGCTTTACTAAATTAGGCTTTTCAAAATGCCTATCACTCCTAGTTCATCGAGATATTTCTTTCATATTTAGCATGCATGTCCCTAGTATATGAACCCAGTGTTTCCATGCATGCAAAACAAATTCAGCCTAGTGACCTTGAACTTAGGGCCAGTGTTTAGGTATCAAAATCTGCATTTAGGTTTTGAAAAATGCTTATAATTCCTATGTCTCTTGAGGTACGTATTACTTTAATACATGTACATGGTTTTTGTGTACATATGAACAAGACCTTTCCATGTAGGCAAAAAGGCTGACCTCTGTAACCTTGACCTCAGAGTATGCTTTTGAATTCTAAATGTGCCGATGGTGAGCTTTGTTGTCTCTCTGACAACTCTTGATTTTTTTTTAATTTAATACCCTAGAGGCAGCCTTTTCTGTCAGATCTTGATGAAACCTTGTCAAAAAATTCCTACATGATATCTTAGACAATTCAAACATTGGGCTTGTGGAATTTAAAAGTAAGTTAATAGGTCAAATCTTAGAAATCATTGTTAACACTCAAGATGCTAAAAATCTGACATAACCAATTGTCAGAATGTTTACTCAAACCCAAAAGAAAGTGTGCATGCCTATTTCAAGCCGTTCATGGCATATTGATTGAAGAAATATGACTTATCCGATAGCGTTTGAGTATATATACTTGAAGGAACCAGCTTTTATTTTGTGTTGTTGTTTTCAGGTGTTGAAGACTACTCTCTAGAGGACCACACTGTCATTTGGGCGAGCATCAAGGATGTGCCGTGGAATCAAGAGCTGGGAGTCAAGTTTCATCAACTGTGATGTTTTCATTGTTGTGGTGAAAAGTTTTAGCTGTCGAACATTTAAAGACTGTCAGCTCTTAGAATTATGGATGTAGCATGATTGACTGCAAACCCAGTAGTGAGTTTAACTGTCACTGTTGGGACTTAGTTTGTGCACCGTGTGCAGTGTGCAGTGTGCAAGGTATTTGAGACTGGGTAGCCAACTCACAATTGATGGCCATCGACGACCCACGATTTTCTTTACTGAACCATGGCATATATAATTTGACTGGATAACATTCAACTTCTGTGATATATTTACAATAAAACCACTCAATTATGACCACTATAAAGAAGACTTAGAAGGCTAGTGTTTGATTGTACAATGTATATAAAATATTGTACATGTATCAAAGACAGATCACAGTTTAAATAAGGTGACAGAAAAACAGAAAACTCCGAAATGAGCATCCTGTTTTACTGTCACCTTGCTTTCAGCAGTCACCTGTCGTAAACATGATGTAGTGGTTGTAATAGAGATTTTTTACTGTTACAGTAGTACTTTTTAAAATGTTTGCTAAAAGCTGTGGAATGTTTATGCCTTCCGCACGACTTAGTCAGGGCATTGCTTTTAGCTCACCTGACACAAAGTGCCAAGATGAGCTATTTTAATTGTGCTGTGTCTGTCGTCTGTCAGTGCTCATCTCTCATAAACAATTTCTTTACAACAACATCTTTTCCTAAATTACTAGATGGATTTTAATCAAACTTGGCAAGAATGATCCGTATATGGTCCTCTTTGAAAGTTGTACAAATAGATCAGATCCGTTGCATATCTAGGTCACAGGAGCTAAAAATAGATCGTTTCAATAAAAACTTAAAATCTTCCTGTCTGAAACCACAGTACCCTGAGCTTAAATATTTTGCTCAAAAGCATCATCTACAGGTCCTCTATTAAGATTTTTCAAATTATGTCCCTGGGGTGAAAAATGACCCCGCCTGGGGGTCACAAATTTACAAAGAGTTATGTAGGGAAATCTTCAAACCTAGTCTTCTCTGAAACTAATATGGCCAGAGCTTAAATATTTTGGATGGTGACACTACTAGATGAACTTTACCAATATTTTTCTTATGGTTCCGGTCCGTTGCATATCTAGGTCACAGGAGCTTAAAATATACGGAGCTTAAAATATACTTTTTTCAGTTAAAACTACAGAAATCTTCTTGTCTGAAACCACAATACCCTGAGTTTAGCTATTTGACACAAAGCACCATCTGCAGGTCCTCTATCAAGATTGTTCAAATTTTGTCCCTGGGGTAAAAAATGACCCCACCCCTGGTTCAAATGATTCTGGTCCGTTGCATATCTTGGTCACAGTAGCTAAAAATAGATTTTTTTTCAATTAAAACTTAAAAAATCCTTTTGTCTGAAACCACAGAACCCTGAGCTTAGCTTTTTGGCACAAAGCATCATCTACTGGTCCTCTATCAAGAGTGTTCAAATTATCTCCCTGGGGTCAAAAATGCCCCTGCCCCGGGGGCATCTTATTTGTTGTGAGAGATGAAAGTGTTATTATCATTGGACTTTAGACACAGGGGTTAGCAGGCTAACATTTATATCTTTTCAGAAAACTTTCTCCTAGTTGAATGGATTGGCATATAAATTTTAGCCGGCGAACAGCATCTTATTTATTTGTGTGCTTACATTGATACCTTTTGAGGAAACTTGCTCATAGTGCAATTATTTTAGTCTGTAGTGGCATATAAATGTTAGCCGGCTAACGGCATCTTATTTACTGTGCCGGATGAAACTTTTTTATCATTGGATTTAAGATACATACGTTAGCCGGCTAACATTTATACCTTTTGTGGAAACTTTCTCATAGTGGAATTATTTAGTCTGTGGTGGCATATAGATGTTAGACAGCTAACCACATCTTATTAGTTGTGTGCGATGAAAGTGTTATCATCATTGGATTTTAGATACATGCGTTAGCCGGCTAACATTTATAAACCTTTGGAGAAACTTTCTTTTAGACTCTATTGGAATTATTTAGTCTGAAGTGGCATATAAATGTTAGCCGGCTAACAGCATCTTATTTATTATGCGCGATGGAACTGACTTTATCATTGGAATTTAGAAACAGGTGTTAGCCGGCTAACATTTATACCTTTTGAGGAAACTTTCTCATAGTGCAATTATTTAGTCTGTAATTGCATATAAATGTTAGCCGGCTAACAGCAACTTATTTATTGTGAGCAATGAAAGTGTTAAAATATTATCATTGGACTTTAGATACATGCGTTAACCGGCTAACATTTATACCTTTTGAGGAAACTTTCTCATAGACTTTAGTGGAATTATTTAGTCTGAAGTGGCATATAAATGTTAGCCGGCTAACAGCAACTTATTTATTGTGCGCGATGAAACTGATTTTACCATTGGATTTAGATACATGCGTTAGCCGGCAAACATTTATACCTTTTGAGAAAACTTTCTCATAGTGGAATTATTTAGTCTGTAGTGGCATATACTATGTTAGCCGGCTAACGGCATCTTATTTATTGTGCACAATGAAACAGATTTTATCATTGGACTTTAGATACATGCGTTAGCCGGCTAACATTTATACCTTTTGAGCAAACTTTCTCATAGACTTAAGTGGAATAATTTATTCTGTAGTGGCATATAAATGTTAGCCGGCTAACGGCAACTTATTTATTGTGCCTGATGAAACTGATTTTATCATAGGATTTTAGATACATGCGTTAGCCGGCTAACATTTATAAACCTTTTGAGGAAACTTTCTCATAGAATTTAGTGGAATTATTTAGTCTGTAGTGGCATATAAATGTTAGCCGGCTAACGGCATCTTATTTAGTGTGAACAATGAAAGTGTTATTATCATTGGACTTTAGATACATGCGTTAGCCGGCTAACATTTATACCTTTTGAGGAAACTTTCTCATAGACTTTAGTGGAATTATTTAGTCTGTAGTGGCATATAATTGTTAGCCGGTTAACAGCAACTTATTTATTGTGCACGATGAAACTGATTTTATCATTGGACTTTACATACATGCGTTAGCCGGCTAACATTTATACCTTTCTCATAGACTTAAGTGGAATTATTTATTCTGTAGTGGCATATAAATGTTAGCCGGCTAACGGCAACTTAATTAATGTGCCTGATGAAACTGATTTTATCATTGGATTTTAGATACATGCGTTAGCCGGCTAACATTTATACCTTTTGAGCAAACTTTCTCATAGTGGAATTATTTATTCTGCAGTGGCTTATAAATGTTAGCCGGCTAACAGCATCTTATTTATTGTGCGCGATGAAACTGATTTTTTCATTGGATTTTAGATACATGCGTTAGCCGGCTAACATTTATACCTTTCTCATAGACTTAAGTGGAATTATTTATTCTGTAGTGGCATATAAATGTTAGCCGGCTAACGGCAACTTAATTAATGTGCCTGATGAAACTGATTTTATCATTGGATTTTAGATACATGCGTTAGCCGGCTAACATTTATACCTTTTGAGCAAACTTTCTCATAGTGGAATTATTTATTCTGTAGTGGCTTATAAATGTTAGCCGGCTAACAGCATCTTATTTATTGTGCGCGATGAAACTGATTTTTTCATTGGATTTTAGATACATGCGTTAGCCGGCTAACATTTATACCTTTTGAGCAAACTTTCTCATAGACTTTAGTGGAATTATTTAGTCTGTAGTGGCATATAAATGTTAGCCGGCTAACGGCATCTTATTTATTATGGGCGATAAAAGTGTTATTATCATTGGACTTTAGATACATGCGTTAGCCGGCTAACATTTATACCTTTTGATGAAACTTAATTATAGAGGAAGAAAATATTTTGATATGAATGTTAGCCGGCTAACAACACCTTATTTGTTTCTGGTGTTCAAATTGTGTTGAAAATGATAGAAATTGAGTGTTAGCCGGCTAACAAATAGTTACAAAATCATTAAAAATGATGTTATTTATGCAATAAATTATTTATTTTTACATTTATTTTTGTTGCTTTTGCTTGATTCATTAAAAAAAGGTGTGTTTTTAGTAGGGTAAAACCCCCAAAATGAGTGCTGTAATTGGGAATCAGTGGAAATTCCCTTTTTAAAATGGACAGGGTTCTTAATTGATTTCTGTATGTCTGTCTGTGCCCTGTTTTTCGCCACTCTTTTTCTCTCTACATTATATTCCCTGTGTCTTGTCTAGCTGTTTCCTCATATTAATATCACTATATGTATATATATTATACTGCTCTAATTTTCCCCAGCTAAAGGTGTATTACATAATTTACATGCTATCGTTCAAAAGTTCAAGCTCGCTCTAACCTAGCGAGTATAGATTTTCATCTGCAGCAGATTTATATGATTGCGTGTCGATCAATCATTAATGATTGATGAGAAAACATTGACTTTCGGATGAAACCTATTGTATGGCAATACCTGTATTGCATGTTTTACCGACCCTGACCTACAGACTCAAGCTACAGTGGAAAACAGGTTATTCTATTTTCCCTTTAACTCTTTCCTCCCTGAAACTTTAAATGGACAATTCCAGTTTCCATTTTAGTCTAGTCCATTTCTGACTTTTAAGGGTTGTTTTTGTGAATGTTTGGCATTGTGACAAACAGTGAAGACCCTGATCAGAGGGCTCCTTTCGGAGCCCTCTGATCAGGGTCGTCACTGTTTGCATAGGACAAGTGTACTATTCACATGTACACTGTTTGAAAAGCACGCCTATATGCGGGACTAGGGTTCAAAGAGTTAAGTTAAATATCGTCTGCTTTAGCCCTATTACCGCCAACAAATCGTCTGCATTGAACTCTAGTGTCTCCTGCAATATTTTTACAAGATTTAAGCGTAAAATATGACATTGTTTTGAAAACGTAGACGATTTATTTCAATTTGAGTGACAAATAGTTAAGAGCTTGATCAGACACCGGGTTCCCCGGCGTCTGATCTGATTGCAGCATTCAAAATATATGTTAGTCGTTTGAGACAGATGTATGCGTAATGCAGGACAGTAGTAATTTCAGAATAGCTCCCTTTGTCTTTTACTTAAAATTCGGGTTAAATAATCTTTCTGTCGAATATATTTACTTGAATCTAGGAGCGCTCGTGAACTATCGAAACGGAACCCAACAATACTATCAATTATATAATCTTATAACTTTGAATTCTTCTTCGTTACCAAAATTGCATTTCATTACGACAAGGCAGGTTACCATATTTGTTTTTGCCGAGTTGTTGTCTTTGATTTTACTTTAAATTGATTTTCTCAGTAACTATCAAAGGTATAAACTTGAAACTTTGAATACTAATCTAAGCTCAGTTTGACCATGACCTTGACCTAATTTGGACTTAAAAAAGATTCAGACTATATTGCCAAGGATGCAACCGGGGGCATAAGCGTTTATTGAATGCGCAGTCTTGTTTATTCTACATTATATTGCAATGAGTTTGCGATTCATTTGCGTTTAAACGGGAAAGAATAGCGCCTTCTCTACTGTGTCGGGGTCTACCGTTAAGACGTTATTCTTACCCGGTTAAACGCAATCGAAACACAAACGCACTTCAACAAAATGAAGAAAATAATAACTTTTTAAAACAACTCGGACTTGTTAATTTAATATGAGTGGCAAACAATTTAAAGCTTGATCAGACGCCGGGTTACACGGCTTCTGATCCTGCTTCTAACTGTTTCAGTGGAATAATGTGTGTGTATAAACGCATTTATTGTGAAAGAATAACGCCTTCTCCACTGTATATTCAATTATGCCTTATTTGCTATAATGTTAGTGTCGCGCATCTGCCGTCGTTTTCATGTATATTTTATGATCATGTTTTATTTGCCATCTGTTACTATAGTAACAGACACAAAACGCATTTTAACGAGGTAAAGATTTTAAATTAGATTTCAAATCAAATGTTAAATGTCTGTAGGAAAACATACAAAATGCAATTTTGTGATTAACTGCTTCCTTGTCTTACCTCGAAAACAGCGAATATTTGCAAAACAGTTAGACCTAGAACATGCGTCGGTAACTTAATATATATTTGAGGAAACAGTTGGAACAAGTGTTTAACCCATTACCCCATATCTTGTTTCAAGTTTGAAGACACATGACCATTTAAAGCAGGTTGAAAGTCAGACAGAAAGCGCCTTCAGGCGCATTCTGCTTTACTTTCAGCCTGCTTTAAGTACTTTCTGCTAGGATATAGAAAAAATGTCCTATGTTGCACATTCACTTTAGCATAAATTGGAGCTTTTTTCAGTCCAGGAATTTTTTTTCAGTCCAGGAATTAATTAAAGGTGTAAAAAGGCGTATTTATGGGGTAATGGATGAAAGACAACCACTAGATTCTTAATCTTTCTTTTGTCAGAACTTCAAAAATATTGAATTGTGCACAGACATGCAGGTGATATTTTGTCGGCAAAATGGTTAACCCTTATCCTGCAAACATAAAGATGAGTATCAAACAGTTTAGATCAATATCAGACGCCGCGTTACGATTTGGATCCAAACTGTTGGCAAAAACAGTGATGTCCTGATCAGCAGGCAAAGAGTTGGATTTTACGGTAAAAGTTAACACAGATATCGTTGGCGTTTACCAATTAATAAATCCGTTTACTAGATTTGATTTGATGGCTGAAACCCGACGTCACAACCCCGCGGCGACGTCGCGATTGTTGTTTTGCACTTTGAACCTTACTCTGTTTAATTTCGTCTGGTTTGAAATTGTCATCTGCAAAATTCATTTGAATATTTTTACATTTTTTAATCACAGAAACTTACATGTAAATATGTGTGTCAAACAGTTAGGATTCAGTTCAGACGCCGATTTGGATCCAAAACTGTTTGCAAAAGAACAGTACATTTGCGATCGGTAGGATAAGAGGTACGTGGAACATGTACTTTAACCTCACTTTACCACGCAAACATGAATCTTTATCTCGATATGACTTTGTCGTCTGCTAAATATGTCGTCTGTTACAATCATCATATTTCATTTATCTAGGGTTTTTATCAGAAAATATCAGTGTCTCAGACAGTGTTGACCCAGATGAGACGCCGGGTTACTCGGCGTCTCATCTGGGTACAAACTATGTGTAGCCCTAATCATATAAACAGCCATAACTGTAGGGTTAAATGTTTAATCAAAATGCAATGTTTGCATCAATGTTTAATTTCCTCGTGTAACAGTCTGTTTTAAATTAGTTATGTACATTATAGTGTACATGTAACCCTGACACACACGAACCAACCAGCTAATCTGCAAACAGTTTTGAACCTGATCACGTGTCACAACAGATTAGTAAGTTTTTAAGAAGTGGTTAAAACTTGTTATTGGGAAATTTCAACAAAAAGAAGATTAACAAAAATTGATTTTTTTTACAGACACTTATTTTAAAGCAGAAGGTTTTCTAATTAAAATCAGTTTCGTAGAAATGCAAAGCTGTCTAACCACTGCGCCATGGAAACCAGGTTTTGCAATTTAGGTGTGGAATTGATTGATAGGCCAACACATGCATTATACAGGCAAATCTGTATTATGCGACGGTTCAAGAGATTTACCATTACCCGATGAATACGCCTTTTTACACCTAATTTATTTCTCCCCTGAAGAAATAGTTCCAATATAATTAAAGTACAGTCTTGCGTATGTATCATAATTTCTTTTCTTCTAGCAGATGGTATAGATTAAAGCAGGGTGCGCTTTAATGCATATTTTGCTTTACTTTCATCTGCTTTATGTGTCATTTTGTCTTTAAAACTAGAATAGGCTATGGGGTAATGGGTTACAATGTCGCTTTTTAGGATTTACAGCACATTTTTACAGAGCAAAAGTAATACAGACTTTGCCTTACGAGGTCTTCAGATGCATTACGTTTTTCTATAGAAACACGTCGGCCATGGTATAACATTTCTTCTGAATTTTCATTTGCAATAGAACCGTTCTATTATGAATGCACATTTCTGATATAATTTCATCTTGCTTCAAAACTGTCACCTGTCACATACAGTGAACCCTTACTACGACGTCTGCAAGGAAGGCTAATTGATTGTGTATAAAAGGAAGATGAGCTTCAAAGCAATGCGACAGTAAAACAGAAAGCTCCTAAAGGAGCTTTCTGTTTTCCTATCACATTGCTTTAAGCAGTCACCTGTCGTAAACACTTAATAGTTAACACAATTTAGTGGTCATAATAAAGAGGTTTTACTGTATATATTGTTTAAATTATTATTTAAGTCTTACACATTCGTCTGCTTGAAAAGAATTGTTTTCTGCTTTTACACAGTATTGCCATTTTCCCTGATTTTTTCTAAAGTCTTCGGAAATTTTCTTAATTTCTCAGGACCTACCAACTTTTTCAGAAAACTTCGGATTTTATTGAACTTAAGTTATATAGTTATTGTGGAATTTCGAAATTTTATGCGATATTTAACAGTTTAGATCCTGATCAGATATTGTGCGGCGTCTGATCTGGATAGAAAGTTTTTGCATATTTATGTTAATGTTAAAGAGCCTGGTAGCGAAAGAATGCAAGGCAGAACTCCTGAAATAGCGCTAGAAAAAATGAAAATTGGAAACCTTAGGATTTTTTATGAGCAATTAATTGCTTTTATGTCTGAGGTTAGAACTTAGTTTTTTTGATAAAGGGTTATGACTAGACATATTTCTTAGGTCTATAAATTCAAGTGTGAGAGTATTTTATTTTTCAAACCATTTGATTCTTGTTCATCAACTTTGCTGAGCAGTTATTTGAAGAATTTTGAAGAATTTTATTAATACACCCAATGCAAATTTGTATAGTGTACATGTATGTGTGTACAGTGATATATACACCTAAAAAGTCATTTTTTCAGACAGACCACCCAAAAGATTTCTCGGGTATTGATTTCATTTCCGTTCATTATTTTATCTTTATATTGACTTTAGTCATCTTCAATACGACGTCATCCGTCGCAGCTATGATTGATAGCTCTACAACTACTTTAACCCTTTACCTGATAGCCTATTTCTAGTACTTAAGATAGGTGACTACTTAAAGCAGATTGAAAGTAAAGCAGAATGCGCCTTAGGGCGCATTCTGCTTTACTTTCAGCCTGCTTTAAGCTATCATGTGCTTGAATATAGAAAATATTCCCTATAAAACATATTCATTACTGATTAAATTGGAACTATTTTCTGCAGCGGATGAATAAATCATATCCGCTAAAAGGCGCTTCTATTGGGGAAAGAGTTAAACACGTCATGAACATGTTTGTACTTTAAACAGTGTGTGTTTGAGGAAGGCCCTACTAGATCATCGAAATGTAAATTTCATATGACAAAAACTGAACCGTTAACTGGAAATGACTAATGGTGTTGACCCTGCTCAGGGGACTCTCTTTTAAAACAAAACAAAAACCTACTTCATGTTCCCAAACATAACTGTTTCAACACCATAGACCTGTTGAACATATACTCCCTCTGATCAGGGTCTACACTGTTTGACAGTTGCAGTATATTATATTGAGAAAAAGGCAACACCCCATAAATAGTGAAAATGAATTTTACTAAATTGGAAACTGGAACTGTCAATTAAAAGTTTCACGTGTGAGTGAGGCATGCAGACAAAAGTGCAGAGCGTGCTGCATTTTAAACTTTAATTACCAGTGTTCTCGTATTACTTGCATGTTCTTTTGTCAAAATGTGTTTGTCAGTGCCAATAGATGTAGATAGCACATTCAATGTCAGTATATAGATATATTTTGTAAGCAATGTTTCTTTTAATTATATGTACAGTTAAGACCATTTTTTTTCTGCATTAAAAGTATGTTTATGCATGAAATAAACGCTGATCGTCTTGACATTTATGTACGTATGCACCAAATATATGAACCTTATCACGAGAAAGCCAGACTTATTGCTTGGTAAACATTGCAGACCAAGACCAATTGCCGCTTCAAAGAAGCGGCGGTTGGACTTGGTCTACATTGTTTGACACCATCTAGAATGTCATTTTTTTATCTAATATGTTTGCAAGTGTATACCTTGATCAGACACCAATAAGTCAAAGACGCGGCGGTTGGTCGTGGTCTACATTGTTTGACACCATCCATAATATCATGTTTTTATCTAATATGTTTGCAAGTGTATACTTTGATCAGACACCAATCATTCAAAGACGCGGCGGTTGGTCGTGGTCTACAGTGTTTGACACCATCCATAATATCATGTTTTTATCTAATATGTTTGCAAGTGTATACTTTGATCAGACACCAATCATTCAAAGACGCGGCGGTTGGTCGTGGTCTACATAGTTTGACGCCAACCAGAATGTCATGTTTGTTTTTATCTATTATGTTTGCAAGTGTATACCTTGATCAGACACCCTGACTACCTTGACGTTCAGGTTGAGTCCATACTGTTTTGCAATCGCTATAAACCTGGTTTCCTCATGGCGCGGTTCATACACTGAACGAAAAAAGTTTAGTCAAGTGTTGAACATGGGATTTCCTGTAGACAACATTCCCCGTTTTGTGTTTGTCTCGAAAGCAATATCAAAGACATATAGAACAGGCAGGAAATAAAGTACGATACTATTAAGGGGATGGCATTGGGCGACATCAATTGCAAAGTTGGTTTCCGAGTATGATTTGTTCAAAGTTTACGACTTTTCAATGCAAAGGGTAATTTGAAAAATCGCACTTTTAGACGGACGAGTGTACACAAAAGTACCAAAGAAATGGTCTTCCGAAATTCTGACTGTTTGTTGCCAACTATCTTTTTAATATTTCTTCTCACTTTCATCGCAAACTACCGCAAACCACTTACAAACTTACAATTGATAGCCACCGGCGGCCATCGATTTCTTAATGCACTCATCGGTGGTTTGCGGTATTAGAAAGTGGAATAGTTTGCGAATTGCGGTGGTTTGCGGTAGTTTGCGGTGGTTTGCAGTGGTTTACGGTATTAAGATGGACCACACAGTCGCTATCACTTTCTGCGTTTTGTGACTTTGTTATTGATGCCATTATGCAATATGAGTGATAAAAAGTACCATGCATACTGTTTTGGCGCAGTATATATTCAAACGCAATGAAAACGCACCACTCGTAAAACGAATTAACTTACTTTTACTACTGGTGCGTTTTCATTGCGTTTGAGTAGATGTGAGTTGTGTTTTAGAAATCCAGGCTTATTGGATGACAATATAGTGTTGAGCAAGCCACAACACTCTTGGGGGTCTGGTCGTGGTTAACAGTGCTTAACCAGTTAACTCTTGCTTCCCTTAAACTTTAAATTGACACTTCCAGTCTCTAACCACAAAACTAATATAACATTCGTGTTCCTAATTCACTAGATTTATTAAACTCGTCGTTTTTAGAAAACAATAAAAACTCGACAAAGCCTCGTTATTATCGGTTTCTTAAAGACTCGTTTAATAAATCTTATACATAATGAACACTCATGTAATATCCAATATGTAATTCATCAAATAATCAAGCGGCTTTATTTTCAAAATACACGAAAACATTCTAGGCATTTTTTTCCGACTGAAAATTTTAAAATTTGACACACATTACACCATAAAATACCTTTGATTTTATCGGTGTGTTTTATTGCTTATAAATTGTTCTTTGAAATTTATTCTAAGAATCTTGGCATTTGGAGTTGTTGCAGTGGGGGAGACGTTATTCTTTCCCAATAAACGCGTTTACGCTATAACTATAATTTCCGTAACGCGTTACAGTGGGGAAAACGTTATTCTTTCCCAATAAACGCGTTTACTACAAAACTATTATTTTCATTGCACACAGTATGGAACCAGATCAGACGCCGGGTAACCCGGCGTCTGATCAGGCTCCAAGCTGGTTGTCGCTATTATTAAAATGAATACTAAGATTTGTCAAAAAGTGGTTATTTTCTACATTTAAGTGCTTTGCGTTTCGTTTGCGTTTAAACGGGAAAGAATAACGTTTTCTCCACTGTACGTGGCGTCTAGTCAGGATCCAAACTGTTTGCAATTAATTATTGTTGTCAGGGTAAGACAGTGAAGGTGTTAAAATCAAACCTATTTCATCCAGTATAAACAACAAGGCAAATGGCAGTCCTTAAGACAAATTTCAGCAGAAAGCAAAACAGGTATATTGTATTACAGTGGAGAAGACTTTTCTTTTTCATATACATGCATTTATATTGAAAATTACATGTCCCTATATGATCAGTCAGAAATACACCCCCACTTATAGTACCGTGAACCACCTATTGCAAGGAAACGTCTATTACATAGCAACACCTTTCCACGCCTCCTTATTCTTTAGCTAGCAAAGAAAATGTCACCTTCAAACAATTTTGTCTGCAATAATTCTCATATTTGTGTATCTACATTTTCTTCCAGAAAAAATATTATCAGAATGCCAAACGGTTTAGATTCAGATGAAATGCCAAGAAACCGTCCGCGGATCATCTTGATCTAAAATGTATACAAGTTAATACACATCCGTCTGTAGCATGCTAAGGGTTACATATAAGACACTGTTTCTGTATAGTACATGCTGTATTCACTGTTATATATATTCTATATTTCTCAGCCTCGTTTTTAACATACGTCTTATTGACAAGACACTTTGTCATTAGGAACACCGATAAAGAAAGAACGTATTCCAGTAGTTTAGATATGTTTGTCTTACAGAGGGGGAAACGTTATATTCTCCAATAAACGCACTCGCTCTAAAACAATTATTTTCATTGCAAATAATTTTGGATCAGATCAGATGCCGGGTAACCCGGCATCTGATCAGGCTCCAAATTATTTTCTTGAATTTTTCAGAAAAAACATCATTGTCTACAATATCTTGTATTGCGTTTGTATTTTGTGTCGTTTTAAAGTATTCTCCAATGTAAGATTACGAGCTATTCCTTTTGCTCTCGATGGACCAACTTGTGATAACTGCTACAAACAGTTTGTAACCAGATGAGACACCGAGTTACTCGGCGTCTCATCTGGTTCCAAATTGTTTGACACTCAGATGCTGTTTTGGAAAAAGAAATTGCAAAGTGAATAAACTTTGACACTGTTGCCTAGACTAGGTCAGTTTAAAGGCTTAATGATCAGGTAGGCAGCGTGATAGGTACGTGTACCTTATCGTCTAGTTTCCAGTATGACAATCATCGATTAGCTCAGAGACTCAAACAGTCATATTTCAGGAGACGTTTCGTCAGAGTTATCTAAACTATTCTCTTCTCGTGATCTCTCATGACAAATATTGTCAACACGTTTTGTAAACTACTGTCTTAATGTATTGTTTAACTTTGAGACGCTTTCAGACTGTTGGAGTTCTGAATGGAAACGATGTTATCTAACGTTTGGTCTGGATTACACTAGTTTGTCAGAGATAATTAAAGAACAGCAGCAGAAAGGTTAACTTTATTTGACAACAGAACGTTCCTGAGTAAATTCGTAATATTGTTTGAACAAGCAGTTCCTTTCGGTGCAATGTGCAGCAATGGCCAATGGAAAAGAAAGGTTTTTAAAAAGCAAATGACATTGCGCATAAAACGGATCGTTCTTCGCGTTTGAGCATTATTCTGTCTTGTCTTCTCTTTTTGTGGAAATAGGCAACTGTTGGAAGCGGTGTGGTGGAGAAACATGTTATTCTTTCCCAACAAATGTTTTTTTTTTCTAAAATATCAGTGTCCATTGCAAACAGTTTGGTGCCTGATCAGACGCAGGGATATCCGGCGTCTGATTAGGCTCCAAATTGTTTGCCACCGACATGTAAAAAATTCAACATTTTTGAAAACTTATTAATTCTAAATTGTATTGCATTGTATTGGTTTGCCTTTGTATTTTGTTTCATCAACACGAGAAATGATAACGTATTTTTTGCTGTAACATGAGTGCTTTTTATAAGGACGTGGAAAAAACGCACGTGACTTAAAATTCCAGAACTTGGCATAAAATATGGATAATAACACCACAATAAGTGATCAGTTGGCGGAACTAGAACAATGGAAACATTATACGGAAATAAATTTAAACTACTGGTTTCTATTATCGATGGGGATTGTGATATATTGTAAGTATATTTCTTTAATTCAAACATTTGTACAATCCACATAATATATACACTATATTTCATTATAGGCTTAGAACGAATTCTAAAGATTATTCAGTTCTTCACATTTATTTTCTTTTAATATTTCCTGTTTTGTTTCGGGTATTCCCTTTTAAGATAGACATTGGATAGGATAATTTTACAAACATTTATTTGACAAATTGTGTCATGTCTGCATTTCAAGAAACATAAAACAATTAGTTTAGCATTGGTATCTTGAACACACCTAAGTCGAATCTATCCGCATTTCAAAGTTCAAACGTGGAAAAACCACTTTTGAACTTTGCTATGCTGATATGCTAGACTTAAACGAGTTAAACATATTTTGATTCAAGTGTACAAATACAATTTACAGCGACTTAAGCGAGCAGAGATACCGATTATCGACTGTGTAAGACGCCGTTGTTAAGGAGAAGTTCCGTTGTCTGTGATATGTTCCTCCCTTGTGGAACAGGTTGTTTTCAAAAACGTGACTCTAAATTTGGTTTGATGCTAAACAACCTAAACACTGAACCCAAGTCCACCAGAGTTAAAGTATAAATAAACTATTCCAGATGGTGTACTTGTCAAAATAAAATAAAATACTCAAATAAAAGCAAATTTGTGGCATTATTTGGCTTCTGACATTAAAAAAATATGATCAGTCCAAAAAAAGTCTCAAGAATCGTCACCGAATCTTAGTTTTTTTTAGATATATTCCATCGTTTTTCAATAGCGTCAGCTGACGGTTTTGCTGTTGTTGTTCCTTCTCCACACGGGCTCTGACATAAACCGGAGCCGAATAATGTAGTATTAAGCGCTACCAGTGAAGTACGTTAATTCGCTACCACATATATAGAGAGCGTCCGTGGTCGAGGCGGTAAAGGCGTGTCCTCATTTTTCGTGTTTGTCTCCGCAATGGAGGGTCACGGGTTCGAATCCCACCAGAGCTTCTTCTTTTTTTTTTTGGAAATGCATTTTTTAACAGAATTTATTACCGATGAAAGGGTTGTTTTGAGTATTTTCAATTTTTGTGGGCAACAAGGTAGATTAGTTTAGCTTGAATGTACTGATTGTGTTACCCTATTAATTAATTAACCCTTTAAACCCTAGTCCCGCATATTGGCGTCCTTTTCAAACAGTGTAAATGTGAATAGTACACTTGTCTTGTGCAAACAGTGAAGACCCAGATCAGAGGGCTCCGAAAGGAGCCCTCTGATCAGAGTCTTCACTGCTTGTCATAATGCCAAACATTGACAAAAACAACCATTGAAAGTCAGAAATGGACTAGACTAAAATGGAAACTGGAATTGTCCATTTCAAGTTTCAGGGAGGAAAGAGTTAACATAAAGTCTTTATTACCATTATTATGATTACTTATTTCTGGAAATCATGAGGACACCGTTTGGTTTTCGGTCTCTTAAAATCAAACTAACAAATAAGCTTTTAATCAGTGTACAGAATGGGTTACATGTATTTGGACAATAGCAAATTTAAACTATTAGTAAAAATTTGAAATATACTAATAAGACATAAGACATTTAGCTTCGGGTGACATTCTGTTTCTCGAGATGACAATTTGAATGTCACGCAAACTGTCATCTAATAGTTTTATAATATCTCTTTATAACACATATTGAACGTTAGCTGCTATGTTATTCTATAAATCTGAATTTGTTCTCGTTTAGTTGGTAATAAAATAAATGAATCTGAACTAATCAGTTTAATGCATTTTGCAGGGGAATCAGCAAATTGAACTACAGTGCCCCCTCTCTTCAACGACACTCATCGGGAGACAAAAATTGTCTTCGTTGTTCGGAGGGAGTCGTTATAGGGAGGGAAATTTGAAAACAGCTTAAATCCAGATCAGACGCCGCGTCACGCGGCGTCTGATCTTGATTCAAGCTGTTTGTCACTCGTCATTAAGGGATTTTCTGTCAAAATGTCCATTATGTAACTTTGAGAAAAACAGCAGATGACAATTCTAGGCTGACACAATTGCAGGCGTACATAATTGTCCTGTTCAGGGAACTGCGGGAAGGGTCGTTGTATGGAAGGAGTCGTTGTTGGGAGGGCCGTTATAGGGAGGGAGCGCTGTATCTCAGTTTAGATTAGCCTTCAGCACGCTACGTATGTTATTTTAGCTTGAAAATTTTATCGTCTGCAACAATTCTCAAAGCTGATTTAAATGCATTTTGTTTTCAGAATATATCACCTGAGTGTCAAACAGTTTGGATCCAGATGAGACGCCGAGTTACTCGGCGTCTCATCTGGATCCAAACTTTTTGTACGAACTTTCTCGACATATGTTACAAGGGACCGTGGGTTCGATCCCCCGCCGGACCAATTCCTTCAGACGGGACTTTCTAAACCGAGGTGGTCCGATTATCAGTGCTTTGCACTCCACCTGAGGGCTATTAGGATGATTGGTACATATATTCATTAGTGAATGAGTTCAAGCTCCGTGTACATGTATAATGAAGAGAGAATACATTGTTATTTACCCCCCCGATTAATTTGGTTAATTAGTTTATGGTGAAACAATGATGGCAGATGCCAACAGTTAAGAGCTAGCTCATACGTCGAACAACTCGAGTAAGAACTAAAATCCGTACCTCAAGTTAGGCAACGGTAATTTTAACTCATTATTCCCTGAGATATCCAATGGACAATTCCAGTTTGCAATACAGGCTTGTCCATTTTAGACTATAAAGGGTTGTGTTCCTGTAATAAATTGCAAAATTACAAACAGTAAAGTCACTGATCAGAGGGCTCCTGCAGGAGCCCTCTGATCAGGGACTTCACTATTTGCATAGGACAAGTGTACTCTTCACATTTACACATTATATACATGTATGCGTCACTAGGGCTCAATGAATTAATACAGTTTGTAAACATTGGACAATACGTACTTCTTTCCCACTAAACATGTTTTTGCTTAGAGAATAAGTAGAGCTATGTCCATATCACACAGGGTTAGAATTCAATAGGAAAGACAGACAGAATTGTTTATTGGAGTGTCATTCATCAATACATCATTCATTTACGTGCAAAACGTTATAAAACTTCACATTTAGTATAGTTACTTATTTAGTATACTTTCGACCTATAAGACACTGTAAAACAAATATAATACTTTCATTAAAGCATGACGGATTATATACATATACGACATTCATGGAAAGAAGAAATCAGCTTAAACATTTACTTACAATATAAGTACTATAAGAGCATAAAGACATACTAGTAGCAACAAAACAAAAATAATTCAGAAATCTAGTATATTAAAGGCAAACATATGAAAGGGTATTACATGAATACATTTCTGAAAGAAAGATTTAAAACTGTATAGATACATTTATACATTTTATGTTCCTATATAAAAACTTTCCGTCTTTTATACGTGCTATAGCAAATACTGCAATTTAGAGTTTAGAGTTAAATTGGTTAACATATGGCGGTGTGTCGCAAAGATCTGTACCAGACCAAAGGCTGAGTAAGTCGATGTTTGATCAGGATCTAAACTGTTTGACACTCATATTTGATGTTTCTTTAGTCAAAAGGGTAACATCTGAGGAATTAGATTTATACATGAAGCATTGAATGATTTGTCAATAGTATTTGTCACGAAAATTCGTATGTTTGTAATGACTCATGTTTAAATACAGTAAACACTTTCAATTACAACCACCCAAATATCACGACAACGTCGCTATTACGACAACAAAATTGTGGTTATCTTCAGGTGTTTATGACAATGACTGCTTAAAACAGGATGGCAGTAAAACAGCAACCTCATGCAGGAGCTTTCTGTTCTACTGTCACATTGCTTTAACCCTTTACCCCATAGAAGCGACTTTTAGCGAATCTGATTTATTCCTCCGCTGAAGAAAATAGTTCCAATTTAATCAGTCATGAATATATGTTATAGGGAAAATTTTCTATATATTCTAGCACAGGATAGCTTAAAGCAGGCTGAAAGTAAAGCAGAATGCGCCTCAAGCGCATTCTGCTTTACTTTCAACCTGCTTTAAGTAGTAACCTTTTTTCAATTCTAGAAATAGGCTATCAGGTAAAGGGTTAAGCTGTCACCTGTCTTTTATACAACCACTTAGCCTTCTTTTAGGTAGTCGTTATAGAGAGGTTTAACTGTATTGTACAGTGGGGGTAGACGTTATTCTTTCCCGTTTAAACGCAAACGGAACAAAACGCAATGCAATGAAATGTAGAAAAAATGAAATTTTGTTGACAACTCTGAATATTATTTCAATTCAGTGGCAAACAGTCTGTAGCCTGATCAGACACTGGGTTATCCGGCGTCTGATCTGGTCCCAAACTGTTTGCAATGGACACAATAGGTTTTTAGCGTAACCACATTTATTGGGAAAGAATAACGTTTTCTCCACTGTATCAGCTGATACACTTTGTACCTTCTGAAGGCTACAGGGGAGAAAACGTTATTCTTTCCCGTTTAAACGAAACGAAACGCAAACGCAAAACACTAAAACGTAGAAAAGTGCAACTTTCGGACGGTTCTGTTAATTCTTGTTTATCTTGGTGGCAAACAGTTTGGAGCCTGATCAGACGCCGGGTAACCCGGCGTCTGATCAGGCTCCAAACTGTTTGCTATGTAAATAATAGTTTTAGCGTAAACGCGTTTATTGGGAAAGAATACCGTTTTCTCCACTGTAGGACCAATACGTTAGGAACGCTAACAAAATTATCGTCTACTTTCAAAATTCTAAATCTGCTAAAATTGTCTAATTAGTTATTTCTGTAGTATTATTCAAGAGAAAAAAACCCAATCCAAAATTGTATCCTTATCAGAAATAGAGTCACTAGGCGTCTAACCTAGTTCTAATATGTTTGCAAATGCAGTAATAACACTCGAAGGGTTTAATGCCAATAAAGAATATTCTGTTTTATTTGATTATTTTGATGATGGCCAGAAGCTGTAATAACTCGGTCGCAATGCGCTCAAATTTATATGATTATCTTTGCAGTATTATGTTACAAACATCTTTTATTACCAGAAACATTGGTACAGAAAGGAAAACATTATTATTTCCCAATAAACGCGTTTACGTGAAGACTATAATTTCCATTGCAAACAGTTTGGAGCCAGATCAGACTCCAAACATTTTGCCACTTAGATAAAAACGAAAAGTCCGGATCGTAACCCGGGGAAAATTACTTCATTTGAACATTTTGACGGCTTCGTTTTAATTTGAGGGGCAAACAGTTTCGAATCTGATCTTGCTCCAAACTATTTGCAAATGAGACGATAGTTTCAGCGTAAGTTACAAGAAAACGTAATTCTTTCCCAATAAACGTGTTAACGGTAAATCTATAATTTCCATTACAAACAGTTTGGAATCAGATCAGACGCCGGGTAACACCCCTGATACAATTAAGCTCCAGAACCACTGCAATGTAGGAAAGACCCTGTGGTGGTGTCTTGGGGTGGTTTCCGCTCTTTGTCATAAACGAGTCTTTTTCTGAACTTTATTGCATTACGTTTATTTTGTTGTCTCGTTCGCAACGAGATAAAATAATTATAAAACTATTTTCTATTCGCATATCCAAATAAGTTTAACTTACATGACAGTTTCGGCACACTTGTAAGTTAAACTTATTTGGAACTTATTTGGGCTAATAGAACATACTTTTTGTGTCACCTTGACACTAAGGGATCACTTTTCCGGCGTCTGTCTGTCCGTTCGTCCGTCTGTCCGTTCCCACAATATGATAGATACGTGGCTAAAATTGTGTCCATAACATAGACACATAATTGAAAAACATTAACCTGGCAGTTTCTTGTAATATTAACCTGGCCATTTCTTGTGACATTAACCTGGCCAGTTGTGGGACATAGGGTTAGGGGTAGGGTTAGCCTCCAGATCATTCTATAACAAAGTTAGTATTCATTTATGTGGCTAACCACATGTTTTAGCCACATAAAAAAGATACAATAAAGAAGGATATGGCTACTTAAATGGAGATTGTGGGTACGTCCGTCCGTCCATCTGTCTGTCTATCACGCTTTGTGTGTCTGGCCTCATAACTCCCGTTCTACTGAAGCTTTTAAGATGAACTTTATTTATGGAAAGTGCTTGACATGTGAAAGCGTACTACACAAGGGTCATAACTCTTGTATCACCTCATGTATTCATGTGAAAACATGTACTGAGCGAAATAAAGAATTTGAATTTGAATTTGAATTGTATCAATGTTGAGAGAGTTATTCCCCTTTTCAACATCTTAAGATTTTGAAATGAAATTTCTCTTATGGAAAGAGATTGATGAGTAAAATTGTCTTGCCTAAGGTTGATAACTCTTGCAGCAATAATGCGAGAGTTATTCCCCTTTTCCATATTTTCTATTTTCAGCATATAACATCTGTTCTACTCATGCTTTCCAGATAAAATTTCATTTACTTAAATAATTTGATGAGTGGGACTGTCTTGCATCAATACCGTGAGAGTTATTCCCCTTTTCTACACTTTTTGCGGTAGATTATTTCTGCTATAACGAAGTTTGTCATTTTAACTTAAACACTTGTTCGACTCTTGGTTGCTGGCAGGTGACACACGTGTTCCGAGGAACCCAAATATTATATTAATGAATACAGTGGAGAATCTGTTATTCTTTCCCGTTTAAACGCAAACGTACGCAAACGCAAAGCACTAAAACGTAGAAAAGAACAACTTTTGGACAATTCTGATAATTCTTGTTTATCTTGGTGGCAAACAGTTTGGAGCCTGATCAGACGCCGGGTTACCCGGCGTCTGATCTGGCTCCAAACTGTTTGCACTGCAAATAATAGTTTTAGCGTAAACGCGTTTATTGGAAAAGAATAACAGATTCTCCACTGTATGTGTTATCCTGATGAATTTCTTTCGTGAGATAAAATAACGTCGCCCACACTGTAGGAAGATACTATTTTTTGCTGAGAAAGAGTCATTGAAAGCCTAGCGTGCAGACTTGTTTATTTAAATATCGTCTACTCCACAATACCATTGTTATAATAATAACACTTATCTTTAAAACACATACCTTTGTTTCTTTAAAATTAAATACACTCCAACTCCTCTATTACGACCACTAAAACAAAGGCTAATTTTATAGAAAACAGGTGACAGCTTAAAGCAAGGTGACAGTAAAACAGAAAGCTCCTAAATGAGCTTTCTGTTTTAGTGTCACCTTGCTTTAAGCAGTCACCTGTCGTTAACATATAATTATTAAAACAATTAAGTGGTTGTAACAGAGAGGTTCTACTTTAACTTTATTTCTATAGAATTAAATGCAGTCGGATTTTGTATTGAGCGATAATTCAATGTCGAACCAATTGTAAGATTTAAAATGTAAGTGTTCACTACATGCAGAATGGAAATAATGGTTAAAAGCCCAGATCGGACCTTTCCTACATTTTCACTTGCTTGTCTTAAGCCCTTGCTTGTCTTAAGAGATGGCCACGCCACCTGATTTGTTGGTCTTTCAAAGAGACTGAAAATGAGATGTCAAATTGACATTTTGAAAATAGTTCCAAGATACAAGATAATGAAAAAATGAAAAACGTCACTGAGCTGTATTTATTTGCTTAATGATCGCATATTTCACCCCATAACAGTTAAAAACTGTTATTATGTATGTTGTTCGGAGGGAGTCGTTAAAAGGAGGGAACATTAAGACTTGGCTTATATTTGCAAACAGATTGAATTCAGATCAGAAACCGCGTAACGTCTAATGTGAATTCAAGCTGCTTTTGTCACTCGTCATTACATGTATACCTATTCTATCAAAATATCCACTTTTATGTAACTTTGTGAAAAACAGCAGACGAAAGATTTAAGCAGACGGTATTGCAGCTATGAAAAGGTTTGACATAAATGTCTTCTTTGGGGGAACAGCGGAAATGGTCGTTATAAGTAGGAAGTCTTTGTTGGGAGGGCCGTTGTAGAGAGCAAAGTGTTTAAAAGTTTTGATTAACGACCGTTATGTCGTACGACTTTTCGTAAGACGGGCGCATGATGGATCGCAATGTTTCGCTGAACACAGATTCTTGAGAGAGACTTGGTACATGTAATAGTTTCAAACTGAACTACAGAGGCATTGGATGAGATGGAGTGAGAGAGAAAATCAGCAGTTTACTAATAGTAAAAATTCTGAGAGATCAATATATGAAAACATTGGAAAATACTGTAAAGAGTCCGAAAACCGAATTTGTCATAACTATGCCATATTTTGTAAATGATTTCATGAAACACGTGAATCGAGTTCAAGCTTAATTAAATATGTAAGAGTACGATATTTTTCACTCAAGCGTCAATCAGTTTTCATTCAGATCAGAAGCAGGCCAGATGCTGAAAACCGAGTGTATCCGTCAGATATTGATATAGGTTACGAACATATCAGACTAAAAACAACCCACACAATGACCAAAACAACCTATCACTAAAAAAAGACCGAAACGACATAGGTCGAAACAACATAGGCCGAAGCGACAAAGGTCGAAAAGACCCATCACCATTAATCTCCTTGAAAGAGGGTGTCGTTACCATTTGTACACAAACGAAAGTGAAAGTACTTTTTGTTAATTTTGTGATCATCATATTTACATCAGAGTGTTGTGTTACTTCACTAGAAGTTTATTATTATTAAATCGTGTTTCTTCTTATATAGTTTTAAAGAGACTCGCAACCAGATTTAGCATTAAAAATAGTAATTTGTAAATATATCTCCAATGCTTATATAAACAGTTAAGAGTTTATTTCGGGTAAGCAATTCTGTTTAAAAAGTGCATTTCAATAAAAACAAATTATTGAGCTCTTGTGGGATTCGAACCGGAGACCCGCCAAGCAGGGACAGGAAGACAAATAAGGAAAAAATTTAGCCCAATGAGCCACCGGACTATTCATATATCTGGGTTCGATTAAACGTAGTTCAGTGTGTAGCGATTGAGAGTATTCGGGTTTATGTCTGAGCCCATTATCAATTTCTATTACGTCTTTCGATGCCCACGTATAAAACGATGGAAAATATCTAAACAAACTAAGATTTGAAGACTTTTCTAGGATGTGTTTTTAGACTGATCATACTTTTCTAATGCCAAATGCACGATAATGCTATACATTTAGTTTTATTTGAGTATTTTCTTTTATTATTGCAAATACACCATCTGGGTGCGAGTCGCTTTAATAATAAATCGAATTTTCGATTTCAAGGGATATTACTAAGTGTTGCTATGTTGAGCGGATGAGTTTGGAAGCGATTCTGACTATTGATGGTTTCAACGATTGAAACCATGAATCAAAGCACTGAAAGTACTGAAGTGGGTGTTTCCTTGTTAAAGGATGAAAAAAGTAGTTGATAAAGAGAGAGTGACTGGCAAAATTTACAGTAAGATTTCAAAGTTTGAAAAAAAAGGCCCATGTGGGCCTAAATATCGCTCACCTGGGAAAACCCAGACAACGGACACATGACCCCTGGGATGGGCTCATTTTCACCCCGAGGACATAATTTAAAATATCTTGCTGATGAACCTGCTAATGAAGTGTTCTGTCAAATATCTAAGCTCATGGCTTTGTACATGGTTTCAGACAGAAAGATTTTTCATTGAGAAAAAACAAACTATTTTTAGCTGCAAACTGTCAAAACAACAATTTAATGTAATGTATGGAATGTCATAATGACATTGTCTGATCTAAAATATGTCGAACAGTTGGGATATTGATTAGACGCAGCGTTACGCGAGATCTTGGTTCACACTGCTAACACTCTGATGTATAAAAAATGTATTGCAGCGAGTTTAGTATATATCATAATGACACCCATTGCAATCTTTACTGTCTGTAACTAATACTCGATAAGTATTTGATAATTAAAACACTTTTAAATGCAGAAGTGTTAATTTGTTTTTAAGAGAGCTGGCTTATACATGATGCAATTAAAGTTAATGTTTCTACACGAGTGATTTTTATGCATTGTATTTCGTCATGAAATAGCATGCAGAGTGTCCAACAGTTTATCCAGATCTCATCTGGATGCAAACCATTCGCAACAGTAATAATGAATTCGCGGTATCGTGTATAAGGTTAATAATCGTCTTGATTAAAACTATTTCCAACAATAATCATACTTCAAAATTGAGTTAGCCTTCTCCTTGATCAAGTATGAAAGTTTCGTCTGCAAATTTCGTCTTAGTGGATTGTAATGCATTTCATATCAACATAGAATAGCATCCGAGTGTAAAGCAGTTGAACCAGATCTCATCTCGATCAAAAATATTTGCAAAAAAATAAAATGATTTTACAAAATAATCACTCTGGAAAATTGGGTTATTTTAAACATATTTTATTTCCATATACATATTGAAATGGGGTCGGATCACAAGTTCTCGCAGCGTTAGATTCGACCCTCATCCTCTGGGTTAGCCCTCTAGATGCTTGCTATGTAATTGTCGTCTGCAAACTTTGCATCTTCAACAATTCCATGAGTTGAATTTTGGCTCAAAGAGCCTATATCGAATTCTTAAGAAAAATATTGGTGAGAGTCTAGCTCCCCCTACAAACAAATCCTGTCATACGGGGTTTACATATGCTATCTAATGGAGCTTCAGTTGCTGGATACGTCACTATCAGATAAACCATGTAGTAGCAGCACTGAGTTAAACTCAGGATTCTGAGTCTGTACCTGTGGTGATTTACTCCCTTGTAATAAACATTCATCTAGTAGTCATAGCAGACGATGCATTATAAGACATGCACATTACAAAATTCTTTAGGGTATTTAAGCGCTGCAGGTTACTGCTTAATGCATGGCAATGGTAATGCAGAAACTCCATAATTAGCTTTCTGCATTACTTTTTTCTACATTAAACTGAAAGTCCGAGCCTGCAGTACTACAGTACTTTGATTTTATATCTTTATAGATCGCACCCGATTGGTCAAACGGTACGTATCACGATTTGATCTGGATCCAAACTATTTGCAGCAATAATCATGAATTCGCTCGTAGCGTGCAGTCATTTGGATCCAAACTAAAATCGCACCGAGTGTCAAACAGTTCGAATCACGATCTGATCTGGATCCAAACTGTTTGTAGCAATAATCACGAAATCGCCCGCAACGTTCAGAAGATTAGTATTCATCTGGATCCAAACTAAAATCGCACCGAGTGCCAAACACTCCGTATCACGATCTGATCTGGGTCCAAACTATTTGCAGCCATTATCTTGAATTCGCCCGTTACGTGCAGAAGGAAAATATACATCTGGATCCGAACTGTTCAATCGCACCGAGTGTCAAACAGTTCATATCACGACCTGAACTGGATCCAAACTACTTGCTGCAATAATCACGAAACCGCCCGTAACGTGCAGAAGATTAAAATGCATCTGGATCCAAACTAAAATCGCACTGAGTGTCAAACAGTTCGTATCACGATCTGAACTGGATCCAAACTATTTGAAGCAATAGTCACGAAATCGCCCGTAACATGCAGAAGGTTAATATTCATCTGGATCCAAACTAAAATCGCACCAAGTGTCAAACAGTTCGTATCACGATCTGAACTGGATCAAAACTATTTGCAGCAATAATCACGAAATCGCCCGTAACGTGCAGAAGGTTAATATTCATCTGGATCCAAACTAAAATCGCACCGAGTGTCAAACAGTTCATAACACGACCTGAACTGGATCCAAACTATTTGCAGCAATAATCACGAAATCGCCCGGTACGTGCAGAAGGTTAAAATGCATCTGGATCCAAACTAAAATCGCACTGAGTGTCAAACAGTTCGTATCACGATCTGAACTGGATCCAAACTATTTGCAACAATAATCACGAAATCGCCCGTAACGTGCAGAAGGTTAAAATGCATCTGGATCCAAACTAAAATCGCACTGAGTGTCAAACAGTTCGTATCACGATCTGAACTGGATCCAAACTATTTTCATCAATAGTCACGAAATCGCCCGTAACATGCAGAAGGTTAATATTTATCTGTATCCAAACTAAAATCGCACCTAGTGTCAAACAGTTCATATCACGACCTGAACTGGATCCAAACTATTTGCAGCAATAATCACGAAATCGCCCGTAACGTGCAGAAGGTTAAAATGCATCTAGATCCAAACTAAAATCGCACTGACTGTCAAACAGTTCGTATCAAGATCTGAACTGGATCCAAACTATTTGCAGCAATAGTCACGAAATCGCCCGTAACATGCAGAAGGTTAATATTCATCTGGATCCAAACTAAAATCGCACCGAGTGTCAAACAGTTCATATCACGACCTGAACTGGATCCAAACTATTTGCAGCAATAATCACGAAATCGCCCGTAAAGTGCAGAAGGTTAAAATGCATCTAGATCCAAGCTAAAATCGCACTGAGTGTCAAACAGTTCGTATCACGATCTGAACTGGATCCAAACTATTTGCAGCAATAGTCACGAACTCGCCCGTAACTTGCTGAAGGTTAATATTCATCTGGATCCAAACTAAAATCGCACCGAGTGCCAAACACATCGTATCACGATCTAGTCTGGGTCCAAACTATTTGCAGCCATTATCTTGAATTCGCCCGTAACGTGCAGAAAGAAAATATTCATCTGGATCCGAACTTTAAAATCGCACCGAGTGTCAAACAGTTCTTATCACGATCTGAACTGGATCAAAACTATTTGCAGCAATAGTCACGAAATCGCCCGTAACATGCAGAAGGAAAATATTCATCTGGATCCGAACTTTAAAATCGCACCGAGTGTCAAACAGTTCGTATCACGATCTGAACTGGATCCAAACTATTTGCAGCAATAGTCACGAAATCGCCCGTAACATGCAGAAGGTTAATATTCATCTGGATCCAAACTAAAATCGCACTGAGTGTCAAACAGTTCATATCACGACCTGAACTGGATCCAAACTATTTGCAGCAATAGTCACGAAATCGCCCGTAACATGCTGAAGGTTAATATTCATCTGGATCCAAACTAAAATCGCACCGAGTGCCAAACACTAAAATCGCACCGAGAGTCAATGTACTGAAGCACGGACTTATTCTGTGGCTGATGTTCACCGCATTCTTAACCCTTCGCCTGCTGGTCGCGACTTTATTGATTTTCGCAAACAGTTTAGATCCAAATCAGACACCGCGTTACGATGTTTCTGATCTGGATCCAAACTGTTTAAAATGACACTCTTCATTAGGTTTCTTTACTTAAATATGTATAAATCTAAATTAAGGCAAACTTTGCAGACGACAATTTCGAAGCAGACGACATCACCGCAGCCAAGAGTTGACATGTGCCTAGGTAACTGGTACCAGGCT
This sequence comes from Gari tellinella, assembly GCA_922989275.2. Lineage (NCBI taxonomy): Eukaryota > Metazoa > Mollusca > Bivalvia > Cardiida > Psammobiidae > Gari > Gari tellinella. The sequence continues at coordinate 60,042,882 of OV277867.1, forward strand.
TTATTAACAGACCCTGGGTCGATTCGGGTACCAGCGTGAAATAAATAGGTGTTGACCTCACATAATCTTGGTTTGCTTTTGTATTCCTGCGCGTAAGGAACATATTTATATACATTCCTTGTTTAACAACTACTTGTCAATATCCTTTCCATTGATTAAGTTCGAACGTTTTAGATCCAAATTTCAAATGAAACTCGGGTTCACTAGGTGTAAGGCCATAGTTAATAACACACAGGCTCATTTACATCGCCCTTTATTTTTAGCCGCCCAAGCTCACAAAATCGGTAGTGGTAATTCGGTACCGTGGTCGTAGCAGCAGGTGCCCGTGGATTGCTTCGATGTATTGTGAAGTCCCGTCTGGAGAATTTTTCTGAACTACACTGTGGATGTGTCCAAGGACACACCCACAAAAACTACCATCAACATTTTGAAGCGAACGCAAATAACAATCAAAAAGTCCCCAATGAGCTTCCTTCATTTATTTTAGTCGTATAATTACGCATTTGCATATTCCTGGTAACAGGTATATCGCCTAAGAGAAATTGTACAGTTTATAATAAACAACCATTACATGTAACGACAGCATGCCTGGTGTACAATAAGACCAATCTACAATGTCCTCTCTCACGAAGACTTATTGGTAGTGTTAAAAACAGGCGGCGGCTCATAGCAAGCTTTAAGTAACGCTGAAATATTTCGAAGGTTGAATAAAGTACTTTCATCTTTATTTCAACAGCCACATGTCACGAAAGCGACCATACATCTTGGTTAGGTGGCGTCGGTTACTGAACTTGACTGTATGACGGATAGCTCATTAGACTTTGTCAGGAAGATCTTAGATAACAAACAGTCATTAGCCAACACACCTGTTGCAGAAGTAATTATTGTAATATTGATACACATATACCGGTACATGTACGTGTACATAATTAACTTTGTTTATCGTATGTGTACTTAATCCAAATATGGATAGAGAGAGGGACAGAGACAGGGAGAGGCATAATGAAAGACAAAGGGAATGAAAGAACTTGAAGAAAAAGGTAGACAGAGTGAGAGAGAGAGAGACAGAGAAAGGGACATGGAAAGAGAGCCAATGAGAGAGATAGACAGAGAGATAGACAGAGAGGCATACAGAGACAAACAGACATAGGCAGACAGAGAGACAGACATACATACTATACAACAGGGAGAGAGACAGACAGAGAGAGACAAACTGACATAGACTGATGCAGAGACATACACTCAAATACATAAACAGATCAAGTACAAGGCTAGCAGCTAAATAAAAAAGAATGAGACAAGTCAGGAAATATTTGCGTTTAAAGAGGAACGTTTATCATATCGTTTACTTGTAAAGTAGGTTAATTAGTATTTCAAAAGCTATGTTATAGTTTGATTTTGATTGGCGTAAAATGAGATGACACAGAAACGATGGCATCTCTTTAGTTCTGTACTGTTTTGTACTATATATGTAAGTTCCAAGTGAATGAAAGACCAAGGAAGTGTACATCTATATCAAACCTATAATTAATACCTATAATATTCAGCACACACAAAGAAAGCACTGAATTGCTTGGACGTATTTATACTTGCACAATACACCGATGTAACAATGTAACCCCTTCATTGTCTTAGCCAAGAATAAAAAATGTACAACTGTAATTTGCAAGCAGTTTGAATCCTAATCAGACGCCGCGTTACGCAGCGTCTGATCAGAATCCAAACTGTTTTGACTCTTACTACAATATCACTAAGGCAATTCACCTAAAAATCAAATTTGCAAAAATAAAAGCAGACGAAGATAGTTTAAAGGAGATGACGTCATGACAGTTCAGGGGTTAATAAATCATAACAATTGATTAGACTAATAATTCATCGCTGGTTAACTCTTTGAATGTTACGTGATTATCATCTGAAATAATTTCCATAGTCTATTTGACCCCGTTTTCTGTTGGATTTTCTTTTTAAGGCAAATCCCTGCTTGCCCAATATTTATCTGCCAATGGCCCAAAATGTGATGAGGCAAACAATTTGGATCCAGATCAGAGTTGAAATTGCTTGACATGGTTAACGATATACATGTCTATTCATCCAGAGTGCCGTGAATCTAGCTTGAAGTTGTTTTCCAGATGAAACTTTTGTTGTAATATGATTCAAGCAGACGATAAAACTTTGAAGCGAGAGAGAAGCAAGGTGAAAATAAAGAAGAAAGCTATTATATACATGAGCATACTACTTTACTTTACACACTGCTTGATGCTGCCATCTGTCTGTAGCAATATCTGCTTTACAAACGAGGGAGTGTTTTTTTTTTTTTTTTTATTTTTTTTACAGAATATGGTAACTTTATCTATACAAAACGTATAGATAATTTCAGAAGGGATCATACTGGAACCCTCTGGTCAGGGTATTCTATGTTTGTAGATTGTTTTGCAATTTATTGCAAAACAACCCGATCTAGTGAAACAATGGACTATACTGGATATTTCCATTGAAAGTTTCAGGGATTAACGAGCTACTGTCTTTTAAAATAATCAAACTGGACGAGACGATTAACCCTGAATTGTCATCGGCTTCCAATATATCATCTGTGAAAATAAATCAGTTAGATTTTAAGCTTTTCAAAATGAAGTGTTGAAGATGAGAGGTTAACAGTTTGGATCTTACTCAGACGCTGCAAATACGCGACGTCTGATCTGGATTAAAAAATGTCTGCAAATGTACAGTAAGTCGAGTCATTATTAGCTTGATTAGGGTTAAGGTGACTCTCGAGAGGGCACCCGCATCTCAGGTTCCGGAAATACTTAGTCCGAGGTTATAAAGCTTTTGAAGTGAGTCTAAAGTCGTTCTCAAGTATTTGATTGGTCAGATTTGAGCCTAGGCTCAAATCTGACCAACCAAATGCTTGATAAAACACTCAGACTAATCTCAAACGCTTTATAACATTGAAGCCAGATTATTTAACATGATCTTTTTCGCCACGTGCTTATACTTACATTTTGTCCAGAAAAGCTTCTGTCATAAAAACGGTGTTGTATTTCTTAATTATTTTAACAATTTTTCACTCTGCATATGGTATATTTCTATTTAATCAAGGATTCAGTGAGGTTTGACAGAAAATAAGCCTGCGAACCATCTTAATGATTTTAACTGTTGTCTTTTTTCAGTGATGCAAGCTGGGTTTGCCTTCCTTGAGGCCGGTGCTGTAAGAAGTAAAAATACGACCAACATTTTAATCAAGAATGCCCTGGATTCATGTAAGTTTTGTACTCTATTGCGAATATCGTATACCACTAGAAGTACGTTATTCTTTGTACATTAGCGAATAATCTGTTTCTAGGTTTGAAGACTGGTAACTGCTTAAAAAAAGCGCATTCCGCTTTACTTTCAGCCTGCATTAAACTAACATAAGTTTCTATTTCCCTTACGATATTGCTATCTTATCTGGTTTGCAGGTGTATATGAATCTTACCATACACTTAAATACTATTCCTCAGTGACATTGACCTTGAAGTTAGAACCCGCGTTTAGGTATCGAAATCTGCGTTTTAATTTCGCAAAATGCCTATAACTCATAATTATGTCCATTGAGATATTGCTTTCATATCTGGTATACATTATACATGTGTATATGGACAAGACCTTACCATGCACTTAAATACTTTTACCCTTGTGACATTGACATTAAACATAGGACCTGCGTTTAGGCTTCGAAATCTGCATTTTGTTTTCGAAAAATGCTGATAAATCCTAATTTCCATGAGATATTGCTTTCATATCTGGAATGCATGTGTATATGGACAATACTTTTCAAATTACACAAAAAGGTTTACCCCTGTCACCTTGATTTTGAACTTAAGGCCCGCGATTTGGTTCCGAAATCTGTGTTTAGGTTTTGAAAAATGCCTACAAAAAAGTTGAACTCTGTGACCTTGACCTCCGAGTCTGCTTTTAAGTTTCTAACTGTGTCGATGGCGAGTTGTGTTGTCTCTCTTACAATTGGCGTTATAGTTTTGCAGTGGGGAATAAATCAAAGGCACAGTTACGGAATAATGAGTTCAGAGAAACCAAACGACAACACAATACAATAAAGTATAGAAAAGGACAGCTTCTTACGAAAACTAACGATTCACTTTATTCTGAGTGGCAAACCGTTTGGTGCTTTATCAGAAACCGGTCTGATCAAGATTCATATTTTTTGCAATGGAAATGCCCGTTTTAGGGAAAAAGAAAAACGTATCATAGTCTCCACTGCATAAGTAATATGATTTTGTTTTAAAACTAAGACATTATTTGTTTAAAATTTGAAATTACTCTGTTCACTGCCCGGATGTTTTCTGCTCCAAACGTGTCCGTTGCAATAATTGCCTTTGCAAACAGTTTGGAGCCACATCAGGCTTTCTACTCAGGGGCCCGTTCCATAAAACTTCGTACGACAAAAACGGTCGTAAGTCAGATTATAAATCTCAATAACTATTTATTTCTCCATTTAATCCTGTCTTGTGACATCTCTTTGGAATCGTCTTCAAAAGACAGGATTAGATAGAGAAATCAGAAATAACATGTAAATGTATTTTAAAGTAATGACTAACGATCGATTGTCGTACGAAGTTTTATGAAACGGGCCCCTGGACGATTATTAATCGTCTATATTTTCTTTATTCTTATTTATTGCTTTTGCTTTTAATTTCGATTAAACGGGACAAATAACACATTTCCACTGTTTTTTATTTTCAGTTTTCGGCGGTGTGTCCTACTGGTTGTTTGGCTACGCCTTTGCGTTTGGAGAGGGCAACTTCTTTATCGGCCACAAGTACTTCGCCCATAGCGACATGCCGGACTCACTGTACGCCCATTGGTTCTTCCAGTTCGTGTTTGCAGCCACTGCAGCGACCATCGTGTCCGGGGCGGTGGCCGAGAGATGTGATTTCACCGCTTACATCATATACAGCAGCTTAATCACAGGTAAGAAGCATTGTATGAACTCAAAGTACAGTTGAACTTCGATATCTCGAACTCGGTTAAGTCTAACATACCCGTATTTCAAAATTAAAACGTGGCTAAGCCACGTTGTAATGTAACTTTGAAATACGGATATGTTTGACTTAACCGAGAAAGAATTAACCCAATTCATGTGTCGACAAATCGGATAGTTCAAATTTAGCGAATTCGAGATAACGAAGTTTGTATAGACATATCTTGCTATTACGACTATTTAAAGAAATCTTTTGAATTTAGTTTTAAAAAGAAGCTTCTGAATGTACATGCACTACCATTATGGAAGAACTAAATCCAGGGTGATAGCCTAATAAAGCAGAACGCCCATTACGCCCATCACGCCCATCGTTCTATTTGACTGTCATCCTAGATACACTTATAAATCTGAGATCGTTCTCAAGCTTTTGATGGTCAGATTTTAGCATAAAAAGCATGGACACTGTTTAACTAATGGCCTCTCATAAAAACTGGAACTCATTCTGTCCTTTGTGTGATCATAATAATTGGGGTTTAATGTCTCGTAAAATTTGAACTCTGCGGAGGTTAATGACTTTATTACTAGCCCTGAGACAGCTGATTGCGACCTGACTAATACATGTATACATAATATACATTTGCAAACGGTTTGGATCCAGAACAGACAACGCGTAAGCGGTGTCTGATCAGGATCCAAACTGTTTAAACCATCGTGTTTCACTGTTTCTTTAGCCAGAATACTTAAATTCTTTCTTTGAAAATTAAAATTTGAAGCAGACGGCACTTTCTTGAAGCAGACGACATTGCAGCATTTATATGAATCTCCCTTTGGAATGTTCCTTTAATATTCAATTAGATTAATCTAAAGCCGTCCAGTGGCTGTTAGTTCCGTCAGTATCCAAAAATCTAGATCTTAATACAGTTCTACCATCTGTGTTTTACGATACATGTACTCACTTTTCACATACATGAGTGTCAAAAGCCGTATTATGCTATATTGGACAAAAATCGAGTTTGGGATCCACACGTTTTCGTATATTTAAAGAACATGTAATTATGTTTTTAGTTGTGAAACTATGTTAAATAATTCTTAACGTTCGTTTTGATTAGTAGTTTCATGTAAAGCCCTTCAGTTCATGCCGCCATCTGCTTTAAATAATTATCGTCTGCTTCTATTTCTCAAATGCAAATTTAAGGTAAACTCCCTGGAGTCATATCGTAATTGAGGGTCAAACAGTTATGATTCCAATCAGACGGACATGTACATGTTGACGTGGCGACTGATCTTGATTTAAACTGTTTGATACTCGCTTCTAGGTTTCCTTAATATAAAAATTTAACCAACTTCGCAGACGACAATATCAAAGCCGACGCCATTGTGGCATGATAAGGGTTAACCCATATCATTTTGATTTGTCGTCTGCTTCAAATTTATCGGGAAAATAAATTAAAATTAGGTTTGAAGCTTGGATTCAGATCAGACGCCAAACTGTTTGCAAATGTAAGTCAAATCCCGCATAGCATAATAAGGGTTAATTAAATGCAATCGACTTACGCGTGATTATGCAGGTCACTTGTATCTAACGGCGACGGATTCCGGCGCGTCTGAATATTAACAAAATCGGTTTATACAAATTATTCAATGGCAAGCAAAGGTATACAGCATTTGCAAACGATTTGGATTCAGATCAGACACCGATTTACTCGGCGTCTGATCTTGAGTCAAACTTTTTCACTAGTGTATCAAACTTTATTGAAGCGATAATTTGTAAAATCTAAATTTTGGTCAAATTTGCAGACGATAGTTATTTTTAGCAGACGGTAGATTGAAGGTAAAAGGGGTGGAATAAAAGAGTGGTTAGAAGTGAAGGCATTGAATGTCACATGAGAATTAATTTCTGCATATCGAACCCATGTGTTGATGAAAATAGTAAATAATAATAGCGAAAATTGAGTAGACTCCATACAAATGTAAAATTGACGATGTCAGATCCGCAGGTTATTGAGTAGGGAGGACTATCTAGATCCCTTGTGGCTCAGGGGCCAGTCTTACGAAACGTCGTACGACAAACGTGGTCGTAAGTCAAAACTTTAAAATACATTTATTTTTTTATATATCCATATATTTCTGTCTTGTGATATCTCATTGGAATCGTCTTTTCAATGCAAATTCAAAGAGATATCACAATACAGGATTAGATGGAGAATTAAATAATAGTTGATGATTTTATAATCTGACTTACGACAATATTTGTCGTACGACGTTTCGTAAGACGGGCCCCATTACATGTATCCGTTGGCCGAACCTGACTGAGCACTTCTTCGTTAGTAATGTTGTCCTTGTATATAAGAGATGTTAAGAAATCTTTGTAGTGTCTCATCTCCAGAGATTGGATTCTATTCTCCAATTATACTGTCAACATCCACGTCTCACAAGAGTACTGAGGTAACGAGTGAGCGCATGATTCTCATCATGTTGCAGATTAAAAACGACGAAATTGTTAAATCTAATCAATTATGAACACAAATATATTCTTTTTTATGCCCCCGGCATATAGTAAACATCCTGTCCGTCAGTCCGTCCGTGCATCCGTAAAAAGGTAAAGTAGATTTTACCGTTTCGTCTAGCATCAACACCCCTTACCCAAATGCTTGGATACTTATTCAGTTGTTGCCTTGGACCATTCCCTATCCACCAATATCACCAAACTTTGATTTTGACCTTGACCTTGACCTAATTTGGACTTAAAATATTTTAAATAGGCTATTTCTTGGTTAACTAGATTTTACCGATTCGTCTAGCATCAACACTGTTTACTACAATATTTTGATACTTATACAGTTGTTGCCTCGGACCATTCCCTGTCCACCAATATCACTAAACTTTTATTTTGACCTTGAGCTTGACCTAATTTGGACTTAATATATTTTAAATAGGCTATATCTTGGTTAACTAGATTTTACCGTTTCGTCTAGCATCAACACTGTTTACTACAATGCTTCGATACTTATACAGTTATTGCCTTAGACCATTACCAACTCACCAATAATACCCAAGCTCAGTTTGACCTTGACCTAATTTTGACTTAGAAAAGATTCAGAATATATTGTCAAGGATGCCACCGGGGGCATATGCGTTTATTGAACGTGCAGTCTTGTTTTAATGAAGCGGTACCAAGGGTGTTGGTTGGCGGGTCGATTCCGAGGCAGTTGAAAAAGCTTCATTGAGATTATTAAATATTTAAAGTCTTTATGTATAGATTATCTACAAATTTGCTTTAAATATATTTACGTGTTTCATGAAATAGTTTACACAATAGAGTTTTTAGGCCAAATCCGGGTTTACAGCATTACTCAATGTTTCAAGTTCTCTGTATATAATATATACTTACAGAGAACTGATTTCAAATAGTTCCAAACACTACTATCAAATACATTAAAAATAAATATTATTATATCACTAAGTGTCATAGAAGTTCCTTTGAGTGGACATATATATGTATTACGGGGCTTGATTTCAGATATACATGTACAAGCATAATTATGCCTTCGGAAATTCCTAGGAAAGTCCCTTGATATAATTTCTACCATATTAATCAGACATGACCTTTAGGGACATGTTGTTTTTCAGTGAAATTGATATACCTGGTGACAAAAGCACCCTGCGGGATACACGATTCTCTACACTCAATTGGTTATACATGTACAACTTAAGCATATTTTGCTTGAGAAAGCCAGACTGCTTTAACTCTTTCATCACTGAAATCACTTAAAACCGACTATGCAAAAAGTTTGTACCCAGATCAGACGCCGCGAAACGCGGAGTTTGATCAGAGTTCAAACTATTTAACAACAGTTTCTATGTATCTTAAGTAACACTACTTTATTAATTATAACAATGTAAGAATCTTGCAGACATCAACCTGGCGGCGATGGAATATACAGTGGAGAAACGTTATTCTTTCCCGTTTAAACGCAAACGTACGCAAACGCAAAACACTAAAACGTAGAAAAATACAACTTTTGAACAATTCTTATAATTCATGTTTATCTTGGTGGCAAACAGTTTAGAGCCTGATCAGACGACGGGTTACCCGGCGTCTGATCTGGCTCCAAACTGTTTGAAATGCAAATACATGTAATAGTTTTAGCTACAACGCGTTTATTGAGAAAAGAATAAAGTTTTCTCCACTGTAAACATCACGATTAATTTGATGCTGAAGGGGTTTAAGATATCAGGGCATGGAACCAATGGTTTGATTATCCACAGTTCTCACTCACTCTATGACTTGTCTAATTAATGCTTTGATTGATCTTCAAACTATACTTGATAAAGGACAATGCTGTGTCACTGTACTGTAGGGGGTTGAATAGTTCAGACAAATATGTTTGAAGTTTTCCGACAGTTCATCATTCATCGAGCTCTGTTATACTGTTTCCAATTTGTAACGATTGGCAACGTAAAAACAAATAATATACCATGCGCGGATGAAGCGATTTTATCCAGGGTGTAAGGGTGTCTTAATTCACTATTTTGTTAAATACACATGAAAAACGGTTTTTTAGACCCACAAATCTAACATTTACCCGTTTGCCCTAAAATACGCAGTAACTTTTAAAAGTAGATTTTTCATTCTCATGCAATTTTCTAAATTAGATAATAGTTTACTAAACTTGACCAAATACTTGACCAAAATGGCCACCTGACCACTCGCGGATCATGAAAATTCATGTTCCTAGAGCTGGAAATGTGGCCATGCAATCTTGTACAATCTAACAAAATCGCTTACGTGAAAATCAGTTTTCCACGTGCATACTGGTTGTCATGTGACTGTAATTATTATTATTATTTGTATGCTGATGTTTCCTGCATTGCAGGACTTATGCTTGAATAAATAAAAGTTGAAAGTTGAAAGTGAAAAAAAAAGAAAAAAAAGGGTCCAACCGAACGTTAAAGCCAGAATGTCACCCAAATGCATGTTTAAATCGCGCAATTTCTTATATAAGAACATTTTCTATGTATTAAAACTAAGCGAAATCCGTTGTCAGGTGCCTGAAACATGCCACCCTTTCTTTAAAGAACCATACATAAATGTGCCGATTTCTTATCGAGATGGTTGGAAAAATAAGCTTTTTGTTTACATAACAAATCTTCGTGTCGGCTTCCGAGAATTTCCGCATGGTCGAATAAGAGTCACGTGATCGATCCGATTTTTCTGACTTGTCTGTGTTACTTTAGAACAGAAAAGTTACTAATGGTAAATAGGTAACAGTGGAGAAAACGTTATTCTTTCCCGTTTAAAACGCAAACGAAACGCAAACGCATCACAATAAAACGCATAAAAACACAACCTTTAGACAATTATGACCATTCATGTTAGTCTGAGTGGCAAACAGTTTGGTGCCTGATCAGACAACGGGTTACCCGGCGTCTGATCTGCTCCAAACTGTTTGCAATTGAAATCATGGTTTTAGCGTAAGCGCGTTTATTGGGAAAGAATAATATATTCTCCACTGTAAGGAAGGTAACATCGAATACATAGTCGTACACATTCCTACTTGAGATAAGTATGATCATCGTGCAGCACGAGAACGCTGCGCTAACTTTACTGATATTTTATTCTTTCAAATTAAACGCATTTATAAACAAAACTATTATTACCATTACAAACAGGTTGGAGCCAGATCAGACACCGCGTAACCCGGCGTCTGATCAGGCTCCAACCTGTTTGCTACTCAAGTTAAAAGAATAGTTAAAATTTCTAAAAGTAAATTTCCACAGTGTAGTGAATTGCGTTTGCGTTTAAACCGGAAAGAAAAATGTATTCTCTACTGTATATTGCGCACAATAAATACAGCTATCAGTGTCTCTTGCTGAATGTAGGGAATACTCATCCCTTTTAAAGTTTTAGAATGTTCCAATCTAAAAATAACTCTGCCAAGTCAGAAGAAAACACTATGAAAACATCTTTACCGGGCGCAAGCCAAACGAACTCGGAAAATCTCCGCCGTTGATCGGATGTCAACAAACCGATTTAAAAATCGACTTCTTTCCACCAAATTCATGGGTTTGTAAGCAATATTGCCTCCATATACATAGCGGATTACTTCTTTTTATATGTTTAGATTACGTGTGTGCCTGAATGTTCAGGTTTGAAAAATGCGCTATGTTGGCTTACATACTGCCTTTAAGTGTACGTGGTGTGGTGGGGTGTTGCAGGGCTGCCATAAGTTGACATGAAAAATCCTAAGATTTCCAAATTTGCATTTTCAAGTGCGATTTTACGAATCGTACCTTTACCCAATAGCCTGTATCTAGATTTGTTGACATTCGACTACTTAAAGCAGGCTGTTAGTAAAGCAGAATGCGCCTTAAGGCGCATTCTGCTTTGCCTTCAGCCTGCTTTAAGCTACCATGTACTGGAAAAAATCCGAAGATTGAGGAAAAATCCGGAGAAATGGCAGTCCTGGTGTTGTGGGATGGTTTAGTGGTGGATGTTGTTGGGTGGGGTAGGAGAAGGGATCAGTTGAAATGAAATTGACGTTACAACAAATGTTTCTAGTTTTCCTGCCGTCTTTTCTGTCCATTTTATACGATTTTCCAAGATGAGGGAGAGAGGTGCCTCTTCTTGATCTGTTCTTGTAAACACCGTTTGACCATTTTCCCATACGAACAGAAATCGTTTTATTGACGCTAAACGCAAACATGTGTAAGTTGAAATTGTGGCGGTTATTTAAGAAATGAAGTCACACCTGTGTATAATTGTGTAATAAAACACAGGTAGGAGAGGAGATGCGTAGTAATTAAATTACGAGCCCGTAGGACATAGGCCTTCAATGGCCAGCATCTCAACGACTACCCGTGTTCTATTGCACGATAATACACTGATATGATTTTATTATTTCGATTCTAACACTTCAATTTAAATAACGAGGGGCGTTTGAAAAGTAACGGCACTTGAACAATATTTTCAATATAAAGTTAAAGTACATTTTGCCATGGAGATCAAGGGGGATATTTTCCCACAGAGGTTTGTGGGTCGAGATTGCAAGCTACTGTATCGATCATTCTGACGCTCAAACAATGCAACCGCAATGATTTTGTCCAAGGTCAGAAATAAAGCTCAGTAATTTCAGTTCAATTACTAGTTATCTGAACCTACAATCAACTCTGCTACTGTGCGGAGTAAGTTATTTTTTCCCAATAAAGGGGTTTTAGCTAAAACAATGTATTTTCAATTGCAAATAGTTTGGAGCCAGATTAGACGCCGGGTAACCCGGCGTCTGATCAGGCTCCAAACTGTTTGCCACTCATATTAAAATAGATAGCTAAAGTTGTCAAAACATTGTCAATTTTCCTTCATTTGATTGTAAAGACTTTGCGTTTAATTTACGTTTATAAGGGAAAGAATAAAGTCTTCTCCATTGTAGAAGCTGCCATACAAGTACTTGGTGAGAACACTTGTGTTCGGTTTTGCTGATTGCTGTTTAAAGCAAGAAAAAAGCAAAGCAGAAAACTTCCATGCACCGAAGCTTTCGTTCTTGTTTTTCTCTTGCTTTAATCTGAAACCTGTTTTAAACGCCATTACAAGTTTTTTCTTGCTTTAATCTGAAACCTTTTTTGAACGCCATTACCATTACAAGGGGGTCTTTAAGAGTGATCGTATTATCAATAGCGGGTATACATGTACATGCACACGTACAAAGTGGAACCAATACGGTAGGGTGAGGGATTTTATCATCGAAAATCATCGAACCTCTCTTAACCAACTGAACTCTTAAGATTCGAATGGATTGACAATTCCAGAGTCCAATTAAGTATTGAACAAACGCTTGCGCAATGACAAACTCATCACAACTCTGATCAGAGTGTTCCTGTAGTATTTCCCTGATCTGTGTCTATTTTTTGCATCTGACAAGTGCATCTTTTACAAGTACGCTGTTTATACATGTACACGCTTCTAGGGGCATATGGGTTAGGTCAGGACTTAAAATAAATCTCACAAAGTCGTGTTTCATTTCAACTGCTATCTGTTTTATTTAAGATGGCATGTCAATGACCATTCTGTTATTGGCCTTTCGTTTGTTTATTTTCCGACGTATCCACAACTTCAACCGATGATTTGAGAATATGTACATAAGGTAATTTCTGGTTATGCGAGGTCATTGCCATTTTTAAGGGCAAAGGCACCCCGCTATATAGGGACACAGATCTGGTTTCACAACAACAAACCATAATAATATACCTGTCTAGAATATAACTTTGGACGACATTGATAAAAGCTGTGTTTATCTCGAAAAATGACAATAGTAACGATTAAGTCAATCATATCGATAATGTGTTTATTCGTTTTTTAACCCGTCCACTCTAAATGACAACATAAAGCGTTTGCAAACAGTTTGGGTCCTGATTAGACGCCGTGAAACCCGGCGTCTGATCAGGACCCAAACTGTTTGACACTTTTAACGTTATTTTTTAAGTCGTACAACCTTAAATCTCACTTTGAAACGTCTCTTATAGACAACAATACTAAAGCAGACGACAATTAAGTGATGAAGAGGTGTAAACATCTCCCGAATAATTTTATTATAAAAGGGTTGACAGTCAAAGTGTTTTGAAAACTGTATGGAGCTTGGTCAGATGCCGCGTAACGCGGGAGTCAACATCTGATCAGGATTCAATCTGTTTGCTAATCAGATAGAAATAAATCGTCAGAAAACCAGCAACAAAACCCCACTACAACAACAACAAACCAAAACGATTTTATCTAACATAACAGAACAGAACATTCTTTTATTTCTCACAGTTTACAAATATTTCGTAAAAACATGTGAACAAATACATTTTTCAAAGACAGTCATTTTGAAGACTGGAACTATTTTGCCATTACTTAATTTATTTCGAGATATATAAATTTTGGACATAAGTTCGCAAGCCGTATTATTACATTGATATTTGTTTTCTTTTACATCACTATGACGTCACGCATTAAGCAATGAAATGCATTACACAACCTCTATGCATTGACACTCAAATTAAGTCTTATTGTTCTTGTTTAAGACTGATGGTATACAATGTATTAATGCATGACACACATAATACACATCGTACATCGTTCTGCATTACTTTTACCCTATTATTAAGCCGTTATTTGCTTGTATATTTTTTAGAATATCTTTCAAGAGAAAGAAAACTATATTTTTATGGTTTAAAACCTTTGAAACCTCTGTAGCCAGAGTCGAGTACCAAACTTGAATCAGTCCTCAGTCGTCAAGAAAGGAACACTCAATTATATCGTTGGATAATCAGTTCCTTAAAAACGAAAAATTGAATGATTTGTTTTTTGAAACAGTGAAATGATTTAAATTAATAAACTTTAAGTGAATAAACATTTCATTCTGAAATAAATATGTTAATCATAAAATATGTAGAATCTACTTTCACTTTGTTTTGTGTACGAATAACTTGGGATCAGAAAAAATGCATTCTGCTTTAAAATGCAGCTACTGAAAAAGCTTCATTTAGATTAATTATTGAAATTTAAGTCATATCAGGGCCCATGTAAAGATAAAATCCTAATTTTGCTGAAATAATATTCACGTGTTTATTGAATTGTTTTACAAAACAAGGGTTTAGGTCAAATCCGGGTTTCAGGCTGTTTATAATGTTATTCAATTTTATAAGTATATTTAAACAAGTTTCAAATCATACTATGAAAGACATTTGATTTTTTTAGAAGTTTTGAACCATAAATCTTCTACTTTTGTTTTCATTCACATATGTACTTGTGTACATTGTATTTCAGTTTGAAACCATCATAGTATTCATGGTGACTTTTTTGATAAACTTTGAAACATTCTGATTTACTTAAATAATGTAACCCCTTATCCTACCGAGTACAAAATGGCTGTTTTTGCAACAGTTTGGATCCAGATCAGACACCGCGTCACGCGGCGTCTGATCTGGATTCAAAATGTTGACACTCGTCATTAGATTTATTTTATTGACAGAAATATAAATTAGAATTTTATAGATTTTGCTGACGACAATTTTAAAGCAGACAATATTACGGCAAGATAAAGATTAAACCTGAAGCTTTCAACATCCGTCAACATAATCCGTTTTGTTAGGGAACATTAATGAGATTTTTACCGTACTTTTCAGGCCTCGAGATAACATATTTAAACATGTATCAAGTTATATGCATGGGTTCACATACGTTATTAATAATGTATAAGCGATAATGTTCATGGTTTTTATCACAAATACTTTAAGTGCAGTAAAAAGTATTATGTGACACTGTACACGTATATCGATTAAATCATTGAATCCTAGAGACAAGTACATGTATACTCGAATTTTCAAAATTAGTATACATGTTAGGATTACACTTGTCCTATTGAAATAGTGTAGATCGTGCTCTATAGGCCCTCTTAGGAGCCAGCTGAGCAGGGGGTCTGCTCTTTTAGTAATTTGTAATTTTGCAATAAACGACACTAAATAGTAAATAATGAACTTGATCGCAAATTGGAATCATTAATAATAATAACGATAACAATAATAAATACTTTATATAATGAAAGAGCTCAATTGATAAAATCAATATTCAGTGAGGTCCTCAATGTATACATGTATATTGTACATAAAACATTCTTAGGCCTTGGAAAAGGCATTTCATACAAATATAATAGTTGACAGCAATACAATATAATCAATAGGAGTGTCCATCATAAGCTTAAGGTGTGAATGATTTAAGGATAAAAGTACATGTAAAATATTAAAGCGATAGCCAAATCCAGGATGAGCTAGTGTCGGAGCTTTCTGCATCAATTATCTATTGTATTTAGTAACCAACTGTAAAACTCAACTCAACTCAATTTTATTTCGGCTTTGGTTCACAATTAACATGAACAGCTAAAGCATCAAGTAATATACATACATAATAAAGAATATCAAAATAGGTTGTGTCAGTGAGGTCTTATAAGGATCAAAAGTAATTATCATTTAAGTATAGGAAACGACTACTATATTAAATACTTGCATTTGTATTTAAAGGGCATTTTACTCATCCGTTTGGATCCTGACCAGTCATCCTGTGTCTGAATGACTGTTCTGGATCCAAACCGTCATTCTGTTGTTTATATTTTCGAAAAAGAAAAAGACAGCTTATATCTTTATTTACCTAAATTTTGTATTATACTAAACATCTATATGTAATTAGCACTAATGTAATTGTAGATAGGGCGCATGTGAGAAACAAACTGCTTATAGCACGGATAGGGACTCTGAGTTAATACAATTATTGATGAAAACTGATTAGATGCAGATAAAACGCCGATTTATTTAGAGTCTTATCTGGATCTAAACCGAATGTTAAGAGAAATAAAATATTACATTTTAGACATACCGGGTATACCGTATGAGAAGATATCATATCGAGTTCTAAGCCATACACAAGAGAGTAGAAATGCTTTTTTTACGAATCATATCGCCACTCTTGTGTAAGACGTAATCTGATAAATGGCCGCATACAAACTATTTATGTACATCATTTGATTTACATCTATACATGTACAAACAAAGATACATTCGTTACTGCAAATTAATACTACATTCAATTATTCTGCATATGGATATTTTTAGGGCTGCAATTTCTCCGGAATTTTCGTAAATCTTCGGATTTTATTTCTTTTTTCTTTTCTAGTAAATGGTAGCTTAAAGCAGGCTGAAAGTAAAGCTGAATGCGCCTTCAGGCGCATTCTGCTTTCCTTCCAGTCTGATTTAAGTAGTCACAGCTTCTTTGTATTGCATTGAATCGGCTTCTCATTTGGATCGAAACCGTTTGCAATAGTTATCGAAAACGTTCCCGTG
This sequence comes from Gari tellinella, assembly GCA_922989275.2. NCBI lineage: Eukaryota > Metazoa > Mollusca > Bivalvia > Cardiida > Psammobiidae > Gari > Gari tellinella. Next base: position 60,059,728 of record OV277867.1, read on the forward strand.
GCATGCATAAAGTTAACCCTTTCAACCCTAAATATCTCCTTATTATCTTTTTGGACTCTTCTAGTACATGCATTTTGAACCAGTCTACTCTTGCATTTTTGATATGACAACAAAAAGCAATGAAATATCAAACAGTGTAGACCCAGATCAGAGGGCTCCTATAGGATCCCTCTGATCAGGGTCTACACTGTTTGCATATGTAATCAGTAATTTCTACAGAGGACTGTAGGGTTTAAAGGGTTAGATCTACGGATCACAAGCTGTGTGAATGGTGATTGTGGACACTCTGACCTTGATACAGTGGAGAAAACGTTATTCTTTCCCAATAAACGCGTTTACGCTTAAACCTCTATTCGCAGTGCAAACAGTTTGGATCCAGATCAGACGCCGGGTAACCCGGCGTCTGATCAGGCTCCAAACTGTTTGCCACCAAGATAAACATGAATTATCAGAATTGTCCAAAAGTTGTACTTTTCTACGTTTTAGCGTTTTGCGTTTGCGTACGTTTGCGTTTAAACGGGAAAGAATAACAGAATCTCCACTATATAAGCTTAAGTTGCTTAATCCCTTCACTGTCATAACTTCATCGATTTTAAACAGTTATCGTCTGCTTTTAAATGTCAAATTCAAGTTTTAGGAATGTTGACTCAAAATATTGAAATGAGTGTAAAACAGGTTGGGTCCTGATCAGGACACAAACTGTTTGCAAATTACGATTTTACGCGGGGTAGGGCAGTGAAGGGGTTAAGACTTAACTTTTATTATGTTGAACATTTTATGTTGACTACATTCTATACCAATTTTAAAAAATACCCCAAATCTGTGATGATTTTTTGAAGTGATTAAGAACGTATTTCAGAAAGATAAAAAGTGAAACAGTGCAGAGTTTGCATACCCTAATCAGGGTCTTCACAGTTTGCAAAATACACTCATACTGGCTTCTAGCGTAGAAAGCGTTAAGATGTGTATAACAGATAGAAAGAATACAAAATAATTAAAGAGATGAAATCTGCTTTACATTCGATTTATCACAATTGTGCTACATTGTACATGATGATAATGATGTTGTAAGCGTACAGCAAAATAGATTAATAACCACCACGCAACAATGCTCATTATCCGTATTTAAACCTTTCACCGCTGGATTTATCTTTAGGATTTTACTCCTGCGCCACCATATTGTCGTCTGCTTCAATATTATTGTCTGCGATATTGTTTCAATATAAGATTAAAGGTAGTATGGCTAACGAAATTTCAAAACGAGCTTCAAACTATTTGAATCCTGATCAGACGCCGTGTTACGCAGCGTCTGATCGGGGTCCTAATTCTATTTTAAGTTTAATCCATTTTTGCTATTTAGGAATGTTGTTTGCATTATATTGCAAAAATGCCAACAACAAACAAACAAACAGTGAATACCCTGATCAGAGGGCTCCTGAAGGAACCCTTTTATCTGAGGTCTATACTAAAAAGTTTTGTGTTTTTTTTCTATCTTTGTTGTAATGATTTTGTATAGTTAATGTGAATACCTGAATGAGAAACCACTTCTTGTGGCACTCAACCTGGATCTACATATTTGCCCAATGACCTATTGACAAACATGCATGCAATAACTCATTCACAGCAATATTTAAACAGTAACACTTTAAATCTGACCATGACCCAATCTATTCAACAACAGACGGTGTTAAAACTACTTATTTCTCTTAAATATGTTAAGTAGCATTCATTGCAATACTCAGCCCAAAACTGCCTAATTAATTAAACATTCTGTACAACAATCTTTTGTGTGGTTCTAAAAACGGACCTTAAGGATTTGCCTAATTACATGTATCATTGCTACACACCTTTCTAATACATGTACACACAGAGGAGAACACAAGTCATCTTCGTTCGTTTTTTAAAAACGAAACTAACGCACACACAATGCCATATTATGTAGAAAATAAATTACACATCGTTTTGACATTTCTTAAGATTGAATCTTAGTATCAAACAGTTTGGAGCTTGATCAGATGCCGGGTTACCCGGCGTCTGACCAGGCTCCAAACTGTTTGTAATCGAGTTAATCATTTGAACAAAACGCCTTCTCCACTGTAGATTGGAAACGGTTAATTCACTTTATCGTAGTGGACCTTTGATGATCCCTTTTATCATATGATAGCAGCATTTTCATCAAAGTAATTAGCGCTTTATTCCTGGAATAATGGTTGGAACGTACAGTGGAGAATCTGTTATTCTTTCCCAATAAATGCGTTTACGCTAAAACTATTATTTGCAGTGCAAACAGTTTGGAGCCAGATCAGACGCCGGGTAACCCGGCGTCTGATCAGGCTCCAAACTGTTTGCCACCAAGATAAACAAGAATTATCAGAATTGTCCAAAAGTTGTTCTTTTCTACGTTTTAGTGCTTTGCGTTTGCGTACGTTTGCGTTTAAACGGGAAAGAATAACAGATTCTCCACTGTATCTGTGTCATTGCATTGGAAGGCATTCTATATAGAGTACGGAACAACTATCAGGTTACTAAACCTATATAACTCAACTGTGTCATATTCAAGGTACAAAATAAACATTTTTTGCCCAAGCCAAGCGTGCTGTGTGTACCATATAGAACATTGGTTTTTGATACCAAATATGTATTCAAGACGAAATAAAGTTGTTATTATTATTATTATTATTAAGCGTCACTCTATATTTTCTCTAAAGAAACATTCATGCACAACTAATGACGCAGAAAAACAGGGGGTCTTTTGTTATGTAAGAAAATAGCATGACTTCAATGACAAAAGTGATGTACTGCTACATGTACCTTTTAACCCTTTCCCCCATGAAAGCGCCTTTAAGTTTATTTAATTTATTCCTCCACTGGTGAAAATAGTTCCAATTTATACAGTCATGAATATGTATCATACGAAATGTTTTCATTTTTCTAGCAGATGACAGCTTAAAGCAGATTGAAAGTAAAGCAGAGTGTGTCTTAAGGTGCATTCTGCTTTACTTTCAACCTGCTTTAAGTGGACACCTATATTGAATACGTAGAAACAGGCTATGGGGGAAAGGGTTAATAAAGGCTCGGTTAAACAGGGACCACATAAATTCTACATACATATATACATACATATTGTTATTTACCATATATAAACCCATTCTATAGGATCTTTTTTCGACAAGCCTCCACAAGAGCGCTTCCGACCGTTTGATGCTCATGCACTATACAAGCAGTATGCCTTGCAGTGCTTATCGCGACCTGTCCCCATGATTATAAAGCGTTTGAAATGAATCTAAGGTCGTTCCCAAGCGTTTAATTAATCAGATTTGAGTTAAATGATCAAATTTGATCACGTAAAGCTTGGGAACGTAATCAAGACTTGTCACAAACGTTTTTAACTATTGATCAGGACATCACATGTCAATCAGTTGAAGCATATGTGAACATACATGTAGTTACAGTAAAGAATACAATTTTAATATTCGTTTAACCTCTTCACTGTCATGACGTCATAGAGAATGTTCTTTTTACACGTCTTGAATAAGATTTTACCGTCAACGGTTTCGACATCTACTGCTGGCTTTCTCAAGAACCGCACTCTGTCGGTTATCTTCGACTGAGTCCTACATGTACTAAATATAATTGTCGAGTGCTTTTATTTCTCAAGTTTAGATTTTAGGTATTTTGACTTAAACAATATTAAAATGAGTGTCAAATAGTTTGGATCTTTATCAGACGCAGCGTTACGCGGCATCTGATCAGAATCCAACTATTTGCGAATAATCATTGTACTCGGAGCAAGGCAGAGAATAATTATGTTAATCGGAACTAAATTTTGTTTTAAATCCTCAACAGTTTTGAACGTTTTTACCAAAAACAATTTTTATGCCCACGCAACGATCAGTCGGGCATACTGTTTTACCCCTGTATTTCCGTCCGTCCGTCAACTATATGGTAATACTTTGTCCAGCTAACTCCTCCTACAATTGTAATGCTACAATATAATAATTTGGCAGAGTGTTTGCACAAAAGTTGAAGCCTGAAAAAGTAGGACTTTGATACAGAGGATAATATGTTATTCTTTCCTGTTTAAACGCAAACGAAACACAAACGATACGCAAGCACTAAAACGTAGAAAAGTACAAATTTTGGACACTTTTATCTTTGTGGCAAACAGTTCGGAGCCTGATCAGACGCCGGGTTACCCGGCGTCTGATCTGGCTCCAAACTGTTTGCAATATAAATAATAGATTTAGCGTAAACGCGTTTATTGGGAAAGAACTGTACTTTGTTTCTTACCAGCAGCGTCTGTAACTTCATGACTGACTTAGACTGCCTGACTATATCTTTTTTTCTGTAGATCATGAAATATTCACTTCCGATCAAGCCGCGATAACCTTAACCCTTTGTGTTGCTATATTATCGGCTGCTTAAAATTGTCGTCCGTATTTGTTTTTCAAAATTTATTTTTTGAGCTTTTTGGCTAAAGAAACAAAGATATGGTTGTCAAATAGTTTGGATTCTGATCAGAATCTAAACTGTTTGTAAAAGCTACGGGAGATGTACATACTGGTAAAAAAAATGTTTAATGTCGTTTTACGTCGTTAGTTTTAACGCTAGAATGCACTTCTCTTCAAGACCTATTAGTGTTTGATCCTTAACCTGTCATAGTATTTTTTGCTTTGAACTTTTCGTCTGCAAAATTTGTTAAATTTTGATATAGGCGTTTCTATTAATTTAAGAAACCTTAAGACGAGTGTTAAACAGTATGGATCTAGATCAGAGGCCGCGATTCGCGGCGTCTGATCCATCTGGATACAATTTATTTTCAAAGAAGTTTCGTTCGGCAGACAAGGGTTTAAACCGTTTGCACCGAATGGGTGAATTCGTTACAACTAGTCCAAATAGTTTGAATCCAGATCAGACGCCGAGTAACTCGGCGTCTTATCTGGATCTAAACTATTTTACAGTGATATGTTCTGAACGAAAATACAGATTTTTGACCGACGTACACTTGCTTACATGTATTAGAAAGTATATTCAATTCTATTAAGCGATTTAAATCTAGGCTGTATTTCTTCCACAAAACTGAAAAGTTGTATCCTGAGCAAACCATGCAGACGTCGACGAAGTACCCTGCTTGTCAGGCAGAGGATCTTGTTCTCATGGCATTTTTACAGAAGAGAAGACATTTATTTTCACCTATAAACGCGTTTAGTAAAACATATTAATTTCTAATGCAAACAGTTTGGAGCCAGAGCAGACGCTATTTGCCATTCAAATTGAAAATGAAGTCAAAATGTTCAAAAGTTGCCATAACTCCTTTACTGCCATGGCGTTATCATTCTAAACAATTGTGACGCGGCGTATGCTCAGGATCCAAACTGTTTGTATACGCCAACGCATACGTACATGTACATGTAGTTGATGGTAAAAGATGGTTATGTCATTTTTTACGACGTTAGTTTTGACGCTAGAATGCACATCTTATCAAGACCTATAAACGTTTGATCCTTATCTTGCCGTAGAACTTTACTTGTCTCTTGCAAAAAATGTTAAATTAGGTTTAAACATTTTTTGATTAAAGAAACCTTAAAGAAGACAACAATTACATGATGTGCTAATGGGTAAGGTATATTGATTGACCTGGAAAGGCTTCTGAAGGTGCTCGTGGTTTTTGACCGATGTACACTTGCTTATTAGAGACATATTAAATTCTATGAATTTTAACATATAAAACACATTGAAGTCGCGACCTACAAAGACTCAAACCCTTCGCACATAGTAGGTGAATTTGTTATAACTCATGAATGGACAAAGTTTGAATCCAGATAAGACGCCGAGTAACTCGGCGTCTTATCTGAATCTAAACTATTTGACACTCCGGTGATATGTTCTGAAAGAAAATACAGATAAACTAAACCAGTTTTATTGCAGACGACACATTTTACAGACAACAAGTATATGGTGTGCTAATGGGTAAGGCATAGTGATTGACCTGGAAAGGTTTCAGAACGGACTCGTGGTTTTTGACCGATGTACACTTGCTTATTAGAGGGCATATTCAGTTCTATGAAGCGATGGAAATCTAGGCTGTATTTCTTCCAAAAAAACCTGAAAAGTTGTATCCAGAGCAAAGTCAGCAAACCATGCAGACGTCGACGAGATATCCTGCAGGTCAGGCAGGATAGTTTGTTCTCATGGCAGGACTATTTATACTTTGGAGAAGACATTAGTTATGGCATCCGTCAGTCGAAAACGACTATGGAATTGTGCCTGTTGAGGTAGCCGTGGAGCATCGAGAAGACATTAGTATTTCCCCTATAAACGCGTTTAGTCAAAAATATTTATTTCTAATGCTACAGTGGAGAATCTGTTATTCTTTCCCGTTTAAACGCAAACGTACGCAAACGCAAAGCACTAAAACGTAGAAAAGAACAGCTTTTGGACAATTCTGATAATTCTTGTTTATCTTGGTGGCAAACAGTTTGGAGCCTGATCAGACGCCGGGTTACCCGGCGTCTGATCTGGCTCCAAACTGTTTGCACTGCAAATAATAGTTTTAGCGTAAACGCGTTTATAGGGAAAGAATAACAGATTCTCCACTGTAACAGTTTGGAGCCAGATCAGACGCTGTTTGCCACTCAAATAAAAAATGAAGTAAAAATGATCAAAAGTTGTCATAACTCCTTCACAGCCATGGCGTCACCGTTTATAAACAAATATGGCGTCTGATTTGTCTGAATAAAAGAATGTTGCAAGGATACAGTGGAGAAAACGTTATTCTTTCCCAATAAACGCGTTTACGCTAAAACTATTATTTGCAGTGCAAACAGTTTGAAGCCAGATCAGACGCCGGGTAACCCGGCGTCTGATCAGGCTCCAAACTGTTTGCCACCAAGATAAACATGACATATCAGAATTGTCCAAAAGTTGTTATTTTCTACGTTTTAGCGCTTTGCGTTTGCGTACGTTTGCGTTTAAACGGGAAAGAATAACAGATTATCCACTGTACCAAAACAATGTTACGCAGCATTCGGTATGACCAAAAACTGTTTGTAAATAACCATTGTACATTGTCAAGATAGTGTAGGGTTACGATAAGAGTTGCAAACAATCAAGAGCAATACAAGGTACAGTGGAGAATCTGTTATTCTTTCCCGTTTAAACGCAAACGTACGCAAACGCAAAGCACTAAAACGTAGAAAAGAACAACTTTTGGACAATTCTGATATTTCATGTTTATCTTGGTGGCAAACAGCTTGGAGCCTGATCAGACGCCGGGTTACCCGGCGTCTGATCTGGCTCCAAACTGTTTGCACTGCAAATAATAGTTTTAGCGTAAACGCGTTTATTGGGAAAGAATTATAGATTCTCTACTGTACCGTGTAACTCGTTTCGATCGAAAATGGTTTGACTGATTATATATTTGTTATATAACAAGACATAAAGACTAACTGTCAGATGACACAATTTGATTTGTTGCAGATATCAATTACGCAGCGCCCTATAGAGACTGGCCTTTTATTGCAATTTCGTTATACATGTATGTTTTATCTCTCGAAAAAATGCCATTGAAATTAAAACGTCAAATTCTATTAACATGAAATGAACTGTAGCCCCTTTAAAGGTTAATGTAGAAAAAGGGGAGTATCTTTCATAAAATATACGATTTTGTGATTTTAATCGGTGATCTCATGCCCAGTTTCATGATAAGACTGTTTGTCCCAAACTTCTACACTGCCTTTTTCCGAGTGCAATGACACTGGCAGACAATTGGTCGTGTGGTCTGTACTATAGGTTCAGAATGACTGAAGACATGTTGAAAAATGATTGTCAAACAGTTTGGTTCCCGATCAGACGCCGCGTAACCAAACTGTTTACAAAGTCGAATTGAGCCGCCAATGCATGAAAAGGTTAAAGCGTACCGAATCCTCATTTGATTTCATTAATATGAGAGAGACCAACCACGGTGTATAAAGGATATCTATTAACTTCATTTACCCCATTGCCTGTTTGTAGATTTGAAGACATGTGACCGCTTTTTAAACCTTAAGGCCTTTCGCTACCGGAAGTCGGTCTTGCGGGCGAGCGGATATGCGTCTTGACGACACAGACTTCTTCCGTACTATACTATACTAGAAAATTTATATAAAGGAAATGTTGATACGATTTAGTATAATCCTTCATAACGCAGTCAGTATAGTGGTTGACTAGCAATTGAAAGGCCATAGGTTCGAGACCCATGCGATCCAAATATTTTTTTAAGTGTCCGATATATTGACTTCTCATCCATAACAAGCAGTGATCAAGGGACATGTTATGTTTTGTCTTCGTTGATTAGAATAAGTGATGTTATATACGGTCCAATTATATATTTCCACTTACATGTACGTTTTAGTTTAATGACTTACAAGTCAATAAAATCGGTATACATGTATAAGATTTGATCGAACTATAAAGCCACACATTGAAGCTTTTCAAGATTGATATTGCCCATTATTATGTTTAAACAATATAATTAACCTTGTATGCAAGTCCATGAATAAATAATAATGCATATTAATGACAGAATTTCAATTTTAAGGTAGGTAACTGTATTTCAACTTCTTTCCCATATTTTAATAAGAAAAACTGATATTACAACAAATCCTGACTGTAATATTTTCTAATTTTTTCTGACCAACTACTTCATCAACCATACATTTGAATAAAATGAAAAACAAAAACATTGAATGAGTCAGTTTTTTGTAATTCAATTTTTTAGCATTTTGCAAAATTTAAATAGCCGATAACATTTTTCTGAACACCTTTATTCAAAATGTTTTTAGCTTTTCTTGTAATGAATGTTGTAGGCTACTTATTGGGCGAAACTTAAAGTCATTAGCTTTATTTATTTTTGAGAAAAATCAAATCATCAAAATTCCAGGTTTTTTCAGAAAAAGAGACCTAAAAGACAAACCACACGATAGATTTTGCCTATATTTTCACACATTGTTTCTTAGGCTATTATCATTCTTCATGAAAAGTTTCATACACATTGTATGGAAATTAAGCGCACATGCGAAGTACCTTAAAACGTATTCTACTTTACTTTCAAGACGCTTTAAGCAATCATCTTTTAGGATGTAGCAAATATTTTTACGTGCATATTCATGATTGTACATTGTATCAAGTGGAGCTATTTTCGTCAGCGGAGGAACGAACTGAAGGCTTCTTATTATTCGCCTTCGCGGAGTAATGAGTTAAGTTGGCAATATGGGTGGGAGAAAAGCAACATTAATGACAGTTCGAGTTTAGACAATGGCAGTTTAATGCCTTACTTTCGGCGCTATATGACCTATTTTGTGTCGCCTTGCCACAAAAACAACGCACATTCGTCCATGTTACAGTGGAGAATCTGTTATTCTTTCCCGTTTAAACGCAAACGTACGCAAACGCAAAACACTAAAACGTAGAAAAGAACAACGTTTGGACAATTCTGATAATTCTTGTTTATCTTGGTGGCAAACAGTTTGGAGCCTGATCAGACGCCGGGTTACCCGGCGTCTGATCTGGCTCCAAACTGTTTGCACTGCAAATAATAGTTTTAGCGTAAACGCATTTATTGGGAAAGAATAACAGATTCTCCACTGTATTTTGTGTCGCCTTGCCACAAAAACAACGCATTCGTCCATGTTAATGCCTTACAGAAGTAATACTGAATATGTCGCATTTTCGACCTGTCAGACAGGTGAAGCATAATTCCGCGATACATATTGAAGTGATGCTAAATATGCCGCATTTCGGCAAGTCAGATACATGTAGGTTACCACGTACATTTAATGCATGACAGAAGTAATTCAGGAAGCTCCTAAAGGAGACTTTTGTCATTTTTACCTTAATTCAACGAACTCCATCCGCCATATTGAGTTCTCTTTTAATAGAGGCTGTACTTTATTTGCAACTTGTGATAAATTGCTGACAAACGATCTCATGGTTATCAAGCATTTGAGTTTATTCTTAGATTGTTCTCAAGCATTTTATTTTGTCAGATTTGAACTCAAATCAAATGCTTGAGAAAGATCTCAGATTAAACTCAAACGCTATAACCTTGAACTCAGATCCAATTTATCCTGCAATTCGTAATATCATTTTGTTACACAGCAGTTTCTCTCTTTAGCGACCATTCCAACGCCCAGTTGTCGGTAATTGACTGACTGCAGTGTGATGCACATCGGAATTTATGTAGAATGTTCTAATAGGTATTTTTTCTTCACTTTTATTCTGTTTTTAGCAGCCACCCATCTTTATTAATAAACATCATTTTCTAATCGTGCGGCGGCTCGAGAGAAGTTAAACTCATGTTGGAATCAGTAAAACTCATATTCAGAGGAAGAAGTTTTCAGTGGCTCGTCATACTAAAACTGCTAACACTTGGACTGATTTTTTACTCCAATAAAAGCTGAGTTGCAGAAATTGCAATAACTATATTGAAGCTGTCATCGATATACCCGGCTCAGCTTTTAAAGCCTGGTATTACATGTACCGCACGTATCTCCCGATGAGAGGATTTTGTTGAGGTCTATTAACTATTTGCATGCCGGGTATTTTTAACGTCTGCAAAAATTGACGTCTGCAACTGTTCTACAAATTGAATTTTTAAAAGTTTCTTTTTGAGAGTGTCAAATAGTTTGGATCCTGATGAGACGCCGCGTTGAAGCGGCGTCTCATCTGGATCCAAACTGTTTGCAAAGGTAATCACTGTACATGTAGGATATATCCGCCGCTAGCATGGTAAGAATTAACCCCTTCAGTGCCAGGTATTAATTACTATTAGTGCATTTTCAAACATTTTCTATCCAAACCAGACATCAAGTAACTCGGCGTCTAATCAGGGTGCAAACTATTTTACATTTATATCATGATGGAGCCCTCTGATCAAGGTCTGCCATGTTGATAATTTTGCGACATTTCTTTTATATATCACTAAATAGTAAAACATTCACTCAGTTTTATTGGAAACTGGAACTTTCCATTTGATGCTTTAGGAGTGAATGAATTAATGGTTTTGTAATACATTGTACGTGTACTTTTGTTTCTATCACACCTTATCTGTCTCTCTCGAATGTAACTCCTCCCTGAGGAACTGACCTCGTACGAACACATGTCCCTTGACAGAGGGGATGAAATCAATCCAAACTTTGTTGAAACAGAACTCATGTACTGTACTAACACATTTTCAGTCATTCTGGTATAAAGCGGCTACTAAAAACAAGACCCGTGCTTAAAAAGTGTTTGAGTCAAGTCTGATATCGTTCTCTAGTATTTAATTGCTCAGATGTGAGCATTCTTCTCAAATCTGACCATTCAAAGACTTCAGAACGATCTGAGATAAAATGCTAAATATACATGTCGTCATTGACCTGAGGCTTCGCCAACGAATGGTCGTTTGTAATAGGATTGCCTGTATATGGAACAAAATGCTATGAAAGTCTTGTTACTGCCTGGCACTTTGTTGAGTCTGTTTGGTGTACGATTATCTGATATCTGTTTCTGTGGAATTAATTAAAACAAGTTCAATGCAGAAACTGTTTATAAATACTTTAAACTGGAGTCTCAGGGATGAATGAGTTACCCTTTAACCAATAGCCAGTTTTTAGTTTTGAAGACAGGTAACCTCTTAAAGCAGATTGAAAGTAAAGCAGAATGCGCCTTAAGGCGCATTCTGCTTTACTTGCAACCTGCGTTAAGCTATCACTTGTTAGATTAAAGAAATACTCCTTATGATTCATATTCATGACTGTATAAATTGGAACTATTTTCTTCAGCGGAGGAATAAATTGAATGTGCTAAAAGGCGCGCCTATTGGATAAAAGGTTAAAGGAACTATAAAAAAAAGGCGAATTAATAACTGGGTCCGATGAATCTAGACTTCAATTTTTGGTCGACCTTATCTGAGTTTGACCTTTAAGTACATGTACAAATAAGAAGACATTATTCTTTCCCAAAATACGCGCTTCTGTCAAAACAATTATTTCCATTGCAAATAGTTTGGAAGCATATCAGACGCTGGGTAATCCATACTATTTGCAATCGAAATAATTGTTTTGATAGAAGCGCGTTTTCTCAATTTTATTGCATTCCTTTTGAGTTAAACGGGAATGTGCAGCGTCTTCTTCATTGTTTGTGTACAGCTTTCTTTCCTTACAACAACCCTCCTAACAACTGCTCCCTCCTTACAACGGCCTTGCCAAAAAATCCCAAAATTTATCGCTCTTACTGCTGCAATATCATCTACTAAGAATTGTCCTCTACCGTTTTCTCAAAATTACATATACGTGAACATTTTGACTGAAAAGACATAATGACGAGTTACAAACAGCTTGAATTCAGTTCAGACACAAAGTGTTAGTTATCCCTCCCTATATCAATTCCCGCCGAACAACACACACAATCTGTGTCCCCCATTGGGTGCCGTTGTAGACAGGGAACACTGTACACTAATGTTTAATTGTTGTCTGTAAAAAATTTCATCTACGACAGTTTGCAGCGTTATTTTACTTGTTTGACTGTCTGGATATAGTTAGATTTATACAAAATGACTTTTCTCTTTTTCTAGGTGCCTGGTCAGGTGTCTCCCACTGGGTGCCGTTGTAGAGAGGGAACACTGTGTGCAGTGGAGAAAACGTTTTTCTTTCCCGTTTAAACGCAAACGAAACGTAACGCAAAATACTAAAACGTAGAAAAGTACAACTTTTGGACAATTCTGATAATACATGTTTATCTTGGTGGCAAACAGTTTAGGGCGTCTGATCTGGCTCCAAACTGTTTGCACTGCAAATTATATTTTTAGCGTAAACGCGTTTTTTGGGATAGAATAACGTTTTCTCCACTGAACTTGCCGTCTATAAAACTTTTCCTCTGTTACAGAGTTATTTAACTTGTTTTGACTTTCTTATAATTCTAGATAGATTTATACAAAATGACTTTTCTCTTTCTCTAGGTTTTATCTACCCTGTCGTTACCCACTGGGCCTGGTCAGGTGAGGGATGGCTGGCTGTGGGCAAGGACTATGACATTGACGGGGACAAGTTCACCGTGGCGTATGCGGTAGGTCGTAATGATTCTTTCAGTCATTGTCAGTAAGGAAGATGTATGCCCCATAGCCTGTTTCTATATTTTGAAGAAAGGTGACCAATAAAGCAGGTGAAAATTAAGGCAGAGTGAGCCGTAATGCGCATACTGCGCTACTTTCAGTCTGCTTTAAGCCTATATCTGCTAGGATATACTGACTATTTCTTATGTTGCATATTCATGACTGTATAAACCATGTCATGGAAAAAGGAACTACAATAGTTTCTAAACAGTGTTCTCAGATCAAATCAGCATATTGCGCCCGGCTCTATTGCCCTTACAATGGCAATGTATCAGACTGCCATGCAACCAGTGATTTAACCCTTCTCTACCTTGACGTCATCTGCTTCACACAGTAAGATTTATTGGCTTTTATTTCTCAAAAGTAAAAGCAAGGTATATTAACTGAAGCAGTATCATAATTAGTGTCAAACATTTCGTATCCTGGACAGATGCCGCGTAACGCGGCCTTGCCAAGGATCCAAAGTATTTGTAAACAACCTCTGTACTCGGGGCAAGGCAGTGAATGGGTTACATGGATGACAGAGATAATTGATACACAATATCTCGTGTTTAATCTATTGATTTCTTCGATCTTTTAAAACAAGAAGTACGGACGGTACCCTAGCACCAACGTCAGTACGCATATTACAGTGGAGAAAACGTTATTCTTTCCCGTTTAAGCGCCAACGAAACGCATCGCGTTAAAATGGAGAACATGACATCTTTTTGACAATATTGACCTTTTATTGTAATCTTAGTGGCAAACAGTTTGGGTCACCCGGAGTCTGATCTGGCACCAAACTGTTTGCAATAGAAAAATAGTTTTAGCGTAAACGCGATTATAAGGAAATAATAACGTTTTCTCCACTGTATCACTTTGCTTGCCGATCGCGACACTCATCTCTATGTATCTTCATTAAAAATTGCAAAACGCTGAACTTCTGTTGACAACAAATTCTAATCAGACGATAATTTGGCAGGAGAAGGGTTATTCCTATATAGGATGGAAACCAGCGTGCTTTGCATGAAATAAAGACCGTGGCCAGAGAAATTTGAGCTGTTTGCATTGTTTGGTTTATTTTGAATTTTCTGAAATGTTTTCTAAGCAACAGTTCTAAAATGCAATATAAAAACCTCATTTTTCAAACTTGACTAGTCCATGTGATAAACAAAACGTAAAAGGGTCCACTACCCGATTATGTCTTAAAACAATATAATTATTTGAAAAATTAATCAAATAATGTTGTAAACACAGCGTGTAGCTCAAGATCATATGATAGCTTTTTAACTGCTTTACTTCAATTCAGCCTTAAAGAGTTGTTCTGACCAACATGTATCAAACGCTCAAAAGAATATTTTTCAAAGTAGTCATACTGTTTTACAGAACAGAACATTCTTTTATTTCTCACAGTTTACAGGTAAAACTACAAAAAAGTAGTAAGCTATTAAGAGAATTCAAATTTCGGACAAAGAAACGGTATTTTAATAGAATTGAAACAAAACAATAAGTGTTCTGTAATAGAAAGACAACACTGACTACACAGTCACTGCCATACTACCGTAGCTATCGTCTGCTTTAAATATCTCGTCTGCTTTCATCTAAATATTTACATTTTTTAGGAACTTTGACCATAGCAAAATGTGTTTCTAGCGTAAAATAGTTGTGTTCGTGATCAGGATCCAAACTTTTTTGAAATACAAATGCAGATTGGCTTCACGGTGAAGGGGTTAAATTTTGATCGTAGCACATAAAAAAGGTGTACCAGGACTATACTACTTAATGTTTAACTTATTTCATTGAATTACTAAAAGCAAACATTAAAAGATGATTACTTTGTATTTTGTCAAACAAAAAAGAAAGGAATTTCGCATGAAATGTTTATTTAAGGATCAGTTTTGTTGACGTATTGACAATCCTGTGCTCTTCATATTGAAATCTATTTTAGTACAGTTGACATTATTCTTTGAAAATTAAGGCGCCCATGCTAAAAGAAGTAGTTTCGATGCAAACTGTTTGGAGTCAGGTCAGACACCGGGCAACTAATGACTTTTATTAAAATGAGTCGTCAACATTTTTAAAAAGTTGACATTTTCTCCATTTTATTCAAAGGTGTCTAGTTTCGTTTTGAATCACCATGTTGCGGGTTAAGTGTCCGCATATAAATTATTCGTTCAGGCATTTATACTGTGGAGACAACGTTACTTGTTCCCAATAGACGCGTTTATGGTAAATCTATTATTTCCATTGACAATAGTTTTGAGCCAAAAAAGTTGTCATTTACTTCATTTTAAACGGGAAAGAATAACACTTTCTCCACTGTAAATCGTTGAGCGATATCCCATACATGTTGACTATATTGTAAACGTAGAGACGAGAGCCCTGTGACTTATTTATAACCGCCAAGTTGATTATTTCATCATTGTATAATAGATGCGTCCATATTCATTCAAAGGATGCCTCGTCTCAATGATCATTTCATTTTAATTTTGATAGATATACCGTTAGCAAACACTGCAGTATCAGACCAGACGCCGCAGTATGTGGCATCTGATCAGTGAGCCTGCACTGTTCACCTATGTCCCATTTAGGGGATGTTAGGCAAATATATGTTATGGTCACGTGACCTTAGTTTTCATATATACACGGATTAGTTAGACCTACTCCGTGATATATAGTTCCTGCAAAAGTTACAGTATGTATGATTTGAATTCAGTATAATACCCCCAGTTGGCCATGTGCGTGCGATACATAGATATACATTGCTAATGGATTCTGGCTCAGATGTATGAAGTTGGCATTTCTATGCGTACAGTGGAGAAAACGTTATTCTTTCCCATTTAAATGCAAACGCATTGCAATAAAGTGTAGAAAATGACACGATTTAGACAAATGCATTAATTGTAATTTGAGTGGAAAAATTTGAAGCCACGTCAGTAGCCGGCGTCTTAGCTGGCTCCAAACTGTTTGCTCTTGAAATAATTGTTATAGCGTAAACGCTTTTTTGGGAAAAGAATTCACATCTTTTCCACTTAACATGTATTTTTAAACTGCTATTGGTATTATTACATATATGTTAAATACTTTATCATGTTTAGAATTTTATTATGTTTAATATTTTCATTCAGGACTTCGCCGGCAGCGGCGTGGTGCACACAGTAGGAGGAATAGCAGCTTTCGTTGGGGCTTGGATGTTGGGTCCACGTATCGGCAGGTTTGATAAGCATACGGGGTCTCCGGTAGAAATAAAGGGTCATTCTGTACCTGTAAGTGTTATTTCATTCAACTTTTAATCATTCTCATTGTACAGTAAAACTTCTCTATAACGACCACTAAATTGTGTTAAGGATTTTTAAGGACTGTCTTTTTGAGCATTATGAAATTTCTGAAAAATTTTACGAACTCATTTTCAAAAAAATGTTAAGAACTCATTTTTGGTGAATGCATACAGTAATAAAATATTTTTTTCCCGGGAAAAAATTGGATTTTCGTTCCGGAAGGGACTTTGTAAAGTCCCATTGTGTTTTCAGACCTTTTCTCAATGCCTGAAATACGATAACGGTTAATAATAATGTTTGAACATTCTTATGGGCAAAACTGATCTATGAAATGATGAAGACGGACCTAATTCACCAAAAAGGGCGATTTAAAATCATAACAAACCGAAAATAGAACGTCTGACATAAACATTTCCACACGGCTTAGTATCACGTGATACAGCCGAATACAACTTCACCGTGTGCAACCGTTATCTATCTCCGCTCGTCTATCCATCAGTCAGTTAGACTATCACACTTTTTTGTCCGCTCTCTAACTCAACTATTTTTTATCCGATCTTCCACAAACTTGCTGAAAATGTTCATTGATATAAAATCAAGGTTCAGTTTGATTACTACTAAAATCGCATAAGGTATTTTTGAGTTATTGCCTGTTAATTAATAAAAAATGACTATTTCAGTCATTTTTGCACTCTAAAACAAACAGCTTTTATCGGATATTCACCAAACATGCTGACAATATTTATTCATATAAAATTTAGGTCTAGTTTGATTATTACAAAAATCGCATGTGGAATATCTAAGTTTTTGCCCTTTATGTATTAAAAAATGACTGTTTTCAGCAAGTGTTGCTCTCTAACACAAATACGTTTAATTGGATCTTCACCAAACTTGCTGAAAATGTTTATTGATATAAAATCACGGTTCAGTTTCATAACTACTAAAATCGCATAAGGTATGTCTGAGTTATTGCCTGTTTATTAATGAAAAATGACGGTTTCAGTCACTTTTTGCACTCTAACACATACATTTTGTATAGGATATTCATTAAACTTGCTGAAAATGTTTAATTATATAAAATTTAGGTCTAGTTTGATTATTACAAAAATCGCATGTGGCATATCTGAGTTTTTGCCCTTTATGTATTAAAAAATGACTGTTTCAGCATTTTTCAGCAATAACTCAGACATGCCTTATGCGATTTTGCTAGTTATTGAACCTGACCTAGATTCTATACTAATAAACAATTGTAGCAAGTTTGGTGAAGATCCAAAAAGAAGTGTGTGAGTTAGAGAGCGGAAAAGGCTGAAACAGTCATTTTCAGCAAGCTCAAGGTATAGATTCTCCATATTTATTTAAACCGTTTACCCACGGTGAAAGAGATATGTACACGTTGTTATTGAATTTCATAGTGTTTAACCCTATGCCTACTTTACGGAGTTTACAAACTATTTGAATCTAAAAAGACGCCGCGTAACGCGGCGTCTTATCTGGGTCCAAACTATTTGACACTCGTCTTAAGGTTTGTTTAATTAAAACAATGCATAAATCTAAACTGAACACATTTTGCAGACGACAATGTCGAAGCAGACGTGTGTGCAGCAGAATAAGGGTTAACAGGGTCATTTTCAAATGTTCCAGCTAAACATGTAATCGGGAGTAATCTGAACTATTCTAACATTTTCTCACTCATTTCAGCACCGAATGCTATGGTGTTACAACTGATTAAACCGCCTCTTCGAGACACTTTTAATGAGTATGGCACCATTGGGTTTAAAAGAAGAAATAAAGATTTTAGTTTTCGAAATACTTCCGTTATCTGGAGCCCTGTATTTACAGAGTTGTCCTTCTTTCCATTCACATGGGAGGTTTTTAATTTGTGCAGCACTAAAATATTATAAATAAAATTTAAAAAGCGAATTTCTTAGATAAAGCCGGTTTTTGTGAAAGAATCACGTCCTACGTAGTTCAAACAGGGCGCCCAATCACGTGACTTTTGTATCGATAGTATTTACTAACAATGGCCGACAGCTTTCAAGAAAAAAGGTGAGTTTTGCATTTTTCTTCGTCTATAGGTTTTCTTGCAATCCGACTTATCGACCATGGTCTGGTCCACACATTTCCGGTCATTTTGGTACCAAAGGCTCAACGCCACATGCCATAGTTTCTTTGGAATGCTTGTCACAAGTTTCGAATTGAGGGGAAAGATTCTTAAATTTTCGGGATACGGTTTACTAACGAAGCTTATTTTGGCATCTAACTCGAAAACGGTTTTATGTCCTGTGACTTCAGATGTAGAAACACATTCTACAAGATTCAGTTTGCCCAAAAATGTGTGTTTTTCATAAAAAATCAAATAGTTGCGTGATAGAAAGGATGATGTACAAGAAGAGTAGCGTATTTTAACGAAATAATGGAGATAGAGTATACTAATCAAAATGGATAGAGTATTTTAATGATGGCAATATGTCTAAAACGAGCCAGTTTGCATGGTATATATATACTTTGGAGTGGAGCAAACGGTTAAAGCAGTTAAACTTGACTTCTATCTAAAGTGTAACTTAGCTTGGCTTCTATCTACTATGCAAGAAGGACCAAGCCTGTGAAACGAAAAATTCACCTTTGGAAGAAGGCTGATCTTGACTCGCTCAGGTCTGAATGTAGTAGATACCAGGAAGATTTTGTGCGAAAGTACACCAATGCCAGCGATATCAACACCATGTGGGATGACATTAAGAACTCACTTCTTGATAAAACCATGGATAAATAGAGAGGTGAAACAGCTCAGTCGAAGAAAGAAGAGAGCTTTTGCAAAGGCTAGAAAGACTAAAAGTGCCATGGACATCAAACGCTATAAACATCTGAAGAAATTATCAAGAGATTCTTGTAAATCTGCCTATAATGAATACCTATCGAATATAATTTGTCCAGAAACATCTTCCAACCCAAAAAGATTATACAGTTACATTAAAGACCTGAGCGAGTCAAGATCAGCCTTCTTCCAAAGGTGAATTTTTCGTTTAACAGGCTTGGTCCTTCTTGCATAGTAGATAGAAGCCAAGCTAAGTTACACTTTAGATAGAAGTCAAGTTTAACTGCTTTAACCGTTTGCTCCACTCCAAAGTATATATATATAGTCAAACAACTAGGTCTGACGTGTCAAAGGTCAGCCGAGTCCATTTTTAGGGATAACAGCATTCCGCATGTTCTCGGACCATTTTTAAACAGTCGAGTTTAGTATATTAGATACAAATGAAGATAGAATTGTTGTCAGCAGTTTAGCGCAGTAGGCAAAGTGTAGGTACGCAAAGTGCATTGTGATAATAGTATTTTTGTTCAGCGTGGGTTCGAATCCCGCGTCAACCTCAAACTTCTTTTTGATTTAGAATGAGTAGTAAAGCATTATCTTATTTCATACTGTATTATACTGACTATTTATGCACATGTTCGTCAATGTTGGGGAAGGGGTGCATTAGTTTGAGTTCGAGTCCTATATTAGCCATATTTTCAAAAATAAAGGGATGATAAAATACAAATATCAATACAAGTTTTAGTTGTTTTCTTCAGGGGGCTGTCCGCATTACTTTAATGAAATGTAATTATAGAATCCTTAATATTGTTCTAGCCCAAAAAATATTTTAGGTTGAAGCAAGACTCGAACCCGCGCTTGATAAAATGTTTCTCTATCATGCTTCCTTTTAGCCCTACGTCTTATCCACTACGCTATGTTTCCGATAACTAGTTCGTTTATTGCTTGTACAAATAACTAAAACTTTTCATTTAAAAATTGCCACGAGGATATCCGAAATGCTGATCTCCCTTATAAATGGACTCGGCGACCCCGTGACACGTCTAACCCAGTTGTTTGACTATACCATGCAAACTGGCTCGTTTTGGACATACTGCCATCATTAAAATACTCTATCCATTTTGATTAGTATACTCTATCTCCATTATTTCGTTAAAATACACTACTCTTCTTGTACATCATCCTTTCTATCACGCAAATATTTTGATTTTTTATGAAAAACACACATTTTTGGGCAAACTGAATCTTGTAGAATGTGTTTCTACATCTGAAGTCACAGGACATAAAACCATTTTCGAGTTAGATGCCAAAATAAGCTTCGTTAGTAAACCGTATCCCGAAAATTTAAGAATCTTTCCCCTCAATTCGAAACTTGTGACAAGCATTCCAAAGAAACTATGGCATGTGGCGTTGAGCCTTTGGTACCAAAATGACCGGAAATGTGTGGACCAGACCATGGTCGATAAGTCGGATTGCAAGAATACCTATAGACGAAGAAAAATGCAAAACTCACATTTTTTCTTGAAAGCTGTCGGCCATTGATAGTAAATACTATCGATACAAAAGTCACGTGATTGGTCTCCCTGTCAAATGGGACCCCAAACAACCGTTTTATGCAGGTTTCTCAAAAACACAATGCGGCTTTAAGTTTTATGTCCTATTCGTAGTTTACAGCATACACTGTTTTCATAGGTAGGTTGCATTTTGTTACATCCGATTTCATTTCAATTTCTCAGAATATAAGCATGAAATTGTCATGGTAGTACAGTTTTAGTATAAATTATAGATAACTTAATAGATAAAATGAATTTTTGTTGAAAAAAATTATTTTTGGTAAAAATACAACAAAAATTGAAAATGAGAAAAAATGGATTTTTTTAGATAAAATGATCTATATCTTTTTTAAAAGTTCCGGGACCCTGTGTTTTTATTTGCTATTTCACTAAAACTTTATGTTTGCAAGGCTAAAAACAACAAACAAAAATTTGGTAATTAGTTTGCTACAATTTGTAGGGCAATTTTCACTGTGCCTTATTCTCCCATTATAAAAAAGTGGGTGGGGTAAATTTTACTTCTTTCCGGTGAAATCAAACATTTTTATTTTGGATCTTGAAAAAACAGTATTTTCAGGGTTTATTCTTACTATGGTAATATAAATTAGGATACTTTTTGTACAAATAGATTGTTTAAATAAAGATTGAAAAACCGTAGTACAAAAATGTAGGAGTTTTTATGAAGCTTCAATTTTAGTGGGGTAGCCTTGAACAATCTCAAATTGTGCAAAAGAAAGGTCCGGTACCCCCACTTTTTTCACCAGTTTTGTCAAAGAAACTAATTTTACTGTCTGTATGCGAAGTTTGAAGAATTTTGTAATTACTTTCCAAAGGTGTACCTACCCCCTTAATTATTAGGTGTTGAGGACAGGTGATTGCTTCAAGCAAGGTGACAATAAAATAAAAAGCTCATTAAGGACCTTTCTGTTTTACTGTCACTTTGCTTTAAGCTGTCATCTGTCTTTTATACAATCAATTAGCCTTCTTTTAAGTGGTCGTAATAGCGAGATATTACTGTATCTGCTAAAACTATTCACCTTGTCACGCCGTTTACTTTGATATATGAGCTTTAACTCATTGGACCCTAGCGAGGAGTATATTCGTCATATTTATTTTACAATCAGAGTATGTATTAAGAGTACATTTGTCCTAAGCAAACATTGTAGATCAGGGTCACATGGCTCCTAAACAAGCTGATCAGGGTCTTCACTGTTTGTCATAACCTGTATAGTCAAAAAAGAAAATTAAAGTTCCATAGCTTCCATGCCGTTAAAAGTCGAAGAACTCTTAGAACTCTTAAGACCAATGTTAGATTATTATCTTTTTTAACACCATGCACCTGTTTAAAATATACTCATTACATTTGCAAACAGTGTATATCAGACCATAGGGTTTCCTATAGAAGTCCTCTGTTCAATGTCTACGCTGTTTGCTAATTAAGAGCAGTATTTATTCAACTACCCAGAATTTAAAGTAGACTGGTTCATGTTTTGTTAACGAAAATCATCCACAAGGGAACCATTTTAACCCACAAGAGGTTACTGTTGAAAGAGTTAAGACTATTGTCTTACGTCGAGTTACACAAAATTTGGTCTTGTTCTCAACTGCATGCGAATACCAGATATTTCACAATTTACAAGTTAATAGTTAAACGATATTAGAATAACGAAAAACATAATAAAACGATAATAAAACGATAATAAAACACACACAGCAGCTGTAAATCAGGCGACATGGCAGCAATTAATCGATTAATACCAGTTTTATATCCTGCTCAAGAGCATAATATGTTATATCATCATAGTACTACTCAAAGATTGCTAAGTTTCAAAGGAAAAACCTCCACAGGAATCAATGCATCGACCCTATAACTCTCTAATTTTATAACTTTCCACAGCTTTGTTCAATTTCAACAAAAATGTAGCTAGAGGTCCGTTCTACAGGTTCATATTAGCCCAGGGCATAAGGTCCATATTTTGCCAAAATACTTCAAATTATGATGCAAGCAAGGGACTTTCCACAATTAGTGTTTAGACATATCTTATCCTAAAAAACCCGTTAGCCACTTCAATTTCCCTGGCAGATTCAAAATGGCGGCCATTTTCAAAATGGCTGCCATTTCCACATTGTATAAGTTATGTCGTTATTGCAAGTCTAATGTAAAGTATAAAACTCACGCAAAACTAACACTAATGTGATGTCAAATATGAATCATCAATTGCTGATTGCGGAATATTGTTAATTATTCAAGATGGCCGCCAAGAATTCAAAATGGCGGCCAAATTCACTATTTTTTCATTGTAATAAGAACACATGTATTTCTGAAGGATTATCAAACTTCATTTCCACGGATTGTGTGTTTACTTTTCTGTTCTAATACTATGTAAAGATATTAAAGTCTATACATTTGTTTTATGCATTATTTCCGATATAATTTCAACGTTCAAAATACCTAATAACACTGAAGATTCGTCATTTTGTAACATTGCTTTATAATCTAGAATAGACTTGTCGGCTTTTAGGGAAATAACATTCCTATAGGAATTTTGGGGACAAGTTGACATACCTCCTTTTGCTATAATGTATGTGTGCTTAATCCATTTCTATTGTCTTTCACTCTCTTGGACCACGAGGCGCCCAAAAATGGTAAAAACCAAAATGGCCGCCATAACACTTATTTTTGTTATTATTTCTGATCTTTCGGGGATCAACTACACATAGTAATTACTTTTCGTAAACCACATTGCTGATTACAACCATACTTTATAGAAATATTCTTTTGGGTAATTTCTTTCAAATAATCGATTCAATAATAAAACTCTGATTGCCATGACAACCAAGTTGAAAGACTGGGGAAATCTTTGAAATATGTTCTTGTAAAAACACAAGACACAGAGGTTAGATATTTGAATTATTGTATTGCCTAGCAGATCTAAAGTTTATTCATATCATATTTCTGCATCTAAATTGTAATGGGGTAACAATACGCTGAAAGCCATATTGCAATATATTGCAATATGGAGACACTGTATTGTAATATATAGCAATAAAAGAAGGTCCTTCAAACTTTGTGTTACTTTGAAATTTTCTTGAAATCTACATTTACGAATTTTGTCTATAATACATCAATTTCTTGCGGATATGATAATTTATCACTACAAACATTCCATAGAATTTGTAATTACTATTGTGATGCATTGAAGAGACAAATATAGTTTTATACTTTAATGTGTCAATATTAATGTTGGTCTGATATTATGCGAAAATTTCGTAACAGAGTTATTAAATTTAGTGTGGTTTGTCGATGAATACTATATTCATATATACAGTATATAGTTGTTAAATTAACAACTTAGTTATAGCGAAGTGTAAAATACTTTAGTTTGTTTTGAATTTTACATTAATAAAGCAAGTTATATGTTAATGTATGCTTTAATCTTACAATAGAAGTAGGTGAAACACATCTCAATTTTATTCACACTATTCAACATTAAGTGTTGTTGGCCTAAAACATAAGTAAAATTTGAATAAGCTAGTGCGAAATTTAAAAGCGGTTTGTCACTTTTTCTAAATCACATGATATAAAATTATGATTAAATTCTGTAGCAAATACTTCGTGTGCCTATGAGTGTCAAACATTGATGCCCTTTTCCCACAACGAAGAGGAGTGTTGTTGTCGATGAATAATGCATCCAACTAAAAGAATTTTCGAATGACCCTCGTAAGTAAATTGGCACTACTTTGGGATCGACAGCTTTACATAGACTTATCGCATATAGGAAAACATGCTTCACAAAAATCGCAAAACCCAAAGCTCAAATATTTGATGTGAAGCAACGCAAAGTAGACCTCTACACAGTTTGTTAAAAGCATTGTAGTCCGGGATGTATTAAATGATCCCACCAATAGGTCACTAACGCCAATTTTTTTTTATCTAAACCTTATAGCCAATGACTTCAATTTTTAGTGTAGAGGTTTCATCTAGAAGACCTCTATTAACTTTGTTAAATTCATAGCACTGCGATCTAAGTCTTCTTGGAAAGGATTGCCGATCTCATTGATGGTTGATGTCAACCTTGTCACTTTCTAAAGCAGTGATGTAAGCGCACTCTTTGCTTGCTCATGGTGACTCGCGCTACCATAGACGTGTTTGACGATAGATTCTTCATCGTATTCTGTACATAATCGACTGACATCAGGTCCTGTAATAATTCAGCGTCTTACAGCTGAATGTCCTCTATGATGAAAATTGCACCCGTTACCTTTGATAATTGCATTCGCCTGTTTGTAGGTTTGGTATATGGCTAAGGTTAAGAATTGTCTTAGTAAGGATGTTGTGGTCTTAGTGTTACCAATAATTCCACCTCCCTATTCTTCTGTTTATTTAGCAATTCTTGGCTCTTGACTGGATCAACCTGGTTGAATCAATGCTTAGGTATCATCGTTACTACGTTTCCATTTTAAATATTCATCCAACACTTCTGTTGATAGCTGGTGAATTTCATTCACATATAGTTTTCCTTTTTGAGTATGGTTTGTACGATCAAACTGCTTAATCAAGAGGACCGTAAACCCCCTATATCGCTCACCAGTGTCATGGATTTTTACACAAGAGCCTCTGGACGGGGACAATTCTAACACTAGGGCTTTGATTTTAACCAACCTGATAGAGGTATTCTACCCCATTCTGGACAAGATATACTTATAGGATGTGTCACATTATGGTAAGGACTCTTCTTTAAAAAAAAAAAAGCTTTTTCATCAGTAATATGTTGACATGACAGCTACTATTAAAACAAACTTGAAAGAAATCTACACCGCTGACTCTCTACAACAATACCCAGCGGGAGACAAATATGTTGTGTGTTAGACCGAATTATTATGGGCAACAGTTGTAATCATTGTTGTAAGGAGAGACTCGTTGTAAAGGGGGACTATGTAGGGAGACTTCAAAGCTATATGTCTTGACATTAATTACTTTTAGGTATTCAAATACAAGTATATGTAAAACCATAAAACTATAGATACCAAATTCTAAAACAAGGGCTATGATTTTAACAAAGTTGATAGAGGTCGTCAAGGCGATACTCTACACTAAAAACCGAGGCTCTCAGGCTTTTGATAAGATTTTTTATAAAATGTCCTATTTAAATATATCTAAAGCTAATGACCCATGGGCGGGTGATCTATTATTTCCGGGCTATAATGCTTTTAACAACTGGGTTGAGGTCTACAACGTTATACTTCACATCAAATATCTTAATTTAGGCTTTGTGACTTTTTGAAAACATTTTTCCTATATATACGATACGTCTAAGTAAGGCTATTAATCCCCGCGCATGGTCAATCTACTTATATTGCAATACAGTTTCTCCGTATTGCAATATGGTTTTCAGTGTATTTTACACCACAGCAATTTAGATGAAGAAATATGATATAAACAAACTTGACTGACGTCTGCTAGGTATTACTATCCTTCAAATATCTACGTTCTGGGCATTGTGTGTGGTTTTTTAAATTATGCAGATTTTTACTGTTGTCGCCATGGCAATCAGAGTTCTTTAAGGAACCAATATGTTGAAAGAGATTGGTCCAAAGAATATTCATGTTCAGTTTCGTTGTAATCAGTCATGTGGTTTCGGAGAAGCAGATGTAATAAGTGTGCTTGATCCCCGAAAGATCTGATATACTAACGAAAATAAGTGTTTTGGGGGCCATTTTATTGTTTTTGTTTACCATATTTTGGCGTTCAACTTCATGGGAGAAGGCACCAGACAACAGATATAGACATAGCACACCTTAATTATGGCAAAACGGTGGTCTGTCAACTTTCCTCAAAAAATGCCATTACCAAAAAGTCCGACAAGACTTGGATAAAAATGAAAATGAAATCATGCGAAGGAATTTCGTTAGTATATTCGTGTTATTAGGTAGTTTGGACGTGGAAATCTTATTGGAAATAATGCATAAAACAAATGTATAGACTTTGATAACTTTAAATAGTAACATAAGAAAAGAAAAGTTTACACACGGCCCGTGGAAAATTGTTTAATAATCCTTCAAATTTACATGTAGTTAAAGTACAATTGAAAATAGTGAAAAATGGCCGCCATTTTGAATTTTTGGCGACCATTTTGAATAATTAGCAGTATTTCGTAATCCACAATTGATGATTTACATTTTACATCTCATACTTGTTATTTTTATGTGAATCTTTTAACTGCCATGGAAATAACCTTTACGACATAACTAATACAACATTTAAATGGCGGCCATTTTGAAAATGGCCGCCATCTTGAATCTGCCAGGGATATTTAAGTGGCTAACGGCTTTTTTCGGTAGACAATGGTCATGTTAGTAAACCTGCAAAGTGGTTTGCTTGCATCATGAAGTGAAGTATTTTTCGACTTATGCCCCGGGCTATATGTGACTGACACATGCAATTGTCATATGCAGGTGCACTGGTAAATAAATAACTTCAAAAATTAAAAATTGTGTTTTTGAGTTAATGAGCTTGCTTAATATTTCAATAATGGGTACAATTGGACATTGAAAGGTAAGACATTGTTGTTACCGACGAATAACAACTCTAAGATCATAAAAATGTAGAATTTTATGGATTTAAAAATGTTGGTGAAATCTAAGAAATTTCACATTTTGATAATTTCCTCGGTTTTTGCCTACATGACCAAAACAAGTGTAAAAGTTATCAGAATCCGTAGAGTAAACCCTTGGTAATAATGTCTCTAAACTAAGTAGGTATCGAACAAACATGTTAGACGTTATGCGGTGAGAAAGTGATAGGGTCAATACATTGGTACCTATGGAGGTTATACCCTTGGTGCTTGGCAAATTTTGAGTAGTATATGAATCATGGTCTTAGATATGGAGTTATTGCATTATATTTACATTCACCCTGTAAAGTCTCTATGTAATCGTATTAAAAATATGCAGGTCAATTCTCGATGAACCTACACATAGAAACTGGTTCCAGCCAGTTAGAAAGAGGGCGGAGTCTCCGCTGCAAAGAAAATCTTCCATACGGCGGAGAGATACCGACCAAGTTAGGATCTACTTTTAGATTATCCGTTTGGGTATCTCGAAACCCCTAGTTAAAGTCGGAGAGAGTTAAATTAAAGTCAAATTGCGATAAAAAAAAATGCCTTTTTTAAGGGAGATTATCATATTACGCTCCGTCATTAAAGCTGTACGCTTTCTCTCCCTTTGAGTGAGTCATTTGTGTTCTACTTATAGATTTGACATGTTGTCTTCGAACTACGGTTTGAAATTGACAATTTCAAACAATTTGTTCACCAGAATTACATAGGAAAGTCGCTCAAACATAAAGCAAAATAATGTATTCACACTTTCTAAATTGGGAACGTTATGTTCCGTTCTGACATATTTAAACTATCCTATGTGTAATTGTTTGTGTATCGGCCGGCCCGAAATTGTTCTAGTTAACATAATTATGCTTCGGATAGCGGTCAAGTGTGTGTACATGTATACGCTATGTAGTCGCATTTCAGCGTTGCTATTCGCGTTGCTATGTGTAAAGCGTGTATAAAAACTTGCGCCACCTAATTGTTTAAAATATGCTTTGATAATGATATTCAGATTGAAATTTTTGTTTTAGTTTCTTACGAGCGTTCGTAAAGCACAGCGAGAAGGTTTACTGGGTAAAACCCTGAAATTATCATGCAAATACAGTACATGTAGTAAGGACTACTTTTGACACCATATTTAGAAACTGGAATGGCTATTACATCGATATTACATCTATCAAACCTATTTGGCCGGTATATGATATATTCATATACATGAAAACAAATCTGGTCAAACTACACATTAAATGGATAAGACAGAAAATAAAAATATAAATATAAGGAATAAACAACATATTTTTGCCGCTCATGACGGTATGACTACATTAGCTTCGGGGGGTAAGTTTAAAGTAAACGCCCATCGGGCGTTTACTAAACTTACCCCCTGCGAAGCTAATGTAGTCATACCGTCATGAACGTAAAAAAGATGTTGTTTATTCCTATAGTAAACAATACAGACCCAGATCAGTCAACGCGCTCACTAGCATCTACAGTATTATGTTAACAACTCATCAGATATTGACCAGAGCCTGGTGATGGCGGCTAGACTTCATCAAGGCCACTGTTTTGCAATGAAATAATCTGGTTTTCTCAAGTTTTGGCTCATATCTATTTTTAGCTCAGGATGTTTCAAAAATTATGAAATGGAACGAAAAATCAGGACATTTTTGCTAAACTCTTAAGCATGATAGCGGCGGATATACACCAGAGTGATTGTCTCTGCAAACAGTTTTGATCCAGATGCGATGCACGTAACAGGGCGTCTCATCAGTATCGAAACTGTTTGACACTCTGACCCTTTTTTGAAAATAAATTAAAGTATGTGTTGCAGACGAAATATTTACCCTGCATGCAAAGGGTTAATACATTCTTATAGCATGCATACCTTCCAGCTTGCTTTGAACATTAGCACGCGATGTAATTGCGGCTTAAAAATTCCTGCGCAAATCAGATGAATGAAATGCTCGGATCGATTCATAGCTTCTAAAAAGCGGACATTTCGAAAACTAAAATCTTAATTTCTATATTAAACCCATTTGTGTCGAGATGATTCTAATGAACAAGCTTTAAGGTTTAGTGCTTATAATTGAGAAAATGTTGAATTTGGTTATTTCCTCTTATCTGGAACCCTGACGATTTCAGGCTCATCTCAAACGCTTTATTACCATGAAGCGGGGTCTTCTTTTGAGTGGTCTAAAACAGTATGCCGTTTAGTAGTTTGTATTGTCGGATTCGATTTCGCTACCAAATATTTCAGACATCGAACTGACTTTTGATACATTACATGTAGGATGCAATAACAACGTCTTTCTTTTTCTCCCTTATAGCTTGCCTCTCTAGGTGGATTCATACTTGTCTTTGGGTTCTTTGCTTTTAACGGCTCTTCCCAGGGATCTATATCAGCGGAAGGAGATGGTGCTGCTGTTGCCATTGCCGTAAAGAACACCGTGCTTGCCGCAAGTGGCGGCGCGTTTACGACTTTGCTCATGAATAAAACGAAATATTTTGGTGACAAAAAATGGAGTTACTTGACGACACTCAATGGCTGCCTCACTGGAATGGTATTTATCATTTAATTCTTTCATAAACTACATTTCTACATTTTTGATACCATTTCGACAGAAAAGCGGAAATAGTTTGCCTTTCTTCACATTAATATGTTTTTTTAAACCGGAGAAACAAATTTTCAAATTTGCCGTCTTTTTCCTCAAATTTGTAAACTGGAGTAGATTACAAGTTTCCTTCTTTAATACAAAAAGTCATGTAAATCCTTTAGGAGATTTCTGCCTTAGATTTCTCCCGCATTAAGCAAATAATCGTCGATAGAAAATAAGTACTTCTTGAAAGAGTTTAGAGTTCATTCGACAAAAAATTAACGTGGCATATGATATTTTCTTGTAGGTGGCAATTTGTGCCGGATGCAACCAGTTTTATTCCTACACAGCGTTAGTTACCGGTATTCTAGGCGGGCTGATGTACATGTTCTTTGCTTGGCTGGTTCTCAAATTGAAAGTTGATGATCCTTTGGATGCTACAGCTGGTAAATTTTTCTGTTTTCAGATCTCGTTCAAATTAGAATTAAAACGTTACCTATTGTGCTGCTCAGCTCAAATTGGCTTACATTTGTAAACAGTTTGAATAATCTAGTTCAGATGCCAAGAAACTTGGCGTATGATCAGGATCCGAACCGTTTGGATGGTGGTGTTTATCAGTTATTTTGATAATGTTACCGGCCATGACAGTTTTCGCACAAAGAAGATTGTACATAAAATGCGATCCACCATTTCAAACTCGACAACTGGGCTTGATACTTGTAGCCAGGTATTGTGGTAAAAATCAATTTTTATTTAGCTCTGTTGTTAGAGTCATGCCAAAATTACATAGTTTTAATTCTCACTTGAGTCACAACTTTTCCTATATGACGCTTTGCGTCCAACAGAAGTTATTGCATGTAAAGTTGTGAAAACGTTGATTAACATACATGTATACAGCTTCTTTATCATTTAAATGAAACAGAAGGCAATAATAAAATGCAGATACTAAAAGGTTTTGAATTTTTTTTCATGTTTATAAAATCAGAGTGCTAAACAGTCTTGGGTCTGATCTGGCCCAAAACTGTTTGCAATGAAAACAAGAGCTTTAGCAGAAACCCGTTTATTGAAGCAAAATAAAATACACATCTGTTCGTATGTCGATTACATATCACAACCGACTGTAAAATGATAAGTAATTATTCAGCTTCTATATATTTAATTTGTATTTGTGACTTCTGAATTTCAGTGCATTTCGGAGGCGGTATTCTCGGAGTTCTAACCGTCCCATTCTTTTCCGTTGACCAAGGGATACTGTATCAGCGAGATATTCGATCTGCTTATGTAAGTGGTTTGTCTTGTTAACCCATTACCCTATATAAACGCCTTAATCTACTCTTCCTCCATTGAAGATGTTAACTCCACAGTATCCAGTCATAAGATAGATTCAATAATTGAGCAGATGGTACGTTATACATTGGAGAATCTGTTATTCTTTCCCGTTTAAACGCAAACGTACGCAAACGCACGCAAACGCAAAGCACTAAAACGTAGAAAAGAACAACTTTTGGACAATTCTGATAATTCTTGTTTATCTTAGTGGCAAACAGTTTGGAGCCTGATCAGACGCCGGGTTACCCGGCGTCTGATCAGGCTCCAAACTGTTTGCACTGCAAATTATGGTTTTAGCGTAAAAGCGTTTATTGGGAAAGAATAACATATTCTCCACTGTAGCTTATAGCAACCACCTGTCTTCAGCACTGAGAGCAAACTATGATGGAGAATGATAAACAATAAATAAGAAGAATAGTACAACCTGGGTTATCACATACAGAACGCATCTTTACTCGCCCGTAGTTTATAGTAATAGTAATAATAATACATGTAATAATAATAATAATAATAATAATAACAATAATAATAATAATAATAATAATAACAATAACAACAATAATAATAATAATAATAATAATAATAACAATAATAATAATAATAATAATAATAATAATAATAATAACAATGATAATATTGAATAACAATAATAATGATAAAGACTTTATTTCACGAGAGAGCTCATTTGATAAATCAGTCTTCTATGAGTCCCTCAACAGACAGTATATATTATATACAAGTTCAAAACTTGTTGAGGCCTTTGAAAAAGCATTTCATACAAAATATATGATGATTAACAACACTCCATTTATAACATACTCATAGATAACAAGTAATTATCAAGAATAACAGTATCTTAACCATTTGAACCAATCACGCATACATGTATATGAGTTCTCCACAGATAGTGTTCCTGTCTTATGCAAACAGTGAAGACCCAGATGACATAGAACAGTGTTTATATAACGCTAGACGAGACACCATAATTAGTTACTAATGTCAGTTTATGTTATTGTTAAATACATGTACATCTGAGCGGTCAACAGTTTGCACCCGGTGTCTGATCAGGCTCCAAATTGTTTACGATTGGAATAATTGTTAGCATAAACGCGTTTATTGGTAAATCGACGGTATATATTTGCTATGTTATATTTTGCAGTTCCTCGCCTGGCAGCTGGCTGGTCTTGCTGCTATTATTGCCTGGGCCTTCGCCCTTAGCTTCTCCATGTTTTTCATCCTCAAGATGACCAAAGTCTTGCGAGTGTCGTTCGATATGGAACTGAAAGGTAAACTTTATATACCTATCTCGTACTGGTTATAGATAAAACGTACAAAAAACGTATCATGTTTGCAAATATTGGCCAGTTGCAGATGAGATGCATTGACCGTCTGATATCCTTTTTATCTCCAAATTACGTTATTTCAGGTCCATTTTACCATGCGTTGATTTGCGATGGGAATACATTTTTTTTTTTTGTATCCAATATTTTGTCATACTGGTATCCAGTTTAGTTAAAAGCGAGGTTCATTGTGTGTAAATTTTTCAGCCCTAACATTTTGTTGTACTAGTAGTTACATGAACTTACTTACTAAGCCTTAAAGGGCTTTCGATAAGGAGAGTATTTAAAAATAAAGTCTTTATTTCTGCATTAAACCATGGCGTGTCACTACTCATCGTCTCTTCAAGACGGTTCGAATGAGTACATGTAGTAACACTATTATTATATATAATTTGGTGCTGAAATGAGTGAGAAAATGTTGGATTTGTTCAGTTTATTCCTCTTATCTTGAGCCTTGTCACTTTTAGAAAGTGCTTCAAGAGTGTCAACAAATTTAGGCTCAGATGAGACAATAAGTTAGACGGTGTGTCATCTAGACGCAATATGTTTGCAATTATAAAGTTTCCCGTTGTTTAACAGAATGTTACTTTATAGTGGATACTATGTTATTCTCTCCCTGTAAACGCGTTTACTCTAAAACAATGATGCCCATTGCAAGTACAAACGTACATTGTAGTTTAAAGACAGATTAGATACCTGGTAACCCGGCGCGTCTGATCAGGCTCAAAGCTGTTTGCCACTCAAATCAAATATGTTTCGTCAATGTTTTCACAAACTTGTCATTTTCTCAATTTCACGGGTCCACGTTGTCTAATGGGCTAGTGAGTAGAACGTTACCGGGTAGCAGTGGGTGTTTACTGAATATATTTGAGCCGTGTCATGATAAATCCTGCCTTATTGTATTGCAAACAGTGTATATCAACACCAGTCGCCACGTCAAGACGCGGCGGCTGGTGTTGATCTACACTGTTTTATACTCAAATACCTCTGAAACATTTTATCTAGCTATATTATAATTGTATGCGGTATTTGGCAGTGTAGAACAAACTCAGATACAGAGCATGGAGTGACGACGATGTTGGGTGTACAATATTGCAATGCAATAAGGATGGTTTTGTCATGGCATTAAACTCATTTGTTTACATGTACATTTATAGGGCTTGACATTCCAAAGCACGGGGAACCAGCGTATCCAGTAGAAGCGTACGGCCATGGCTGGGGAGAGAAGGGAGACACTCTATTCGGGTTAATACAGCAGTCCGTTAAGACTGGAACACAGATCGTTACCGAAGAGGGTACGTACAGAACAAATTCTATTGAGCAACACATAAACTCTTTCAACACGTAGTAACTTTTTTGGGTTATTAAGTTCCTTGTGGATCTTTTTAGTTACCAAAACATGAAACAGTCTTCTTGGAATTGTGGATAGTTTAAAAAATACTTCCCTAAACTATCAAACTGTATAGAACCAGATCAGAGTACTCCTACAGGAGCCCTCTGATCTGGATCTAAACTGTTTGAAACTGTAATGAGTATATTTTAGATAGGTATATTGTGTTGAAAGATGAAGGTAATAAAGAATGGGGAGCTCAAAGTGGTGGCTGCCGCATACAGGGACTGGCACTCGTATGTAATTCATATAAACTGCGTAGTCTTCAATATAAAAACTGGTAATTTTATACCTGATATAACACAGGTGCCAGTTCTTATTTTCCTTAAAGATACATGTATGTATACAAAACTGCAAACAACAAAGGGTCGTGTATTTTGTAAGACAAATACCATAGCTTCCGTGACATAATGACTGTACATCTACCATTTTGCCTGAAGCAAAGGTGGGTGGTGAAAATACGGATACGTTACTTCAGTCCACATCTTTGCTTCATAAACTCATTCTAGAATAACAAAAATGCATTGTATCAATTATTCGGTACCCTTGTATTACATCAAAAGCACAACCAGTGAAAGTCCTTTGGCAAAATGCTTTTTGAGGGAAACAACGTTGGCGTTATTTCTCAATGGACTTTCAACTACACCACGCAAGCATTTCAAACTATTAGATGTTCTAGTTACCTGCAGGACAACTGTAATGTAGAACGTCTTTGCAGAAAGCTTTTACAACAACTTAAGATGTTTGGCTTCTTTCGTGTTAAGATTATTGACGCCATATTATTAGTCTAAGCTGTAGACCACTTTTATTTGCGGAGAAAGCACCATACAATTTATGACATATTTCCTCAGGAGTTCGGAAACATACATGTACGTCTGACGCAAATTTAGGTAGTGATAAAGGGAGAAAATTTAGGTTAAAATTGTCGGCCCTTGGAATTTAAAGCTACAAATGTCATTCTCATTGGGCTTTTACTTCATGTATTAGAGATTTAAAATTAGTAGTTTGTTAACAATTATCAATGTAGTTTCCCTTGATTTAAAATGTTTTAGGATAGTTTCAGATTCATTGAAATCCAAAATGGCAGCCAAAATGGCTATTTTAGTAACATTTAAGCTTTTCGAACAATTAAAATACTTTTATTGACTTCAATTGATACTCATTAGGAACCATTTTAGTTGATTCGTATTGAACATTAACTTAGAAATCATACTGGCTTTTATATGGAAATATATATGTATGTATTTAAGGAAAGTTTCAGACTCCTTGAAATCCAATATGGTCGCCAAATGGCTATTTTTAGTAACAGTGAAGCTGTCGAGTAATTCAACTACTTTTATTGACTGTAATTAATACTCATATAAACAATTGTATTTGATTCTTTTTGAACATTAACTGAGAAAGCCGTAGAATAAACTTCTTGAAACCATCCCTCATTATCATCATCATCTCATCCCATTCATAGGAGCTATATTACATATTCTGTGCCGCAGTGCCACAAAGCCTAACTCATCCATTTTATCTTTTTGCAGAAGTGGATGTACAAGTTGCACACAGCGATAGTTCACAAGGGATGGAGACAGCCGAGTTACATCATGCACAGAATGGACGAAATGGGCATGTGAACAATGCTTACACTGTTACAGACTTACCGCAGAATCCAGCCACAAATCGCACTAACGAGAGATTATAAACAAACATATTCATGTTATTTCAATAGATTACATTTTAAACTCAGGATGAAAATAAAGCAGAAAGCTGCTGCAGCAGCTTTCTGCTTTATTTTCATTCTGATTTCAGCAGCCACATGCCTGTAACAAAACAGGCATTTTGTTTTCATATGGTTGTGAATATGCATAATTTCTAACTTGCTTGTACATAATCATTTTATTCATTTCGAAGGTATAATGGGTTGAGAATTGCAAACACTGTAGACCAAGATCTCTCACCGTGTTTTCATTGTCTATAGATAATCAGAGTCTCAAAGAGAAGCATATCCTAAAACACGAGGACCTCGTTCTTTCTTCTGATTCAAGCAGAATCATGTTCTAACCACTTTCTATAATGTCGAAACCATTCTATATGTTCGGATACCCAACATTTCGGACAGAGGGTCGAGCCTAGAAGACGACCATTCAAATATATTCCAATAAGCAAAACAGAAACTCTAAAACTGATTTTGCTTTTCATTTCTAACATATATTAACCTTTTCACCGCCTAAGGCGACTTTACAAACAGTTTTGATCCTAATCAGACGCTGCGTTACACGGCGTCTGATTAGGATCCAAACTCTTCGACAGTCGCATAAATATTTCCTCAGTAAAACACCTAAAAGGTTGAATTTCACATAACATTTAAGATGATAAACATGAAGAATCGATATTTTGTATGCGATATGGTTAAACCTGACTGTTGGAGTTGGAGGTGTGATGGTTAATATGTTTTGTATTTTGATTTCAGAACGGTGGTGCGTTGTTGGTAAAGAGTTGTTGAAATGTGTTTGCGCTACGTTATGATGTACATAAAAGTCTGTGACATTGACAATAGTTAAATAGACTGTGGAGAAGGTGTTATGCTATCCCCTTTAAACGAAAACTAACTGCAAACTCCAACACAAACAATGAAATGTATAAATTAACAGCTGAACGTTTTCAAGGCTTAATTTTATATCTGAGTGGCAAATAGTTTTGTGCCTGATCAGACACTGGATAACCCGGCGTCCGATCCGGCTCCAGACTGTTTGCAATAGAAGTAATTGTTACAACATAAACGCGTTTATTTGGAAGGAATAACGTCTTCTCCACTGTACGTTAAATTCAAGTTTAATTTTAAATACATGTATGTAGAATTGTCGCTTGTACACTTAACCATCTGCAATGAATATCAAGAGTGAATGTGTCTGTATTTTCTTTCAGCAAACCGCATTAAAGATTATTGAACAATTTGGATCCTAATGAAACGCCGAGTAATTGTGTGTCTCATCTTGATCCAAACTTTGCAAATCAATCTGTTTGTAACTGTTTCCCATGCAGAGCCCCAAAGCCGATAGAAGCTTAATATGACAGTCAGCATAATACCATGGAGAAGACGTTATTCTTTCTCGATAAACGCGTTTACTCTGAAACTCCCTTTTGTTTTGTTTTGGTTTCGGAATCAAAGTATGATGGTCCGTTTAATGATTTAGACATACTAAACATGATTCAAACATAACAATAGTATATACATGTAATCGGAAGAAAACCAGGAGTTATAACATTCTGGAAAACCTTATTTAAAGTGCAAACAGTTTGGAGCCATCAAGGGAGGGCTACAAGGGAGATTAGTTGCTTGTGTGTTCTAATTGTGTTACCCTCTGGAAATAAAGTTTATATTACTATTATTATTATTATTATCAGATGCCGGTTAAACTGACATCTGATTAGGCTTTAAACTGTTTGCTACTCAGGTTTTAAAAAATTGTCAACATTTAAAAAGAAATGCTTATTTTCTTCTTTTCATTGCATTAATTAGGTTTGTGTTTCGTTTCGTTTAAACGGGAAAGAAAAACGTTTTCTCCACTGTGCACATGGAACACTGTATGTGCTTGATTAAATAAGGCTCACCCTGAAAATAGTTTTGATCCAGTATAGAAACCGAATATCCCTGCTTCTGATAAGGATCCAAACTGTTTGAAATTCGGTGTTTCTTTCCTTAATACCTGTATAACATAAAAACTACAGTTTTGCAAAAAAATAGTGAACTATATGTTTATATCTTTATTTTCGTACATTGATACATTGTAGATTGTTGAATTTTATATACATGTACATGTTTCGGATACATTGGACAAAACGTTATATTTTCTAGTTAAATTCGTTTACGCTAAAATCCTTAATCACACTCATTGCAAACGGTCATATAGCGAGGATGAGATGAGATGAGATGATGAGTTCAGGAAGATGATTTCGGATTATCTCATCCATTGCGAAGTAGCGCATAAGATCAAAACCACTAACATGTGTTCCTTTTAGTTCTTGGCAGAGGTAATAATCTCGGCCAAATAAACAGAAAACATTCATTATGACAATTCAGCCCCAGAACCACGATGGAGTCACGATGAAGGGTCTCTGTGGGACGCGAAAAGGACATCAAAGTGTTAAACATATGAAAACAATCAGCAATATCAAAATCAATGACATATGTTACCATGCAATAAAGACAACCAAATAAGACTTGATCAGTGTGAAGTTTTCTGTTTTGACACGTACAGTATATGAGACGTTATTCTTTCCGGTTTAAACGCAAACGTATCGCAATAAAATTAGAAAATGACAACCTTTCGGCAATTTTGACTGTTACCCGGCGTCTGAACGGGCTCCAAGCTGTTTGCTATGAAACAAATAGTTTTGGCCTAAAAGCGTTAATGGTAAAGAATAAGGTCTTCTCAAATGTACAATACTTATTATGCAACACCTGTTGCCTCAAAGCCGTCGATTGAAGTAATATTAACTCCTAAACTTCCTTACAGCGGGTACAATGGTCATTTTCAAACAGTTCGGTTCCTGATCAGACGCCGCGTAACGCGACGTCTGAACAGGACCCCACATGTTTGACAACTTTTACTCTTTTACTCTATTATTATAGCCAATTTACCTAAATGTAGATTTGTGAAACGGAAACAGTCGGTACTTGTTTAAAGCAGATGGGGTAATGGCAGTTAAAGGGCTAAACTTAAGTAGCATTATGACTTAACATGTACCGTACAGTCGAACTTTGATATCTCGAACTCGCTTAATTCGAACTACCCGTTTTGTCGACACATGATTTGCATTATTTCGTGCTCGGTTAGGTCAAACGTTGCCGTATTTCAAAGTTAAAACGTAATAACTTTGAAATACGGGTATGTTCGACCTAATCGAGTTCGAGATATCGAAGTTCAACTGTTTTTTGTATTTGTAAACAGAGTGTAAGACGACGATATTCATTGAAGCAACTGTAACTTTCAACAAATACAGCGCCCCCTCTCTACAACGACACCCAATGGGAAACAAAACTTGTGTGCGTTGTTCGGAGGAAGTCGTTATAGGGAGAGAAACTGGCTTACATTTTGCAAACTGCTTGAATCCAGATCAGGCGCCGCGTAACGCGGCGTCTGATCTGGATTCAAGCTGTGTGTTACTCGTCATTACGTTTTTTAGGTTAAAATGTCCGTAAAGTAATTTTGAGAAAAACAGCAGACGAGAATTTTAAGTAGACGCAGCAGTGAATGCGTTTGACATAATTTTCCAGTGTAAGGAACTGTGGCAAGGGTCGTTTTAAGAAGGGAGTCGTTGTTTGGAGGGCCGTTGTAGAGATGGAGCACTGTATTTGCATGCAATTGTAGATACTATCGGAGACAATGTCAACTATTGAAACCTTTTACTGCCAAAGTATCTGTCTGGTTTAGAATCTAACCATTTATCAGACAAACTATCATCTTTTATAATTTGTCACCTGCACTTTTATGTCAGTTTTAAAGTTTTGAAGTTTGAATAAAAAACATTCCCCTTCGCGGCCCCATTGTTGGAAACAATTCGAGTCCTGATCAAACGCCAGAGAATGAAAAGAAGCGCAATAAGCTCTTTTGTTTCGTTTCAATCCTGAAACTTTGTTGTATGTTTTTAAAACCCATGTAACTTATTGAAATAAAATATGTTTTAACCAAACGCCAGGTCCAAACTACATGTATTTGCAAAGTCGACTTCGATTGACTATTGCGTTAAAATGACTAAGTTGATATACATAACATGATACCCGTTTTTGCTTTAACAGTATTAATTAGTTTAGATATTGTGCATTTAAATCTTTCTATCCCTCATGATTGTAATATAACAAAGTGTCTTCTCAATTTAATTAGGTTGACATTTACATAAAGGTCTGTTTGCAAATTTCAGTATAAATGACATTGGCAGTAAAAGAGTTGACCCATTTGCGACCAGTGGATTATTCTATGCTTATATATTGGATTAATCGAAATTTTGTCTAAGGGGTGCCTGGTCTAAATTTTGATTTTCGGTTTGCTTTACATTAAAATTCCTATCGGCAAATAGTGTTTACTCTGATCAGACGCCTCACTTTGCGGAGTCTGATCAGTGTCGACACTGTTTACACATGTCCTATATATGGGATCGTGGACACAAATGGATAAAAACAACTTTTATTGACATTAACTCATTCACTCCTGAAAATTTTAATAGACAATTCCTATTTCAAAATGTCTAGTCCATTATTGACTATTTAGGAGTGTTTTTTCACAAAATATTTCAAAATGACAAACAGTGTAGACCCTGATCAGAGGGCTCCTTAAGGAGCGCTCTGATCAGAGTATACATTGTTTGCGTTGGACAAATGTAACTCTCATGGTACACTATTTGTAAATGACGAGTATACTCGTCGTTAGGGTTGAATGTGTTAATGGAATTATAATTTGTCAGCATAAAGATGGAAATAAAAAAAACAAACAATGAAAATGACTCTTTGATGCCAGATATGGTAAATCATTTTAACTCCTTTGTACATGTACTACTTATTTTACTGTTCCATTTTAGCTCGACCTTTTCGAAAAGTAAAGCTATTGTTGTCACCCTGTCGTCTGCGGCTGCGGCTGCGACTGCGTCTGCATCTGCGTCTGCGTTGGTAAAGTTTTTAGGTCAAGGTTTTTGTATGACCACATATTTCAATAAATATCAAAGGTATCCATTGGAATACTTGTTTAGTATTCAAAGGGCAACGTATTACAACAAGGCAGGTAACATTTGGATTTTATAATTCCAGAGTTATTGCCCTTGTTTTATTTGCTTAAAACTTATAAAGTAAAAATTCTCAATAACTACCAAAGGGTATTAACTTGAAACTTTGATTACTTTTTTAATATATAAAGGGCAACTGATTACAACAAGACAGATAACCATGGAATTTGTCATTCCAGAGTTATTGCCCTTGTTTTGACTAAGAATTTGCAAATGAAATCTTCTTTAGTTAATATCCTTGTTTTGAATAAAAGTTGACTGCCAATTGTATTAAGTCTAAACTTTGAATACTTCTTCACTACCAAAAGAGTAAATTGTTACAACAAGGCACTAACAAACCCTGTGTGTTTTTATTTCCAGATATAGTACCCTTGATTGACGTAGAATTTACTTTTAAAAGGAATGCATGTGCAAATATCCATTCTTTAAATTAGAAATGAGATTTTTTAACTCTTTGCACGCTAGCGGCGGATATACCTACCATAGTGATTACGTCTGCAAACAGATTGGATCCAGATGAGACGCCGCGTGACGCGGCGTCTCATCAGGATCCAAACTGTTTGCTATTCTGACACTGATTTTAAAAGAAATTTTGAAAATTCTAATTTTGGAACGATAACAGACGATACATTGTTGCAAACGAAAACATTACCCAGCATGCAAAGAGTTAAAAACTACATTACCATGATATTATTGAAGGTATGTCGGTTGTTTTTATCCCATGCGCTGCAGTTCAACTAATGAGCTTAGCCGAAATCATCTTCCTGAAATCATCGTTTCAACGCATCATCCCAAATTATCATTTCATCTCATCATCCCTAATCATTCATTGGCGCTATAACATAACATATTCTGTGTCGCAGTGCGATAAAACCCAACTCGTCCATCCATCCATTGCATACATTTTGAAGTCGGACCTGGAGCCCGTCTTACGAAACCTCGTAAGACAAATATTGTCGTAGGGTAAAACTTTAAAATACATCTAATTTCTGATTTTTCCATCTAACTCTGTCTTGTGACATCTTTTTGGAATTGTCTTGAAAAGACGATTCCAAAGAGATATCACTAGAGAGGATTAGATAGAGAAATAAAGACACATTGAGCATTTTAGAATCTGACTTAGGACAATATTTGTCGTACGACGTTGCGTGAGACGGGCTCCAGACTCCGGCTAGTCAGGCTCCATATTCTTTGCCGTTCAGACAAAACTAAACCGCCAGACCTTTTAAAGTAGAAGCCATCTGAACTGGGTCTACTCTGTTTTGCATAGGACAAGTGTACTTTTCATTATCTCATTGTTTGTAAATGACGCATATAGGCGTCACTAGACTTAAATGGGTTGAGCAATGATATACATGTAGCTTTAAATACAATATATATACAGCGCTCCCTTTCTAAAACGACACTCAACGATAGACAAGTATTGTGTGCGTTGTTTGGAGGGAGTCGTTATAGGGAGGGAAATTGGCTTATGTTTGCAAACAGCTTGAATCCGGATTAGACCCCGCGTTACGCGGCGTCAGATCTGGATTCAAGTTGTTTGTCACTAGTCACTAACTCACTGTCTTTTTCTGTCAAAATTTCCAATATGTGACTTTGAGAAAAACAGCAGACGACAATATTAAGCAGACGATATTGCAGCCGTGAAAAGGTGAGACATGATGATCTTGTTTATGTTTAGGGAACAGCGACAATGATCATTGTTAGGAGGGAATTGTCGTTCGGAGGGTCGTTGTACGGTATACCGTTTTGGACATACCATTTTTGTTTGTTAAACTTACAGTGGTGGAGACGTTATTCTTTCCCTATATTCACGCTTACGATTAAACTATTATTTCCATTGCAAACAGTTTGGAGCCATATCAAACGACGGGTTACCCGGCGTCTGATTAGGCTCAAAACTGTTTGCCACTAAGATTAACATAAATAGTCAGAATTTATCAAATTATTGTCCTTTTCTACATATTATGGCTTTGCGTTTGTATTTCGTTTGCGTTTAAACGGGAAAGAATAACGTATTGTCCACTACACAAATGTATATGCGTCACTGGACTTTTCATGGGTTGAGCAATAATATAAAGCTTTAAATCCAATGTACGTATGTTTACTGTTTTGGGCATACCATTTAATTTGATATAACTTAACATTTGATATTTCATGACCTTGATGTACATGTAATATATTATTAGATTAACAATAAACGATCTTTTACAGCATTCTGTTCCTTTTCATTTCATCAATTTCAGCCGAGTGGATTCTTCCATGCTTAAGGTACTTCGCAGGTGCGCTTAGTTTCCATACAAGGTGTTTTGAAACTTTTCATGAAGAATGATAACAGCCTAAGAAACAATGTGTGAAAATATAGGCCAAAATTATGGTGTGGTTTGTCTTTAAGGTCTCTTTTTTCTGACAAAAACCTGGAATTTTGATGATTTTATCCTTCTCAAAAGTAAATAAAGCTAATGACTATAAATCTCGCCCAATAAGTAGTCCACAACATTCATTACAAGAAAAGCTAAAAACATTTTGAATAAAGGTGTTCGGAAAGATGTTATCAGCTATTTAAATTTTGCAAAATGCTAAAAAATTGAATTACAAAAAACTGACTAATTCAATGTATATTTGTTTTCATTTTATTCAAATATATGGTTGATGAAATAGTGAGTCTGAAAATATTAAAAAATATTACAGTCAGGATTTGTTGTAATAACAGATTTTCTTGTGGGATATTTGAAGTTGAGATACAGTTACCTACCTTAAAATTAAAACTCTGTCATTAAACTGCATTATTATTCATTTATGGACTTGCATACAAGGTTAATTATATTGTTTAAACATACTAACAATGGGCAAAATCGATCTTGAAAAGGTTGACGTACTGATAAGCTTCAATGTGTGGCTTTATTTTTTATCAAATCGTATACATGTATACCGATTTTATTGACTTGTAAGTCATTAAACTAAAACGTACATATAAGTGGACATATAATTGGACCGTATATAACATCACTTATTCTAATCAACGAAGACTAAACATAACATTTCCCTTGATCACTGCGTTATGCTAGGTTCACACCAACGGCGCTTTGATGGCGCTTTAAAGCGGCGTGCAAAGCGGCACAAAAGCGTAACAAAGCTTGATTAAAGCGTCAGGGTCGTAATAGATCGTG
This sequence comes from Gari tellinella, assembly GCA_922989275.2. Classification (NCBI taxonomy): domain Eukaryota; kingdom Metazoa; phylum Mollusca; class Bivalvia; order Cardiida; family Psammobiidae; genus Gari; species Gari tellinella. The sequence continues at coordinate 60,103,672 of OV277867.1, forward strand.
GGAAAGCTTGGAGTAAAGCGGGACATTCGGCAAGAGCGCCAAATTTTTTTAGACGGTTTAAAATTTTTAGGCGCTCTGTTACGAATTGATTAAAGCGCATATAGCGTATGAAAGCTCAACATAGCTTAACAAAGCGTAACAAAGCTCAGCACAGCTTGACTCAAAGCGTAGGAAAGCTGAACAGAGCTTGGTTAAAAGCGGGGACCCCAGGCTTCACGGTCTATCACCACTTGACACGCTTCGTTAAGATGTCTCAAGATGTGTTACGATTTGGCATGAAGATCTGATACGAGGTCAGACGCTTCAGAGGCTTTCATCAAGATCTGACACGCTTTGATACGCTTTGTTTCCTTTTCTTGAAGGACTCTCACGCTTTCTCAAGAATTGAGACGCTTTGATCAAGGACTGACACGTTTTGTTAGGCTTTGTTACGCTTGGCAAGCTTCCTCACGCTCTCTCACGCTCTTTCATGCTCTCCTACGATACTCACGCTCTATCTCCATCCCTATAAATGGCGCTGCGACTTTGGGAAATAACTCGTCCCAAAGCGGCAACCAATTCGTATCAGAGCGTATCAGAGCTTATTAGAGCGTAAAAGATCGTGATATTTTTGGAAAAGTAAACAAAAATGACGACGCTTTGCTCGCCGATTTAAAGCGCGGCATTCGCCGTTGGTGTGAACCTAGCATTATGGATTGACAAGTCAATAAATCGGACAAAAAATATTTGGATCGGATGGGTCTCGAACCTATGACCGTTGAATTGCTAATCAATCACTCTACTGACTGCGCTATGAAGGATTATACTAAGTCGTATCAACATTTCCTTTATATAAGTCTATGTCATCAAGACGCATATCCGCTCGCCCGCAAGACCGACTTCCGTATGCGAAAGGCCTTAAATATTGAATAAAAACATTTTATATCTATGGGGTGCCAGGTCTAATTTTTTATACGTTTTGTTTTATATTGAAATTCTGCTCGGCAAAGAGTGTATACTCTGATCAGACGTCGCATCATGCGGCGTCTGATTAAATTTTACACTGTCTGCTATTTCCCATACAAATGTATAATTATGGGAGCGTGGGCACACATGGGATAAAACATGTATGTATAATTCCGACGAATGATATATACGGAATATACGACACTCTTACGAGAACATAAAACAATAATCGTTTTACATATAGTGTCTATTTATAGCAGTTGCAACCATTCCATGTTATGGGTAGGTTAGGATTCAAACCTTTTCTTGATATCTAAAATAAGATTTATAAACCTATATGCCATCGTGGTCGAGATAGCAGAGTAGTGTTTTACTGAGTAAGGTCATAAGTTCGATACCCTGTGGATGCTTTTTATTTGTTCTTGGTTGGGAAAGGTATTTCTATACTACACTTGACGATAACCGCAAGGAACCTATAGTTATTGTTCAGTATTTAAATAATACATAATACTCAATTTATTAATTTTTTGTACAACCACATTGTTCAAACTAAAGATTCTACGATTTACAAAACCACTGCGCCGTTAGTCTAAAAATTCCATGGAAAAGGAGCTTGTAGAAAACGTCTACGGGCCTGTAAGAAGGAGAAGCAGAAACGATTTAAAATCCCATAGGATCTTATCCGAATCCCATATAACATATATGGGGTAACCTTAAAGGTATCTATCCATAAGTTACCTAACACATTGAACCCTAACGACAAGTGTACTCGTCATTTAGAAAGAGTGTACTTTACTGGTCTCACGAAAACAGTAAAACCCCAGATTAGAGGGCTCCTTAAAGAGCTCTCTGATCATGGAAACATTGTTTGTCTTTTTTAATTGTCATACATTAACTAGACTTAATTAGGAACTGGAGTTGCCCATTAAATTTCAGTGCTAATTTAATTAATGTAACTGTTTTTTAGTAGTGAGAGACTGGCCACTTCGGGTAACATTTTACATACATTTAAAACTTTCAATAGTTCAAAAAGTTTAACGTTTAGGTTGTCCATGACACATTTTACATATATTATGTTGAACAATTCAAATAAGCAGTTATTTGAAAAGCTAATGCAATAAAACATAAAAAAATATATATTAAGAAATAAGTCCTATTGGGAATCGAACCAACAGCTTTTACCAACAGCTTTTGCAAGTACCCTTACACGCTACTCTAACTCGATTATTGATTTAATTTCAATACAAAAGGCACACTGTCCTTAGTACATCAAGAAAGGTAAGTAACTTCTGAACGAGTTCATTGTTTGTGACGCATTTTACCTCTACGGATGGACTCGTCCTAAAGGTCAAAGCCCACGGGTCAAAATCCGACCTTACCATAGGCGACTAAAGTCGATTTTGTAAACAGTTTGGGTTCTAACCAGACACCACGTTAGGCGGCGTTTGGTCGGGATTCGAGCAGACTGACACTCGAATTGTTATTGTACTCGTACATCGGTTAATCCTTTCACTACTAACTTGAGTACAGTAGCTATTTGCAAAAAAGCTGGTATCCTGATTAGACATCGCTTTTCGCGGCGTCTGATCAGGTGAGTCAAAATACTTAAAATTTATATAAGACAACACTTGTTCAAAATGTATGACGCCATAGCAGTGAAGCTGTAAACTGCAGTCATAGGCCGTCATTTCATGAATATTATAAATCGTCAAAAAAGTTCTGGTTATAGCAGCCACCCTTGGAGAGTTAGGAAAATTGGAAGAAAGAAAACAAAAATACGATTTTAAAGATGATAGAAATTTAATGAATAAATTCAATAGGTTGACTAGTTCAACCTCAAATTTTCACAGCAGTAGTTAATACATATACTATCACGATAACGAATTGTACATTAGGTTTGAGGGACTTTTGTTTACATTTGGTTTGGCGGATATTTGTTATACTTATAAGTAATAAACAATTGACAAATTTCGTACCAAGACGCGCAACAATGTATGTGCTTTTTAAATGTGATTTGATAATATGCATATCATAATTTTTTGTGTCAATGACGATGGTGTGAAAAGTTAAAGTTGCAAATATACAATTTCTTTACCGTGTTAGTATATATAATATAATATAGTGATATAATGTTCCTCATAAATATATAATATATAATAATTAAGTATACAAACATGTTTCGCCTCGCGGCTTGTCAGTGTAAATAATGTTCCTTTTATATATATATATAAGGAACATTATTTACACTGACAAGCCGCGAGGCGAAACATGTTTGTATACTTAATTATTAAATATTATTAAAACCGTAGCATGTAAAGTCATATTTTCGTTAAACACTAAAATCGAACAAATATATATGTTCGATTTTAGTGTTTAAAACGGAAGCTGTTTCAAAAAATGAAATCCAAATGGATTCCAACTATTTGCAAATAAAAACGATTGTGTGATTGGCAGAGAGTTAAATTATTAAATAAGACTTCTTCCAAAATAGATGTCCCGAAAAGAAGGAGCGAACGTTAGACTAAGATACATGTTTTGATCAGCAGGCGGAAACAAACCACAGTAAGTACATTTTGACATAGTAGTGACGCATCGTAGAAGTTTCTTGAAATTCCAACAAGAAATCGCAGCAATACAGTCCAGATATGAAACGTGTGTTGACGATGTTATAATCAGAAACAAATTCATTGGTGTCAATTTCGCTCTTTCGTCGCGGAGTAACAAAAACACTGCGTTAAATTTGACATTTGACATACCTGATTCGCAGATTATTGAACATATGGTACACATTACCAGTTTGATATACTACAAAAAGTAGTTTATATGAAGTTTATATGAAAGGGACCTTTAAAAGCCCGCCATAGTAACAAGTGCGATAAGTCTGTGTATGTTTAGATATATTATTTGAAGAAGTTATTTCCCTTCAAAGTCGTCAATGTTTATAACTAAACCGAGTGTACAGTGGAGAATCTGTTATTCTTTCCCGTTTAAACGCAAACGTACGCAAACGCACAGCGCTAAAACGTAGGAAAGAACAACTTTTGGACAATTCTGATATTTCATGTTTATCTTGGTGGCAAACAGTTTGGAGCCTGATCAGACGCCGGGTTACCCGGCGTCTGATCTGGCTCCAAACTGTTTGCACTGCAAATAATAGTTTTAGCGTAAACGCGTTTATTGGGAAAGAATAACAGATTCTCCACTGTAATATATACAGTATATATAACGATTGAGTTGTTTTTTCAGGTTGTCGTAACAGTGAGGTTTAATCAGTTGCTGCATAATTACACATTCAAGCCTCTAATACATGTATCCATCTATACAAAATAATACAATAGTTCCACTTTATACAGCCATGGATATGCAACATCGGAAATATTTTCTATATTCTAGCAGATACACATCGCCTTACGCTCAAACTGTTTTAAATGTAGTCCTGTCTTAGAAACTAGAAACGGGCTAATAGGGTAACGGGTTAAAGTATAAAAATATACATGTGTTTGAAAGGCAACATCTTAACCTTACAATATTACCCAGCTAGCTACAAGAGAAACAAGACTGCTCTTATCTAAACCTTAACATTTACTTAAAATTCACAATGTATAGAATGTTTAGCGATATATAATATAATTATGATATTACATAATATAACTTTGTAAAAGCAAGTAATTGATTGAATTACAAAATACAGTAAAGTCTCTTTCCACATAAAATGACTCCAGTTGTTGGTATTTCACACAGGTGGAAGCTGAATGCAAGATACCAGCAATAATGAGAGCTTATTTCAATAGTAGAGTCTTACAATGGGCAACCCACTGTCATACGAGCTCAGTGTACATCGTTTTGGAATTGTTTGTAAGAACAATGGAACAGCACCTGGATGTAAATGTTTCAAGCTTCAAAAACTTCTGATTTTAATACAAACCCGGTTTTTTGGAGTTATACTGAATGGTGATACTGCAGTATCACCATTCAGTATAACTAAAAAGCCCGGGTTTGTTCAAACAGACAAAAAACAATACCATACATTAAACTCTAGAAAATTACAAATTCAAAAATGTTTTTATGAAAGTTCTGACGATTTTTTATTGAACTGAGTGGCAAACAGTTTGAAGCCTGGTCAGACGCCGGGTTACCTGGATTTTAATCTGACTCAAAACTATTTACATGGACAATAAGATGCTTTTCACATAAAATTCTTCTTCACTGTAATTATAGTTTTTATTACATGTAGTATGGAAGAAACAAACAAAATTAACAGCTGATTGAAACACAGCATCCTGAACGTCTTACAACTTTGTTCATATACTAACAGCACGGATTTAACCAAAAATACACCCTTTTACGCATCTTTAATTATTTCAACATTGAGGAAAACAGTCCCTACCTAGTAGTCCCTCGAACACAAAATCAAAAGGCATTGCTACCATTTTCCCAAGTATTATATGTACCCATCAACTCAATCTTTTAAACACAAGGCCGTCTAAAAACATCACGACGAAGTTATAAACTACGCGGTGCTTAGACACGAAGTTGGTTCTCACGAAGTTGGTTCTCATGTACCCAATAAGATGATGATTATGATTTCGTAGATGGATTTACGTCAATTTAAAGCCTATTAATATTGTTTTGAAACGGCCATGTGGCTCTGTTCAGCATCGTCTCATTACTGTGTGTTGAGTGCTCCCTCCCTACAACGTCCACCCGAACAAAGATTCCTTCCTTACAACAATGCTTGCCGCTGTTTCCCCAATACCATATTGTCTAATCGTTTCACTGTTGTAATATCGTCTGCTTAGATTTGTCGTCGTCTGCTTTTTCTGAAAGTTACATATAGAGTATTTTGACAAAAAAACCACATAATAACGCGTGGTAAGAAGCTTAAATCCAGATCAGACGCCGCGTTACGCGGCATTTGATCTGGATTCAAGCTTTGTGAAAACGTTAGCCAATACGTGCTTAGCCCTATAACGACTCTTTCCAATCAATACGACGTACACACACTTTATCTCGAGTTTGGTGTTGTTGTAGGGAGGGAACACTGTATCATATAAACTAGCCTTGTTACTATTTATAGCTTTGTCCATTGCGTACTAATTTTTACCAATTACTGACTCTTATATTTGAAGCACAAGTTTTAACTGTAGTCAAGTGTCACTATTCTGACCATTGAGCACTGTTGAAAAAAGTTCACGTTCACCGGCTATCATTGCTTCCCAGACTCTTTTAGAGTAGGTAGAACTTGTACAGTTGTATTTATTTGCTGGCCGTGCTTCCACCTCTGCCGTGCCCATAGACATATTTCCAAGGACAATTGGAGGAATTCCAGCAGACTTAATAATGATGCGCCAATAAACAGACCCATGGTGCCACCGATGTCCGAGATAAACCGGATAAACTGAAAATAGAACAACAACTGGTAGGTCATAATACATGATAAATCATACTCTTCTGAAACATCAAATGGGCACTTTTAATTTTCATCTAAGTCGAGTCAATGTTTGGTAATTATAGTCAATATTGCTTATTTTTGCTAATCGTTGAGTCACTAGAATCCATACACTGTTATTTTCTCCGTTTGTTGGCCATTGCGCTGAAGGATTAAACCTGTGCAGAAATTGAATATTCCTTTAACATTCATCTGAAAGTAGACATTCCATAAAGGGATTATTGTACTAATTTGGAAATTATTCCTGAAAAGATATCTGCCCATATCCAATGGGAAATGTCCCAATGTGCCACTATAATGTTTTGTTATCAAACATATATTCAGCAAATATACAACAATAACTCTTAATCCTTCGGTCATCGACCTTTTGAACGAAAACACATCAATCACTGTTTTTTTCTTAAATGACCGAACTATTTATGATATATGTACATATACATATATTGTTGTGTATTTGTAAGTTCAACCTCCCGCAATTATGGATGATAAAACCTGGCTAAAATAACCACTAAAGAGGATGCATAGTTCAGGCTCAAATAAGTGGATGTTTTGTGTAAGACAAAGATAAAGTTGAGACATCCTACATGTATATGAGTTTTCGGTCTTAATTCCATCTCACACTTAGCTGACATCTGCACTTTATGTAGTTTTATCTTTGTTTTTGAATGACCAGAAACCAAGTTTTTTTAGCATACGTCTTTAGAGCCATAAAGCGTCCCGTTGATTGAAATAATTGACAACATGGCGGTACCAATGGCGCTATATATTCAGTCCATGTCCTTTATACCAATAACCATATGAATTTCTGCCAACTATCGACATAAATCAACAAGCAACAATGAATACTAACGATCGCTAAACATGACAATATGGCGGGTTCTCATTCGAACGAATTAAGATGAGCTAAATGTCTAGGCATATCAAGGCTATCAGAAATTACTCATAAACATCCGAAGATTACCAAATTTTCAAGCGCGATTTTAGGAATCTGGTTAGGATCTTAACTTTGACATCAATATCAGTGTTTCATAACTAAGAAACACATAACATTATAAATTATAAAAGTAAGAGCAGAAATCTAAGATTTTGGAGAAAAAAAACCTAAGGTCGGAGAAATTAAGAAAATAGCATACATGCAAATGATTTGAATCGATCAGGCTCCAAACTGTTAGCCACTCAGATTACTCAGAATTATCAAATAGTTGTCATTTTCACCAGTTTAGTGCAATGCGAATGCATATAAACTGGAGAGAATAACGTCTTCTCCACTGTACAAATAAATAAGAATCCAAACTATTTATTTCTCGTATCGAAATTTATATTTTTTAAATGTAGAGTCTAGTCGAAATTTGAGAAATAAAAGCAGACGACAAATCTAAAACGCTGGATAGCCTGGCTGTGAAGGTGCAAACCTTTGCACACTAAGGTGACATTTATGATATGGAACCAGATGAGGTGCAAAGTAACACTGGTGATATTTTCTTATAGAAAATGCAGATAATTATATATTTCTGAAAAAGGTTGCAGACGATAATAACGTATCGCGCTAATGGTTAGTCCCTTCACTGTCATTATGACGTCATGATAGTCTAACACACAGTCATTGCCAAAATATCGTCTGCTCCCAAACTTATCGTCTGCTTTTATCTATAAAGTTTAGAATTTTAAGCAGCTTGACTACATATATATCTGTGCCAAACAGTTTATGCGATATCTGTTCTGGATCCAAACTGTTTGCATATATTAGTGTTATAGAGCTTGGTTGCAGACGGATTCAATGTCCAGGCGGGATTTCAGATTGCATTATTCTGTGAAAGTTTACCTCGTATGATGGCTTCTCTGATATAAACTCATAGTTCAGATCTTCAAAGTATATCTGGACACGCAAGAAGTTTTTCTGCCATCTGCAAATATAACGCATACAGTGACCATAAATTTTACTTAACCATTTGAACCTTAGTCCCGCATATAGGCGTCATTTTCAAACAGTATACATGTGAACAGTGCACTTGTCCTATGCAAACAGTGAATACCCAGATCAGAGGGCTCCTTATGGAGCCCTCTGAGCTGGGTCTTCACTGTTTGTCATAATGCAAAACATTGACAAAAACAATCCTTAAAAGTCATAAATGGACTAAACTCAAATGGAAACTGGGATTGTCCATTTTAAGTTTCAGGCAGTAAAAGAGTTAAGGAGTGTAATGATATGACTAAAATCTTGATTTTACCCATTCAAATTTATTTCATTTACATGTATCTTACAAAATGTGGGACTATTCACAAGAATTTGTTTTCTGTCCCCGCTTTATTATTGTTAATCTATTTGAAACATTTTTAATGACCTGTCATTTAGAAATATTTTGTTAAGTGGGTTTGAGTTACAGTGGAGAAGATGTTATTCTTTCCCAATAAATGCGTTTACGCTAAACAGTAATTTCCATTGCAAACAGTTTGGAGCCAGATCAGACGCCGGGTAACCCGGCGTCTAATCAAGCTCCAGATATTGTGCCCCTCAAATAAAAATAAATAGTCAGATTTGCCAAAATATTGTCCTTTTCTACATTTTATTGTAGTGCGTTTGCGTTTTGTTTGCATTTAACGGGAAAGAATAACGTCTTCTCCACTATACAGTGGAGAATGTGTTATTCTTTCCCAATAAACGCGTTTACGCTAAAACTATTATTTGCAGTGCAAACAGTTTGGACCCAGATCAGACGCCGGGTAACCCGGCGTCTGATCAGGCTCCAAACTGTTTGCCACCACGATAACATGAAATATCAGAATTGTCCCAAAAGTTGTTATTTTCTACGTTTTAGTGCTTTGCGTTTGCGTACGTTTGCGTTTAAACGGGAAAGAATAACAGATTCTCCACTGTACGTGTAAGTTTCGTTTAATCCATTCCATCGTCCGCTTAAACATAAGTCTCATCAGTGTCAACATCAGTCTCATCAGGCTCGATACTGTTTCCTATATCATATGAAACGACAAATACGCTGATTGTCTTTAGACAAGCATTACATGTCTTTAATGAAATCTTTGAATAAGTGCGAATTCATTGCAATATCCAGGGGCCGTTTGGTTACATTTCGGGCCGCATAGTTACATATCGGGCCTGGCTACATATAGGGCCACTACAGACGTAGAGCAAGATAACAAACCACAAGACAGGACAATTAAACTGACGGCAAACATGGTTGGTCGGAAAGTATATATTCTTACTCAAAAGCGTTAAGCTCGATATCTGAACTGCATATGGTGGCCATGGTTGTATTGCAGGCCGTGTCATTGCTCCCTGAAGTACAGTTTGTGGCCACTCCCGTATCGGAGTAGGCGACATCCTTTGTGGAAGTCATGTTCCTCTTGCATAGTTGCTTTATTAACACATTTTCCTGGAAAATACCAAATATTATCAAAACAAACGAGACGAAACGCAAACGAAATACAATGAAGAGAAGAAAACGACATCAATTTTGGACATACGAGCAAAAACTCAAATCTGACCAATCAAATGCTTGAGAACGATTTAAGACTCAACTCAAAAGCTTTATAACCTTGGACCCTTATTTACTATTGATCTAATATTTAAGTAGCAATCAATTGTGAGTCAGTCACTCGGCAACTGATCAACTAGGGTCAGGTTGCAGCCCCAATAAAAACTGGTTGTTGATGTTTTTCTCTCTTTTTAATTAGTCATTTTCTCCATTTCATTGTACTTAATTTGCGTTTCGTTTGTGCTTAAATGGGGGAAAATAAGCATTTCTCCACTGGAACAAAAAAACAGCGGAGTACACTCAGTACAGGAAGTAAAATAGTAAATATGTGTATTTCTTAACGTTAGATTTTAAACTTTTAAACGCTTGAATGTAGAACCATCAAGATGAGTGATATACAAAATTAATCCCGATTGAACGATAAGTTACAGCCAAACCTGACATGATTAATTTTTATAAATTAGCCGATATTGTATACAGTGGTAAATACGCTATTCCTACCCCCTCTACGCGTTTCTTAAGTGTTTCTTACGCGTTTATTATCCGTTTCGTTAAACGCCTTTCCTAGCCGTTTCTTTACGCGTTTCTTTACGCGTTAAAAGAGCCCGGATTAAAGGGTCATCACTTAGCCGACGGACCCTTTAGCTTCAGCGGTTTACACATCCACTTTATGACATGTGTATTACAGAACATTAGGTGGTATCGCCGATAACATTGCTATCTTTAATTGGCAATACACTGTTAACCCCACCGATATCTGAGTGGCATATATAGGCGGGTGATTAATGCTTGTTCTAATTGATTGGTTACAGGCGGGTGGTCAGTGCCTGTCGATAAGATCCGAAATCTCCGCGTGAAACGGATCACTGAAGCACCAATCGCAGCATCTCTGGTATAATCGTTTATTAACGCGTTTAAACGGGTTAAGATCGTAAGGCGTTAACCGTTCGCTAAGCGTTCGTTAACCGTTCACTATGCGTTTCTTACGCATAGATTAAAGCGTAAAAGGGTAGGAATAGCGTATTTACCACTGTAAAACGATCACTCTAAAGTCGACCTATGTATTGAAGTCGCGTGGTTGTAATAATTCAGAAATCACCTGTAGAGATGCCATTTTTCCGGATTTTTCCGAAATCTTCGGCTTTTTTAAAAACTTCTACGGACCTACGGATTTTTCCGAAATCTTCGGAATTCTCTTACTTTAAAAAAAATGGAATTTTATGCATTTTTCTTTTACTTAAGAAGCATTTATACATGTATGAGTGTCAAACAGTAAAGATCCAGATCAAACGCCGCGTTAGGCGGCGTCAGTTCTGGATCTAAACTGTTTGCAAATTTATGTTAGTTTTATATGTACGATTCCTTAAATCCCTTTTGAATATTTGGAAACCTTATGATTTTTATTTGCAAATTATGGTAGCCCTGCACCTATAGGATATTCCTACAATATTTCTAGCCTATGTTAAAAAGTCACTTGTCTTACATGTAACCCTTTCAATATATGCATATATTGCCATTGTTATAACCCTTTGAAAATGTGCATAAATATTTCATATACAACCGCTGCACCTGTAAAAAGTACAATTATCTTATGCAAACAGTAAAGACCTACATGTATATAAGAGGTCTCCTAATGAAGTTCGCTGATTAAGGTCTGCACTTTTGTAAAACCAAATGTACATCCCTAAAAGTAAAAAATGGACTGGAATAAATTGGAAACTAATATTTTCCATATGAAGTTTCCGGAAGGAAAGACTGTATGATTATATTTTATAGTTATTGCTAATTTTAATAATGATAAACACCTCCATCTGCTCATTTTGACACAAACTTAATTTTATTTAAATAGATAGCTCGTTTTCGCTTGAAGATTCTCAATTTCAGTGGAAATTTGCACAGCCTAATAACATAAGAATAGTTTATTGTCGGTGCAAATGATAGCTTAGTGTATTCATATCAAACTCGAACACTTTTTTAATTCTTTGCATGCTGGGAATTTTGTTCGCATTGAACAATTGTCGTCTGTCTTTGCATTAAAATAGAATTTTCAAATTTTCTTTTCAAAACAGGTTCAGAGTGTCAAACTGTTAGGATCCTGATGAGACGCCGCATAACACGGCGTATCATCAGGATCCAAACTTATTACAATGGTTATGATGGTTTCACTAACATGCTAAGAGTTAATGAGGGTGGTGAGAACTAATTAAATCAAGAATGATATTAATCTAAATTTAACCGAAAATACAGATCATTTGAATTAAACACATTGACAGTAATATACAGTGGAGAAACTGTTATTCTTTCCCAATAAACGCGTTTACGCTAAAACTATTTTTTCTATTGCAAACAGTTTGCCACCAAGATAAACATGAATTATCAGAATTGTCCAAAAGTTGCACTTTTCTACGTTTTAGTGTTTTGCGTTTGCGTTTCGTTCCGTTTAAACGGGAAAGAATAACAGATTCTCCACTGTAATTATGTACATATGTGCAACTCTCACATCAAACCAAAAACACTACCCTTTCTGGAAATAGAATTTATTTAGAGAAAATGGCATTCTTTGGAGAAGCTACAATGGACACGTTGTTCTTCCCGTTTTAACCCTTTCACTCTCAATGACGCCTTAAAGCGCATTTTCAAACAGTTTTGATCCTGATCAACGCGGCGCCTGATCAGGATCAAAACTATTTGCCACTTGATTTGAAACTAGTAACGTCAGTTTTACAGCCTCATATATAACTTTGAAACGATATTACAAACAACAATATGGCAGCAATTGACAATATGGCGGTATAGGGGGGAAACACCTCACGATAAATGTGATCATGAAATGGTTTAAACCCAAACGAAAAGCAAAAGCTGTGCAAATATAGGAAGAATACGCAAAGTTTGTTTTCTGAAAAGTAAAATAAAAGAATATTCATTTTTTAATTTGTGTGGCAAACAGTCCGGTGTCTGATCAGGCTCCGAACTGTTTGCCACTCAGATAAAAATAAAGAGAGCTTTCAAAATTGTGTAATGTTCTACATGTACATGTACATGTTAGCTTCTACGTTTGTGTTTTGTTTGCATTTAAACGGGAAAGAATATCGTTTTATCCACTGTAAGGCAGGTTTGATCGTCTGATCAGGCACCAAACTGTTTGCAATGGGCAATTTAACTCAGCATACACGCGTTTATAGCTCCTACCTGTTTGCCAGTGATATTAAAAGGAGTTGTTATTATCTTTAAGAAAATGACATTTCGCCATTGACATTACGTTTGCGTTTAAAGAGGGAAAGAATAACGTCCTTTCCACTGCAAAACAAGGCAGCTAGAATTTTAAGATTACGGTGAAGTCTACCAATGCGTACATACAGTGGAGAATCTGTTATTCTTTCCCGTTTAAACGCAAACGTACGCAAACGCAAAGCACTAAAACGTAGAAAAGTACAACTTTTGGACAATTCTGATAATTCATGTTTATCTTGGTGTCAAACAGTTTGGAGCCTGATCAGACGCCGGGTTACCCGGCGTCTGATCTGGCTCCAAACTGTTTGCACAGCAAATGATAGTTTTAGCGTAAACGCGTTTATTGGGAAAGAATAACGTTTTCTCCACTGTACATGTATATGTATGAGAAATCGTTATAGAAACCCCGCAAGACAGATGCATGAGAAGTAAATGAAAAAAAAAAATGATAAAAATGATATTAATGTTAATGATAAAAATAGCTTCATGAGAAGTAAAATAATAATAATGATAATAATAATGATAATGATAATAATGAAATTCTTTATATTAAAGGGGAACGCATTTGACAAAATAAAATCTCAAAATTTCTTCAAAAAGCAATGGAAACAGATCAACGTATAAACATGTTAATCCTAGATGCACGAACCGGGGGAAAAAGTTAAGACCGAAAGAGTTGAACCAGGGGCGATCTGAAACTGGTTTACTTAATATTCATGAAATACGTTCGACACTCACCAAGTAATCCGAGTTGGGCCACTGACGCCATGACAACGTCTTTTCGTAAACGTATTGGCTGAAATAAACAAATGATACAACTTCACTTAAAACATGTGCAAGAAACAAATTATTCCTTTCCCCAAAATTATAGTAAAAAGAAAGCTCAATGCAATTGCAGTGTACTTTAAAATAAAACATTACGTGTTTGGTTAGAAAAAATGTATAAGATTGATTTCATGGATAATTGGCAAAAAGTAATCTCCTGATTTTGTGCCAGATTACTCGGCATTGGTGCAAACGCGTTTATTGGAATAAAATAACACCTAAATCACTGTAGTAGAAGGCCACATAACGCTAAACATATCACGTGCGCCCTCTCTAAAAACGACAAAGATTTTGTGTGTTTTTCGAAGGGATTTGTAAAAAAGAGGGAAATTAACTTACAGTTGCAAACAGCTTGAATCCAGATCAGACGCCGCGTGGCGCGACCCCCGTTCTCGATTCAAGCTGTCTGTCACTCGTCGTTATGTTTTTTTCTGTCAAACTGTCCAGCATGTGACTTTGAGAAAAACAGCTGACAACTTTAAGCAGGCGTTATTGCAGCAGTTAAAAGGTTGGACATTATGTCTTGTTTGGGGAGCAGCCGCAAACGTTGTTGGCAGGAGGGAATCGCTGTTCAGAGGGTCGTCGTTGTGGGAAGAGAGGACGATTATGCAAACCCTGATCAGACACAATGTACAGTGTACGTATTTCCAACACTTAGGGCATTTTTGTCGGAAAGATGCCGAAAGTACTCTTTACCTAACCTATTACAACTTAATTGTACTATATTAAGTACTTACATGTAAACTTAAAGTAAGGATAGAGTAAAACAGAAAAGCTGTTTAAGGAGTTTTCAGTTTTACTTTTTTCTTGTTTTAAACTGCCACCTCTATTTTATACAATCAATATGCCTTCTTCTGTAGAAGTCGTACAGTGGGGAAGACGCTATTCTTTCCCGTGTAAATGCAACCGAAACCCAAACGGATTTGCTATAAAATGTAAAAAAAACCAGAGCTTTTTGACAGCTCTGAATGTTTTATTTTCGTCTGAAGAGCAAACAGCTTGGACCCTATCAGATGCCGGTTTACTGATCAGGCTTCTACCTATAGTGGAGAATCTGTTATTCTTTCCCGTTTAAACGCAAACGTACGCAAACGCAAAGCACTAAAACGTAGAAAAGTACAACTTTTGGACAATTCTGATAATTCATGTTTATCTTGGTGGCAAACAGTTTGGAGCCTGGTCAGACGCCGGCTTACCCGGCGTCTGATCTGGCTCCAAACTGTTTGCACTGCAAATAATAGTTTTAGCGTAAACGCGTTTATTGGGAAATAATAACAGATTCTCTACTGTATCAACGGTTTGCAAGGGAAATATAAGTTTTAGCGTAAACGCGTAAAATGGGAAAGAATAACGTCTTCCACACAGTAAACATGTTATATTATGTTACACTGTATATTATAATATGTTTTATAACAATATATTATATTATATTATATTGTGTTGATAATTACTTGCAAGGCGGTGGACAGTCACAATTTACAGTCCCATGACCAAGAAACCCGTCTGACTGTAGTACGCACAGTTCAGCTAAAGTACAAATAGAAAGACATGATACAGTGGAGAATGTGTTATTCTTTCCCAATAAACGCGTTTACGCTAAAACTATTATTTGCAGTGCAAACAGTTTGAAGCCAGATCAGACGCCGGGTAACCCGGCGTCTTATCAGGCTCTGAACTGTTTGCCACCAAGATAAACATGAAATATCAGAATTGTCCAAAAGTTGTTCTTTTCTACGTTTTAGTGCTTTGCGTTTGCGTACGTTTGCGTTTAAACGGGAAAGAATAACAGATTCTCCACTGTAGATAGAATCTTTATTTACCTCTCATCATTGCACATCCAATACATATACATACATATAGTAATCTACAATAAAAGCATTAAAGTAGCGCAACGCCATTCCTAAATGTGTTTGTAAATTGCAATTCGCTGCCTCAAACGGCATCAATCATAAATCCAAAGATGTCAAAATTTTCTATTTTTCAAGCGCGACTTTACGAATCATACCTTTAGCCATTAACTCTATAGTCTGTTTCTAGTTTTGGAGACACGTACCAACTTAAAGCAGGTTGAAAGTAAAGGAGAATGCTTAACACTCTGCTTTACTTTCAGTCTGCTTAAAGGTACCATCTGCTAGGATGAAAATCTGTTGATTTCGGATAATCCGGAAACAATGACAGCCCTGTAAGTCACTGACGTTTACCTTAACACATGACTCCATAGATACTCATCTTTACGCATTTAGTTTCCCTTAGAAGAAAATGATTCGAATTTATACAATCATCAATATGTATTATAAAAAAGTGTCTAGATTCTAGCAGGGTTTAGCTTAAAGCATGCTTATAGTTAAGTCCTTTCAACCTACCTTAAGTGGTAATCTATCTTCAATATTTGACGCTATGAAATTCATGAGATTCGCCTTAAGAATTGTCAATTCTTTATTAAGATTAATTTGGCAAGAATAGTGAACGAAACATACATGTAAGCAACAGACATTATTTCAATACAATGCATAAGGTCAAAATAAAGTTTGCTTTAACACTCACTTGTTGAGTTTGTCATATCACAAATAGGCGTGTCTCCATTTCTTTCTATTGTTCCAATTTCGGGGTCGTCAAAGGGGACACAGCCACAGAAGCCACGAACGACCTCAGTTCTACAAATATGCAGGCATGTCTGCAAGACATTGAGACAGTTTATATGTAGTTATGTTCAATTCTTTTGCACCCTGTGGATTCTTCAATGCTTATATACCGGATAAGTTTATTTTTTTACATCTAAGGGGCGCCTGGTTTAAATTTTCTTTATCGTTTTTTTATATAAAATTTCCTATCAGTACACAGTGTAGACACTGATCAGACGCCACATTATGCGTCGTCTGATCTGAGTCTACACTGTTTGCCTATGTACCAAATATGAAACCCCTTGGTGAGTACTATTGTCCTATGGTAACTGTTAATACCAAGATCAGAGGGCTCCTAAAGGAGTCGTCTGATCGAGGTCAGATACTTTGACGAAAACTACCATAAATAGTAAAGTGTGGACTGGACTAAATTGGAAACTGGAATTGTCCATTTGAATTGTCAGAGAGGAAAGGGTTAAACTATTGTAACAGAGTGCTTCGAACACATGATACGCCAATAATTACCAATATATAATTCACATGTTGCTAAAAGTAGTCGGAGAATAATAATATATTATGGCAAGCATTGGCACGTGACTGCATGAGGCCTAAACTTGTCCACTTTCATTGCCGCAAAAAGGTGCGTTTGCAAATAGTTTAGATCCTGATCACGCACGCAGCGACACGCTGTGTCTGATCAGCATCCAAACTGTTTCACACTCGATTCGAAATATCGTCAGTCATACTGCCTTTTATCTTACTTTGAAAATATATTGCAGACAACACTATTAAAGCAGACGACAATATTGTGGTGTAGTGGTAAGAACTTCACAATTTTGATAATGAAAGGGTTAATGTGAAGGTATAAATATCACATCGTTTATTCGTTGGAAATTCTAAGTTTGAAATGATAAATATAGGATCGCCAAGGCTCGCTTAATAACATTTCAATTCTAGACCCGTTTGAGATCAGCTTATCTTAAACATCGACGAGTGACAGATTCCTTTTCTCACATTACCAACGATTTTAGCTATTTTTAAAGCATTATGCATTTTTTGGGAACCCCGGTGACGTCATAATTCCGTTATAAATAGTGACGTTATAGTGACGTCATCACAGTGATCTTAAACATGTTTAAGAAAAGGATATTCGTCATCGTTGTTCGCTATAGAAAACAGGGGAAGTAATGTGAGAATCAGATAATCTTTTTTTCTCCATTTTCTAAAAAAATTCATTTCTTGGCAACAAAAAAGGGACACAACTCCAACAAATAAATTCGACCTCACGCGATGTACGATGTAGCCTATAATGTTTAGCATGTTATCATGCCTAGTGTGATAGTTATTGGGCAATTTAACCCATTTATGCCCACTATCCCATATATGGGACGTATGCAAACAGTGTAGACTCTGATCAGACGCCGCATTATGCGGCGTCTGATCAGAGTCTACACTATTTGCTGATAGGAATTTCAATATAAAACAAACTAAAAATGGAGATGTTGACCAGGCATCCCTTTGATAAAAAAAATGGACTAATTCCAATATATAAACATGGAAGAATCCACTGGGTATAAATGGGTTAATCAAAAGCGTAAACAAGCGTGTGTAAACGCATTTCTTTAAAATGTTCACAATCATTAGGTAACAGGACAACGCCCTTATTCCGAAAGTTACAACACAACGAACAAATAAATGATATGTGATAAACAATTTTGATTCTCGTTGGACCATACTATTTGAAAGCAAAGTGTAAAGTAAAGTGTAGAAAACAAATTGCGTTTACTAAATAATGTCGTTATATCTTAAAAAAAAAGAAAGAAAAAAGAGGGGGACATTACTCCGCAATAATAGTCACATTTATGCAATTTACGAGCTGGTCGAAACGGTTTAAGCATTAAAACATAGTATTATGGTAGTCAGTAAAAACAAGAATCACCCCGTTAACAAGCACATGTAAACACATTTTTCTACAGATTCATTCTTGTGACCAGCGAGAATCGTAGATTCACTCTTGGATTGCCAATTGTAACCCTTTATTCCACATCCTCTTTCTAGTATTGAAGGTTAGTGACCACTTAAAGCACGTTGAAAGTAAAGGCGCATTTAAGATCTGCTTTACTTTCAACATGTTTTTAGCTGAAATCTGCAAGACATTAGAAAAACATTTCTTGTGGTACATATTTCATGACTGTATAAATTGAAACTACTTTCTTCAGTGTTCAAATAAATTAAATGTTTAAATGTGTATCTACAGGACAAACGGTCCGTGGTAGGCACATATTTTGTTCAAAATGGTCCATAATAATTGTCCGTGCTGGAAAACCGTGGTCAATCAAAAGTGCCTTGCTGGGAGCGCGGACGTTTCAGGTTCCGCGTGTCCCGTACTGTATGAAGTAAAGGGTTAAACAATATCTCTTGAACGAAACTTACCGATGATGAATATTTATACATGTACTTCTCATCAAATCCTCCGCCATCTGTGCACTCTCCATATGGCGTCCCCAATCTTTCTATCTTTACCTGCAAACATACACATACAGTTATTCTTTCCCGTTAAACGCAAACGGAACGTAAACGCAAAACACTAAAATGAAGAAAATGACACCGTTTTGATAATTCTAACATTTCATTTTTATCTGAGTGGCAAACAATTTCGAGCCTGATCAGACGCCGGGTTACCCGGCGTCTGATCTGGCTCCAAACTGATTGCAATGTAAAATATAGTTTTAGTGTAAACGCGTTTATAGGGAAAGAATAACGTTTTCTCCACTGTATGAGGAATGACATGACAAAACATGCCTTATTGCATTGCAAACAGTATGATATTCTATTGTCGATCAAGGCTAGCCATCGCGTCAAAGACGCGGCGACTAACTTTAATCTACACTGTTTGACACCCACATACATCTTAAACATTTTATGTAGCTATATTATTTATTGTACTTGGCGGTGAAGACCAAACTCAGATACAGAGCCTGGGATGACAACGGTGCTTGGTCTGTACAATGTTGCAATACAAAATAGGCAGGTTTTGTAACGGCACGGCTCATATATTATACATTTACAGTGGTAAGATGTTTTTATCTGAATGTAAACGAAACGCGATCGCAAACATGCTGCAACGAAATGGAGAAAGAGACCTGGGCCCGTTTCATAAAACTTTGTACGACAAAAACGATCGTAAGTCAAAACTTTATCATTTCTGATTTCTCTATTTAATCCTGTCTTGTGACATCTCTTTGAAAACATCTTCTCAATACGACTCTAAAAAGATGTCACAAGACAGGATTAGATGGAGAAATGAATAATGATTGAGACTTTTATAACGAGCGAAGCGAGCTTCTACAGTTACGTATACAATAAATTTCAAGTTAAAATTCACATTTTTAGACCTGTATGTTAGACCTGTATGTACATTGAATAGATTTTTCTTCGTAGGTTTTTTGTACTTCCGCCGGATCTACTTGCTACATTATTTTTCACAGACTGGTCGACCCTGCTCGCGTTTTATTTATGATCATGTTGAACAAAAAAAGTTTCGTTAAAAATTTTGCTTCCGGTTACCCATACGCTGACCCGGAAGTTATTGTCTATCACTTGCGACCTCTCAGCTATTTTTCACAGACTGGTCGACCCTGCTCGCGTTTTATTTATGAACATGTTGAACAAAAAAAGTTTCGTTAAAAGGTTTGCTTCCAGTTACCCATAGGTTGACCCGGATGTTATTGTCTAACACGCGCGACTATTCTGACTGACCTCTCAGCTCTGGACGAGTCTATTTGAGATTTTTTAAGTGCACATTTCCGGTTATCTTCAAAGAAAACATAATTATTTGAGAATCACACATCAAATTTAAATAAAAAAACCTCGCTCGTTAATACCATCCTACTGAAATTATCAACACAGTCAAAACTGTTTTATTGAGTTTCCTCCCTTTTTTTATCAGTTGTGATGTTTATGACGTCACTTCCTAAGATTAGAAAAGTACCATGTAACACACATTCGACCGGTTTCGACTAGGCCTAGATCTTTATTTCTGTGATATCAGATATGTTGTTAATATCAAAGTGCATGTGTATAATACGGTGTATAATACACAGATGATTTCAACACTGTGCTCGATCATGCCAGGTGGGGTAGATTTACGTAGATAGTCTGGCGGTGACGGGTCAAAACGGCCCAGATCTATAACGGCCCGGGTCAAAACGGCCCAGTTCAAAACGGCCCACTTTTGGGCCGTTTTGACCCGCATTCGGAAGTCAAATAATCGCTTATATTATTGGTGACCATTGAATTAATTGAAAGAAAAAACTATGTGTCCAAAAATATAATGAAAAGGAAGATCATATCTTCTAGATACATGCAGATAGGTTTACGAATGAAAGTGAGTAGTAAATCCTGGTGAGATGCACAGTGAGGTGGAATTTCATCTGGATCCAAACTGTTTGTAAAAATGGTTATTAGAGTTGTCTAAATTACAGACATGACTACCAAACTGTGTTAATTATTAGGTGTTTAATGCAGGTGGATACTTAAGGTAATACATGTATGTATAAATATTGATCTGCATAATTATGTGTAAACTATTACATTATAATGTTTAACTTTACCTGGATCAAAACTGTTTGCAAACTGCAAAGCCGGCTTTATTTTGATGAAACGAGTAACTTTAAGGTATAAATATAAGAGTATTCATAACTTTAAATGTCAAAATACGTAACAGAAACTTGAGAAATAAAAGCAGACATCGATTCTACTTAAACGTGCAAAGTGTGCCGCCAAAGTGTGCCGCTAGTGACACGCGACTATAATCTGTAATTGTTTGATTGCATTAAAGGTGTTAATCTTTGCTATTTGACCTGTTGTTGTGATAGTTTGTTACATTAACACCTCACTGCCTTACCTCAGGTACACTGGGTATTTGCCAACAGTTTTGATTCTCATCAGACATGTAAGGCAGGTTCTGATTAAGAGCGAACAAAATCTGATTTGAAAACACATAAAAGAAACTTAAAGGGGTTAACTTAACATATAGATCTGTTTCTAACTATTATCCAAATTAATTCTTTAAATCAACATATGTATAGAAAGTAACGTTGCAAAGCAGCGTCTGATCAATCATCAATATCCAACCTGGTGGCAAATATCCCTTACAAGTACTTACCTTCCTACTTTGGCGCATATTTGGCTTAATGGTCATAGAGATTAGACCGAGATTATCTCCCTGCCAGGAACTAAAAGGAAGGTCGGTGGTTTTGAATC
Organism: Gari tellinella; assembly: GCA_922989275.2. Lineage (NCBI taxonomy): Eukaryota > Metazoa > Mollusca > Bivalvia > Cardiida > Psammobiidae > Gari > Gari tellinella. The sequence continues at coordinate 60,125,499 of OV277867.1, forward strand.
AAATGCGCTGCTTTGCAACTAATGAGATAAGGAGAAATCATCTTCCTGAAACCACCATTTCATCTATTCAGTAATTCACCTTCATCTTCATCGGCGCTATATGACCTGATTTGTGTGGCACTGTGCACGTGCCACTTTTTAATAATATGATATGAAGCAATTAATTTGAGTGAAATTAATACATGTATGTGCGAATATGAATCATACCTAGGGTGAAAAATGTAAATCGAAATTTATGATAATTTATATGTGTTAATTTAGTATGAAATAAATATAACAGAACAGAAAAGAGCATTTAAATGGACAAAATGACAATTTTGTGACAATATTGTATACACATTTTAAACTGAGTGGTAACTAGTTTAAAGCTTAATCATACGCCGGGTTACCCGTCCATTAAAAAAATCCTCACATCATCTCATAGTATAAGCTCTTCTATGTTAATATTTTCAAGTTATATATGTAAATAATTCAAAAAATATTTTCAATAATCATGAAATAATCACAATATTGTATAATAATACATTTACGAGTTGGGCCGTTTTGACCTGGGCCGTTTTGACCCGGGCCGTTTTGGATCTGGGCCGTTTTGACCCTGGGCCGTTTTGGTTTTGGGCCGTTTTGACCCGCATTCAGTCTGGCAGTGTTGACAGTTTCAGCCGGTTTCGAAACACCTAGAAAACCCAGGGCTATCCACTATTAAAACCCACCGTCCAATAGCCATGAAAAAAGTCATTTTCTGTAATAGTTTTCGTTATCTGAATGCCAGTCAGCTATATGGAAGTAATAATATTAGTGCCAACTATACACTTATCCTCATTCATCAATTCACCCAAAGCACGAATGAATATTATTATTCATTCGTGCCCAAAGTCACCCAAATCCACCCAAGTTCAACAGTGTTTAAACTCTCGAAGCCACAATATGTCTCCAATCTTTCTCAAACTTGGCCAGATTGTATATGACCATAAGATTTTGTATGAGTTCGATTATGCTTGAAATCAGATCAATAGATCTAGATCACATCAAGAGTTTTCTATCTTTGAATTGCTGAAAATGCCATATTTAACACGTATACTTGTCTACACTCTAGCGGCCACACCTTTTCTTCAAACTTGCTCAGATTGTATACATGTATGACTATAAGAGTTCAGATGAGTGTGATTATGCTTGAAACCAGACACATGGGTTGGGAGTTATCTACCTTTGAATTGCTGAAAATGCCATATTTAAGGGTGTTTACATTCTAGAGGCCACAATTTTTACCCAATCTATTTTAAACTTGCTCAGATTGGATATGACCATAAAAGTTCATATGAGTTTGAATATGGTTGAAATCGGACCCATAGGTTGAGAGTAACCTACCTTTGAATTGCTGAAAATGCCATATTTAACGGTGTTTACTGTTTACACTCTAGAGGCCATAATTTTTATATCATCTATCTCAAACTTGCCCAGAGATTGTATATGACCATAAGTGTTTAGATGAGTTTAATTATGGTTGAAATCGGACCAATAGGTTGAGGATTATCTACCTTTGAATTGCTTAAAATGCCATATTTAACAGTGTTTACACTCTAGAGGCCACAATTTTTATCCAGTCTTTTTCAAACTTGGCCAGATTGTATATGACCATAACAGTTTAGATATGTGTGATTATGGTTGAAATAAGACCTATAGGTCAAGAGTTGTCAGCCCTTGAATTGCTGAAAATGCCATATCTTACAGCGTTTACACTCTTGCAACTACATTTTTAAATGGATTTTGATTATACTTGCACACAAAGTATATAGCTATAAGTTCTCAGAGGAGTGCAATTATTGTTGAAATCTAATCATTGTGGCAATAGTTATCTGCCCTTGATATACTCTGAAATGCTAAAAAGGCTTCATTTCAGTATTGTTTTGGCTCTAGTTATCTGCCCTTGGTGTACTCTACTATACTAGAATTATGAGGTTGTATTCCAAAAAGTTTTACATGGTATACTACAAATTTGAATGGATTTAGATTAAAACGGATGAAACAGAAAGGTAAAGCTTTCAAGCTTCAGTACAACAGTTGAGCGATATCAGGACCCTCAGGTTATTAAATCATTTGGTTTATTAACCCATTACCCAATAAATACGCCTTAATGAGTTATAGTCAAAGCGTACCATGGTTAAAGCGTACCAAGTCAAAACGTACCATTTTGGTCGAAGCATACATAGGGAACATTTTCAAACTTTCAAACTTTCATTTATCATAATTGTATAAGGTCCACTTCTCCGTGGACAGCATTAACATTATACAAATATTGAATACATACAAATATAAATAGGGAGGTCATTAGTTGGGAACACGCAAACTATTAGAATTTTGAAATTTATCTAAAGTCTAAATAACAATGTTTTAGTTGAATATATAAATGTTTATCGAAATTCTTTCCATAGACAGTTATATAATTATGTATATGGTCTGACAGATTAGATCATGACCAGGCACCATGTGACTCGGCGTCAGTTCATAGTCTATGTTGCCTCAAAATTCACACTTTCAATTTTGATGTTGAATTGTAATAGTAATTTACAAGATAAGTCGAGGTTATGATGAGAGAGAAAGAAAAGAGAAAATACATGTATTTACAATGTATCAAACTCAACTAAATAGGATGAAGAACATACTAGGTTCATTATTGCTGCTAGTATTGCTGGGGTACCCACGCAATGAGCTTCTCCAGCTAAACGAAACTAGGAGAAGACATACGGGTACACGCAGCAGACTACTACCCAAGAGTACATGTAGTACATGCAAATATATTTGCCAATTTCTCCAACGAAACGAAGCTTGGAGATAATAAATGTTTGATACGAGTTAATAAATTATATGGTAATTACCTAAAGACAGGCACAAGCAAACATACAAACTAAGTAACTTACTACAAATAAGTACCCACATGTAAGACAATACACTTTGAGTACATATATAGAGAAAGAGAGAGAGAGATCATAAGTTTAGAAACTTCGAGAGAGAGAGAAAGAGAGAGAGGGGGGGAGGGAGAGAGAGACACATAATATAACCTCGCGTAAATATCGTAATTAGATCTTGTGTATTAAATATATGTCTTGATGTATAGTTTTCACCCAGACACAACAGTATCTTTGAAACTTTAGTCATTAGGAACAAATTTGCCATTATGATCATCAGTTCTCAAAGTTTCGAAATTATTAATATTAACATTAGTGCCAATAATTATGTTGATCCTGACCATGCGTCGCCGTACACATCTTCTAATAAGGATCCAAACTGCTTGAAAATAAATTGTGCACCCATGCACCACAGTATCTTTGAAGATTCAGTTCTCAAAATTTCGAAATATTAACATTAGTGTCAACAATTGTGTACGGTAGATCATGATCATTCGCCGCCGTACGCAGCTCCTGATCAGGACCCAAACTGCTTGAAAAATAAATTTCGCGCCCATGCAAAATATAGTCTCTAATTACGAGGCTTCTGATCAGGATCCAAGCTGTTCAAAAAGTAAATAGTTCCATTTGATACAGTCCAAAATCTGTACCATAAAATTATATTCTATATCCTAGCAGATTCTGACTTAAGGCAGGTTGGGAGTAAATTACGGCGCATTCTGCTTTACTTTCAACTTGCTTTAAATAACCCTTCATTCTGTTTTCAAAACTAGAATTAGGCTATGGGGTAATGTGTCAATTTGTTAAAATGCTCCATTATTTAACAGCTTCGCTCGCGTGTAGGCTGTGCCTATTTCATATTAATCTGACTTACGACTACATTTGTCATACGAAGTTTTATCAAACGGGCTCCAGCATTTGAAAATGGTGACCAATTAACGCCAGACAGTGTTTCGGAACATGATCAAACTCCCAGTGCATGCAACTCGGCGTCTGATATAGCTCCATCCTGTGGGCTTAATTGTTAAAGCGCAAACAGATTTATTGGGGAAAACCCTTTCATGATCAAACTATCGTGAGATGTTGATCCCTTCACCGCCATATTGTCGTCTGTTTCAATGTTGTTGACGGGAAATAATAAAGTCTTCTCTATAGTAGTAAAAAGTAACTTGCTCACCGTTTTAAGGGCAATGTTTGTCTCAGTGCCAGGACTTAAAGTAATACCCTCCGCCGCCGGAAGCGGAAATGTGCCTGATTCATGGAAGACGATGCGTACACCGTAACCGGAACCGAAACCCTGTATATACTCGTCCTTCTGTAAGTTCATGGTAAACGTCACACCTGAATAGAAATACAGCACACCCTCTCTATAACGACCACCTGTCTATAACGACCACCCGTCTATCACGACCACCTCTCTATTACGACCATCTCTCTATTACGACCACATCTCTATTACGACCTCCTCTCTATAACGACCACCTGTCTATAACGACCACCTGTCTATCACGACCACCTCTCTATTACGACCATCTCTCTATTACGATCACATCTCTATTACGACCTCCTCTCTATAACGACCACCTGTCTATAACGACCACCTGTCTATAACGACCACCTGTCTATAACGACCACCCGTCTATCACGACCACCTCTCTATTACGACCACATCTATATTACGACCACATCTCTATTACGACCTCCTCTCTATTACGACCACCTCTGTATAACGACCACTAATTTGTGCTTACATGTATATGTGTTTAACACAGGTGACTGCTTAAAACAAGGTGACAGTAAAACAGAAAGCTCGCTTAGGAGCATTCTCTTTTACTGTCACCTTGCTTTAATATTTCACCAAACTAATTAGCATTCTTTTAAATGGTCGTAATAAAGATGTTTTACTTCCTAGTTTATTTTAATGTTGTCTGAATCGATTATTCAGTAGTGCTTAGCATATCATAATTTAGTCATAAGCAACCATAGCATAATGCGTCGTCTGATCTGAGTCTGCACTATTAGCTACAGTGGAGAAAGCGTTATTCTTTATAGTTAAAACGCAAACGAATCGCAAATGCAATACATTAAAATATAAAAAAGATCAACTTTTTGACAATTCTTACTATTAAGCTGAGTGGCAAACGGTTTTGAGCGTGATCAGGCACCGGGTTACCCGGCGTCTGATCTGGCCCAAACTGTTTGCACTGCAGATAGTAGTTTTAGCGTAAACGCGTTTATTAGGAAAGAATAACGTTTTCTCCAATGTAACAGGATTACTAATAATCTTGTCATAGATTTTTTGTTAGATGTTTTACATGTATTTACTTACTGTGTTGGCGGTCTTTTTTATTGTAAGGTTTTGGAACAGGGTTTATATTTTATGTACACTGTTTGTCTTTATAGGTGAATATAGGAGATAAGAGTGAGGTTGGGCGCCCCTAAACCCAGGTTTACCCCCCAGTGCTTGTTAATAATTAATTAATTTATAATTAATTATTGATTGCTACTGACCGTACCAAGGCGGGCTCCTATATTCACTTAGCTTTATGTTTGTCTTGCGTGTTGTTTTTTATTTAGTGTGTAGATGAAGGAATGGTATTGCGCGTGTGTGTGTGTTTGTTGTGGTATGACTGTGTGTGTCTGTTCTGCTTGAGAGGTGGGTGTATTGTTTGTGTTACGTTTCCTGCTTGAGTCTTTCGTATTTATTTGTCTATAAATAGATGTTAAATTAAACTAGCCGCACCTCTTTTAATACTGAAAACTGGGCTTACATGTAAATGTATATAATGTATATGGTTTAATTGGTTTAAGTGCATCAATCTATAGCAGGTTAGCTCATTGACTCCTGCCATGTCAAACTGAAAACTCCAGGTTCCAATCAGGTATAGTACAACTTTATATATTTATGGTTGCGTTAAACAAGCATATACAGTGCCCCTCTCTATAACGGTCCTCCATACAACGACGCCCTTTTTACAACGACCCTTGCCGCTGTTCCCTAAACAAGACATTTATGTGTAACACTTAAACTGTTGCAATATCGTCTGCTTCAATTTGGTTTCTAATTTTTTTCTTAAACTTACATGGATATATTAGTAGATAGTTTGACAGAATTAATATAATTATTGGCAAACAGCTTGGATCCAGATTAGACGCCGCGTGACGCGGCGTCTGATCTGGATTCAAACTGTCTGCAAATGCAAAACAAGTCTTAATTTTCCCTCCCTATATCGACTCCCTCCGAACATCACACACAGCTTTTGTTATAGAGGAGAACCATTGTTTCAAAATGGAAAACAGAATTCTCCGAGTCTACTTGATTTGCAAAGGATATGTATTGCACGCTATCTTACTGAATGGTGCAAATACACGTCACAAGCGTTTAGTTAGTTAATAATTTAAAATATATTGATTAATGCAATTTTAAACTGACATTTTGAAACGGAGGCAACATTAATATAATAATGGCGACACTGTAATTATTTTCACTAGAGAGTTTAATTAGAATTGGAGCATTGTGAGTTCAGTGGAGAGTACGTTATTTTTTCCCGTTTAAACACAAACGAAACGCAAACGCAAATCCCTAATACACGTAGAAAAGTACACTCTTTAGACATTTCTGACAATTCATGTTTATCATGGTGGCAAACAATTTGGAGCCATATCATACGCCGAGTTTCCCTGCGTCTGATCTGGCTCAAAACTATTTTTACAATAGCAATTATAGTTAGATCGTAAACGCGTTTATTAGGAAAGAGTAACCTTTCTCTCTACTGCAGACGAATTAACTCATTGAGCCCTAGTGACGCATATTTGCGTCGTTTACCAAATGTGTACCTGTGAAGAGTACACTTGTCCTATGCAAACTGTGAAGTCCCTGATCAGAGGGCTCCTGCAGGAGCCCTCTGATCAGGGACTTCACTGTTTGTCATTTTTCAATTTATTACAAAAAACAACCCTAAATAGTCTAAAATGGACCATCCTTTATTGCAAACTGGAATTTTCCATTGGAAGTTTCAGGGGAAAATGAGTTAAGTTCAAACTAACAATTAACATCTTCACTGCCATGACGTCGTCAATTTTAATAAATTGTCGTCTGCTTTTGACTGAAGAAATCTTGAAATGAGTGGCGTCATGCAGCGTTTGTTCAGGGTCCATACAATTTGCAAATTAATTTATAGTATTCTGGGTAACATAGTGAATTGTTTAGATGCTTTTCTCTTTGTATACATAAACTTCTACAATGGCAACATTCTGTGTGGTTTCTGGTCTGCATTGTGCGGTGAGTAGTAATGCAATAATACTTGTTAATACTATTAATAGTGAAAGCGCTACCTGTTTCAAAGCTCCACCAAAATTTGATATCATCATAAATTGCCATTTGTAACAAGGAACCCTGGAAACAATCCACAAAGTTGTTCCCTTGTTATAATTATGCATATCGCGAAATCGTTAACACGTCTTTCTAATTGCTTGATTCATGTATCCATGAGAAAGACTATTTATTATGTCCCTTGATACTACCTTCTCAGTTCTCTCCCTTTTCGCATGTTCATCCTTGTATATGAGCATTATGTTCACAAGCAATCGTAATAGCAAAGACCATTTATTATGTCCCTTTGGCGCTACTAGATAGTTATCTCCCTTGTTACATGTGTTACATGTACACAATGTATTGTGTGAGTGGATTAGCCACTACATCATTAAACGCTTTCTCTTAGTTTACTACGATGATACAACATAATTCTATGTAACTATATACTGATACAAACCTAGTGTATATTGATCAGATTAACTGCATGTATTTATATAATTTTTTCAATCTTTTGTATGTATAATGTTATACTCTTCTTACTGCTATGAAAAATGTACCGCTTATGTTTACATTGTGTTTATGGCGATAAACATGCATAGCATGTTTGAGCTGAAAATAAAACTGAAACTGAACTTAACTTTAAACGAATTGCAAATGTTGAAAGAAGGTGATACAACGCAAAAACTATGTTAGACGGATACTTGACGAATCAGCTTGACATAAATGGATTGATTTTTTAGTAACTGGTGTAATAAAAAAGAAATTATACCATTTGCAGGTCCATTCCGTCATGCCTTAAACAGGCACACCATTAAACATGAATCTTACCATTTGCAGACCAGCCATGCCTTAAATAACATTTTCATTAAACATGAATCTTACCATTTGCAAGTCCACTCCGCCATGCCTTAATCAGGCTCGTCATTAAACATGAATCTTATCATTTGCAGGTCCATTTTGTCATGCCTTAAACAACCTCATCACTAAACATGATTCTTACCATTTGCAGGTCCACTCCGCCATGCCTTAAACAGCTCATCATTAAACATGAATCTTACCATTTGCAGGTCCACTACGCCATGCCTTAAACAACCTCACCATTAAACATAATTCTTACCATTTGCAGGTCCACTACGCCATGCCTTAAACAACTTCATCATTAAACATAATTCTTACCATTTGCAGGTCCACTACGCCATGCCTTAAACAGGCCATCATCCAAGGTATAGCAGTTCCCATACTCAGGCGTGGCCATTCTTTTGAATCTCCTATAATTACAAGATTTATTTATTTTATTATACCAGATTAATATAGCGCTCTTTTCACACGGAAGTTGAGCGTTCAAAGGCGCTTCACATAAACTAATGAACACAAATTACAGAATGAAAAAGACAAATAAATAAATTTACAATAAAGTGTGGGAAAATAAAAATGTAATGTAATCCGTAACGCCTTTTATATTGGGTGTTTACTGTACATGTAACTTGCTGTCAGTGGAGAATTTATACGTCACTCAAGTTACAGTGGAGAATCTGTTATTCTTTCCCGTTTCAACGCAAACGCAAAACACTAAAACGTTGAAAAGTACAACTTTTGAACAATTCTGATAATTCATGTTTATCTTGGTGGCAAAAAGTTTGGAGCCTGATCAGACGCAGGGTTACCCGGCGTCTGATCTGGCTCCAAACTGTTTGCAATATAAATAATGGTTTTAGCGTAAACGCGTTTATTGGGAAAGAATAACGTTTTCTCCACTGCAGGAGCTCGCGCCAGTGACATGTGCTCCCTCTCGGCCATATCGATGTTAGCATGATGTGTTTGTAGAACACTATGCTCCCTGATGTGACCTTCATATTTGTCTTACATGAACAAACTTCTCCTCAACTTTCTTTTTTCTTATATTTATCTTGATGATTTTTATGACAATACAGATCAGTGATACGCATATTTATAACATCATTAACATCAATATTTTGGATGTAGGGACTGATTTCCGTTTTAATATTTATAATCTCATTTATAGTCGTTGGATGAGCATAATGCGTTAAATTTGATTCACGCCTTACGTTAACCGCTGTTAAGACTAACAGTTTAAAAAATCTAAATTTATATCGATTAAAAATTGTAAAGAAATTTATTTTCGATTAATGTATGCCAAAGTCAAAGTCAAAATTGTCAAAATGTTGTCATGTTTTACATTTTAGTGTTGTGCGTGTGCGTTTTGTTTGCGTTTCCATGGTACTGCTAATTTTGGATCGGATTGTACAACATATTTACACAGAGTAGATCCTGGTCAGAAGGATCCTGCAAGGACTCTCTGGTCAAGGTATAAACTGTTTGGATGAAACAAGTCTACTCTTCACAGATACCCTATTTGTAAATAACATATATACTCGTCGCTAGAGTTACAAGGTTCGCTAGGGTCGTGTTGCCCCTTTTACCGCCACCTGGATCTGCATCGTTTCGCAGACAAATCTTTGTTTGCTAAAATTTGTCGTCCGTAATTTATGCAAATTTTCCATTTGTAAAGTGCCAGACAGCTTTAATATTGACCAGAAGTAGCTTTAACTCATTTATGCCCACGATCCCATAAATGGGACATAGGCAAAAAGTGTAGACTCTGATCAGACATAATGCGGCGTCTGATCAGATTCTACACTGTTTGCTGAAGGAATTCCAATATAAAACAAAATAAAAATGAAAATTTTGACTAGGCATCCCTTTGATAAAAATGGACTTATCCAATATAAAACAGGGCAGAATCCACTGGGCACAAATGGGATAAACGGAACTTGACTGTTTGTAATTTCGAATCCAGTCCCTTTTGGCTGTGAGGAGACATTTCCCCGTTTAAACGCAAAATAAGAGCAATTAAAAAAACATAATGTGTTGAAAATGCTGACGATTTATTTTCAATTAGAGTGACAAACAGTTTGGAGTCTGGTCAGATGTTTGGTTACCTGGCGTCAGATATGTTGCCAAACTGTTTGCAATGTGTGCCATTGTTTTCATATAAACGCGATTATAGGGGAAGAACAACGCCTTCTCCACTGCAGATAATTTGTCTCCTCGTAAACAACATTGAAGGGGTTTCTTAATAAACAAAGTATGTATATCCGAGTTGGCCAGTGACATTTCGTCCTAATTTGTATATCTTCTTTTTAGCATAATACGTTTAGCTATAATCGGCTCCGGTGGGTAGTGGAACCTCTTAAAGTCGGCTAATAAAAGTGGTCCCTGTCCATTCGACGAGTTACTTTAACGCACACCAAGATTAGATATAATTATGTATAGTTAGAAGTTCTACGACATACATGTACGCGTACAAAGGCGGTCAATGGACACAGTCATGTCAAATTTGCACCAGTAGATAGTTGAATAAACTGAATGTGAAAATTTTAATGGAAAGAAAAATCGTTTCATTATTCCACTGGGCAGGGTGACCTAGTAAACACAAATATTGACGTAGGAGATGCCATTAACAGTTTTATTGCCAAATCCTCTTATCGTTAGTCCACCTCCCTTACGTGTGCGAAATTAGAGTTTGTAATGACTCAAACGTCAAGTATTATTTTGACAACTCCTTGTGATACTTCTTGTAACCCATTACAGTTGAGAAAACGTTTCCTCAAAGTAAACCTGTTTTGGCGAAAACAATGATGTCCCCTGCAAACTATTTGGGTCACACGGCGTCTGAAGAGGCTCCAAGCTGAGTTCCACCACTTTAAAAATATTTTCTCCATCCAAGTGCATTGTATGTGCGTTTCGTTTGCGTTTCAATGGGAATATTTACATTCGCCAAATTCAAATCCATTGAAAAAGTTAAGTCTCAGGGAGAATAGAGATAAGCGAGTTCAATAAAAATATACATTTCACTGTATAAATTATTTCGACTTAAGGTAATAGTGCAGTGAAAATCAAGATGGCCACCTAAACAAGTAGTGGCGGTGCATTTATGGTGAAAACGGCACAGATGTTGCTCAACCCCTAAAAATGTCAGTCTATACAACTGATTAATATATCCCTCTTTTGATTTGCATTTATAGAAATTAATAAAAACATTTTTATAGTGAAAAGAAACTACCTCCAAATTTTGGGCACGTCCACCAACATCTGCGGCTAACTAATTCCAAAACTATCTATGGCATAGTAATTTTCAAACTGTTCCCGAGGTGCAAGGAATCCTTTTTTTCTCTTTAGAATGTCCATTTGAACACTATATAGTCTCACATTATACCCATTATCACCAAGAATTTCAATTCTCCATATTGGCTAGCACATGTAATTGAAATAAGTCCTTTCAAAAGTATGGTGGTCAAACATTGTCAAAGTTAAAAACATAAAATGAATGCTACATAGTACCTGTATAAACCATTGTGGATTTCAAATGTAACTAGTACACTGACCAAGTCAGAAAAGATCCCACAAAAGGAAGAGTAAGACACAATGAGAAAACTGCTTAAGTTCAACGCATAGTTAAGCCAAAAATTAGAGTTAAATGAAAATCATTCAAAGGGTAAAGAGGATATGACGTGGTCATTCGTAACCTTCTTACCAGCATTACAAGTACTGAACTATTGCAAACACTGTCCGAAAATCTGGCTAAATCCCATGAAAACTATTTCAGTAACAGAGAAAACAGCTAGGGCTAAAATGGTGTTGTTCTTGTTATAAATGAGTACAAATGTACATGTATGCCTTATCCAATTTAGCCGGTTTTCAAAGTTTTACACATTCATATCAACATGTTCAGAAAGATTTTACAATTCAGCTTAAAACTTCTCGAGTCCCAAATAGGACAAGGCTAAAATTGACAAATTATAGTTTTTCAAGGTTAATGATACTTGGATGAAAAGTATAAGAGTTAGTAAGCGGACAAGGTTAAATATGGTCAATCACGAAAAATAACTGATCAAGCTACAGCACTATGACATAAGAGGACAAGTCTCTCAGGTCTCTGCCAGTAGCTGCAAATATTTCCATGTCCTCCACCATCCCAGTTCCATCGGGTGTCCCCCAGGGCAATGTTCTTGGCCCATTACTATTCAACATTTACATTAATGATCTCCGCGGGAATGTAAATCACCTATTCGCTAATGACACAGCTATATACCTGTCCTTTTCCATTGTCGATATTGATCATATATGTATGTATGAGCATATGGTTTTTAAGCAATTGAGCCATACCTTTCGAGATTTCGCCGTAATAGATCTACATTTCCAGGGTTCTCCCCAGAAAAACTGGAAGGCGCTGGGCAGGGGGAGGATGCGGGAGGGAGTGTTACCCCCTTCCGCGTGTCGAATTTTTTTTAAAGTTTTAATGTATAAATGGTGTTCTCTGTGTGATTCTGCTTGAGAGGTGGGTGTATTGTTTGTGTTACGTTTCCTGCTTGAGTCTTTCGTATTTATTTAAAGCATTTTTTCAGTGGTGTTATAAAGATAAAGAGCCTGCTAAAACTTTGTTTTTAAATTTATCAATTTTGCTGTGTGACTAAATTGACTATGATATATAAAGAAATCCTTGCTAGAATCTGTATGTAAAAGGTAGATACAAAAAGGACTAATATCTCAGTCAACCTCTGAAACAAATTCAATGCACGGTTTGACAGAGAAGTAAAGGAAACAGTTTACCTACAATCACTTGCTTTCTGATTATCATGATGATTAGTAAGCATAATAATAATTTGAAAAAGAAAATTGCAAACAGTGCAGTACTAGATCATAAGATCTCTAAAATCTGGGTCTGTAGTCTGAACTGTTTATCCATGTTCCTGTATACAGACATGTTTTGTAGATGTAAATCTATCATAATCCTAAATCAGAATGTCATTTGTATTTACTCCATAATATTTTGACTTTAGCATGGCTTGTTTCAAAGGCATTTCTTTCTGCTAATTCTTTTATAATTCCGAGAAAACTTATAACATGTTTGGTCTAATCAATTCACGGACGTACAAACATGACCAAAATGCTTCAATAAATAGCACTTTGTCATGAAATTGGATTGTCATTCTTATACTGTATGTTTTCTTTCTAAATGATTAGCGATATGTTTCAATTCTATTGAAATACGCTGAGTGCTATCGTTAATTCGCGAAAACTGATGACAAAATGTTTGTGTACGATTGATAGAAACAATTGATGCACTGTCAACAAAAACATTTACGCTTAGATGTATAGATACGTTCCTTCTTTGTTTAAATTATATCTTATGGGGATATGCGACAGCGCGACGTCTGTTTGATTTAAACATGGTATTTATTTTTCATTAGACTTATAGTGATTAGAAACATTTTGTCTCGTATGTAGGCGTGGCATTTTTCGGCATTCACTCCAAACTGATGTAGATCTAAATGGCATGAAGGGAGCTAAAAATAAATGTCGATTACGGAAATTCACGATTCTCTATAGCGGACGCTTTTTTGGTAATTATCACGAGGAACAGGCAAATTCCGACACAATGGGGAATGTTAACCAGAAATTAGCGATACGTTTGGATAGATAGTTTTTATTCGTCAGAAGTGTCAATGAAAATTCGTTGCCAATATTAACAACTTTGAGGACAGTACATCAATTTAAAAACACAAATAAAAGTATTAAATAATTTTGTGTCATATTTTCCATCGATTTAAAATAAACGCTCTTATATGAAAATTAAAGGGAACTTGGAGGTCTTGCGTTGGCAGTTTGGCATGTATATTTAATGTAACAATAAGATATACATGCATGCACATGCCATAACTGTTCATTGTGTGCTAGATAAGTAGGTGTATGGGTGAAACCGACCAAGGTTTATGAAAAATACACTAATTACGCATTTTACAGGTAAAAAATGTGCGAAAATCAATTAACTGTCACTTAATACCGTATTGAACTTTTCCCGTACATATCCTTTATGTGGTACGCTTCAACCAAAAAGGGTACGTTTTGACTATGGTACGCTTTGACCATAACCCCTTTTATTTTCCCCAGGGAAAAAATTATATTCCCCATTGGAAGGAAGATCGATTATATTTCAAATGAATATTCCAGAGAAATTTGCTAAAATTCTTAACTCGGACGCAAACACCACACCGTAGATAAGATATTTATACCTGGTGGTTGCACACAATTTGCACGGGATTTTCAAGATTTCCGAAGGTAACCCATTTGTTAACAAGAGCACCGCAGTGCGGCAAAATACGCCCGTCATGGCCAGCGGCTGTCAAAGTCGTCCGGACTCAGGCCGACTGGAAAAAGTCGCCCGGAGTGTAGGCCCGACTATTGATCTCAAAAAGACTATGCTGTAGTATTGCGATAGCTCAAGTACTATCCCGATAGTATTGCGATAGTCAAGAAACTATTGCAATACTATCACGATAGTTTTTCTACCAAATGTTTTCTCATAAACAAATGCTCTTTGGGCGTATTTACATACTTTGAATCTATAACGGAATTTTGACAATAAAGGGGGCATAACTCTGCTTAAAATAGTTGCCAACATCTGAAATTTAACAGGAACCAAAATATTCACAGGTGCCTTCCCTGTATGATGAGAAAGCTAAATATGAAATTTTGGTTACAATAGACAAAATGTAAGTAAAATTATTATCAGGAAACAATATATTGTTAAAAAAAATTGTGTGAAGGGGCATAACTCTGAAAATACGGAGTCAAACCAAAAACCCATAATATATATTAAGTCACTTCATTCATTGTATCACCGTATCAAATTTGAAATCAATTGAATAAAAGATAAAAAAGTTCTGTTTTTTTTTTAAAAATGCCCATTTTTGACAAAAAAGGGGCATAACTCTGCTAAAAATAGTAGCCAACGTCTGAAACGCGAACTCGTCTGAGTTATTGTGGTATGGAATATTTGTAGGAAGTTTAGTCAAAATCGGTCAATAAATGAAGGTGAGAGAGCGCTAAGAAGAAAAGTTAACGGCATAAGTGTGGCTTATTTTAAATTTTAAGTATGTAAAGGGGCATAACTCATAGAAAAATAATTTAACAGAAACCAAAATTCTCAGGTGCCTTCCCTGTATAATGAGAAAGCTAAATATGAAATTTGGTTACAATAGACAAAATGTAAGTAAAATTATGATCAGGAAACAATATATTGTTAAAAAAATTGTGTAAAGGGGCATAACTCTGAAAATACGGAGTCAAACCAAAAACCCATAATATATGCTAAGTAACTTCATTCAGTGTATCACCATATTAAATTTGAAATCAATTGAATAAAAAACTAAAAAAAAGTTCTGTTTTTTTTTTTAAATGCCCATTTTTGACAATAAAGGGGCATTACTCTGCTAAAAATAGCCGCCAACGTCTGAAACGCGAACTCGTCCGAGCTATTGTAGTATGGAATATGTGTAGGAAGTTTAAATTAAAATCGGTAAATAAATGAAGGTGAGAGAGCGCTAACAAGAAAAGTTAACGGACGTACGGACGTACGGACGGACAGCGCTGGGTATACCATAATACGACCGTCGATGACGGGCGTATAACAACAATGAGAGTTCGCCCTTATCGAACGAAGGTCGTTAACTGACGCCAATATAATTAGATCTTACATGTATTATATTATTGGTTTTGAGACAGATCATAGTGCGATTATGGAAATGTTTCCACGTTTCTGATGTTATGCTAGGAAATTAATTGTTTAATTCGCATATATGTTATAATCTATATGATATGAATGGGTACTTTTTGCGCAAAGCCGGGGTCAGTATTGTCGTTTGTATTTTAAATTAGTTATTCGGCTATGAAAAAAGAATCACGACATAATTATCTAAAACGCTATAAATTGCTACTTCGTCTTTAAAACAGTTGAATCTGAATTAGAAAAATTGTATCTAAACAATGACGAATAAATACGATCTTTTCGCGAAAGTAGTTTTGGAGCGCAATAATATATTTCTTCCATAACGAGTGATTCGGTGTCATCTTTTAGCCTGTATGTAAACAAAAGCGAACAGATTTTCAGGAGAGAAATCTACTCAAAAACAATATTGATCTGGGAATCAGAAAAGTGCATGCTGTAGTCTCATTTCTCGCCTTGTAGAAAAGCAAGTAAAAGTGTATGATCAACGTAGGAACATAGCTTTAGATCCAAAATACTCGTACCACATTTCACCATACATGTCGTGTTTTGGCTTCAAAATGGCGATGGATTTGTTTCACTACACGTGGTAAATATATTCAAAACACCTATTCAGAAAGAAATGCTTGAAAATAACATTCCTGTCATCTCAATGAAGAACCGGGTTGCAATTTGTCATAGTTTTTCTGTTGAATTGTTTGCTCAACAGTGCGATGCACTTGCCCAAAAAATCCCTTTGTTTTAATGCTTGTAAATAATTATCGAGGCAGCTTTTGACGGCATAGTTGGGTCAGTGTTAGAACATATACATATGCTTTGAATTGGACTGTGTGTTTTGATAGAGACTCATCTCTGTAAAGCATGAGTAGCATTTGACCTCAAAGTTGGCTACAATAGCCAGAATTCAATATGGCCGTGCACTATTACCTTAAGCCAACACACGACACGTATAGTGAGATGTGGTACGACTACTTTGGATATAAAACTCTGTTCCTACGTTGATCGTACACTTTTACTTGCTTTTCTACAAGGCGAGAAATGAGACTACAACATGCACGTTTCTGATTCAAAGATCAATATTGTTTTTGATTAGATTCTCTCTCCTGAAAATCTGTTCGCTTTTGTTTACATACAGGCTAAAAGATGACACCGAATCACTCGTAATGGAAGAAATATTATTGCGCTCCAAAACTGCTTTCGCGAAAAAGATCGTATTTATTTTCATAAACGTGAACGTCATTGTTTTAGATACAATTTTTCTAATTCAGATTCAACTGTTTTGAAAACGAAGTCGAAATTTATAGCGTTATAGATAATTTTGTTGTGATTTTTTTCTTCATAGCCGAATAACTCATTTAAAGTTCAAACGACAATACTGATCCCGTCTTTGCGCAAAAAGAACACATTCATACCCTATAGATTATAACATATATGCGAATTAAACAATTAATTCCAAGCATAAAATCAGAAACGTATTTGCATACTCGCACTAAGATCTGGTTCAAAACTAATAATATAATACAGGTATGATCTAATTATATTGGCGTGAGTTAACGATCTTCGTTCGATAAGGGCGAACTCTCATTGTTGTTAACAAATGGGTTACCTTCGGAAATCTTGAAAATCCCGTGCAAATTGTGTGCAACCATCAGGTATAAACATCTTATCTACGGTGTGGTGTTTGGGTCCGAGTTAAAAAAAATCGCAAATTTCTCTCAACTCAACTCAACTCAATTTTATTTCGGCTTTGGTTCAGAATTAACATGAACAGCTAAAGCATCAAGTAATATACATACATAATAAAGAATATCAAAATAGGTTGTGTCAGTGAGGTCTTATAAGGATCAAAAGTAATTATCATTTATGTTATGTATTTAAGTATAGGAAACGACTACTTTAAATAATGTCATTTGTATTTAAAGGGCATTCTACTCATCCGTTTGGATCCTGACCAGTCATCCTGTTTCTGAATGACTGTTCTGGATCCAAACCGTCATTCTGTTGTTTATATTTTCGAAAAAGACAGCTTATATCTTTATTAACATAAGTTTTGTATTATACTAAACATCTATGTGTAATTATCATTAATGTAATTGTAGATAGGGCGCATGTGAGAAACAAACTGCTTATAGCACGGATAGGGACTCTAAGTTAATATAATTATTGATGAAAACTGATTAGATGCAGAGAAAACGCCGATTTATTTAGAGTCTTATCTGGATCTAAACCAAATGTTAAGAGAAATAAAATATTACATTTCAGACATACCGGGTATACCGTATGAGAAGATATCATATCGAGTTCTAAGCCATACACAAGAGAGTAGAAATGCTTTTTTACGAATCATATCGCCACTCTTGTGTGAGACGTAATCTGATAAGTAACCGTATACAAAAGGTTTATGTACCATCATTTGATTTACATCTATACAAACAAAAATTATTCATTTGAATTATAATCGATCTTCCTTCCAATGGGGAATAGAAATTTTCCGCTGGGGAAAATAAAAGGGGTTATGGTCAAAGCGTACCATAGTCAAAGCATACCCAGTCAAAATGTACCCTTTTTGGTTGAAGCGTACCACATAAAGGATATGTAGGGGGGAAGTTCAATACGGTATTATGTGATAATTAAATGATTTTCGCACATTTTATACCTGTAAATGCGTAATTAGTGTATTTTACAATAAATTGCTCGTTTTCACCCATACACCTACTTATCTAGCACACGATGAACAGTTATGGCATGTGCATGCATGTGTCTCTTATTGTTACATTAAATATACTATGCCAAACTGCCAACGCAAGACCTCCAAGTTCCCTTTAATTTTCATATCAGAGCGTTTATTTTAAATCGATGGAAAATATGACACAACATTATTTAATACTTTTATTTGTGTTTTTAAATTGATGTACTGTCCTCAAAGTTGTTAATATTGGCAACGAATTTTCATTGACACTTCTGACGAATAATAACTATCTATCCAAACGTATCGCTAATTTCTGGTTAACATTCCCCATTGTGTCGGAATTTGCCAGTTCCTCATGATAATTACCAAAAAAGCGTCCGCTATAGAGAATCGTGAATTTCCGTAATCGACATTATTTTTTAGCTCCCTTCATGCCATTTAGATCTACATCAGTTTGGAGTGAATGACGAAAAATGCCACGCCCACATACGAGACAAAAGGTTTCCAATCGCTATAAGCCTAATGAAAAATAAATACCATGTTTAAATCAAACAGACGTCGCGCTGCCGCATATTCCCATAAGATATAATTTAAACAAAGAAGGAACAGATCTATACATGTAAGCGTAAATGTTTTTGTTGACAGTGCATCAATTGTTTCTATCAATCGTACACAAACATTTTGTCATCAGTTTTCGCGAATTAACGATAGCACTCAGCGTATTTCAACAGAATTGAAACATATCGCTAATCATTTAGAAAGAAAACATACAGTATAAGAATGACAATCAAATTTCATGACAAAATGCTATTTATTTAAGCATTTTGGTCATGTTTGTACGTCCGTGAATTGATTAGACCAAACATTTTATAAGTTTTCTCGGAATTATGATAGAATTAGCAGAAAGAAATGCCTTTGAAACAAGCCATGTTAAAAAGTCAAAATATTATGGAGTAAATACAAATGACATTCTGATTTAGGATTATGATAGATTTACATCTACAAAACATGTCTGTATACAGGAACATGGGAAAACAGTACAGAGTACAGACCCAGATTTGAGAGATCTTATGATCTAGTACTGCACTGTTTGCAATTTTCTTTTTCAAATTATTATAATGCTTATTCATCATCATGATAATCAGAAAGCAAGTGAATGTAGGTAAACTGTTTCCTTTACTTCTCTGTCAAACCGTGCATTGAATTTGTTTCAGAGGTTGACTGAGATATTAGTCCTTTTTGTATCTACCTTTTACATACAGATTCTAGCAAGGATTTCTTTATATATCATAGTCAATAAGACAATTTAGTCACACAGCAAAATTGATAAATTTAAAAACAAAGTTTTAGCAGGCTCTTTATCTTTATAACACCACTGAAAAAAGTGCTTTAAAGTCACCCAGAGAACACCATATATATATATATATCAGTATCGACAATGGAAAAGGGACAGCTGTGTCATTAGCGAATAGGTGATTTACATTCCCCCGGAGATCATTAATGTATGTGTGGAATAGTAATGGGCCAAGAACATTACCCTGGGGGACACCCAATGGAACTGGGATGGTGGAGGACATGGAAATATTTGCAGCTACTGGCAGAGACCTGAGAGATATGTCCTCTTATGTCATTGTGTTGTAGCTTGATCAGTTATGTTTCATGATTGGCCATATTTAATCTTGTCCGCTTTCTAGCTCTTATACTTTTCATCCAAGTATCATTACCCTTGAAAAACTATAATTTGTCAATTTTAGCCTTGTCCTATTTGGGACTCGAGAAGTTTTAAGCTGAATTGTAAAATCTTTCTGAACATGTTGATATGAATGTGTAAAACCTTGGCCAACTTTGAAAACCGGCTAAATTGGATAAGGCATACTCATTTATAACAAGAACGACACCATTGTAGCCCTGTTTTCTCTGTTACTGAAATAATTTTCATGGGATTTAGCCAGATTTTCGGACAGTATTTGCAATAGTTCAGTATTTGTAATGCTGGTAAGAAGGTCACGAATGACCACGTCATATCCTCTTTACCCCTTGAATGATTTTCATTTAACTCTAACTTTTGGCGTTGTTGATACTATGCGTTGAATTTAAGCAGTTTACTCCTCCTTTTGTGGGATATTTTCTGACTTGGTCAGTGTACTAGTTACATTTGGAATCCACAATGGTTTGTACAGGTACTATGTAGCATTCATTTGATGTTTTTAACTTTGACAATGTTTGACCACCATACTTTTGAAAGGATTATTTCAATTACATGTGCTAGCCAATATGGAGAATTGAAATTCTTGGTGATAATGGGTATAATGTCAGACTATATAGTGTTCAAATGGACATTCTAAAGACAAAATAAGGATTCCTTGCACCTCGGGCACAGTTTGAAAATTACTATGCCATAGATAGTTTTGGAATTAGTTAGCCGCAGATGTTGGTGGACGTGCCCAAAATTTGGTAAATTTGGAGGTAATTTCTTTTCACTATAAAAACGTTTTTATTATTATCTATAAATGCAAATGAAAAGAGGGCTATATTTACCAGTTGTATCGAGTGACTTTTTAGGAGTTGAGCAATATCTGTGCCGTTTTCACCATAAATGCACCGCCACTACTTGTTTTGGTGGCCATCTTGATTTGCACTGCACTATTACCTTAAGCGAGTTCAAGATAGCGATGTTCGACTGTAATTTTACTTACGATATATTCCTGTTGTATCCAAGAAAGGAGAGCTTCAGAACCATCTCATCTATATGATGTCCTATTTCAGTACGGTTCTCACTGAAAAATAACAACACTAAATTGCAGTTTGGTTACTATGTGCGCCGACCCAATACTAAACGTGCTGACGGCGTGTCTTTGCTGAATTAACCTGAAACTTCATAACCTGTTTCTAGTCTTAAAGACAGGTGACCGCTTAAAGCAGGTTCAAAGTAAAGCAGAATGCGCCTTAAAAACCTTGCCAGCTAGTCGCAACTACACTAGAGCTTGCCAACAGATTGGGTCATGGTTATACGCAGCAGAACGTGGCATCGGATCAGGATCCAAACGGCCGACCCTGCGTTAAGGTAATATTTTAGCTTAAATAGTTTCAAAAATTAATTTTCAACATATTTGAAGACGATAACTGTAAAAGAGACGATGTCGTAGATGGCAAGTATTTGTACGTGGAGAAAACGTTTTTTTTTCCAAATAAGCGCGTTCACGCCAAAACTATTTTTTCTACTAAAACAGTTTGGAGCCTGATCAGACGCCGGGTAACCCGGCGTCTGATCAGGCTCCAAACTGTATGCCACAAACATGGATTATCAGAATTGTCCAAAATGTGTGCTTTTCTACGTTTTAGTACTTTGCGTTTCGTTTGCGTTTAAACGGGAAAGAATAACAAAATCTCCACTGTATTTAGCACAGTAATTACAAAGTTTATAAAACATTTGAGTTGAGTCTGAGATCGATCTTAACCATTTGATTGGTCAGATTTGAATAAAAGCAAAACAAAAATCTGACCAATCAAATGCTTGAGATCGATATCAGGCTCAATTCAAATGCTTTATGTACCCAGGTGTCATGCGACCACTTTATTCAATCCCTTAGCTAAACATGATTGCAAACAGTGTATAGCTTTGCTTAACTTTCTGCATCCTCATACCGCTTATAAACAGTTTGGATCCAGACAAGACGGTGAATAACTAGGCTTATCATATTGACAAAAAACTGTTTGACATTTTCATACATTTAAACTTTTCTATAAGAAACTACATTTGAATATCATTAAGAATCATTGCAGACAGCAAATGTTACAGATCACGCTTACATGTACATACATGTATCGTGCACAAGGTTCCATTTTCGAACGCTATGTACACGTATAATCGACTAAAATGAGATCTAGTTTAAAAATATAAATGCATGTATTTCATTTTCAGTTGGTGTTGCTTGAACCACAGGCACTCGATGACAGGATCGATATAAATTCCCGTGTCCCTTCTCATATATAAATAATACAAGGTATCCCTTACGCCATTTTTTTAAGGAACGGAAGTGCTATTATTGTATCCTTGACCCGGCTATCGCGCGGTTCTGTACGGACATCTCGGGAACCAAACGGAGAATGAACGGAGAGTAACAATACGCTGGTTCCCGAAAGGACCTTACAAAAACCGCGAGCTAGCCGGGTCAGGGTATAATATCTAGAACTTCCGTTGCTTAAAAAAATGGCGAGTGGGATACCTTGTATTATTTATATATGAGAAGGGACCCGGGAATTTATATCGATCCTGTCATCGAGTGCCTGTGGCTTGAACGCGCCTCTGGCATTTGCCTTTGTCACAATGAAAATTGGCTGTGTTCCTCTTTACCGCTTTATGTCTACCATTTGCAAAAATGGTGCAAGCAACAGAAGTTCGACATATGGTCGTCGAATTCTGAAAGTTTCTTTTACCATAAATAACAGTTTTGATCCTGGTCGGTTGCCTCTCAACTTGGCTATTGAACAGAATCCAAGCTGTTAACAATAATATTCACGATGTAAATCAATACTTCACAATTTTAAATCCTCAGAATCGGATTCCCATGATGGTATTTTGAGTATACTATGACCCCGCCCATCTTCTTTCGCCTGCAACAGTATTACAATTTTTTGTCGTTGAAAGTTTTTATTGAAGAATTATTTATATGAGTGCGGCGTCTGACGGTGTTGGGGTTGAACTGAGTCCAACTGTTATGAAATCACATTTGAATCAGAGAAAATACTACTATATTTTTTGCCCATGATTCGTTTTGAGAGAAAGACACAGTGAGAGATGGAAAGAGAGAGAGAGAGAGAGAGAGTGAAGGATAAAGAGGGGGAGAGAGAGAGAGGATGGAGAGAAAGAGAGAGAGAGGGAGAAATGTCTTTAAATTCTGTGATGATACATGTACATATATACGATATCCAGTTGAACAATCATGAATACCTGTTAGCCACCTGAAATAACCAACTAACACGTGCATTGAATTGAAGCGTACGGTAAATGACCAAGGGCGAGATAGCTCTAGTATGAAATAATGCATGCGTGAAACATTTTGACGGTAAAACTGAATACCATACTGACCTTTAACGGTATTTTATCCAATTTCCAATAGAAAAGAACACAATAATTCCATTTAATATGAATAACATTCTCGTAACACCTGTAGCGCGTTCAAGTACCGTATCGATGCAATCGATTGCATCGGAAAACGGTAACAATTCACCTTTAACAACCGTTAGGGTGTTACCGATTGCGAACGACACGAACGGCCTCAGAGGTAGTTCGCCATCCCCAACAAGGAAAACAAAATGGCTACCAAATGAATTTAATACAGCCGGCGAACAGTCCCGACTTAATTTCTCATCAATAAACCAACATTTTCCGATACTTAATGTATCAAATAAAGCAGCTTACATCTGAGCAGCTAAATCTTATTTTTATATGCAGTAAAATTGATTCATTTCAGTTGATTAGTGCACTTTTGCTTGTGTTATTAAGATTCGCACATAAATCGTTCGTACCCTTGAAAAGTTAATAAACTTTGGGGCGCAATGAGTTATTATTGAAGCGTATCGGTGAACGTTAGATGTCGTACTATATGGGTTGTTTGCATCGGTTAACGTTACTGTTCGCTGGTACGGTACTTGAACGCCCTACAGGTGAATTAACCCATTCAACTAAATGACGTGGCTAAAGTGGACATGGCTAAATCCCGGCTAAATTGCGGGATATACCCTGGACCACCCTAGTACCCACTAGAAATAGCAATTTTAAAAACAAATGAATACTGTTCTCTTCCGTTCGAAGTTAGCTAACGGTTAAGAAACTATAACTGATGTTTCTATTATAAAATATGTACCTGACCTAATGTTTTGAATGTGTGTTAGGATAGTTCTCATGGATTTGTAGAAATGTACAAACTGAGAAAAAAAAGAGTATTTGAATTTGAATTTGAATTTGGTTTGCAATATCGACTTATTCCTTATCGTGCTTCGCACAGCTTGGCTAATATTTGCAAACAACTTGGATCCATGTGCGTCTGATCTGGATCAAAGCTATTTGCCACAGCCATGCTAACATTTCCTCAAGTTTAAAAAGGATAAATATAGGATATTACATGAGTGTTCATAATTTATTGGATTTATTAAACGAGTCTTTTAGAAAACGATAAAAACGAGGCTTTGCCGAGTTTTTATCGTTTTCTAAAACGACGAGTTTGATAAATCCAATAAACTATTAACATGAATGTTATATTCTTTTTATAACATAACCTAGAAATGTTATTTATCGCAGTCTTTGAGGTCAAGTGAATGCTAAGCGCGATATAAGTACATGTAGATCTATATAGGAAAACCCACTTTCATATAGATCTAATATTGATAAATTACACCAAAAATCTATAAATTGAATCTACATGATGGAATGAAGACGTTGGAAATCGAACGCATAGAACGCATTTTAATGACGTCACAAGTAAACGACGTCGTGGCGTTCCTCATTTGCATAGTTATTTAACTAGTTATATATGACATTTAAACAACGGGTGTTATTCAACGCTCACACCGTCTGTTATGTTATAAACATTCATAATTGTTTTCATAGACGATATATTTGATGCAGACAACAATTCAGCATTATAAGATTTAAGTCGCTTATGGTGGTGAAAGGGTAACTATCACCTCTACTGATAGAAGCCCCTTTTTTGTAACAGATGGCCATTTTACCTATTACAAAGTATGCTAGCCTTGATTTGGATTTGGATTTGTTATGATTTTACGTCGCGTTAATATTATTTCAGTGCTATCGCGAAGTCCAGCTAATTACAGGTGGATGAATCCCTCTGAAACCCTGTTCCAAGCACAACTCGGCTCCGACATTCCACATGCTAGCTGGAAGTCTTTCCCACATAAGAAAACCAGAATGGGATTCGAACCCACACCGGTGAGGAGCATAGCGGCTGTAAGTAACAGTAACTATAACCACTAGGTCACGGAGACACCGGCTTACCTTGAATCCGTCTTTGAAATAGTAGCAGCCTACTAAATGTTGATGACTAGCTTAAATCAAACTTTAATCTAAAGTTGAATGTCGATAATCCAGTCTCATTTTAAAATAGTTAAACATATCCGTATTTTAAGTTAAAATTTTGCAAGCTGAGCTAGAATGACTTTTTCAATTCATTGACCCTAGTGTCACGTTTTTGCTTGTGTATAAGAGTCTACACTGTTTGTCTTTTTGCAATTTATTTCAAAGGCTACCCATTAAAGGGCATTTTGAGCTAGACTTAAAAAGGAAACTGGAATGGTTCATAAAAAATTCAGGGGTCAATTTATTACCTTTGATATAGGGATACATGTAACTGTCGTCTGCAAATATTTCTTCTGCAAAATAATTCTGAGTTTGTTATCTGCATTCTCACTCAGAACACATTAGCATAGTTTCCAACATTTTTCTGTCCAGATGAGACGCCTGGTTACTCAGCGTTTTATCTGGATCCAAATTATTGGCAACAGGTTTTCCAAGTTCGTCCGTAGATCCAATACGATTAATCAATAACATATGCAATAAACCACTTGTAAACGTAATAAGAATAAATTGCGACAAATTAACTTTATGTGAAAAATACATGACTATAACATTACAGTGGAGAAAACATTATTCTTTCCCAATAAACGCGTTTACGCTAAAACTATTATTTCCATTGCAAACAGTTTGAAACCTGATCAGACGCCGGGTGTCTGATCAGTCTTCAAACTGTCTGCCACTCAGACCATCATGGGTAGCAAAAACGGACGAAGACGTTGTCATTTTCTATGTTTTATTGCGATGCGTTGAAACGGGAAAGAATAACGTTTTCTCCACTGTATATGACTGCTATGATGTTGTCACGTGATACATGTAAGAGAATGGTACTCAGATAAGATAATAAAAATTGATACGCCAAATACAGTAGAGAAGAAGTTATTCTGTCCCGTTTAAACACAAACGAAACGCAAGCGCAATACAATCAAAGGGAGATAATGAGAACGTTTTGAAATAAATGACGAATCATTTTAATTGAGTTACAGACAGTTTGGAGCCTGATTAGATGCCGGGTCGAAACTGTTTGCAATGGAAAAATAGTTTCATTGTAAACGCTAATATTGGGAAAGAATAACGTGTTTCCACTGTAACATAATATAACTACTATGATATTGCCCCAATGTTATGAGTTTATGAGTGACATTATTCATTGATGGCTAATTAACAGACACAACCTGAATAATACATCATTGAACATGTTCTTTATTATCGTTTTACAGAATCTAAACGCAAACAAAATATATAGATCTCGTAAAATGCAGAAACATATAAGTCCTTGAAAGAACTTTATTCAACTTAGAGTGGCGAATATTATGTAGCCTGATTTTGCCCTAAACTGTTCGCAATGGACACCGAAGGTTTTGCTTAAACAGGGAATAATAATCAATCCCCAGTAAATGATCTGGAAATAAACATACTGTAATCTGAAAAAAATATTACCATATTCTTATATACAGTGGAGAAAACGTTATTATTTCCCAATAAACGCGTTTACGCTAAAACTTTTATTTCCAATACAAACAGTTTGGAGCCAGATCGGACGCCGTGTTACCCGTCTGATCAGGCTCCAAAATATTTGCCACCAAGATATAAACATGACTTATCAGCTTTGTCCAAGGGTTGTAGTTTTTTACGTTTTAGTGCTTTGTGTTTGCGTTTCGTTTGCGTTTAAACGGGAAAGAATAACATTTTCTCCACTGTATATAAACATTCAAAACCGATAATTAAAGAAAGATATTTGAAATTCCTCGTTGTGTCGTACGCTGTTTCACGGCAATATTTCATTATGCATTCTCAATTAAAGGGTGAACATAGAATATTTAACAGAGTTAGCTCCTGACAATAGGACGAAATACAAAAAGTGTAGATTAAGGCCAGCCGCAGAGTCAAAAACGCAGCGACTGGTCTTGATATACACTGTTTGACGTCCACATGCACCTAGAGTATGTTTTGTAGCTGTATTATATATAGTATTGGACAGTGTAGAAAAAACTCAGATACAGAGCCTGGGATGACAATGGTGCTTGGTCTGTACAATGTGGCAATGCGATAAGGCAGGTTTTGTCATGCCACGGCTGATATGTTTTTCTCCTTTATGCTTCCAAAAAAGCTTAATGTTTTGACTACTCATTCAAATGGTCGCTTTTGCTTAGCCTAGGGTTTGGTGGAGGCTAAATAATTTTATTTGTTAAACCCTTTCACCGCCTGAGTCGCAAAAAGTCGACTTTGCAAACAGTTTGGATCCAGACCAGACGACGCATAACGTGGCGTCTGATCAGGAGTGCTGTTTGACACCTCGCGTCGATGTTTCTTAAGACATGCTACATAATTCTAATTTCAAACGTTCTTGCAGATAATGATATTAAAGTAGACGACCATAAAGCGGTGAATTGTTAAAACCTTACGATTAATTTGGCACCGAATGGGATAAATAGTCGCCTTATCTGGAGCTCTATGAAATATTAATTCTAATTAAGTTACACAAATTAGGATTAAAATCAAATAATAAAATATTTCTGATAAAATAATAATTAAATACGTTGACTTACACCGGCATGCTCTTGAAAGTGTACTGGAATCTCCTACGGTACCATTCCCAGTTATCCCGCTCTCCAGTCAAAATCTCTTTAAAACTCGCTACAAACGCATCACCGTCAGACGAAACACTACTGGAAGCTCCTCCCGAACCATCAGAGCTGTCAGAAGAATCGCCCGAGCCACTTCCGTAATTTCCGTAATAATCCGTATAGTAATAGTAGTAGTATGAGGACGAGTCGCCGGATGAACTAGAAATCGAGCTGCTCGCGGAATCTGACGATGAAGAATCCGACGACGAGTCACTGCCTGAAGATGACGAGGAGCCCGAGCCCGAGCCCGCCGACCTTGGAACTCGATGGTGTAAAAGTCTGGCCTCGAGGGCTTCAAGCTGTTCTATATAGGCGTTCTGATATGGAGCCTCACTGGGTTGAAGTTGCCCGGTATTTTGTGGTATTTCTGTTTGGTCAACAGGCGTTGGTGCTATAAACTGCCCAGGAGGAGGATCGTCGCTTGAATGCGCGCTAGAGGACTCTGGAATAGAGCTCTCTGATATAACAGTTTGACTTTCCTTGGCTTCATACACTAGTTGAGGCTCATCCTGTGTGTCTTTATGTTCGTTTAAATCTGACAAACCGCTTCCACTGATTTCGTTGTTATCATGGAAATAATCGACATTCTCGTAGGCATCGAAGGAATCTGTTTTAACATCGTACACATCGTAAAGCTCTTGGTCCTGTTCTGCTGACCGCTTCTTACGTGATGTTTTCTTTTTCTGAAAGTACAATATAACCTGCCTTATCCGACATCCTTCTGGACCAACTGATGTTTTCGGATAAAGCAGTGTTCCGGTTAAAGCAGATTTTCTACATACAGCAGAGCTTTGATATCCCATACTCGCTTAAGTGGAACATACCCGTATTGTAAAGTTAAAACGTGGCTTTGGCAAGTTTTAACTGTGAAATACGGATATGTTCCCTTTAAGCGAGCTTGAAATAATTATAGAAATTCATCGAAAGAAACATGGGTTAGCTCGACTAAAACGTGTTCGAGCCCCACGTGCACACTTGAGAAAACCGTTATTCATTCTAGTTTGAACGAAAACGGAACGCCAAATGCAGTGCAATGGAATGGAGAAAACTATAAAACTATGTTTTAACGATGTTTACAACTCAAGTTATGATTTGAGTAGCAAACACTTTGCATAGCTGATAACCAAGCGTCTGATCTGGCTCCAAAGTGTATGCAATTGATATCATTGAAATGTTTAAACCAAATGAAGCGTAAAACCAACGAAATGCATAGAATGAAAAGTACAGTGCTCCCTCTCTACAACGACATCCAATGAGAGACAAAGTGTGTGTTGTTCGGAGGAAATTATTGCACGTATAGGGAGGGAAATTGATTTACATTTGCAAACAGCTTGAATCCGGATCAGACTCCGCGGAACGTTGCGTCTTATCTGAAGTCAAGCTATTTGTCAGTCGTTATTATGTTGTTGTTTTTTTCTGTCAAAATGAACATCTGCGTTATTCGTGACAATTTAATACTGTAAATTGTACACATTTCTGTTTTGGACTCAATTAGGACTCGAAACTAGGGCCTTTGACTTGCCGTGCAAAACAGTTTCAGTTTTTAAAAAAAATGAGCGATAAATCCACACAGTGGCGCCAATCAACATACATGTACAATATGTAAAAAACACACACAGAGTACATTTAATGAGTACACATGTTCTATGCAAACAGTGTAGAACATGTATCAAAGGATTCTGCACTGTTTGTTATTTTGCAAGCACTCCTAAAACGTCAGAAATTACAAGACTTTTTCGGAAACTGGAATAGTTCAATTAAAAGTTAAGGGAGGAATGAATCGCTAATAGTTAAACATTTGAAGTTGTTTTACCTTCGTTGAGCGCAGCTTTTTAAGTTCATCTGTCATCATGGTTCCCTTCACGGGGTTCATGTTGCACAGTGTGATAGCCGGGAAGCGGTGAGGACTAAACTGTAGTGACACCGTGGTGTCAACTGGGTTAGAGTAGTAAACACTGAAAAACAAGCAACATCGTACGGTGTCACTAAGGTGACATCCCGAGTTAAAATAAAATAAAAAAAACAACTTACGAAACCAAAGAGTTTTTTTTCTCGTTAAAGAAAAAGAAGTCGGGGATGCTGAACGCGTTTCTTGTTTCCCGACATCTTTTTTATCTCAGAAAAACAAAACTTGTTTTCGCGAGTTATGCTTTTTTAAAATTCGGGATGTCACCTTAGTGCCACCAAAACATACAATGAAGAAGACGCTGTTCTTTCCCAATAAACGCGTTTATGCTTTAAATTTCCATTGCAAACACTTTGGAGCCAGATCAGACACCGGGTAAACCGGCGTCTGATCAAGCTCCAAGTTGTTTGCCACTAAAATAGCAGGAATAGTCAAAAATGTCAAAAAGTTGTCATTTTCTATATTTTATTTCAATGCGTTGTCGTTTCGTTAACGTCTTCTCCACTGTATATTGTGGGGAAGACAATTTATTTCCACGTTTAATTTATTCACCCCGAATAACGAGTATAACTGTCCTATAAAAACAGTGCACCAATGAAAAGTACACTTGTCCCATTCAAATGAAGACCCTAATAAAAGGGTTCCTGCACCGTTTTTGATATTGATATACTCCGAGCAGGTACAGTGGGGAATATGTTATTCTTTTTCAATCTTCCCGGTTTTTCGCTTAAACGATTATTTCCATTACAAAAAGTTTGGAGCTAGATCAAACGCCGGGTCACATGCCGTCTGATCAGGCTCTAACATGTTAACTACTCATATAAATCGTCAACATTGTCAAAGAATGCATTTTTCTTTTACATTTTAATATTTTAGTGATTTGCGTTTGCGTTTCGGTTTCGTTTAAACGGGAAAGAATAACGTCTTCTCCAGCAATTGTTCACAATAAGGTTAAACTTTTCGAAGAAAATGACAGATTGTATTCAAAATGTACACGTAATTTACATCGACACAATTACATGTAACTCTTTCACTACGAAGTTTTTTCGTCTGCTTTTACCTTCTTACCGCCGTAATATCGTCTGCATCGGTAGTGTCGTCTGTAATATTCATCAAGTACAGTGGAGAAAAACGTTATTCTTTCCCGTTTAAACGCAAACGAAACGCAAACGCATCGCAATAAAATATAGAAAACGACAAGGTGTTCGACCATTTTGGCTATTCATGTTGATCTGAGTGGCAGACAGTTTGGAGCCTGATCAGACGACGGGTTATCCGGCGTCTGAACAGGCTTCAAACTGTTTGCAGTGGAAATAATAGTTTTAACGTAAACGCGTTTATTGGGAAAGAATAATGTTTTCTCCAATGTAAGATTTAGGGCTGTATTGACTGAAGAAATGTCGATACGAGTGTCAACCAGTTTGGACCCTGATCAGACGGCGCGTTACGCGGCGTCTGATCAGGGTCTAAACTGTTGGCAAAGTCGCCTTTCGGCGCCAATGGCAGTGAAAGTGTGCACCCGTTTAATCTGAGCGCCTATCAAAGCATTCGTTAACAAACAGTGTAGACCCTGATAGGACGCCACATTTCCAACCAAAACACAGGGAGAGTTCATTTTATAGGAATGTCCACGAATATATTGGTTCATCCACAAATATTTTCACTGTTTAAAATAGTTTGCCGCACGGTGTCTGGTCAACATAAATCAACAATTTTATTACTACAGTGGAGAATACGTTATTCTTTCCCGTTCAAACGTAAACGAAAAACAAACGCAAAACACTAAAACGTACAAAAGTACAATTTTTTTTGTCAATTCTGATATCTCATGTTTATTTTGGTGGCAAACAATTTGGAGCCTGATCAGACGCCGGGTTACCCGGCGTCTGATCTGGCTCCAAACTGTTTGTAATAGAAATAATAGTTTTAGCGTAAAACGCGTTTATTGGGAAAGAATAACGTTTTCTCCACTGTAATCGAGTCGTAAATGGCATTTCGAATTGATTTAAGTGCAGATCAGCCATAGTGTACATGTAACCCCGATTTGGTATTATCTAAGGAGTCACAAGTCTTAAGCTGACGGAATTATGGCGGAAAAATATATTGCTTTATTATCTCAGTTTGATTTCGGTCAAGTCTGAATAAATTTCATGTTTTTGAAAGATACACTTCCTAAAAATTCAGCAATGCGTGCACTCTTTGTACATCTAGTACACAAATAAGGTAAAATAAGTTCGAGCTATTTTCTTAAGTTTAGAATAAATGTACACAATTCAGCACATTAAACCCTAGCGACGAGTATATTCGTCATTTACAAATATTGTAACGATTAACCCTTTCCCCATAGAAGCGACTTTTAGCGTATTTAATTTATTCCTCCGCTGAAGAAAATAGTTCAAGTTTATAACCTCATGAACATTTATCATTACAAATATTTTATATAGCCTAGCAGATTTTAGCTTAAAGCAGGCTGAAAGTAAAGCAGAATGTGCCTTAAGGCACATTCTGCTTTACTTACAGCCTGCTTTAAGTGGCCACCTGTCTTCAAAACTAGAAGCAGGCTATGAGGTAAAGGGTTAAGCGTACACTTGTCCTATGCAAGCTATGTAGACCCTGGTCTTAGGACTCCTGTGTGCCATTTTGTAGAATATTGAAAATAAAAAAAAAACCTAAAAAGCAAAAGATGGACTAGACTTCATTTGAAACTTTTACTCCGCATTTGAAGATTAAGGGGTGAATGTTTGAAAAAGAAAAAAAATCAGAAAAAGTTCCAGAAACGAGCAAATAATCTTTTCCAACATTTGTCTTCTTTATATCGGCACCCAATCCCATGGTGTGATTATCCATTAGAAAAGTCCCTTCAGTGCAATTTTATTGAGAAGTCACATTATACAGTGTATAAAGGGTTTGTGAAAACCTAATGGGTTTTGGCAATGGAAACTATCCCTTTCAACCCTACAGCCCTCTGTAGATATAACTGATTACATATGCAAACAGTCTAGACCCTGATCAGAGGGCTCCTTTAGGAGCCCTCTGATCAGGGTATGCACTGTAAGACATTATCATTTGATTTTTTGTTTTCATATCAGAATTGCAACAGTAGGCTGGTTTAAAATACCTGTATTAGAAGAGTCCAAAAGGATTATAAATACCCACAATATAAATGTTGGCTTGAAAGGGCTAATGTTTAAACATGGATAGGTTTTTCACGATGTCTTATCTACCAGTAATTATACCTGGATGTCGCGATGCGTGTAGAACTAAAACACCGTTAAATTATTTGTCGTAAAATAAAACAAATCCAATCCAATCACATGAGCTATACTATATAGCATGCATGTGTTTTGTTCATCGAATTCATTCGATTCTGTTCAGGCTTTGCAAAGTCCAGCCAAATACAGGCGGAGGAAGACCCCCGAAGTCACGTTTGCACTGTTTTAGGGACAAATCTGCAACTGGGTAGTAGAAAAATCCGAAGTCCCTAGACCGAGATTCGAACCCACATCGGTAAGGAGCTAAGTCATTTTCATTTTTAATGACTACAGTGTTCCCTCTCTACAACAACACACAATGGGAGACAAAAATTGTGTATCTGGTTCGGAGGGAGTTGTTATAGGGAGGGAGAATAAATACCCTTAAGGTGCTGCGCAGCTACTTGGCTTACATTTGCAAACAGTTTGAATCCAGATAAGACACCGCGTAACAAGGCGTCTGATATAGATCCAAACTGTTTCACACTCGTCCCTAGGTTCTTCACTTATAGAATGTATAAATATAAATTTAACAAAATTTGCAGACGACAATTTCAAAGCAGACGACATCTTAGCAGAATACGGGTTTAAACTCGTTAAAAGCGGCTTTGCCAATATTTGCTATTTCATGTACAACGATATAACATGTTATTCCCTCTAAAACATATTTCTTTACGAAAAGAAAATAAACAATTCCTCCGCGTCCTGCTCATATACGGTTTTGGCTAAAACAAACAAAAACGGAAATCTGCTAATGTAAGATGGCAAAACTATTGAATTCTCTAATTAAGCTACACGCACAGTAAAACCTCTCTATTACGACCACTAAATCAAAGGCTAATTTATGATATACAATACAGGTGACAGCTTAAAGCAAGGTGACAGTAAAACAGAAAGCTCCTACAGGAGTTTTCTGTTTTACTGTCACCTTGCTTTAAACAGTCACCTGTTGTAACACCTCATAACTCAGTTAAAGTCACATATATCAGTGGTCGTAATAGAGAGGTTTTACTGTATTTAGGCGTGAAGCTTTCCGTGTTTTATGTTCCGGATTTCCTAGGTGGGGGCTTCATTGTATTTTCCTTGGTGTAGAAATAACGTGTGGCGTAACAAAGGACGTATTTATGGGATCATAGGTTAAAAATATGATAGCTTAAAAACGAGCGAATAAAAAGCAAAAATAGTCCTACATGAGCTCTTTGTTCACGTATCATCTTGCACTGCCTTCACCATCACATGCAGTGGTAACTACGCTATTCCTACCCACGCGTTTATTATCCGTTTCGTTAAACGCCGTTTCTAGCCGTTTCTTTACGCGTTTCTTAACGCGTTTAAAAGAGCCCGGATGCCGCGGACTTATCCTACTTAAGAATTTAGCTAATAGCGTTACTGTGGAGTAAATATAATCTTACAAAACACCAACTTACTAAGCATATGGTCCGGAGCAATGGTTGGATCCCGATCAGATGTCAAATTACTGAGTGTCTGCTTTGCATAAAAGTTTGGATCCAGATCAGATGCTGAGTTACTATATATGTAAAAGTCGGCAGAATATGTATATAATAACAGAGACTTAGATAACAAGGCTGATAAGAAGTTGCTTATCTCTGTAAGTATATAAGTCTCTGATAATACTCATGGTGACTTTATAAACTCCACCTTTACCTTTTACTATGAACATGCGGAATTCCAAATAGCACGTGTGACATGCTGTTAGTTACAGGACAGGCCGCTAAGCGTGTTGCGTAACGAACCGGATATGGGGTAATAAAACTGCGGCTTATCAAAGTAAGTATCCTAATTGGGGTTGATTGAAATATAAACCAAATAAACCAAATAAACCAAATCATATCTGCTAGTATGTGTCAGTTATTATACTCTCTCATCAAAGTAAAAGATATCTGTATAGTTCGAATACGGATGAGACTCCCGTAACTCGGCATCTCATCTAGAGCCAAACTGTAAAAATGAAATCAAGACCGTATGCTTCATTCTTGGCTGTAAAACATAAGAACCGAACTACTCGGCGTCCAATCTGCATCCAAATCGCTAGTGTTAAACTATTATGAAAAGTAATTGAGTTTAATCAAAGCTGTCAGTTTGGATCCTGTTGCTATGCCGATCTATACAGCTAGGCGTCTGATCTGGATTCAAACCGTTTCCAAAGAAATCACCATGGAAGGAATTATTTTAATAAATATCAAACAGAAAGCATCTGGTTCAGACGTCGAGTCACTCAGCATTATGATCGAGATTAAAACTGTCTGAATTCGGCAATCATCGATAAGATCCGAAATCTCCGCGTGAAACGGAAAACTGATGCACCAATCGCAGCATCTCTGGTATATCGTTTATTAACGCGTTTAAACGCGTTAAAATCGTAAGGCGTTACAAGTAACCGTTCGTTAAACGTCCGTTAACCGCATAGATAAACGCGTAAATGGGTAGGAATAGCGTATTTACCACATGTACATGTCTTTGCTTAATTACAATGGAGAAGACGCGACCATTTCCCTTACAATCGAAACGCTAGAAAACAAGTAAAATATACTTTCTGAATGTATATCTTAGAATATGTTAATATGAATGAAAACGAGTCTGATCAGGCACCGAATTACCCGGTGTCTGGTCTGACGTCACACTTTTTGCAGCGGATATACTTGTTTTATCATAAACGCATTTATTTGGGAAGAATCGCTTTTCCCACTCTTCTCTAATGTAGCATTAAAATTAAAAACTGTATACCTATCTTGTATATGTGTTAAAACAAGACACCTGACTGCGTAAAGTAGACTGACATGATTTACTTTTCTGTTTTGCCTTCAGTCTGCTTTAAGCAATTACATGTCTTACTACTTAAAACGTATATCTAAGAAGGATTACCACCCCAAAGTTCTTTTTTCAGCGTCGAAAAAGATTGTTATTTAAAACAGGCTGAATCAAAAGCAGAAGTCTCCGTAAGGAAAATTCTGCTTTACTTTCAGCCTTCTTTAAGTTACTATCTGCAAGGATATTTGAAATATTTCTTATGGACTGACTGTATGAAACGAAACTACTTATATTTTATTTCTTGGACGAATTAATTACAGGCTTAAAATATGTGTTATTGAGTGATGGGTTGAGAAATAAACGTGACCTACGTGAACAAGTTGTGAATCTGATATGTTAGAAATCCAAACGTTGCGAGAAATAATAAACACCATAATACTTTGACAGCTATTTGCGGAGAAGAAACCATTTTTGGTATTCCATGCAGTGAACTGGATTCCGCTAAGTTTTTCAAAACTGTCCCTAAAGATTCCGGTTCCTTCTTCTCTGGTTTTCTTAGGGCTTCTCGCACCTTTGAAAACATACTTTTTCTTCGAAATGGCTTCACTGTATTCATTTTGACATTTATCAGTATCTCTCTGTGTCTAAAATATAGTATACATACATATTCATTACACTCTGAAATGGGACACACTGTTAACTTTGTTTAGGAATTTAACACATGTAACGAATTTACGAATATATATCCAATCAGTTTGAATTTTCAGACAATTTAACGTCCAGATGTTTCTACACCTTTCTACGACACCTACAAACTAGTAATATCAGAAACTGTTTTGCTGGGGTGATCAACCAATTAAAATGATAAAACTTGTTAATGCGTTCAGCCATTCACGCATATGAATAATTGAAACAGATTATAACTCAATTGCATGACTGGTAAA
The DNA here is from genome assembly GCA_922989275.2 of Gari tellinella. Taxonomy (NCBI): domain Eukaryota; kingdom Metazoa; phylum Mollusca; class Bivalvia; order Cardiida; family Psammobiidae; genus Gari; species Gari tellinella. The sequence continues at coordinate 60,162,580 of OV277867.1, forward strand.
TATGTGCTCAGCGTACACTCGATGGCAGCTTAACAATTTGATACCCAATGGATTTAGATCTATATTGGACGAATCCTTTTTTCATGGAAGCCTGATCTAACTTCGTTTTCATCTAATTGTGAGAAAAAGTCTTGTTAGGAAACAAAAAAAAGACAGACTCAGATCAGATGCCACATTATGTGGCGTCTGATCTGAGTCTGCTTTTTTCCCTACTTATGTTCCATTTATGGGACACTTTGCCAAACTGAGTTATTGTAGAACAAAGTAGAAAGAAATTCATTTAACATTGCCTGATTAAATCGTATTCTTCACTAAGCAGCCACTTGTCTTAAGGCACCTAAATAACAATTTCACCAAACCGTGGCCAACAAACTCGTTCGTCCCTGAAACCTTTAATGGAAAATTCCAATTTTTCAATTAAGTCTAGGCAATACTTTTACTGTTAAACGTTTATGTTAACATTTTATTGTACACTGCCAAACGGTGGATACCCTGGTAATAGGGCTCATGCAGGAGCCCTCTGGTCAGGATCTACACTGCTTGCATATGGTGAATGTACTTTTCAAAGGTACAATATTTGTAAATGACGAATATACTCGCCGATATGGTTCAATGGGTTAAGAACAACTGTGCATTTATAAACTATAAAATATTGTTTGTTATGTTAACATGCTTTCCGCATTGAAACACTCGTTGCTATCGTCTACCCATACTTCGAAGGCAATGTCGACAACATACAAGGGCCAATCAATATGACAAATGTGATTCACCTTTACCAAGAATTACCTTTAACCCTTTCACTCTCAATGACGCCATAAAGTGCGTTTACAAACTGTTTGGATCCTGATCAGACGCCGCGTTACGCGGCGTTTGGTCAGGATCCAAACTGTTTGGCACTAGTATCGATATGTTTTAAGTCATACTGCATTGACTCTTACTTTGAAACGATCTTGCAAACAACGAAATTAAAACAGACGACAATAAAGCGGTGAAGGGGTAAACATCTCCCGCATAATTTGATAATGAAAGGATTAAAATAGGCTACCTTTAAGTCAGGTTCGGATATACCAGGAACTATGGTATTATTTCCAATTAAATGCGTTTATGCTTAACCCTTATCCTGCGGTGATGTCGTCTGCTTCGAAATTGTCGTCTGCAAAGTTTGTTAAATTTATATTTATACATTTCGTAAGTAAAGAAACCTTAGATGGAGTGCCAAACAGTTTGGATCCAGATCAGACGCCGCGTTACGCGGCGTCTGATCTGGAGTTAAACTGTTTGCAAAAATCAATAAAGTCGCGACCAGCAGGCAAAGGGTTAAGTATTTATTTCGATGACAGAAACGGACAATCCAACTAACAAATAAACCAACTAAAACAGTTTTGAGTGAGATCAGACGTTGGGTAACCCGTCGTCTGATCAGGCTCCAAACTGTTTGCTCCTCAAATTAAAACTATATCACACTACTGAAAAGAAGGCTGATTGATGGTACTCAAGCCAGGTTATTAAAGATGAAATTAAAGTTCAACAGAGTTTGATTTTACTTTAGGTGGTTCGACAGCGGGCGACCCGCATCTCGAGTTCCGGAAATGCTGATGGCTTTCACCTGATCTTTTCGGCACGTTCTTATAGTAGAAAATTTACATTAAGAAAAGTTAGATAAGCCTTAGTGTTTTCTTTGCTAGCGCAGTTGGTAGTGTGATTGACTAGCAATCCAAAGGTTCTAGGTTCGATTCCAACTCCCTTAACTCTTTCCTCCCTGAAACCTTAAATGGACAATTCCAGTTTCCATTTTAGTCTAGTCCATTTCTGACGTTTAAGGGTTGTTTTTGTCAATGTTTAGCTTGGTGACAAACAGTGAAGACCCTGATCAGAGGGCTCCTTTCGGAACCCTCTGATCTGGGTCTTCACTGTTTGCATAGGACATGTGTACTATTCACATGTGCACTGTTTGAAAAGGACGCCTATATGCGGGACTAGGGTGCAAAGGGTTAAAAGCTTTTTTTAAATAAATTGTCCGACTTTATTGACTAGTCAATCCATAACGCAGTAATCAAAGGAGGACAGGCTATATTTAGTCACAAATGTAATCATGAAAAATATCAGACGCAAGTATAGTCAAGTGAAAACAAAACTTTGTGAGGATTTATAGCCTACATGTATATGATAGATGGCAGCTTAAACAGGACAAAAGTAATGCTAAAAGATAGATCCTAATGAAGCTTTTATGCATTACTATTGCCATGCATTAAGCAGACACTTGTCTTTAAAGATCTACAGGCTACCGTTTTCAATGGTCCATTAGTACAGGTTTGAATTATGGTATAATTTAGAGCTGACGGCATTTTAAAGTTGAACTCAAGAGAGGTTACTCGTTTTGTGTTAACATTTTGTCAGAATTTCTGGAAAGCATGTATAAAATGTAAATTCTACAGTAGATTTTCATTAAATTTTTGTGACTAGTAGAATTAAGTAATATCTATGTAATAAGAGTGAAAATAAGTGTATATTAAACAGCTAGATTTCTTTGTGATTTGAAATTTAGTGACTTTTTCAGAATTTTACATTTTTTAAATATTGATATTTCCAGAAAAAATGTCATGAAATATTTTTGTTTGCACAATATCTTATAGTATATGTACTGTTTACTTGAATGTACAGATATTATTGAGTTATATTATTTTTTAAAGAAAATATTCCTGTTTATTAAAAAGGAACTTTTTTCGACAAAAGGTCCTGTCAGAATAAAAAGGTGCTGTAATTTCTTTTCATTTAGACGATTTTTCACTCTCCATATGATATTTAAATGTAATCAAGGTTTCAAAAAATTCTGACAGGGAATAAGCAGACCCGCGAACCACCTTAACCATACTCTATGCAATCGCCCTGCATTCATAACAAAACCTTACTGTGATGACTGTTCGTTTCACATTCGTCTCTCTCACTTAAAGAAGCTCGATAAATGAAAGTTGAGAAGACGTTATTTTGTCCAATTTACAAGCAAACGAAATTAAATCGCTGTGCAATAAAATGGAGAAAAGTAAAACTGTTTGACAATTTTGAAGACTCGTTGTTAATATCAGTTGCAAACGGCTGGGTGTCTGAACATGTTCCGGGCATTCCTTAACCCTTTCAAAATCAAATTAGTCGGGAGATTTTGGCCCTTCACAGCTTAATTGTCGTCTGCTTCAGTATTGTTGTCTGCAAGACACTTTTTCAAAGTTAGATTTAAGGTTGTCCGATAAGTATCGATACGAATATCAAACAGTTTCGGTCCTGATCAGACCCCGTGGTACGAGGCATCTGATCAGGACCCAAACTATTTGCAAACTCGCTTTTACCCTTTCACTCTCAATGACGCTTTACAAACAGTTTGGATCCTAATCAGACGCTTCGTAACGGGCGTCTGATCAGGACCCAAACTGTTTGACACTCTTATCGATAATTATTTAGTCATACAACCTTACGTCCAACTTTGAAACCTGTCTTTCAGACAACAATAATGAAGCAGACGACAATAAAACGGTGAAGGGGTAAAAAAATCCCGAATAATTTGATCGTAAAAGGGTTAACGCGTCATTGAGAGTGAAAGGATTAAATGAAAATATGTACTTATTTAATTTATGAATCATAGGAGAACCCGCTCATAAATGAGTTAAACCATTCACGGCCTTAACCCGAGTACAATGGCTATTAAATGAAAAAAGGATAATTGTTTGACAATTCTGACTATTCATGTTAATATGAGTGACAAACAGCTTGGAACCTAATCAGATGCCGAGTTACCCGGCGTTTGATCTGGCTCAAAACTGTTTGCAATAGAAATAACAGTTTTAGCGTAACGCGTTTATTTTGAAGGAATAACGTCTTCTCCACTGTATTTCACGTGTTCGCGTAACCTTTACTACAATTGAACTTGTCAGTCTTCCTCCAACTGTAAATAGGTGGACGTCGCGATATGACTGAAATACTGTTAAAAGCGACGTAAAATTACAAACCGTCGTCGTTGTCGTCGTCTGAACTTGTCCATACGAGAGTATATCATCAACAAACAGTGAAGAACCCGACCAGAGTGTTCCTGACGGATCTTTCTGACCTCGAGATGCCTTCTTGTCATAATGTACAGCGCTCCCTCTCTACAACGGCACCCAATGGAAGACACAGATTGTGTCTGTTGTGCGGAGGGAGTCGTTATAGAGAGAGAAAATTAAGACTTGGTTTACATTTGCAAACAACTTGAATCCAGATCTGACGCCGCGTAACGCGGCGTCTGATCTGGATTTAAGCTGTTTGTCACTCGTCATTATATTTAATCTATCAAAATCTCCATTTATATGTAACATTTTTAAGCAAACGTTGTTGCAGCAATAAAAGCGTTAGACATAATTTCGTCTCGTTTAGGGAACTGTACCAAGGGTCGTTGTAAGGAGAGTGTCGTTGTTAGGAGGGTCGTTATAGGGAGGGAACACTGTAGAATATCATCAGGGAAGAGGAATCCCATTCAAGAGTCAATGCTAACTGGTGCGAGTCCATTTAGAAAGTCAGCAACGGAAGGCTTATTGAGCACGTCAACACTCTCAAGAGACCTAAAGCAATGCTCGTCACAATATCAAATTTACAAACTTTATTCGTAACTTAATTGGCGAATGTTTAAAAAGCGTTGCACCACAGCAACGCATTGTGTCTTTCGGTAACAATTCCCAATGCAAATTGGCGAAACAAATATGATTTACCTTCAATGCATATAGTAGCAGGCAGGTTCACTTAAAACAATTTCGAAACTATTCTGCAAACTATTTCGTATGTACATGCCCGGGCATTCAGGGAATACGACTTCTATGATCAAAGGTTGGTGATTAATTTCGAATAATACGGTGTATTGACTCGTCACGGTGTTCTAACCTGACACAGACAAAACATTCACGTCAGTGGAATATTCATATAACAAACTGTAGCATAGAGACGAATATAAACGTCCTTTTCAAACAGTATACATGTAAAGAGAATATTTGTCATATACAAACAGTGTATACCAAGATCAGGGTGCTCCTTAAGGGTCTGCACTGTTTGTCATTTTGCAATAAAGTACAGGAAACAATCCTAAATAGTCATAAATGGACATGACTTAATTGGAAATTGAAATATCCATTCAGTGAACATGTATAGAGTGTATGTGTAATATACAAACAGTCTATACCCACATCAGAGGGCTCCTAAAGGAGCACTCTCACCAGGGTCTGCACTGTTTGTCATTTTGCAGTAAAATACAGAAAACAACCCTAAATAGTCATAAATGGTCAATACTAAACTGAAAACTGAAACTATCCATAAATTGTTTCATGAGTGAATGCTGATCATTATTATATAAACTTCCATCCACTATGCATATCTATAATCTACATGTATTATGTTACATTGCTAATAGAACAAGGGTATTTTGCACTAGAAAATAATTCAGATGTCCTCCAGACAGGTCCTACAAGAACACAATGTAGACCTTGATCAGATAGATGTCTGTTTGATAAGTGTTTATACTGTTATCAATCGCAACACTAATATCTCTTAGCAGGAGAATGGTTAAAAAAGCAGGGTTGCGTTTTTATCCATTCATTGTTAGGACCTTAATTTTGTAAAGCTATTTTCCAGTTGTGCAACATACATGTAATTAAGAATCCAGAAATAAAGATATAAAACGTCAATAGTTTAATAGCCTTTAGGAGCCTAACACTTCTCCACTGTACTGGGTGAATTTGTACTCATTGTTGAAAATATTTTGCATCTAGATGTATGATTGCCTGTCTGATTGCTCTGATTGCCATTCAAATCTTATTTACGGACGATGATACATTTATTCATTTTCTAAAGAATACTTTATTTCAAAACTGATTCTGTCGGGCTAATATTGACACGCGACTTGCACATGAATGTTCAGATATTATTATGTTTTACTAATCATTTCCTGGATCTAATCGATGTGTGTAAACTATAGGCATATACAAATAACCAATTCTCAACAGTGAAACCAAGCGTCTAATCTGGCTCCAAACGGTTTGCAATGGAAATAATACTCGTAGATTTAGCGTACACGCGTTTATTGGTATAGAACACATGTTCATCTAACGTATTCTACAGTGCAGTCATATGCAAACATTAACCTAAACCCGTTGGGATTCAGCTATGGGATTCATCCATTGAAGTTCCTTCTAAAGACGTCGTTTGTTGACGGGTTGAAAATGATTATTAGTTTGTAAATAATTTAGGTAGAAGCGCGTGTTAAATAGTTTGGATACTGATCGAAAGTCGGGTTTCGGGTATATGAACTGGTTACAGACTGTTTGCTGATAACAGCGAAGTCGCAACATGGATAAGAAGAATTCGACAATCGCATAATGTTTACATATATGGTTACATATATTTTTTATAATCACACTACCTTTCTTGATTTCTCGCTTTCGAGTCTCTATATACAGTGTTCCCTCCCTTTAACAGCCCTCCCAACAACAACTCCCCTCCTTACAACGACCCTTGTCGTAGTTCCCTAATATGATTATTATGGCTTACACTTTTATTGCTGTAATATCGTCTGCTTAAGTTGTCGTCTGCTAGTGTTTCTTAAAGTTACACACATGTATAAGTCAACATTTGGATAGGAGAAATATAATGACGAGTGACAAACAGCTTGAATTCAGACCAGACGACGCGTAACGCGGCATCTAATCCGGATTCAAGCTGTTTGCAAATGTAAGCCAAGTCTTAATTTTCCCTCCCTATAACGACTCCTTCCGAACAACACTCAAAATCTGTGTCTCCCATTGGGTGTCGTTACAATGAGGAAACACTGTACAACCAATATCGTCGGCTTAATCTGCAATGTTATGCAAAATTCAATGTTTGAAGTAGAATTTGTCCACTGATAGAAATATTTAGGATACTAATCAGATGTCGCTTTACGCGTGCATCTGATCTGGACCCCGACTGTTTGGAAAAGTCGAAGTTAATCGCATATGACAGTAAAGGAGTCAATGCTTTAAACAAAGTTGATAAATTATATATATTGAAGTACTTCTCTCATCTTGCTTCATTGCGCATGTGTATTACATGTATGTTATATCATGTCACAACACAACCACTTAGTTCAATTAGTGTTCAGAAAAGCAAATAGGAAATATATCACTGCTACTTCTGGGCTGTATTCTTGCTGCATATGATATTGGTCTAAATGGGAGTCCTTGCGTTGTACCGTTGACCTTGTGCCTCTGGTGGATCTTGATTGTAGGGATTGCCCAATCGCTTTGAAACCAGCTGGCTGAGGGTCTGTTGGTATAATTCTTTGACAGTATTTATCTTTATTTTTATAAATTAAGGATGTACATGTAACTCAGCCATGGATTATACAATACTCAACCAAACAACACAGAGAGTATTATAAAAAACGTTTCGTTCTACGATCTGTGAACTGCTCTCCGGCCCTACACCGAAACATCAAAAACAACAAAAAACCCACACCAACGATCACTATTTTTAATCATGCCATTAGTCTTTTAATCATTTGAATCATTCTAAATTTGATTTTACAAACTAATTATAACAATATTTATAATCTTGATAATAATATTGAAAGAATTTCAATATTTCCATGTAACGACTGGTTTGCGACTGGTAACATTTCAATCTGGATCTGGATCCAAACTGTTTGCAAAATCGCCTTAAGTCGCTCACGCCGGTGAAACGTTTAATTGGATAAGATCTACTCGTTGCTTTTATGTCCTTGTAACAGTCTAAATGGCATCGCCACTTTCTGCCTACAGTAGATGACATCTACTTGATGTACACAGAAATTTATGAAGCATTTATTGTCCTTCTGATTAAATTTTTAAAATCCTAAAAATGTTTGCTGAAGTGCTAGCTACACATTAATGTGATGTATGTGATAATCACCTTTCCACTAAAACTATAGTGTGACACTCAATGGGAAACACATATTGTGTTCGTTGTTCGGAGGGAGTCGTTATAGGGAGGGAAATTGGCTGACATTTGCAAACAGCTTGAATCCAGATCAGACGCCGCGTAACGCGGCGTCTGATCTGGATTCAAGCTGTTTGTCACTCGTCATTGATGTCAAAATGTTCATTATGTAACTTTGAGTAAAAACAGCAGACGACAACTTCAAGCAGACGACATTGCAGCAGTAAAAGCGTTCTAGACATAATTGTCTTGTTTAGGGAACTGCGGCAATGGTCGTTGTTAGGAGAGAGTCGATGTTGGGAGGCCTTTGAAGAGAGGGAGCACTGTATGACTTTGAATTCGTATGTCTAACCCTACTGCTTAGAATTTTTATTTATATCTAAATTAGTAAATTTGAATTTATATCTTAATTCTAGAATTTCAGGTTTTATATCGTAGTCATTTGTGTGAAAGTCAAACAGTTTGGATCCTAGCCAGATGCTGCGTCACGTGGCGTCTGCAGACTGGATTCATACTTTTTGAAAATGTAAGTGGTGTCGAGCATAGTACTGAATGAGTGTTGATTAGTGGTATTGATGACTAAGAGCAACGGTTCTTATTGAAAAATATTTTACAGTTGAGAATATGTTATCTTCTTCTATACAGCGCTCCCTCTCTACAACGGCCTTCACAGCAACGACCCCATCCTTACAACAACCCTTACCGCAGTTCCCTAAACAGGAAAGTTATGTCTAACGCTTTAACTGCTGCAATATCGTCTGCTTAAAATTGTCGTCTGTTGTTTTTCTCAAAATGACATAAATTAATGAGACAAGCAAGTGACACACAGCTTGAACCCAGATCAGACGCCGCATTACGCGGCGTCTGATCTGGATTCAATCTGTTTGCCAATGTAAGCCAATTCCCTCCCTATTACTACTCCCTCCGAACAACGTATACAATCTTTGTCTCCCATTTAGTGTCGTTTTGGAGAGAGAACACTGTTAACGTATTTGTGCTAACAATCATTGTAAAAAGTTTGAAGCCGGATCATCCACAACTGAATTATATCGTATGTTTTAACCCTTTCGTCGCCAAACTAATCGTGATGGTTTTTATCCCTTCACAATATCTGTGTCGTCTGCTTCAGTATTGTTGTCTGGAAAATCGTTTCAAAGTTAGATTTCATGTAGTTGTATCTTAATATATATCGAAACGAGTGGCACACAGTTTGGATCCAGATCAGACGCCGCGTCAAGCGGCGTCTGATCTTGACATAAAATGTTTGCAAATTCGACTTCATGCGACCTCGGCGCCAAAAGGTTAAACATTGTTGCCTTAACTGTTATTTCAAATTGAGATTTATAGCCGTTTGTCATAAGAATTATCGACACGAGTGTCAAAGATGTTGGATTGCAGTATCTGATCAGGGTCCAAATTGTTTGCAATGTTGATTTTTGTCGTCAAAGACAGCATCAAGGTTAGTTGTGGCAAGACTCTTTTAACCCTTGTCGTACTGATTTGTCTTCTATTTAAATGTATGGTCGGCGAAAATTTTCAAGATGTATTTTGAAGCTTTTAAAACTGAAGAAATGTTGAACACGAGGGTCAAACAGTTTGGATCTAGATAAGACGCCGCGTCACGCGGCGTCTTATCTTGATCCAAACTGTTTGCAAAAGTTTGCCAAGTCGCGCTTAGAACGATAAGGGTTAAAGGAAAAGTTAGTGCCATTCTCTAATGTCGTCATTATGGCAAGATTTATTGATGAATCCTAAATTATAATATATTACTAAAAGTGGTCGTAATTTCGGACCGGTCTTAATTTCGGACCGGTCGTTAAGCGGAACTTTACTGTAGTATATAATTATTAGTATATGCTCCAAAGCATAACCTTGTGTGCATTTAATAATTAGACTCTCTGTGTGCGTGGCCGACCGTACTCACCTTTTGTACATTCATCTTGACGGTGGAGTATCGCACACCATTGCGAAGTCACTGGAAAGTTAACATTGTAACTTGGATATAAAAAATGATGGCCCGGGACATTTCTTCTGTTCTCAAAGTCCCATGGGTTATGGTGTAATTGACAGCAGTGTAAGAGTAATAATCGAAGAAACATTAATACGAATGTTTACGATATGGGAATCTGATCGTGTTACCCGTACATGTAGATACATTACAAGTGGGCAGTGTGATATAGAGCGATATATTCTGTTCGAGACATTCTTGGCAGAAATAGCCGATCTGGCGAGCGCTTTGGCGAGAGTCTGATCGGTTTTCCCAACCAAGGCCATCGAGTCCTGAGGCTTTAGTGTCATACGGTAGAGAAAACGTTATTCTTTCCCGTTTAAATGCAAACGAAACGCAAACGAAACGCAAACACAAAGCACAAAAACGTATAAAATGACAACTTTTAAATAATTCAGGTATTCGTTTTACTCTGAGTGGCAAACAGTTTGGAGCCTGATCAGACGCCGAGTAACCCGGCGTCTGATCTGGATCCAAACTTGTTTGCATAAGAAAGTACAGTTTTAGCGTTAATGCGTTTATTGGGAAAAAATAACGTTTTCTCCACTGTAGAGATACTAGAGAATGCTTCTGTTTATTGGACGGAAATTATCCCCCCAGCCAAGAACTAAAAGGGAGGAAGGTCGGTTGTTTAATTCTATGAGCTGCTTCGGTACGAATGAGATATGCCTAAATAATTTTCCTGAAATCATCATCATCTCATCTTCATCTCATCAGTCCCAATCATTCACCGGACACGTATTCTGTGTCGCATTGCCGTAACACCAACCTCCGTTCAAAAAATTCAATACTGAAAAAAAACACTCATTCACTATCGATTTAACTTTGATTTCAACATATTTGTTCATATGAAATAAAACCTTTCAGCATTTTCCACAAAATCCTGCGGCAAGTTCATTAGTTACTAGTTTTCTTGACAAATTCTTGTTACAAGAGCTTTCTGTTTCCCGAAATAAAGAAGTAATTTCACTGCCAAGCTTCCTGAAATGGTCCCAATGGTGAACAGATTTTGTATGTTTTTCATTTCGTATTTTTCCCTGATTGTATTTTGGGCTTGATAAATGATGTGATCCAAGGAAGTTTGCTTTGCAGAAAAAGATACATGTTCAGTGTTCCCTCTCTTCAACGACCCTCCCAAAAACGACTCCCTCCTTACCTCGACCCTTGCCGCAATTCCCTTAATGGTACAATTATGTCTAACACTTTTACTGCTGCAATATCGTCTGCTTAAACTTGTCGTCTGCTGTTTTCTCTCACAGTTACATATAAGTGGACATTTTGATAGAACACATATAATGACAAGTGCCAAATAGCTTGAATCCAGATCAGACGCCGCGTTAAGCTGTTTGCAAATATAAGCCAAGTCCCTCCCTATAACGACTCCCTCTAAACAACACACAATCTGTGTCTCCCATTGGGTGTCGTTGTAGAGAGGGAGCGCTGTATAACTACTCGTTAATGAGCCCAAGCGAAGAGTATGTTCGTCGTTTACGAAATGCATACCTGTGAATAGTACATATCATATGCAAACAGTGTAGATCCTGATCAGAGAGCCCCCAAGCCCACTGATCACCGGAACCCTCTGATCACTCTGCGTTGTTTGTTATATTGCAATATAATGCATCAAATACTCATTAACCCATTTGTGCCCACAATCTCATATATTGGACATAGGCAAACAGTGTAGATTTTGATCAGACGCCGCATAATGCGGCGTCTGATCAGAGTCTTTACTGTTTGCTGATAGGAATTTCAATATAAAACAAAATGAAAATGAAAATTTTGACCAGGCATCCTTTTGATAAAAAATGGACTAATCCAGTATAAAACATGGAAGAATCCACTGGGCATGAATGGGTTAAAAGTCATATATGGACTAGACGTAATTGGAAAAATTGAAACTGTACAAGAAAGGTTTCGAGATGAATGAGTTAAAGTACAGTGGAGAAGACGTTATTCTTCCTCAATGAAAGCGTTTACGCTTAAACTATTACTTCCATTGCAAACAGTTTGGAGCCAGATTAGACACCGGTTAACCCGGAGTCTGATCAAGCTCCAAAATGTTTGCCAGTCAAATTAAAATGAATCTTCAATATTTGCCAAATGTTGTCATTTCCTTTGCTTTAATGTAATGCGTTTGATTTTCATTTTCGTTTAAACGAGAAATAACAACGTCTTTCACCATTGTAACAAAAACAAAAATCTGTGTTAGAAATGATTGAGAGTCCAGACTGGCTGCTTCTTCAATTACGCATATTAAGAACTATCAAGTAGCTATTTAGCCTTCAAATATTCTAACGCAAAGCGACACTCAGACACTAACTACTTTAACCCTTTCACTGCCATGACGTCATTTCCTTTAAACAATTGTCGTCTGTTTGTATTTCTCAAATTTCAATTTTAAGTATTTTGACTAGAGACATATTTGAAATAAGTATCAAACAAGTTGGATCCTGAGAAGACGCCGCGTAACGCGGCGTCTGATCAGGATTCAAACCGTTTGCAAAGAGCCATTGTATTTACAGTAAGGCAGTGAAGGGGTTAAGGGAATAACGAGAAACAAATGCGACAGCAAATTCTTCATTAACCTTCCGCACGCTTAGTACAAATATGGCGATTTGTTTTTAAACAGATTTGACACAAACAAGATGCTTCTGATCTGGAACCAGCCAGTTCCACGTTCCACGCTCTTTTTGACAATTTCTGGAGAGAAAAAAAATCGCAAATAAATTGACTTTGGTAATTGATGCAGACGACACGTTTTGCAGACGTAACAATTTGCAGACGGCATTAACATAGCTCGATAAAGTTTAAACCTCAGGGCCAGATTCCAATACATGTAATCACCATTGAGACAGCCTAGTGCTTTTAAAGTCATCTTAGATGTATTATGAAAGCGATCATCTATAGGGGAATAACTTAACCGAATAACAACAAAATTAAGATCATAGTTTGCTTCTACTACTTCTACTATTGCAACTACTACAGTAAACCCCTTCAATTACGACCACTAAACTTTGTTTATTATTAGGTGTTTACGACAGGTTACAGCTTCAAAAATACTTATGAGGAGCTTTCTTTTTTTTGTTCACATTGCTTTAAGCAGTCACCTGTCTTTTATGCAGTCGATTATTATTATTTGTAATTGATGCACTATTTCAGGCACACACGGCAACTGGGTAGAACCACCGACCTTCCGTAAGCCTGCTGGAAGGCTTCCCCACATGAACAGTACGAAGTACCCAGTATGAGTTTAGTCTGAAATCGCCCTCAATGATTTGATTGGTCAGATTTTAGCAAAATCTCAAATCTGACCAATCAACTGCTTGAGAACAATCTCAGACTGAATTCAAACCCTTTATAAGCTTGGTACCTGAAAGGGATTCGAATCGCTTTAACGAAGGCCCCTAAGGCCAACAAGGAGCATGGAGAAGGTGGACAGCAAAGGAACGGAAGGCTACAAGGGGTAACATATGGCAGTGTAAGCCACAGAGACCAGCTTCCTCCCGGAAACGGTGAATGATCTGCTTTTCGCCTCATCTTATCTACACAAATAGAATATAAATGATCGGAACTGCCATTTTTGTGGTAAATTGTGCACACTAGAGCCAGTCCTGTCTACATGTTCTACATTCTTTATACCCAGGAACGGAACTGATTTAGGCATGGAAAGTTCTTATCCGTAGGCTAGTTTAGATCTTCATTGTTTGGCTATTATTTTCTTGTAACAGTTCATACAATGCATTATATGACGACTGCTTAAAGCAGGATTGAACAAAATTGAGCAATTTGAGACATTTTGCCTTATTTATATCCGTTTGAAACAGCCTATACAGTGTTTGGAATGGAGACTATAGAAGTCGCTTGCCATCTTTGATGTAGGTCTATTGGTACACGTGTACCGCTGTTCACTGTCGTATTCAGTCGCTTTAAACGCTTATCTGAAATCTATCTTAATTAATTCTTAAATAGTAACTGAAAAAGCACTTTAAAGTGAAACATAAAATGTATCTATCTATTATGCTATCGCAAATTCACTGATACCAGATATTTACCGCTAATTAGACATCGGGTATTTGAACTTGGTTTTGAATTTAGTTCAGTAAATAGGAATACTTGAAATCTAAAAGTAATAGAATGGATATAATGATTCCAAACCAGGCCCTAGCTTGTACATCCATAACATAGATTAAAACAAAGCAGAAAACTCCTATCGGATATGTATTCTTGTTGACTTAACTTAACTGACACGCAATAGAGACGGTTTACTCTGATCTTGCAAGCTTTTGCAAACAGTTTGGATCTGGATTAAATGCCGCGTAACGCAGCGTCTAATCTTGATTCAGACTGTTTGGAATTCAAATTTTCGTCAGTTTAAATGATTAAAAAATGCTTATAAATTTTCACAAACGATACATTCGATTTGATTTGTTATGACTTTACGTTGCTTTAATAGTCATACCGCGACGCCCAGCTAATAACAGTTTGAGGAAGACCCAAGAAACCCTCTATGCACTGTTTCACTCATTAATCGGCAACCTGGTAGAATTACCGATCTTCCGCAAGCCATCTGGACAGCTTCCACACAAGAAACACCCGAAGAAATCAGACTGGGATTCGAACGCACACCGATAAGGAGCTTAGTGATTGTCAATCACAGTAACTACAGCGCTCCCTCTCTACAACGACACCCAACGGGAGACAAAAACTGTGTTCGTTGTTCGGAGGGAGTCGTTATAGGAAGGGAAGTTAACTTACATTTGCAAACAGCTTGAATCGAGATCAGACGCCGCGTAACGCAGCGTCTGATCTGGATTCAAGCTGTTTGTCACTCGTCAGTATGAGTTTTCTGTCAAAATGTCCAATGTGTGACCTTTGGAAAAACAGCAGACGACAGCTTAAAGCAGACGATATTGCAGAAGTGAAAGTGTAAGACATATACATGTAATTGTCTTGTTTTGGGAATAGAGGCAAGTGTCGTTGTTAGGAGGGAGTCGTTGTTCGGAGGGCCGTTGTAGAGAGGGAACAATGTATTACCCCTACATCACGGAGGCCCCCGACGATGTATGTGAAGCCGACGACAAATCCAATTGATGTGGGCAATATGGTTGACAACACATCATCAATATTTGACGAACATCTGTGATAAATTCATTCTTCGTCCTAACATTGCTGACGTTTTGACCGTACCAGATAAATTGCGTTTTAATTATTAGAAACAGTCCAGTGAATACACCGTTCTTTCGATATCTATCAGGGTATTTGTCACAAACTTCATCAATAATATATACGGATATTCTACAGGTTTGACTTAACTCTTCACGAACTTTACCCGGGGGAGTTCGCTATACCCTTATCATGTCGTTTGTTTCAAACGTATGGAGTTGCGGGGAAATAAGCCAACTAAAAATCAATTTTCAAGCTATTTAAATTGAAGAGTAGTTGATTATGAGCACCAAACAGTATTGATCTAGATTAGACGACGCGTAACGCGGCGTCTAATCTGGATCAAAACTGTCTTCAAAAGATCGCCAAATCGCGCTGAACACGAGAACGGTTAATTCTTTGGATTGGAAACTTAATACTAGTGCCGTCTACTACTGTTCCAGAAATTGAGTTTTTTTTAAGTTGTTTCAAAATAGGGCCAGATTGTCAAACAGTATGGGATCGTGATGGGTCCGAACTGTTTGCAAAATGATCTGAATCCGAACTGTTGAAAGAAGTATTCTCAGTTTCGTCACCCGCGTGCACAGGGTTAATCGATGCGTCATGCTGACACCTGATAGGAGTTTTGAAATGATCTTTAATTCATCAGGGTGTTTGTACAGGGCTCTAGATAAAAGGGAGTAAACTTAACAAAATCACTAATTTTAGGACCAAATCCTATGGTGTTACTACTCATTAGAATCGTCTCTTTGACACGATTCTAATGAGTAGTGACACCAAATGGTTTAAAGCAAAAGTAAAGGTTTTAGTTTTCGAATACTCCTCTTACATGTATCTTGATCCCTGTTTGTAGTTAACATTTTCAGCGTCATAGGTGACACAGGTTCACTTTGAAGATATAGTTTAATTCCAGATCAGACGCCGCTTATCGACAAGGATACAAAGCGCTTGGCAATGAACATTTCTTCAGTTATAGTAATAGGTCATGATACATGTACTGTTGTTATGTACAAGTAGATAGTCCCTTATAATTCAAATTATGAATTGCCATGTACTAATTGTATAAGTTGTATCATATGTATTCACTGTTTGTACAAGAATGAGACTTAAGGGTGTATCAATGTCATGAGCCATTTTTTCAAAGTATTTAACTTTTTTTCTAACATTGTTTTTTTGGAAGAGCTGTTTATGATGAATGAAAAAATGAAAAAAAAAATATATGGTGGTGTCCTTGTTTTTGAGCTACAGCGATTTGAAAAAGGTATGTCAAATTTGGACTTTTTTTTCAAATTTTACCCATTCAGGGTACAAGCTTCAGTAAAATTTATTTCGAAACAAAACAAACATGATAATTTGGGTTTCCATTATTTATTTCATGTCTATGGTGGTATTTTCACATATAGAAACCAAATTTAGACAAAGCAGGCACCAGGTTTGAACAATATCGATCCTTGAATATCAAAAATATGCTTTGTAAAGGGCATGATTTTATTAGATTTTTTATTTTATGAAAAAAAGTAAAAAAGTTTGAAAATGAAATAGTTCTAGTATTTAACTTTTTCTTATATTCTACCAGATGAAAGCCCATGCTAAGGCAGTTCAAAATATGAAAAGAAATTGAAAGGTCAGTGTTGAAAATTTTGAGTTATTAAAGTAAAAAGAGTTATCGCCCCTTACAAAATTTACAAAAAAGTACCATACTGATGATATTTAGAGCTTTATAAATTTCACATTTGGTGCCTTTTTTTTCTTAAATTAGTTTTTGTATGAAGAAATACTACCATAGATAGGAAATAAATAACACAAAACCAAATTATCATATTTGTTTTCATTTAAAATGGGTTATTTTGAAGAGGGCTGTTTGAAAAGGACAAAATAAGAGGAAGTGGGTGGGGTAAATTTTACATGGCCGTAGAGCCAACTGTTGTTCACCAAAATGTACACTTTTTCTATTTTTTCATTCATCTTAAATAGCTCTTCAATACAAAACCATCATAGAGTGTTTTCATATACTTTGAAAAGTTCCCACAGTCATGACATTGATACACCCTTAAATGAACACATAGTATAATATAATAGTTTATACATTTCTTCAGTTAATCTTAATTTCCAAACGAATGTAGTCTACAGGCATCAGTTTTAAAGTGGACGATATTCTGTTAGCGGAGAAAGTTAAAGCAGACAATAAAATATGGACATTAGGGGTTTAGTGTTCTAATTATTCATGTTTGATTAAATGTTCGGTGAAGCGATGTTTCCAAATCCCAAGTACTGACATTTCCCCTTAGCAGTAAAACGGTTACAGACCCATCCCTGTGTTTAACTCTTTCACAGCCAACATCGATAAATGACGACTTTGCAACGGGGTCCAATCTATTTGGCACACATATTCGACGATTATTCAGATTAAAAAAGCATAAAACTAATTTTGAAGCTGACATTAATTCAGTATTAGTCTACCAACATTTTGACCGTTTTTGACCCCTCATGGCATGTCGTGTAGACGGGTTACATCCACCTGATTCGTGTTCAGTGAACATATCTTAGAAATTCTAGGGGGGATGTAAAGTCGAAAAGTTCAAATTAAGGTCAGAAATGAGGTCAAAGGTCAACGGGTGCAGATTTTTGCATACCATGATATAAACCTAACTTTATTTACATTTCAAATATATCAAATGAACTGTTATTGGTTACAATTAGTTCACAAATGTCTGTACTTGCTAAATATTATCAAAAAAGTAAAATATTACTGTCAATGTCCTTTTCCAGGGGCAATAACTCTGATTTTCCTCATTCTTTTTTATATTTTTATAGTTATTGTTTCGTTATTTTTGTCTGTGTTCTTATAACATCAAATTATTTTTATGTTTCTTTACACCTTTGACATAAAGTAACAATTCTAAATGCAAATGGAAGTAAATATTACAGCCAATGCCCTTTTCCAGGGGCAATAACTCTGATTTTTCTCTTTCTATTTTATTTTTTATGGGAATTTGTTTTCGTTATTTTTTTACTGTTTTCTTATAACATCAAACTTTTGTATGTTTCTTTACACCTTTGACATAAAGCAACGATTCAATATGCAAATAAAAGTAAAAATTACAGTCAATGCTCTATGCCAGGGGCAATAACTCTGTTTTTTCTGTTCCATATCTCTTTTTTAATAGGAATTTGTTTTCGTTATTTTTTGACTGTTTTCTCATAATGTGTTTATGTTTGTTTACACTTTTGACACAAAGGAGCAGTTCAATATGCAAATAAAAGTAAATATTATAGTCAATGCTCTATTCCATGGGCAATAACTCTGATCTTTCAGTTCCATATTTAATTTTAAATGGGAATTAGTTTTCGTTTTTTTGTACTGTTTTCTTATAATGTTTTATGTTTGTTTACACTTTTGACATAAAGGAGCAGTTCAATATGCAAATAAAAGTTAATATTACTGTCAGTGCTCTTTTCCAGGGGCAATAACTCTTGTTTTTCCATTCCTATTTTATATTTAATTATTATTATTATTATTATTATACCCGATTTATATAGCGCTCTTTTCACACAGGAGTTGTGCGTTCAAAAGCGCCTCACATGAAATTATATTAATGTACCTACAAAGCGAGAAAGACAAATAACTACATTCACAATGAAAATGATACATTATTGAGATGCATGGAAACATGGAAATTCTTTCAATATTATTACCAAGATTATAAAATTGTTATAGTAAGTTTGTAAAATCATTTTTAAAATGAGTAAAATTAAACAATTATTTATGAGAATTGTTTGCGTTATTTTTGACTGTTTTCTTATAATATCGAATTTGTTTAGGTTTACCTAGTACATTTTAATAAAAACAGCAATTAAATAATCAAATCAAATGTAATCTTACAGTCATTGTTCTTTCTTTAGGCAATAACTCTGGTTTTTTGTCTTTCTTTTTTATTTATTTTTGTTTGTTTGTTTATTATTTATCGTCTGTTTTCTTATAAAATCAAACTACTTTATGTACATGTATATAAACATCATTGACATGAAGCAGTAAATCACTATGGAAATTCATCACTGAAATATGCGTTTTAGGGTATACATACAGACAACCCCGATATATAAAAAAGCCAAAAGATTGGATTGTGTGCGATGCCAAATGAGTTTCTCTTAAATTCACTTTGGGGAAAGTATCATTATATTAAGTATTACTTTCTTAGGAACACTGTATTGACATGAACATACATAATGGATGACTATGTTAGGTTCGAATTTCTATAAAATGTTATCGTTGGTTTTGTGACAAATCCAAGGGTTATTACTATGTATCTGGCTAAAACATGGTGTATTTACAATTTTGTGACGGGAAGTTGTGCTTTACAGCCTGTATACGTGTAATTTTAACACATACCAAATGAATTAGATGTAAACATTCTGTATAATTATTCACATACTTTAACGTACAGTTTTACAAATGAACATTTACAATATCAATATCCTTTTAGAGATATTTGAACGAAGAAGAACAATCACAAACCATACACTCGTGGTATCATTTGACCAAACTTGCGAATAACTTTACAGAACTTTCATCACCAATTGGATGTACTAAGACATGCATTATGCTTCGTTATGAAACAATCAGATCATCGATCTACATACATTCAGTTTACAATGACGCGTCTAGCAAAAGTGAGAATGTGGGGATTCTTAAAAAGACGCATGCTACCAATTAATCTGAGTTACACAGTGTGTTGCCTCACAACCACATTCATACATGCATACTTGTTGGCTTTTATAGCAAGCACATTTTGCCGAGCTGCACTTTGTCTTGCAATAGCAAGACGCGAGTTGCATGTATGCCATTGTGATAGAGGGATTTCTTATCCAATTGGGGGTGATACATAATTAGTGTGTGTGTATGGGGTCCAAGGCTGTCTTGACTTTCATGAGTTGCCTATACGAGCAAGTGTCTATATACCAGTTAAGGTATGGAAACCTATGATGTTTTGTCGACCTTGAGTGCCTCATATATTTTGTTAACAAGGAATCATTCCCTTTGCTTTGCTGTACCGGATGACATCCATATTAACACGTCATTTCCTACAAAGCATCAACAGTATTACGTCTGTGTCCCTGCATATAACAACCAGACGATCAAACCCGCTTGCAACAGCATCCTTAGCATGGAATATCATTCTATTGTCAGCTTCTTTATTATCGACCGACAACTTATCAGCATGGAAGCTATATGACTTTGCATTTATAACGCCTACGAACGTTCCATCTGCTACAACAAGCAACCCTTGTGGTAATAATGTGTCATTCAGATGATAGAAACTCGGCAATGTACATGTATTTCTACTTCTCGTCGAGCACAAGGTATGGCTCTCTGACATGCGGTAGTGGGTCCAGGTAGTGGGCCTTCTGGACCTGTGATTTTTTCCAGTGGCAGCTTTGATAGACCTGCTCCCAAGGTATCAAATGTGACATCAATGCGAGTAGGTGTGCCTGTGAAATGGGAATATACCGACTGAACAAATTCTTGAGCATACTCTCCGAATGTCTGACATCCTTGAGATCTTTCTCGAGCTTTAATAAGGTCAGGTCTTATCTGTTTCGATACTTGTTGCTTGTCTGATCTCGTGTCTCTATAAATACTTTCTAATGTCTTTGACTTTGTTTTTTGGGTGGAGCAAATAGTCGGTGTTGCACTCCTTGAATCAATAATTTGTAAAGTCCTAAACCAATGAGAGGGTTCTGCAATCGCATTGCGTCCAACAAAATATGGCTAATGTCTTTTGTTTCAGCATCCTTTAACGCTGTCTCAACAAATTGGTCTACAGCATTAGATGCGTCTTTCGATTTTTCACTTGTCGAACTACAAAATACATCTAACAAACCGCCCAGTGCAGCAAGGGCTTAGAATTACCTTTGCTAAAAGATCTTGGTATACAGAAAGAGTTGGTTTCCTTTGTACAACAATTAAACTTGAGCTGGTTTCCCGTAATGAAGTTAATATTTTTGTTAATTGACCCTGTGAGATCTGAACATACACAATCAACGCATTATATTTCGTGTTCTGTTAATTCGTATTAGATGGTTTTCATATGGAAAGAGAAAAGGCTGCATGGACCACATCGAATGCATTTCATGGAAAATATTTTACATTTACAATTTATTGTTTATTTACTATTAGTTAAAATGTAGAAACAGTAAAGTCTTGAAAACATTGCGATTGCTATGTATGACAAGCCATTAGATAAGTTGTATTTAATGCAATTATTGTGTTGGACTGGACGTGTTTGCCTGATAGTGGAAAAAACCTTACTTCGCAATTCCTACAAGCCAAGCAGCTTTGTTTAAACACACGAAATTATTTGCATACTAAATAGCTTGTGTTTTGTGGCATTACGCAAAATAATATAAGTGTCCAGTAGAGTGTGAATGAAGGAAATATATTGCTGATACATTAGACTAGGCTGCTATTTATTAGATATAGATATACATATAGTTGCGAAGATTTAGCGTATGCGCTAAAGAAAACTGATTGCAGTGACAGATGCCTGTATTTTCGATGTTGCCGCTTTTGTTCAGATTAATAAATTTGTGAATATGACAATGAATATATACACACATCATAAGCAATAATACAACAACAAACAGGATTTACTACTTTACTATTCATAAACCATATATATATACACAATGTATATGTATTTGCCAAAAGTAAGTCAATACCCAATTAAACAAGTTCTTTAATAAATATACAATCACAAAATTAGTGATTTTTAACACTACCTTTGACTCCGAAAGTTTGACTAATGGTCATGTATGAGAAAATTTAAGAAACGAAATTAATCATTAGTGCAAAAGGTAAAGGTCATCTTAAAGCAAACACGTTTCTTTTTCAAACATTGGTCATTATGCATTAAAGTAAGCTTCAAATCAATTAAAAAATTTCTTGATTACCTTGCCAATGCTTAAAAACATATATTTCAACACCAAAAGTATAAAATTTGGTCATACATGTCAAATGTTAGAAGAGAAATGGTATAAGAGAACCGAAAATGGCGACCATCTTGAAAAATGGCGGCCATTTTGAATGTTTACGGTGCAAAAGGGCTTTTTGTTGAAAGAAAGGCCATATCAGTATATTATGTAAACCTACTTTGATGATTGTATATCAAGTTTATGATTTTTTCTCTAATGTGCCCAGCTATTATAGCAGAAATGAACAGAATACGTGATTTACTGGCTTATTTTAAGAGTTATCACCCTTGTTTGTGACTTATAATTGTTTTTTCTGTCACGAAAATTCTATTTCTAGATTTTTCGACCAATTATACATTCAATAAATTATGTTATCTATGAGTGATTGCAAATAGCATAACAATTCATTATCATAATTCCTATTACAAGGAGATATGGAACAGAAAAAACAGAGTTATTGCCCCTGAAATAGAGCATTGACTGTAATTTTTACTTTTATTTGCATATTGAATCGTTGCTTTATGTCAAAGGTGTAAAGAAACATACAAAAGTTTGATGTTATAAGAAAACAGTCAAAAAATAACGAAAACAAATTCCCATAAAAAATAAAATAGAAAGAGAAAAATCAGAGTTATTGCCCCTGGAAAAGGGCATTGGCTGTAATATTTACTTCCATTTGCATTTAGAATTGTTACTTTATGTCAAAGGTGTAAAGAAACATAAAAATAATTTGATGTTATAAGAACACAGACAAAAATAACGAAAGAATAACTATAAAAAATATAAAAAAGAATGAGGAAAATCAGAGTTATTGCCCCTGGAAAAGGACATTGACAGTAATATTTTACTTTTTTGATAATATTTAGCAAGTACAGACATTTGTGAACTAATTGTAACCAGTAATAGTTCATTTGATATATTTGAAATGTAAATAAAGTTAGGTTTATATTATGGTATGCAAAAATCTGCACCCAATGACCTTTGACCTATTTCTGACCTTAATACGCGCCTTAGAACTTTACATCCCCCCTAGAATTGTTCGTATACATATGCTGAATATAAATCAAGTGGATGTTGCCCGTCTACACGACATGCCATGAGACCCATTTTCCAGAGCCTTATTTTCGATCCGTAGGCAGACTATATGCTTCAGTATAAATAAAGTGACATTTGTTTTCAATCGTTATATCTTTACATATGGTATGAATATACTGTAGGATATAACTGATATTATATGTTGTATATATAATTATGTACAATGTACAAGTCAATGAAATATATGTTCCGTTCAGTTCTGTTCTATGATATGGGTAAAGCAGTCACCTGCCTTAACCCTTTACCTCATAGACTGTTTCTACTTTTGAAAATCAGGTGACCACTTAAAGCAGGTTAAAAGTAAAGCAGAATGTGCCTTAAGGCACATTCTGCTTTACTTTCAGCCTGCTTTAAGCTAAAATCTGCTAGGCTATATAATATATTTGTAATGGTTATTGTTCATGAGGGTATAAACTGGAACTATTTTCTTCAGCGGAGGAATAAGTTAAATACGCTAAAGGTCGCTTCTATGGGGGAAAGGGTTAAACTTGATAATGAACACAGTTTAGAGGTTGAGGTTGTACTGTAATTATATTATTTATATTATTTAGTGATCATAATAACGAAGTGTTATTACACTATTAATCATTACATAACAGGAAATGTTAGATGTTTATTAATGTGAAACGAGCTGTGTTCAACAGTATTGAATGTTTTAGTTCAGCTATAGAAATATCGTGATCATTGTTATTATCACTATAATACCAGATAATGGGCAAACCATAAACCAAACTGACACTGTAAAATATGTGAACAAAGATGAAACTATCGTGTTACATAGGTCAGTCATATACCACATGCTGTCAGTGAAAAGAGGACAATATTTCCAGGTGAATGTACAATAGGTGAATAGGGTGGAAACACGTTATTATTTCACATTGAACCCTATTTCCCTGCTGCTGTCACAACTAGATTAATATTCAAAATTAAAATTTCATTTTTTATTTATTTCAGTTCATGATTTACATGAAAACAAGAGGAAAACTGTTTTATAAAAACAGTCGTTGTCATAATTCTTTTTGACTGTTCTAATAAAATTTGGAATACCTACAACAAACATTGACATGGATGCTGCATCTGATCGGGATCCAAATTGTTTGCAAACGTCAATGTTTTCAGACGTTGCAGTTATAAATAAAGTAACACGAACACAATTTACTAAAATGTACAAAATAACTACTTTGGTTTTAATTCTAAAGATTTAATAGTATCTGAAAGAAAAACCGTTTGGAGCCAGATTAGACGCCGGGCTTCCCGGTATTTGATCTGGCGTACAATGAAAATATTTTTTATTTGCAAAAGTGCGTTTATTACAAAAAGACGTATTCTCTACTGCACGCTGGTTTGGCCGAACAATTAAGAAATGAACTGAATTGTTTCGGCGTTTTTAAAAAGCGAAATAAACGACAGAAAACAATCGGACAATTCCATGAATCGCGTTCTTGTATTTACACCATATATTCTGTAAATTTCTAATATTTAATGAACATTTTATTAGTATGCATGTATGTTTAATCCATATAAGAGATTGTTAACACGAATAATGTGTACCATGAAAGGAACAGCCATAACCGCATTACTTTAGCAACGCAACAGAATGTGATCCTCGGAGAGCATATCCACGAGTCCCGCCTCCTATGCCAAAGGTATCCACAAGTCCCGACCTCTCGAGAAATTGCATTTAAACGAATTAAAAGTCATTCTTTACAATGGAATTTATAAGAGGCGAATTTAATTATAAGCGTCTATGCTTTAACAACGATGTCCTTTGCAAGAAGTTTGGATCCATACCAGACACCGAGTAACTGTGTATCTTATTAGGCTCTAAACTGTTTTAAAAGAAAGTGACATTTCCTGTATTTAATGACATTGTGTTTAGTTTCTTTTAACTCTTACCCCATAAATATACCTTTTGACGCTTTTAGTTTATTCTTTCACTGAAGAAAATAGCTCATTGTTTTACAGTCATGGATATGTACCACAAACTATTTTCTGTACTCTAGCTTAAATCAGGCTTTCATTTTTGATGGTTTCAATCTTTGTTTCAATCTATAGTCAGGGTCGTTTTCAAAACTCAATACTCATCCGCTCAACAAACCAACACTCAGTAATTTCTCAAAAAACGAAAAATCGATTTATATTAAAAGACTGTATTAGAAGAAACAGTACTACGAGTTAAAATAATGAACTTCTAGTAAATAAACATAACACCCTGATGTGAATTAGATGACCACAAGATTAGTAAGGCACTTTCACTTTCATGTGTTTACGAATAGTAACGGCACTCTCTTTCAAAATGTTAACGGGTTTTTCGGCCCTTGGTCGCTCCGGCCTAGGCTGTTTCGACCTAGGTCGTTCGGTCTATTTATAGGGATATGTCGTTTCGGTCAAACTAGTGGGTCCTTTTTGGTCTAACATTCCCTTAACCTATATCAATATCTAATGCATGCACTCGGACTTGCATTGATATGCTGTCCAAACAGTGTAAAACCTTGTCTTATATTTTACAAATCAATTAATGATATTATTAATGTAATAGATATTCATTTAAGTCGTTAAAGTCTCAATTTATATTCAGATTAAACTGCAGAAGTACGGCATTTACAAATACATGTACAGTAGTTGCATCCAGACAAAATTCTGAAAAACTTTGTCTGAGTTTTTCAGTATCTGGTCTACTTCTGATCTAAAGGAAAAATGATTTACGATTTGATGGAAGAGATCTTGCTTAGACATGTTAAATTTAGTTCTTCATGAAATCATTTACAAAACAGGATTTATTCCAACCCCGGTTTTACTGACTCTTTGTAGTATTTTACGATGTTTCAAGAAACGATGTTCTCTCAGAAGTTTTACTATAAGTACACTCCTGGTTAATTACGCTACTCCCTTTATCTCACACCTATATAGTTCTGTTTGAAACCATCATCAGTGCTCTCAAGAACTTTGATTATTCTGTCTCAGAGAAATTCGTTTTGAAAGTCTAGTTATGTAGACTTTAAGGTAATAAAACAGTTTTTGCATGTGTGTTAGGGAAATAGTCTAGCGTATTGTCCCTCGTTATCAGAAAAGACATTTCGAACTGCTGCCATCGGCCTATCGTCCTCAGGCAACAGTTAAAACGTCTTCGCTGATACCTCGGGTCATTAGTTTTGACTGTTCCCTAAAAACACATGAAACAACTGTATACTGTTCACGCCTGATAGAACCATCCCGGTATACATGAAGAATATATCAATAGGTCAGTCATAATGAAACATAAAACTATCAAACTGCTTTTATCTAATATTACGACCTCTGCTAAATTTTATCAAAGAAAATCATATCCAATACTGGACACATTTCCCCTATGCATTCAGCCATATTTTAACAGTTTTATGGCTGAATGAAGGAAACAAAAATGTGACGTGTAATTGAGAACGATTTTCTTTGATAAAGACATGTAGAAATAAAAATATTAGAAAATAGTAATTTAATATTTTCCATAAGTTATCTTTATTCCATTTTTCGAATATCAATTTTGTATCTTCATAATTAAAAGGGTGATGTTGAAACCGTATTTAAGAACCCTTCAAATGGCAAAAGATACGTTGTTGTTAGAAACACTGTTGCAGTAGATTCTTTCTATTACGACCACTACATTTTGTTAATTATTGATTGTTAAAGGTAGATGACTGCTTAAAGAAAGCTGACAGTAAAACAGAACGCTCTTTTAGGAAACTTTTGCTCCACTGTCACCTTTCTGTAAGCTGTTACCGGTCTTTGAAACAAATAAGCTTTCGTTTTAGTGGCCGTATTAGAGAGGTTTTACTGTATATAAAAGACTCCTGATGAGAATTAATAAATGAGACTCTTTCTGCTTTACTTTCAATCTGCTTTAAGTGCGCACATGCGTTCAAAAGTAAAACAGCCTATAGGATAAAATGTTAAACGAAACAACCTTCGTGTTTTTGAAACTATGTACGATTTAATAACATTTGAGAGAAAACCAGTTAGGATCCTGATTAGGGTAGAACGTTATTCTTTCCTAATACCCGCGTCACACTGTCCCGAAGTTGACAACAGATGGACACACGATACATGAAATTTTCACATTCGGGCCTGATCGTGTTATCATCGGGTCATTCGTGTCGGCTTCTTCAGCCACCGTGTGGGCTCCGGCTGAATTTTACGGGCATCGGGAGCAACTTCGTGAGCGATGACAACATCTTTGGCTGTCAAAAAAGTTGCCCAATGACCTTGCGAAGGTTCGTATTCGTGTTCACTTCGTGTTTTCATTTTACTCTTCGTAATGCCATCGAGTGGGCATCTTGTCAAATCGTGTTGCCTTCGTGTTTCTCTCGTTTGATTATCGGTACCATCGGGCATTTGTCTCCTCACGAAGACAATACGAAGGAAACAAGAAGCCGCCCGAAGTCTTAGGAAGGCAACACGACTCCGTGAAGCCATCGCAATGATGTCGTGAAGCTATCGTGAAGCTATCGTACCGAAAAAAACCCAAAATAATAAGTTACAAACAGTTTGAACCAAGATCAGACGATTCTTACTGTTTTTACTCTCAGGGTTTTAATATTTTCCTCCCTGCAACAACTCCCTCCGAACAAAATACATAATCTGTCTCTTGTTGGATGTTGTTGTATAGAGGGAGCCCTGCATTGCATAATGCCTTAAGCATAACGTGAAATAATAAATATAATTTTTGAAATTTATATTCCAAACACCTAGTACTTGTTATTGTTTGCACTTATGAAATAAAGGTACAACATTGAAATAATAAGAAACAACAACACTATTTATAACTACCACTGAATCACATAAATAATGTGGTGTTTAACCCCTTACCCAATAGCCTATTTCTAGTTTTGAGGACAGGTTCTCATTTCCAGCAGATTGGAAGTAAGAAAGAATGTGCCTAAAGGTATGTACTTTCAGCCTGCTTTAAGCTACCCTCTATTAAAATTAGAAATGTTTGTTTTGTTGTACATCAGTGCGGCCACTAGTTAATTGCTATTATTATTTTTAATGTTATCATTATAATTATTATCATTATGATTAGTTTTATTACAATGTACCAGATTTATATTGATGATTATGAAAGTTGATCATGAAAAATCCCTAATATTTCCAAATGTCCTCTTGATGAAACTGATTTTTTATGAATTGTACCTTAAACCCTCTACCAATAGTCAATTTCTAGACACGTGACCACATAAAGTAGGTTAAAAAAACAGAATGCGCATTCTATTTTACTTCACTATATTTCAAACTATCACCTATCTTTCTTAGAACCAATAAGAAGTTTCTTTAATGGACGCAATGAACAGGTTTAACTGTAGTTTAAAATCTCAAGTTTAAAAATGTCAAGTCAGAGAAAACTAGTTATTTTTTTCAACTAATATTGAGAAACAATAAAACCTCTCTATTAATACCACTGATTTATATTGTGTTTAAGGAAGGTGGCTGCTAAAGCAGGTTGAAAGTATGCCCCTGAGGTCAAAATTGGCCCGCCCCGGGGGTCGCTGTTTTACATAGAGTTATATAGTGAAATGTTCAAACATCTTTTTCGGAACATTCTTTTTGCCTTCATCATGTTTAAAGCTGCAATCGATCAAGCCTTTTCCAATAGACAGGCTTCACTTAAGTTGAACATTTCTAGTTTCTAAGATGTAGAGTCGATCGAACTTTTAATTCTATGTTAATCTAGTATTGAACTTTACATTTTGGAAACTTGAGATTAACCTCTCACCATGCTAGCGACTGTTAATTCGGCCACACTGATTACCTTTGCTAACAGTTTGGATCAAGATGATACAACACGTAACACAGCGTCTCATCAGGATCTAAGCTGTTAGCTCTTCAGGGACCCGTTTCATAAAATGTCGTAAGACAAAAACGATCGTAAGTCAAAACTTTAAAATACATTTAATTTCTGATTTCTCTATCTAAAATTGTCTAGTGACTTCTCTTTGAAATCGTTGCCGCAATACAGGATTAGATGGAGAAATAAATAATAATTTAGATTTTTATAATCTGACTTACGACAACATTCGTCGTACAAGATTTTATGAAACGGGCCCCTGACCCTGAATTTAAAAGGAATTTTGAGATTATTACAGTCAAAAACATTACACAGCATGCAAAGTGTTAAACTATAGACGGTACTTAGGTCAATACTTTACTTTAAAGGCTGGCTTGGTGCCCTGGTAGGACAAGATTGTCATGTATCATTCCAATTATATACACTAACATTATTTTCACATACAGTGCTCCCTCCCTACAGCAAACTCCTTCTCAAAAAATGCTTGCTACTGTTCCCTAAGTAAAACATTAATACCAACGATATCACTGCTGTCGTCTGCTATTTTCTCACAAAGTTGGCATTAGCCATTACATCATAACGTACTTTACATCATAACGTACTTACGATTGACATCAAGGGAAGGGCCTTCTCTAATGTTGGTATAACTTGTGGCCCAACCCGTTTGCAATATATTGTAATCTTTTGATAATTTGTATACATATATGCTGTAAAAACTGTGTACATGTTAGTCGATAAATGTATATGATATCTGATATATGCAATAAAATATGATTAAATCAAAGCCATTTTGAAAGTAAGTCTCCCAAAATCAAACCAATATTATGACGAGTGACAATCAGTTTGAAACGATATCAGACAGCGCGTTACGACGTGTCTGATCTGGATTCAAACTGTTTACACTCTCAGGGCTTTAGTATTTCCCTCCCTATAACAACTACCTCTGAACAACAACTCCCTCTAGGGATTAAGGACTGTTAACTTCTTTTTTGAATCTTCGTACTCGTCTATTGGTGGTTTCAGCCTTCATCTTTCCATGTCCTCCTTTTCGTGACGTGATGAATTTAAAACCTACGTAGATTTTAAGTTACATTAGATCTAAAATCGGTAAATTTATGGCGGCTTTTAATCTTAGATCAGCGACTGAACTTTCCCGCCGTCCACCGAATGTTTAATACCATCGGAAGGTCATGCGATGCCTTCGTGACTGCATCATACTCTCAACACGACGTCGTGTAGCTATCGTGTGACCTTCGTGTGGCCTTCGGGTAAACTTCCTGTTAAAATCCGCATATTAGTGTTGACTTCGTGTGTAGTTCGGTTGCCATCGTGTGGCATTCTGTAGGCACCGTACTTGCCTTCGTGTTGGTTTGCCTGTTGAGCCAGGTTCGGGGCCACCTTCGCGCGAAATTCAAAATTCCATGTTCGTGTGGCCTTCTGGCGTCAAAATCGGGACAGTGACTGTGTGACACGGGCATAATAAACGCACTTACGCTAAAACTATTATTTACACAAGCTTCGTTTCATTGGAATTTTTTCTGGAAATCTGTTTCAGTTGACATTTATAACAATTCTCTGTAACAATCAACAACATTGTGACACGTTTTATCACATAAACGTGCAAACTATAGAGGTCAGCAAAAATCGTACGGCCCACTGGGCACTTATTTTATACTAATTTTCGAATCACCAAAATACTGTACTACTACCCCGTCTTTAAATCAGTTAAGAGAATCTAGACAAACTAAGATCACCACTACGGAATTCAAACATTTCCAAGTGTCCTAAAACATTATCCCGAGCAGTCCCGCAAATTTATGCTGCACATCAGGCTACTTAGAGCTCTCTCAGACTGTTTTTCAAATTTAGACGTTACAATAATAATGACGTCATGTTACATTAATGACGTAAGTTTGAATACGAAACTAGATTCTAAATGTCAAATTATCTATTTTAGTCAATTAAAACAATTTTAGATTAATTGTTAATTTAAAATTTGAACATGGTCCCAGAGAAGTCTTTTCACAACACAGTGATGTTGTGTTTTTTTTTATTTCAGTTTGATAGGTGTTTTTTTTATCTACGGATCAATAAAACCGAATAACACCTATGACGAATCGTTTACCTAAGAGTTGAGGGCAAACGTCCGGATTTTCGTGTGTGATAAATAACACATTAAATTCGTGTGTTTTCAGTAGTGAATATATTGAACTCGTTGGATAAAATGATATGTTGCTCGCCAACGCTCGCAACAAACTATTTTATCCAACTCGTTCAATAATTTCACTACTGAAAACACACTCATTCAATATCCTCCATTCATAGTGCTAAAACCATTTCTTAGGTTCAACCCCAGAGACGAGTATACTCGTCATTATCACAGAAAGTACCTTTGAAGAGTGCTCTTATCATTATTCAATTAGCATAAGTCACGATCGAAGGGCTCTTGCAGTGTTATTCATTTTGCAGTATATTGTTAAAATAAGCCAATAACCCTTTCATGATCAAATCTATCGCGAGGTTTTTACCCCTTCACCGCCATATTGTCGTCTGTTTCAATATTTTTGTCAGCAATATCGTTTCAAAGCTGAATTTCAGGCAGTATGACTTAAGAAATTTCGAAACAAGTGGCAAAAAGTTTTGATCCTGACGCGGTGTCTGATCAGGATCAAAACTTTTTGCAAATGCCCTTTATTGAGAATGAAACGGTTAATAGTTAAAATGGGTTACAGTTTAGTCGGTAATTGGAGTGGTCCATTTAAAGTATCAGGGATAAATGGAATAGTACTTCCCTCCATTCCAATCAATAAGTGAGAACTTCATTAACCAACATTCTTGTAATGAACTGTAATTAGTGTTCTGTGACATAGGAATGTCATCCACTGACCAACCTTTCGTTGCCTAGGCCAAACTTTTGCCATTCTGGCATTTTATTCCATTATAAAATAAATACGCATTTTACGCCTTTAATATATTTCGCCACTGAGGAAAATAGTTCCATTGTATACGATCGTGAATAACTTGTACATGGAGATATTCGAAAATACATACAAGTCACCACTATTCGTGTCAGATGCAGTATAAAGACACGGCATAACAAAATAACCCTTAACCTAAAAGCAAGTTCAAGTTTTAGTCTTTTAACGCGCAGTCTGCTTTACTTTCAGTCCGCTTTAAGCTACTATCTGTTTTGATAAAAAAAACCCCACACATATCTTACGTTATACGTACATATTCAAGACTACAGTGTTCCCTCCCTATAACGGCTCTCCCAACAACGACTCCCTCCTTAAAACGACCCTTGGCGCAGTTCCCTAAACAGGTCAATTTACGATTGCAATGTTATCTGCTTAAAAGTGTCGTCTGCTGTGACATAATAGCCATTTTGACTAAATTTGTTTTTATGACGAGTGACAAATAGGTTAAATCCAGATCAGACGCCGCGCTACGCTGTTTGCCAATGTTAGCCAAATTCCCTCCCTATAACGACTCCCTCCGAACAACGCACACTATTTTTGTCTCCCATTGAATGTCGTTGTAGAGAGGAAGCGTTGTATATAAAGTGGAACTATACTCTGCAGCTGATGATGAACTGAAAAGCGTAAAAATGTTTATTTTTGATGTTATATGTTAACATATAAACTGTTCAAACAAAAACATACAGTGCAGTGCTTTTCATATAAAGCACAGTACTACTCATGCAAGGCAAAGTATCAACCATTTTCCTGCTGATCTTGACTTCACTGTTTTCTTCAAAAAGTTAAGATCGAGCTCAGACTCGGCGTAAACGCCGCGTTTGATCTGAAATCAAACTGTTTGCCACCATCTTTTAACATTTAGATTTGTTTGATAAAAAATTCTATAACTCCAAATTTAACACATTTTGTTGACGACACGTTCAAAGCAGATATTTCGCTGCAGGATAAGGATTTAGTATATTGTGCACAGCAAGACCTTCGAACATTGTACACTTAATGAAGATGGAAACACCAAGTTATGTTCCGAAGCGTCTGATCTGATCACAACACAGTTTTCAAATGCAAGATAAGAGGGCTAAAAACACAGAACCTCTGCTTACTGGTGTTAAGCGTTTGAGGTAAGACAGAGATCGTTCTTAAGTTTTTTATTGATCAAATTTTAGCAGAATGCTCAAATCTGACCAATAAAAAGCTTGAGAACGATCTCAGTCTAAGGTCAAACTTGTTATTTGCATAGTCTTTTGTTATTGAAATTATTTGTCATGTGTTGTATGGGTTAAAAGGCAAATCATGTCACTCAGCTGTATTTTTTTTGAAATAATTCATTATTAATCAGTGACATGTTGAT
Organism: Gari tellinella; assembly: GCA_922989275.2. Lineage (NCBI taxonomy): Eukaryota > Metazoa > Mollusca > Bivalvia > Cardiida > Psammobiidae > Gari > Gari tellinella. The sequence continues at coordinate 60,195,930 of OV277867.1, forward strand.
AGATTACGCGATACTAAGATATCAAGTTACAAAAAATACAACTTTGTTAATAGATGATACAACAAAAAATATGGCTATTACATGTACGATTCACCGAGATAATATCCTTTGGTAGGTGGTTGAGTAACTGTGGTAGCTTCGAGAAATATAAAAATAAGACAGTAAAAGATTTCTGCTTGATTTTAATCGTAGATTTAGCTGTCAACTACATTAGCCTTTGAATCCTAAGCCACCTTTTAACTTTGAAATACGGAAATTTTCGACTTCTGAGATATCAGAATGTCTTTCGACTGTAGAAATATAAAACGTTTCGAGTTCATCGAATACCAGATTTCCAGATTTATTTTCTCCATGAAGTGTAAACGGCGGAGGGAAAATGTTATTCCTCGTGTACACGAAACTAGATGTAATCGCTATGAAATAGAATGCAAAAAGGAACCATTTTCTTTAAGATGTAGAGAATTTGTTCTGATCAGATGGCAGACAGGTTGAAGCCTGTTCTGACGCTGCCTTAATCGGCGTATAATATGTTTTGGCAACGAACATCATTGCTTTAAAACAAAAAATCTGTTAAATGGGAAACAATACTGTTTTCTTTTCCTGTAGAAGGCCACAGCCCGCATTGCGCGGTCAATCTGTATTATATAGATACTACAATTTCCCGCTAATAGGGGTGCTCAAAACGTTTTTTTTACCGGGTTCAAGGTTATTAAGCTTTCCGGTCGAGTCTAAAGTCGTTCTCAAGCATTTGATTGGTCAGAATTGAGCCTAGGCTCCAATCTGACCAATCAAATGCTTGAGAAAATACTCAGACTTTTACCGTTTGAATCCTGGTGACGCATTTAACTCTAAAAGGTAAATATTGAACTAGACCAATTTAGAAATTGGTATTGTTCATTTGAAGTTTCTGGGAGGAAAGGTACAACAAGACGAAGACATGACCGAAGACTTCTGTTGTAACTTTCCGCTTCATTTTATTCCTGTAGTGACTTTGGAAACAACATTGCATAGGCATAACATGTTTAGCCCCTTTACTATCATGACGTCTACAATTGTTGTATCCCTAAAACGTCAGATGGACAATTCCATTTTCCATTTAGCTCCGTTCGACTTTGCACTATTAAGAATTTGATTTTGAAATTAATTGCAAAATAACAAACAACCCAGACCCTGATCAGAGTGCTCCTGTAAAAGCTCTCTAGTCTGAATCTTCACTATTTGCATAATACAAGTTTACTCTGCGAAGGTACACGGTTTGGAAAGGAAGAGTATATTTGTTCAAAGTGTTAACCCTTTCACTCTCAATGACGCCTAAAAGCGCATTTGAAAACAGTTTGTGTCCTTATCAGACGCCGCGTGACGCGGCGTCTGATCAGGACACAAACTATTTGACACTCATTTCGGAATTTCGCCAATCATACATTTATTGCCTTAAATCTAACTTTGGAACGATATTGCAGACAACAATATTAAAGCAGACGACACTATGGCGGTGAAGGGGTAAAATACTCTCGGCAACTTTGATAATGAAAGGGTTAAAATGGAGTCTGTAAGACAGAATGGCAGATAAGCCAGAGGTTATCTATGGTTCATATGTGAATGTTCTGCACTAATCAAACATTAGTGACCGTTCTGATCAAACATAGTTCACCGCCTTTGCCCTTTGATGGCACTGAATCTATTGTCTCCTGTCTAATAAGTGTCTGCTAAGATGTGTACAGTCTGATGGAACGAAGATATATTGCTTCTACAGTGGTATAGAAAACCATTGTCTTCCGAGACAGACGTTGCCAATAACATCAACAACTGTGGAAAAAATGATTCTCTGTTTAACTCTTTTACTCTCAATGACGCCAAAAAGCGCGTTTGCAAACAGTTTGGATCCTGATCAGACGCCGCGTTCAGACGCCGCGTAACGCGGCGTCTAATGAGGATCCAAACTGTTTGACACTCGTTTTGAAATTTCTTCAGTCATACTGCCTTAACGATATTGCCGACAAAAATAGTGAAGCAGAGGACAAAGGAACGGTGAAGGGGTAAACATCTCACGATTAATTTTGCAGCGAAAAAGTTAAATGCAAAAGCAGTGCATAAAATGCTGAAAACGTTTTTCTTTTGTTATTTATTTTAAAAATTGTATATATCTGATGGCAAACAGCTCGGGGCCTGATAAAAGTTCGGGAATCATGTGTCAGAGTTTCTCAAAACTGTTACCAATGGCCAATAGGGGTGAAGCATAAACGCATTTATTAGAAATGAATAACATCTTCTCAACTGTAATACTCGTGCAGTAAATCTAAGCTATGAACAGTCAGAAGGCTGGTTTTAAGGTTATAATTCGTTTTATTTGAGTCAGAGTTCGTTCTCAAGCATTTGTTTGGTCAGATTTGAACCTAGGCTCAAATCTGACCAATCAAATGCTTGAAAACGACTTCAGACTTAACTCAAAAGCTTCATACCCTGGGGGCCTGGTTTTTTAGTGTCCAGATAGGTTGCTGCCCACAGCAGGACAAAAATAAAGCTAACAATTCCAAAGTTGACATGATTTAATGTAGACAAAACATTTAACCCATTTGTGCCCAAGGTCATATAATTATGTAGGACATAGGCAAACAGTTTAACTCCGATCAGACGCCGCTTATTGCGGCGTCTGATCAGAATCTATACTGTTTGCTGATATGCATTTTATTATGAAACGAAAATAAAAAGTTAGATCAGACACCTCTTAGATAAAAAATCTAATCCAATATATAAAAGCATGGCAGAATCCGCACCAGGATCCAAACTATTTGCAAAGTCGCATTTTGGCGCCGTTGGCATGAAATAGTAAATGGGAAAGTAAACATGTATCTTAAACGACCCTGAAGTAGTGAGTTCTGGTTCTATGTATCTTGCCTGAAGTACAAAATGTAGCGATATTGAATGAAGTATTCCCGGAATAGTTTATCACGTTATTCAGCTTTCCTTCGAAATATGTATGATTTTGGGATGACATTGGGTTGACGCATATAAAGCAGCTTGTGCGAGACGATAAACCGTAGCAGAAACAACAACAGCACCATTTGCATGAATAATTATTGTTCATGCTTACATTAAATAAAATATAACTAATTACCTTGTACAGTGTTCCCTCTCTACAACGGCCCTCCCCCAAAACGACTTCCTCCTAACAACGACCCTTGCCACAGTTCCCTAAATCTGACAATTATGTCTAACGCCTTTACTGTTGCAATACCGTCTGTTTAAAATTGTCGTCTGCTGTTTTTTTCTGAAAGTTATATATACATGTAAGTGGACATTTTGATAGAATGAATATAATGACGAGTGACAAACAGCTTAAATCAAGATCAGACGGCGCGTAACGCGGCATCTGATCTGGATTCAAACTATTTGCAAATGTAAGCCAAATCTTAATTTACCCGCCCTATAACGACCCCCTCCGAACAACACACATGATCTGTGAATCCCATTGGATGTCGTTGTAGGGAGGGAACACTGTATTGTCTTATGAAACATTGTTAACTCATTATCCCCTGAAACTTCCAATGGAAAATTCCAGTTTGCAATAAAGGATGGTCCATTTTAGACTATTTAGGGTTGTTTTTGGTAATAAATTGCAAAATGCCAAACAGTGAAGTCCTTGATCAGAGGGCTCCTGCAGGAGCCCTCTGATCAGGGACTTCACTGTTTGCACAGGACAAGAGTACTCTTCACATGTACACATTTGGTAAAAGAACCATATATGCGTCACTAGGGCTCAATGAGTTAACTCAAAATGGGTCTGTATTATTCACGGGACTGAATTAATAATTCAGATTAACCTTATTCGCGCTGTCAGGCGAAACATTTATAATTGTTGCAAACAATGTTGATCCAGATGAGACACTGAATAAATCGGGTATCATGTGGTTACGACTGATTAACACTTTGGTGATATTTTGTAACAGAAAATGCAAATAACGCTTTCACAGTCAATGGCCCCAAAATGCGCATTCTAAAACAGTTTGAATTCTGATCAGACACCGGTTGCGCAGCGTAAATGAAGGGTTCGATCAGGATCTGTTTGACACTCGCTTCGTCAGTCGAACTGTCTTAAATCTGAATGAAACAATATTATAGGCAACAATATTGAAGCAGACGAGAATATGGCGGCGAAGGGGTAAAACACCTCACTATAAATGTTACAGGCGACAATTTGAGCAGACGACCGCTTCAGTTAGACAATAGAAAATAGGAGATAAAACGTTTTATAAACAATAAACCCTTTTAACAAGTGCAATAGAATCATTCATTGAGCCCATTAAGGCATACATCAAGGAATAACTGAAAAACGTTACTATTACAGACCTTGTTCGTGTGGTCCTTTAACCTTATGCACATCGTGCAGTTGTATGTATTCTCAGAGTTAATTTATCTATACTTTTATTTAGAATATATCACCAGGGTACATGTAACAAACAAGTTGAGGTATTCGGCGTCTCATAAGGATCCAAACTGTTTGCAGCAGTTATCATAAATAGAAGATTATCAACATAGCTCACAAAGAAGTTTAAAAAAACATGAGGGTTTCAATTTAGATTCAGTTCATTGCCATAATTTAGAAGAGCATTGAGCCATGCGGACTTGCATATCACTTGATAATGAATAAGCATCCATTTAGATTATCGTTCCATGCATATTAAACCCATCACAACCATGACGTCATCTGCTTTTATTAACCCTTTCACCGCCATGATCGCATAAAGTCGAATTTGCAAACAGTTTTGATCCTGATCAGACGCCGCTATACGCGGCGTCTGCTCAGGATCAAAACTGTTTGACACCCGTTTCGATATCTCTTATGTCATAGTCTCTTAATTCTAACTTTGAAATGATATTGCACACAACAATATTGAAGCAGACGACACAATAACGGTGTAGGGGTAAGAAACTCAAAAATAATTTGGCGGTGAAAGGGTTAAGATAAAAGCTACATATCTTGAACTAAGAAATATTAAAATGAGTGTTCAACGGTTTGGATTACGATAACACGCTAATTTATGCGGAATATGAATAGGTTCAAAACTAGTAGCAAATAATCATTGCACTGCAAGGCAAAGAAAAGGCTAATGCAATCACAATCCTGTACATTTATCCTGCACGTGTTGTTATTAAAATTGTTAATAATGACTTTTACGTGTTGTCAACCATGTATTGAATATTCCCTTATGGGTAGCTATTTAACTATGATAGCTATTAAACTGTAACATAAATTGAAAGAAATTGAAAACATAGGTTTTCAAACAGAGTTTTTAAAACATAAATCTCAATTTTGTTCTCGTGAAAGCACCATTTCTGTACAGCCTACGGTTCCCATTGGCGGTTGAAACTGTCATCATTTAAATATTTTAAAGGCGAAGGATTAAAAGTACAATGTCAACACATGCATTTATACTGTAAATCATGTAACTGCACTATTGTTAAAGTAAATTAGTATAAAAGACACGTTTATTGCTTACCCCTTCACTGCCTTACCCATAGTACAATAGTGTTTTGCAAAAGTTTTAATCCTGGTCAGACGCTGCGAAACACGTCGTCTGATCAAGACAAAACTGTTTGGCACTCATTTCAATAGTTTAAGTTAAAATACACACACTTTAAATCTGAGAAAAACAGCAGACGACAATTGTCTAGAATTGATGACGTCATCGCAGTGAACGGGTTAAACATTTACTTAATGATACTTAATTTGATTTCTAAAAGCATATGTACATGTATGTTATGGTACTTTATCTATTTACTGAAAGTATATATACATGTAACTGTATTGTATAAATGGTTTTATGTAAACTTCAAGCTTAAACGCTTGTGGTAAAAAAGGCTGTTTATGCGCTATAAATTTAAATGAAATACATGTATAGATCTATGACGTCATTCTACATGGTTGTTTAAATAAAACACCATTTAATTAGTCATATGCATGCAATTCTAAGCAAATTTTACCATAAATAATTGTATTGTACATGTAATTGTTGTATTTTACATATAAATAATTTAAAGTTAACCCCTTCACTGCCTTTAAGAAACATTATTGTGAATTTCTAAAAAGGTTGAATCCTGATCAAACGCAAACTGTTTGCAAATAGTATGTGTTATCAGGCTTGTACAAATGTCATACTTATGGATGACATTTGAGCAGAAAGCTCATACTTAGGCCTTTCTCCAATATTTTTTTTATCCTAACAGTTATCACGCTAAGAACAAATTGGCGTCTGAACAAGATCCAAACTGTTTGTCTTTGCAATTAAAATGTCTCTTACGTCAAAAATACATAAATACTGAATTGTAATGTTTACCTATTTCACTGTCAATCGAGCAAAAAGTAAATTACCAGACTTTCAATAATGTTTGGATCCTTATCAGACGCCGCGTTAGGACCCAAATTGTTTGACAATCGTTTCGAAATTTCGTAAATCACATTGCCTTAAATCTTACTTTGAAACAATATTGCAGACAACAATATTGAATCAGACGACAACATTGCGGTGAAGCGGTACAAAACTTACCATAAATTTGGCAGTGAAAGTGTTCAATAGACGAACACATTTAAAATAGACGATACTGCATCTGTTTTGTTGTTCTGTGAAAGTGTCGCCTGCAAAAGCTGCCGTTTGTAATAATTCAAATAAAGATGACTTAATCTTTCATTGTCAAGTTTATTGTAAGGTTTTTACCCCTTCATCGACATATTATTGTCTGCTTAAATATTGTTGTCTGCAATATCGTTTCAAAGTTAGATTTAAGGCAGTATGACTGACGTTATTTCAAAACGAGTGTCCTACAGAGGTTGGCAAAATGTGACCTTATGTAGTACGGAAGTTGATGTATATGTGTACTTGCAAGTGTAAGCATGAATAATAGTCTTAGACTTTACAACGGTATATTTTTGAAATAGTACATGTATATGTGTTTCAAACTAGTGATCATAGGGCCGTTAACCCTTTACCTAATAGAAGCGCCTTTTAGCGGATATGATTTATTCATCCGCTGAAGAAAATAGTTCCAATTTAATCAGTATTGAATATGTATTATAGGGAATATTTTCTATATTATAGCACATTATAGCTTAAAGCAGGCTGAAAGTAAAGCAGAATGCGCCCTAAGGCGCATTCTGCTTTACTTTCAACCTGCTTTAAGTAGTCATCTATCTTAAGTACTATAAATAGGCTATCAGGTAAAGGGTTAAAGGGAGGAATGTGCATCTTGTTTTTGTTGTTTTAATAATGCCGTCCACGGTTGTGAACCAAATACATTTATAACTAACAAAACGTTCCTAAAACCTTTCATACATTGTACATGTGCCAGTTTTTGGCGATATGTCAATTCGCCCGTACTCCAGAAAACTCAAAACCACAAACCTAGTTAACTTACGGTTTTCGCTCTTCGGTTCGCATGACATTCAACGTACAATCTCATTTCTATGACTATTCTAGCCTGTGTCAGAAGTGTGTGACAGGGTGATGGCTAATTATCTTTTGGACAAAAGACGTCTTGAGTAACCTTACTCCATCCTTGACACTACGATCAACCCGACATTTTACAGTACAAAAAGATTCTTTATTTCATATCCCAGTTTTACAATTTTATGTAAATAAATGAGACAAGGCAATTTATTTGGTGGACCAGTTCTGATATATTACAAACACATTGTGGAACATACAGTGGAAATAGAAAATAAGTTATTCTTTCCCGTTTAAACGCAAACGAAACGCAGACGCATTGCAATAAAACGTAGAAAATAACTGGTTGTTGACCATTCTGACTATTTTGTTTAAAATTAGTGGCAAACAGTTTGGAACCTGATCAGACGCCGGGTTACATGGCTTCTGATCTGGCTCCAAACGTAAACGCAATGCACTAAAATGTTTATAATGGTTTTAGCGTGAACGCGTACATGTACACTTGGAAATAATAACGCCTTCTCTACTGTATGTGCACAAACTGTTTATTCTAGTTCTTTATTTTATATAGTATAACAAACGACTTTGACTATTATATGTTTTGGGACCTAATTTGGATTTGAATTGTTTTTACAGGTGAAAAGAAGTTTTTGTTCCATGTATGAGGTGCGTTTGAAAATACATGAGCCGTGCCATGAGAAAAACTCGCTTACTGCACCGAAAAACAGTGTTAGATAGAAATTATTTGGACTTACTGGCAAGTGACAAAAAGTATAGACTAAATCCAGACACCACAACGTTGACACAGCACACTGTCTTGGTCTACACTGTTTTTAAAATGAAATATTTTTTATTTTAACCCTTTACCCCATAGCCTGTTCCTAGTTTTGAAGTTAGGTGACCACTTAAAGCAGGTTAAAAGTAAAGCAGAATGTGCCTTAAGGCACATTTTGCTTTACTTTCAACCTGCTTTAAGCTATCATCTTATAGAATACTGGAAATATTTCTTATAAAAAATGTTCACGACTGTATAAATTGGAACTATTTGCTTCAGTGGAGGAGTAACTAAATGTGCTAAAAGGCGCTTCTATTGGGGGAAAGGGTTAATCGCACCGCTTATATCCATTGGAACCAGGCAATGGAGTAGACGTTACTGTTTCTCGTTTAAACGCAAGTGAAACAAAACCGCAATACAACAAAACAGAGAAAATGACAATATTTGGCAAATTATGTAGACTCTTCTTTATTTGAGTAGTTGGAGTCTGATCAGAAGCCTGTAACCCGGCATCCGACCATGCTTTAAAGAGTTTGCAATAGAAATAATAGTGTAAAAACTCCGATCAGGCTCAAAACGTTTGCAACTCAGATCGAAATGTCTACATAGTATTCAGGATTAGATCTAGCAAGGACTTGTAATAGTAATGTCCTACATTGTATTCCCAATGCGTTTTCACTCAACCCATTTGTACCCACGATCCCATATATGGGACATAGGCAAACAGTGTAGACTCTGATCAGACGCCGCATTATGCGGCGTCTGGTCAGAGTCTACACTGTTTGCTGATAGGAATTTCAATATAAAACAAAATGAAATTGAAAATTTTGATTAGGCATCCCTTTAATAAAAAATGGACTAATCCAATATATAAAACATGGAAGAATCAACTGGGCGTAAATGGGTAAAACAGAAAATAATAACGTCTTCGCCTCTGTAAGGTTTGTCAGTGAAGGGTCGAAGAATAATTATCGTCACAGTATATTACGGCTATTACTTAACTCTAAACATTACAGATCTAATTGCTGCAGCAGACGACTCAATAATTTGGTTCCAAAATGGTTTACGGCGGAGTCTTTCTACGATAGCGGGGAAGACGATAATCTTATTGGACACTGTACTATTTAAGTCGCTCAGAGAAGATTCCTTCAAGAGGAATAGATAGTCTTAGTTTATGAACAGAAACAAAGTCTGCTACAGTGGCGGGAAAAAGGTTATTATCTATAATGTGGAGAATACGTTATTCTGACGTCATTTGTGACGTCACACAGTGATGGAAAACGTCATTATTGAAACTAAACGCAACATTAATACAATGAAAGGAAGAAAGTGACAACAGTTTGCAAAAAGCTGATGGTTATTTCTTGTCTGTGTATCAAGCAGCTTGATCAATCGCATGGATACCTGGTGTCTGATCTGGCTTCAGACTGTTTGCCATGGAACTAATTGTTTTCGCATGAATGCAGTTATTGAAGGGAAAAAAGTCTTCTCCACTGTATAGTTTGAATCAATGGTAACTCTTTCCAAATGAACGCATTAAATTTATTATTCCCACTGAAAAATCGTGTAACCAGATCAGATAACAAAGTAACCTCGCATATGACCAGGGGCCCGTTTCATAAAACTTCGTACGACAAATGTTGTCATAATTCAGATTTAAAAAGTCTACATTATTATTTATTTCTCTATCTAATCCTGTCTTGTCACATCTCTTTGGAATTGTATTGAACAGACGATTACAAAGAGATGTCACAAGAGAGGATAAGATAGATATATCAGAAATTAAATGTATTATAAAGTTTTAACTTACGACAATTTTTGTCGTACGAAGTTTTATGAAACGGGCCCCTGGTTCCAAACTGCAGCAAGGATTTAATGAATTGCCAACACATAAAACACTGTCGATTTCCACACCTGTGGAGCAGCATGCTTTCGTTGAATCTAGTTTCAACTTAATAGAACAACATATTTGCATCTATGGCAAAGTTTTTCGTTTGGAGTTAGATAGTTTCTGTGATATAAGTATATCGTTATACGCATAGATATCATAGTTATAGACGGCACTATATCTGGACAGATCTTAGATTAATAGTGTTTGCAGTTGCAATTAAAGTGCTCCTTCTCTAGATCAACACCAAATGGGAGACACAGATAATGTGTATTGTTTGCATGAAGTTGTTATTTGGATGGAACATTAAAACCATTAGAGCATATTTGCAAAACATTTACACCCAGAACAGATGCCGCGTAATGCAGCGTCTGATCTGGGTTCAAACGTTTTGTTAGTGATTTTTACAATTCTTTTGTCAATACAGTAAAACCTCTCTATTACGACCACTAAATTATGTCAGTTATCAAGTTTTTACTACAAGTGACTGCTTAAAGCAAGGTGACCGTAAAACAGAAAGCTCCTTTGGAGCTTTCTGTTTTACAGTCATCTTGCTTTAAGCTGTAACCTGTCTGTTATACAATCAATTAACATTTGTTTTAGTGATCGTAATAGAGAGGTTTTACTGTATGTCAAATACGGAGGTTTGAGAAAAGTCAGAAGACAGTTTTAAGCTGATGGTATTGCAACAGTTAAAGAGTTAATAATTGTCGTGTTTGGGGGAACAGCGACAATCATTGCTGTAAGGGGAAAATCGTTGTTCGAGGGCCGTTGTAGGGAGAGAGCACTGTGATACTTTTGAAAAAAGTACGCAACATTTGATGTTTTTATAGCAGGAAACGTTTTCTGCAGACAGCTTGCTGCCTTAAAAAATATACAGAAGAATAGTGAAAGCGCCATAAGAATTTTAGCACGATATACTATCAGTTTAGACAGGGATAAGATAAGTAACTCGATGTCTCACGTGGATCCAAACATATTTGCATTTATATAATACATGTACAGTGAAGATGTCGTCATTCTTTTCCAATAAACGCGTTCCAGCCAAAATAATTATTTCCATTTCAAACACCTTAGAGCCAGATCAAGTACCAGGTCACCCGGTATCTGACAAGGCTCTAAACTGTTTGCAACTCAGATAAATGTTGATCGTAGGAGTTTTCCAAAACCTGTCATTTTTTATTTCATTTACTTTGCATGTGCCTTTAATTTCGTTTAAACACCTTGTCCATTGTGCTTTGTAACCCATTACCCCATAAATACGCCCTTTAACTCAATTAATTTATTCCTCCACTGGGTAAACGAGTTCCTATTTATATAGATAAGAAAATATTCTGTTTCTTAGCAAATAGAAGCTTAAAACAGGCTGAAAGTAAAGAAGAATGAGCCGTCAGGCGCATTCTTCTTTACTTCCAGCCTACTTTAAGTGGTCATCTATTTTCAATACTCAAAAAGGCTATTGGTTATGGGTTAAAAGAAATGGTAGATAAGTTAAGCTCTAGAATTCTTGCGTACTTTGGTTGCAGACACAGCGACTGTTTTTAACATTAAGGCGTTTATAGGTGAAGAATAACGTCTTTCTCACGGTACAATCCTTGCAGACAAAACGACCTTTTTGCGTGTTGTAGGATGTACGCGGATTCAGTGGAAATAGGTAGAGTAGCATTCAACCTTTTGGCAACATACTATACAGTAGAGAATACATAATTCTTTCCCGTTTAAACACAAATGTAACGCAAATGCATCGCAATAAAACGTAGAAAAGGGCATCTTTTTGGCAATATTGTCAGTTTATGTTAATCTTTGTTACCGGCTCCAAACTGTTTGCAATGGAAACACGTAATACTTTTAGCGTAAACGCGTTTATTGAGAAAAAAAACCATCTTGTCCAATGTATATGCTTTTCAGATTTGTTAGAATTAAAACAAACTCGGACCTTAGGGCTGAAAGTTTCCTCAAAAGTGCAAAAATTATGTTTCCAATAAAGTTTATAGCAATATGATACAAATGTAGTAAATAAGAACGCTTTACTTTAATCTTGCGCTTGACAACTGCATTTAACACATTTATATTTGTGGTAAACATGGGGAGGGGAGGTAGGGTCGTCCCTTTATCAGGAGAAGATTAAAGGTACGATTTGACCCCATGAGATAAAAGTCTGGATCCGCGCATGCGTTAGGCTAATTTGGTCGACTGAAATATAAAGCTAAAAAAGGAGCACTGTTCAACACATTTAAGCATAAAGTGTTTACCTAGATACGATATTGGCAAACAATGAAGACCTTGACGAGGCGCTGCTTCATGTGGCGTCACACCAGGGTCTACACCGTGCGCTACTTCAAATGTGTGCTTATTCATATGAAATGGTTTGATGTGTGGACTAACACTGCTGTGTTTTAAGATTACATAATATAGTGGACAAGACGTTATTCTTTTTCAATAAACGCGTTTACGCTATAACTGTTATTTTAATTACATACGGTGGAACCAGATCAGACACCGGATAACCAGACTGTTTGCCACTCAAATCAAAATATGTATAAGGAATAATCAAAAAGTTGTCGTTTTCGCCATTTTAACTCGTGTGCGTTTCGTTTGTGTTAAAGGGGGAAGAATAACGTCTTCTCCACTGTTTATCTATTATGCAATATTCCAGGAGTCACATGTGGAGAGTCTAATGCAAGATCACGGCAGAATGAAACCATCCACGTTAACAAGTGCATAACAATAAATATGACGCCAATATCATGTTTGCGTAAGAGTCTCTTATTGCCGACGTGTCAGTTTCGGCCCTGTGTTTGTTAAATTTGCGTTTGTTTTGTAAATATGGCGTCGGCTTAATTAGTGCAAAAAGGAAACTAACTCGACAAATTCGTTAGTTACCAAGGATACATCGGAAGTAGTTGTTTTAATAAATCGGATATTGTGCTGGGTGATTCTGACATTTTTCCACAACAAGGACAATGTTTTATTCGTTTCTTCGGAAGTAAATCGCATGGAATATGACTGTTTAAGAAAAGTGTATGGTACCTTCTGAAAGCGTCCTCGATTCTGTGTTTAAGCCAATGCCTGTTAATTGCGACACGACCACCTGAAACCGGCGTCTGATTAGCCTTCAAACTGTTTAAGACTCCGACTGAAATAAGGCGTAAGAAACTTCCAAGTATTGTAATATTCCAAATTTCAATGGGTCACGTTTGCGCTTCGTTTGTGTTTAAACGGGAAAGAATAACTTTTTATTCAATTTTAACTAAATTCCAGATCAGAACATACACGCAGTCAACTGTGATAACTAGGATTTTGGTTAGCAAACAGTTTGGTTAACCAGGCGTCTGACCAGGCTCAAAGCTGTTTGCAGTGGACATACAGTGGAGAATCTGTTATTCTTTCCCGTTTAAACGAAACGAAACGCAAACGCAAAACACTAAAACGTAGAAAAGAACAACTTTTGGACAATTCTGATAATTCTTGTTTATCTTGGTGGCAAACAGTTTGGAGCCTGATCAGACGCCGGGTTACCCGGCGTCTGATCTGGCTCCAAACTGTTTGCACTGCAAATAATAGTTTTAGCGTAAATGCGTTTATTGGGAAAGAATAACAGATTCTCCACTGTAGTTGTTTTAGCAATAACGCGTTTATTAGGCAGCCCTGACGTCTCCACTGTAACCTATTTACCAATACACTAGAATATTCCGTATGAAATAGCAAACAAGGCAGCCACCGATGAGACGCAGTGTAATGCGACGTATCATTAGAGTCTACAATGTTTGACAATGTTCGCCTTAGTAAACACTATGTAACTATTTAAATGGACTCAGTTACTACTCATTGAAGTTTCATTAAAACCTCTTAACCCTTTCCCCCATAGAAGCGACTTTTAGCGTATTTAATTTATTTCTCCGCTGAAGAAAATAGTTCCAGTTTATACCCTCATGAACAATTACCACTACAAATATTTGATATAGCCTAGCAGCTTTTAGCTTAAAGCAGGCTGAAAGTTAAGCAGAATGTGCCTTAAGGCACATTCTGCTTTACTTTCAACCTGCTTTTAAGTGGTCACCTGAATTCTAAACTAGAAACAGGCTATGAGGTAAAGGGTTCAGACAGGTAAATACTTAAACAGGATAATTCTTTTATTTTTACAAAATTCTATATTCTTACACTATCGTAATTCTGCATTAACCGTCATGTGTAGTACATTGGAGAATACGTTATTCTTTCCCGTTTAATCGCAAACAAAACGCAAACGCAAAACACTAAAACACGAAAAGGAACAATTGTTCGACAATTCTTACTATTCTTGTTGATCTGAGTGGCAAACAGTTTGGAGCCTAATCAGACGTCGGGTTACCCGCCTTCTGATCTGGCTCCAAACTGTTTGCAATGGAAATAATAGTTTTAGCGTAAAGGCGTTTATTGGGAAAGAATAACATTTTCTCCTCTGTACACACAGCACGTGGGTACATGTATTAAGTAGTCGCTTGATATAAGAATGGTTGCATATTTTAGCCAGTGCGTTTTTAGATATATCAAACTCCGTTATAATATATAATTATACTATGTTAAACTAGGAGTCTGTACGTTGAGCTATGTTATCCGATTTATGTGTTACCAAGGAATAACATTTGATTAATGTGTAACCAAGGAATTACATTTAATTTATGTGTGACCAAGGAATTACATTTGATTTTATGTGTGACCAAGGAATTACATTTGATTTATGTGTGACCAAGGAATTACTTTTTGAAATTTCGGCAAAATATTACGGAAAATGCAACATAATAATTAGACCAAGGAAATTGTATATTAGCAGTGAAGAGTGAATAAGAATGTGGGACATCATAGTCCAAGTGTTACTAACCTTACTTTTAACGGCTGTTATGTTTGTCGAGAACATAATGTCTGAAAAGAAACCAAAGATCGTACTTGCCGGATTGTTTCCACTATCTGGAGATTTACCTGAGAGTGAAATTGGGCGTGGCGTACAACCTGCGGTGGCTCTAGCTATTGACATGATTAACAAGAACAAGACAATTCTTCCTGACTATGAGTTGGACTTAATTGCAAGTGATACTAAAGTAAGTATTACAGTGGAGTAGGCGTTTATTATTTCCCAGTAAGCGCATTTACGCTATTTTTTATTTCTATTGCAAACAGTTTGGAG
Organism: Gari tellinella; assembly: GCA_922989275.2. Lineage (NCBI taxonomy): Eukaryota > Metazoa > Mollusca > Bivalvia > Cardiida > Psammobiidae > Gari > Gari tellinella. The sequence goes on from OV277867.1 coordinate 60,211,196, forward strand.
CCAGACCCGGCGTCTAATCAGGCTCCAAACTGTTTGCCACTGATATTAAGACGAAAAGTCAGAAGTACCCACAGGTTGTCATTTCTTATATGTTATTTTAAAGCGTTTGCGTCTCGTTTGCGTTTAACCCTTTAACCCATAGCCTGTTTCTAGTATTTAAGATATGTGACCTATTAAAGCAGGCTGAAAGTAAAGCAGAATGTGCCCTAGGGCACATTCTGCTTTACTTTCAGCCTGCTTTAAGTTAATATCTGCTAGTAGATAGAAAATATTTCTTATAGTACATATTCATGACAGTATAAAATGGAACTATTTTCTTTGGCGGATGAATAAAATGAGTGCGCTAAAAGTCGCTCCTATAAGGGAAAGGGTTAAACGGGTAATACTAACATTTCCACTGTACATTTAGCTATTGTAAATACATTTTTTATGAAATGATATAGATGCTACATGAATTTGGTCTGGTTTAAATGAAGCAAAATCTGTCGAAAAGACGAGAGTAATTGAGATGCGATTTTTTCTCATTAGTATCTACGTGCTCTTGCAAGCTCGTTATCTATCGTATCAACTATCAACAGAAGTCATTTTCTGCGCATGATTAATATGTGCTCATCCATGAATAAACATGAGAATCAGTGATAAAAAGGAAATGCATTTGTCAGGCCTAACGTGAGTTGTGTAGTTAGTGCGGACTTAATTATGGACCAAACTAAGCCGCCCCTTTTAGGAACATACAGTGGAGAAACCGTTATTCTTTCCCAATAAACGCGTTGAGGCTAAAACTATTAATTTCATTGCAAACATTTCGGAGCCAGATAGTCGCCGAGTAACCCGGCGTCTGATCAGGTTCCAAACTGTTTGTTACTCAGATAGAAACAGATAGTGAAAATTGTCAAAAAGTTGTTTTCTCTTCATTTAAGTGTTTTGCGTTTGCGTTTCGTTTGCGTTTAAACAGGAGAGAATAACGTTTTCTCCACTGTACCAGTTATATCGATAACTTGGCTCAGAATTTTGAAATAAAGTAAAACCTCTCTATCACGACCACTAAAGGGAGGATACTGTAGTATATAATATACAGGAGCTTTCTGTTTTACAGTCACTTTGCTTTAAGCAGCCACCAGCCTGACAGACAAATACTTCAAATAAATGAGTGGTTGTTATTGAGAGGTTTTACTGTACTTGTGTTTTCAATTAAGAAAGTATTGTTAATAACAGCGCTCCCGCTCTTCAACGACCCTCACAACAACGACTCCCTCCTAACAACGACCCTTGTCGCAGTTCCCAAAAACGACAAATATGTCCAACCTCTTCACGACTGCAATGTCGTCTTCTATAAATTGTCGTCTGCTCAAAGTTACATATTGGACATTTTGACTGAATTATTTTTAATGACGAGTGACAAACAGCTTAAAATCAGATCAGACGCCGCGTTACGCGGCCTCTAATCTGGATTAAAGCTGTTTTCAAATGTAAACCAATTTCGCACCCTATAACGGCTCCCGCTTAAAAACGCACGCACTCTTTGTTTCCCATTAGGTGTTGTTGTAGAGAGGGAGCACTGTACTACCAGCTACAGTGAATAATACATTATCCTTCCCGCTTAGGTGAAAATCAAAGCAAATGCAATGTAATAAAACTGTAGAAAGTACCAGCTTTTTGACAAATCTGACTTTTTATGTTCATTTTTGTTGGAGACAGTTTGGAATCTGATCTGGCTCCAAACTGTTTGCAATGAACACAACTTTTTTGCATGATCCCATCCGGTGCCAAAATACTCGTATGGTTTTTAAATCCTACACCGCTAGCCTGTCGTCTGTTTCAATAATGCTGTCTGCAAGATCTCTAAAAGTTGGCTTAGAAGTAGTTTGACTTAACCCATTTCCAAATAAATACGCCTTTTAACACTTTTATTGTAATCAATCACTGGAGAAAAAACCCATTTTATACAGTCATGAGTATGCTCAATTAAAAAATATTGCATATGCATGTAAACTAGAATATTATAGCTTAAAGAAGGCTGTAAGTAACGTAGATTGTGCCCTTAAGGCGCATTCTGCTTTTCTTTCGTCCTGCTTTAACTCTTTCCTCCCTGAAACTTAAAATGGACAATTCCAGTTTCCATTTTAGTCTAGTCCATTTCTGACTTTTAAGGGTTGTTTTTGTCAATGTTTAGCCTTGTGACAAACAGTGAAGACCCTGATCAGAGGGCTCCTTTGGGAGCCCTCTGATCTGGGTCTTCTCTGTTTGCATATGACATGTATACTATTCACATGTACATGTTTGAAAAGGACGCCTATATGCGGGACTAGGGTTCAAAGAGTTAAGTGGTCATTTTTCTTCAACTCTAGAAACAGAATGGGGTAATGGGTTCAGAAACATCAATACGAGTGTCAAACAGTTTGAAACCTGTTCAGACGCCGAATCACGCGGCGTCTTATCTGGGTCCAAACTGTCAGCAAAGTCGACTTTATGCGACTCCGACGATGAAAGGGTTAAGGTGTTTGTTTTTGATAGAATAACAACTTCCCTATTGCACGAAAGTTAACTTTAACATTTTCAGAAGAAGAATTACAATTGTGCTGCAGACTCTTACAATGAAACGGTCATAAAAGGCAAATTAAAATTCCCGTATTACAATAACTCGCTCCCTTGAAATCCATTGCTTTAAAACGATCCATTGGGTGTTTTATTTGCTTTCAATACCGGTACAACGTTATGTAAGATGAATTATTTCTGACACAGTGTGTTTAATGATATTCCTACCAAACGTGTATGTAGATTGGAGAATATGTTATCAACTTATATCTCAAACCCTTATTGATCATTGAACACAGTTTAAAGCCAGGTCAGATGCCGTGCATTGCGTTTATGTTCTTCAGAAAGTTTCAGTTGAGAAGAAATAATTATTCCCCGTTTAAACGCCAAAAAACCGAAAATGCAATGCATCAAAACGTATAAGACTATGACTATGCAAACAAATTTGATCCTGACCAGACGCCGGATAACCCGGTGTCTGATCAGGCTTCAAATTGTGTGCCTTTCAGATTAAATAATCATTCAGAATTGTCAAAAAGAATTAATTGTTTACATTTTATATTGCAAGCGTTTGCGTTTCAGTTGCGTTTAAACGGGAAAAATTACGTCTTCTCCATTGTACATGCTCACGGTAAAAGTAGTTTAAATATCAGTAAATGCTCCGAAGTATGGCATACATTTATTGCAGCAAGATAAAACTTTCACTATGTACAGTGAAAAAAGGTAATTTCCGAATAAATACGTTTTTTTGCATAAGATTGTTTTTCTGCAAACAGATTGCAGCCAGACCGAACACCGGGAAACTTGTGTCTGTTCAGAATTTAATTTAGCTCTTTGCCATTCGGATTAACATCAATAGCCTTTATATTCGTAACCATGCTATTTTTAACATTTTATTGCACTATTTTACCATTACTTTAGATAAAACTATCAATAAATACGTCATCAGCATTGCACTATGTACTGTAAAATAGTTTGTTTCTAACTGGATACAGAAGCAACGCCGATAAACTAGACATCTTATCTGAACCAAAATTGTTTAACATTCTGATGATTCTTTATGATCTGTTGTAGATACAGTGGAGAGACGTTTTGCTTTTCCATTCAAACGCAAACAAACACAAAGCAGTGCAACAAAGTATAGAATTAGACATTCAAGGAGCATTTAATCTGATTGAGAAATACGAGAATATTCTATTATCAAATGTACTTTTATCTAGGTGTCTGACAGTGCTCTAAAGATTTTGTTCCACCGAATAAGAAAATCAATATTTTCATAAGCTGTAATATTTTACAGTATTTTACTCAGGGTAAAATTTATCAGAATTTTCAAAGCGAACCATTTGCAAAAGTATCTTCAAATTTGAAAGGAATGGAACAAAAATGTTGGAAGTCATGCGGTGAGAAAGTGAAAGGTTCACTGCATTGGCACTATGGAGATTTTACCCTTGGTGCTTAGCAAACTTTGAGTAGTATTTATATGACCTTGATGTTTTAGATATGCTAAAAAGGCAATGTATTTACATCGGTTACCCTTAAGTGTCTACACATTTTAGTGTTTCTTTTTCGTCAAACTATATATCTGACTATATAGAGCTCTTTGATGAAGTTTATTTTGAGTGAAATCCAAAACTACCAGGTTCAATTTTCTCAAGTGAGCGATACATGTATCAAAGCCTTCCATGCCATCTTGTTAGGAGAGAATAACATTGTTTCTCAATGTATAACTCGTCAATATATAAATCCATTTAAGCTCATATGGTATTGTAATAATTCGATCGCCCCATAACTGAATACTCTTAATCTTCTGTTCTTGATCCCTAATTATGTTAACTAATAGGTATTTTAAAATTGGTAACTGCTTAAAAACAAGGTGAATGTAAAACCAACAGAAAGCGTCTCTGTTTATACTTTGGCATTGCTTTAAGCTGTAACCTGTTTATTACACAATCAATTAGCCTTCTTGTTAGTTGTCGTAAAAGAGAGGATTTACTGTACAAAATAAAACCTTTCAATGATTTTATACATTTCAAAATAAAGCACTTTTGACAATGAGGAATATTCAAGTTATAACAGTTAAAGTACAAAAGCGATACATTAAAATGTACACAATTACTGTTTTGAAAGCTTTGTCAGTAGGGAGAAACAGCTATTGCAGTAAAAACGCAAAATACAAAATATGAGAAAGAACCCAAAAACTGGTACTTTAAAATATTGAAAACATTTTTATAATCTGAGTGGCAAACTGTCTGAACCTCGACCAAGTTTTAACCTGTTTGCAATAGACATAGTCGTTTAAGCACAACTGTGTTTATTGAACTACATTACTACTTCTACTCAGTACATCATGAAGCCTGAAAGAGTGTCTGAATCAATTTCCTAATTCACTACTAACATGACTCCAGAGTTTCTATCTGTAAATACTGCACGATATACTGTCTGCTTTAACTCACTACAGAGATAACATTTTAAAATGTGTTACAGTCACACTGTCTCAGTATGTGGATTCTTGTAAACTACAGAAAAAGTTCAAAAACTTTATAAGTTCCACTTCTGTCGGACCTATAAATGTTACAACAGTTGGCAATTGCGCTTTATTACGACATTGCGAGTGAAAGGTTAATGCACGGCACGCTTGTCGTTCAATAAATAGCTACATGTCTTACATATTGTACATGATTCTTCTTTGAGGTGCCATTTAATCATTTTGTCCATAGCTGCTTCCTAGTTTTCAAAACAGTTGACCATTTAAAGCAGGTTGAAAGAAAAGCGAAATGCGCATCAAGGTTATTTTAAGCAACCTTTTGCTAGGATGAAGGAAATACATTTTATATGACTTATTTGTTAGTGTCTAAAACGGAACTATTTTCTTCAATGAAATAATTAAGTAAATGTTTAAGAATGTGTATATTTGTGGCAACGTATTCTTCACTGTTGCTCCAAAGACAAGGGCGACGTTAGTCTTTTCCCGTTTTAATGAAGCAACACGGAAACGCATAACAATATTAAATTTAGGCAATAAAAGGTTTTTGAAAATGTTTGAGAGTAGCAAATAGTTTGTAGTTAGATCAGACGCAGGGTTACTCGGCGTCTGGGTCTGTCTCAAAGCTATTGGTAAGGTCATAATTGTTTCCGCATAAAATGCGTCATTGGGAAAATATATATTACAAATAATTCCAAGAAGTAAAACCGAAGACATATCAAGATAAAATTTAGTTTACGTTGCATGCAGACAATGTCATTATTACCCCACTGGGAACATGGCTACAAACACAATATGTATATACTGAGTTCTGATTGCTTTGTATTTGCATAATGACAACATCAAACCGCGATGTGCTTTGTTAGAGTTTCGGTTACATCTATATACGAGTTTGCATTAAATATTTATTCAGCGACATTTAACGTGTATCTTTTATTCTATGATAGGTGATATCTTAATGTAGACAGCAAGTTATGCAGTAAACATCCCATTTGTCCTGTACTAAGCTACTAAAGTGGAGAATAGGTTATTCTTTCCCAATAAACTCGTTTACGCTAGAATAGTTTGGAGCCAGATCAGGCTCAGCGCCCTCAACCCGTTGCAATCAATTACGAACCAGGTCAGCCAACGGTGTCTGATCAAGCTCCAATCTATTTGCCCATCAGATAAAATATATCGTCAGAATTAAAACACAATGTTATTTGTTACCCAATGCTGCAATACGTTTACGTCGAGTTTTACTGAAACCTTACCGCATAGCCTGATGCTGGTGAAACCATGTGACCACTAAAAGCAGGTTGAAAATAGGACATCTTGCTTTAAACCAGCATAAGCTAGGATAAAGTAGATATTTATGGTGGGTATTCATGACTGTAAAAAGCGGGACTATTTGCGTTAGTGGAGGAATAAATTAAGGGGATGAATTGCATATTTATGGAGTTATGAGAGCCTTTCCGACTGTTTGTCACTGAAAAGAGACAATACAGCATTAGGTCATACCCATACTAAAGCCAGGATAGATCACTGAGAAGGGGCTGAATTGTACGTACATACATGTAACAGTCGGTGTATTTGGTCATATTACGTAGCCATCTGGTTCCCGTCTTACGAAACGTCGAACGACGAACCGTGCGAAAGTCAAAACTTAAAAAGAATAAATAACAATAAATATTGATACTTTTAGAATATGACTTTCGACAATATTTGTCGTACGAAGTTTCGTTAGACGGACCCCTGGTTTTGATTTTTTTAACATCAAATGACATTTACGTACGATAATCGGAGTTCACTACACATAAAGAGTAAAACTACGGATTTAAAACTGTTTTTAGTATCCTTAGGAAAAAAAGGATCCGCAACTGTAGGAGTAATTCAGGTCACGAGATCGCTAGCCCTCCTGATCTAATTATCAACATCTCAACAACTACTGCATGATGATCGAATTCAGACAGATCACTGTTATGGGTTTATTATCACGATTCTTACAGGTTTCCTAGAAGGAGAAACAATTCGTCCTTCGGTTTATTGCACCGTATCAGGCGAAAATATCATCTTTGTAGTATAAGGTTACCACTTGGTTATTATACTGATGGCCTAAGTTTCCAAGAACAGTGAAACTTCTCTTGGGCGACTATTACTCTAAACCCTTTGAACTCATGGAATCCTAACGACTAGTATAATCGTCTTTGAAAACAAATTTACATGTATATAAAGCACTCGTCTTAAGCGAACATTGTATACCAAGATTAGAGGGCCCCTAACGCCCTCTGATCTTGATCAAAACTGTTTGTTGTTCAAAACATCACATGATTGGTAAAAACGGATTGGACTAAATTGAAAACTAGAATTGTCAATTTTAATATTTCACGATTAAATTAGTTAAAATGGTGGGCGAACTTGTGAAGACTATTACAAAGAGTTTGGATGCGGATGACACAACGGGTATATATAATAAGACGTATCCCCCCATATAGTTAAGTTATTTATTTACGAAAACGTGATAACTTTTATTTGCCAAATGCTTGATATGAAAACTTTCCTGTCAAAAAATATAAGAACTTAAACTGAAAAGCAACCTCATTGATTTCAGAGAGTACCAGTATAATTGGTTAAAGTATACATGGAAGATGTCTTACAGTGGTGAAGATTATTAACTTTCCACTTTAAACGAACCTAAATGCAAACTGAATAAAATAAAATAACGAATATGACGAATGCAAGTGTTGACGATTGTTTGGAAATCTGTGTGGCAAACAGCTTGAAGCTTGATCAGACATCTATAAAGTCGACGTCTGATCTGGCTCCAAAGTGTTTGCAATGGGCATACTTGTATAGGAAAAGAACATAACGTCTCAAGCATTTCAAACTACTTAGTATTCCCAAGAGTGTGAAGATTAGTTTTGGAATATATCATTCTTCTGTCTGTGATATTCATCGTCTGCTGCAACAACAAGAGCTCGTATCTGCAGTTATCTGCATTATGAAAGAAATTATTGCCAAACAATGTCAACAATTTGAATCTTGGTATTCGGATTCTCATTTAGATCCAAACTGTTTACAACAATTATCATGAAAGGCTACATGTAAGGAAATAACTTTTATTTTAATCGATATCTTTATCTCATAGATCCATGACTTTCTAGATTACTTCCAGAATGATCAAAACGATTAGATATCAGTTGTATCTTGGCGTTACAGTCACCGGTTTAATGTCCCATTGACCAACTGAATCCTAACAACGAGTATATATAGTGCGTTAGTCGTCGCGACAATTGTCACCTTTAGTTATCCACAGTTTAGGATGGGGCCGTGTTTGAGTTGGGGCGAAGATGACTGGTAAGGTCAATACGCACCCGAAACATTCTCTGTCAGTATGGACAGGGGAATGTTTCAGAAAACGGTGACTTGTAGGCACTGCTGTTCCTCGCTTGTCTGCGTTGTTCTGCTGCTGAAGTCCCATTGGCCTCTCAGGTTTAGGCACCTTTATAGAAAGAAGCTCGCTACTTGCATCTGTCCTGTGCCGTTTTCTTTTAAGAGTCAGTGCTGATGTTGAACGATTTCAAGGAGGTTTTTTGTGTGTCCTTGTAGCGTTATATTTTTGGGACAGCCTATGGAGCGCCTTCCTGTTTTGGAGTTCGCCGTAGAAAAGGATATTTGGGTGAAGGTGGTCATACATGCATACCACATACACTGCCAAACAAAGTTGCAAGTGCATGAGAATGGTGTAGATGCTGGGCAAGCCAGCGCGTCTGAGGACCTCTGTGTCGGGTATCCGTGCCGCTTGTCCATATTTCACATCCGCACAGGAGGACCATTTGTGCCATGGCTTTGTAAACAGGGGCCTTTGTCTCGATGGCAATGCCCCTCCTGTTCCAAACATTATTGTGGAGGCGTCCAAATGCAGCATTTGTAAGCCTGTCATTCACAGCGTCATCGATGACACGTCCTACGAGAGCGTGCTACCGAGGTTGCCTGTTTATGTGAATGTCTGGTTCCCTTGGCTGGGGCTGGTAAGTGAATGACTTCAGTTTTCTTGATGCCGATTGTCAGGCAAACATCGTTACACGCTGTGGAAACCTTGTCCACGTAATGCTGCATGACCCTTTCTGTCATGGCATTTAGCACACAGTAATCGGCGAAGAGGAAGTCGTTGACAGTGATGGACGTGACTTTGGTCTTGTTCTGAAGCCTTCTGAGGTGGAACACTAAGTTATTAGTGCGATGGTTGATGCCTATCCCATCATCATAGTCACTAAAATAGTAAGCATTAAAACATGATGCTGAACAGTGTGGGGGGCAAGATTTCGAAATATGGAAGGGTTGCAAGATCTCTCTGTTGTCTTGCACTCTAGCCAGCATACCATCGTGGAACTGGTGAACGATGGTGACAAACTATGGCGGACATCCATAACTTACCATGATCCGTCAAAGGCCGTCTCTTCTGACAGTGTAAAAGGCCTTTGTTATCGACATTTAGGTTGAGTACAGGTCAGTGTTCTGTTATTGACACTTCTCTTGTAGCTGCCTTGCAGCAAACACCATATCGATGGTCCAATGGTTTTCCGGAATCCACATTGACTCTCTGGGAGCATGCCATTCTCGGGATGGGCAAAGAGGCAGTTGAGTAGAACTCGTGCTAGGGTATTGCCTGCATTCGCCAGCAGGTAGGTACCACGGTGGTTGTTACATTCCTGGCGGTTGCCTTTACTCTTGTACAGATGAATAACTGCGGCGTCCTTATAGTCTTGTGGAACAGTTTCTTGTCTCGAAAATGAACATGAACAGTTGGTGTAGTTTCCCTAAAAGGGCTGTACCACCTTCTTTATAGACCTCAGCGGGAATTGTCTGCATCAGAGGCTTCTTTGCCACAAGTCAGTATTTTCAACGCTTTTCAGGTCTCCTCTAGGGTTGTTACAGCACGTAGAGTCTCATATATGGGACCATTGGGAAGTCATTCTATGGCTTCATCGCTGATACTTAGAGAGCGGTTCGTGATGCTGTCAAACTGCTCTACCTAGCATCCAAGAAGTTTCTCTTTGTCTGTAGTTAGGGTAGATCCGTCTGAAGTGGTTGGTCCGTATATTTGCTTCAGCCCGTAATTGTATCTTTTTATATCATGGCTGTCTGCGAATCCTTGCATTCCTTCAGCTTTCTTCTCAGCCACTTGTCTTTTAATTGGCGTAGTTTCTTTTGTATTGAGCTTTTGATTTTCTTCAGCGCTTCATGCTTTGCTGGATATGTGGGACCCCCTAAATGTGATTTGTAGGCGAGACGTTTTTATTCCAGCATTGCCATACTTTCAGAGTTGTTCTCATCGAACCAGTCTTCGTGTTTCTTGGTGTTGGGGCCGAAGCATTCGACGGCAGTGTTGTTTTCTGCTTCGCGAAGTGCTGCCCATGCTGATTCCACGTTTTCACAGCCAAGCAAGTTGGTATCTAAGCAGGTTTCCAATGTGTCTAAAAAGATCTGCTTAATGTTGCTTTGCTTCAGGTTTCTTGACGTCGAATCATTTAAGAAGGGTAGCTCCTTGTGAACGTCTTTTTGGCTAGATACTAAAGTTGATCTTAGAGATGATAAGACGGTGGTCTGTCCAGCACTCCGCGCCACACATCGCCTTTGTGACTCGCACATCATGTCGGATCCTCCTCCTAGTAAAGACATAGTCAATGAGATGCCAATCTTCGGGCGAGGACGCATCAAAGATGTTCTAGGAGCAAGACGGAAGTCAAAGTTTGTAATTAAATGAGCATGAACGGCACATGTATGAAGGAGCAGGGGGCCATTTCCATTGCAGTTTCCAACGCCATTTTGTTCAATCACTCCATCCAAGGTTTAACTGTAATGGCCAACTGTCGAATTGCAGTCACCGAGAATGATGGGCTTATCGGCGTTGGGGACATCACTGATGACCTTTTTGAGATCCTCATCAAACTTATTTTTTATTTTGTCTGGGTTGGTCATTGTTGGAGTGTAGACGGTGACAAGTGTAAGAAAATTCATACCATTTAAGAATGGTAGTTTCGATGTCAATCGGCGATCAATTACTCCTTTTGGTAGACCGACCAGTTTGGCAACAAGAGTTGACTTAACTGCAAATCCAACTCCAGCCTCGAGTCTTTAATCAGGACCATGCCCACCCTAAGAATGTTTAGCCTGCACCACACTTGCAGAGTTCGCCTTCTCCAGCTACCCTAAAGGCTGCTATGTTGATGTTGTATCTGCATAATTCACTTGCAATAAGAACTGAACGTCTATTTGACGAATGTCTGTCAAGAAGTGTTCATATGTTCAATGACACAAGGTAGAGAAGAGAGGTCCTCACTTGTTTCTTTTGTTCTGTTTTTCGACCGTAAGTCTGAGAGAGCCAGCCAACCGCGGTTAGCTAGCCAGTGTGGTTAGATAAGGCACTGTTTAGGGCATCTTTTCTAGCCCCTTCCTCGTGTCAGGGGGGAGGGGCTGAGCAGTTCGGTCCTATAGAGGGCTGCTCAGACGCTAAGACGACTGCCGAATTCAACTGCTGCTCCTATTCAGTGATGAGCGACCATAATGGCATGAGCCACCTTTGTGTAGGGTTATAGCTATAACTGCCAGCGTTCCCACACCTTCATCGCATGCCTATCGCCACAGGACTTGAAGTTGAAGGGGATGATGATGGATGACTGGTGACTTGCGCGATGACCTTTGGATTCAATCTCTGGCAGAGGACATGTTGCACCTTTGGTGGTTCTTCAGTTAGTTGTCTCCAATCTGGCATCCAGCTATCACCTGTGGCGCTGGTAGCTGTATACTTGCAACAGCGCTCACACCATAGGCAACGTTTTAGACAGGCCGGCTGAACCATGTGGGAGTTGCCGACGAAATTATCATCCTTAATGAATCAGGGATTGTCTACCTGTGCATTTGAAGACTTGACCCGGCGAGTCTGCGGATGAATCCCAAACTGTTTCAACGGAGAGAACGGCGGCTACAGCAACGCATAGTGGAATGCGCAGAACACGTCGAGGCATACAGTTCTTTTTTGTAATCCACTGCATCCGGTCCAGTGACGAGTATATTCGTACTTAATAAACAGTGTACAATATGGAGTGTACAACTTTCCTGCACAGTGCAGATCTAGATCAGAATATCCCTGTTGAATTATTTTGATCTGGTTCTACACTGTTTGAGTTTTGCAATACACTGTAAAACACTGTCATTTACAATACATTTGAATCGAGATCAAATATGGAGTATTTTGCATTTGGTTTCATCAGTTCTGAATGCATGGAACATGAATTAGAATCGTATGTTATATAGACGACCATAGTTAAACAAACAATGGAATTACATAATTAAGCTATGGCATTTTACATATATTTAAAAAACATTATATATGGTAAAAGCTAAGAGCCCGGCTAGCATAGTCGATTGGGCACATGACTCTTAATAGCGGGGTAACCCGTTATCTCATCAATCTCCAAACCATTTACTAGTCAAATTAAAAATAAATAGCTAGAAATGTCAAGAAGGTGTCGTTTTCTATTATCTAAAGGCAACGTATTTGTGTTTCAGTTGTGTTTAAACGGGAAAGAATAACGTCTTATCCACTGTAATAGTATGGGATTTTGTAGGACAATAAACAATTGGCACAATTGACACGCTCTCATCAGATTGCTATGCGCGGAAATAGGTTTTCTGCCAAGGAATGTAAATAAGATGCTTTGCTGCCTACTAATTCTGTATGTCACGCAATGTTGATTCAAATTACCAACTTCTAGAACATCTACAGACAGAAAAAATGAAAGGAAATTCAAAAGACGAAAGAGAATAGGTTCAATATTTATTTGCATTTATTTGAATTATTTCTGACCTCGAGACATTGAAATAAAGAGACTGAACATCAAACTTGGCCTAAAAACTTTGTTTTTGTAAATGAATGTCAAACGCTTACAAAACACATAAATATTAGTTTACGCAGAAGATTCATATTACAAAAAACAATTTAAAGAAGAAACGATTCGGCAATGTGGGTGTATAGAAGACACACGTAAATATGCCGTAGAATTATGCCAGCCTGTAAGCGCCATCGACCGCCATCTTATTTGATAAACTGTATATAGCGAAGTTCAAAGATCTCCACCCTCTATGGTCGAAGTAGAAACAATTATGGGAACTGTTAAAAATAAAGGATGTTTTATACCGATAATATTTTTGCATACGATAAGCCGTAAACGTGCTGTTATTTGAGCACATTTTATTTTTCGCAAGAACGCTATTTGGTTTTCAGTCTTTTAACCCCTTTATACATGAATATTGCAATGCATTTCCCAATGTGCTTGCTGGAAAACGTATTATAGGTATACACTTGTGATCTAAATATAAATAAACATTTTTCCATACAGATAATTTCATATAAAATAGAAAACAGCAAATTGCAGCTTCTTATCTGTGTCTAAACTATTTGCCAGTGCCTACTTTTGTAAACGACATACATGTAACTAGGTTAACTGCCTCTGAGTCACATAACATATTGTGGAGAAAATGCTAACATTTCCCTATAAACGTGTTTATACTAAAACAATATTCTCCACTGTAGCAGTCTGGTTAGGCTCCATGCCTTTTGCCACTTTGATTAAATGCTGATGATTTAGTTTTTATGTCAGTGGCAAACAACAGGGGACCTGTCTGCACACGTTGTGCATTGGAAGTAAATAGTTTAGCATAAATCAGTTTATCAAGAAAAAGTAATGTCTTCTCCACTGTAGCATAGCGTGTATTTATCCTATCCTCAAAGAGATTATCGTACATATTTTCTAATAACGTAGATGATTATATATGAGTTATTATGCAGCATGACGAAATTATGGTGAAATTAAATTTCATTTAAAATGCAACTAAACGTACTGAACCATTATACAGTGGAGAAGACATTATTCTTTCACGATGGGCAATTACTTATTCTACCAGATTTATTTCACTGCAAATAAGTACAGTTTAGGGCCAGGCGCCCGTTTTACTAAACTACTTACGCAATTTTTTTGCGTAAGTCAAAATCATTTTACTCTTATTTTTCGATCATAAACGTTTGCAAACAGCAAACAGCCAGATCAGAGGACGCGCTAAAAGCGCGTCCTCTGATCTGGATATTTGCTGTTTGTAGTAAGTGATTATAACAAATATAAATTAAAATTTAAGATTTTGACTTACGCAAATAATTTGCGTACCGGTAAGTTGTTTAATAAAACGGACCCCAGGTTCGCATCCAATCTATTGTTTGGTCATTGAGATAGAAGTTTCGAACAACTGTGTAAGATCTACTATATATATTGTGTCTACGTTTATATTTTAACAAATAATATTTGAACGACTGTACGTGAATTGGTATACTTTATCGTTTCCCTGTAATGGATATTGCCAATAAATATTCATACAGTGGAGAATACATCATTCTTTCCCAATAAACGCGTTTATGCAAACAATTCTTATGTCACTTGAAACTGGTTTGGAGCCAGACCAGGAGCCGGGTAGCCCGGCGTCTGATCAGGCTCCAAACTATATGCCCCTCAGATTTTCATGAACTGGAAATATTTTCAAGAATTTTTTTTTATTATTGCATCGTGTTTGCATTTTGTTCCGTTTACACGAGAAATGATAACGGGGAAGAAAAAAACGTCCACTGTTACGGTACGAACGTGTTTGAAAAATGGGTAAGAATATTATTGTTTGTTTCTAATCAAGAAAAAAAGATATTCTATAAAATATAACAGTGTTCTAGTTCAAGTTTTTCAGGGAATTTTCTCCTTATTGACAGCGTCGCCTTCTTTACAACAGATATAGGGCGGGGACAATCTTTCTTTAACCCCATACCCAATAAATACGCTTTTCTACGCCTTTTATCTTTTCATTAACTGAGGAAAATAGTTCAAATTTATACAGTTATAAAGGTGTATGGTATTAAATATTTTCTATATTCTAGGTGATGATAGCTTAAAGCAGACTGAAAGTAAAGCAGAATGCGCTTTAAGGCGCATTCTGCCTTTTTCAATCTGTTTAATGGTCACCTGTCTGCAAAACTAGAAATAGGCTATGGAGTAACAGGTTACATGTAATATTAACCCTTAGCCTGCCACTCACGACTATAGCTCCATATGCAAACAGCTTGGATCCGGATGAGACGCCGAGTAACTCGGCGTCTCATCCGGATCCAAGCTGTTTGACACTCGGACAACATTTTCAGCAACTTTGAGCAACTTTGAAGAACTTTGAAACTTGAAGCAGACAAGAAATATAGCAGACGACAATTTATTTGGCGGGCTAAGGGTTAAATGCTTTTGTACAACAATAGAGAAGACGTTATTATTTCCAGTTTAACGCAAACGAAACGCAAACGCATTGCGCTTTAACGGCAACATTTTGACAATTCTGACTATTTGTTTTAATCTTAGTGGCAAACACTTTGGAGCCTAATCAGACACATGGTTACCCGATGTTTGAGCTGGCTCCAAACTGTTTGCTATGTAAAGATTAGTCTTAGCGTAAACACGCTTATTGGAAAAGAATAATGTAATGTTCTCCATTGTAACTTCCTCTCCACCGACTATATCAACCATATATAAGAAAGTATCATCAGAATGTTAAACAATTTAGATTCAAATTAGATGTCTAGTTTCTCGGCGTCGTTTCTATAGCCAGTTAGAAACACACTCGTATTTAGTACACGATACAATGTACAGTGAGGAAGACGATGTTCTTTGCCATTCAAATTGGAATCTCCTATACAGTGCTCCCTCTCTACAACGGCCCCCAACAACGACTCCCTCTTTACAACGACCCTTGTCGCAGTTCCTCCAAACCAACCTTTTCGCGGCTGCATTGTCGTCTGCTTAAAATTGTCGACTGCTGTTTTTCTCAAAGATACATAATGGACATTTTGACAGAACAAACTTAATGACGAAACAACAGCTTGAATCGTTACGCGGCGTCTGATCTGGATTCAAGCTGTTTGCAAATGTAAGCCAATTCCCCTCCCTACAACGACTCCCTCCGAACAACGCACATACTGTTGGACTCCCACTGGGTGTCGTTGCAGGGAGTGCACGCTATATAATTCATATCAACTGCGTCATTTCCAAGGTAAAATTATGACATTTTTATTCAAACCGCAGGTGCTGCTATGTATTTTCTCCAAAGATACATGGGATCATGAAATTTTTAAGAAACACCTCTTGGCTTCAATGATATGATTATTGTACTACTTTCTTTGACATAGGCATCGTCTTAGACAATAACATGTCACTTCAGCCCACATAACTTCTCCATAAATCCCGTCTATGATAACAGAAATGCTTTGTACAATATCTTTTTTCTAGGACCCAAGTATTACATAAAAACACAAAACAGTGAATATGTCTTGGCAAATGCTATTCTGAGACAAAAAATTGGAACATTTGCTTCTGGGACATTCTTCGGCTACACCATGGAGCATATCCGGCTGATTGCTGTCCCTACAGCTTAAACGAAATTAACGCAATCGTTATACAATGGAATATAGAAATTACAATAGTCTGATCAGAATAAGAAGTGTCTGCAAATACTAGTTTCAATTGTTTTTGAAGGGGTTAAATGCATATTTTAGTAAGTATATTGTATCTTTGTTTAATTCAGTTGCTCCTGTACATTCAAATGAATCATTCCAATTTGCAATAAAGTACAAATGCGTTGCTGTAATAGATAATGTCAAACACCATAGCTTTAGTAACCCCACCCATGTCAAATCCAGTTTTGGCTATTTATAGTGTATTGCAATAACTATGCATTGCAAACTGACAAACAGTACTGACCGTGATCAGAGGATTCCTGACGGAGCCCTCCTGTTATCAGGATCTATACTGTTTTCATAAGACAAGTGCACTCATCAATGGTACACTGTTTGTTAATAATGAGTATACTCGTCGCTACATGTAGGACTGAATGAGTACATGAAATACTAGTTGTTCTCTTCATATCTTAAAGAATATACCTGTAGATCACAGCGATGGTCATACTTCTGACACCGGTCTATCGTAATCATATATTATTATTAGGCGTTTCATGACAAATAAATACGAAAGAAGACTCAAGCAGGAAACGCAACACAAACAATACACCCACCTCACCTCTTAGGCAGAACACACACACAGCCATACCATAACAAACACACACACACACGCGCACACACACACACGCAATCCCACACACCAAACAGAAAACAATACGCAAGACAAACATAAAGCAAAGTGAACATAGGAGCCCGCCTTGGTACGGTCAGCAGCAATCAATAATTAATTATAAATTAACCATTAACAACCACTGGGGGGTTAAACCTGGGTTATGGGGCGCCCAACCTCACACTTATCTCCTATATTCACCTATAAAGACGAACAGTGTACATAAAATATAAACCCTGTTCCACAACCTTACAATCAAAAAGACCGCCAGCACAGTAAGTAAATACATGTAAAACATCTAACAAAATTCTATGACAAGATTATTAGTAACACGGGAAAGAATTAAACATTCAAGCCCGTGTTAAAAATAACCCACTATGGCAACGGTCAAATTGTACTCAAGCGACTAGTCTGTAGTCACGAGTAACTGTAAGACATGGAAGGGTTCAGGGTACGACAGAGAGGGAGAGAAAAAACAAAGCACGAAAATCCGACATAACTCTCCCGGTTAAGGACGGCTTTAGAGATACATCATCATGTAGTGCTAAGCCCTGTCTGTCGTCGCACAACCAAAGAGGAAAGCATAGTTATCAATTGTAGATTGATCGATAACCAAACGTGAAGTGCGCAGCAATATAGTTGGATCATAATCTTTTTTGAGGAAAAATCTAATACGTTTCACAAATAGGTTTTGAAAATGCATATGTCCAAGAATCTTACGAAGTCTGTAAATCACATCACCATAAAACTCCGGATGTGAAATACCTTGCCGCAGAAAAGACTTTAAGTTACATTTATACTTGTTAATGAGAGGAAGATTTCTATAAAAGAATTTAGAAAATGTTTTACGAAGTTTATGAAATCTGTACCCCTGTTTAAGAAGCTTTTCAGTAATAGTTTTATTACGAATGTGGAAGTCCTCAACAGAGGTACAAGCCCTAGCAAAACGAATAAGTTGTGAAATATAAACCCCGTAAGATGTAGAACGGGGAACATCGCCATCTAGATGAGGATAATTTACAATCATCTCGTTTATCGTAAATCTTAGAAGAAACAATTCCGTTATTTATTAAAAGATCCAAATCTAAAAATGGTGCCGATAAATTTGACTCGTTTGTTTTATTAAGGCGTAATTCTTTTGGGTAAATAAAAGGAAACAACGTATCAAAAAATGGGTTGTCTATATTAAAATTATCATCTAGATAGCGCGATGTGTTGTTAAAGGCTTCGATCATATCTGCCTGTGTATCAGGTTTTAGACTTAGCATAAAGTCCCTCTCATAACAGTACAAAAATAGGTATGCGACAAGGGGCGCACAGTTTGTATCCACAGGGATACCAATCACTTGGCGGTATATATAAAACCTGCCTTATTGCATTACAATATTGTACAGACCAAGCATCGTTGTCATCCAAGGCTCTGTATCTGAGTTTAGTTTACGCTGCCAAATACCGTATATAATACAGCTACATAACATGCTTAACCCTTTACCCCATAGAAGCGACTTTTAGCGTATTTAATTTATTCCTCCGCTGAAGAAAATAGTTCCAGTTTAAACCTTCATGAACAATTACTATTACACATATTTTATATAGCCTAGCAGGTTTTAGCTTAAAGCAGGCTGAAAGTAAAGCAGAATGTGCCTTAAGGCACATTCTGCTTTATTTTCAACCTGCTTTAAGTGGTCACCTGTCTTCAAAACTAGAAACAGGCTATGAGGTAAAGGGTTAAGATGAGTTATAGTCATTTCGTAACCGAGTCATTTCGTAACCGGTAAAATAAGTCATTTCGTAACCGTATTTTTGGTCATTTCGTAGCCGCGCAAAACCTAAAAGTCATTTCGTAACCGAATTTTTGGTCATTTCGTAGCCGAGAAAAAAGTTGAATTAGTCATTTCGTAACCACCAAAAATTAAAAAATGAATGGCCCCAAAGAAGGCATTAGTCATTTCGTAGCCTCGGAAATTTGTTAAAGTCATTTCGTAGCCGACTATTTTTTTTATTTTTTTTTATAATTTTTTGGTGCAGTTTCCTGAACTTATTTCAACAAAAATGTGCAAACATGCAAAGTTGAGAAATTATGTAAAGAGTGTAATAGGGGCCGAATTGATTATAAACCTTGATTAATAGAATTATAATCAAGTTGTTGAATATTGTTTTTTAACGTGTCTCTATGCAATTAAATTCAAATGAGTGTTCTATTCTTTAAAATTGGAACCGACATCCGACATAAATAGATATATAAAAGGTGTATAATTGATCATTGATCCCTCATTATATGTCATTATATGTTACGCGTGTTTTAAGATGAAACCCAACACCGACACAAATTGGTTTACAGTTGGATGTTTAATTTATCGTTTGGCTCCAAATCTAGTGAAGAACTTTTCTTGTCAATTATATTTTACTTGGTATTCATGTCATAAACAGCAAAAAGAATATACCATATATACTTGCCTTTAATCGGTGATCTTAACGTCATCTGATCAAGTTCCGGTATAAATGTATCTCGAAACATTAAATAAATTAATGTCTTTAAAATAACACGAATTAACAGGATATAATTTGCTACCTTTACCACTCTGCTGGTTCTAGAAATAAGGTTTGTGCTATATTTTAACATAGTTATATTTTCATCATATTTCTTTTCACTTAAAAGATTGAAATAGTTATGCAGAAAATTCCATCTTGAGCAGCCAATTGTACATAACGTTACACTGATACAGTGGAGAAAACGTTATTCTTTCCCGTTAAAATGCAAACGAAACCCAAACACAAATCACTAAAATGTAGAATGGACAGCTTTTTGAAAGTTCTGACTTTTCATTTGTTTCAGAGTGGCAAACAGTTTAGAGCCTGGTCAGACGCCTGATTACCCAGCGTCTTATCTGGCTCCAAACTGTTTGGAATGGAAAAAATAGTTTAAGCGTAAACACGTTTATTGGGAAAGAATAACGTTTTCTCCACTGTACGCACCTTAGTTGAAATACAGGTCCAAAAGTATATATGAATACGAGTTGAGTTTAAAGTAAATAAATGATTGCTGATTTACCTTTATTTTGCTTTAAGCAGTGATCTGCCTAATTGAACTGGCTATTTAGAATACGTAGGAATAAAAGATTGAACTAGTTGTGCATTAAATTCATTCTCGAGCAGCCGCTTGTACATAACGTTGCCTTCATATGCACTTTAGTTGAAAAACAGGTCAAACATTTTTTTATTGGTATTTAAGACAGATGGCAGCTTAAAGCAATGTGATTGCTTAATTGAAAAGAACAGAACAGAACTTTATTCACTCAGTCAAACAAAGTACGAAACAAGAGGTTGATACAGTTCACACATACACAATATAAGTGATCAACATGGTTATCAGGCTAGGTTGTATAATTATAGTAAAAAGGAAAAAAAAAAGAGGAAAAACTTAGGGAAAAGATTTCTTCGTTATATTATTTATAACTCACATTTGTTTTAGGTCCACTTTAAAGGGGGAATTAACTAATTTTGCCTATTTCCTTAAACTATTTTCTTCTTGTTCTACTTTTTTTTTCTTCTGAGAGTTAACTACTACTTATATGTTTTCAAACATTCATTTAGCTTTCATACAAAGTTCCTAATACAACATGCTTGTAAACAGTGAAACAATATAACATCTATTACTCGCCATACATATACACACAAACATTTCTATATATTCTTCATTTTGAATTTACAATTAGGTCTGTATAATACTATATTTGGTTATTAAGAGTTGAATTTTACAATATATTGCACGAATGCTTACTGTGCAGACCCTGGTCAGGGGGCTTATTCAGGAGCTCTCTCATCTGGGTTTACACTACTAGCATAGTGCAACTGTTCTATACGCGGCGACTGAACTGAACCCAAACTGTTTGACACTCGTCTTTAAGTTTCTATAATTCAAAACTGAATAAATCTAAATCTAACAAATTTTGCAGACGACAATTTCGGAGCAGACGACTTTACAGCAGGAAAATGGTTAATACAATCTGTCTGTACAATCTTTGATAATTAAGAGTTGACTTTTACAATTTATTGCATTACAGGTACAAAAGTAAATATGAATAAGATGCTTTAGTCTAATTTAGCGAGATAAGTGAAATGGACCGTGACAAATCCAATCACTGTAGGAGTAGGTATTGGGTGTGGCTTATGAAGGAGATTTATTTTATTGGTTGAAAGGTGTGAGATATCAACTTGTAGACTTCAAACATTTATAAATTGGTAGTGGGTGTGGCTTATGAAGAAGATTTATTTGATTGGTTGAATGTTTTGAGAAAAATAACCTGTAGACTTCGAACAATAAAAATTAGATATTGGGTGTGGTTTATGATATAGATGTAAACGAATTAATACGATTGTTTTTGAAAGTTTTATAAAATAAGTGAACTTTGTAGTTTCTTTGAAATATGAATAAGTTTACTTAGATTCAGTAATTATTCATTCTTTGATGTAGACATTCGTTTCTAAGATTTATTTGATGCAGGCCATCTGTAATGAAATGCTTTTATGTATTAATATTAAATAGCTATAATTTGTGCTTATGTGTGTACTGTTATGTGTGTACATAAAGAAATGTGTTTTATTTTGTACTTCCAAATTACATGTATTCTACTAGCAGATGATAGCACTATGTTTTATTTTCAGATTCTAATAATATATTTTCATTTTGTATTTATGCTTTCAACAGTTGAACTTATATGTGCTTATTGAATGTAATAACAAATAAACAGTGATTATTGATTCCAAAGTCATTTTTCTTGCCATTTGTGAAATTAAAAGTGAAAAAAAATTCCACATTTCCGGCACGTGCGGGAGGCGACAATTGCTTTGGTATGAGTGTTTATCCGATGTGTAAACTGTTAAAACAACATACAAGTTAATGTTTGACACGCTTCACCTACATTGAGCGACTAACGACCAATTATACAATTACAATTCTATTAATCAAGGTTATAATTATTTCGGACCCCAAACTCTCTTAACATATATTTTTTAACTTTGCATATTTGCACATTTTTTTTGAAAAAAATTATAAAAAAAAAACAAAGAAAAAAATATTCGGCTACGAAATGACTTTAACAAATTTCCGAGGCTACGAAATGACTTATGCCTTCTTTGGGGTCATTCATTTTTTAATTTTTGGTGGTTACGAAATGACTAATTCAACTTTTTTCTCGGCTACGAAATGACCAAAAATTCGGTTACGAAATGACTTTTAGGTTTTGCGCGGCTACGAAATGACCAAAAATTCGGTTACGAAATGACTTATTTTACCGGTTACGAAATGACTCGGTTACGAAATGACTAGCTCCCGTTAAGATGCATGTAGGTGTCAAACAGTGAAGGCCAATACCAGCCGCTGACCTTGATCTTCACTGTTTATAATGCAAGGCAGGTTTTCTCATGGCATTGCTTATATTAAAATGACTCTATTTGTATGCTTGGCTTATGTATTGGTGATAGATACCCGGCTTTTACGAACATTCTTATTTGAACGCACGTTGGTTGCTTAAAACATAATTAACGTAAGGAAGAAATCTACTGTAGGGCATCTTTTCCCCTTTAATCTGTCAAAATGTCCGTATGAGAAGCAATACGTTTCGTTTAATTGGTCGGAATAACGTGGCTCGACTGTCATTAATATATTATTAAACTAAATTGGTTTTGAATTGGCTTTCATTATAGGTTTAGACATACATGATGTGATTTTATAATCACACTGCCCAAGAGATGAAACATATTAGCCCCTTCACTGCCATGATGTCATCATTTTAAACAACTGTCGTCTGCCGTTAATAATTTTCTAAAACTCGGCGTCTCACCCGGATACAAACTATTTACAAGAATTATCACTAATTCGCCTTTAGAGTGCAGGCAGTTTAACTCTCTCAAATGTTACTTCTCACCATGCTTAATTGGCGTCTGTTTTAAATCTATCGTCTGCAAATAAATGTACAATGTTGATTTAATCGTTTGTGATTTGAAGAAATGTTGAATATGAGTTAAAACTTTGGAACCAGATCAGACGCCGCTTTACGTGGCGTCGGATCTGGATCCAAACTGTTTGCAAAAGTTATCCAAGTCGCGCTTAGATGTAGCATGATAAGACTTAACGGTCACAAAGTCTAAATCAATGAAGTTTCCAACGAATCGTGGCTCTTGTCATGCGCGGCACATCCCCTGGTATCTGTTTCAGAGAGATTAAAATTAGTTGTCACCACTCTACTGACTTCTCTCCATGAGGAATACGCGCGGAGACCGGTGCATGAGTAGAAGACATAAATATCTCACTGCCTCCACAGGTCGCTGTTTTTCACTCCTCGCTCTATCGACTATCTCTGATGCTATTCTGGTGTTTTTTGGCACGGTTGGACTGCTGATTTATGGTTGAAATCGTGAAAAATTATGTGTACCGACATTTGTATTCTCTGATCAACAGAAACACATTTTATTGGAAGGAGAAGGAGTCCAACAATGTTTTGGGGCAATTTTGGGGCTTAAAAACTTTACTGACCTTCAGCCCCGTTAAATTGTTGCGCAGACATTATTCTTTCCCGTATTGCTAACAATAAAAATTCAACGCATTTGCAATGCAAATAAAACAAATCTTAGGATTGCTTTAAGCGGCATACTCTGCAGATGACAATTTAACATCTCACATAAGGTTAATAGTATATTTAGATTAAAACTGTACACTTCCTCAATATTTCTGAAAGTGTTTTAAAATGAAAGTACGAATATCAAGGACATTCAAATGGAGCTTCCTGGTTTCGATTGTATACAATTTTAGCTCGTTACATAACGAGGATAGGGGAGGATATAATTTACACACTGTCCACCAGTGCAGAGTGGTAAGACTCCACCAAACTGCGCCACTCTCACACCTTATATATACATTACATACATTCTCGTACACATCGGCACTACTTTGTCGCAGTGCGGCATGAAACCTAAATCAAACAAAACATCTATAACACCGAGCACCTCCCGTTTTCCCGTTTTACTGTGGAGGATATGTTTCTCTATTAAACCTTTCATCGTAAATGTAAGTATGTGACTTCCTCACGGCCATATTGTCGTTTGCTTCAATATTATGTCTTCAATATAATATTAAAGCTAGTTTCAAAAATAGATTTAAGGCATTATGACCTAAAAAATTTATAAACTCGCGTTATGCGGCGTCTAATCTAGCCCCGAGGTTATAAAACTTAAAACGAACTCTGTGCTCAAAACTCAGTTTTGATAACAAGCTCTAGTTTTTACAAAACACATTTTATTTGAATTTTGTAACCTTTTTTGGATACATTATTACAGTAATATTATGTATGAAAATACTAGTTATAAAATAAAATGTTTGCCGAAGTGTTATGAGCTGAGAACAATTCTGAGTTTTGAGCACAGAGTTCGATTTAAGTTTTATAACCTACGGGCCTGGATCCAAACTTTCAGCAATGTCGACTTTTGATCCATTTCTAGTTAACCCATTACCCCATAGCATGTTTCTAGTTTTGAAAGTAGATGACTACTTATAGCAGGTTGAAAGTAAAGCAGAATGCGCCCAAAGGCGCATTCTGCTTTACTTTCAGCCTGCTTTAAGTTACCACCAGCTAGAATTAAGAAAACATTCCTTCTGATACATATTCATGACTGTATAGATTGGAACTATTTTCTTTGGCGGATGAATAAAATGAATGCGCTAAAAGTCGCTTCTATAAGGGAAAGGGTTAAACCCACCTGTATTAGTTGTTTAGAAAGTTTTACATTACGTTTTATCTACTCCGTCTCTGGACGGCGTATCTTACAGTTTTGAACGTCATTGCAAACAATTCAATAAGGAAATAACAGGCCGTCAGAGAAGAATGTCCCCGTGGTCGGTTATTTTTTCAGGGCATATCTTTTGTCATCTCTGTACCGGTTTGAATGCCGAACAAAGCTCATTTTGTTTATTTGAAAGTTCTATTTTAATATAAATCCTTTTTTCTTATATAGGCACATAACATTTATTTCTTAAAAAACTAAAAAAGGCAAAGTTTTGTTTCTTATATAAACTATTCATACAGGGTGCCAATCATTTGTTACAGAACTGAGAATGTTTTTTGTTTGTTTAAACCTTTTCCATTTCAACACGTACACAATCAACCACCGTTTAGGCGTCTTGTTATCGCTGTAAAAGTTCGTTTAATGATTTGAATTTAATGGATTGAACTTAGTTTATTAGCCGACAGAATAAGTCTGGCCAAATGTTTATTCACAGCAGGCTGACAGACAGAATAACAAAGTTAACAACCTAGGAAGTTGTTAAATGCCGTCTATTCCAACAATGTTCAATAAATGCGTCAATTATAGGAAACGTATTTTTCTTTTAACCACTTAAGAGCAAGTTCGGATATCAAGGAAGTTCAAATGGAGCTGTCCTGATCCAGTTGTATACAATTTAACATTTTCACCACCGAAGTCGCTTAAAGTCGACTTTGTAATAATTTAGACCAAGATCAGTAGCTGCTTACCGCGTTGACTTTTAAATTTGGAACGGGCAGTTCGAAAGAAAGCGCATATCTGGTGGAATGAAACATATAACAAGAGAACTTTTCTGCTATATATATAAAAAAAATAGTGTCACTGATATCCCACCAGTCTTCAAACTACATGTATTATTGCAACGAACATCAGTTTGACATCAGTGTTTTGGGTACATGTGAATTTATCGAGAAACAATACGATAATACTAATAATTGTACAGGTAATGTAATTATTGAATAGCATGACCAGTACAATGTATCAATAAACAGGAAAGTCTCACTTTTACATATACTAAAAGTAGGATTTAAACCTAATTGGTGACCGTTTAAGATAGGATGAAAATAAGCATCTATAGATAGAATTATAGATGCCTGAAAGATTTAGGAAAGGCATCCTATTATAGTTGCAATAACGGAATATTATAAATCCTAGCAGCATTTGAGTTGATACATTCTTATCATTTCGACGCAACATTAACTCTTTCATTGTCAATGGCGACAAAATACATCTTTGCAAACATTTTGATCCTGATCAGATGCCGTGTAATGCGACGTCTAATCAGGATCTAAACTGTTTGACACTCGTTTCGAAAATACTTCAGTCATTCTGCTTTGAATGTTACTTTTAAACGATATTGAAGCAGACAACAATTTTGCGGTGAAGGGGTAAACACCTCACGATAAACAATGTTTTTGGTGATAAAATGTTTAATTATATACAAATGTAGAACAAGTTTTGCAATAACCCTTTTACTCTCAATGACGCCTTAGAGCGCGCTTGTAAACAATTTGGGTCCTGACCAGACGCCGCGTAACGCGGCGTCTGATCAGGACTCAAACTGTTTGACACCCTTATGGACATGTATTAAGTCAAACAACCTTAAATCTAACTTTGAAACGTGTCTTGCAGACAACAATACTTAAGCAGACGACAATAAAGCGGTGACGGGGTAAACATCTCCCGAAAAGTTTAATCATGAAAGAGTAAACTGATGTGATTATTTGTCTTGCAGTGTGATATGGCCATGGCAACGAAGTTCTTTTTCGACATGGTCAACAGCAGTCATACGATGGCAATGGTTTTTGGCGATGCCTGTTCGTCTGTCTCCGGTCCGATGGCGGAAATAGCCAAGGAATGGAGCGTATGGCTAGTAAGTATAGTGCTCCGTCTCTAAAACGTACCTTCTAACAACGACTCCATCCAAACAACGACACATGCCGCTGTTCCCCAAACAAGACAATTATATTTCTAATACATTTACTTTTTCAATATAGTTTGCTTTAAAATTTCGTCTGTTTTTGTCTCTCAAAGTTACATAATGGACATTTTGACAGAAAAAATGACGAGTGACAAACATCTTGACTCCAGATCAGACGCCGCGTCACGCGGCGTCTGATCTGGAATCAAGCTGTTTGCAATTGTCCCTTTCTTTACGATTCCCTCCGAACAACATACACACAATTGTTGTCTCCCTTTGGGTGTCGTTGTAGAGAGGGAACGCTGAAGTAACATTCAAATATGTATTCACTATCAAGTGAAGAAAACTTATGGACAGGGCTAAATTTAGCCTATTTGTCTACTAAATTAACTTGAAATTGAATGATATTTTCAAAGTTGTACTTGGCCCGATGGCGTCTTCAGCTTAGTATACATGCCACATTTAAAAACTCTAAAATACAAGGAATTAAAACAATAAATCGATCAAAAACATGTACCGTGTGGTATGAGGCAAAAAAAGCAAAGTCAAAAGCATGTGACAATTTACAAATGTTAAAATCAATTGCAATGTTTAACACCACAGCCTCAGTGCTTGGCCCCTAGAAGACCTCCATACAAAATTTCAAAATGTTAGCAACAGTATTAGGCTTTAAAACAACTCGTCCAAAAACTTTGATCTGTGGAAATAAAAAAAAACAACCAAACATTTAAAACATTGCACCCCCCCTCAAAAAATAGTTTGACCTGAAATAAACTTCCATATTTCACCCCGTCCGAACAGCTTTAGTGATGATTTGTATTAAAAACAAAACTAAACAAAACTACCCCAGTCCACAAAAGTTAAAACTATTTTTAAATTTCAATCTCATAACATCAATGTTTGACACCAAAATGACGCTTCAAACAATTCAGCACTATAGCACACATATGAAGCTTTAAAACAACCCGTTCAAATAACTTTAACCTTGGCCACGCTCACGCTCACACTGATGCTCACGCCGGGGGTATACTATTAGCTCTGTTATACTATGAACAGGCAAGCTAGCTTAAATGACAATTTCTTGCCTGATCGTTTGCCTGATCGTTTGCTCGCTCTACATGGCTGTGATAAATTTTATTGTGAGAAAACTAATGCTTATATAAACAACTGCTTATTTGTATACAACCGCCGAACATTAAGTTTAATCCTTTGGCTCAAGACTGAATTGTTTCACGGACACTGTCAATTTGCAACAAGTCTAATCTATTTCTACCTATTTTAGAATTTAGTGTCGTTTTCAAAAATAAATTGCAAAAAGATAAACAGTGCAGTCCCGTATCAGAGGGTGGTTACAGGAGCCCTAAACTGTTTGTAATGTATATGTGTACCCTTTATAGGTAAATGTACACTGTAAAGATTCAAACAGTTGGCACTGTAGTCAACGAGTGCAGGAAGGCAACCTGTACATGTAGGTCAAACCAGTTTTTCAGTCTCTCTCTAAAACATTATCTATATATTCATTGTTTTTCCTAATTAACGCCGATAAATACAGTAGAGAATGCATACATCTTCCCCGTTAAAACGCAAACGAGACGCAAACAGAGTAAAATAAAGTGTAGAAAACAACAACATATTCATCTTTCTGATTCTACAATGTTTATCTTAATTGGAGTGGAAAACAATTTGGAGCATGATCAAACGCCGGGTTACCCGGCGTTTGATCAGGCTCCAAACTGTTTGCAATGGTAATCATTTTTTAACATATAAGCTTGAATAGGGACAGAGAATATATGTCATCTCGATTGTAGTATTTGGAAGAGACCCATCAATATCGGAACGTGTCATATCCGATTGTGAATAGAACCAGTCGATCAGTCCTGTCGACGGCGAGACATCAGCTGACCTCATTGTGTCACATTCTTTATGTCTCAGAACTTCTACTCGATATGAAACTTCCGCCCTTATTTGCACTGTTGAGGAGATCATATTATTTCCCATTAAAAACGTTTGCGCTAAAACAAGCACATGTACGTCATTTGCGAATCGGTTAGAGCCAGACCGGAGCCAAGTTATATGACCTCTTACAAACCTCAAAAATTTTCGCACGATTTTAGTTAATTGCAATCGTTTTCAAAACGCTGATTTTCTAAATATAATTTCATTGGATTTGAAGTAAGTTTCGTTGAAATAAGACATAATTTAATTTCCCCCGCTGTTACATGTGCGTAAATAAAGTGGAGAAGACATAAATCTTAAAACGCAAACGAGACGCAAACAGAGTAAAATAAAGTGTAGAAAACAACAACATATTTATCTTTCTGATTATATATCTAAATTGGAGTGGCACACATTTTGGAGCCTGATCAGACGCCGGGTTACCCGGCGTCTGATCAGGCTCCAAACTGTTTGCTATGGACATCACTGTTTTAACATTAAAGTTGTAATAAGATCAGAATATTTGTCTTCTCCTCTGTAGTCTTTGGAAGAGACCCATCAATATCGGAACGTGTCATATCCGATTGTGAATGGAGCCAGTCGATCAGTTCTGTCGACGGCGAGACATCAGCTGACCTCATTGTGTCACATTCTTTCTGTCTCAGAACTTCTACTGGATATGAAACTTCCGCCCTTATTTGCACTGTTGAGGAGATCTTATTATTTCCCAATAAAAGCGTTTGCGCTAAAATAAGCACATATACGTCATTTGCGAATCGGTTAGAGCCAGACCGGAGCCAAGTTATTTGACCTCTTACAAGGCTCAAAATCTTTCGCAAGATTTTACTTAATCGCAATCATTTTCAACGCTGATTTTCTAAATACTATTGCATTGGATTTGAAGTAAGTTTCGTTGAAACAAGACATAATTTAATTTTCCCCACTGTTACATGTGCGTAAACAAAGTGGAGAATATATAAATCTTAAAACGCAATCGAGACGCACACAGAGTGAAATAAAGTTTAGAAAGTAACAGCATAATCATCTTTCTGATTATTTATCTAAATTGGAGTGGCAAACATTTTGGAGCCTGATCAGACGCCGGGTTACCCGGCGTCTGATCAGGCACCAAACTGTTTGCTATGGACATCACTGTTTTAACATTAAAGTTGTAATAAGATCAGAATATTTGTCTTCTCCTCTGTAGTCTTTGGAAGAGACCCATCAATATCGGAACGTGTCATATCCGATTGTGAATGGAGCCAGTCGATCAGCCCTGTCGACGGCGAGACATCAGCTGACCTCATTGAGTCATTGTGTCACATTCTTTTTGTCTCAGAAGTTCTACGCGATATTAAACTTCCGCCCTTATTGGCACTGTGGAAAGATCATATTCTGTCTCAATAAATGCACTTGCATTAAAACAGGTACATTTATGTTCTTTGCAAATCGGTTAGAGCCAGACAAGGCACCAAATTTGGTGACCCCTTACCAGGCTCAAAATCTTTCGCAAGATTTTACTTTTTCAAAACGCTGAATTTCTAAATATGATTTCATTGGGTCTAAAGTAAGGTTCGTTGAAACAAGACATAATTATAAATTTTCCCTACTGTTAAATGTGCGTAAATACAGAAGAGACGCTTTATTTTCTCTATGAACGCGTTTATACTAAAACAATGCTGTCCATTGCAAACAGTTTGGAGCAAGATTAAGCACGGGGTAGTCCGTCTTCCGATCAGGTTCCAAGACGTTTTCCACCCAGATCGAAAATGAGTCGTCATTCCTTTTAACAGCTTCAATCTTACTTTAAGAAGCTACTTCCCTAAATTATTTCATGGTCACATTTATTGTGAAGTGTGTACCCCTTCATCGCCATATTGTCGTCTGTTTCAATATTGTTGTCTGCAATACAGTTTCAAAATTATTAAGGCAGTACGACTGATGAAAGGCTAAACAGAGAGTCAAATAGTTTGGATACTTATCAGACACCAAGTCTTGCTGTGTGTAGTACGGATCAAACAGTTTGCAATCTCGCCTTTTGGCTTCTTTGACAGTGTAATGGTTCAACATCTCTTCATCTAATAACTAACACAATTTAGTGGTCGTAAGATTCACTTTCAATATATAACTATAAATCTAGGATATATTGTAATATTTTCTTGCCACTTAAATGGATCTACTTTCAATATTTATATTTACGAGCGTAGATCTAGGATTTAACGTTTTTTTTTTTTTTTATCTTTCTACGTGTCTGTAAAGGATGACAGATGTCATCTGTAATACAAGCAATTACTTTCTATTTTGTACAGTGTGACTGAATAGTGTGATCAATGACTTACAAATTGTACTTGATAAATTACGTTAATCTTCTTGACATTTATCTTGTTATAGATGTCTCTACAGAGGAGACTGCACAGCACCATCAAATTTGCAATGCATATAATATGTTGACATATTCTTTACTAAGACTATGTTTGTGATCTTAGACTCAGATGTATATTGCAAAATCTTAAGCAATTCAAACCCTAATCTTGGTATGCACTGTTTCCAAAGCGTAACGCAGCATCTGATCAGGATCGAAACTATTTGTCACTGAAATGACGTCAGTTATACTGCCTAAAATCTAATTAAGACGACACTATGGGAGTGAAAGGGGTAAAAACGTCACCGCAGAATGGTCTTAAAAACGATTCAAATTCGACTTTATTCGCCTAACACGCGTGTTTTACGACAATAAACTAGTCTGAGCTCTATGTAAATGTCGACCAAAACATTTCTAATTTTATGAAATAACGGAAATCTCACTAAACCACACCTGAAGGAGACAGACATTATCATCGGGGATGTTGACGTGTCTTAATACATTTTAGTCTGAAAACACCATCGATTATTTAATGTCAAGCACTGTCTAAATGCGAAAGAGCAGTTTTATAATCGGGTGTAAAATGTCGTCAAAGTTTTACCAAATAATATCTTTAAAAAAGATATTCAGCGTAATGAGTGGTGGAATTAATGCTATAGATGAGTAGTATCACCATAGGATTTGGTGCTGAAATAAGTGAAAACAAGTTGGATTTGTTCAGTTTACTCCCTCTTATCGGGATCCCTTGTTACTATCCAATCAGACAATTCAGTTTGCAACAGGTGCTCTTAAAACTAAATTTCTGATCCAATATGATTGGTTGAAAATGTTGGTATAAATAGATACCATGCAGCTCCGCTGAAAAACAACTACATGTACCAAAAAGGAAATGAACATCGTTTTCAATCGATGGCTCTTAATCAACTGAACACACATTAAATTTCTAGTATATAACATGTACGAATAATAACACAAGAGTCGTGTAGTAAACCCTGAAACTTCGACGGGGATTTTCAGCTTCCTACGTCTAGGCCGTTCTTTAATAATTACGATTCATTCTTTACAATACTCGTATAATAAAAGAGTGAAAACCAGGGCATTGTAGGAGTTCTCTGAAGTGGGTCAACGTTTGCATTGGACAAATGTATCCATTACGAGTGCACTGTTTGTATAGGGTGCGTACACTTAAGACATGAACTGATTCTCTATTAGGCGTTCAAGCGGAATAATCGACAAAAAATTATCGGCAAATACCATGAATCGCGCTAGCGATTGTCTGTCTTTTTTGCTCTTAAACGCCGAAAAATGTCAGTTCATTCCTTTTATTATATGCCTTCGAGTGATATCGAGCGTTTCTGCGTGTATTTGCAGAGTAAAATACAAGAGTCTGTATCAGCCACCTTGTATCAGCCACTTTGTATTTCACTCTGACGTCGCTTTCGATTTGACGTGACGTCATTTACGTACATGTACGAGTGCCGCGTTATTATTTGTGGCATACAAAACTTCTCGTTCTGCTTAAAATAACTAATAAATTCTGGATATAAAATGATTTAAACGACTATTTAGTTGTTTCTTGTTTGTATTCAATGCATATAATA
Source organism: Gari tellinella (assembly GCA_922989275.2). Lineage (NCBI taxonomy): Eukaryota > Metazoa > Mollusca > Bivalvia > Cardiida > Psammobiidae > Gari > Gari tellinella. The sequence goes on from OV277867.1 coordinate 60,244,035, forward strand.
AACACATCACCAGTTGTCACTGCGCAACAGAGTGTTGCATTTAGCTCTAGACGTTTTTGGCGGAAACAACCGATCAGACTCGCGCCAAGGCGCTCGTCAGATCGGCTATTTCCGCCAAAAACGTCTCGAGCTAAAAACATCACTCTGTATTGCACTGTCAACTGGTAATGTGTATATATTAACAATAAATTGGCTGTAATTTCTATTATTAAATGAACATGTGTTAGTACGCATGTATGTTTAATCTATATTAGAGGTTGATATCACGAATAATGTGCACCCTTAATAGAACAGCCATGACCGCATTACTGAAGCCATGTACATTTGAAAGCAAACAAAAGTTTCCATTGTTTATGTTCTAACGTCATCAAATTTTCAATTAGGCGTGAAAATGCCGATGTGATGTCATTTGGAAATGACGTCATTTTTAAAGTAGGATAAATATATTGAGTTTCTGTAATACAGAAATGCACACGGATGCTATTTATACATATATCAGTTTTCTTGCAATTCATCTCTTTAATAAAGAAGAACTTTAGTCAGTAATCATGGTTTTTGCTCATAAGAAGGCATACATCGGTTAAGAGCAAAGTTTTGAAGTAATCCGCCAAATATTTGCTGTCCGAGTTCCAAAGATTCATTCGCGAATGAAAATTGCATATGCTCCGCCTCCTCTGCGAATCTTATCCACAAGTCCCACCCCTTGATCAATTGCATCTATACGAATTAAACGACATATTGTTCAATGGAACTGAATGGGGATAATTTTAATATTCGGAACAAGGGTTTAATTGAACAAATAAAGATGACTAAAAACAGACATCTCACACTTTCTTTTCATTTTAACCCATCATACCATAACCTGATTCTAGTTTTGAAGACAGACGTCCATTTAAAGTCTGTTGAACTTAAGTAAAATGCACCTTTACCGTTAAGAACACAGCCATACATTTCTCACGTTATGAAGTTTCTGAATTTACTCATATTTTACTCCATTTGGATAAAGTTTGCCGAATACGTAATTGATTATTCCGCAGCTTAACCCTTTTATCTATCAATGACGTCCTAAAGCGCATCTGCAAACATTTTTGATCATGTCAGACGCCTCGTGACGCAAAACGATGGTTTTTATTTCATAAATAGCACATGTTATAGTTTTATAGATTGAGTATAAAGAATATATATACATGTATAATTATACTCTGGAGCCAGTAAGGACTATCATACACCCTTTTTATGGGTACCAACATTTGTAAAAAGATCTATTGAATCAGACTCGCGATCGTACGCAAGAATAAACTCTTTTAGGCTATATGCATTTTAACCGTTTCTGCTTTGGTTCAGAATGCATTGTTTATGTTGCACAATCATTACTGTATTCGGTGGAACTATTTTTGTCGATGGGAAAATAAATTACGGGCGTACAAAGGCGTGGTAATTGGTTTTGGATAAAAGGCCAAATCGAATTGCTGCCCAGCAATGGTTAGACTGTACTATATTCACGGCGTGCTTTATTTGACATTAACATTCCACCAACTCAAGATGATTGACACTTAGTTCTTCATTATGCATTTTTTATTTTCCCTGTAGTGTTTCAAAGTCCTTCAATGGATATCAGGAGGAAACCGCGCTGTTAATCGTAGGCGAAGTACCCCGTCTGTCTTAATTATACAAATAACAATACAGTGCTCCCTCTCTACAACGGCCCTCCCAACAACGACTCCATCCTTACAACAAACCTTGTTGCAGTGCCCTAAACAGAACAGTTATGTCTAACGCTGTATTTGCTGCAATATCTTCTGCTTACAATTGTCGTCTGCTGTTTTTCTCAAAGTGATATAATGGACATTTTGATAGAAAATAAATTAATGACGAGTGACAAACAGTTTAAATCAAGATCAGACGCCGCAAATATAAACCAATTTCCCTCCCTATAAAGGCTCCCTCCGAACAACGTTCACAATCTTTGTCTCCCATTGGTGTTGTTGTGGAGAGGGAGCGCTGTATAGCCATGTGGTTAATACAGCCAAACTAGCCTGAGGTACATTTGAATAGATGAGTTGGATTTTACGCCAATGTGGCACAAAATAGGTCATATAGCGCTGATGATTAATGAGGGATGTTGAGATGAGATGATGATGATTTCAGGGAGATGATTTCGGCTAATCTCAATCGTTCACCGGAAGCGCAGGGGATCACAACCGCCGACCTGCATTCCTTTTAGTTCTTGGCAGGGGGGATATTTTCAGTCAAATAAACAGACAAGATTCCCCATGACAATTAGGCCCCAGAAATGTGGCAAAGTAGGAAGGTCTCTGGGAAGGTACATTTGAGAAGACGTTAATCATTCCAAATAAACTTGTTAATGCAAAATCCTTTATGCCTCTTGCAAACTGTTTGCCAAATAGATAGAATAAATCGAAAGAATGTTCAGCAAATGTCATTTTCTTAGTGTATTTCGTTTGCTTTTAGTATAAATTAAAGCGGAAAGCTACTGTACGTTCATTCATAGCCTGACAGTTACACAACTGGGTGGGCATTGGTGCTAGACAAAATAATTGTAACTTCTGCAATAATTCTGAATCCAGAGGGCAACCGAGTAACTCAGCAACAAATATTGCAAAACATTACGTAACAATTATTACTAAAATTGTATCACTGTTACATATACATTATTTCTTGATTAGGTACAAATAAAGTAGTAGAAAGTGTTACAAATTGTTGTTGCGGCTGCATGGAATTTCTACAACCAATGTAACAAATGTGTAAAAAAGCAACAAGGTAACATTATTGCACAAATCACAAATCACAAATCGCATGCTTGATGATGCAGTTGTAACAGTATATGTGGGTATTAATACAGCAACCACAGATAATGTAGCAATTTGGACAAATGTTACACATGTTTGTTACGCTATTCACATAGCTGGTACGGATATGTTAAAGTTAATCAGTGAATGCGTGCTATACAGATTGCATGCCTCCCTACAAGATAATGTTATTAGCGTTTTTGTCAAATTAAAACTAATTGTGTTCAAAAGATTAAATTTGTGTTCCAGCCAATGGCGACGTGTCAATTATTTGCACTCATAGTGCTACTTTGTATATTATAGACTTTCGAACCATTATGTTTGAATTCTTTATTTTATGCACTGTTCAATTATTCATGGCAACCCACCTATTCTGAGGCGGACATATTTAACACTCAAATGATAATGGCAAATATATCTACAGTGGAGACGACATTATTCCTTCCCCTACAAATGCAAACTTTAAATAGACACATTCTAAAATAACTTAAAAAATGACAGCGTTTTTACAATTCTGACTTTTTTCTTCAATTTGAGTGGTAATCAGTTTAGAGCCTTATCAGGCGCCGTTTACAGAGTTGTTTATGTGGTGAATATTGAATGGATATTGCCTTCACCACTGTATAGATACTTCGGGAATTGTCGTAGATGTCAAGTACAGTCGAACTTTGATAGCTCGAATTCGGTTAAGTCGAACATACCCATTTTTCAAAGTTAAAACGTGACTAAGCCACATTTTAACTTTGAAATATGGGTATGTTCGACTTCACCGAGCATGAAATAATACAGTTCATATGTCGAACTATCGGATAGTTCGAGTTAAACGCGTTCGAGATATGGAAGTTCGACTGTACTGTATGCAGACAACTACTGTCTAAGGTGCTAAAATTTATCGCAGGAATAAGTACATATGATACCCTTAAGATGGAACTGTCTCTTTTTATTGCAACTTTGTTTCAATCAGAAATGTCTTGTTTGAAACGCAACTGCCTACGCGCATTCTTTTGAATGCTGTTCAGCTTATCTACATTGTGAATTATCATTTAAGTGATTGAGTCCTAAAGTCGACCATGCTTGTCATTTACAAACAGTGTACCTGTTAAGAGTATACTTGACCTATACAAAGAGTGTAGACTCATACCAGAGACCTTCTAAATAAGCAATCTGACAAGATTTCTCACTGTTTGTCAGTTAGAAACAATTGGCGAAATACGACCCTTAACCCATTTGTGCCCACAATCCCATATATGGGACATAGGCAAACAGTGTAGACCCTGATCAGACGCCACATTATGCGGCGTCTGATCAGAGTCTACACTGTTTACTGATAGGAATGTCAACATAAAACAAAATGAAGATGAAATTTTGACCAGGCATCCCTTTGATAAAAAATGGACTAATCCAATATAGAAACATGGAAGAATCCACTGGGCACAAATGGGTTAATAGTAAAAAATTGACTAGATGTTTTAAAAACTAGAATTTTCTATTCAAATGTCCGGGATTGAATCCGTTATTACAAGATCGACGCATACATGTAGACAGTTTGCGGTTCACAACCATACACGATAAGTTTCAATATATTTTGACAGGCAAAGCTAACTTAGACACATTTCGTATGACCACGATGTTTGCCTATACCCCCATGGCGTAAACTCTAGACGTTTTCTCCTACAGTAGAAAAGACATTATTAGTTCCTGTCTAAACGCATACGAAACGCAAACGCAAACGCATTACATTTTAATATAGAAAATGGCAGGTTTTTGACAACTATTACCATCTATTTGATCTCAGTGGCTAACAATCCGAGCCGGCGTCTGATCGGGCTCCAAACTGTTTGCAATGAAAACAAAATTTTAGCATAAACGCGTTTTTTTGAAAAAAAATAACGTCTTTTCCACTGGCCAGAACATTTTTTATGCATTATTTCTATATCTGAAATACAGTACAGCGCTCCCTCTCTTCAACGACACCCAACGGGAGACAAAAGTATGTGCGTTGTTCGGAGGGAGTCGTTACAGGGAAGGAAACTGACTTACATTTGCAAATAGCTTGAATCCAGATTAGACGCCGCATAACGCGGCGTCTGATCTGGATTCAAGCGGCTTGTCACTCGTCATTAAGTTTTTTCTGTCAAAATGTATATTATGTAACTTTGAGAAAAACAGCAGACGACAGTTTTAAACAGACGATATTGCAAATGTGAAAGTGTTAGGCATATAATTATCTTGTTTGGGGAACAGCGGCAAGTGTCGTTGTCAGGAGGGGGTCATTTTTTGGAGGGCCGTTGTAGAGAGGGAGCGTTGTATTAGGCTCTATGTAATCAGTTATTTCCACAGTACAAAAATTTTAATGCACACCACTGCAAAAAAAGCTACACACTGTTAACACTCCAAAATTTATTATATCCCTTCGAATGATATCGAGCGTTTCCGCGTGTATCTGCAGAGTAAAATACAAGAGTCTGTATCAGCCACCTTGTATCAGCCACTTTGTATTTTACTCTGACCTCGCTTTCGATTCAACGTGACGTCATTTACGTTCATGTACGAGTGCCGCGTTATTCTTTGTGGCATACAAAACTTCTCGTTCTGCTTCAAATAACTAATAAATTTTGGAAGTAAAATGATTTTAACAACTATTTAGTTGTTTCTGGTTTGTATTCAATGCATATAATAAACACATTACCAGTTGGCAGTGCGCAACAGAGTGTTGCATTTAGCTCTCGACGTTTTTGGCGGAAACAACCGATCAGACTCGCGCCAAGGCGCTCGTCAGATCGGCTATTTCCGCCCAAATCGTCTCGAGCTAAATACATCACTCTGTATCGCACTGTCAACTGGTAATGTGTATATATCGTCAATATTTTATCAAAAGGTATACGTATTATAATTATTATTGTTTCATTTCTGGAGATTAAGTAAATGATTTTTGTTCCGTTTACCCCTTTCACTCCCAATGACGTCATAAAGCGTATTTGCAAACAGTTGTGATCCTCATCAAAAGCCGTAAACCAATTCTGTTTGCCACTTGTTTTGAAATTACGTCAGTTATACTGCCTTAAATTTAATTTTGAAACGATAGTGTAGACACAAATATTGAAGCAGGCGACAATATAGCGATGAAGGGAGTAAAATCGTCACGATAAATTTGATCATGAAATGGAACGGACACAACAACTATGTATCCACTGTATATTTGATGTATAAAGTGACGGACTGGCTGCGTAACGAATTGTGGCATTGTCTCTTTTATTTATTTTGCGGAAGTGATGCTTGGCAAACCTATTATGACACTTGTGGAGAAATTTCCGGACGTGCCAGAAAATATTGCACACTGTTCGTTTTCTTCTGTTTGTTGTTGTTAAACGTCTGTCACTCCATCATCGAAGTCGCGTCAAAGATGCCGAAATTGGTTTGGGTAGAATAGGGATTCATTGAACTCATTTAAGGAAATATGGTTCTTCAAGTTTTTCGCCGTCAACAGTTACAAACTAGTAACACCTCTCTGTTACGACCGCAAAATTGATTGAACAATTTTTACAATAGGAGACTGCTTAAAGCAATTTGTAAGTAAAATAGAACATACCTTTTAGGAGCTGTTTGTTTTACTGTCACATTGCTTAATGAACCTGAACTAACATTACAATTTACTTTTGGAATATAACGTCAACAATTTGATAAAAAATCGAACATAGTTTGGTATATGTATATAAATCACTTCTCCATAGCAGCTAAATGTACAGGGTTCTAACTTTGAAACGATATTGCAGACAACACTATTGAAGCAGACGACACTATTGATGTGAAGGGGGTAAACACCTAACGATAAATGTGACCATGAAAGGGTTAAGCTAATAAGTCTAATGGAACCGAACGTTACCTGACTCGGTTGATTAACGAGAAGTCACTTAATACACTGACTCCTGTTTCTGCCTTTTAGCGTCTTTTATAAACAGTGATTTGTTTTAAACAATTATTTTGTTTCAAGAGACTTCAAAATTGTCGGGAGTCCGGTTTTGAATTATTTCAGTGTAGAAGACGTTATTCTTTCCCAATAAAACGCAAACGAAGCGCAAACGCAATGCATTAAACTGCAACAAATTAAACGTTTTGACAACTCTAACTATTTATATCAATTTGAGTTGCACATAGTTTGAAGCCTAATCAAACACCCGGTTTACCCAGCATCCGCTCTGGCTTCAAACCATTTTCAATAACAAAAATGTTTTAGTTACTTAACCAATTTGTGCCCTAGGTCCAAAATATATACATGTACATTGTAGGATATATGCAAACAGTGTATACTCTGATCAGACGCCGCATAATGCGACATCTGATCAGAGTATACACTGTTTGCTGATATCACTTTCAATATACAATGTAAAATAAAACGAAATTGAAAATTTCGGCTAGGCATCCCTTAGAAAAATGGACTAATCTAATACATAAGCGTTGAAGATTCCACTGGACGCAAATGGGTGAAACAAAACAGTTTTTTTGGAAATAATACAACCCTTTCCATAGTGCACTGTGATGTGCGTTTCAGCTGATTAACAGCCAGCAATGAAAAACGAAATTGGTTTCAGTTTTCTGAATTCTGTCATTATTTATTTTGTGACGACATTTTCACATCGGATCATAAAACTGCTCTTCCGCATTTAGACATTTCCTGGCATTAAATAATCAACGACTTTGACAGATTAAAATGTATTAAGACATTTCTACATCCCTGGTGATTCTGTCTGTGTCCTCCAGGTGGTTTTTAGTGAGATTTCAGTAATCTTATAAAATTAGCAATGTTTTGGCCACTTTCACAGTACAGTGGAGAAAACGTTATTCTTTTCCAATAAACGCGTTTACGTTAAAACTATATTTTCTATTGCAAACAGTTTGGAACCAGATCAGACGCCGGGTAACCCGGCGTCTGATCAGGCTTCAAACTGTCTGCCACTCATATTAAAATTAATTACCAGGATTGTCAATAAAGTGTCATTTTACCCATTTTAGTGCAATGCATTTGCGTTTCGTTTGCGTTTAAACGGGAAAGAATAACGTATTCTCCACAGTACAACATCACTTTTAGTACGACATTCAAGAAGTCTCTTGGAAGGCGATAAAGCACGTGTGGCTGGATTAAGTAAATTTTTGGATTGTGAAAGTAAAGCAGAAAGTGCAATAAGGAAACCTGTTAAAGCCTTCGATTGAGTGGGCCGTTAAACCTGCGTATAAGTATCTCTCAAGATTAGAAAGCAACCTTAGAAGTAAAAGGATATATAAGGGAAACATATTATATAAAGGCTTTTAGAATTCTTAGCAACATAATTATGATAAATTGACAGTCAAATGTCCTTACAGATAGAGAGGGGTATAGACAGTGAGATAGAGAGACAGAAGGTGTAGTGTTGAAGAAAGTACATTATATTAGTCAGAAAGAATGTTGGAAATATAAATGTATGTAATTAAGGAAAAGGGAAGAGTGAGAGAAAAATACTGAGACTTTCATGAAGGGGGAGAAAACGACAGTATCTCGTCAGCCTGCCAGGGTATAAGGTTATAAAGCGTTTGAGGCGAGTCTGATGTCGTTTTCAAGCATCTGATTGGTCAGATTAGAGCTACGGCTAAAATATGACCTATCAAATGCTTGAGAACGATCTCAGACTTAACTCAAATGCTTTATAACCTTGGGGCTTGGACTAATGAGTAGATTTTCAAATATTCGCAACTCTGTTTTCTTGATTTATTTCTGTATTGGTTGCTATCAAAGCGTGATGTTTGCCAATCTGGCATGCAGTTTGTCCAATGACATGTGTCAACAAGACAAGATTAACAGCGTGCTTTCGTTGATTAGGAAAAAACTAATACTGCCATGAATTTAATACTAGACACGTCAAAACAACGATTGCTTCAAACGTGTACAGTAAATACTCGGTATAGTCCGGGCCGGAAACTCAATATATCATCTGAACCTTGCACTGAGTTGCATAGAAAATGTTTTTGCATTTATGGATAGCTGAGATCTTGTAGCCTATGAATCCGATTGATGGACATCTGTCACCATTGGGCAACTCTCAGAATCCAAGATGGCCGCCAAGATGGCCGCCAGAATTGATAAACTCTTATTAACCCATCATATACATGGTAAAACAATTCTCTAAAAGCCAAAAAATAACTAATTCGTGTATTAAAATATTCATAAGGTTACCCGGCGTCTGATCTGGCTCCAAACTGTTTGCACTGCAAATAATAGTTTTAGCGTAAATGCGTTTATTGGGAAAGAATAACGTTTTCTCCACTGTAGCTGAAAACTTTTATAGGAGCGAGTACTTCTATTATCCGATTTTCTGACTTGTCCGAGTTATTTTTAGAACAGAATAGTTAATAATGGTAAAAAGGTAAGCAAGGAAACATCGAATAAATAATCGTATACTTTCCTACTTGAGATAAGTATAATCCTCGCGCAGCACTAGACCGCTGCGATAACTTTGCTGATATTTGTTTCTTTCCCAATAAACGTATTTATATACTAAAACGAGTGTTGTCATTGCAAACAGATTGGAGACAGATCAGACACCGGGTAACCAGTCGTCTGATCAGGCTTCAACCTGTTTGCCACTCAGATTAAAAATATAGTTATAAGTTTGCGTTTAAACGGGAAAGAATATTGTCTTCTCTACTGTACATTACGCATAAATATTACAGCTATCCGTACATGTATCTCTAACTGGCTGTTGAGAAATCATCGACTACGATATTCATCCCTTTTAAAGTTTTAGAATGTTCCAATCTAAAAATAACAAGTCAGAAGAAAACACTATTATACCGATGAGAAATGTTTAACAGTTGTCTCATACCAATAAGTGGTCGAGTTATTTCAGCGGTAACCCGTAGTCTCATCCAACTCCAAACTGATCTTCATTCATATTTCAATACAATCTCATATTTTCAGGTTGCAATGTTTTGCCTTAGGTTTGCGTTTTTGTTTCGTTTAAAACATCTACTACTCTGTAGAAGATGAAATACTATCGACTGTAGCGAATAAGTCAAGAAGAACACTCAGTTTGCAAATTGAACCCATTACTCCATAGCCTGTTTCGAGTTTTGAGGATAGGTGACCACTTAAAACAGGTTGAAATTAAAGCATAATGCGCCTTAAGGTGTGTAATGCATGTTCACTCCAGTGACAATGGATTGCTAGATGTAGCAGTAAACTGTTGTTCTTTATGCCAATAAAATGTTTTGTATTGTATTGTATAGCGCTTCTATCGGGTAAAGGGTTGACGTTTTTATATAAGGTTCTACCGTGTTTGTACAGTGGAGAAAACGTTATTCTTTCCCGATAAAAGCGTTTACGCTAAAAACTATTATTTCTAATACAAACAATTTGAGCCAAATCAGACGCCGGGTAAACAGGCGTCTGATCAGGCTCCAAACTATTTGCCACTAAGATAAACATGGAGTATCAAAATTGTTCAAAAATTGTACTTTTCGACGTTATAGTGCTTTGCGTTTCGTTTGCGTTTAAACGGGAAAGAATAACGTTTTCTCCACTGTACTGCATGTCTTATTGCCGTCTCTACAGCGCAGAATCATTATTCTTACCCGTTTAATCGAAACTAAAGGTAAACGCAATGTATAAACATGCACAACAATACTTAGTGTTATGTTGACCATAGCTACCGTATTCAGGTGTTTCAAGTGTATTTCTTTTTCAGCTATTGAGTTATACGGAAAAAAGGCTTGCCTTTTTTCCGTTCTGAAGTAATGCATGATAAAATCAAAGGTATTCCAATTTTATTCAATCACTGACAGACTTTGAAAAGTGTTTGATTTGCGCGTGAATAATTTCCTCAAAACTAGGCAACTACAAAACATGGGGGCTGACATCTTGGATGATGACGTCACGGCTTTTACGAAGAGTTGTGCGTGACGTTTCGGAATTCCCGATTTCGGTGCTATTTTTAAACCATTTTAAGCATGAATAACCTCCAACACTCACTTGAAATGATTTTCTCCAAAGGACAAAGCTTCAAACAGTTCAATTCATACCCTTAAACGCTTAAATGAACGTTATTTACAAAAATCTACTTCTCAATCGAACCGATAAAAATAACGGATTACCAATACGCCATCAATATAAATAATGACGTCATTATTGGTGGTCATATGACTTCCAAAAATAGTTTCAGATTGCATTATAGGTGTACGGAGGAGTTTTAACTTTTAACATTGTATACACACGGGTGCTTATAGATCTATTTGATTATTTGGTTTAACAACATATAGATCTTGTCCCAAACAATTTAGGTATATAATAAAAGTTCGAGTCGGTTGTGTAATCCAGATCTCAGTCACGAGAGGCGTAGCCTCGAGTGTGATCTGGAATACACAGCGAACTGATACAAGAGCGCTGATCACACACTGGTGATAGATCTATTCCGTTTTCATTAGTATAATTTTGCTTTTTTCCGTCCATAGGCAAAGCCTAAATACATATTACATGTGTTTTGTTATACTACATGTACTTACCTTGTACCACATAGGCAATGCCTGTTGTCCAATCAATTTTAATACTCGTATGAATAAAATATTGTTTAAACCCGAATGTACAAAAAATGCGTATTTTGAAAACGTATTTTGTTCTCGAAGTGGCAAACTGGTTCGAGCCTCGTCAGGTTTTAAACTGTATGCAATAGAAATTATTGTTTTCAAAAAGCGCCTGTGACAGGAAAGTCTTCTCCATTGTACATATAACATAACGCAGGTTATTTTGATGTTTTGACTATTTTCAGTTGTCATACGCTGATACGGACCCAGCTCTCTCAGATAGAAAGAAATACGCCAACTTCTACCGAACAGTTCCGAGTGAGAGCGATTTTAATCCTGCTAGGCTGGCGTTACTTAGAAAATTCAACTGGACACATGTTGGTACTATTTTTCAAGGTGTGTCTAAAGGAACAGCCAGATTCGGACAGGTAAGAATACGACGCCTAACCCTTTTACTGCCATTATGACGTCATAACCGTTTGACGCAGATGTGCCTTGATCTTCAAAATATATACATTGTATCCAGTACTATAGTATAGTAGAAAGACTGAGTGGCAATCAGTTTGGAGCCTGGTCAGATGTCGGGGTAACCACCGTCTGGTATACTGGATATACAATTTTAAGCGTAAAGGCATTTAAATGCACTTGGCAAGAATGACGTGTTTGCCACTATACAAGTTTGAAAGTAGTACTTTATTTCAGTTTTGATTATTTTGAATTAAGTACCGGTATACACAGCGGTGAAAATATTCTTAATTCCCAATAAATGCGTTGGTGTTCAAACAGTCGTTTCTAATACAAACAGTTTGGAGATAAGAGACCGGGGAACCGGGCTCCAATATATTGCAAATCAAAATTATGTTTAGTCAAACTATTCAAAAGCAGTTGTGTTTTCCATTTTTCTGCACTGCGTTTGTGTTTCGTTTTCGTTTAAATGTGATTGAATAACGTCTTCTCTGCTATAGCGTTTGAGCGGGAATGAATAACATCTCCACAACTGTAGCTTTACATACAGTGGAGAATCTGTTATTCTTTCCCGTTTAAACGCAAACGTACGCAAACGCAAAGCACTAAAACGTAGAAAAGAACAACTTTTGGACAATTCTGATAATTCTCGTTTATCTTGGTGGCAAACAGTTTGGAGCCTGATCAGACGCCGGGTTACCCGGCGTCTGATCTGGCTCCAAACTGTTTGCACTGCAAATAATAGTTTTAGCGTAAACGCGTTTATTGGGAAAGAATAACAGATTATCCACTGTAATAATAAACTTACGCAGTGATTCCAGACACTATATGGTGGTATATCATAGCGCCGATCGAACTTCATTAAGCAAATGCAAGAAATGGAAGAGATAGGCAATCGAAGTAATAAAATTATACATCTTACGAAAATCATGTATGGGTAGAAATTAACGGACTCAATTATTATTATCATATTATTGTTTCTCTATCTCCGTCTCTGCTACAGTAGAAAACACGTCATTCTTTCCTATTTAAACGAAACTATACGCACATGAAATGTAGTTAAATATACAAAAATGACAGTGTTATGAAAATGAAGACGAGTTGCTTTGATCTGACTGAGATGTAAACAGTTTGGAGACTGATCAGACTCCGGGTTACATGCATAAAGAGGCAGTATTACATGTACAGTGGAGAAAACGTTATTCTTTCCCAATAAACGCGTTTACGCTAAAACTATTATTTGCAGTGCAAACAGTTTGAAGCCAGATCAGACGCCGGGTAACCCGGCGTCTGATCAGGTTCCAAACTGTTTGCCACCAAGATAAACATGAATTATCAGAATTGTCCAAAAGTTGTACTTTTCTACGTTTTAGTGTTTTGCGTTTGCGTACGTTTGCGTTTAAACGGGAAAGAATAACAGATTCTCCACTGTATAAGGAATATATACCGTGGATAATATGATATTGCTTCCCGTTTAAACGCAAACGGAACGCAAACGCATTGTAATATAAGGTAGGAAATGAAATATGTTTGACAATTCTGCCTATTTATTTAAATCTGGGTTGCAAACAGTTTTGAGCCTGATGAGACGCCGGGTCACCCTCCAAACTGTTTACCATCAAAATAAACATAAAATATCAGTATTGTCCAAAAATTGTTTTTTCTACGTTTTAGTGCTTTTCGTTTGCGTTTCGTTTGTGTTTAAACGGGAAAGAATAACGTATTCTCCACTGTATGGAATCGTTTATTCAGGGGTGCCATTTCTCCGAATTTTTCCTAAATCTAAGGATTGTTTCTAGTACATGGTATTTTAAAGCAGACTGAAAGTAAAGCAGAATGCACCTAAAGGCGCGTTCTGCTTTACTTTCAGCCTGCTTTAAGCACCCACGTGTCACAAAACTAGAAACAGGCGATGGGGCAAAAGTAGGATTCGTAAAATCGCACTTGCAAAATGGAAATCTTAGGATTTTGTATGTCAACTTATGGCAGCCCTGTTAATTTTGATTGTTTTCTATTTCAGGCTCACAATAACCTCTTGTCTGTCCTTGAAAAGGGAGGTATTACCATCCTAAAGTCAGTCGGATTTGTTAACGACCCGGAGAAGGCCATCGTAGAACTGAAGGTGGTATTTATATACAGTAAATCCCCGTTGTTACGACTGCTTTAAACCTTAACCTGATAGCCTATTTTTAATATTGAAAATATGTGACTACTCAAAGCAGGTTGAAAGTAATGCAGAATGCGCCTTAAGGCGCAATCTGCTTTACTTTCAGCTGCTTTAAGCTACCATGTGCTTGAATATAGAAAATGTTCCCTGTAATATATATTCATTACTGATTAAATTGGAACTATCTTCAGCGGAAGAATAAATTATATTCCCTGAAAGGCGCTTAGTTTAAACATATTTTATTACCATATACATAAGGAAATGGGGTCGAGTCACAAGTTCTCACAACATTAGATTCGACCCTTCCCCTACAATGTATATAAACAATGGAACAATGGCAAACAAAGGCGCTTCTATGGGGGAAAGGGATAAAGAAGGTTTTGAATTGTATGAACTTCTCACTTGTCAGCTTAAAGCAATGGCAATCTATTTAATCAAAGCTTTTTTCGGCGTTAAAGATACTTTTAGTTTGCTCTTTGAAGTCACTAACGTTATAAAAAATCCAGTTTATAATGAGGTTTTCTCCACCAGCTCCACTACCATCGTTTGGACATATTCGTTCAGTTAAAGTCACTGATTGCGACATTTTTAGCAAATCCGTAAATATATTGTTTACCAAGCATCTACAGCTTTCATGTTCCAAAATGAGAGATATATTGAATATATTCAGGTTAACATAGTGTATTATCAACGAATATTCATTTATGTTTCCAATTGCTCATTAATGTGTAGAATTATGCAAATAAACTAATTAGGTAAACAATACGTCTGCCAAATTGCAAAATGATTTGCTTTGTTTAGGCACCACTTGAAACACTGAAGATAACGCTTTAAAAGATGTAACACAATATTGCAATTTATATTAGTGTGTATTGGGGGCTTCACCACCCACCCACCACCGCTTTGGGTGATAATTTATCAGTTAAGGCCATTGATTGCGACATTTTGTAAAGTAAACTTGTAAACATAGTGTTTACCACACATTTGCAGTTTTCACATAGCAAATGAGAGATATTTCTGATATGTAGGTTATAAGCTTGTATCTTTGACGAAAATTCATTATTGTTTCCTATTGCTCCTTTATATGTGTACTTATGCAGAAAAGCTACTTAGCTAACAACATATCAGGCGAATTGCAAAACGGTTTTCTTTAATAAGGCGGCGTTGGAAATTATTCATATGTAGCAAAGATATAACATTATATTGCAACCTATATTAGTACATGCATAATGGGTTTTCTGCCTGCCCGCCATACTATCGATTTTGGCAATATCTTTAAAACTATCGATTGCGACATTTGTGTAGTAACTGTTGTACCAACTTTCACTTTCTGGTTCGTTATCTACTCCGGATCCAAACTGTATGCTTATGCCATAGATGTTGGAATTGTTATCTGCATTATCGTTTCGAAGTTTGATTTACCGCTGTGAGGGTTAGAACAAAAATCAGCGCAATAACATGGCCTTACTCGAACTGTTTTCCAGTCTGTTTGAAATAGGCATTTTTCTTAGAGCAGGGAAAGACCAACTTTTTTAATATACGTAGATCTACTAGACATTGTCTATGATAGAGTAATATAAAATTAAATAACTCATCACATGCTATGTAATTATCGTCTGGCAACTTTTTTGTATGCAACAAACATATCTTAGATATTGTTAATTGGATTTTATTTTCTCCATAGATACATGTACGCTTTTTAATGCCTTGAATTTGTTCCTCCATTGGCGAAAATATGTCCAATTTATCTTGTCATGAATATGTATCACAAGAAATGTTTTTCTAAATCCGTGCAGATTGTAGCTTAAAGTAGTATGAACGTAATGCAGAATGCGCATTCAGGCACAGTCTGTTTTAATTTCAATCAGGTTTAAGCAATAACCAATGTTTAATGCTAGAAATAGGCTAATGGGCCAAAATATGAAAATTAATGATGTGTTTTGCGTTAAAAATATTTTAATCTCATTGAACCTTCGGTCATCAACTGTTGTCAACTGCAAAGTTCGTAATATTTTTTAAAATAGAAAAAGAACGAATATTTTTAAAATATTGAAAAAGACAACTTGTATATTCACGCAGACAAGAATGACACACATTTCATTGGCGTTTTATCTGGATCTAAACTGTTTGCAACCTTATTTTTTCACAAATTCCCCTGTAGCGACTTCTCGCTATCACATAGGCCTGCGCACATCTGTGACGAAATTTGAACGATAACGAGGCTCTGAAATATTTATGAGTTTAATTAACTTTCTGTGGCGCTGCAGTTGTTATTTCTTAAGACTAAACTCAGTTCCTGATATCAACGATTATGCTTTATAAATAACACTTATCTCAAGGGAAATACGTACTTAGTTATTTCGTATGATCCGGATCTGCACTGTTAGCTGGAATGATGGGTTGATAAGAAAAAAGAGAGACTGGAACCGTACATTAAACGCACGTACCCCAGTTGCACCCTTGACAATACATGTATATATTCTGAATATTGTCTTAGTATAAATAAGGCAAAATACAATGACTAATGTAAAATATTTTCAAACCACATTTATCTTGTAAGTGTTAGCTAGATGATTATTTTCCACACATGCAAGGCGTTTGCCGCTGTGTCAGAGAATAGTCGTGAAGAAGACGCTATACATGTACTTTCCCACTAAATGCTTTTATGCTAAAGCTATCATTTTAATGTCAAAGAGTTTGGAGCTAGATCGGACGTAACCAGGCGTTTGAGCAGGCTAAAACAATTGCCACTCAAATTTGAATTTAATTAGAAATATGCTAGGAATTTGATTTCCTCCATTTCAATTTATTGTGTTCTGTTTCCGTTTAATTCATTATCTCCTGAAAGTTGCAATATACAATTCCAGTTTGCAATAAAGGCTTGTCCATTTTAGACTATTTAGGGTTATTATTTGGTAATAAATTGCAAAATGAACTCTGATCCGGGATTTCACTGTTTGCTTAGGATTAGAGTATTCTTCAAAGGTACATATTTGATAAAGGACGCACACATATGCGTCACTAGGGCTAAATGAGTTAAACGCAGAAGAATAACGTCTCCTCAAAGTGTACGCTATGGTAGATTCTAGACGCACTGTTTACCATAATATCTTATGTGTCATTTATCCGGGACACGATTCTACCATTTCTCTGCCAAAGTTTAATATTTCATTAAATACCGGTGTCTTCATACTCGTTTCAAATTGTATTCTAATGCAGTGGGATTGAGGAATTAACAATACGAGTGTAAATCTGTTTACATCCTGATCAGAAACTGGGTTACCCGGCGTCTGATCTGAGACCCAGGCTGTTCGCCATATCACAATGGCAAGGGCGAACTTACTACTGTCGAATTTGATATTGCGAACTCGCTGAACTCGAACGTACCAGTATTTCATAACTTTAATACCTACATGTAGGTCTTGCTTAAGTCGAATATACCCGTATTTCAAAATTAAAAAGTGGCTAAGCTACGTTTTTACTTTGAAATATCGGTATGTTCGAATTAACGCAAGTTCGTATTGTCGAGTTTCGTCTGTATGTAAAACCTTATCAAACTACAGTAATCCTGAGGGAGTAAGCTAGATGATTATTTTGCACACATGCTATGCATGTGTCGCTGTGGAAGAAAATAACGTCCCACACTCAGTCTTTCCTCTGGGAAAAGAAACAATAGAGCCTTCACAAAGTGGCTCAAACGCATTGCAATACAATGTTGGAAACAATAACTAGTGACAACTCTGACTATCCATTTTAATATGATTGATAAACAGTTGTGACCCCTGATCAGACTCCATGTAAGCCGACGTCTGATCTGGTTCAAATTGTTTTGTAGCTGAAATAATTGTTTTAGCTTAAAATGGCTCGCAACCAGATTAAGCATTCAGATTAGTAATTTATAAATATATGTCAAACGCTTATATGAGTGGGTAAAAATAAGTTAAGGATGAGAAATTAAGTTTAAAAAATGCATTTCAATAAAAAAAAAACTATTGAGCTATGGCTGGATTCGAACCGGGACCCGGCATGCGGGGACAGAAAATCAAAAATTAGTCAACCCTTTAGACCGCTCGACCACAGGCTTATTCATATCCTTGGTATCGATTTAACGTACTTCAGTGTGTAGCGATGGAGATTACATAATTCGGCTCGGGTTTATGTCTGAGCCCGTAATCAGTCTCTATAGCGTCTTTCGACGCATCTGATAAAGCGATGGAAAATCTCTCAAAATTAAGATTTGTAGACATTTCTTAAGGATGTTTTTCGACTGTTTCATATTTTTCTAATGCCAGGTGCACGATAATGCTACACATTTTGTTTTATTTGAGTATTTTCTTTTATTTTTGCAAATACACCATCTGGTTGCGAGTCGCTTAACAATGTATATCCGGCTACAGTGCTCCCTCCCTACAACGGCCCTCCGAACAACGACTCACTCCTTACAGCGACATTTGCCGCTGTTCCAATGAAAATCATGTCTATTACTTTCACTGCTTATTGCCGTATCTATTTATATATTAGTACATGTATAAAGTGTTTGCGCCTATCAAACGCTCGAGAAAAAGCTAAAAAGGGCTTCAAACTGTTTGTCATGCATATGAGTCAATATTGTTTTTAAAAGTTGCCTTTTCTTTTTTACTGCAATGCGTTGGCGTGCAATATAATTAAAATGAACTTATCCCCACTTTGAAAAATGCATTTTTAATCAAGCCATACTTTGTTAAGTTATTCGAGGCAATCAAAGTGTAAGCTTGAACTAACGAATGCTACTTTCCGTAAAAATGAAATATATTTTATGTTTGCATATAAATTATGTGATAATTGAAATTACGTAAACTTAATGTTCATGTCTAGATAATGTTGTCCTCTATTTCTATGAGGTTTTGTCGGGAAGAAACTATTCTATCCCAATACAAGCGTTTATGCCTGACAAATTGTTTCCATAGCAAACAGTTTGGAGTCAGATCAGACGCCGGGTCAGCCGGCGTCTGATAAGGCTCCAAACTGTTGGCAACGCTGATAAAATTAAAATTGTCACTTGCCCAAAACACGTCATCATCTGAAATCAGGATATACAGCCTGTGTCGTCCTTAGTTACGAGCGTATAAAGCGTTTGGTGTCTGAGATCGGTCTCAATCCTTTGGTAAGTGCATTTGAGCATAAAATAGTTGATTGGTCACATTCTAGTTTTTACTCTTATTTGACCAATCAAATGGTTGATAACGATTTTAGACATAACTCTAACCGCTTTATAACCTCAGTGCAAGTATGCTTTAAACCGGCTTCCAAAAATCGGACTATTCAGCATCCGAATTGACATGCATAGGAAAATTACTTGTTTTGTTATTATCGTATTCGTCATAATTGCTATTATTCTATTAACATGTCCATAGCAGACACATTTACACTGGTTGTTATAAAATCTTAAAAAAGACAGAAAAACCTAAGAGGGCATTATCTTGTATCATGTCTTACGTGTAAGCAATAAGCTAATTTGTAGATGTCGACGCTTTTTTTAAAGGTCGCCTAGTTTAAATGTTTAAAATCGTTAACCCTTTCCCCCATAGAAGCGACTTTTAGCGTATTTAATTTATTCCTCCGCTTAAGAAAATAGTTCCAGTTTATACCCTCATGAACAATTACCATTACAAATATTTTATATAGCCTAGCAGATTTTAGCTTAAAGCAGGCTGAAAGTAAAGCAGAATGTGCCTTAAGGCACATTCTGCTTTACTTTCAGCCTGCTTTAAGTGGTCACTTGTATTCAAGACTATGAGGTAAAGGGTTAAACAGTGGCGCTGACATTTTTCTCATTCAAAGTGTTTATGCTAATACAATGTTTTCCATCGCCAACAGCTTGGAGCAAGATCAGACGTCTGGTACATGTAAGGCTCCAAACTGATTGCTATTCAAATTAAAAATGAGTCGTCAATGTGGTCAAAAAGTTATCATTTTATTCACTTTCTTGAACTGCGTTTGCAATTTGTTTGCGTTTAAACGGAAAAGAATATCGTCTTCTATACTGTAACAGAAAACTCAGTCAAGGGTCACACATTGTATTGAACCAAGACAGTTAGTGTAAAAAAAGTAACTATATATCGATAGTCTTCGACCGACAATGGTACCCAGGGGAACTGTTCACGAAAACGTACGACTATAGCTCCCATGTTGAAAATAAAAGCTGTATTTAAGCTGGATATTGCTCCTCAGTGATTGGGTGCAATTGATTTCAGACTTTCAGATTGATGTTGTGCTGGAGTGTGTTTGTACCAGACAATTTAAAACATGACTCCCTTTGACTTTATTTCCAAATTTAGTTCAAATGTCTTCTAAAGATTAGAAACAAACTTTTGAAATACTCAGTGTTGGATCAAGATCAAAATAATTTGTCTGTAAACCGCATTTATTAAACGAAATGTTGAAAAGAAAACAAACCCCATCTTGAACCGACTTGATTAATAGGCGATAGGACGTTATTCTTTCCTGCTTAAATTACAATGCAAAAAAATAAAGAAACTGGCATGGAATTTGAATGGTAACAAATTGGAGCTTAATCTGGTTTCAAACTGTTTGCAATGGAACACTGATTTTTAATAGGAATTTCTGCATAAAACAATAAGGGAGATGGTAATTTAGACCAGGTACCCCTTAGATAAGAAGTTGACTAAACAAATAGAGACGCCGTGTTACGTCTTACAAGGGTCTAAACTGTTTTGCACTGTTATTCATTACCAATAAACGCGTTTATGTTAAAACTATATTTTCCATTAGAAACAGTTTGGAGCCAGGTCAGACGTCGGGTAACCCGTCGTCTGATCAGGCTCCAAACTGTTTGCCACTCAGATTAAAATTAATAACCAAGATTGTCAATAAATTGTCATTTTTACCCATTTTAGTGTAATGCGTTTTCTCCACTAACTACTGTACTCAGGGTATGACAGCAAAGAGATTCCATGGTACACGTGCAATGGTTTTTATATGAACTCATCGAGCCCTAGTGACGCATTTATGCGCCTTTAACCAAAAGTGTACCTGTGAAGTGTACACTTGTCCTATGCAAACAGTCAATACTCTGATCAGGGTATTCACTGTTTGTCATTTTGTAAAATATTATAAAAAAAACAACCATAAATAGTTGAAAATGGACCAGTCTTTATTGCAAACTGGATTTGTCTATTGGAAGTTTAAGGGAATAATGAGTTTAAGTCTGTTTCAGGATGCAGATGTACGTATTATACTTGGGAACTTCGATTCCAGCATGGCAAGATACGTTTTCTGCCAGGTAAATATATATTTTTTAATATTCGTACAGTGGAGAAAACGTAATTTTTTCCCGTTTAAACGCAAACGAAACGCAAACGCATCGCAAACAAACGTAGAAAATGACAACTTCTGACTATTTCTTTAATCTGAGTAGCAAACAGTTTGAAGCCTGATCAGATGTCGGGTTACCCGGCGGCTGATCTGGCTCCAAACTGTTTGCAATGGAAAAAAAAGTTTAAGCGTAAACACGTTTATTCGGAAAGAATAACGTTTTCTCCACCGTAGTATTGTATTAAGTTACATGAAGCAATGCAAGTGGTCTTACAAAAAGTTAAGACCAAGATGAGACGCCAAAAAGCACCAATTTGAGTTGTTTGACCCGATACCATGTTAGATATTGGGTTGGGTTAAAACATGTTTATTTAGAATTAATTTATAATGTAAAGAAGACGTAATTCTTACCCTATTTACAGTGGAGACAACGTTATACTTTCCCAATAAACGCGTTTACGCTAAAACTGTTATTTGCAGTGCAAACAGTTTGGAGCCAGATCAGTCTCCAAAATGTTTGCCACCAAGATAAACATGAATTATCAGAATTGTTCAAAAGGTGTACTTTTCTACGTTTTAGTGTTTTGCGTTTGTGTACGTTTGCGTTTAAACGGGAAATTAAACGTTTTCTCCACTCTAAAGGGAAAGTTAATGCTAAAAACCCCCGATGTTTGTTCAAAACAGTTTATGGTCCGTTCAGTCGCTAGGTAACCGATCGTTCGAACAGACTAAACACTGTTTGTCACTCAAATACATATTAACCCTTTACCCAATAGCCTCTTTCTAGTTTTGAAGATAGGTAGCTACTTAAAGCAGGTTGAAAGAAAAGCAGAATGTGCCTTAAGGCACATTCTGCTTTACTTTCAGCCTGCTTTAAGCTTTTATCTGCAAGGAAACTAAAAATAATTGTTATGAATTATATTCATGACTGTATAAATTGGAACTATTTTCTTCAGCGGAAGAATAAATTAAATGCGCTAAAAGTCGCTTCTATTGGGGAAAGGGTTAAGTCGTCCTTGTCTCCATTTCACTGCATTGCATACGCATTTCAGTTGCCAATAACACATTGAACCCTCTCGACGAGTACATGTACATGACATGTATACTCGTCATAAAAAAGCATACACATCTTCACTTGTCTTATGCAAACAGTATAGTCCCTTATCGGACGGTTCCCTCTGATCAGGGTCTGCACTGTTTGTCATTTTGTAAAATATTGTTAAAAACTACAATAGTTATTAACAAGAAATATCTTTAAAAAAGATATTCGGCGGAATGGGTGGTGAAGGTAATGATGTATATGGAATTGATTTTATCCAAGTTGCAATAAATAGGATATGGTAAATCAGGATATTAAGCTTAATATTTATCTAGTTTCAAATTTCCACTTCCATCTTTATAAGCCAATTGAATTGCACTTACTTCTTCCTACGATGTGACTGAAAGTGATGAGAATTTTTAAAGACAGATCTAGATCACGGAATTATACTTCCATGTCTATTTCTACGTATATCATTTTTATTTGGTAATTTGTAGATACCATAAATTACTAAAATTCGTATGTGTGTGCTCTTTTGTTAGTTGTTTATACTTTAAATATGGTTTGATTGTTTAAATATTCTCAATCACCTGATTTTGATTTGAGATTTTTGGAAAGCATCCCCGAAATATGCCGAATATGAATTGTTTGAAACGACCCCTCAAATGAGAAATTCATGTTGCCACCGTCACGGTCCGCTTCAAGAATTCGTGTATGGAATTTGTCTTGTAGAGTTAGTTCTATGTTCTGATTTATTATAAAAATATCTACAAAGTGTAGCAATGTACGTTTTAGGTATCTACGTGTTGTTGGGTTTTCGCATTTAACCAAGAGATTTTTGCGATCGCGTTAAAAAAATCACGGTTTGTTTACATTTGAGGTCACAGAGTTACGCATGCGCTGGAGTAAAACGGTGTTAACACAAAAAATACCCATCATGCTCGAAATCTTTTCGATATCTAGGTTAAATTCAAACGCCAGTTTTCTCGTAATCTCACTGAATTGTTACTGCTATTCTTTCTTTTTCATATACTTGGTACTAGATTAAAATTATGATCAATTCTATTATGAACAATTTCGTTCTGATTTGCAGAACGCATCAAATCATTGCCGAACTTGAGACAATATGTCATATCTTAAAATAGAAACACTATGTCATTCAAATCACTACCTAACGGTCGGGACACGTAAAATTTCTCGGTTATAACTCGCTAGCAGTAGCGGAAAGTCGTGTTTACTACTGGTACCGCTACATAGCAAATCAGCCTATAACAGTCTGTGTCTCTTATTTTACAAATTTGTAAAAGTCAGTAGTCAAGTCTAACCGCTACCCAATCAGACTATTCGATTTTAAGCACGTGTCCTTAAGCTTTCATTTCTGGTCATTCACGATTGGTTAGGCCATATAAGGTTTGAGGCTCAATGAGAAATTAGACAGCTCCGCCGAAAAAATGGACTATTTAATTTTTAACTGGAATTGTCCTTTTAAAACTTCAAGGGTGAATGAGTTAAACGGGAAATAATGATTTTCCGTCGTAAATGGAAACAGTACAGTATTGCCTTATTACATGTACCCTTGCATTTGAAGCCGAGAAGAAATACATTAAACCAAAAGAAAGCCCCAGAGAGAATCATTTGAACTTACGGTAATTATTTAAAGTGTTAAATGATTTTGAATTTTCAAGAACATTTTGAGAGAAAATGAACTAAAGACATTGTAACCGAAAATCGATTCTTTGAAGTAAATCGCAAGGGCCAAACTGTTTTCAATTATCATTTTACTCGCGGTTAGGCAGTAAAGGGTGTAAACTATACTCCAGTATATAAACGACAATGACCATAAACGCAATGCAATTAGTTGTAGAAAAAGACAATTTCTTGAAAACACTGGCAAAACAGTTACCGACATCTACCAGACATCTACCCGACATTACATGTATCAGAGTCCGTCTAAAGACCCTAAACCTCCCGAAACCACTAAAAACCTCTTCAAACCTTCCTAAACCACTTAAAAACAAACCAAACTACTTTAATTTCTTAATATCTAATGGCGAATTTTAGCTAAAAAAGGGAAAACAATTTACGATGTTTTTCATTTCAAGGAGAGCAACTCGTACAAAACTTAAAATAACTATACACAATTTCTTCTAAATATTAACCCATTATCCATAGCCTGTTCCTGGTTTTGAATACAAGGTATCAACTTAAAGCAGGTTGAAAGTAAAGCAGAATGCGTATTAAGTCGCATACTGATTGACTTTAGCCTGCCTTAAGCTACCATCTGCTAGAATATGGATTTTTTTTTTTTAAAAATGGGTTTTGGGTTGGAGTGGTTTTGCGAGATTTGGGGTCTTTAGGACCGCATTTGCTCAGGTTTCAAACTGTTTAGTATGGACATATGGTTGTTAGCGGGAATGCATTAATTGAAAAAGAATAACTGTACAGCGACACAAATGAATTTTTCGATAAACTTGTTTGTACAAATAATACAGTCAAACTTCGATATCTCGAACTCGTTTAACTCGTTCTATCCTACTTGTATAGTTCGACATATGAACTGCATTATTTCATGCTCGGTTAAGTCGAACATATCCATATTTAAAAGTTAAAACGTGGCTTAGCCACGTTTTAACTTTGAAATACGGTTATGTTCGACTAAACTGACTTCGAGATATCAAAGTTCGACTGTATGTCCATTACAATGTTTTTAACCCTGACAAGGTGCAGTGGTAATGGAGTCTGATAAAGCTCTAAACTATTTGACCCTCAGACGTAAACAATGTCACCATTTTCAATGCACAGCAAGTATCTCCATTTTATAACCTTTGAATACTCTTTTCGTTTCGTTCAAACTGGATAGAATAACGCCATCTCCAATATACATTAACAAAATTGCATACTAACAATATCGGTATCGATTTTACAATTAAATGTTCCTCCGTTTGCATTCTCTACATAATGACTTTTATAAATAAAATCTTGTTCAAAACTTCGTTAGCCTTTAATGCGCTCTTGTATTGTCGTCTACAAATATATCGTTTCAAGAGCAAGTTTATCTGCATTTACCTTTTGTAAATATAATAATTGTATGGCCAACAGTTTGAATCCAGATGAGATTCCAAGTTACTCGGCATCTCATCTGGATACAAACTGTTTGCAATATTTGTCACAAGTTTCCATGTAATATGCATGTACGAAGGTTAACGTAATGCAGAGCACCGAGTTATTCATACAGTGGAGAAAAAACGTTATTCTTTCCCCATAAACGTGTTTACGCTAAAATTATTATTTCCATAGCAAACAGTTTGGAGCCAGATCAGACGACGGGTAACCCGGCGTCTGACCAGGTTTCAAACTGTTTGCCACTCAGATTAAAATAAATAGTCAGAATTGTCAACAAGTTGTCATTTTCTACGTTTGTTTGCGATGTACTTGCGTTTCGTTTGCGTTTAAACGGGAAAGAATAACGTTTTTTCCACTGTAGCAGGAAGTATAATTGGTGCAAAGACACCTTTCGTTTAGAAAATGAATCTTCTTAAATTGAACGCGTTGTGTAGGAGAATTGGTGGTACATGTACAGTGGAAAATACGTTATTCCTTCCCAACTGTTTCCTCCTCGTCTTATCTGCATCACCGATTATTTATTCCTCCCCTGCATAAATCAGTTCCAATTTATACAATCATGAGTAGACTACATGTATCATAAGAAGTATTTTCTATATTCTAGGAGTTTGAAAGTAAAGCAGAATGTGGCTTAAGGCACACTCTGCCTTACTTTTAACCTACTTTAAGTGTAAACCTGACATTATCTTAACAACTAGAAACAGGTTATTGATAATGGGTTAAATAAAACTCACTATGAATTCTATAATTATTCTTTTGAATTTGAACTCGCCTTCAAAATTCTGGTATATTATTATTTCTTACTCGTATTCGATTAAGTGGAACGTACGTGTGAGTAGATATCAAAACTTTGATATACTACTTTTAAACATCATTATTATATTTCAAAATTTCTTGTTAGCCGTACCATTTATATTGATTTGACATTATGTGACATCTTACCCGACAGCAACGACCATTAAGAACAACAAATCCAATATAGAGACATAGCTTATTTAATTTTGATGAGATTATATAATGCTTATTTCAGTCTGATAAAGTATTAACCTAAATATCGACCAAAACTTAACTCAAAATCGCTCCTAGTGTGGCTTATTGTACTAAATTGATTCTTAACCAAAAACAGATTCAACCCATTTGCATATTTTAGTATAATGACATACAGTGGAGCAAACGTTATTCTTTCCCAATAAACGCGTTTACGCTTAAACTATTATTTTCATTGCAAACAGTTCGGAGCCAGATCAGACGCCGGTTAATCCGGCGTCTGATCAGGCTTCAAACTATTTGCCGCTCTGATTAAAAGAAATAGTCAGAACCGTTGTCATTTTCTGCGTTTGTTTGCGATGCGTTTGCGTGTCGTTTGCTTTTAAACGGGAAAGAATTACGTTTTCTCTACTGTAACATTGGATACGAAGTTATTTCTTACGATATAGCTCTGAAAGCGGAACACAAATAGAACCCAATAAAATGGAGAAAATGAAAAAGTTTTGACAACGTGTTATCCGGCGTATGAATTTGCTCCAAACTGTTTGCAATGGACATTGTTGTTTTAGCATAAAGACGTTTACAGGAAAAGAATAACAGTGGTACCTCCCTTCAATGACCCTCCCAACAACGACTCCCTCCTTACAACGGCCTTTGTCGCAGTTCCCTAAACAGGACCATTATGTTTAACGTTTAAATGCTGTAATATCATCTGCTTAAAATAGTTGTCTGCTGTTTCTTCTCAAAGTTACATAATGAACATTTTAACAGCAAAAAACTTAATGACGAGTGACACACAGCTTGAATCCAAGCTGTTTGCAAATGTAAGCCAATTTCCCTCCCTATAACGGCTCCATCCGAACAACGCACACAATTTGTGTTTCCCGCTGGGTGTCGTTGTAGAGAGGGAGCACTGTACGTCTTTTCCAATGTATAACAGGATTACCGTAACTGTAACTAACAAGGTTATGATTGCCGACAAAGTCCAAATGTTTCATGATAACCTAGAACAGGGGAGAAGTCATCCTTTGTCCCACAGCTTGTTTCTAGTTTTGAAGATAGGTTGCCACTTAATAAAGATAGGCAGTAAAGCACTGTAATGGGCATATGCCTTACCTTCGTTCTGCTTCTAGCTGCCATCTGCAAGGATATAGACAATAAATATTTCTTATAGTTCATATTCATAACTGTATAAACAAAAATACTATCTTCAATTTAGGAATACAAAATGTATATCAAAATGGTTAATTTAAAATGAGATTTTGACCTCTTCTCTGACAGTTCTTACAACACTTACATTTTTTAACCTGATCCTGATCAGACAGTTATCGACATTTGAACTATTGTACCTTTTATTTGTAGGCATACGTTCATAAAATGTATGGTCACAAATATCAATGGATTATACTTGGAGGCTATCCTGACGGCTGGTGGACATTGCCAGACCCTGATTTACACTGCAGTCCTACAGAACTAGGCCAAGCGATCGACGGATATATAGCCACAGACATACTTCCTCTGAGCAGCGGTACAGAACCTACTGAGTCAGGATTGGTAAACATATAACATTTCGATAGAGCTGCAGTGGATAAAACGTTATTCGTCCAAGTTCCTTAAACGAAACGCAACGAGCCGCAATAACATGAAGAAAAATATAATTTTTGGAATTGTCTAACTATTGTTTTGAACCTGAGTGGCAAACAGGCAAACAGTTTGGAGCCTTGTCAGACACGAGATAACCCAGCGTCTGATCAGGCTCCAAACTGTTTGCAATGAAGATACGGTTTTTAGCATACATGCATTTATTGGGAAAGAATAACATCTTCTATATTGTTTATACGCATGCCTACAATTATTACATCTATTACTATTGCTACATCAATGATTAACCATTAGATAGAATAATCGAAGTTTTGTTTCACTATTTACATGCTGTGTTATCTATTCATCAACAACAATAGTCGTATGCTACTATTCTAAAACAGTTTTTAATTTTTAACATTTTTTTTCTATACTGATAAGACGCAGTGGAGCACTGTCGTTTCGCGGCATCTTATCAGTATCCAAATTGTTTTCAAAAGTTACTATAGTTTCATCGCTATCATGCTCAAGAGTTAAAGCGTTGAAAAAGATTTCCGCTTAAAAAATAATGTAATTAGAGAATATATATCCTTATATCTAGACATAAATGGGTTGAAGAAAAGCGGCTCGACCTTATAGGACTAAAAGGCCAATGTTTTATTTGAAATTGTAGTTATTTGCCTCGCATTAACCTGTCACTTGTCTCTAGACGTGTAAATTCGTTCAACTTAATGGCCGCTTAATGACATTTGTAATTTGTGAGATGCTCGAGAATACACATTTACAGTTTTCGAAGTTCACCACCTGATAAACTATTTATACTTTACAATATAATGGCTGGAAACATACTAAGTGTTTCGTTTTATTTCTCACGATTGGCATTAACTGAAATTGTAATTATCAGAAACAATATACTATAAAACCATTAATACATCCGCTGATGTTGTTAAAGAATAGCGGTAAAGCTATATGAACATAAAGATTGTGCTTCCTTTGGGAGTAGTTTTTTTTAGCTTACCTGAGCACAAAGTGCTCAAGGTGAGCTATTGTGATCGGTCGCCGTCCGTCGTACGTCGGTGTCGGTGTTGTCCGTTCACAATTTCTTTCAAACAACTTCTTCTCTGAAACCAATGGCCCAATTTTAACCAAACTTGGTCAAATACATACTGTAGTTGTGAGCTTTAAAAATTGTTAAAAAAAGTGGTTGGGGCAATCGGTCTTGTTGCCATGGCAACCATGCACAATATTTTAAAAAATCTTCTTCTCAAGAACGACTGGTCCGATTTCAATTTGGTTTTCACCAAAATGTTTCTCAATTACTAAACTTTCAAAACTGTTCAAAGAATTTTATCCGTCAAAAAACATGGCCGCCAGAGGGCGTGGTCAATTTCCGTACTTACATCATCAGTTTTACATAGACTTATATAGGAAAACCTTTAAAAATCTTTTTCTCTGAAACCGTAAGGCCCAGACCTAATATATATGGCATCTAGCTTTGCTTTGTAGACCTCTACAAAAATTGTTCAACTCATGACCACAGGGTCAAAAATGGCCCTGTCATTGGGCTTATCAGTTTTACATAGACTTTTATAGGAAAACCTTTAAAAATCTTCTTCTCTGAAACCGTAAGCCCCAGACCTTTTATATTTGGCTTATGGTCCTCTACCCACATTGTTCAAATCATGTCCCCATGGTAAAAAATGGCCCTGCCCCGGGGCTTATCAGTTTTACATAGACTTATAATGGACATTTTTTTAAAAACAATTGCTTCTCTGAAACCATTGTCTGAATTCAATAATATTTTGAATGAATATTGTTTAAGTGACCCTTTATTAGCACTATTTTGTCATATTTTCCCCTTTTGCTCAAGTAGTAATAATGACAAACAGATTCCGAATTACTTCTTCATGCAACAGTCCACATACATGCAATGATAAACTTCATTTTGCATTGAGTAATATATAACACAATAGTCCTCAGGTGAGCGATTTAGGGCCGCATGCGGCTCTTGTTTAAGTAAGCATTGCCCTATGCAACCACTTGCCTTAATACATTTAGAACATTACGCTTATAAAGTTATTTGCTATGCTGTACCAATTTGACATATACGCTTTAAATGTACTTAACTATACTTGTAAAACAGACACAACAAATTGTTCCACTTCTTAAAAAAAGGAGGACTGAATAACTACTGAGCCTGCTTAACCCTAAGCGGAGTTTGGCAAGCTTTCGCGAACAGTTTCAATCCAGATTTGACGCCGTATAACGCGGCGTTTTATCTTACTCAAACTTTTTGTCACTCAAATTCAACTCTTCTTCATTTAAATATCTTAACCCTTTCCCCCATAGAAGCGACTTTTAGCGCATTTAATTTATTCCTCCGCTGAAGAAAGTAGTTCCAATTTAATCAGTTGTGAATAAATATTATAGCTTATATTTTATATATTCTAGCACATGGAAGCTTAAAGAAGGTTGAAAGTAAAGCAGAATGCGCCCTAAGGCGCATTCTGCTTTACTTTCAACCTGCTTTAAGTGGTCATCTATCTTCAAAACTAGAAATAGGCTATCAGGTAAAGGGTTAAAAGTGATAAAAACTTTCTGTTAACAGACTAAACATCTAAATAGATGACAATGGTTAAGGATACTTTATTGTATTTAGCTAAGTGTGTTGATATGAAGTTAGTTCCAATTAGCTAATAGTTAATATGAAATTGATGCATCTAGCTAATAGTTTGAATTTGAAATAAGTTACATTTAGCTAAAAGTTTAAATTTAAATCAGGGTGCATTAAGCTAACAGTTTGAATTTGACATTAGTTGAATTTTGCTAATATTAGTAATAATAATTTAGTTGCATTGAGCTAAATATTTGACTTTGAAAAAAGTAGCACTTAGCTAATATATTGAATTTTAAAGTAGTTGAATGTAGCTCATAGTTTGAATTTGAAATTAGTTGCATTTTGCTTAGTTAAATATTAGAAAATAGTTGGCTTGAGCTTATAGTTTTAAGTTAAAAAAAGTTACATTAATTCTTAAATTTAAATTTGAAATAAATATCATTTAGCAAATAGTTTGAATTGGAAATATGTTGCATTTAGCTAAAAGTTTGAATTTGCATTGATGTTATAGTTTGAATATGCCAGTACAGTGCTCCCTCTCTACAACGGCCCTCCCAACAACGACTCCATCCTTACAACGACCCTTGCCGCTGTTTCCCAAACGAGACATTTATGACCAACCTTTTCACTGCTGAAATATCGCCTGCTTACAATTGTCGTTTTTCTCAAAATTACAATTTTGACATTTTGACAGAACAGAGCTTAATGACGAGTGACAAACAGCTTGATTCCAGATCAGACACCGCATTATTCGGTGTCTGATCCGGATTCAAGCTGTTTGCAAATGTAAGCCAATTTCCCTCCCTATAACGACTCCCTCTGAACAACGCACACACTTTTTGTCTCCCATTGGATGTCGTTGTAGAGAGGGAGCGCTATAGTTGCATTTAGCTAAAAGTTTGACACTGAAATTAGTTGCACTAAGCTAAGTGTTGGACTTTGAAATTAGTTTCATTTTAGCTAATAGTTTGAATTCTAAAGTAGTTTCATTAAGCTTATAGTTTGAATTTGAAATAATTAAACGTTTGAATTTGAAATAAGTTGCATTTTAGCTATGAACTCGAAATTTAAAGAACTTGTTACAGTAATAGTATGAAGTTGCATTTCGCTTATGGTTTGACTTTGAAATTAGTTGCATTAGCAAACAGTTTGAATTTGAAATTAGTTCGTCATCCGATCAAATTTTCAACTCGTAAATACATGCACCTCTAACATAAGTTATTGATCGTTATAGAGCGAAGTTACTCTAATATTTGATATCATTTAGTGGTCTTTATAAGAGTCGTGGGGACGCTCTTTCAGTTCCAGCAATACGAATAGACCATCTACGAAAACATTATTGACAATATTATAACAACACTTCGTTATTTCATTTACCTCAAGTCATTAAAGAGATGTTTGTAATACATAGCTGCGTCATACCAATAGTAAATTAAAGGAGAAAATAGCTAATCCGTTTACCCTTTTCATCCGTTATACTTTACGCCTGTTATAAGCTAACATATGTCCTTTATATTGAAACATAGCAACGTGAAAAGGGTAAAACAATGTCAGCTATTTAAACTAAACTGAATACAAGTTGAATATGAGTGACAAACAGGTTGGAATCAGGTAAGACTCCGCTATATGTGGCGTCAAATCTGGGTCCAAATTATTCGCAAAACCTTGCCGAGTGAATAACCATTAATGTACAGTTTTCCCTCCCTACAAACGGCCCTCCCAACAACGGCTCCCTCCTTATAACGACCCTTGCCGCTGTTCCCCCAAACGAGACATTTATGTCCAACCTATTCACGACTGCAATGTCGTCTGCTTAAAATTGTCGTCTCCTGTTACATGTTTGGAATTTTGATAGGAACAGTTTAATGACGCGTGACAAACAGCTTGAATCCAGTAACGCGGCGTCTGATCTGGATTAAAGCTGTTTGCAAATGTAAGCCTATTTCCCTCTAATTCCCTATAACGACTCCCTTCGAACAACACACACAATGTTTGTCTCCCGTTGGTTGTCGTTGTAGAGAGGGAACACTGTATTCCAAATCTGATTCCAAATAAATATCAACAGCAAGCTTATGCTGTTGTTTTTATCTACAGACCCCAAGGGACTACCTACATAAGTATATGGAAAATAACAATGGAAACTACAGTAAATTCCACGCATATGCTTTTGACGGTGTTTGGACCATTGCCAAACTGGCGGACGAGATTTTAAAGACCAGAGAGAACGTCACTTCCCGTCTGAGTTCTAGGTTATTCAGGGGTCCTGCGATACCATTAGTGTTAAACAAGATGAGATTCGAAGGTGTATCGGTAGGTAATTTACCCTTTCTTCTACGCCTGACTCCGAGGTTATAAAGCGTTTTACTTGAGTCCAAACTCGTTCCCAAGCATTTGATTGGTCAGATTTGAGCCTAGGCTTGGGAACACACTCAGACTCAACTAAAATGCTTTATAATCTCGGAGCCAGGGTATTGCAATGAGCGCTCACTGTATACTTGCTTGAGTATTTAATTATAGATATAAAACGGTGCTCTAAGAACACTGCAATGTTTTTTGTCAATGTCTGACAACGGGTATGTATGAGTATGAGTCATAAGAATAATGTTAAATATTCTGAATAAGTCAATGTGATATAATTAAAAGAAAATAGTGCTAATCGGATCCAAAAGTCTGCTATTACTTTACATCTCGATAACAATGCCTGACCTTTTAAAATAGATACACGAATAAAGCTTACAAATCAATATATTTAAAATACTTCTGTAAACCATAAATAACCATTCACGACTCTATAGCTCTTCTGTAAATTCATATTTTGCGTGTGTATACATATTTGACCTTGCTCTAAACATGCTGATGTATGTTTTATATGATTGAATTGAATTGAATAGAATATGTCCAATAGTGTGTGATATCAAAATGCATAGATTGTTAAGTATGTTTCATTTAGTAAGCTTATTTGCATCCGTATTAACCTTTTCACTCTCAATGACGTTTGAAAGCTGTTTGCAAATGTAAACCAATTTCCCTTCCTATAAGGACTTCCTCCGAACAACGCACATAATTTATGTCTCCCATTAGGTGTCGCTGTAGAGAGGGAACGCTGTAATACCATTTACTAGTTCATCTTCACTAGCGCATTTCTCATATCAGTACATTTTATGTTTCTAACTTTCCCTTATGAAGATATATAGAAAATCGTTTTTGCGTCACAACAGGTCGATGTCTTACTTTCAGCCTGTTTTGATGAATCAAACACTGGAAGTAGTGTATTGAGAACAAGAAACGGATAGCATGGTTTGATTATAAAGGGAATACTAATTTTGCTTGTCAACACCATTCATGTCAGTCCATTATCGTGTCTGCCATTGAAACGTTCCTGTCATCTCAATTACACCTACGTATTTGCACTATCAGAAGACAGAAGTACAAGGAAAATGTTTGAAATAGTTATACATCCATGACACTTGTAACAGAAACTTCTGATGTCAAATTAAGTATAGTCCATTTTGACTATTCGGGGAGTTTTAACAATATAGTCGTTAAATGACAAACAGTCCAGACTCTGATCGAATGACTTCTTAAAGAGCCCTCTGATAAGAGTCTTCACTGTTTGCATAGGACATGCATACTCTTTCCAAGTACAATGGTTGTAAATGACGAGTGTACACGTCGGTTGTGTTGAATAAGTTAAGAGCAGAAAAGCCTCATAATACTTATGTCATATATCTTAACTTCATTTTCTGGATGTTTTGGTCATTACATAAATATCCCCCTGTCAGACATGTGATATTTTTTTATCTTACCGAAATCCTGGGATCTAAAGCTGGCGGGAATCATGAATGTTACTAGATCCGCATCAGATTTATAATGAAATTCACTGTTTATAAAAACATTGTGCATTTGAAGGAATCGTACACTCTTTATACACAAAAGTACATGGACTATATTATACCCGTAAGGGCCATCATGCAAAGGTTTCCATTTGGATCTGACTATTTATTTGCATTGTTTAGTCAACTTAAAACTTCAAATTGCTTCAAATTGTAGATCCAAGTTTTAACGTTATCTAAAATGACGATTTTGCGCGACAACCTTGATTTGACGTCATTTTCGGGATGACGTCATTAACGACATTCGATTACATAGGGCAGCGGGAGACAGTATATTTAAGACAGTAATTTTTTTCCCGCTGGGTAGGACAGTATTTTTATGTCACGAAGTCCTATGGGAGATTAACATTGTAAGTGAAATTGAGGTATAATAATACGATTAACACAATCGCCTGCTCGCAATCTTTACATCTGCTATTACGTGTACAATTTAAACGAGACAGTTTCACTTAACCCTTTCACTCTCAATGACGTCATAAAGCGCATTTACAAACAGTTTTAATCCTGATCAGATGCCGCGAAACGCGGCGTCTGATCAGGATCAAAACTGTTTGCCACTTGTTTTGAAATAACGTAAGTTATACTGCCTAAAGTCGAACATTGAAACGATATTGCAGACAGCAATATTGAAGCAGACGACAATATTGCGGTGAAGGGGTAAACAATTCACGATTAATTTGATCATGAAAGGATTTAAAGCATTGTTATGGATGCAAGTTTGATCCATGTTTCCAAATGAACAACAAAAGCATACATTGCATTTTTTAAAGCTTGATAGCAACTCGATTAAAACAATATGCATGGTATGATAATATGACACACATGCATTTGCAACCATTACTAAATAACACCGTGCACATGGTAGTATAAAATAACACTGCAACCTAAACAGAAATAACTATGACAAAACATTGGAAATATGGCAACAGTATAGAATGCATTATTCTGCAAATTTTGTACACATATTTCGGTAAAAAACAGGGTAATAATAAAAATTAAAAGACAGTGGTTGCAGAATAACTTACAGGTTTTTTAAAGCTGGCAATTACACTTAACGAATCTTCTAACTGTGCACTTATATATGGTATCACATCTCTGGCGCTAATGACCAGATCGTGTTAAAACTTTGCAGAAATCAAGAAGACATATTTCTGATGGTAATATATTTACTTTATTTAATACAAAACAAAAAATATATAAATTGGAACGAAAAATATGAGTGAGTAAAAACAGTTGGTTTCTCAAAAAAAAAGAGGGGACGTATACCGGTACAGAAACCCCAGGTGCGATTCCCTACTCTTATTCGCTGGTTATTTTAGATACCCAGTGTAAAGAACTGATCACTACATTGGGCTTCGGTTTTTATAAAAAGAAAAAAAAATGTGTTGTAATTCTTATAAATAACAGATATACAGCGAAAGGAAAAGTGCACAGTTAGAAGATTTGTTCAGTGTATATTGGAAAATATTTTATATTTTGCATTTACTGACACAAGAGTTCTGTAAAACATCGCTGGTACCTATTGAAACTAAATCGAGTTGATTCTATTAAAGTTAGGTGATAGCTTAAAACTTGTTGACATGATGGAATTGATATTTCATGCAAAAGTAATTTCGTTCTACTTTTAGCACTACAGTCAGGCCTGCTAAGTGGCTATACTAGGGTTGGTATAGTTCGTAGACATTTTCCCCAAAAGCTTTAGTTGTCGTAGCTGAAAAATAAAACTACAGCGCCCCCTCTCTTCAACGACAACTAATGGGAGACACTGATTGTGTGTGTTGTTCGGAAGGAGTCGATATAGGGAGGGAAATTGGTGTACACTTGCAAACAGCTCGAATCCAGATCAAACGCCGCGTAACGCGGCGTCTGATCTGGATTCCAGCTATTTGTCAACCGTCATGAAGTTTTTGTCTATCAAAATGTCCAATCTGTAATTTTGAGAAACACAGCAGACAACAACTTTAAGCAGACTATATTGCAGCAGTAAAAGTGTCCTGTTTAGCGAACTGTGGCAAGGGTCGTTGTTAGGAGGGAATCGTTGTTGCGAGGGCCGTTGAAGAAAGGGAGTGCTGTATTACCATTTAAAACGTTGCCATTGTATGGTTATAAGTCATACGTTAATATCAGTTCATAAAACCACGTAAGATTGTAGGAATTTCAATAAAGGCACTTTTAAAGCAGGCAAGATGTATAGTCAATAAATAAAGCGACGTCATAATGATTGATAAGGACAAAAGTATACGAACTTATACAACAAAACCTCGTAATAGCTGACATTCAGTGTAACTCTTCTTTTTAGGGTCAACTGAAATTTAAAGGTGGTGACAGACCTGGCTCAATTTTACTGGAACAGTTTCAAGGTAGGATAATCATTGTAATCAAATTTATATGAAAGAAAGCCTTGCTAAAATTTGAATGGTTCTTAACCCATTTACGCCCAGTGGATTCTTCCATGTTTATGTATTTGATTAGTTCATTTTTTATCAAAGGGATGCCTTGTCAACATTTTCATTTTCATTTTGTTTTATATTGAAATTCCTATTAGCAAACAGTGTAGACTCTGATCAGACGCCGTATTTTGCGACGTCTGATCAGAGTCTACACTGTTTGCCTATGTCCCATATTTGGGACCGTTGGCACAAATGGGTTAATCATATCAAACACGGACATAATCTATTCATACAGTAATACTGGTCGTTGTATGGTGTATTCTACTTTGCCTATCAGTTGAGGTTTTCTTATTCTTGTTTGGACTCTTTTCTGTTTACCATATTTGCTTTCGGATCAAAACAGGATTAGCATTTTAGTTTACTTCTTAATAATTGCAGTCAATGTATAAACGGAAATTATAACCTACGTTCGTCGTATCTATTTATTTGCTTATGCTTTCAATTTGACAAACTATTATATTATATAGACGAGTATTATATATAATATATTCATAGCTGTAAAACAGCCGAATGTGAATGATATATGCAAATGATTCAGTTCCATATATAGAGGATAATCAATTTCTTTGGATTGATATGAAAAATATATCGCGAGAATGGGTTGTTATCTGGTTAAAAAACGAGTCCGCAGGACGAGTTTTTTAACCAGATAACAACCCATTCGAGTGATATATTTTTCATATCTATTCAAAGGAATTGATTATTCTATTTATTATATATATTTTAATGACGTTTTTACAGAAAAAACACATAAAATTGATTATCGCGACGTCACTTAACTAATTTTGACATGACGTCACAAAAAGTGATATCATCACTACATGTAGTGATGATATCAACAGTGACGATATCAAATTTATCTAACTGAGAAATCTCTATAAATCATCGATAGGTATATAATAAATGTCTTTAACCCATCACCCCATAGCCTGTTTCTAGTTTTGTAAACAGTTGACCACTTAAAGCAGGTTGAAAGTAAAGCAGACTGCGCCTGAAGGCGCATTCTGCTTTACTTTCAGCCTTCTTTAAGCTAAAATCTGCTAGAAGATAGAAAATATTTCTTATCATACATATTTATAACAATATAAATTGGGACTATTTACTTTAGAGTAGAAATAGATTAAAGGCGTAAAAAATGCGTATTTATGGGGTGATGGGTTAAATAACGTAATTAAATTATTTAAGACGTGCACGTTTGGCATCATCGACAGTAAGAAAAGTTAAAAACGAATGCGGAGTGTAATTTAAGGCAACAATTACAGTACTGTAAAACAGTATTTATGAAAAGTGGTGTCGCCCTAACTCAATGATGACGCATATATGTTTCATTTACAAACAGTACATTTGTGTACAATACAATTGCCATTATACAATGCTCCCTCTCTACAACGACATCCAATGGGAGACACAGATTGTGTACGCTGTTCCGAGGGAGTCGCTACAGTACTGAACCTTATTAAATTAACAATGTTTGCAATTCGCTTGTAATTGGATGGCAATTCGCTTGCAATTCGATGGCAATTCGCTTGCGAATCAAAATAGTAACTATACCCTCGGATATTTTTTCTTGAATGGTGTATCTCACAAATGTTGGCAAATATGCCTTCGTTAATTTTTTCGATTCTATTTTTGTCACAACCGCTTCGGAAAATTCGCGTAAAAATATTCAAAAGTAGGATTTGATTTTTAGTCGCCCGATTCGATGGCAATTCAATGGCAATTCGCTTGCAATTATCAATTTAATTTAATAAGGTTCAGTACTGTATAGGGAGTGAAATTTGCTTACATTTGCAATCAGCTTGAATCCAGATCAGACGCCGCGTAACGCGGCGTCTGATCTGGATTCAAGCTTTTTGTCATGTTTGTCACTCGTCATAATGTTTATTTTCTGTTAAAATGTCCATTGTGCGACTTTGAGTAAAACAGCAGAAGACAACTTTAAGCAGACGATATTGCAGCAGTTAAAGCGTTGGACATAAATTGTCCCGTTTAGGGAACTGTGGCAAAGGTCGTTGTAAGGAGGGAGTCGTTGTTGAGAGGGCCGTGGTAGGGAGGGAGTGATGTACAAACAGTGTATATCCTGATCAGTAGGCTCTGCATTAGTTATTTGCCTGTGGTACCTGATCCATGCTTATTGGTATAAAATAGATTTATTCGGTAATTCTAGTTAGGAAAAAATAGGGTGTTGTATGAATAAAAGATGAGTGTACTAATTCAAACCGAGGGTCTGAAACAAGTATCAAGAAGACATGACATCGGTATTGAAATCTCATTTGTTTCCGATATCATTCCAACTCGCTGGACCAAAGTAACAAAATCATATTAGCTAAATGAAGCTTACAAGGCTTATCAATATAAATTCTTAATCAGTCACACTTGCATTTAGACAATATTCATTGAATGCAAATTATGAAATATCAAAGGAGATCCAAAGTAATTTCTTTCTGCGCAACAAACTTTGAACAGAAGTACTTGCTGCAGTTATTTTCTGTAAAATAGTTGTTCTGTATTAAGCTGACTTTTCTTTCTTTTAAAGACAAGCGGCTTATTTCGAGTTGTTACTATGGATAAATTCACAGTCACCTATGCTCATTTGAATGTGCGTACATGTATTGACGTAGATAAATTCGAATTATTATCTTTAATAGGGCATGACTTATAATCCTAAGTTGTTATCGATATCACCAGATCCCCGGAGAGCATATACAATTTTGTAGCTTCAATTCGTATTAGATTAACCTTTAAGCACGTTATTTTACATAGTCTTCGGCACTTGTCAAGGTTTGTCGGTCTGCAATAATCTATTTTTGAAGAATACAGTGATCGAAACAGTTCGAATCCAAATGATGTACTACGTGTCTCATCATGCTCAGAACTATTTGCTATGTCAAACTAATTGTGAGTCTTTTAATTTGGGCAGGGACA
Source organism: Gari tellinella (assembly GCA_922989275.2). Classification (NCBI taxonomy): domain Eukaryota; kingdom Metazoa; phylum Mollusca; class Bivalvia; order Cardiida; family Psammobiidae; genus Gari; species Gari tellinella. The sequence goes on from OV277867.1 coordinate 60,283,953, forward strand.
CGCCTTCTCCATAACATTTACTTTAACTAAAACAACTCAAATTAAGACAAAAAGTAATATGGTTCAATCCAAGTCGTCATGAAAACTTAAATGAGAGTCGCGCATTCACGCTATAGATGCATCAGTTATTATTAACATTTTTCATACAACTATATCCATTAGACTTTGAAATTACAAAGAAGCTTTCTGCATTAAATATTGTACTGCATCACCTACCTGAAGCGACTCACAATTTATATTATTGAAAACGACAGCGCAATCTCTCTTATATGGCACTATCTCTAATCAGAAAACCCATTTAACCAATTACTTAATTGATACTCATTTGACGCATTTAATCTATTTCCACTGGAAACAAATAGTTCCAAGTTATACAGCATTGAATATGTGTCATAAAAATGTGTTCTATATTCTAGCAGATTGTAGCTTAAAGCTGCCCGAAAGTAAGACATAATGCACATTTTAAGGCGCATTCTGCTTTACTTTCAATCTGTTTTTGTTTTCACCTGTCTTGAAAACCAGGAACAGACTGTGGATTAAAGGTTAAAAACGAACATTTTACTGGGCAACATTCGAGTTTCGGAAACTCGTTTTCTAATTAATTAGCTGAATGCATAATGAACTATGACGAGATATTCAAACAGTACGAACACATAAGATATGCTGCTTGGCGACACTGCTTTAACAATTCCCAAGGAATGGCGTGGTGGGTGTTTTATATGAACCGTTATCTTGCTGAAATTAAATTAATTTAAGTTGCAATCCAGGCCCAGCGCTTAAAAAAGCGCTTGAGTTGAGTCGGAGTACGTTCGCTAGCATTTAATTGGTCAGATTTGAGCCTTGGCTCAAATCTGACCAATCAAATGCTTGAGAACGATTTCATGCTCAACTCAAACGCTTTATAAGCAAGGGCCCAGAATAGACCGTAGTGTCTTACAGGATCCCAAGTTCTTATACAGATATCACATTGTTTCAGCTACAATAAGCAGGTTATAAAATTTATTGACAATATAAAAATATAATAACGGGATGAAAGGGTTCACGATTAAACTATGACACTCCTGATTTTAACTCCTGAGATTATTAAAACCGGAAGGCGAAACGTACGAAGTCGCAGTGGGAATTTAAAAAAAAATCATTCTCAAAGTCGCAAAACCAAGCCAAACAGACAAAGCACAGCTATTGTATGAGTGTGAAAAGAATATCTTTGTTTGTAGATTTAAATCATCAAAAAGCGTCTTTATCAAATTCATTAATTGACCTCATTTATGAAGAACTTTTATTTGGCGTTAGAATTGCGACAGCATTTCAATATGTAAGGAATTCATTTTTGTAAACATTGACTTACTTTAGAAATATATAAACAGTCGAATTTCGATATCTCGAAGTCGGTTTTGTCGAACATACGCGTATTTCAAAGTTAAAACGCGGCTAAACCACGTTTCAACTTTTAAATATGGGTATGTTCGACTTCACCGAGCTTGAATTAATGCAGTTCATATGTCGAACTATCGGATAGTTCGAGTTAAATAAGTTCGAGATATTGAACTTCGACTGTACTCAATGAAGCATGGTATAAATTCCATAGACAAAGCCATCATGTCTAATGATTCTGTGTCTGTACAAGCATGACGCTTGTGCACTATATAAATAAAGTGTGAACAAATGTATTAGTATAGGGCCAGCATTAACGGGTCTTGATCTAATGTTTTGAATAGACGACAATCTATTGTTACATGTAACCTATTTTGAAAAGCAATGTCATTTGTATGTCAGTGCCATAAGCTATGGGGGAGACAACTGATATTGACATTTACTTTCACGGTTTGAAAGTGCATTTCACGTGAAGTGCATAAGCACCATTAAATGTCACGAACACTGCATACCAAAACAAATTCTTCATTTTCATAAGCTGCAGTAGAATGTAGAAAATGATTTCCTTAAACATTCTCATTATTTACTTATATTTTAGTGGCCTACCCGGACCTCCGACTATATGAAATGGAAATAATTGTTGTTGTATAAACGCAATTAATTGGACAGATTTACGTATTCTCCGGAGTGTGGTAGCAATAACCAGTGCAATATTAATTATCCGTATCATAATCATACTGCTCGATACGTTTTATATAACCTTGACTATGGCCCGCGTAGTAATACTGAATAAGGTTATAGTTTTTCGGTTGCACACCGTGTACTAAATATATTATTCATATGTAACTGATATAAAATCCCTGGTTTAGATACCAGTATTGATTGAAAGGGGCAATAGAAACGTAATGAGAATGATTTTGGTCTACAGTAGATCTTTATCTATAACGACAACTAAAAGAATGCTACAGCGCTTCCTCTCTACAACGACACCCTATGGGAGACTCAGATTGTGTGTGTTGTTCGAAGGAAGTCGTTATAGGGAGGGGGAAATTAAGACTTGGCTTACATTTGCAAACAGCTTGAATCCAGATCAGACGTAACGCGGCGTCTGATCTAGATTCAAGCTGTTTGTCACTCTTCATTTTAGTGATTCTATCAAAATGTCCACTCTTATGTAACTTTGAGAAAAACAGCAGACGACAAATTAAAGCAGGCGGTATTGCAGCCATGAAAAAGGTAGGACATAATTGTCTTGATTGGGAAACAGCGGCAAGGGTCCTTGTCAGGAGGGAGTAGTTGTTTGGAGGGCCGTTGTAGGGAGTAAACACTGTGTTATTTCTACGGTGGAATTTTTAAAGTAGGTCCTCATCTTTTACGACAACTAAAAGAATGCTATAGCGTTCCCTCTCTACAACGACTCCCTATATGTGCGTTGTTCGGAGGGAGTCGGTATAGGGAGGGAAGTTGGCTTACATTTACATACAGCTTGAATCCTGATCAGACGCCGCATGACGCGGGGTCTGATCTGAATTCAAGCTGTTTGTCACTCGTCGCTAAGTTATTTTCTGTAAAAATGTCAATAATGTAACGTTGAGAAAAACAACGGACGACAATTTAAGGCACTCGACATTGCAGCCTTGAATAGGTTGGACATCATTGTCTTGTTCTGGGGAAGAGCGGCAAGGGTCGTTGTAAGGAGATGGTCGTTGTTGGGTGAACTTTGTAGGGAGGGAGCACTGTAATTGATTTTATCCTGTCACGTGCCTATTTTCCTAACGGATAAAGGGGTGACAGATAAACTTTGCTTTATTATGCTAGTTGGTCACATGACCGATGTTATTATGTCAGTTGGTCACATGACCTGTAGTCGGAACTTTTTTTCCCACCGAGACGCTTATTTTTCCCGCTGTTAGGAAAGGTATTCTAAAACTCTTTCAACAGAATCCGACCTGCAACGACGTTTATTCGAACTATTTGATGCAACCAAAGATTTATATAGAGCACTCGCCACCAGTCGCTTGCTGAGATACTTCTGTAATTGTCCACCTTTTAGATTTCCTGAGTGAAAATCACTAGATTTTGAAAGGTTCTTTTATTTCTTTTCAACGTAACTAGGATGTGACGTCACTGACGTCATCTATATAATAGCGCGCTTTTTTAGCGTAACATAGTTCTTTAGTGAGGATCTTATCTAGAACAAAAATGATTCTACCTTTAAAAAAGGCATTTTCTATTTATTTTACTATTGTGACAAGGATAAATAGAATATTTGGTGACAAGCTTTGAATGAGAAATGTTATCTGGCTCGGCTTCTGAAAATATCAGGTTCGCCTGCGGCTCACCTGACATTGGCGTAGCTTCCTATTAGGCAAGTAGGCACGTGCCTACACTTTTTTTCAGAAGTCCAAAAAATAAAAAAGGCTTAAAATGCAGAAAAAGTAATAAAATTGACATCTAAGGGGGGTTAGAGGTGAACCCCAATTATTTTTACATGTTAGTACCGTATTTTGCCATTTTCAAACGCGGGAAAATACCTCAGAACGCACCTAGAGACTATCAAGGAATAAAAATTCACCGGGGGAGCATACCCCCGGACCCCTCTAGTAAGAAAGCGTTCACTTATTAATTGGTCTAATCACCCCGTTGGCACGCATGTATACAATTTAACATGTAGCTACCTTATGCAAAACACGCGCTACCGCGTACACACTGTCATCATACTTGCGACAATCCAAAAAGTAAAAAAATGCAATAAATTAGGAATAGGGTGGTCACAGTTAGAGTCTAACTTAAAGATTAATGGAAGACAACCTGTCAACAATTACATTATAATAACGGCCCCTGGAACAGAAAATTTATGTCATTTTCAGCCGAGTTTTTTACATATATTTATGGAAGAATTTTACCTGTCTTGGACGTGCAAAAACGCCCTCAGAACAAGCCAGAGGCTATCTAGGAATCAACCCTCCCCAAATCCCCTTCTAGTAAGAGTGAGTTCATAAATTGGTATAGTTACTTTGGATTTCATACGGGCCTGTAGCGTGCTCGATCAATTTGTCCCGAAAAGAAAGTTACATCCAAATAATTTCAAGTAGCGAGTATGTTAATTAAAAAATTACGGTATCAGACCCTATAATATACTAATTGACGTGGGGTTGTTTTTTGGTGAGATTTTTCAAGAAAATATGCAGACATATTCCTTTGCAAAAAAATAAAATTGTCTGTTGTTTGAAGCTTTTCATTTCCATGAATTCTTCATATAAATATCTCCCCAGACCCTCCTCAAATGCGTCTACAGTGTTGTAGAACTCAAATGTTTCCCGGGGGAGCATGCCCCCGAACCCCCCTAGAAAAGATATGCCTACACTTTCATTTCGCCCAAGCTACGCCCCTGCCTGATATATTCATCCGCCTTGCCAGATAACATTTCTCATTCAAAGCTAGTCACCAAATATTCTTTATGTATGAAGGACAGATGACATACCAAAGCAAAACAAAAGCATGTTCACCAGCTCCATCTGCTTTAAATCCCATTCACTCATACATGTATGACGTCATCAAGTTTAATAAACTGTCGCCTGCTTTTATTTCTAAACTTTTAATTTAGGTATTTGACGAATGAATTGTTGAAAAAAGTGGAAAATAGTTTGTATCCTGATCAGACGTGGCGTTACGCGGCGTCTGATTAAGATAATACTTATTTGAACAAAATGCAGTTGTAGTCTTGGTATAGCAGTAAAAGGGTTTAACCCATTTGTGCCCAGTGGATTCTTCCATGTTTATATATTGGATTAGACCAGTTTTTATCAGAGGGATGCCTGGTCAAAATTTTCATTTTCATTTTATATTATATTGAAATTCCTATCAGAAATCAGTGTAGACTCTGATCAGACGCCGCATAATGCGGCGTCTGATCAGAGTCTACACTGTTTGCTTATGTCCAATAAATGGGATCGTAGACACAAATGGGTTAACTTCTATAACTCAACACATATGAGAATAAATAGATTCTCAGTGGATGCAAAATTTATTCGTATTGTTTTTTCTTTTCAATTGTTTCAAGAAATCCCGTGTGCAGCAACATCAGAGTTATAAGTTGGCCTTATTTCAATCCCTAGCATAATTGTGTTGTCGGTGATGGTTCTAAGAAATAGAATTTCAGGACTGCCATAAGTTGGTCATGAAAATTCCTAAGTTTTAAGGAGCATACTTCCAACCTGCTTTAAGCTACCATCTGCTAATATAAACATCCGACGATGTCGACGAAATCAGGAGAAATAGCAGTCCTGAAATTTAAAGTTGGAAGACCACTGCCTGTTAACAAATGTAAACATTTTGACGACCAGGGCCGGGGAATGATATTAGCCATCACCTTTATGTACGAGGGATGTTTCATAATTAATGCCACTTAATAAATCAACTTCAATATAATAAATGTAATATGCATGTGTGATATGTCATTGAAAAGGGTAACTATTCATCGACACTATACGATCTCATTACAACACTCCCTCTCTACACCGGCATCCAATGGGATACCAAAGTTGTGCGCCTTGTTCAGAGGGAGTCGTTATAGGGAGGGAAATTGGCTAACATTTGCAAACAGCTTAAATCCAGATCATACGCCACGTAACGCGGCGTCTGATCTGGATTGAAACGGTTTGTCACTCGTCATTAAGTATTTTTCTGTCAAAATGTCAAAAATGTAAATTTGAGAAAAAGCAGCAGACGACTATTTAGGGCAGACGACATTGCAGCCGCAAAAGCGTAAGACATTATTGTCCTGTTTAGGGAACAGCGACAAGGGTCGTTGTAAGAAGGGAGTCGCTGTTGGGGGGGGGGGGGGGCATTGTAGGGAGGGAACGCTGTACTTGATAATGTGTAATACTAACCTACATTTAAATGATCCCTACTAAAGGGCACTTCTCAGGCGTTATTTATGGACATATTACGTTTCTAAAAAGTATAATCAATTTATCAGTTTTATACAAAATGTCATTACAATTGTTAGGGATTACTGTCTTAAATCTGAGTTTGTTTTTTTTTTTAAAAAAAAAGCTATTTTTGTAAATGAAAAATGTCGACATGAATTTACAAATGTTTTGAAATTTTTCTAGATCAATTTATCTACATTGTGATTTTTAATCAATGACAATATTGATTTTGCAGGAAATGAAATGGTGAAAATTGGCGAATACCAGAGTTACAAGGACAAGCTTAGAAACTGCACAAATATTAATTGGCACGGTAGGTTACAAACCATTCGTTAACCTTCACATTGCCAAATTACTCGTGAAAGTTTTATTCTTACACCGCTACATTTTTGTCTTCTTCAATATTGATGGTTGCAAGGTCGTTTTAAAGTTTAATTTACGGCAGTTTGACATAAAAAATGTCGATGCGAGTGTCCAACAGTTTGTATCCTAATCAGACGCCAAGTGACGCGGCGTCGGATCTGGGTCCAAATTGTTTGCAATTTTAGGTGACAACGGCGTTGAAAGAGTTAATATTCAAAGAAACATGGTTTAACTAAGACATTGGGCATATAACAAATGGAAGTACAGCGCTCCCTCTCTACAAATACACCCAATGGGATACAAAACATGTGTGCGTTGTTCGGAGGGAATCGTTATAGGGAGGGAAATTCTTTGTTGGCTGGGCCACTGTAGGGAGGGAGTACTGTATAACAAATGGAAGTTAAAACCCTCTACACACCTATAAGAACGACATAGAAAAAAGTAGAATGAAACTAAAGTGCCTCCTAATTAAATACAGTAAAAACGTTTTTCTCTTTCAATTAAACGAGACTATTGTTAGAAAATCATTTCTATTTCAAACAGTTTGGAGTCTGTTCAGTGAGACTGAATTGCGGAATACATTATGCATAGTGCAATAAAGCAGTTATTGAATCAAAGGAATAGTTCTGTCGAATACCGGTATTATGAATGGTAGTTAATCCTTTCATGATCAAATTTATCATGATGTTTCACCCTTTCACCTCCATATTGTCGTCTGCTACAATATTGTCGTCTGCAATATCGTTTCAAAGTTAGATTAAGGGCAGTATAACTTACGTTATTACAAAACAAGTGGCAAACAATTTAGATCCTCATCAGACACCGCGTTACGGGGTGTTTAATCAGGATAAAAAATGTTTGGAAATGAGCGTTATGACGTCATTAATAGTGAAAAGGTTAAAGTGGTTTGAATAGTGATTCGTCTGAAGGATTCCTTTGACTGGATGCCTGATTGGTTGCAATAGGTATTATAAATTCCACAGAACTGACTGTAACTATTGAACTCAATTAATGGCCTGAAACGGAAACTTATTGTGCTATATGTCTGTTATACGCTGATACAACGATGCTTTTCAAAGAATGAATGAATATTTAGAGACAGCTTATTAAATATTATGTATTACGAATGACACACAGACAACTTGTAATGCAAGACTATTCCAATTAGTATAGACATTTAGTTCTACAAACTGCTGAAAAAACCTACTATTTGTAGCAAGACATATTCACAAAAGGTTCAGTTTTGCCTTGAAAGTTATTCGACTGCTTAACTCATTATCCCCTGAAACTTCCAATGAACAATTCCAGTTTACAATAAAGGCTGGTCCATTCTAGATCATTTTGGGTGGTTGTCTATAATATATTGCAACATGACAAACAGTGAAGTCCCTGATTAGAGGGGTCCTGCAGGAGCCCTCTAATCAGGAACTTCACTGTTTGAATAAGACAAATGTACTCTTTACAGGTACACTTTTTGTGAAGGACGCATATATGCGTCACTAGGGCTCAATGAGTTAAAGAAGCACAACGGTGAAACTGGATCTCCTGCTGGTCTTCGTAGCATGGTCGCAATACAGTTACAGTGCTCCCTCTCTTCAACGACACCCAATGGGAGACACAGATGTGTGTTGTTCGGAGGGAGTCGTTATAGGGAAGGAAATTAAAGATTTGGCTTCCATTTACAAACAGCTTGAATCAAGATCAGATGCCGCGTAACGCGGCGTCTGATCTGGAATCAAGCTGTTTGTCACTCATAATTTTTCTTATTCTATCAAAATGTCCACTTGTTTGTAACCTTTAGAAAAACAGCCGTCGACTTTTTAAAGTAGACGATATTGCAGCAGTAAAACAGTTAGACACGATTGTCGTGTTTAGGGAACTGCAACAAGGGTCATTGTAAGGAGAGAGTTGGTGTTGGGAGGGCTGTTGTAGGGAGGGAACACTGTACACTCACTTATAAAGAAGTCCTCGGTGACCTCTAATTTATGTCGTTATGTCCAAATTGTTATATCAGGGACCCGTTTCATAAAATTTCGTACGACAAAAACGGTCGTAAGACAAAACTTTAAAATACCTTTAATTTCTGATTCCTCTATCTACTTCTATCTTGTGACATCTCTTTGGAATCGTCTTTTCAAGACGATTCCAAAGAGATATCACACGACAGGAAAAGATGAAGAAATATATTAAAATTGAGATTTTTATAATCTGACTTTGTCTTACGAACTTTTATGAAACGGGCCCCTGGTCGGTTTTACTATACGTTTATTATAGACGGGGAATACATTTTGTATTGCTATAGCAAATTTTTCGTAACAATAAATTTCGTTGTAACAGAAATTCACTATGTACAGTAAAACCTCTCTATTACGAAAACTTAAACTAAGGCTTATCGACTGTATAAAAGGTAAGTGACAGCTTAAAGCAAGGTGACAGTAAAACAGAATGCTCCTAAAGGAGCTTTCATTTTTACTGTCACCTTGTTTGAAGCAGTCATATGCCGTAACCAAATAATGATAAACATAATTCAGTGGTCGTAATAGAGAGGTTTTGCTGTATAGTATTAACGTATTAATATAAAATAATCATTCTGGTGATCTATTTCTAGGTAATGGTCCTCCGTTAGACCGGAAGATGGTGCAGATAGAATATGTACGTGTTCCCGGTGCTGTGTACATGGCTATGAGCAGTCTGGCCTGTCTAGGTCTTATTATGTCCACATTCTTCCTCATCATAAACATAACATTTAGAGAACACAGGTAAACCATTACAATAACAGCTTCCATGCCCGATTGAACACTTTTATCGTTGTTTTAAAAATAATGGTTGACATTAAAGTTCTTTTTTTCTTCATAAATTTGAAAGTAGTTTAGACGCAGAAATATCGACTATTCAGAGTTGATTTTAACCCTTTCCCTTATAGAAGCGACTTTTAGCACACGCATTTTATTCATCCGCTGAAGAAAATAGTTCCAATATATACCGTAATGAATATGTGTTATATTTAACACTTTCCTTATTCTAGTAGGTAATAGCTTAAATCAGGCTGAAAGTAAAGCAGAATGCGCCATATGGCGCATTCTGCTTTACTTCCAACCTGTTTTAAATAGTCACCTATTTTCAAAACTAGAAACAGTCTATCAGGTAATGGGTTAACAATACTTGTCATGTTTCCTCTTTCGTCATCTCTCTCCCTTTTTCATGTTACCTCTTTCGTCATCTCTCTCCCTTTTTCATGTTACCTCTTTCGTCATCTCTCTCCCTTTTTCATGTTACCTCTTTCGTCATCTCTCTCCCTTTTTCATGTTACCTCTTTCGTCATCTCTCTCCCTTTTTCATGTTACCTCTTTCGTCATCTCTCTCCCTTTTTCATGTTACCTCTTTCGTCATCTCTCTCCCTTTTTCATGTTACCTCTTTCGTCATCTCTCTCCCTTTGTCCTTTTTCTGCATCGTTTATGTAATATCTCTCTATCTCCTTTGTATCTCGCTCACGCACTCTAACTCTCTCACTGCTTCAATAAAACAGTTTCATTCTTTCATGATATTATGCAATTGAATATTAAATAATAATTGTAAGATGCTCAACTTGAAATTACAGGAGAATCTCTCTGTTATGACCATTAAATTGTGTCTATTATTAGATATTAAAGGAAGATGACTACTTAAAACAAGATAACAGTAAAAGAGAAAGTTGCTTTTGGAGGTTTCTGTTTTACCGTCAACTTGCTTAAAGCTTTCATCTTTCTTGTATAAAACCAAAAGCCGTGTTTTGCCGTACATTTTGAGGTTTTACTGTAGTTGAAAAATGGAAAATTTGTAATTTTGTCATTTGTTTGCAGGTATATCAAGATGTCTTCACCCAATTTAAACAACGTTGTCATTATCGGCTGTCTGTTGGCGTACACTAGTGTACTTCTGTTGGGCGTGGACGGAGGAATCATTGACACTCAACGTCTTGGAATCATTTGCTACGTAAAGTATTAGTACAGTAAAACCTCTCCATTACGACCACTAATATTTGTTAATTATTAGGGTGTTTACGATAGGTGACCGCTTAAAACAAGGTGACATTGAAACAGAAAGATCCTTGCTTTAGACTGCCACCTCTCTTTTATACAATCAATTAGCCTTCGTTTTAGTGGTCGTAATAGCGAGGTTTTACTGTACAGTGAAGTCCCGATTAGATAAAAAAGTCTTTATTAGATAACAACAGTGGAGAACACTTTATTGTTTACAGATTAAACGCAAATGAAACGCAAACGTATTACATTAAAATTCACAAAGTATCAACCTTTTGATATTGCTAAAGATTCATTCTAATCTAAGTAATAAACAGTTTGGAACCTGATCAGACGCAGGGTATTTAAGTTTAAGAACATAAAAGTAGACGACAAGTGTTTAAAAACTGATGACGTCCTGACATTAACCCATTTGCGCCCAGTGGATTCGTCCATGTTTATTTATTGGATTTTTCCATCTTTTTTAAAGGAATGCATTGTCAAAGTTTTCATTTTGTTTTATATTGAAATTCCTATCAGCAAACAGTACAGACTCTGATCTGACGCCGCATTATGTGGCGTCTGATCAGGGTCATCACTGTGTGCCTATGTCCCATATATGGGATCGTGGGCACAAATGGGTTAACCTTGTTAAACACGAGCATATGTAATTATTTCCTTATAAATACGTTTGTGAAAAATATATTTGGAGCCATAAAGGAAACGGAGTTAATTCAGTTTTTGATCAGGCCCCAACCTGATTGCCAATCAAAAATATATGTTTACAAGTCTTAAACAGTTTCTTAAACAGATACATTGCGCTCGGCTAAGCGCGCTAAGTTTTGTTGGAAAAGGATTGTGCATTTATGGTACCGTTCTACATGTTATATCTACCCTATACAAGAATATAATGATGTCTCTTTCATGACAATAAGTATTTCTTGTAAAAAGGTTATATTTCCCCGGAAATATTACATGTAGGCGTGTATTTGGTTTATATATGATTCGATTTGTTTTGAAATGATATCATTTTATTTTGCGATTCTTGATAGTACAGCGCTCCCTCTCTACAACGACATCCAATGGGAGACGAATAGTATGTGTGTTGTTCGGAGGGAGTCGTTATAGGGATGGAAATTGACTTACATTTCATAAACAACTTGAATTCAGATCAGACGCCGTGTAACGCGGAGTCTGATCTAGATTCAAGCTGTTTGTTACTCGTCATTAATTTATTTTCTGTCAAAATGTCCATTATGTCACTTTGAGTAAAGCAAAAGAAGACAATTTTAAGCATACAATTTTGCAGCAGTAAAAGCGTTAGACATAATTGTCTTGTTTAGAGAACTGCGGCAAGGGTCATTGTAAGGAGGGAGTCGTTATTGAGAGGGCTGTTGAAGAGAGAGGTCATTGCATTATGTGCTGCTGTGGCGTTGTTCTTGTTGCTTGTTTCACCCAGTGTCATATTTCAGAACGTATTCTCGTACAATATAGTTACGTGTATTTTATATCATTCTGTGTCCATAAATAACAGCTTATTGATTGTATTATCATTTTGCCTGATAATAATTTAACGTGCGTGTATTTAATTCCATTGTGCCATAGACTGTTTCCATTTTTGAAGATAGATAGCTACTAAAAGCCGCATTCTGTTTACTTTTCAGGCTTATTTAAGCTTTTTAGAATAGTATATAGAATAACCATTTTCTTCAGTAAAGGAATAAATAAAAAGGCGTAATCGGCTTATTTTATGGGATAATGGGTTAAAACAATTCATTTGTATATTTCAAGTGGACATGTAAACACTCGATTTCAGCTGTTTGTACGTGCATGCATGTCTAGTATATAACTATATACTTGTATGGATATGCATTATGTTTGGGTTTTATCTTAACATTTGGACATCTTGTATTTATTAGACACGTGCTTGGGTATTGTCAGTGGGGTTTACCTTGGCTTTCGGTGCAATGTTCAGCAAAACGTGGAGAGTCCATTCCATATTTACGGATGTTAAACTTCATAAAAAGGTAAACATCGGTGGCTTGATTGACACTCGCAAAACCCCTGTGCCTAGTGTATCAGAAGTTACATTAGATTGAATTACTGATTTAACCGTGCAGCTCTTTTATATATGCAGATGTACTTGGTTAAATGCAATAATAAACACATCCACAGACACGTTGCAATAGAATTTCACATATAAAATTAAGGCCTGCCCTGGGAGTTTCTTGCTTTTTAATCTACAGGAAAACCTCTTTATTACGACCACTAAAACGAAGGCTAATTGATTGTATACTAGAGAGGTGACAGCTTAAAGCAAGGTGACAGTGAAACAGAAAGCTCCTAAAGGAGATTTCTGTTTCATTGTAACTTTGCTTTAAGCGGTCACCTACCGTAAATACCCTAATAATTAACATAATTTATTCTTTATAGCATAACGTTACACTAAGTAAATACAAAACTGGTAAGTGCTAAAAAAATAAACCTTTCCTCACTGAAACGTAAAATGGACAATTCCAGTTTACAATTTAGTCTATTAAACAAATTAACTATTTAGCATTGTTTTAGCAGTTAAAAGCAGTACATACCGTGATCATAACGCTCCTTTAGTAGAAGCCCTATGATCTTCGACGTCCCTGTTTTCATAAGGCTAGCTTAGCCTGTACAGTAATAGCATTTGCAAATATGCGTGACTAGGATCAACAGATTAACCCATTCGTGCCCATGATCCAATATATGGGACATAGCAAACAGTGTAGACTCTGATCAGAGTCTACACTGTTTGCTGATAGGAATTTCAATATAAAACAAAATGAAAATGAAAATTTTGACCAGGCATCCCTTTGATAAAAAATGGACTAATCCAATATATAAACATGAAATAAACATTTGGATTCAGGTGAAACACTGCGTGTTATATGGATACAATTACAGTGGAGAAAACGTTATTTTTTTCTTATAAACGCGTGTACGCTAAAACTATTATTTCCATTGCAAACAGTTTGGAGCCAGATCAGACGCCGGAAAATCCAGCGTCTGATCCGGCTCCAAAGCGTTTGCCACTCAGATAAAAAATTAAAAGTCAAAATTGTCAAAAGGTTGTCCTTTTCTACATTTAGTGTTTTGCGTACGCGTTTCGTTTGCGTTTAAACGGGAATATTTACAATCGCCCCATTCAATTCAATTGACAAAAAGTGTGTTCATTTCAAATAAACACCAATTTTCGAGAGGGCGGGACTTGTGGAAAAGTTTCGAAGGGGAGGCGGGGCATATGCAGTTTTCATTCGCGAATTAATCTTTGGAACTAGGGGCAGCAAACATTTGGCGGATTTTTTCAAAATTTGTTCTTAACCGATCTATGCCTTCCTACTAGTGGAAACCATGATTCCCGACTAATATTCTTCTTTATAAATGAGATAAATTGCAAGAAAACTGACATAAGACAGCGGCCTATATCTGTGTTTCTTTATGACAATAAAACCCCGATATATTTATCCTACTTTAAAATTACGTCAATTCTAATGACGTCAGAAATCAACATTTTTCGCGCCAAACTGTCAAGTTGTTGACAGTGGAACTTATTTTTTCTGCTTTCGAATGTACACAGATTCAGTAAATCGGTCATGGTTGTTCCTTATAGGGTACACATTATTCGTGTTATCGACCTCTAATATGGATTAAACATACATGCGTACTGACAAAATGTTTATTTAATGTTAGAAATTACAGCAAATATATTGTAAATATAAGAAATGAACTGATTTTTTTCGGCGTTCAAGCGAAATGAACGACAGAAAATTATCGGCAAATTTACCATAAATCGCTAGCGCGATTCATGGTATTTGCCGATAATTTTCTGTCGTTCATTTCGCTTGAACACCGAAAAAAATCAGTTCATTTCTTAAAAGAATAACAGATTATCCACTGTATATTGCAACATATACATGTATCTATAAAACATCCCAATGTGTGCACAAGGTTTACACATTGTATCCTTTTGACGAATATACCCGTCAATTACAAACAATGTACGTGTAAACGATACAGTAGATACTACGTTATTTTTTCCTAATAAAGGAATTTACGCTAATACTATTATTTCCATTGCAAACAGTTTGGAGCCAGATCAGACGCCTGAAAACACGGTGTCTGATCAGGTCCAAATTTGTTCGCCATTAAACTTAAATGAATCGTCAACATATTCAAAACCATGAATTCTTTTACATTTAAGTGCAATGCGTTTCGTACTCTTTTAAAACGGGAAAGAATAACGTCTTTTCCACTGTACATTTGCCCTATGCAAACAGTGAATATTATATCCGTATCAGAGGAAATCTAAAAGACCGTTATTAATTTTGCAATATTTTGCAGACAACAATCCTGAATAGCCATACATGCACTAGACTTAACTGGATATTGAAATTATCCAAGTTTGAAATAACCGAGTTAAAATACAATTGGTATTTTATACACTTTCAATGCTTTTAATTCAGATGATTTAAGGCCACCGAACTCAGTCATTATCGTTAAAAACCCTCCTGATAATCGATGAACTGATTCTCGTGTCATGACATGTCTTAGATCCTATGCTTTTATTTCAGGTGATTGGGGTCATAGAACTTGATCCCTATTTTTAAAGTTCTCCTGATAATTGATAAACTGGTGCCTGTGTCATGGCTTGTCTTAGAGGACTATGCTTATTTCAGGTTATTAGAGACACCAAGTTGTTCCTAATTGTCACAATCCTTTTGGTAATTGATGCACTTCTTCTTGTCACATGGCATGTCATAGATCCTATGCGACCAGCAACAAGAAAACTCAGAGCTCAAGTACTGGTACGTGTCCCTTATTACAAATATGCTGCAGAGAAGATGCTATATGTTATCGTTTTAACTCAAACAAAACGCACAGGGTCCAAAGTAATAAAGCGTTTTAGCTGTGTCTGAGAGTGTTCCCAAGCATTTGATTGGTCAGAGTTGAGCCTAGGCTGAAATCTGACCAATCAAATTCTTTATAACTACTCCAGACTCAACTGAAAAGCGTTATAACCTTGGACCCAGTGCATTACAATAGAGAATGAATAACGTATTCCCTACTGTATAAATTAGAGTTACTCGAAGTATCATTTGTATCCAAACTATTTTGAAAAATTAATAACTGAGTCACCGATAGCGTGCATAGAGGTCATATTCGCATGGGTGCTTAACCCTTTCACTCTCAATGACGTCATCTATAAGGCGTATTTGCAAACAGTTTAGATCCTGATCAGCGGCGTCCGATCAGAATCAAAACTGTTTGCCACTTGTTTTGAAATTACGTCAGTTATACTGCTTAAAATATAACTTTTAAATGATATTGCAGACAACAAAACTGAAGCAGACGACAATGAATAGCTGAAGGGGTAAAAACTCTCGACAAATTTGATCATGAAATGGTTAAGTGTTTCCAATGAAATATTTATAAACAGTTAGCCTGTCACGGGATCCGTTATTTATCTGTGTATAATATCTAGAAGTGGTGACCGTTTGTCATTAAAAATACTATCAATAAAAAATAACGATGAGTAATTAATAAATATTCATAATGTTCGTTTTAAGGTTAAATATAAATCCTGTGTTTTAAAATAAATTGCAATGGAGTCGCAAATTTTTATGACCAACCATTTAAACTGACGTATTTGATCAATTTGTTTGATCGACCGTTTACAATTACGACCACAAAAATAGGAGATTTGATTATATAAAAGACATAATAACTCAAGGTGATAGTAAAACAGAAATCTCCTTTATGAGCTTTCTGTTTTAATAGCACCGCATCTGAAGCAGTAACCTGCCTTAAACACCAAAAGATTAATGCAATTTAGAAGTCGTTAGTTATAGAGAGGTGGTCGTTTGAAGAAATGAATTGATTTTTTCGGTGTTCAAGCCAAATGAACGACAGAAAATTATCGGCAAATACCATGAATCGCGTAGCAGACGGTCAATGTTTCGGAGCGCTTCCTACTGCATTTTTTTTCACAATGATTGGGAAATAAACTAGATTCAATCTAGGTCAAATACAGCGTGGATTTCTAATTTTATAGTAGTGAAGATTCATGCGCAGCGACTTAACCCTAAGCTCCGCCTCCTAAGGTTTGAGTGTCTATATGAAATGAACACCGAATTTTACAATGGAGAGAGATAGGGCGAATGTAAATATATAGAGATGTTTTACTTTATCTACTGTAAGGATTCATTACACCGACAGTCTTTGTTATTCATTCACTCCCAAGCATTATGCGGCGTCTGATCCGAGTCTACACTGTTTGCTGATAGGAATTTTAATTTAAAACAAAATAAAAAGTAAAATTTTGACCAGGCACCCCTTTGATAAAATGGACTCATCCAATATATAAACATAAACTAAGCGTAAATGGGTTAATTTAACACGTTGAACCCCAGGGTTAGTATACGCGTCTTGTGCATACAGCTTAACGACACATATCATATTTGTTGTTTGTTAACAGTATAGACTCTGACAAGGTTTCCTTTAGGAGCCCTATGAGCGGAATACTTCATTTTGCAAATGCTGCGTCTGATCAAGATTAACGATTTCATTTCAATTAGGTCATAAAAACGCATCTGATTAGGATCAAAACTATTTGCCACTTGTTTTGAAATTTCGTAAGTTATACTGCCTTGAATCTAACTTTGAAACGATGTTGCCGACAACAATATTGAAGCAGACGACAATTTGGCGATACATAGATAAAAAGATCTCGTTAAATATGATCATAAAAGGGTTAAGTTAAAATTCAACTGTTTAAAGCAACGGTCATTTCAGTTTAAGCGGGCTTTAATAATCGATATCTGATTTAACCCATTTGTGCCCACGATCCCATATATGGGACATAGGCAAACAGTGTAGACTCTGATCAGACGCCGCATTATGCGGCGTCTGAACAGAGTCTACACTGTTTGCTGATAGGAATTTCAATATAACACGAAATGAAAATGAAAATTTGACCAGGCATCCCTTTGATAAAAAATGGAATAGTCCAATATAAAACATCGAAAAATCCACTGGGCGCAAATGGGTTAGAATGCTTCCTACTTTGTGTTATAGGTGGACAGAGATCTTGATATAATATTTGTGATGGAATACTGTACAAGTGAATATATAACATCATGGCTGGGATTCATCTATGCTTACAAAGGTCTTCTCCTGGTAAGTGTCATATGGCAGATACACTTAACAAACAGTCACACATACTGCAAATAGTTTCAGGATATTTCAAGCATGTCTTACGCCAATCCACTCTTAAGTTATTACCCCATAGCCTGGTTTTAGTTTTGAAAAAGGGTGATTACTTAAAGCAGATTGAAAGTAAAGCAGAATGTGCATTAACGCACATTCTGATTTACTTTCAGTCGGCTTTAAGCTATTATCTGCCAGTATAAAGACATATTTTGTAATAGAACACAATCATAACTTGAAAAGTTGGAACTATTTTCTTCCGTGGAGAAATAAGTTAGAGGCGTAAAAAGGCGTTTTTTATGGGGGAACGGGTTAAAGTGAGGAAAATGCCATTCTTAAGCGTGTTTGTGCTAAAACAACAACTTCCACTGCAAACACTTTGAACTCTGATCAGACACCGGGAAACACGGTGTCTGATCAGGCTCTAAAACGTTTGCCACTCAAAATAAAATGAAAAGTCAGAGTTTTCAAACTGTTAACATTTTCTATATTTTGTTACAATGCGTTGGGTTTCGTTTACGTTTAAACGAAAACGAATAAAATATTCTCCATTGTATAACATCCCCTGGTATATCTAAGGATACGCGACTGTTTAATGCAGGACAACAGAAAAGCATTTTGCTTTATCATTATCCTGTATAAAGCTGCCATATTTCTGAGTTACCTCCTTTTGACTGTAGTGTAAAATGAGAAATACATGTACATGTATATACCCATTCCAAACAAAACCACACGTATATCCCCATTCCAAACAAAACTGTTTTCTATACAAAAGCACGCTTAGATGTAGTTAAATAGAAAACACAAAACGGCCTGTTTTGCTTGAAGAGTTAACTTAAATTCCAATTGACTGTGCTTATATCATGACACTTGTGAGTGTAGTAGATTTATTGTTATAATTGTTTAAGCACTAAAGCATCCAATGCATGGGAAAAGAATAACATTCTACTCATCTGTTTCTCATTTATAATAAAATATTTTTATATATTTTAGGTTGTGGGATGTTTTCTAGCCTGGGAAACCCGCCATGTCAGCATTCCCGCCCTTAATGACTCCAAGTACATCGGTATGAGTGTATATAATGTTGTTATAATGTGTGTGTGTGGAGCGGCCGTGACCTTTGTGATCAGCGACAAGCCAATTCCATCCTTTGTCATCATTGGCCTCTTCATAATATTTTGTACAACGATTACTCTATGTTTGCTGTTTGTTCCAAAGGTAAGCCAATAAAGTTGAAGGTCGATGATTCGAGATCGGACCAATCTTACATACCCGTATTAACCCTTTCACTCTCAATGACGCCTTAAAAGCGTTTGCAAACAGTTTCGGTCCTGATCAGACGCCGCGTAACGCGGCGATTGATCACGACCCAAACTGTTTGACACTCTAACCGATATCTATTAAGTCATACAAAATTAAATCTAACTTTGAAACGTGTCTTGCAGACAACAATACTGAAGCAGACGGGGAGGGGTTAATAAAGCGGTGAGGGGGTACAGATCTACCGAATAATTTGAACATGTAAGGGTTAAACAACGTTTAAACTTTGAAATACAGGTAAGTTCGACTGAAGCGATCTCTAGTCATTAATAATCGTGTGGTTTCACTTATGTGAGATGGAGTTATCCACTGTGTGCTATGTTACAAAAGTCATATTGCTTAATATGTAATTTAAACGCATTGTTTGTTCATGGCCCGCATCGTTTGGAACAACAATGGCCAGTTACTAGTATGTAATCTAACAGTGCATTACCTCTGATAGTTCTGTTCTGATAAAACCAATGGTTTAAACAGGGCTCATGATACATGTACAATGGTGAAGATGTTAGTATTTCACAATCATCGCGTCCGATCAGGTTTTAAACTGTTTGCCACACAAATAAAAATGAGTTTTCAAACTTTTCAAATATTATCCTTTTCTATATTTTATTGCATGGCTTTTGCGTTTCGTTTGCGTTTAAACGGCAAATAAAACGTCTTCTCAACTATACGAGTCATTGGTGTTTTCAATGTCTGCCGAGCGATGGGCCCATCAAATTGCTTGCAAGTATGGTCACACCTAGGGGTAACCTCTGTACATACGGTACTGTATATTTATTAATTGCAGGTTATATTTATCATTGAAATTAACATTGACAAGAAATGTGAATACGAGTGTCAAACACACCGTCTGATATGGATCCAAATATTCTGCAATTGTTAGTTATCGACCAGGGGCCCGCTTCATAAAACTTCGTACGACAAAAACGATCGTAAGTAAAAATATTAAAATACATTTGATTTCTGATTTTTCTATCTAATCCTGCCTTGTAACATCTTTTTGGAATTGTCTTGAAAAAAAGATGTCACAAGACAGGATTAGATGGAGAAATAAATCATAATTGAGACTTTTATAAACTGACTTACGGCAACATTTGTCGTAAGAAGTTTTATGAAACGGGGCCCTGTTCTCAAAGTACTAAGATTTTAAATAACGTTGATATTAAGAATTTTTTCGTTGTAGTTGATTGAAATTAAACATGACCCGTCCGGTCAAGAAAGAAAAGTGAGGACTAAACTGAAAAAGAACCGATCACATAATCTAGAGGATGACAATGGCAGCCTTGCACGGAAGAACGACGAATTGCTCAAAGAAAATATCATGTATAGAACCATCATTTCAGAAGTAAGTTCCCTTTTAACCTTTTGCTCCATACATACGCCCTTTTCGCCTTTTTGTATTTTTCTACTGAAGGAAAAGTTCCACTTTATACAGTCGTGTTTATGTTACATAAGCAATAATTTCTATATCCTAGCAGATGGTAGCTTAAACCAGACTGAAAGTAAAGTATGATACGCATAATGTGAAGTCTACATAAGTTTAAACTTGCTCTAAGCTGTAATCGATTTGGTTTGAATTGAAATATATTCGCGCTTTCTCTGCTATGCTCTTTAATACTTACACATGCAAGCAGTATATAACTATGTCTAAATCAGCGCCTGTTCGAGGCGCCTTATGAGGAGCCAAGCTGTTACGCACTCATATAAAAAAAAGACCGCGTGACAAGAATAGTCCCGTGATCGAATTGGCTAAAGCGTTGCCTTAAGGTTCAGGACATTCTCTGTACAGGTTTGAATCCCGACCGAGCTAAAGTATTTTGTCTGAAAAGTGTTGTAATTACATAAAATCCGTTTCCTTAACTTATAAATATTTAGGTGTTTATGTAGGTACCAAACCAAGAATCCATTTACAAATTTGTTTAAGGCTAAATTTGTTTTTATGTCTCATTAACCCAATTATGCCCACGATCCCATATATGGGGCATCGAGCGGCGTCTGATCAGAGTCTACACTGTTTGCTGATAGGAATTTCAAAATAAAACAAAATGAAAAGGAACATTTTGAAAAGGCATCCCTTTGATAAAAAATGGACTAATCCAATATATAAAACATGGAAGAATCCATTTGGTATAAATGGGTTCATATTTGTTTGGCAGAAACTGAAAGTGTTAATGTCTTTAATGGAACAACTTGGGGAGAAGAATATCAGTGACCAGCTCTATTTCGTCAACCAGACCATACACGTAGATCACAAACGCACCTGGAATATGAATGCAGCAACATCATTCGGTATGTACATAATGCAAATTTACTGCGGAATCAAATACATTGTACCTCTCTATTGCGACCACTATATTGTGTTAATTATTTTGTATTCAACTCTTTCACTCTCAATGACGTCAAAAATCGCATTTGCAAACAGTTTGATCCTGATCAGACGCCGCGTACCGCATATTTCGTTCGCCTTCTTTTAGTGGTGTGTATGTTTTGTTACCCTTAATTTATGATACGACTAATAGGGCAGACCCTGATTAGAGGGCTCATTTTTGCAAAATGATATAAATAGAGGATCTTGTATGAGTGCTCATTATTTATCATTTTTGATAAACGAGTTGACTAAAATAATATGACGCGAGCCTTGGCGAGCGTCATATTCATTTTAGTCAACGAGTTTATTAAGAATGATAAATAATGAGCACGAATATGAGATTCTATTTATCACATAAAACGTTTAAGCACCTTCTAAATTGATTAAAGCCGTAGTTTGGAGACACTCCGCTATATAGATTTTCCGCCAAAACGTTACGTTGTTTACGTGAACACCACCTTAAATGACGTCATTTGGCGTCCCGCTACATGCAGCGTTCGTGGACGAACAAGTTGGGCCGGAGTAAAAAAAACGATATTCCACTAGTGGATTACGATATTTATACAATCGCTTTATGCAACTCCCAGACCGCAAATTATGTGATAAACGCTTTTATAATCCGTCCTATCGAACTGAATATATTTCACAATGCAAAAAAGGTAAAACACCCACGGACAACCTTCCGTTTCGGTCGTGTCTGAATGTTCTACTATAAGAGAGTACTAATTTCATTTGTTGGAAAATTATATGTGACTAATGTTATTGGTTGGAAAACGTATACGGTATTTACATTCTGTAAGTGCTATCCAGTAGCGGTAATGCAGTTAGTAACTCGTAAAAAATATTTTTGTAATAATTATATCTATAGCAAGCAATGTTACTTTGTATTACATGATTATATTTTAACTCTAGACAGCTTTATTACTGTGTTTCCACGGTTGCAGAGAGTTTGAGTTGCGTCCAGATTGTCCTCAAGAAAAAGGTCAAATCTGAACAAGGAAATTATTGAGAACGATCTCAGACTCAACTCAAACGCTTTATAACCTTGGGGCAAGTTCTTACAGACAGACATAAATATGGGTGAAATATGAAAGAATCAAAGACACTGCCAACTTTTCACATAGAGTTTTTTTTTTAATTCGGTAGGTTCATTCGTGTCCGACATAGACATCTCTGAATGCTCGGATATAAGTTGTGGATCTACTTCGTGGGTAATGGGGGCCACACCAGGCCAAAGAGTTCAACTAAAAGTCGCCAAATCAGCAAACTCTATGTTCACTTCCATAGATGATCTCTTCGATGACCCAAGGTAGGCATTGAAAAACATTCAGAAGTGTTCAATCACCTGACCAATGTACAAAGGTCTTTAGAAATAGTAAGGACCCTGTCGCGTTACTGTTACCATTAATACCATTTCTTCAGTCCGAATACCTAGCCATACAGTAACCCCATTGCATGCTTTTAGATTAGAAGACATATGACTTGTAAATACAGGCTGAGTAAAGTAGAATGTGCCTTCATGCGCATTCTGCTTTGCTTTCAGCCTGTTTTGAGCTACCATCTGCTAGGATAAAGAAATTATTTCTTATGAAATGCATTACCATAATTGTATAAAGTGGAACAATGTTTTTCAGCGGAGGATAACATTTAAAGCTTTAAAAAATGTAAATATATAGGTAATAGGTTAAGCAAATGGTATTATTGCAATAAAGGGAATACGTATAGACAAGAGCGAGTCTCTCTATACGACACCAAGTGCTATTGCATATATTCATTACATCTAGTTTGAACAAGCATTCTGAATACATAAAGTGGTTGTGAATGTTTTGAAAACGGATATTTATTTGCAGTGTTAAGATCAGAATTATGCATATGTAATCAACACATTTATAATTGCCTTTTCGATAGACTAACATATTTAAAGGGTTGGCAACGTCCAGCGAGGACCACCAATTTCCTAATGATGTAATACTACTCTGTTTACTGACTTGCATTCTATACACGTACAAAACAGTTGACCTTTTTGGGAACCGAAGACTATTATTGACGCTTCTAAAGACATTGGGCTTCTACAAGAAGGAGACAAATAAAATATTACACCCTTTTAGGAACATTTTGCTGAATTGTCACCATCCTTTTAACTCATTCATAACCCCATAACGTCAAGTAGACTAATTCGGTTTTGGCTGTGTCTAATTCATGTGTTGCTATTTATCATTGTTAGAGTTCTTCAGGAAGATTTACAATGTGTTGCACATGACATACATGTATATACGCTACACAGCTATGTTGTTTCTTAGTGGCGAGTTGACTCGTCACTGGGATTCTTTGTGTTAAGCACCGATTTGCTTTAATCTACAAACATCCTTTCAGAGTGTTTTCTTGGTATTTATGTAGTCTTTGACCTTATTTAAAACCCAAAATTGAGCCCTATTTGATTAGTCTCTAGGGTTCAATATAATGTAAGAGTAAAGTACATTTTTCCATTATTGTATCTTCTATGTATGGATTAAAGAGATGGTTCCAATTAAAAGTAACACTTTACGATTTAAGCAGACATAGAGTCATTACTCCATAACTATGCTTTTTATGCCTTCAATTAATTCCTCCACTGAAAAAAGAGGTCCACTTTATAAAGTCAAGAATATCATTAAAAGATATGGAGGCTAAAAGCAGGCTAACAAATAAAGTAAAATGCGCTTGAAGGCGCATTCTGCTGCAATTTCCACCAGCTATAAGTTATCACCTATAGCTTCAAAACTAATAACAGACTAGAGGGTAACGCGTTAAGACTTTAACTCTGAAATACTGTCATTATATGCAGTCATAGTTGTTATGTTGGGGGTTTCTGTGTACCTGTTAAACTATAATACTAATAACAGTTATGATAATTATGCTGATAACAATACTACGACTTATAATGATGATGATGATTAGTATACTACTTTTACTAATACTATTAGTAATTATAAAAACGATAGTTAATGAGAGAAATCAACTGACAAAGTCAATCTTAAGTGAGGCTCTCAACAAACCAAATTTACAAGACAGTAAAATTTACATAGTTACAGAATACAACAATCCGTATAATAAATGATCGATGGTTTAATGCAACATTGTTTGGACTACAAAACAATATAAAAAGTTTTATAACGGGTTTTCAATGAACCATCAGATACCTTGGTTGTGACAAACAGTGTAGTATCTGATCTAAACTATCACATAATGCTGTGTTACTCGTGATAAACACTTTGATTTCAAAATTCTACAGAAATATTAATGGACATTTTAAAAAGGTAGATATTGAGACACATTACGTTGCTCAGTCTGGTTTCTCTATTGTAAGTACATCTGTTTAAACCGAGGTACGGAATAATAATTAAAATTCACTAGTAATAAAGAAGGTAGTTTTAAATTAACGAACTAGTGCATTGACTGCATTCAAACAACTTGCTAAATAAGTATATTTAAGAACGATATTCTTTCCCGTTTAAACGCAAACGAAACGCAAATGAAACGGAAAAGCAAATTACTTAAACGTAGAAAAGTTCAACTTTTGGACAATTCTGAAAATACATATTAATCAAGGTGGCAAAAAGTTTGCAGCCTGATCAGACGCCGGGTTACCCGGCGTCTGATCTGGCTCCAAACTGGATGCAAAATAAATAATAGTTTTAGCGTAAACGCCTTTATTTGGAAAGAATATAAGAATCCACCATGAGTGTTGATGTAGGATAGGAATTTTCTCCCTCGAGGGTCTGAACATTCATGTATGGACGAGGCTTGCCGAGTCCCTGCTTGAATGTTCTGACTCTCAGGGAGAAAAAACTCCTACGGGGAGAAAAAATCCTACCCTACATCAACAGAACGAATGGTGAATTGTTTTTCTCATTTAAACATGATATAAATAACGAAATAATTGCAGTTTCTATGCACGTTTGTCCGCCCAAACATGACATTTTTTAAAGTAACGTCATAAGAAATGACGTCAATTAGTTACCCATGTCATGCAGCGCTTGTGGTAAAGCTGGACAAACAATAAAATACGTCACTTAATATGGGGGATAAAGTCATTTCCCATGGGGAATTCCCCTATCCCACATGGGCGAAAATAGGAGAATAACGGTTTCACCACTGTAGCTCGGTATTTGGTCAATAACTATTGGGTCATTCCAGCAGCAGTTTGATGTACCAGAGATGTCAAACAGTTCTTGATAAAACCAAAGATGTTCCCGACGCCACTGACGACGACAGTGACGAGTTTGGTGGAGTTTATCTCGGTCCTCCAGAATCACTGGGCAAGACACCAGAGTCTCCAAAATTACAACACGAAATGTAAGTATTACATATTACAGTAGCTATCTTTGTAATTGTAACCATTTGTTTGCAAGAAATCTTAACATTTTCGTATGTGTATTTTCTTTCAAGTTCCAAACAGCTTATATCAAAATGAGACGCTGATTTCCTCGTCGTAACATCGGATCAAGACTGTCTGCTACTTGATTACAGTGGAGAATACGCTAGTATCTCCCGTTAAAACGCAAACGAAACGCAAACGCATTGTACTAAAATGCAGAAAATGACACTTTTTATAATAATTCAGAATGTTGATTTTAACCTGGATGGAAAACAGTTTGGAGCCTGATCAGACGCTGGGTTCTCCGGCGTCTGATCTTGCTCCAAACTGTTTGCATTGTAAATAATAGATTTAGCGTAAACGCATTTGTTGGGAAGAATAACGTTTTCTCCACTGTAATTGCGCGTCGAAGGTTGACCTTTTCCTTCATAGTTTCCATGCAAAGTGTTTAACGTATTCCCTGTAAAAGTGTTGTTTGAGTTTGTCTATCCTGTTCTAATGAACAGACATTTGAAATATTTATATTGTTAAATCCCTGCCTGGTGGCTGAATGTGTATACATGTACATACAAGTTATTTATTATACTGAAGTTTGGAGAAAATATTAGCGCTATATGTTCGAGCGCTATATGTCTCGAACACTGTAAACATAGACTCAAGGATAATGATTGGTTCGTTACAGCACTTGAGTCTCGTTACCGAGAAATCGAACATTGGAAACATTGTAGACATTGACCTTTATATAAATCCTTACTGTATAGGCTTTTAATTTGTAAAATCTATAAAGAGGAATTCTTTCTTCGTATTCAATCAATCTGTTTACGTTATACCATACGGAATAGGTTATTCTGTCCCGTTTAAACGCACAAACTAAACGCAAACGTAAACGTACGGCAAATAAATGAAGCAAATACAAGTTGTTTTGGCAAATCTGACTATTTATTTTAATCTGAGTGACAAATAGGTTGGAACCTATTCAGACTACGGGTAACCCGGCGTTTGATCTTGATCCAAACTGTTTGCAAAATAAAAAATTGATTTAGCTTAAATGCGTTACTTGGGAATAACGTATTCTCAACTTTACTGTAACAAATAATGCCGGTATGTCGATTGTGAACAATCTAAAACGAGTAACTTGGCGTCGTAAACCACTCTTAGTAGCCATTTCAATTTCAAACATACATGGCACATTAAACAAAACCGTCAATTTCTACACTTACATGCGTTTCGATTCACAAAAACGACGAAGAATAACGCCATCCCCGCTGAATTATTTAAGAGTTTGTCAACCATCTAAATGTAAACCACAAGTACTTGTTACGTCCAAGATGCATACGACATGGTTACAGTTCAATTTATCGAATTTTATAAAGCACATCTCAAAGGGAAACTATAATACTATGATTTTAATTGTAAAACGGGACAATTGAAGATTAACCGTCAGTTCCAGACTTCCAAAATAGTATTAGGTCTAAACGTGATAAACAAAAGAGTGAAAATATACCATTTGTTGTCTACGTACATGACCGTTTAAGAGGCAAATAACTTAGAGCCTGATCTGTTTCCAAACTGATTACAATGGAGATCATTGTTGTAGCATAATTTTATTTATCGGGAAAGAATAACGTCTTATTCGCTAAACAATTACATCAAAAAAGGATGTGTGTGCAATGTTTAAAACATGTGTCAACTTAGCTTCATGCTATAATGTCATTCTGGCTCCAAGTAGACACATGCCTAAACCCTCCCCCACACACTTGCCACAGGACGCCACTAATCCATCCTCTGTATAAGTACCAAACGGGTCGTTGATGGTGCCTACTCTATAGGTTGTAGCTACGTGAGGCAAAAATAGGATTTATTTGATTTCCCTCCACCTTGCATTAACCTATTATCCCATAACTTGCTTCTAGTATGGAAGATAGCTGACCACTTAAAGCAGATTGAAAGTAAAGCAGAATGCGCCTTAAGTGGGTAGGTGCACCTTTGGAAAGTAATTATTAAATTCTTCAAACTTTGCATACAGACAGTAAAATTAGTTTCTATGACAAAACTGGTGAAAAAAGTGGGGGTCCGGACCATTCTTTTTCACAATTTGAGATTTGTCAAGGCTACCCCCCTAAAATTGAAGCTTCACAAAAACTCCTACTTTTTTGTACTACGGATTTTAAAACTTTATTTAAACAATCTATTTGTACAAAATGTATCCTAATTTATATTACCATAGTAAGAATAAACCCTGAAAATAAAGTTTTTTTCAATATCCACAATAAAAATGTTTGATTTCACCGGAAAGGAGTAAAGTTTACCCCACCCACTTTGTTATAATGGGAGAAAAAGGCACAGTGAATCTTGCCCTACTTAGTGGTAGCAAACTAAATACCAAATTTTTTATTTGTTGATTTTAGCCTTGCAAACATAAAGTTTTAGTGAAATAGCAAATAAAAACACAGGGTCCCGGATCTTTAAAAAAAGATATAGATCATTTTATTAAAAAAATCCATTTTTTCTCATTTTTTCACTTTTTGGTGTATTTTTACCCAAACATTTTTTTTCTCAAAAAAATATCATTGATTTATTGAATTATCTATAATTTATACTAAAACTGTACTACCGTGAACATTTCATGCTTATATTCTGAGAAATTGAAATGAAATCGGATGTAACAAAATGCAACCTACCTATGAAAACGGTGTACATGTATGCTGTAAACTACGAATAGGACATAAAACTTAAAAAGTCCCGTCCCGAACGAAAATCCAATTTTTTCCCGGGAAAATAGTATTTTATGACTGTATGCATTCAACAAAAATGAGTTCTTAACATTTTTCGGAAATTTCATAATGCTCAAAAAGACAGGCCGAAATCCTTAAGGCGCATTTTGCTTTACTTTCAATCTGCTTTAACCTATCATCTGCTAGCATATAGAGAATATTTCTGTTGATACATATATATGAATGTATGAAGTGGAACTATTTTCTTCAATGTAGGAATAAATCAAGGGCGTGAAAATGCGTATTTGTGGTGAAATGGGTTAAGCAACCAGATGCCTTTAAAATAAATATTGTTGAATTCCGCTAATGTCTGAAGAGGAAATGATTAAACACTACCAAGTAGCCGTCAAGTATTGCACTCGCGTGACTTGACTCTGTTATGTATTGTTATCTCGACAGTTTTCAAACAAAGCAACCAAATAGTATATTGACAAGAGATACAGGAGAAAATGAAATGAAAACAGAAGACATGCCACAGACAAATAGTTCTCAACACTCACTGCTCAGAGGTAAGATTTTTGCAATATACAGTAGAACCCCTTTAAACCGGAACCTCTCAATACCGGAATTCTCTCTAAACCGGACACAAACTTTGGTCCCGTTTCCCTCCCATTGTTACGCCTTTGATTAATTCCTTCATTGAAGAAAATACATTCATCAGAAATAGTTTCTATATTCTAGCAGATGATATCTTAAAGCAGATTGAAAGTAAAGCAGAATGCGCCTTTAGGCGCATTCTGCTTTACTTTCAACCTGCTATAGGTCGTCAGCTACCTGTCATACTAGAAACAAGTTAGATGTTTTTGTTGTCTCCATACATGTCCGGTTTAGAGGGGTTTCACTGTACAGTAGAACCTTGATGAAGTGGATAAGGCGTTATTCCTTCCCAATCAAAGCGTTTGTCTTTAAACAATTATTTCCATTGCGAACAGTTTGAAGCCAGACCAGACACCGGGTAACCTAGTGTTTGATCAGACTCCAAACTGTTTTTCATTTAGAGATTTAAAAACAACAACAATCTAATTGTTCCTTTTATTGCAATGTGTTTATAGTTCGTTTAGATTGACAGAAAATAATAATATCGTTTCAAACACGAATTCGTTTATGTCTAAATTTCTAGAAGTTTCTTAGTCTAATTTCAATAGATTGACATTGCCTTAGGAAACATTCTAATGTAATAAAGGTATAACTTGGCTAAGCCACGTATAAGTTGTACTTAAGTGATTTCTTTCTTTTTGGGGTTCCACTGATTTGTTTCCTACATCTAAACCTTTCCATTCGTACCGTGAAGTTATATTATTAGTATTGATAGTATTTTAAGAAGTGTGATGCTGTAAGCAAATACATAAACATCCTTCTAGACAAGAGTTTGAGGAAACATATTCATCCCTGAATCATTTAATGGACAATCCAAATTGTCAATGAAGTCAAGTCTATTAAGTCATGGTTTTTTAGGGCTTTTAAATATATTGCAAAATGACAAACAGTGCTGACCCTAGTCAGAGAGTTCTTACAACGTTTTCCACTGTAATCACAATACTATTTGAGAACATTTTAGACGTTGTTTCGGTAAGCAGCTTAGCAATATTTAAGGATTGTCTAGGTTAAAGACCCTCTCAAAATACCTAAATTTAAAATTTAAGAAATAAAAGCAAACGAAAAGGTCTTCAAGTAGATAACGTTATGACATTGAAGGGGTCGAACGGGAACGAACAAAAACGTATTTCATATATTAGTATCTCTAAACTGTGTTTACAGTAGGCGTAGTAATACATACTTTCAGTGAATTGTAAATTAGTGTATCATATGCTCAGTGTAGACCATACGGTTTACATTGCACTGTTTATTTTGCACGTTTTTGTGATAAATATATATTTTCTCTTACAGAGAAGAATAGTTTATCATTATTTCATTATTTTTAACAATAAACGTGTTTTGCCAACAATATCATCTCAATTGCAACTAGTTTAGAGCCAGACCAGACGCAGGGTAACCCGGCTGCTGACAAGGCCCCAACTGTTTGTCACCCGAGTTACCTTTTCGTTAATAAGAAGTCACTTTTCCTCCATGTTATTGCATTGTGTTTAAATCAGATCGACTCCAAATGTATATGTATGTATAACTATTTCAGAACCTAAAGACGAAGAAGTGGAAATTAATACACAACACGAAGAGTCATCGCCGCCAGCAGACAAGGACACACTTTCTATTTTAGAAAAGCGGCGGCGATTTCGCTCCGTCAGTTTTGTACAGGAATATCAAAGTCCCATGTTTTCTGAAACCTCGAATAAACAATTACATAAACAACTGTCAGAATCAGACGCAACATCAATAGACAAGTTAAAAGAAGAATCACCCAAACCAAAAACTAGTATGTCGTGTGGTATAATTGAAACAATATAAAGCATGCACAATTGGGGCCCTGTATTAAAACCACTAAATGAAAATAAAACTTTAGTGCTTAATGCAAGTAACCGCTTAAAGCAGTATGAAAGTAAAGCATAATGGTCAAGAATAAGTATTTTGCTTTACGTTCATCTTGCTTTGAGCTATCACTTGTCTTTAATATCATCAATCAATTCTCCTTACATCTCTCTAAATATAGGGTTTAACTGTAGAATACAATCTTCAGAATACGAAACGGATAAACAGGTATAGTGGGACCCCATGTACATTGTACTGCCCTCAGTGTTAGAGCCGTCGTTCATTTGATGTAAATACGATGAAACCCCTCAAAACCGAACATATGTGGGAACAACATCAATTTCCGGTTAAAGGGGTTTCCAGTTCAGAGGCCCCAAGTATGTTTTAGCATGTAAGATAGCTGACCACTTTAAGCAAGTTGAAAGTAAAGCAGAAGGCGCATTAAGGCGCCTTCCGCTTTACTTTCAACATGCTTTAAGCTATCATTTGCTAAAATGTATAAAGTGGAACTATTTCTTCAGTGTAGGAATAAACCAAATACGTAAAAGGCGTAGCTATGGTGTAATGGATGAAGTCACAAAAAATAGGTTTGGAAACGGGACTAAAGTTTTTGTCCGGTTAAGAGAAAATTTGGTATTTAGGGGTTCCTGTTTGGGGGTTCCACTGTATCTGACAAATGTTCGAAAACATTGGTTACTTTAATACTGTGTTGTCAACGTGACAACTAAGCTGTCTACATTGTTTGAATGACAGGATCATACACATACAGTCGAACTTCGATATTTCATACTCGGTTATGTCGAACATATCCGTATTTCAAAGTTAAAACGTGGCTAAGCCACGTTTTAACTTTGAAATTAGGATATGTTCGACTGAACCGAGCATGAAATAATGCAGTTAATGTGTCGAACTATCGGATAATTCGAGTTAAGCGAGTTCGAGATATCGAAGTTCGACTGTACTACAGTGAAGAAGACGTTCGAAACGCAAACGATTTGCATTCAAAGGTAGAAAATTACTTTTGTGGCATTTCTCACGTACTATTCTAATTTATCACGTACTATTGTCATCTAGGTGGCAAACAGTTTTGAGCCTGATCAGACGCCGGGTTAGGTACCCGTCGTTTGATCTGGTTCCAAACTGTTTGCAAGGGAAACAATTATGTTACACGTAGCATAAATACTTTTATTGGCGAAGAATAACGTCTTCTCCGCTGTAGTTCCTTATTAATTTTGAACTTGTTCCTTCATAGGGTTTTCAATGGAGAAGGGCCAGCTCTTTCCAAATAAACGCGTAGATGGTTTACACAATTATTTCATTGCAAACAATTAAGTTCTTGTTCGGAAATAATGTATAGTTTAAAAAATAAGTTAACAACAATGTCCAATACTTAGTTATATGAGAGTAAAGTAAAGAATTCACCTGAGAGCTAACCACTTTACTCCCAACATGCTTTAAAAGTTATCTGCCAATGAATCAATACACCTAGAAGTTCTGAACTTATATAATGTATTCATTTATATGTACTTTTGTTTCGTCTCAAATTCTATAGACCAAAAACCCTGAATCCAAGTGTGTTTTGAGTAGTGGTGCATCGGAGAAAACGTCATTCTCGCCCGTTTAAACAAAATGAGTCCATTTGTGCCCACGATCCCATATATGGGACATAGGCAAACAGTGTAGACTCTGATCAGACGCCGCATTATGCGGCGTCTGATCAGAGTCTACACTGTTTGCTGATAGGAATTTCAATATAAAAAAAAATTGAAAATGACAATTTTGACCAGGCATCCCTTTGATAAAAATCAAACTAATCCAATATATAAACATGGAAGAATCCACTGGGCGTAAATGTAATTCGTTGAGGGTACATACAAATGATACATTTGTAAACACATTGTCGATTTATTTCAATCTGAAATGCACTCTAAAATACAAACATTTTAAAGCCTGGTCAAACGCCAGACCTTACGGCCTTTGATCTGATACCGAACTGTTTGCAATGGAATTGCTGTTTTCATCATAAACACATTGTTTTCTCCACTGTAAAATCTGCAATTACTGCACGTACAGTGGAGAAAATGTAATTCTTTCCCGTTTAAACGCAAACGAAACGGAAACGCAAAACACTTAAATGTAGAAAAGACAAGCTTTTGGACAATTCTGACAATTCATGTTTATTTTAGTAGCAAACAGTTTGGAGCCTTATCAGACGCCGGGTTACCCGGCTTCTGATCTGGCTCCAAACTGTTTCCAATGGAAATAATAGTTTTAGCATAAACGCGTTTATTGGGCAAGAATAGCGTTTTCTCCTCTGTAACCGTATCTGATAATTTTCCTCTCATTATACGGAAAGCCTAAACATATCAGATTTAGTAGAAACCTAGTCATGTCAAACGAACAACCAATGAGAAGATTATAAATGAGAATAAAAAATAAGCAATAAGACTTTTGTATTGTTCATCAACATCCCCTCTACTACTGCCTAACCCTTATCCTGCTACGTAGCTAAGGGCTTATCAGTTCAGCTACTGCGGCTAAACTTCACCATCTGTGATCTGTTTACATGATAACGGCACTGGCCCTACTTTGACCGCTATATCTCAATGGCCATTAGTATTAGCTAATTAGTATCTGTGAGAAAGTTGTAGATAAATAAAGCAGCTACACATTGGTGTAAAAATCAGCATCTTGTTTAAATGTTGAATGGTAAAAACGGCTGTTTACGTACATGTTTAATGGCAAACAAATACAATTTCTAAGTTTATTCATTATTACTTGATTAATTACCTACTAATAAGTAGTAATAATATGATGAAAATGTTTATAAAGATTTGAACATAAGATATAACTATCAAAAAGGTCTGGCTGAATGCCTTTTAAATGTTTTCAACATGTATAAAAATCCATGTAATTGATCCTAAACATCCTCAACATTAATTCTGTGTATCCCCGTTTTGATATTTTTATATGTCAAGATTCTGTGGGAACCAGACTTTGTGTCATTTGAATACAGGAACTAACTGTTATTTTAAGATTAACCTAGGTGATAATTACTTGGGAACTATTTATGAATGAATACACGATCTCTCATTTATAATTAGCTGCAGTAATTCTGTACACCATGTTGGAGTATTAATATACTCCTGGAAACGGACAGTGTCCGCGATCAGCAGTAAGGAGTAAACTTGGCTAGCGCGGACTGTGTCCGTAATAAGCAGGATTCAACCCTAGCGACGAGTATATTCGTCATTTAAAAACAGTGTACCTGTGAGGATTACACTTGTATATTGCAAACAGTGTAGACCCTGATCAGGGGCTCATTAAGGAGCCCTCTGATCAGGGTCTACACTGTTTGTCATTTTCAAATAAATTGTTAAAATCAGCCCTTAATTGTCAAAAATGGACTGGAATTATTTTAAAATTGAAATTGTCCATTCAAAGTTTAAGGGGTGAATGAGTTAAAGCTTGATTCAATCTTCCTTGACTTAACCCCATTAACTTTGAAAAAATATATTTTGCATCTATTTCTCAAATAATTTTTTTTAGATATTTTTACTTAAGAAATAATGAAATGAGCGTCTGATCAGAATACAAACTGTTTGCAAATAGCTATAACACAAGGGGTAAGGCAGTGAACGGGTTATGTCTAAACAATGCGACTATTACATACATGTATTTCTACGCTTATTGTTTAATAGTTGCAACCACTCAAGGGCAGACGTACTGATGTGCTAAAAGTTTATTTTAGTGCACATTATAGTATATGCTACATTATTAACTCTTTGAATGCTAGGCAATATTTTCCTCTGTAACAGTTCTAAAAGCAAAACCTTTGGGGACATATTAACAACGGGATCAGGGTGTCATACAAATTATATCCTGATGGGACGCCACGTAACGCGGTGTCTCCTCGGGATCCAAAATAAATTTTGCAAACGTAATCAAGGTTTCGCCCGGTTGCGTGCTACATGTAGGCGCTATCATGTACAGTGGAGAAAACGTTTCTTTCCCAATGAACGCGTTTACGCTAAAACTATTATTTCCATTGCAAACAGTTTGGAGCCAGATCAGACGCCGGGTAACCCGGCGTCTCATCAGGCTTCAAACTGTTTGCCACTCAGGTTAAAAGAAATAGTCAGAATAGTCAACAAGTTTTTCTACGTTCGTTTGCGATGCGTTTGCGTTTCGTTTGCGTTTAAACGGGAAAGAATAACGTTTTCTCCACTGTATGCAATGCATTGTCTGTGTTCCATTAAGATGTGTGCGCAAAAACAGAAAATATCCATTAGGTATATACACTTCACCCTACTACGACCGCTAAAAGAATCCGAGATACTATATGATGAAGATAAGAAGCTACAATATAAAATTAAAGAAAAGAATCGCATGGTTAGGCCCCTGCTTCATTGTCATAATGTTTTGAATTATTGTCCGTCTTTGATACCATCACCGATTCTCCATTTCAGGGGCCATAATGACAAGTGTGTACTGTACTAGGTTTCCTAGACATCTTTAAGATACATTTACGAAAGAAAAGACCATGTCGCAATGCCCTAAGATTAATATTATAATGTTTTGCATAACATTCGGCACGCTGCGTGTCTGTGACAACAGTTGCAAATAGTTTTGATCCTGATGAGATGCCGAAATATTCGGCGTCTCATCTAGATCCAAACTGTTTGATACTCTGATTACAAATTCAGAAAAAAATGCAAAAACATAATTTTGAGAAGTGTCGCAGACGACAGTTTTTGCAGATGACAATAACTCCAGTACAGAGGGATACAGTGGAGAAAACGTTATTCTTTCTCAATAAACGCGTTTACGCTAAATCTATTATTTCTATTACAAACAGTTTAGAGCCAGATCAGACGCCGGGAAGCCCGGCGTCTGATCAGGCACCAAACTGTTTGTCGTCCAGGTTAAAAATCAACATTAAGAATTTTAGTGCTTTGCGTTTTGCGTTTCTTTTGCGTTTAAACAGGAAAGAATAACAGATTCTTTTCTGTACCTGTATAGACATGTAAATATCCCTCTTTTCTATGACATTGTGTCCCTATACGATACATACATTTGTTTCTCATATAGTAATAGTACCCATTCCATTTTACCGTTTTACTGCTTAAAGCAATTGTCGTCTGCGTTTAGTATTCAAATTCAGTTTTCAGAAATTTTGACCAAACAAATA
This sequence comes from Gari tellinella, assembly GCA_922989275.2. Taxonomy (NCBI): domain Eukaryota; kingdom Metazoa; phylum Mollusca; class Bivalvia; order Cardiida; family Psammobiidae; genus Gari; species Gari tellinella. The sequence goes on from OV277867.1 coordinate 60,320,293, forward strand.
TTGAGATACGTGTCAAACAGTTTGGATCCTGATCGTTTGCTTCGTTGATCATCAATCCTCATGAAAATTGGAAGTACATTCTCGATGGACCTGACCTCAGTGTCAGCTTTGAAAACAGAGTACATAAGGACAAATTCGTCTGTAATTTTTGGCTCGGAGAGCCTATTTCGAATCCTATTGTATGAAATTGGTGCGAGTCTAGCTCCCCCTACAAACAAATCCTGTCATACGGGGTTTACATATGCTATAACGGAGCTTCAGTTGCTGGGTACGTCACTATGAGATAAACCGTATAGAAGCACTGATTTAAACTCAGGATCCTGAGTCTGTACCTGGGTGATTTAAACATCGTATTTACTCCCTTGTAGTAAACATTCACTTAGTAGTCATAGCAGACGATGAATTATAAGACATGCACAGTACAAAATTCTTTAGGGTCTTTAAGCGCTGCAGGTTTCTGCTTAATGCATGGTAATGGTAATGCAGAAACTCCATAATTAGCTTTCTGCATTACTTTGTTCTACATTAAACTGAAAGTCCGAGCCTGCCTTACTACAGTACTTTGATTATTCAAAATGACACAAATTATTATATATTTTATATATCAGAAAACCTTTTGCGTTATGAATTATGTCGTCTCATACATATCAGTACACCTACTTTAAGTCAAAGTTGTAGTTGGTGGTATCAACATACAGTCGAACTTCGATATCTCGAACTCGCTTACTTCGAACTATCCGATATTTCAATACATGCATTACGATACTTCATACTCGGTTAACATCAAACATACCCCGTGTTTCAAAGTCAAAACGTGGCTAAGCCACGTTTTCACTTTGAAATACGGGTATGTTCAACATAAACGAGTTCGAAATATCGAAGTTCGACTGTAGAATATAAATTGACACTTTAGCTAGGATTGATGGTAGTTTTGGGCTTAACCGCAATGCGACACAAAATAGGTCATATGGCGCCGATGAATGATAAAGAATGGTGAAATTTCAGGAAGATGATTTCGGCTAATCTTATTCGTTGCAAAGCAGCACATGGGATCAAAACCATCTACCTGCCTTCATTTTAGTTCTTGGCAGAGGGAATTATCAAAGTCTAATAAACAGAATATATATTCCCTTTGGCAAAAGAGCCCTAGAACTGCGGCAGAGTATGAATATATCTAGGGTTTAGGCAGGTAGCAGCATAATGCAAAACAAAAGTGAAACTGAAAATTCTTAGACATGACAAAAACGATACGATGTAACGAAACTCTTTCTTGAAACTTGAAAGTTTATAATTTGGTTAAACGCCTATTTTTTGTAAAAATTCATCCCAATCAAATCAGTTAAAAGATAATAATAAAAATACTAAAATTAAAGAGAAAAAGATGATAATAATTATAAGAAAAGATGTAAAAAAGTGATATAGCGCCAATGCAGGATGAGGAACGATGAGATGAAAATGTGATGATTTTAGGCTGATTATTTCATGTGGATGATTACAGGAAGATGATTTTGGCCAATCCAATTTGCTGCAAAACAGCACACGGGACCAAATACGCCGATAATGAATATATGGCCTGAGTTTAACGACGCAGAGCAGGCCATATAACGCCGATGAATGTTGAGGGACAATGAGACGAAATGATGATGATTCAGGAAGATGACTTCAGGAAGATGATTTTAGGATGATGAGTTCAGGAAGGTGGTTTTTTTGAGTGATGAAAACAGCGTCCGGGATCAAAACCACCGCGGAGAAATATATGTTATATGTTCTGCGGCACTGCGACACAGGACAGGTCATATCCTTAGCAAGCCTGACCGATTTTGTACACATAACACAGACACTACCGGACTAGTTTGGAGCTCATTTTCTGAATAACCACTACACTCTGACATCTCAAAACTACTCTGATGTGTCAACACGAAACCGAAAGTGACAATCTATTTTTAGAAGCGCTATATTTAAATCGCGTTCACGCAATACCCAAACAACTTAAAAAAAAAAAAAAAAAAAAAAAGGATCTTGAGCTCAGTTTGAGCTCAGTTTGAGCTTTGTGAGCTTTGTGTTGACATGTCAGTGTTACTGAATTCCAGCATGAGTGCTTTTATAACGGGTTTTGACAAAAAGATTGCGTACATTTTAAACCGAAAGTAGAAAGATGGACCGTTTCGGCCCCTCTGGCATTCGCATTTTTCCAATCTTGCAAATTTGTGTCTGGATCCATTTTCGATGCTGCCTGAAAAGGTCACATTTTGCAGGAGACCATTGACATTCTAGTAAAAGGAAGAGCCGAACCTGGCCTTTCAGAAAAGTCTTCCAACGTGATGTGCGAATCATAACTTTTCATTCTACGGAAGCCAAAATGTGCCATAAACGTCAAAACGTTTTAATACGTTATGGGCGTGGAAAGGATATACCGCCGAACAAATTTAAGGGACAATAAGATGAAATGATGATGATTTCAGAATGATGATTTCCTTCAAACAAACATAATTACCCCTATAACCATTTCAGAATAGGAGGAAACGCTTTTATTATTGATGCTTATTACATACAATCCAGAAAGCATAAAAACTATATACATGTACATAAAAAAGGATATGATACACTTAAATTAATGAAACTTCATATGCATACAGTAGAAACACACAGATGGTCACTAAGTTTCTTTTAGATACTACTAATAAGTAAAAGTTACTAAAGTTATATTTTCTTAAGCAATTCTACATTGTGTGCATGTCCCAAAACTCCTATTACAGGAGGTTTTTCTTTTATTGAAAGGCACAATGTATAGTTCACGATATTTGTCTTCTGATCTCAGATCGCGTGATGGTGTAGGCTTAGATAAAAGTTCTGTCAGGTACAAAGTTGCACGATTATGTGAATAATGATACATGTAGGTCAATATCTTGAACGTGATCTATGCCTTGACAGGTATCCAATGTAAATGTTGAAGAGATTTCCTAGAACTTTCTGACCATTTCTTGTTCAAAACAAGCTAAATATGCTGAAGTTAATCTAAATCACATTGCCAGATCCCGTATAAAATAACGTCACAATGACCTAAATGAGAGATCACAAGTGAAAGGACAAGTGTTTCAGTAGCTTCCTTCGGCAACTCGTTCCTAATGCTGCGTTTACACTCAGCCACGATTGCTGCGATGTCCTCGATTGACAGAACCGTGGTGAAAGTAGGGGGTCGTGGGATCGAATATTGGTGATCGTGAGAGAGCTTGTAGGAATCGTGGAGAGCGCAAGGATCGTGGCCAAATGTTTGACGGTCAACACTTTTGCTACGATGGTCCCGATTGGTTTTATATCTTGAGAGAGCATGAGAGAACGTGGGAATCTTAGTAGGGCATAGTACAGCTCAACAGAACTTAACCCTTTCCCCCATAGAAGCGACTTTTAGCGTATTTAATTTATTCATCCGCTGAAGAAAATAGTTCCAGTTTATAACCTCATGAACAATTACCATTACAAATATTTTATATAGCCTAGCAGATTTTAGCTTAAAACAGGCTGAAAGTAAAGCAGAATGTGCCTTAAGGCACATTCTGCTTTACTTTCAACCTGCTTTAAGTGGTCACCTGTCTTCAAAACTAGAAACAGGCTATAAGGTAAAGGGTTAACAGAACGCATCAAATCGTGAAGCCCAAACGTAGGGGATCTTTGTTAACATTGAAAGGCGATTCATTAAGTTTGTATTATTAAGGTAATATAGTGCTCCCTTCCTACAACGACCCTCCCAATAGCGACTCCCTCTTTACAACGGCATTTACCGCAGTTTGCTATAAACAAGACAATTACCGTTTTTCAAGCCCTTTCACTGAAGCAATTGTCTCTGCTTAAAATAAACTGTCGTCTGCTTCCTCAAAGTTACATATAAGTGGACATTTTGATAGAGTAAATAATGACGAGTGACATACATCTTTAATCTTGATCAGACGCCACGTAACACGGCGTCTGATAGGGATCCAAGCTGTTTGCAAATGTAAACAAAATCTTAATTGTCCCTCCCTGTAACGACTCCCTCCGAACAAACACACACACTGTGTCTCCGATAGGGTGTCGTTTTAGAGAGGGGGCACTGTATTGTTAAATACATTTTCTGATCTTGTTTCGGTGATTACAAATAGTCGGATAAAACATGTGCAAAGCGAGCTGATAATATCTCTGCAAATAATCAATGGAACTCCCATGCAAGGCCCGTCTCTGATATCTGATGGTTTGGTTTGAATAAAAAGCCATTGAGAATGAGTACGTCAGTGTCTCTCTAGACAAAATGAGGTGGCTTTGTCATATTTTGCACACGTGACACATGATTTTACAGGTTTTACACCTGTTGAGAACAAAGGATGTTCATACAAAGGCACATTGTAATTTCTGAATGTTAAGTTCATATTTTCTCAATTCATGCCTTTTGTTTATACGTAACCATTACCTAACCCGGAAAGTCCTAGATATATATCATCTGTTCGGCCTTCTACCTCCGCTCTCTTCTACCTATTCCTGTTCTGGAATTTATTTCTGTTTCCGACCCTCCTTTCTTGGAACTACTTTATGTGTACATGTAAAGACAACAACTGCCAGTTCAGCATTTTCTTCCTTCTTGGATTCATACCGGTTGCTCGTTCCTCTTTGGAGTCTCATGAGAGAATGAGAGGTTGTTAATGGTGTTCCCGATAAGGTGAATATTCCCACCAAGCATTTTCAGATGCGTCAGTACAATGTCAACATAGTTTGACACAAGCATCCAGATAATGAATGAATGGTCCATGCCTCCTTTTAATACCCCAGTCGTGCTCAAAACGCATTACTCTTGGTGAAATCGTTGCCATAAAAATCGCAGGAGAGCTTAAGAGAACGTTTTATCGTGATAGATCTTAACAGAACGTGATAAAACGTAATAGTGTATGGGAGCTTGTGAGAACGTGGTAAAATCGTGGCAGGTCTTCATAAGAATCTTGTTTGGTCCGTAACAAACCGCTACATGAGGTAACAATACGTGCAGAGAGCGTAAAAAAGCGTGACATAGCGTAGAAAAAGAAAAGAAATCGTGAACCTCTACGCTTTTTCCAAATCGTGGCCATCGTAGCTATCGTGGCTGAGTGTAAACGCAGCATAATATATTTCATTCTGGAGTAGTTCAACATTGCAACGCGGCGCTTTCTTTTTACATGTTCTTTGAATGTTAAATTTTCATCCAGAAAAGCACCAACAGCTCTCTGACTATAACGTCACCTGCAATATCGACACAACTCGTGGTACATTTTTTTAACTGTTGTCATAACAATTGTTTATGATGTATTCATTTTAAGCTTATTTTCATTCATCTAATTATTGATTGTTTTGGTACATTGTTCATGTTGTTGAATAGCTTGTATTTTACAATCGGGGGATGGCTTAACTCTTTGAACCCTAGTCCCGCATATAGGCGTGCTTTTCAAACAGTGTACATGTGAATAGTACACATGTCCTATGCAAACAGTGAAGACCCAGATCAGAGGGCTCCGAAAGGAGCCCTCTGATCAGGGTCTTCACTGTTTGTCATAATGCCAAACATTGACAAAAACAACCCTTAAAAGTCAGAAATAGACTAGACTAAGATGGAAACTGGAATTGTCCATTTAAAGTTTCAGGGAGGAAAGAGTTAAAACGTTTACCCGCAATATGGTTATCGGAAAAACCCGTACACTGAACTGAAATTGATGGAGGGATAACATCAGAATAGTTCCTGCGTATGTGAGATATAGCCAAGGACCCAGACAACTGCCCTGATGAACACTGCACTCCAAAGTACGAGGTAGTGATTGTGAAGAGTTAATATTTACGTAGCCGCTTCTTGTTTGTAAGTAGGAGTCCAACAATTGCAGACCTGTATCATATACATGTGCTCCATACTGATTCTTCAACACATTAAGAAGAATATCAGGATTAACAGAAAGTGTCGAATGCAGCTCTAAGATCAATTGCAATGAATGCAGTTACATCTTGCTTTTCCATACCATCAAGTAGGTCATGAACAAGTCTCAAAATTCAGATTAAGTCTGGAGAGAGCAGCTTTGTCTATTAGTTTCGACAAAAAAGATAAATTGAACTGTGTTCATTCTTTGTTACCTATGTGTTATAGTAACCTGGAAAATTAGCTTTGTGTTACAGTAACGTCGAAAATAAGCGACGTTCCACGAAATGTTGCTATACCGGTATTTTGGAAAACATGGAGGTAATTACATTCGGAATCTTTCTCAAATTTCAAGCAATTTACCGTCCCTAAACCAACCACAATAGCGGGTTTTATTGACTGGGGACATCACATAAAAAGCAATTACACAGCATGCGTCTATAGATTATTTGATCATCTCATCTATCGTCAATAATGACAGAATTCCTCACAATTATACAAATACGTCTCGATGGTTTATTACTGTTACAATGTAATTAAATAAGAGAGAGAAAACTGGTGTATTTCTAGATATCATTTATTATTACAATACTGTCCAACTATTTACACTTAACCCTTTAACCAATAGCCTGTTTCTAGTAGTTAAGATATGTGACATATTAAAGCAGGCTGAAAGTAAAGCAGAATGTGCCCTAGGGCACATTCTGCTTTACTTTCAGCCTACTTTAAGTTACTATCTGCTAGTGTATAGAAACTATTACTTATAGTACTTATTCATGACAGTAGAAAAATGGAACTATTTCTTTGGCGGATGAATAAAATGAATGCGCTAAAAGTCGCTTCTATAAGGGAAAGGGTTATATCATGCCATACGTTTTCGGTACAGGTATTTACCATTGGTGCTTAGCAAACTGTGAGTATATATTTTATGTCCATAAAATGGGCAAACGCTATCTCGGTTAAGTCACCAAAGCGCATTGACAAAACAATAGCATGTCCGAACAAATGTCGTTTCTTTAAAACAAATTAAAGACTTATTTTAATGTTATCGAGAAACAGTTTGAAGCCTGAAAATACGAAAATCTTTGCTGTTTACAATGGACTAAACTTCCAAAGCATAAACACGTATGTTTAAAGAGGGCATGCGGTTTTTCTACCTGTAAGTCCACCACGTATCCATTATCATGCTAAGCGCGACTAACCTAATGTTGCAAACAGTTTGGATCCTTAGCAGATACCGCGTAACGCGTTGTTTGATGTGGATGAAAACTGTTAGTCACTGTATTCAGTTTTTCTCTGGTTTCAAAAGCATTAAAAATATTGTTTTCTTTTTGCAGACAGTATATTTGAAATAGACGACAATTAACTATTGTATAGGTGAAATAACATCCCTGATAGGCTGCTGACTGAACCCGTTCAACTCCTGGTAAAACATCTAGTCATAGATTTCAACTGAATACCGATTTCCTATGCGCTTGTATTACATCTTATCTCGTCTAGACTAAAATGTTAGCTTTGCAATAAAAAAAGACTTCAAACTTACAGTGCACTACATGTATGCTTTAAATATATAAACATTGACATATGATATTTACAGTCTCAGAGATACTAGGTGATAGTTGTGGGTGTCTCGCTAATGTATGCTAAATCCATATTGAACAGTAAAGAAGGCGTTATTATTTACAAAGATACCTGTTTATACATTGTATTTACATTGCAATAAGTTTGGAACCAGATCAGAGGCAGGGTAACTCAAGTTCTGAATATTTCCATGTTATCTGAATATCTACATGTAGCTGTTTGCCGCTCATATAGATCTAGGCAGAAATAAATAAATAGAAGAAATCAATAAAGCAAATTATTTCATTCTTTGCATTTTATTCCTATGTATATTCGTTTCCTTTGACACTTTCACTGTCAACTACGCCAAAAGACGTCTTTGCAAACAAAAACAGTATGAGTCCCCTGCGTCTGATCCATATTTAAAACTGTTTGCCACTCATTTCGAAATTTCGTCAGTCATACTGCATAAATCTTACTGTGAAACGATATTGCAGAAAATATTGAAGCAGATGAAAATATGGCAGTGGCATGACAAAAACCTCACTATAAATTTGACCATAATAGGTACATGTGTATAAGTTTGAACGATTAACATCTTCTTCGCTGTACTAAATCCTATACATTTTCATTAAGCAAACACGACAACCAAACATTCTCAGTTCAGTTCTCAGTTCAGTTCTTTATTTGCTATAAGGCCTCCGGTCCATACACAAAAACATTCAGTACATACTATACACAAAGTATAATATAGTGTAATACAGTGCGGAGAGTAAAGGAACGAAGTTGTTCCTTAGGCAAAACACAGACATTCTGCTTACATGTATTTACTATCATTCTGTACTTGCAAACAGTGTAGATCCAAACGAACGATCCATTCAAAAGTCACTGGCTCTTCATTCACACTGTTTGTCAGATGTAGGAGTTCTCAATAATATAAAGTCACATTTACCTGACTATAAACATGTTTAGAAAGGAAGAAATACATACTTCTACAATAGTTTTGGTACATTCAAACAGTGTGGATCAAGATCACAGTGCTACTACATGAGCTCTCTCATCCTCATTCACCTATTGTGCCCTATCAGAGTGAAAGTCACGCTAAACAAATGCCAGTTTAGTTTGTTTAACATTACAGATATGAAATGGACTTTAACACTTCGACTGTAAACAGTGGAGATCCAGAGTATGATGCACATTGATGGACCCTCTCGTCCAAATCAAACATGTTAAATCAAGCTTTTGAACACTTTACTTGTTTAACTGAAACAGTGTAGACTCAGAACCTATAACTATGTTAAAGCACAATCACAGGATCCAGGTTTTCACTGTTCAGATATTAGTTATCATAACTTTTTATATGTTCAACAGCATAAAACATGTACATAGCAGTGTTGCGTATAACCGTCTTATTTGGACATGACATCAGTTTTGCAAACTTGTCCACTGTTGGATTTTGTGTGAAATATTCTGGTTTATTACACCTCGCTTTGAGTTCCAATGTTAAATTCCCATAGACCTACAGTTAACATTTTGCATGTCTGTTACATCTATACTGTCACTCTTTATGATATTCTTTTTGTGACGTCATTCTAAAGGACATTACTTTTTTACTACGTCCGAAAACGTACTGTCAGCCTTGACATGCCAATCGCTATTGGATACATTGGAACGTTTTAAAGAGTGGTAACTTCTAATCAACTTTTGGCATTTTCTGTACAAGTTGCTTCCTTTTGTCCATTCCTTAACGATTTGCCATAATTTCGGAAGAGGATATTTGCCACCTAGACAATGTAAAGACGCTGATTCTTCAATTTACTTATCATAACGTTCTTCTTTGTTTACTTGTAATATAATTATAAACAATGTGACGTCGTAAGACGGCGACGTCATTTCCCGCGTTATGTACATGTCCGCGCTAAATTGGTGTTCACAACACATTTTATAAAAGACGAATAAAACGATTCCAAAACCAGGGTTGATAAGCTCGGTGTAATAAAATAAATATTAGATGTCAGTTTGCGTGACTTTCAAATTGTCAACCCTCGAAAACAAGAATGTCACCCTCGGCTACGCCTCGGGGTGACATGCTGTTTCTCGGGTTGACAATTTGAATGTCACGCAAACTGCCATCTAATATTTATATAATATACATTAAGCACAAATGATTGTACAGTGGACAAATCAACACGAAATGATATTCATCCTCGATCAACCCTTCACAGTAGTGACAATGTCTAAACTCTCTTGGAATACCATAATGTCTTCCCTTTTCAATCATCAAGCAGTGTGACGAACTTCGCAGATTCACTATACTCTTTCTAAACTTTGCTACATCAATAGCTGATATATACTGTTCAACCTCATACGTATGTTTAAAGTTGACATAATTACATAGTTTACTACTTTCAAGACATTTAGATCTCCAATTGTGTACATGCTGGTCTTTAAGTCTCTGCAGATACTCAGCAACAAATAATTCTTGATTTTGCACATTCTGTGCCTCCCAAACATAATCGAAGCCATTTATATACAGGTTTAATCGTAGTTCTGTAACCCAATTGCTGTATCCAAGTCTATCGTAGTGCATTAACATTTCGTAGCACAGTCTGACATATCTATCATTTGGCATTGATAGTATCCTCAACCAATATTTGATGCACCTTCTTGAAGCATATATAAATAAATACATTGGGTATCGCCCCAAATCACCAAGTATTGCATCATTACATGCATTTATATTTGAGCCGTTCTCCAGGAAAACCTGCTATAATGACATCGGTTATGACGTTGGGAATTCCCGATTAAACATGACGTCAGAATTTTACATCATGATATTGAAATTTACACATGACATATGTGTTTAAAAACAAAGTAAATTTTAACCTTTCGTGATCAAGGAGTTCCAGATTCTCTGTTAGCGGTGGATAAAGATATCGAGGTACGTATCTTCAATTATTTATAGCAATATAACTATGTTTTCTCTCATCTTTTCGCTGGATTAGATCTAGTTTAGATCTCTATCATGAGGTCTTTCGTGACCGCGCCATTTTAGCTAACGACATTTCAATGTTTTGATTCGTAAATAATAACGCAGTAGGCATACATGTAGAATCTACATAGTTACCCTAGCATACATTGCTTATTGTTTGTGTTTTCTCAGATTAATAAGGATTTCCATCAAGCTGTCAAAGTTCATGACATTTTTAACAAAAATGCTGTAGGCCTAAATGCATGTTTACGTAGATTCAACCTACCCGGTTGTTTCGACCTGTCGTGCTTATTGGGGTAGATCTGTTGTGCTTTTGAACGAAAAAAAAAGCCCCTAAAACAATAGGTGTGTTGAGATTTATTAAGGTTATGTTATAAACTAGGTGTTCTTATAACGAAACACCCGCACCGACCCGGGATTGAATCCGAGTCACAAGGTTCGCAGTCATGCATTCTACCACGTCGCCATAAAAACGCGCTTACACAGCAGCCACATCTGGACTCGAACCCGGGACCCCTTCCTTACAGGACAAGTGCTCTCCGGACTGAGACACCACAAATCTCTCATCATTTAATCATAAAAACTCAACCCTGGCTGCTACATAATGGGAGATTCTACATGTAAAGTAGTCCAGTGGTCAACACGTTGGACTACGGTGCCAGGGGTCGTGAGTTCGATCCCCCGCCGGGCCAGCGGTCTGACTCGGGGATTTTTTCCGAATCCCCAATGATGTATACTGGAATTTTCTTGAGCAAGACATGTACCGCGAGTTGTTCCTCTCCACCCTGGGGTTAAAATGGGGACCTGTGAAGGGTCTGAGCCGGTACTGCGGCTGCAATATGCGCCATATGTTAGCAGTGCTCAATAGTGTAGGCAAGATGGCTCAATGATCAGGGGGTAAATGTACAGTCGGCTGAGCGGTCATTCGGACTGAAAGTAGACTTTAACTTGTACTTTACACTTTTTTTTTCAAAGTGTGATAGCCCAGTACATCGACATAGGATGATAGGAGTCGAAACTAGGCAGAGAAAAACCCTCGCAAAGTTTTAAATCTATAAGCTGTTTTTTTTAAAATTTATAAATGCTTTGCGTTTAGACCTAGATCTAGATTTTGTCCACATTACATGGTATAGATCTATAATGATTAAGCTTTTCAGATTATTGTATCCTCCTAAGAAATAAATTTTATCTGACAGTGGGGAAGACGTTAGTTCTATTCTTTCCCGTTTTTTAAACGCAAAGCACAAAACGTAGAAAATTCGATCTACTTTTTATTTTTCCTGCTGTAGGCAGAGGTGGCACTTAGGGATCACTTTTCCGGCGTCTGTCTGTCTGCCCGTCCACCCGTCCGTCCGTCTGTCTGTCCGTCACATTTTTTGTGTCACGCTTCATAACTCCTGTTCTGAGTGTTCTACTGAAGCTTTGAAGATGAAACAGCATTTATGGAAAGAGCTTGACAAGTGGAAGAATATTGCACAATACCTTGAAGGGTTATAACTCTTGTATCAATATTGTGAGAGTTATTCCTCTTATCAACATTTTCTTTTCATGCTCTCTGCTGTTTTACTGAAGATTTTGAAATGAAATTTCTTTTCTGGAAAGAGAATGTTATACTGATGCTTGCTGACAGGTGACACACGTGTTCCGAGGAACCCATCTATTTTCTTTTTACATTTCTATCTACATGTAGATCTATCTATTTTAATCTGAGGGGCAAAAAGTGTGAAGCCTGGTCAGACGCGGGGTTACCGGGCGTCTGATCTGGGACCAAACGGCTTGCAAGTGAAATAATAGCGTTCATCGCAAAAATAGCGTCTTCCCCTCTGTATGAATAAAGTATATTTAGTATTATTTGTCATATTCATTAATTTTCTTTTTAGGATTTAGAGAGTCTGCTGTTTGATAGAACATCCACGGCCACACCATTTGGATATCAAGAAGAAACTGACCTTGGCGCTTTTAGGCGTTTGTCTAGACCCAGACTGATGATCGAGAGCTGGATGTCAAACATCAGGTCAGGACCTATTTAGAGTGTATTCCAGATTGAAATGTATTGATTGAGAGACCATAAAACTTTGTTCAAAGCTCCCTTATATAAGACATAAAAAAGTTTTTGTGACTAACTTAAAGTAAGCTCAGCTAAAAGTAGTTGAGGTTTCAACGCATGAGAGGTGCATGTAGCACCATAGATATTAAACTGTCGACTTTGCATTAGATCTACTGAGGTTTTAAGTTTCTAATAGATCTACTTGAAATCGACAAACGTTGCTTGGGGTCCGGGGGACGTACCCCGAGAGAAAAATAGAAATTAAAACTGAAATTGTGAACCCTGAAGTGTGATTTTAGGGGTTTGCGGCTTTGAATACGATTAATTGTGATCAAAGCTCCGTTATATATCCGGGGGTCGTTTGGATATAAGCCATGAGAAATAATGTGACTATTTATTTCTGCTAAAACTCCGGAAACCTCCCACGGGAAAAATAGACATTAGAACTAAAATGTTGAGCTCAGAAGCGTGTTTAGAGTGATTTAGCCTTTAGACATTAAGGTCTAACCCCCACCCCACCCAACCCTCACGCCACATCTTTTAAACCTTCAATGTCACTTTTTGGCCAATTTTGATTTTTCTTTTTTCAAATTGATGTTACGCACGTGCGTAAGTGCGTATCGTCGGCCACGCCCCTGTCTGGTTTATGAATATTTTACTTATACTGTTTGTTTATTTCTATAAATAAAGCAAGAGCAAAACACCAGCACAATACCATATCCATTAGACACGTCTTTAATTAAGATACTTTTGATCGAGCCTTATAAATTTAATTATTCAAATTACGGATAACGTTAGTTTAGCGGGTTTTTTTCACATACATGTATCCATCTTTTGACGCTTTTGCAAAAAGAAAATTATCAGATGATAAAGTATGTTCCTATAGGAGATGTTTAATAGAGATCAGTAAATATTGGCTTATTATTATACTAGATCTATACTACAGAGCTACCTATTGACTCTTTACTTTCATGCATGTAAGTAAAATTCAGTTAATTTGGTGGAACCTTGAATCAATCTTTATTGAAGAAAGGGTGAACAAACATTCTGAGGAAAAATTATATAATAAAACATTTGTCTATTTTACTTTCAGGAAATATCCAGTATTTCCGCTTCAACAGGACCAGCCTGACGTCGTTTTTGTGAAAGAGCGTGATGACGTTGATGAGAGAAGATATGATATTCTGAGGTCACGTGACGTCGATTTCCCCCACGAGCATCTGCCGCACGTGCTACAGCCTGCAGGAATATCTGCCGCTCGCCAGAAGTACCCGTTTAATATTGTGAGGCCATGTGTTCGCCATGTCTATCTGGACGTTAAGTGTCCTCAAAATCCATACAGAAACTGAGATTTGTGTATTTTTTAGGGTTGCGTTACTATGGCAACTGAACTCTAACAGACATTACTTTTCTCCATAATTTATTCCAAATAACTTTTATATGTTTATTCAACAGAAGCTTATGTCTTAATTGGAAGGAAAAGTGCATACTGTAAGCATTGTTGGTTCTAAAAATACTGTTTCTGGGCCGCTTTTTAAAAGTCAAATAAGCACTCGCGTGTCAATGTTTCAATGCTAGGACAGTTACTAAATTAGCTGTAATTTCATTAAAAATTGAGATATCACCAACATTCTTTTTTTTCTGTATTTCTAACACCCTACTCTTGAGCAAAATGCAAAAATCTGAAAATCGAAAATTTTGTCATTATAGCAGGTTTTGCTGGAGACCCAATCATTTGTATTTAGAAATCGTTTACATGCATACACATGGACATTCTCAATACAGGGCATACCTTTCAGACCCCACAGTTCAGACCCATACAGCATGAATGGAAGCAATTTTAGCATCAAACAACTTGAAGAAAGTATTGTAAGGTATACATTGCAACATGTAAATCAAATGTGCACACCACTTTTTACAAATGTACCTAAATTTAGCCTGCACTGTTGCCAATATACATAAATTATCGTGGCCTGTTGATATATTGAAATAAACAAGTGCATAAATCCATACGATGTATTAATCCATTACAACAGTCTGCTTTACTTTCAAGCTGATTTCAGTAGTTACCTGTCTTCAAAACTAGAAACAGACTATGGAGCAATATGTTAAGAACAGGCAGTAGACAAACGCTATTTCGTTTAAGCAAACAAAGACATAGACAAAACCATAACATATAGCAAACATTGAACCTTTGAAGCTGTTGACGACTAATTTTAATTTGAGTGTCAAACAGTTTGAAGTATGAATAGACGTCAAGTATGTCGCTGTGGCTAACTAAAGCAAAAATGCGCTTGTTGTTTCACATGATAATCGTTGTAACATTCTGTTAATTCATCCCTCTGCTGCAATCCCTGATCCTCCTCAGACTGTACCTATGTACTTGTATGTACTGATAGAGCATCTTATCATGTTAGGCTATAACAAAAAACGATATTCTGTGCGGTTGTATTACATGTCAGCTCTTCTAGACTGGAACAATATATTCACAACAGATAAAGATTCCAAATTTACGAGACAATACGCTATAAATATATAAACAGTGACATCGGAGATTTAGTGTGTTGGGGTTTCTAGATGATAATATATAAATATTAGATGGCAGTTTGCGTGACATTCAAATTGTCAGCCCGAGAAACAGCATGTCACCCCGAGGCGTAGCCGAGGGTGACATTCTTGTTTTCGAGGGTTGACAATTTGAATGTCACGCAAACTGACATCTAATATTTATTTTATTACACCGAGCTTATCAATTCTAGCTTTAGAATCGTCTCATTTGTATTTTATAAAATGTGTTGTGAATACTAATGTAGCGCAGACATGTACGTAACGCGGGAAACGACGTCGCCGTCTATGACGTCACATTGTTTATAATTATGTTACCACTCTTTATAACGTTCCAATGTATCCAATAGCGAACTCAATGTCAATGCTGACAGTACATTTTCGGACGGAGTAAAAAAGTAATGTCTTTTAGAGTGACGTCACAAAAAGAATATCATAAAGAGTGACAGTATATTTTGAATAGATGTAAAAGACATGCAAAATGTTAACTGTAGGTCTATGGGAATTTAACATTGTAACTCAAAGCGAGGTGTAATAACTGAAGTTGTCTCACTATTAAAACATAAAAAGTGCACATTTTACATAGTGTTTTATGTCCATACAATGGGCAAGCGTTATTTTGGTTCAGCAACTAAAACACAAAGGCAACTAATAGTATGTAGCAAATATCGTATATTTCTAATAATGGGCGACTAATTCTAATCTGAAAGGCAAACCGGTTGAAGCCTGAGCAGATACAAAGTGTCCCGCGTTTTTAAATGAGCACATAAGCAAAAATAAAAAGAAAGAATAGCACTTTAACCCTCTGGTTGACCACCCTCTCACGAGACTGTAATCCTGGATCCGCTTCAGACTGTTCCTATTTATATCCTGATAAAAAACATCTAATCATATTAGATAATCATAAACAAAAACCGATTTCCTGTGCTCTTGTATTACATGTCATCTCTTCTAGACTAGAATAGTTTTGACAATGGATAAAGACTTCAAAATTACAAGGCAGCACGCTATATATATATATATAAACATATGTACTGACATAGGAGGACTAGAGTCTGGGGTCACTGTGTGATTATTTTTGATAAAGACAGATACAGGCTTCCATAATTTCCACAGTAACACTTTTTTAAACTTTTCACTACCAAAACTTTCGTGAGATTATTACACCTTCGCCGTTTCACTATTTCACCGTTTAAGTCACCTAAGATCGACTTTGCAAACTTTATTTCATTCAGATGAGACGCCGCGTAACGTGGTGTCTTATCAGGATAATAACTATTTGACACTCGTGTCGGTATTTGTTTAATCATACAACCTTTTAAATCTTAACTTTGAAGCAATCTGGGGTACAACAGTATTGAAAGAGACGACAGTATAGCGAAGGAGGGGTACAGTGGAGAAAACGTTATTCTTTCCCAGTACACGCGTTTACGCTTAAACTATTATTTCTATTGCAAACCGTTTGGATCCAGATCAAACGCCGGGTAACCCGGCGTCTGATCAGGCACCAAACTGTTTGCCACCAAGATAAACATGAATTATCAGAATTTTCTAAAAGTCGTATTTTTCTGCGTTTTAGTGTTTTGTTTAAACGGGAAAGAATAACATATTTTCCACTGTACACACCTCACGTTTACGAGCGTATTGGTAAAGAAAGATGTCCTCCTGGGAATGAACATGTCGGTGTAGGGCTGTTCAAGTCAAACTATTGGTAAATAATGAAGCATAAACAAGGAAGGTACAGGTTGATTTCTATGTAGGAGATTATGTTTCCGGGGAAATGATGAATAATGACATTACAGCCATTAGATATTCTCACTACCTCTTATAAAGAAGTAGATATTGGTTCTCTTATGAATATATATCAAATGAAATCGTTACCTACTTCAACCCTTACCATGTTGAATTGTCGTCTGCTTTAAATCTATCGTTGTTCCATCGTATCATGGCTTTGTCATTTCGCAACATATGTTTGAGTGTACTTGCGGATACAGCCCATTTTTTTAGATATGTAGAGCATAACACTCCTTACGCAGGCTGAGTAGACTCGACCTCTGGTTGCGATGGCTGAAACTTGCTTGTCAATTTTGGGAGCTTTACCATGATGAGGGTTAAATAAACATACAAACCAAATATTCGTTTATTGCACTGTATGTACATTTACATATGCACGTGTATAAATGCATACATACAAACAAATTCCAGGTTGCTGGAAATCACAAGTTTGCTCTTCAATAATTCATACAATCACACTGATCTTCGGAACTTTTTTCACACGTCCATTCCAATTTACCTGGGAAAAGACGATATTCTGTCCCGTTTGTACGAAGCTATTGTAAATACAATGCAATTAAAGACAATAATTTCAAGCACTCGGTCTCATGCTTGACTCAATGTCCAAATTAGGTCAATATATTGTAAAGTGCATAAATATTGATATGTTTTTCATGACTTTGGTTTATACTTTTTACCTGCATAAAGAGGTACCGCACCCAGTTTAAGTAAGGTGACAGTAAAATAGAAGGCTTCTTAAGGAGCCTTCTGTTTTACTGCCACCCTGCTTTGAGCGGTCCCCTTTCTGAAATACATAATAATTGAGATGGTCATTATATTGAGGGTTTACTGTAAATAACATCTGCACAATAGTTAATGCCAAGGAAGGGGACTAACCTTTTATTATACTGCAAAGTAAATTCCTTATTTTTCATTGGTCAACGAGGCCTAGACATAATCCCATGTACCCTGTGAGCTAACAGGGTACATGGAAATGCAGCTGTTTTCATTGGCTGACAGTCCCTTAGTCTTGCTTTGCAGAAAATAGGATGTCATATAGCTCGACAGGATTGAGTGCATGCAATCGTAAATCCTCCGTTTTAATTCCATTTCGGCTAAGAACAATTCGCTGTTTGGATCTTTTAACAATCGCATTATTTCTGGGAAAGTTTGACTTCGAATATGCCCATTTTTCTTATAACTAACAACGTCAGAAACATTTGACGTCACAAGTTTACGCTCAACGTTATCTGCTTTGGCGCGATTTTGTTATAGTTTATTATAAACGCTGTACACGACAAATTCCGAAATATTTCGTTTGAACAGTGAACATTTTGCAGTATAATAAATTCGTTATACAGTTTCTTCACAGTGTACATGAGGATTTCTTCCCGGCTCGGGCAACATGATT
Source organism: Gari tellinella (assembly GCA_922989275.2). Taxonomy (NCBI): domain Eukaryota; kingdom Metazoa; phylum Mollusca; class Bivalvia; order Cardiida; family Psammobiidae; genus Gari; species Gari tellinella. Next base: position 60,338,543 of record OV277867.1, read on the forward strand.
TACCTCAGCCGCGAAGAAATCCTCATGTACACTGTGAAGAAACTGTATAACTAATAAAATAAATGGTGTTGTTTTGAAAATATAAATAACTATTAAGCTTGGATGAGTTAGACTTCACGCTTATTAGGGGCTCAAAACGAGTCTAATTTGTTCTCAAGAAATGTTTTGGGTAAGTTTTGAGAGTATCATGTTTTCCCCATTTGTGTTTGATAAATATCTAATAGAACTGTCTCTCTTTACAGGAAACATCTATGTCCATTGATTTAGGACTAATAACGTCAGCAACCACACAACAGAGTACAACTATTGGTGCCAAGAGTGAAATAAAATGTTCGTTGCATCCACAACATACTATAACAGTGTAATGATTTAATCGAATTTCTGGTTAGCAATTTCATCTCTTTACTCATATAGAGAAAGCTGTACATAGACCGAATCCCAACGGACAAGATGTACTTTAATAATGTAAAGATGCCGTCCTTGTTTACGGACACATGATGCAAAAAGCAGAATCATATGTGCAAAAGTAGTTGATTTCAATATGATTATAAACATCATTATTTTCTTTTTCATTTTAGCCATTTTACTGCCAAGACAGCCTGCACTTCTGTTTAAAACAGTTTGGATTTTGATCAAATGCGATGAAATGCGGCGTCTGATCAGCATTAAAAATGTTTGACAAACACACTTCATAATGAAAGAAATGCATAATTTTCCCGAGAAATCCCCCCTATCTGGTTCTAGCACGAGGTTCATACAATGGGATTTCATCTACTTTTCCCGCATCAAATATAGAAAAATAATAATTATTTGTTGTTTTGAAATGTTTTTAAAGATAATGACTTTCATTGCTTATGTTCACAGTTTTAGTTGAGCCCCTCGCTTTCCATCCATTTTGATTAGCCTAAGTGTAATCCATACACCAATAAAACATAACAAAAACATGTTTTTATCTTAAATTTGGTTTTCTTGACACGAGAAATATGAGTCTTGTATCTTAGTTGTGTGCCATGCTGACAACACATATCGCAACAACGAAAATATCAAGACCAAATATAAATCTAAAAATGTGTATGTCAATTTAATACAATTTATGTGTCTGGATTGTAAAAATGCTTTTAACACAATAGAAAATATCATTTACAACGTGTTTCCTTGTGAACTCCTAGAAGCGATTCAGTGTTTTGACATTTGAGGTATCTCTATTAACCCGTTTGCTGTCATTATGACGTAAATTATCGTCTAACACAGTCGTTGACACAATATCGTCTGCTTGAATTCGTCGTCTGTTTGTTTATACAAGCTAATTCAAATTGTTTTTAACTTCCGTTCGTAGGAAATATTGGTATGTGTGTAAAATAGTCTGAATCATGAACAGACACTGCGAGACGCGGCGTCTTATTTGAGTCCAAACTGTTTGTATAATTATGTTTGTGTTACTTGCAGGGTATCGAAAAGGTTACATGTGTTTTTGTAGCATATTCCACATATGGGATCTTTCCTCTCTTTGTTATGTTGAATAAGATTGGGAAACCGTTAGAGATTGCTACAATCCAACATTGAAGTCATATTAAAAAGTATTAGTGTGTTGTCATTGCGTCATGTACATGATTTGAGGAGTCACGCGACACAATTCTAGATTTATTTTGCAATCCACATATTGTAATATTAACGTATTTAAAATCGTGTTTGCGTGATTTTAAATTTCAAAATCATGCGTCAAACAATGTAAGGGGCTTTATACAACTTTTCACATATTAATTAAACTCATGGCACCTGTGAAGTGAGGGATAGGGAATGGAGGAAGAGGTTCTCGTTTTTTATTTACTGTGTTTATATGGTGTAGAAATAAACAGTGTTGTTGGTTGTTGTGGAGTTTCAAATGTGTGGTATTGTTCATTATGCTTAATTTCTAAACTTTTAGATTTCACCCATACTATATACATTGTATATTGAAAACTTTACCTTTGGGAGCTTTCGCCTATGTACTACAGGCTTTATTAACCAACTTATGTTCCACTAGGACCTGATATCGCTCGAGGTTTTAGTGAGCGATGTTAATGTATTGTCTCAAATGTGTGGAAGGTCGTGGCGGACCCCGTCCTTGTTGAGCGCCGTCTTGTGTGCTCTGATATAGAATGCCTCTCAGACCCCCCGCTCAGACTAAGAGGGTTCACGGTCTAGTATGTGTACTGATTCAGTTGAAACGGAATGTCCCTCATTGTCATGGTTTATGCGGCGTGATACCTTAATGTTGCTTGTGCCAGGTCGTCTGTGCTCCATGTAACGTGCCTTGAGATTTTTCCGTCACCCCGATGTAGGCCGTATCAGACGTATGGTTTTCACTTCCTTCACACTAATGTGAAAAATGGTACCGGAAACCTCCAATATATCCGATTTGTATATTGAATGTATTAATAATTCCCCTTAGGGTTTTGAAAGGTTTAACCTTATATTTATTTTTGAAACCTTTTTTAATGTCTAACCTTTCCCTTTCACGTAGGGTAAAACTATACTGCCCTTAGTGACTCTAAGTTTGGAGACTGTTTCTTGAACTTTCTTGGTGACCTTGTTTATTGCCCATCTTGGATATTTACACACACTTAAAGCCCTCGTTAGTATCTTATTTATGTTTTCGAATCATTCTGATCTGTGATCACTGTCTCCGCTCTCTGGTGTAAATTTCGAACAACACCGAGCTTGTGTTCTTCCGGGTGCGCTGATCCACAGTCAAGACATTGGTCTGTATGTGTTGTGGTTTTGATGGTACCGTCTGGTTTCTTGATACAGTGTTCCCTCCCTACAACGGCCCTCCCAACAACGACTCCCTCCTTACAACGACCATTGTTGCAGTTCCTGAAAAAGGACAATTCTGTCCAACCTATTCACGACTGCAATTTCGTTTGCTGAAAATTGCCGTATGCTGTTTTTCTCAAAGTTACATAATGGACATTTTGACAGAAAAAAATTTAACGGCGAATGGCAAACAGCTTGAATCCAGATCAGACGCCGCGTATGGATTCAAGCTATTTGCAAATGTCCCTCCCTATAACGACTCCCTCCGAACACCGTACAAATGTTTGTCTCCCGTTGGATGTCGTTGTAGAGAGGGAGCGCTGTAGTCTCAAAAAGCTAAAGTGATATTGTTCTCCTTCTCTATCGAATGCAACACAAAGTTTAGAAATTAATTATAATTGATGTTGGTAATAATATCAGTATCAGTATTATAGTAGTATCATAATAAATATTAGCAGCATTATAATAATTATATTATAATCATTACAGTGGAGAATCTGCTATTCTTTCCCAATAAACGCGTTTACGCTAAAACTATTATTTGCAGTGCAAACAGTTTGGAGCCAGATCAGACGCCGGGTAACCCGGCGTCTGATCAGGCTCCAAACTGTTTGCCACCAAGATAAACATGAAATATCAGAATTGTCAAAATGTTGTTCTTTTCTACGTTTTAGTATTTTGCGTTTGCGTACGTTTGCGTTTAAACGGGAAAGAATAACAGATTCTCCATTGTATCATTTTTTAATACCATCAGCATCATCATTATGATTATGATCATATCATAACTAGTTGACACTTTTCTACTTAAATTGTTATCTGCTTCATCACTATCGTCTGCTAAATCGGAATAAACTAGCATTGTGAGTTTCATTTAGAGAAACTTAGAGTCAAATGTTAACTACAGTGAAACAGACGGTATTCTTTCAGTTTAATTTCAAATAAATGCAAAAACGCAATGCAATAAAATGAAGAAAATGGTAATTGTACAAAACTGTAAACATTTTGTTGTTATCTGAATAGCAGACAGTTTAGAGCCTGATCAGATACCGGGTATGTGTACAGTAAAACACCTTAAAGTTTATAGTTTAGACCTTAACTCCCTGAAATTTAAATGAACGATGCCAGTTTCAAATTCAGTGTAGTCCATTTGTAAATAATTGTTTTTTGCCTGATCAGAGGGGTCCTTCATATCCGTTACTAGAGTTCAAATGGTTAAAGCTAACGGTAATGACAGTGATTTGGTTACAGCAGACGTTTAAATATGCAACGAAAAGGTAAGTTCAGCGCTCCTTCTCTAAAACGGCCCCTAACAACGACTCCCTCATTACAACGACCCTTGCGGCACAGTTATGTATAACGCTTTTACTGCTGCAATAACGTCTGCTTAAAATTGTCGTCTGCTGTTCTTCTTAAAATTACATCTAACTGGACATTTTGATAGAATAAATATAATTATGAGTGACTAACAGCTTGAATCCAGATCAGACTTCGCGTTACGCGGCGTCTGATCTAGATTCAAGCTGTTTGCAAATGTAAGCCAATTCTTGATTTTCCCTCCTTATAAAGACTCCCTCCGAACAACATACATACTCTGTGTCTCCCACTGGATGTCGTTATAGAGAGGGCGTACTGTATATGCTTATTTTTAGACAATCTATTCCCAGTAGACACACTGAAGATACACAGTAAAACGTCTATCTTTAAACTATGTCTGTAATTACATTTCTTGTCAATGCTATAAATAACGTTTACAGTGGAGATGACGTTATTATTTCACTATAAACACGTTTAGGCAAATATTGTTATTTCCTTTGCAAACAATTTTGAGTCAGATAAGACGCCGGAAAAACATTGCGTCTGATCAGATTTAAAACTGTTTGCCACTCAAAACAAAATTGTAAGTTGAAAATGTCAAGTGTTTGAATTTAGTTTCTGTTTCGTTTGCGTTTAAACGGGCAAGCTGTAGTAGTTGAACACAACGCATTTATGCCAATCACTAGATATTTATTCATGTTTTACGAGATATGTAAATGTGTTTTATGCAGAAAACATACAATGCATCTAAACAAGGATCGTTTAATAAAAATCAAGCTTCACTGTTGAAATTACTCATTCGATATTCTTGTAAGCATTTCTGTCTTTCAAATCATTAGACAGAATATGTAAATCTCAACCCCGCAGGACTTTATGTACATTGAAATTCTGAGATTTGTTTTGTGATGGGAGCTGTATTTCAGTAAAACAAAACTCAAACAAGACAATGATTCATTTGAAACTCGCTCAGGTCATACTCATTCGTACTAATTGCGTTTGTAACTTAGAAATGCGGGTATGCCCGACGTAACCCAATTAAACTTGAATATTGCAATGAGCTAACGTTATGTGCCTGCTGGAAGTGATCTCATATTACTGACTTTCAACTAAAACACTTTGTATCTTATTGACGCCTTTGCAAACAGTTTGTATCCTGATCAGACGCCGCGTGACGCGGCGTCTGATCAGGATCCAAACTGTTTGACACCTGTTTTGAAATGTCTTCAGTCATACTGACTTATTTTTAAACTTTGAAACGATATTGCAGACAACAAAATTGAAACAGACGACAGTGAAAAGGTGAAGGGGTAAACATCTCTCCAAAAGATTGGCAGTGAAAGGGTTAACATTAATTTATTATGAATGGGTATTACACGTTGTAGTTCTTTAAGACTATCCCTTCACGAATTAAAGGGAGAAGAGATGCCGAACCAGTAAGGATTGACTTTCAAATTCCCGTCTGGAATCGATACGAGTGATATTTAAAGATAGGCATATAGCGTCTGATCAGGCTCAAAACTGTTTGCCACTCGGATTAAAACCGCAAACGATTCTTATGTTCTACATTTTTATTTGCGTTTGGTTTGCATTTTATATCGATAAGACAATGTCTTCTCGCTGCAGCAGTTGCAACCAATGCACTTATGACAATCACAAGAACTCTATTCACGTTGCACCAGGCATGTAAATGTATTTTATAGCTTAAACATATTTTATTCCCTCAAATATACATGGAATTGGGGTTGGGTCACAAGTTATAACAACATTAGATCCGACCCTCCTCCTACAATGTAAATATACAGTACAGGAACAATGGGATATAGATGAAATCTGACGAAATGTATTTTATGCAGATAACATTCAATGATTCTATACAAGGACCGTAGAAACCAAATTTAGGTACAGTGTTGAAATTACTCATTCGACATTCTTGTAAGTATTTCTGTAGTTCGAATCAGAAGAGGTAAATCGTTGTCTCGCAGGACTAAATGTACATTGCAGTTCTGAGATTTGTTTATATTGGGGAGCTTTGTTTCAGTAAATTAAAACAGAAAAAAGACAATGATTCACTAGAATCTCGATAACTCGCGTCTTTTACATGTCATGCATAGTCACCCGTACTAGTTACGTTTTCATTTGGAGAGGCGGGTATGCCGGACTCAACCCAAATAATCCTGGCCATTGCAATAAGCTAACACTTTGTGTCTACCGGATCATTCCATTATAGTGTACTTGGGGCGTTTCGGTTCTTAAAATCACTTTACATGACATAGTAAAATAGCGGTTTGGGTATCACATGTTATAGGTTTATCTTTGTACTATTTCAAATACTAAACGTCATGTTTATATGACATAAAGGTCATATTATGTAGGAACCATAAGTGAGAAATTGCAACATGAGTCACTGAATTTGAATCCAATCACGTTTTAACTTTGAACAACCTTTACTTCTTTACCTGTTTTGTGTGTTTTTATTTGTAAACGTTGCCTGTATAAATCGGGAATAATAATAATAATAATAATAATAATAATTACCCCGAGTTCAATGCTATTTGCGAAATGTTTGGATCCTGATCCTGATCAGATGCAACGTAACGCAAAACTGTACGACATTCACTTATATATATTAAAGTCTATCTACAATTTAAATTTGAGAATTGAAAGCAGACGACAATTGATGACGTCATGGCAATGAAGGAATTAACGTAGGACTCCAGGTTTCTGACAGCCATGTGTACTGATTCTAGGCCAGACTGAGCATTGTGCATTGGGGTGTTTGGGAACACCTAAGCATGTTTCTTTAATGAAATGCATGTTGTTGAAATTATCGTTTCAAATTCGAAGTATCAAAATTCGTTGTACAGTTTTTCCTGGGGAATTGATGATTTATTTCCGATTGGCAAATTATGTAACCATCGCCTATCGACCCGGGCAACATGAATTTCCTCGTATCGAGAATATATCGACACCAACCGCACATTCACTGTTAACAATCGCTCTGAAATCAGGCCGAAAATAAATGACACTGATTCGTAGTGTGTGACCCAACTGCCATTTCTAGATTTAAGAAAGTACAGGCTGTAAATGTATCCTCTGCGTGCAAACAGAATGTTTGCTTGCAAACAGTTGTACCATATTGTTGCGATCATTTTGAACAGTTGTGCATTTAACTACCATGTTAAATAATTATTGAAGCATACATAACGCGATAGCCTTAACGTTGATAACGAAAAGATTCAAGAATAAGATATATCGAAAGAGACCTGATTGCTGGCATGGTGGAACAATATGTGTGTACCATAGAAAGATATATACTTTATTTATACATATTTATTTATACATAAGGCAAGTGGCCCAATAGTACACCAGCATACAAAATAATGCATTAACTAATCAATGTCAATGTAATGTTTACGAGGGGAAACGAGAATAAAATGTGAAATGTTTACTTATAGTGTGATCGTAAAGAAATTTCGACACGAAATCGTATATAATCATTTGTTATCGTAGAAATATTTCCCCTTTCTTGGTTATATGCCTAACAGACGTTCTAGCCTTTCGTGCACTGAACGAATATAAGCATATTTTCCATATATAGAGACCGCACTAGCAGTGAAAAATAAGTTATTCTTTCCCAATGCACACGTTCGCGCTAAAATAAGTCAAAACAGTTCGGACCCACGTCAGACTCCAAATTGTTTGTAATTTATATTGAAATGAACAGTCAGAATTGTCAAAAAGTTGGCATTTTTTTATCTTTATTGCAATTTTACATTGTAATGTTCTTATATGTGTGATTCGTTAGTGAAACAATGTTTTACCTTTTAATGTTCAATTGTACCTATTTTAACATATCTAAGAATATTCCAATGTGGAATTTAATGTATGTTTTGCCTACATGACCAAGACAAGTGTAAAATTATAAAAATTCCGTCAGTTGAACCCGTGGCAATAATGTCTCTAATTTTGGAAGAATCGAACAGAAACGTTGGAAGTAATGCGATGAGAAAGGGATATGTTCAATGCATTGGGAACCTATGATGATTTTACCCTTAGCGCATAGCAAACTTTAAGTAGTATATTATGTACAGTGGAGAATCTGTTATTCTTTCCCGATAAACGCGTTTACGCGAAAACTATTTTTTCTTTTACAAACAGTTTGGAGCCAGATCAGACGCCGGGTAACCCGGCGTCTGATCAGGCTCCAAACTGTTTGCCACCAAGATAAACATGAAATATCAGAATTGTCCAAAAGTTGTTTTTTTCTACGTTTTAGCGCTTTGCGTTTGCGTACGTTTGCGTTTAAACGGGAAAGAATAACAGATTCTCCACTGTATGTACAAATACCATAATCTAGTAAAGATACAAGCTGGTAGGAAAATTGGTTGTCAATGGGGAACATAAATGTAGAATATTAACGACATCTGTATGGAGTTTAGGAGATCATAAACGACATTGTTGTTACGAGTAAACTTTAACATGAACCCCCTCCGGATTTACTTATTTCCGACGTACAGCAAAGTTGTTTATAAGTTCATTAACATCGGAGACCGTCGTTTATTTCTTCAATATACGCGTTATGATATTGTTCTGAATAATTTACATTGAGACTTTTGTCATACTAACACTGTCTTGGACCGAGCGTACTATGCACTCTGTGAATAGTTTGGCCCCTGATAAGATACCAAATACAAGTAATATTTGTGTTTCCTGGATCCTGATAAGATACCAAATACTAGTAATATTTGATAATATGTTTCTTCATTCAAGTGCAAGTACATATCGAATTAAGAACTTTAAACAGATACATGTAGCACATTTTGAGCAGAAAGCGTAGTGTAGTAACGAGGTCTATTGTACCGGGCATGGTGTGTGAGGGGCGCAATGTAAATTGTAAAAAATGAAATAGTAACAGTTATCGAATAATGTTGACAACTATTTCAAATCTAAAGTGATGATAAACGGTTCAGAGTCTGATCATCTGATCAAGCACCAAACGTTTTTAAATAAACATGATACTTTCACCTTCCCACTGTCAATGACACATACAAGCGTGTTCGTAAACAGTCTGGATACTAAGTTGACGCTCGCTTCAGAATTTCGTTCATCATACTGCATTAAATCTAACTTTGAAACAATATTGCAGACATATATTGCAGCAGAAGACATTTTGGCGGTGAAGGGGTACAACTTCCATGATAACTTTGACCATGAAAGTATTAAACAAAAACGTGTTAAGTTGAAAATAATCATATATTTCCTCTGTATACTTGAAACGCATGTGTATCTATTGAGATAAAATTGACAGACGTCAGTCCGACATATAGCGGGGAAGGAATCAATGGTTCTGGTAATAGAAAATACAACAAACAACCCCCGAACTATTGTGAACGTACATGTATTTAGAAGAAAAGAATCAAACGAAAGTTGACGTTTAACACCAGCACTGACACGATATCATCTGCTTCAAGAATTTGCAGTGTGCTGTAATTTCTCAAATTAAGATGTTATGTGAATGGATTAAAGCAATATCGTTATGAGTGTTGGCGTCTGATCAGGATGAAATAACTATTTATAGGCCGATTTGATTGACCTGTCAGGGCGGAGTTTCGATGCGAACCCTTGCATTTGACCTTTGGGGGCGACAGCACGCTCTTTTATTATCGGAATATACCGTTGACGTCTGTCTTTTTTTCTCAACATTACATGTTAGTGGACATTTTGACAAATATAATATAATAAAGAATAACAAACAGCTTGAAGCCAGATCAGACGCTGCGTATGTAAGCGTATGTAAGCCAAGTCTTAATTTACCCTCCCTCTAGTAACTCCCTCCGAACAATGCACGCAATCTTTGTCTTCCATAAGGTGTCGTTGTAGAGAGGGAGCACTGTATATACCATGTACACGTTGATACGGATGCACGCATAGATTGTCTTTCTCCATGTTGAAAGTATCGGACAATAACGATATAAAACGGAATATACATATCACCCCTAAAATCAAAAGTAAATTAGTTTATCTTTGCCAAAGGTTAGCTCCGCCCTGCCAGTTGAAAAAAAACCCGGTCTATACTCGGGTTAAGAAAGTGTCAAAAGTTAGGATATATGGTCGGAGAACTGATTTGATCAGACTCTAACTTTTTGCAATCGAAATATTTGCACGTTTATAAAGAAAGAATATTAGAATCAATCATACGTCAATATGTAAGATTTATAAGAACATCTTAACCAAATGTCAGGAAATCAAACAGGAACGATGCTTGGCCGAGCACTGTTTTAGTAAATAAGCCATAGGCCGAAATATTAGGGTACTATGTACTACTCAAAGTTCGCTAAGCACTAAGGGTAAACAACCAATGCATTGGGCCTATCATTTACTCACCAAATAACTTCCAACATTTTTGTTCAATTTCTTCAAGATATTATTGCCAAGGGTTCTCTTTACGGATTCTTATAACTTTTACACTCGTCATGTAGGCGAAACACGAGGAAATTATCATAATGTGAAATGTCTGATAAATTCACCAACATTTTAAAACCAATCGAAGTCTACACTGTAATGTGTTGCAGTACTTTGATTTTTACCTCTATCGAGATACCTGGCTCATACCTTTGATCAAATTTCATATGAATGAATAAGAGATATGTACTTTACTCGTTAAAGCTATTTAGGTACATTTTATCAATGTTAAGGAGTGTACATCCTTAAGAGGGAACTGCCTGATGTACTAAAATACTTCTCTTTATTACTTTTCGACAGTTTTCCGTTTACGTTTAACTTTCCTTTAACTCTTTACTTCATAGCCTAGTCGAAGTTTTATAAAGAGGTGACCACTTAAAAAAGGATGAAAGTAAAACAGAATGCGCCAGACGATGTACTCTGCTGTACATTCAGCATGCTTTAAGCTACTATACTTCCTATGGTGCACATTATAATTATGACTGTGTATAACAAATTAGCAAACAGTGTAGATCCCGATTATACGCCGCAGTTGTCGGCAACGGTCAAATTGTACTCAAGCGACTCAAGTTTGAAACAAGTGCTTATAAGAAACATCTATTGTACTTAGGATTCAAAGACTTTTTCTGAGGATATTTTCAAACTGATCAAATTTATTTAAGTTCATATGCTCGATTAGGCCATAATACTGCTTGTATTTTAGTATTTCTTTCCTGCAAACATGCCATTTGCGTTTCAGTTTCTTTCAGTTCATCTTACATGTATAAAGTCGTAGTTTGTTTAAAAAGTACATTTAAAGCAGACAAGAATAAAATTCAGACGGAAATATACCACAGTTAATTACAAAAAGACACAATAAGCATTGACACCTTTTCTCTATAGTCTTTAAACGAGAATTTCAAGAGCGTTAATTTATTGAATTTCAATTATTAATAATTTTACCGCCATTTTGACGTAATAGACCGTCTATAACAGTCTCTGCCATTTTAAATCTGCTTACAGTGGAGAATCGGTTATTCTTTCCCGTTTAAACGCAAACGTACGCAAACGCTAGGCACTAAAACGTAGAAAAGAACAACGTTTGGACAATTCTGATAATTCTTGTTTATCTTGGTGGCAAACAGTTAGGAGCCTGATCAGACGCCGGGTTACCCGGCGTCTGATCTGGCTCCAAACTGTTTGCATTGCAAATAATAGTTTTAGCGTAAACGCGTTTATTGGGAAAGAATAACAGATTCTCCACTGTATAATTTTCGTTTGATTTTATTGACAAATTTGGAATTATTGATATTGGTTTTTGACTGAAAAAATAACATATACAGCGCTTCCTCTCTACAACGGCCATCCCTACAACATCTCCCTCCTTACATCGACCCTTGACAAAGTTCCCTTAGCAAGCTGTTTATGTCTTACGCTTTTACTGCTGCAATATCGTCTGTTTAAAATTGTCGTCTGCTGTTTTTCTCAAAGTAGCGTTATGGACATTTTCACAGAAACAACTTCCTGACAAATGATAAACAGTTTGAATCGAGATCAGACGCCACGTTTTTTTGCGCGGCGACTGATCTGGATACAAGCTGTTTGCAAATATAAGCCGATTTCCATCCCTATAACGACTCCCTCCGAATAACGCAAACAATTGTTGCCTCCCATTGGGTGTCGTTGTAGAGAGGGAGCGCTGTATATGTGTGTTAAACATTTTTGTTACTGGTAAGACGCCGCGTTACGCGATCACAGATAAGGATCCAAACTCTTTTCAACTGTCAATGTTGTTTTGACTGCAATCTAATTTACCCTTGTATCGGTTTTAAATTTGAAAAAAAAAAAAAAAAAAAACAGATTTCGATTGATTTAAAGCTGACGATAAATTGGCTGTCAAACGACTCCATTCGAGATCTTTAAAATAATTAGACAAACCAATTTAATGCCAATTTCGACTACACTTGCATTTGCAAACAGTTTGTATCCATATAAAATACCGCGTAACGCGACGTCTGTGCATAATCCAAATTATTTTACACTCATATCAGCGTTCCATAAGTTAAAAAGCACACAATATGTATTAAATACAGTAAAACCTCGCTTTTGTGACCATTAAAACGAATGCTAATAGCTTGTACAATAGACAGGTGACAGCTTAAAGCAAGGTGACAGTGAAACAGAAAGCTCCTAAAGGAGCTTTCTGTTTCACTGTCACCTTGCTATAAGCAGTCATCTTTCGTAAACACCCTAATAAGTAACATGATCTAGATAGTCGTAACTGAGAGGTTTTACTGTATTATTAAAACACACTAACAGGTTAAACAGACGGTTACGTGGCAGTGAATGTGTGAGACCGGGTTTTACCTCATTATAGCATTGAAATGGTTAACTAATGAATGCATGTCAGTTTTAGGGTGAAATGGAAATGCTAATATTGCAAACAATTAAAGTTTGTTCTTGGTCTCTAAAACTTTGAAATTAAATAGTATTATCATTCGCAACAAGTGTCTTCTGTTACTGTTTTTAAAACCGAAAACATCACAATTGTTTTTTAAAATGGTCAGAAATTCAACCAGAGTGGATCTAAATAAGATCTAGTTGAATTATGTTTAACCCTTTACCCCAAGATTCTGTTCTAAATGGCCATCTCGTGTCGATGGGTCGTAAAACAGCATTCATTTATTCATTAACCAATAGATACTCATTTTTAAGCAATTAATTAATTCCTCCGCTTGAGAAAATATACACTATCATTAAACACTAATCAATTCGACTAAAACATTCATGCATACTCGGATTAAATTGCAGGTGTTAATTTGGCACGGCCATATGAGGATGTTATAGCTGTACAATGTATGTAAAATAATTTTAAACACTGAATAGGGTCGTGTTTGCTAACCGGGTTTATAAAAGTAAAAGCTTGTTCTGCCAAAGGCTACGCTCGAATTTTAGTTCTGATACAATTTCGTCTAACAAACACTGACCTATACGTATTGCGGTCATAGGAATTGTCAGAGTTTTTGTCAATCGTTCGTAAGTCGAGAGTGTATGCAGTGTTCTATATACTTTTCAATCCTAAATATCTATTGTGCATGTACGTATTTTTATTTCCGTATATGCCGTCTTATGATATCGAGCGTGTCCACGTGTATCTGCACTGTAAAATACAAGAGTCTGTATCAGCCACCTTATATTTTAATTCAATCTCGTTTTCGATTTATTGTCACGTCATTTATTTACATGTACAAGTTCCGCGTAAGTCTTTCTGTTATATAAGGATTCTTGTCCTGCTTCAAAACACTAATAATTCTGGATATAAAATGATTTTAATAGCTATATATTTGTTTATGGTGTGACTTCAAGGCATAAAATAATCACATCACTAGATGGCAGTGCGCTTCAGGGTGCTGCATTCCACAGGGCCCCGACACGATCGCTTTTTGAGAGAAAAAATCGCCAGAAGGTATATAATTTTCCAAAAGTCGTTAATTTCTGTGGGTAAATGCAATTACTGTTGAAAGTGTATGCTTACAGTTGGTTCTATGTTATGTTTATATGGAAGGGTATTATACTAGCTAGACAGAAATGCAAACAGGGTATCGTTTCATCAATTATTATTCATGATATGCCCGGTTTTGTCGAGATAGAGTGAGAATATACTTACAATCAGTTGTACCCCTTGTCTCTATATATACCTTTTGACGATTTTTTCTCTCAAAAAGCAATCGTGTCGGGACCCTTTGTTGCATTCAGCTCTCGACTTTTTTTGCGGAAACAACGATCAGACTTTCGCCAAAGCGCCCGTCAGATCGACTATTTCCGCCAAAACAAATCTCGAGCTGAACACATCGCCCTGTATCGCATTGTCAACTGGTAATGTGTATATGTTTGCTCTTCTAGAATAAATATTCTGTTTCAGTCAATGCATGCTTAGTTTTTTAATGAAAACAAATGCCTCTGTAATAAATAAACAGTGTAGACCCTGACCATAATGTTCCTATAGTAGTGACTGTGTGAGAGGTGATATTATATGTAAGTTAAAGTGGCAGTAAAACGGTCCACAGCCAAAAGTGCAACTAGCTCATATCGACATGTAATTAAGGCAGAGGCTGCTTAACCCTTTCATGATGAAAAAAATCGTAAGGTTTTTACCCATTCATCGCCCACCATATTATCGTTTGCTTCAATATTTTGTCTTCAAAGTTAGATTTTAGGCATTATAATTGGCTTAATTTCATAACAAGAGACAGCCAGTTTTGTTTATGATCAGATGCCGTGTTACGCGACGTTTGTCAGGGTCAATACTGGTTGAAAATGCGCTTTATGACGTCATTAAGAGTGAAAGGGTAAAAACAAGAACAAATACAAATAAGAAAGCTCCCTTAAGCAAGTTTTCTGGTTTCGTTTAGTTTAGGTTACAATATGCATTCAACATCACTATGGAGTCGTTAAGATTGGCACTTAAATGGAGTAGTAGGAAAACGCGTCATATAACGCTTTTGAGGAGGAACTGGTTATGTCAAATTGAAATTAAGTGATTAGAATACGCCTTTAGGACAGTTTCCTTGAAATTATTTTACTACATACTAATAAAGCACTTACACTTTAATCTTACAATACAAACCTTACTGCATCGAATAGTTTCAGACCAGATATTTTAGATAGTGATATAATAAAACATGGTTAAAGGTCAAGTCTGATTAGTATCTAAGACGTAACAATTCCGGGAAAGTGTTAATCAGTGACCGACAAAGTGCCTATTAGATGACCTCATTACCGAATCAATTGGACGTTATTTGAAAGCGAAATTATTTTCTTTAGCAAGCAGAGAATAATATGCACCTTCTTGAAACATCATTTGTTAGCTATTTGAACGATGGTGAATATCGTCAACTTTAAATCAGCCTCATTACTTGATTGGACAATTCCAGTATCAAATCAAGTCCATTCCATAGTTTGTTATTTTTTAACTATCTTACAGATTGACAAATGGTGTAAACTTCTTTGATCTTAGTCTTCCCTGTGTGCACCAGACAAGTGTAGTTTTAATGGGTACATTGTTTTACAAGGACGAGCATGCTTTTTGCTACGGTTCAATGAGTTATCTCTTTAATTGTCATTATGAATTTGTAAACAGTGTACATGTACTGAAAACACTTGCCTTTGCAAACAGTTTAAACCCCGATCAGAACCCTCTGATCAGAGCCTACAATGTTTGTCATATTGCAATACATTAACCCATTCATACCCAGTGGATTATTCCATGTTTATATATTGGATTAGTCCATCTTTTATTAAAGGGATGCCTGGTCAAAATTTTCATTTTTATTTTGTTTTATATTGAAATTCCTATCAGCAAACAGTATAGACTCTGACCAGACGCCGCATAATGCGGCGTCTGGTCAGAGTCTACATTGTTTGCCTTTGTCCCATATATGGGGATCGTGGACACAAATGGGTTAACAAAACAATAGTAAAATGTCAAAATAGACTAGACTAAATTGGAAACTGAAATTTTGCAATTGAAACGGGAAAAGACATTTCTCTCTGTAACCTCTGTTGACATAGTTGGCACACTACCGGCGGCTCTGACTATTGACAAACGATAAAACTATGCCGCCTTGCAACCCTTTCATCCTCATTGACTTCTTAAAGCGCATTTGCAAACAGTTTTAGATTAAAACTGTGTGTCTCTTGTTTTGAAATTACGTCAGTTAAGGGTGTATCAATGTCATGACTTTGGGAAATGTTCAAAGTATATGAAAACACTCTATGATGGTGTTGTATTGAAGAGCTATTTAAGACGAATGAAATAATAGAAAAAGAGTACATTTTGGTGAACAACAGTTGGCTCTACGGCCATGTAAAATTTACCCCACCCACTTCCTCTTATTTTGTCCTTTTCAAACAGCCCGCTTCAATAAAACCCATTTTAAATGAAAACAAATATGATAATTTGGTTTTGTGTTATTTATTTCCTATCTATGGTAGTATTTCTTCATACAAAAACTAATTTAAGAAAAAAAAGGCACCAAATGTGAACTTTCTAAAGCTCTAAATATCATCGATATGGTACTTTTTTGTAAATTGTGTAAGGGGCGATAACTCTTTTTACTTTAATAACTCAAAATTTTCAACACTGACCTTTCAATTTCTTTTCATATTTTGAACTGTCTTAGTATGGGCTTTCATCTGGTAGAATATAAGAAAAAGTTTAATACTAGAACTATTTCATTTTCAAACTTTTTTAATTTTTTTCATAAAATAAAAAATCTAATAAAATCATGCCCTATATAAAGCATATTTTTGATATTCAAGGATCCATATTGTTCAAACCTGGTGCCTGCTTTGTCTAAATTTGGGTTTATATATGTGAACATACCACCATAGACATGAAATATATAAAGAAAACCCAAATTAACATTTTTGTTTTGTTTTGAAATAGATTTTACTGAAGCTTGTACTCTGAATGGGTAAAATTTGAAAACAAAATCCCAAATTTGACATACCTTTTTCAAATCGCTGTAGTTAAAAAAAAAGGACACCACCATATATATTTTGTTTCATTTTTTCATTCATCATAAATAGCTCTTCCAAAAAAAACAATGATAGAAAAAAAGTTTAATACTTTGAAAAAAATGGCTCATGACATTGATACACCCTTAAAAAACCTAACTTTGAAACGATATTGCAGACAAGAACATTGAGGCAGACGACAATATGGCGGTGAAGAGGTAAAGTTCTCACGAAAAATTAGACCATAAAAGGGTTATCTCCTTCATTGCCTCACACCCAGTACAATAATCATTTGTTAATAGTTTGCATCCTGATCAGATGCAATAGGAATTAAACAGTGTATTTTTGTAAATGATTACAGAAAATTATTGTTCAATGATATATATATATGTCAGGATTACAAAGCGAAAAAACTCATTCTGAATAAGCCAGTTATGCATAGCGTCCCTTAACCCATTACCTGATAGCCTATTTCTAGTATTGAATATAGATGACCACTTAAAGCAGGTTAAAAGTAAAGCAGAATGCGCCTTTAGGCACATATTGTTTTACTTTCAACCTGCGTTAAGCTTCCATGTGCTAGAATATAGAAAATATTACCTATACTATATATTCATGACTGATTAAATTTGAACTATTTTCTTCAGCGGAAGAATAAATCATATCCGCTAAGAGGCGCTTCTATGGGGGAAAGGCTTAACTAGGGCGTCGACAACACCGCACACTATGCTACGTTGTTTGATTTGATTATGAAATGTTTGCTATATCTAACAGAAATTTAAATCAAATGCACAATGGAAATAAACATTTGCCAAGGCACCTTTAAATATAAAATGCACTCATCCAATAAATAAGCATGGAAGAATCCACGAGGCATTCAATGAGTTAACACTAGAGACTATTATGACTAATGCGTCAATATTATACAGTTTAGTCACTTTGGTCATAAATTACTATTATTTCTTTATCTTACGACAACGACGAAAAAAGCAACACCTTAGTCTTGTTTTTAATCCTATGTCGCGGCCAGATACAACTATTTACATGTATGATATTGAAGTTATTTGTATTCAGTAAATACAGATAAAATAACATAATCAGCCATTTCCATTTGTTTAAATCATATCGGTTCAGACAGTTTGGCGTTGGATCCTTTATAATATCACATTTACCGCGATTAAATGGTTAACGGTTTGCAAACAGTTTAGACCAAGAACAGGCGCTTTAACATGATCCGGCAATTGTACTTGATCCAATCATGGTGACGCTCGTTTTGTGTATGTCTTCGTTTAAAATGCATAACATTGCATTTAAGTCATATCTTAAATACAGTCTTATAGCAGGCAGTACTTCTGTATGACAATGGTTAATGATGTCATTTTCAAAAGACACAGGAACACATCCTCAAGACAATTAGCTAAAATAAAACCCAGCTTCTAAATGGAAATGAGTAGCAATTATTCTAATTAGCATTTCATAAAATCGAGATCTGAGACACAGTTTCTCTGACAAGTATTTAATTAGCTACAGCAGGGAGACACGAGTCTTTTCAGTTTAACCTATTCCCTTATATTTCAAATAATTGTCATCTGCCTTTTATGTTTTATGGAAATGGAATAAAGTGCATGCGCTATAACGTTAATTCGTTATGTGTCACACGGCTGCTGATCATGATCAAAATTGTTGGCAAATAACCTTTGTGCACATGGTAAGATAATGAAGCTAAGGAAAACGCACTAAAAATAACAATAAGTACTCTTAAGCCGTTTATTAGAACTGGATTGAAGTAAGTTTGGAACCCGCATAGACATTAGATGTTTGCAATTGTTTCAATTGTTTTCAAGGCAATAAAAGCTGCTTATCCACTTTCATGCACTCTTAGAGTAGTAGCAATGATTATACTACAATAGAAGAAAAAAACACGTTTCACGCGCACTGTCCCAATGTAGCAGATAAGGCTATAAAGTAGCTGCAACATTTGTGCGTAGGTTTTTGATTTTAAAGTATAACAAAAACAGTACCGGATCAGCTTTAGAAAACAAGAAGACGATTTTCTATGCAACAGATAGCGTATATGTTTCATTTAAAATCATTATCAAGTAGATGGACAATAGCTGATTATTAAAAGCATTATAACGATACATGTAAACAATTAAAAGCTGATGTCAACATTACATGTCACAAACTTCCTACAATGTACTGGATACCAAAACTCCACAAAACACCTTATAAGTCTCGTTTTATTGCTAATTCAAGTGCATGTACTACTACTAAGCTTTCCAAACTTTTAACATCGTCTTTAATTAAAATCAAAGAACATGTTCAAAGGTATTGTGATAAGACTTACGAAAATTCTGGACTTAATCTGTTTTGGTCTATCAAAAACTCTAATGAAATTTTGGCGAAGCTTGAATATAGAAAATACCAAGCTTGCAATATAAGTACGTATGACTTTTCAACACTATATACTACTTTACCTCATAATCTAATAAAAGCTAAACTTATACAACTTATTGAAAAGACTTTTGCCAGAGAAAGGAAGCTATTTCTGGCGTGTAATACTGATCGTGCATTTTTTACAAATGACACCGTTAAGCATTGCACTATGTGGACTTGCACCGATGTCTGTGAAACTTTTCTTCTGGATAATATTTATGTACGTTTTGGGAGTACCATATACAGCCAAGTGATTGGTATTCCTATGGGTACAAACTGTGCGCCCCTTGTCGCAGACCTATTTTTGTACTGTTATGAGAGGGACTTTATGCTTAGTCTAAAACCTGATACACAGGCAGATATGATCGAAGCCTTTAACAATACATCGCGCTATCTAGATGATATTTTAAATATAGACAACCCATTTTTTGATACGTTGTTTCCATTTATTTACCCAAAAGAACTACGCCTTAATAAAACAAACGAGTCAAATTTGTTGGCACCATTTTTAGATTTGGATCTTTTTTTGTTTATAAATAACGGAATTGTTTCTTCTAAGATTTACGATAAACGAGATGATTTTGATTTTAGTATTGTAAATTATCCTCATCTAGATGGCGATGTTCCCCGTTCCACATCTTACGGGGTTTATATTTCACAACTTATTCGCTTTGCTAGGGCCTGTACCTCTGTTGAGGACTTCCACATTCGTAATAAAACCATTACTGAAAAGCTTCTTAAACAGGGGTACAGATTTCATAAACTTCGTAAAACATTTTCTAAATTCTTTTATAGAAATCTTCCTCTCATTAACAAGTATAAATGTAACTTAAAGTCTTTTCTGCGGCAAGGTATTTCACATCCGGAGTTTTATGGTGATGTGATTTACAGACTTCGTAAGATTCTTGGACATATACATTTTCAAAACCTATTTGTGAAACGTATTAGATTTTTCCTCAAAAAAGATTATGATCCAACTATATTGCTGCGCACTTCACGTTTGGTTATCGATCCATCTACAATTGATGACTATGCTTTCCTCTTTGGTTGTGCGACGACAGACAGGGCTTAGCACTACATGATGATGTATCTTTAAAGCCGTCCTTAACCGGGAGAGTTATGTCGGATTTTCGTGCTTTGTTTTTTCTCTCCCTCCCTGTCGTACCCTAGACCCTTCCATGTCTTACAGTTACTCGTAACTACAGACTAGTCGCTTGAGTACAATTTGACCGTTGCCATAGTGGGTTATTTTTAACACGGGCTTGAATGTTTAATTCTTTCCCATGTTACTAATGATCTTGTCATAGAATGTTTGCTAAATGTTTTACATGTATTTACTTACTGTGCTGGCGGTCTTTTTGATTGTGAGGTTGTGGAACAGGGTTTATATTTTATGTACACTGTTTGTCTTTATAGGTGAATATAGGAGATAAGTGTGAGGTTGGGCGCCCCTAAACCCAGGTTTAACCCCCCAGTGGTTGTTAATAATTAATTAATTTATAGTTGGTTATTGAATGCTGCTGACCATACCAAGGCGGGCTCCTATGTTCACTTTGCTTTATGTTTGTCTAACGTGTTGTTTTCTATTTAGTGTGTAGATGAAGGAATGGTATTGCGTGTGTGTGTGTGTTTGTTGTGGTATGACTGTGTGTGTGTGTTCTGCTTGAGAGGTGGGTGTATTGTTTGTGTTACGTTTCCTGCTTGAGTCTTTCGTATTTAATTGAGGTATCGTCTGCATGTCTGTTGTTGTTGCAGACGTTATTAACAGTTTTCATATCATTTTAGAGATCTTTTGTTCCATATTATTATAAAACTGTTAACCCCAATCACTGCCATGACGTCACCAGCTTTAAACACATGTAGTCTGATTTTATCTCAAATGTAAACTCTAAGGAGTTTTTTACTTAAACAATATTGAAATGATGGTCCAACAGTTTGAATGATGGACAGACGCCTCGTCAAACTATTTGTAAATGAACATTGCATTTGGGACAGGGCAATGAAGAGGTTGCTTACTCCAAAGACATTATTTAGTTCCGTTTATGCGATACTCTCTACAACGACACCCAAAGGGAGACACACATTGTGTGCGTTGTTCGGAGGGAGTCGTTATGGAAAGGGAAATTGGTTTACATTGCAAACAGCTTGAATCCAGATCAGACGCCGCGCAACGCACCATCTGATCTAGATTCAAGCTGTTTGTCACTCGTCATTAAGGTTTTTTCTGTCAAAATGTCCAATATAAAACTTTCAGAAAACAAGCAGACGACCACTTTAAGCAGAAGACATTGCAGTAGTACAAGCGTTAGACATAATTGTCCTGTTATGGGAACAGCGGCAATTGGGTCGTTGTAAGGAGGTAGTCGTTGTTGGAAGGGCCGTTGTAGAGAGGGAACACTATATAAACAATATTAATGTTAAAAAATGTAGACAATAACAATATCTTGAAAATATTGACCGACTGATTAAAAAACAGTTGGAAGCTTGAACAAACTATTAGTTACTCGGCGTCTGATCCGACTCAAAACTGTTTTCAATGGAAACAAGGTCTTTTGTCACTCGTTCATGGGAAGGAATAATGTCATCGCCACAGTTTCATCAATAACATGGTTAAACTTCTTATGATATATACTATACTAGGCCCTTGGCGGAATTACTTAACTTAGTTCTGTGTTTCACTGGTGAATGTTCGGTGTTCAGTTGCTTCACAACAACACTTTAGGTAAGAAATGAAACCAATGTGGCCAAAAGCAACGAGTTGTTATCCTTTTGAGAAGAGAGAACCAATCTCAAAGCATCTTTAGGGATTGTGCAAAAGCAAGTACCCTTGCATTTCTTTTGGCCGAATTGGATTGTGTATGAGTAGCTGTGTTCAGTTGTGTTACTGGTCGGGTTTAGTTGAGTGCCTGGGTATCGCAGAATTTGATGAACACATGTTACCCAAGTGACGAATATAATCGTTCTTTAAAAAAACAGTAAACATGTACAGGTATATTTAACATTATATAATTATAACAATTGTCATGTGCAAAAAACACAGACCCAGATCAGATCAATCTAAAGGAGCAATCTGAATTTGATGTGCCCTGTTTGTCATTTTGCAATACATTGTGAAATACACTCTTAATAGTCAAACATGAGTTTGGAAACTGGAAACCAGAATTGCTCAGGTGACGTTTCAGGGACGAATCGGTTAAGGTGTTATCTACAGTTAACATATTAATCAATAACTCGTCTTTGGATGTGGCGAACTGTCTCATATTGTTGTTAAGCTAGTCCCATAATTAAAGTTGAAGGCTTCATTTGATTACCCTGTCTCAATGTTACCATGAGAATTACACTTCCCAGACGGCACTAATGCTGTTATATCGTCTGATAATGTGTCGTCTGCTTTTAGTTTTCAAAGTTAGAGTCTATGCAGTTTTATACACGAAACATTCGATTCAAGTGGGAATAGTTTGTTTCCTGATTAGACGCCGAATAATATGTATGTCAAGTCGCACCGAGTACTCTAGAGAGATTATATATGCACACAAGATGCAGTATTAGTAGATAGATCACGATGTGTCAAAACACACTTAGATAAGTCGATAATGTATTTAACAATGCGAGTAGTGTGCGTGTTACGACGGTCTGTACTTGCAGGTTTTACCCTTTCACTGCATAATGACGTAATAAATTATGTAAAAGGTATGCTTATTCGTGAAAATACAGTTTAAGCGTAAACGCGTTTTTTGGGTAAGAATAACTTCTTCTCCACTGTATGAATTATCATCAATACAACAGTAAAACCTCTATATCACTACGACTAGATATAATGTTATTTTATTGTTTCAGCTTAAAGCATGATTGACGAATAAACAGAAGGCTCCTAAAGGCGCTCCTATTTTACTTTCACCTTGCTTTAACCAGCAACTTGACTTAAATATCAAATAATTAGTATCATTTAGTGGTCGTAATAGAGACGTTTTACTAAAATTAAGCCAAGTTATGAGACAAACTATTTTGTTTCTATAATGGTATAGGTGTATCGAATGAAATGTCCAACTTACATAAGATCAGAAATCTTATTATTCCTAATTTAAACTGACTGCAAACAAGGTTGCAAACTGATGTTTTGGAAATAAAATATTCAGTATAAAAGGTCACTAACAGGATTACTTATTACATATTGAAACGGAGTTACAGTGGAGAATCTGTTATTCTTTCCTAATAAACGCGTATACGCTTAAACTATTATTTGCAATGCAAACAGTTTGGAGCCAGATCAGACGCCGGGTAACCCGGCGTCTGATCAGGCTCCAAACTGTTTGCCACCAAGATAAACAAGAATTATCAGAATTGTCCAAAAGTTGTTCTTTTCTACGTTTTAGTGCTTTGCGTTTGCGTACGTTTGCGTTTAGAATAACAGATTCTCCACTGTAACTTGAATGACGTATAAATTGGAATGTGACATCAACGTTCGTGTGTTTGTTAGACAAGTTTGATGTTGATTGTGTGTATTTGAAATTCCGTGTTCCTACATTAACTCCCACTGAACATGACTGGCAGACTATCGTGGGAGTATGATCTGGAATACTAATGAATAATCAGGAAGCAACGGAGGAATCTTTAATACCAGTCGTGTCGTAATCAGATATATAGCCACAATCACCTCTGTTGTTAACCCCACAACTGCCTTACTCAGAGTACAATACTTAATTGCAAACACGCTGAGTAAAGTAGGGACTGACCAGGATCCAAACTGTTTGACAGTCATATCAATATTTCTTAAGTCAAACTACCTACAATTAAAATTTATAATATATAAAAGCAGACGATAATTGTTTAAAATTGATGACGTCATGTTAGTGAATGAGGTAAAATAAAAATACGCGTATGTGCATAGCTTTTCACGTTCCACAGACTCGTTAAGCAGTAACAGTCAAGCGTGTTTTTTCATGGTACGAGTAGAAAACGCGATTACGGTCTAGCATTGGTAGCTCAATCTCTCTTAAATTGAAAGGGCCACACCATTTGTGTTATTTCACCGAAAATAACGTTGAAACGTTTGGTTTTATAATTTGAAACAGTCGACATAAATATTTATAGTAGATAAGAAAGTCAAGATGTTTGTGTATTGGAGTTAGTTTAAACTATCTGCAAGTAATTTTGTTCTGCAATCCGGAGTTTTACAATATAAATCTAACGAGTACACCTAAGTTGGACTATAAACTACACCGCCGTTTTGTAAAGCATGTTCAATGTTCTTTATGTCATATGATTACTTCAAGAGAAACATTGCGATAATTTATTGAAACTGGTATAATGAACGACTTTAATCTTGTAAAACTGAAACTTATAGTGAAATGCAATGAATTACAATGTATGCTTTCAAATACTTAAAAAAGCATGTATTAAAGGCGGAGAATACTTATATAGTAATATAAACTGTACATCTATATTTCAACTTATTTCTTTTAGACATTTATCGATGTCTTACCCTTTCATAGCTTTGTATTTTATACATTATTCTTCTAAAAACATTATATTGCTGCTATAACCGTATTCTATTATATTGCAAGTACATGTTTTAGCTGATTTCTTCTTTTCATAAATGTCGCATATGTATATAAGTCATAATGGTTTTAATGAAAGTATTTTTGGTTTGTTTTACAGTGTCTTATATGTCGAAAGCGGTCTGATATCAATACTAAATGACAATTCGCTTTTAATAACATGTGTATGTACATAAATGAATGATGTAGTGATGCATGACACTCTAATAAACAAATATGTCTGTCTCTCTGTTTGATTATTGTAATTAGTATGAATATCGAAAAACTCAATAGAACCATTCTTTATTTCTCTGAATTAACTTATTTACCCATGAAACCCGCCTTAAACTACAATTGTTGGAATGCAGAAAATATTCCTTGCGGTACATATTTATGAGTGTACACAGAGGAATTATGTTCTTTATTGGTGGAATAAACAAAAGACATAAAAAGGCAAAATATCATACGAGTAAATGTTAGTATCATTAGCAAAGATGTGTGTTCTGTTCTCCAAGCGCATTGGTACAATACGACAAAAGAAGTAATCATCGACCTTACCAGACGGAAACTACTATAGAGACAGGAGCAGGAAACAATATGTTAATCTACAATTAGATAGGGTGATAATGTTTGTTGCATAGGAACATGTGTGTGTTCAGATGATACCTTAGGAACTGAAAATTGTTTATCCTGAACGGAGGAACATTTACATTATAAAAATAGTGTCAGTTATTCCTCACTACTAACGTTCTCAATTGGGTTCCATGAAATATTCAATACCATGACGCCATCTGCTTTAACGTCGTCTATTTTCAATTCTTTTAGATTTAACTGAAGGCATTAACTAGTTCTTTGTTCTGCTCCAAATATCAAATATTTCTGGATAGAAGATGATTCAAACATTTAATTTATTTTTTCGTCGATGGACATTGAAAGGTAAGAGTTAAACTATCCCGAATGACTGGTTCACTAGAGAATGTGGATTCAGCTCTCGACTTACTTGACATCAATCTTCGCTTCAATAATACTGGAAACGCTCATGAGATCGGCTGTTTCCGCCAAGTACGTTGAGAGCTGAATACAACGCCATACATTGCACCGGCAACTAGTTATATTTATTTCACACCTACATAGATTAAACCAATCGGAAGCCCCTCTTTCTTCCACATGACGGTACAAGAGAAACCACTATCGTACTGAATTGTGAAAAAGCGATCCATAAAGGCCATATTTTTCTCTCAAATCATGACTCGAATCAGAAAATCCATATCATGTTCGTATTGTACTGGACAACTCTTCCGACACTCTGTTAAGAGTTAATTAACTTGGCATTTCACGTTCGTATGCTACATTGCTCCCTCTCTACAACGACTATTGTTGTGTTTTATTAACCTGTCAAAATTTAAATAATTACACGCTGGTTGAACACGCTATATTTAGCTTCGGTCGAAATCTATTATTTCCGTTACGTTTTACGGGTAGGTCTGGGTTAAAACAAAGTTCATATTTAAAAGAAGATTTGGATACCTATATGTCTTCGTGGTCGAAGCAGTACAGTAATGTTGCTTAATACATGTATGGTCATGAGTTCGATACCCAGCGGAGGATTTTTTTTTATTATCATCTTTATTATTTGGTGTATACGAGTCTGCAAGAAGGAGAGGAGGAATTGATTGAAATCTCTGTGGATCTGATTTATGTATCATTCACGATCAGAGGTACACTGTTTGTCATTTAGTTTTTATACATTGACTAGAATTAGTTGCAACCTTGAAGAGTTCATTAAAGGTTTCAGTGATAAATGAGTTAAGGCATTTGTTATCTAGGTTTGAGAGAACACATCGGGTCACATTTTACAAACATTAAATTTTTTTAATAGTTTACAAAGTGTAACGTATTTGTTATCTAAAATGCATAGTTTGTATTAAAGATCACTACGTTGAACAATTCAAGTAAAATAACTGTTTGGAAAAAAGTAATACAAAAAGAAATAAACCTAACTGGGATCGAACCCGCAACCTTTACTCTATTTACAAGTATCCGTACTCGCTACCAACTGCTCTAACACGATTATTGATTTAAACTCGACACATAATGCATAATATCCTTTAGTTCCTATCCGTAAATTAAAACGGAAAAATATCGACTTTATACCGAAGCTAAATATATCCTTTCCATGACGTATGAGTATTCAATTTTTGACAGGTCAATAAAACCAAACAATACCAATGGGAGACACAGATTATGTGTGTTGCTTGGATGGAGTCGTTATAGCAGGGAACAGTTATAATTGGCTTACATTTGCAAACATCTTGAATTCAGACCAGACGCCGCGTAAGGCGGCGTTTGATCTGAATTCAAGCTGTCTGTCACTCGTCATTTTATTTATTCTATCAAAATGTTAACTTATATGTAACTTTGAGAACAATTTAAGCAGATGGTATTGCAGCCATGAAATGTGTTAGTCATGGTTGTTCTATTTAGGGAACTGGGACAAGGGTCGTTGTAAGGGGGAAATCGTTGATCGGAGAGCCGTTGTAGGGAGGGAACACTGTATTTTGTTTTTGGAAATTGCCAAGTCAAAGGCTAGAAGGAATAGGAAAACAATTTCATGTGGTTTCTTTTGTCATTTTGTAATTTTATGGTGTGAAATTAAGAGGTAATTCAACAAAGTAGAATACAACACTGGATTCAATTGACTCGAACACAGCAGTCATAATCCATATTGGCCTCGGCTATCGCCTCGTCCAAATATGGATTAACCCTTTACCTGATAGCCTAGTTATAATATTGAAGATAGGTGACTACTTAAAGCAGGTTGAAAGTAAAGCAGAATGCGCCCTAAGGCGCATTCTGCTTTACTTTCAGCCTGCTTTAAGCTATTACCAGCTAGAATAAGGAAAGTATTAAATATGACACATATTCAGTACGGTTTATATTGGAACTATTTTCTTCAGCGGATGAATAAAATGCATGTGCTAAAAGTCGCTTCTATCAGGGAAAGGGTTAAGACTGCTGTGTACTCGTCCAATAGTATTCAGTATTGTACTCGACACTGTTAAATAACCTCAAAGTATTTACTTATTCGTTGATGTCGGTGTAAATGGGCATACGTTCTCAGGCATAGTGTACAAAACTACAGTTATCGCCCTTGCTGAAAAAGTTAGACCGGTGTACATTGTGCTCATTTAGAACATTTGTTAACCATTACCATGCGTCGGAAGTCAATTGGGTTACCGCTATTCTAATCAACCAAGTTTAGGTAGAAGTCTGGGACGAATTCCCTATAGTAAACCATTTATTTGTGATGCCAAGTTGTGTGCGGTGAACTAATATACGTTTACAAGTAGAGCGCCATGCAATGTTTTTGTAATGCAAACAGTGTAGATCCAGACCAGTCACTGTGACAACTGCTCATAATCTACACTGTTTTACTCTCACATACATCTATCCATTTTTTAGCAGTATCATATACAGGTATTTGTAGTGTAGATTGATTATTTGTTTGTTTGTTATCGGCACTGCAACACAATTTAGTTATATACGAGTAGCGCCAGTGTGCATGCATAAATGTGCTACATGTTTATGGAGACTAACAACTCTGCCAGCTTGGACAATAATAGTTTCATATCTCTCTCATCCCTGTTGTAGCTGTTAGTGTAGAGCAATCTCAAATGGAAAATTGAGATAATGACGATGTTCACGCCAAAACTGTTTGTCACCTTTCAGTTTTTAACCTACAAATAATTAATATAATCACTTTTTCTATATCCTATAAAAGATTGTAATTTAAAGCAAGAAATACGCAAATAAAAATATTCCTTAATAAGGATTTTGCTTTACTTTCAACCTTTTTGCGTGGTCATTTGTCTTCAAAACTAGAAAGAGGCGTA
This sequence comes from Gari tellinella, assembly GCA_922989275.2. Taxonomy (NCBI): domain Eukaryota; kingdom Metazoa; phylum Mollusca; class Bivalvia; order Cardiida; family Psammobiidae; genus Gari; species Gari tellinella. The sequence continues at coordinate 60,367,479 of OV277867.1, forward strand.
AATGGGTTAATAGATCTTCAACATTTTAAAAACTGTCATTTTTTCAACGTTATTCCCTGTCATCTACATTTAATTTCATTTGAATGAGTGAGATATAACATGTTCCCCAGCCACCCACTGTTCACTGGTGTTTAGTCCGCCATTGAACTAGATTTGCCATGCACTCTTCTGTTGATTTAAGACTGATCATGACTGAGACCAGATGGTTTGCGCCTCGTAATTACTATAATTTCTTGGTTTATTGGATGGAACAAATTGCCAGACGCTCGAAATACTTGGGATGATTCCCAATATCCTGCACGCTCAAAACAAAATTTGTGATATTGTTTTCAAACAGTTTGGATCCAGATGGGACGCCGATTTTATCGGCGTCTCATCTGGATCCAAACTGTTTGACACCCATATGACAATTTCCGAAAGAAAATGCCTTTAAATCATGTTTAAGACGTGTTGCAGACTCGTATTTTTAAGACGACAATAAGATGGTAGACAGAAGGCTAAACGTCTCTATTTCAGTACAAACATACGTATCAATATCGACATACTAATAAGCCCTGTTCAAAACCATATTTGTATAGCGTTTTATGAGGAAAAAGAGTCCGCTCATTTTCATAATTTTCTAAATTTTAAAACCTCCATTTAACGAACTAAGCGAATGAAAATTCACCCAAGTATATGAGCTACGTAAGGAAATAAAGGCAATTTTTAAGTCACATTTTATATTCTACTCGCTATCAGCTATCGTCTGCATTTTGTCTATACCTAATGAAATAAAAGGATGAAAAATCACCAGGAAAGAATATTACAAAAATGATGATGCATAAATAAAGCTTGGAAAACAGACTGGAATAACTTGTTCAAGAACTAGAATATATTAATTCATGTGCTGTTTACAGCGGTAAATGTTGTTTTTTCTTGTTCAAACGCAAACAAACCGCAAACGAAATGCACTAAAATTCTAAACTCTTTATTTTATCTGGATGGTTATCTGCCCATTGCCTGATCATAGACCGGTTTACCGGTTAACCGGCTGCTACCAACTTTTTGCAATTGAAATAATAAGTTTAGCGTATAGTAGATGTGCTTATAAAAAAGAATAACGTCTTCTCCACTGAAGATTTGAAAGTGACAAACGCTTCGGTGTTTTTAAGTCCTTATGTTCTGCATTACCATTTGTGTTAAGCAAACGTACACTAAAGAGGCGCCAAACATTCTTCACAAATGACTGCTGTATGAAAAATAAACAAAAACATCTATACGAATGTCATTTCTGAATTATATAATTATATGCATAGTGCAACAACCTACATGTAAATCCAAGGCGTGATATATTGGCTCGTCGGTCGAGCGTGTAGCGCGCTTGGTCTTTAATGCAGGGGTCTTGAGTTCGAGTCCCCGTCGATCCAGTAGCCTGGCAAGGGTTTTCGCGGTGCAAATCTCACTCAAGATTCGGATAAGATACATTGTCAGATTGTTTTTAGTCTACAATTGCTCAATTTGATTGCAATGCGTTTAAGCTTCGTTCCGTTTAAACGCAAAAGAATAAAGTCTGCAATACAAGTATTTGAACAAAGCTAAGTCAAAACTTCATTTTGGGACCACCAACGGATTCCAGTTTCGAATCGTGGATACCGCTAAAAACCTGAAATTGGAATTCTGCAGTACTCACTTAATCTTTTTCTCTTATTATGATGATTCTTCAGGAATTGTCTGTAACGCTGCCAGTGCATCTTGCAAATCGCTTTGACAGATCATAAATCAACAGACATGCGTGTAACAATATTACTCAAATGTGTCTTAACTTTTTGGTGATTTTTTCATTATTTTAATTTAAAACGGCAGATGCAGAAAACAAATATATTATACAAACACTGATCGATATTCAAGTGCTGTTGAAATCACCTATGGTGCATTGGACAATTTGGTTTTCTTTCTAAATAAAAGTGTAAGAAGTTGCTTAACTCAAACTTACCGATATTTCAACACATGAATTACATTATTTCATGTTCGGTTTAGTCGAACATACCCGTAGTTCAAAGTTAAAACGTTTTCACTTTGAACTATGGGTATGTTCGACATAACCGAGATCGAGATATCAAAGTTCGACTTATGTCCTTTGCAAACAGTTTGGAACATATCAGATGGCTAGTAACATGATTGTTATCAGGCTCCGAGTAATTTGCGATTGTAAAATCTGTTTGAAATCATCGAATCTTAAGTGAAAAACTAGTTTTTAGTCTCTTTAACTCTGTCACGACCAATAGCGCCAAAAGGCAACTTTGCAAACAATTTGGATCCAGGGGCCCGTTTCATAAAACATCTTACGACAAATGTTGTCGTAAGTCAAATTATAAAACTCTCAATTATTATTTATTTCTCCATCTAATCCTGTCTTGTGATATCTTTTTGGAATCGTCTTGAAAAGACGATTCCAAATCTTTTTGGAATCGTCTTGAAAAGACGATTCCAAAAAGATGTCACAAGACAGGATTCGATAGAGAAATCAGAGATTAAACGTATTTTAAAGTTTTGACTTACGACAACATTTGTCGTAAGAAGCTTTATGAAACGGGCCCCTGATAAGACACCGCATAACGCGGAGTCTGATCAGGATCCAAACTGTTTGACACTCCTAAAGACACGTCTTCAGTCAAAACAGTCCTAAAGCTGATTTTAAAAATATTGAAGGCGGCACTTTAAATGCAGACGATATTTTCGCGGCAATAGGGTAAAGCATACGATAAAACTTGGCAGCGAAAGAGTTAAATCAATTGTAAAACAAAGGTCCATTAATCTCTTTTTAGAATATTCATATGAAATAAACTAAATTTTCAGTAAAGATCTGCTGAAATATTGTTGTTGTTAATAGCATTTAAGTAATTTACTGTTAAATACTACCATTAAATCTATTTTCTCTAAAATGCTTGGTACAGATGGGATGATTAATATATCCACTATCATAACTTTGCGTGCAAAGTTGGTATGGAAATGTACATTTGCATAAATTGGAGATGGCGTTTTTCTTTCCCGCTTAACCCATTAAAGCCTTGTGTCTATAAAAGTGGACATTGGCAAACAGTGTAGACCCTGATAAGACGCCGCATAACGCGACGTCTCATTACGGTTCACACCGTTTGCTATAATATATGAAATGTTCAGTTGAATGGACAAACATTGCAGTGTTCTTAGATCACCATTGTACGGTGGAGAAAACGTTATTCTTTCCCGTTCAAACGCAACCTACGCAAACGCAGAAAAGTACAACTTTTGGACAATTCTGATAATTCATGTTAATCTTGGTGGCAAACAGTTTAGAGCTTGATCAGACGCCGGGTTATCCGACGTCTGATCTGGCTTATAACTGTTTGCACTGCAAATAATAGTTTTAGCGTAAAAACGTGTTTATTGGGAAAGAATAACGTTTTCTCCACTGTATATCTATAATGAAATATTGCAGCAAATCCATTGTGAGATTTCTTTGCAATATCCAGCCATACATGGGTTTATACGTTCCTTCCTAAAGCTTTAAATTGACAAGTCTAGTTTCCCATTGAATGCTGTCATGGTTTGACTTTGAATGTTGTTTTTGTCAATGTATTGCATAAGATGTTATGGTAAACAATGGTGACCTAAGTCAGAGGGCTCTTTTAGGGTACTCATTGTTCATATAGTACAAGTGTACTCATCACAGGTATAATGTTTGCAAATAGTGCGTGACCGGTTTTCAAAGGGTTGAATTAAACTATACAAGAATGCAATACCAAAAATTAAAGAAAAAAAACAACACAGTTTACAATTAAACAAAAGTTCTCTGACATATTTTCAAATCTGAAAGAATAGCGTCTTCCCCACTGTAGTTACTTCGCCAGTCAATAAATACACATTACCAGTTGACAGTGCGATACAGAGTGATGTATTTAGCTCGAGACGTTTTTGGCGAAAATAGCCGATCTGACGAACGCCTTGGCGCGAGTCTGATCGGTTGTTTCCGCCAAAAACGTCGAGAGCTAAATGCAACACTCTGTTGCGCACTGCCAACTGGTAATGTGTTTATTATATGCCTTGAATACAAACCTGAAACAACTAAATAGTTGTTTAAATCATTTTACATCCAAAAGTATTAGTTATTTGAAGCAGAACGAGAAGTTTTGTATGCCACAAAGAATAACGCGGCACCCGTACATGTACGTAAATGACGTCACGTTAAATCGAGAGCGACGTCAGAGTAAAATACAAAGTGGCTGATACAAGGTGGCTGATACATTTTTTGCAGATACACGCGGAAACGCTCGATATCATTCGAAGGCATATAATAATGACAGATATACAGACTATGCTTTTTGAAAGCCAAACAGTTTCATTGCTCAACAACAATGTGCTACAATATTGGCATTTGCAAACATATTGGATTAATATAAGAAACTAAGATCCAAACGATATAACATTCGTTTATAACTAGGTTTCTTTAGAAACAATACTTAAAATTTCAATTTCATGAAACACTTGCAATACGATTGATTTAAGCAAAAGCCGTAATATAGTTTTGTTTAAGAAAGGACCGTAGACTCCATGGCCAATATATCTAGAGTTCAAGGTTATAAAGCTTTTGTATTGAGTCTGAGATTGTTCTTAATCATTTGATTGGTAAGAATTGGAAAAGAAACCTCACATTTGACCAATCAAATGTTTGAGAAAATATTTCAGACTCATTTAAAAATGATTATATCTTTGGACCAATATATTATAACCATTTTTGCACTTTCTGTTCTGGTCAGATACACTATTTTTGACTGTATTTGTATAAATAATATTCCAGGGAAAATACCACAAATGGTTGGTCAATAAGTCTAGCTGTCATGTACACCAAGACTTTTGTGAATGGCACTGTAAAGTGGAGACGTTATTTCCTGGTCATCATCCAAACAATAAATAAAACGGAAATTATGTTATTCGTAGTAAGGTCAGTACATACTTCCAAGCCTTGGTTTTTAAGGTTTTGTTTTCAACTAGATAAACTGACCTCAAAAATACAACAGGAATTCACATATTGTTTCCAAACTTACTTATAAAAAAGCAAACACATTGCAATAAAAAGTAGAAAATGGCCACACTCTGACTACACTGACAATTTATTTGAATATCGACTTGTCTGTTCTGCAGAAATATTGTATAGTTCGGCTAAAGTGTTTGAGTTATCGAGGCTCGAGTGTAGTTTCGAGGTCGGCTTGAACAACTATCCAACGATATACAGTGCTCCCTACCTTCAACGGCCCTATCAACAACGATCCCTTCCTTACAACGACCCTTGCCACAGCTCCCTAAACTTAACCATTACGTCCAACGCTTTTACTGCTGTAATGTCGTCTGCTTAAATTTGTCGTCTGCTGTTCTCAAAGTTACATTTTGGACATTTTGGTCAGTTAGTTAAAAACTGTTTGAACATATTGTCTTGTAATCATCAACAAATTTTAGAGCCTTCTATCGCTCATTGTAGTTCCATTATAACGATAAAATAATGTCCTAATAACAGTATTCCATTCACTGCAAAGCCTAACAACACTTACATATGCAAATAGCGTGACATTGAACAATGCGGCGTCTGTCTGGTCAGGCTCAAAACTTTTTGACACTTTGACACCTACTGTGGAGAAAACGTTATTCTTTCTCAATAAACGCGTGGACACTAAAATTATAATTTCCATTGGAAACAGTTTGGAGCCAGATCAGACACCAGGTTACCCAAACTGTTTACCACTCAGACAAAAAAAATTAGAAATGTCAAAAATGGTGATTTCCTACATTTTAGCGATTTGCGTTTGCGTTTCATTTGCGTTTAAACGGGAAAGAATAATGTTTTCCACTTTATATTAATGGAAGACAAGTATAACATTCCAAATTTCTTACATAGAAGCAGACGAAAAATGTACGCATAAGATATTATGTCAGTCCCGTATTAGACGAATTACTACGTCATACTGTTAATGAAAATGATTCAAACGTGTACAAAATATGTTGCTATCGTTTATGTCTTGTTTTATCTTGGTTGTTAGCAATTATCCTGTAAACCCTTCACTGCCTTTCTCTGAGTGCAATGATTATTTGGAAACAGTGTAAACGATGCATATCTCGGCGTCTGATTAATATCTAAAGTGTTTGACACTCGTTTTAATAGTCCTGAATCAAAATAATCTTATATTTAAAATTTGATAAATTAAAGCAGACGACAATTGTTTAAGGGTGTATCAATGTCATGAATTTGGGAACTTTTCAAAGTATATGAAAACACTCTATGATGGTTTTGTATTGAAGAGCTATTTAAGATGAATGAAAAAATAGAAAAAGTGTACATTTTGGTGAACAACAGTTGGCTCTACGGCCATGTAAAATTTACCCCACCCACTTCCTCTTATTTTGTCCTTTTCAAACAGCCCGCTTCAATAAAACCCATTTTAAATGAAAACAAATATGATAATTTGGGTTTGTGTTATTTATTTCCTATCTATGGTAGTATTTCTTCATACAAAAACTAATTTAAGAAAAACAAGGCACCAAATGTGAAATTTATAAAGCTCTAAATATCATCGATATTGTACTTTTTTGTAAATTTTGTAAGGGGTGATAACTCTTTTTACTTTAATAACTCAAAATTTTCAACACTGACCTTTCAATTTCTTTTCATATTTTGAACTGCCTTAGTATGGGCTTTCATCTGGTAGAATATAAGAAAAAGTTAAATACTAGAACCATTTCATTTTCAAACTTTTTTACTTTTTTTTCATAAAATAAAAAAATCTAATAAAATCATGCCCTATATCAAGCATATTTTTGATATTCAATGATCCATATTGTTCAAAGCTGGTGCCTGCTTTGTCTAAATTTGGTTTATATTTGTGAACATACCACCATAGACATGAAATAAATAAAGAAAACCCAAATTAACATTTTTGTTTTGTTTTGAAATAGATTTTTCTGAAACTTGTACTCTGAATGGGTAAAATTTGAAGAAAAAAAATCCAAATTTGACATACCTTTTTCAAATCGCTGTAGCTCAAAAAAAAGGACACCACCATATATATTTTTTTTCATTATTTCATTCATCATAAATAGCTCTTCCAAAAAAACAATGATAGAAAAAAAGTTTAATACTTTGAAAAAAATGGCTCATGACATTGATACACCCTTAAAGCAGAAGACGTCAAAGCAGACAAGGGGCTAAATGCTTTAATGAATTCATTGTAGAATTTTACCATACATAACTAGCACAGTGACTGACAGGTAGCTTAACAATTCTAATACAGACTAGAATAATGGACGTTTATTTGATTCTGTGTGTCTCTGCATTTTACCTCATTTATTAAACAGTCTTAAATTGCATGAGTCGTTTGGCTATTTGCAATTCAAATAAGGATGAACAATTTTGAAATTGTAAATGATGAAATTGCTTGGGGAAAAGAGAAAAACGCCAACATCTCTAAAGAAAGGCACGGCAGTAAACATGCTGCTGAAATCTAACTCAATGAAGAGCAAGTCTTTTCTCGCTTTAGTTTAAACATACAGTAAAAACTCGATTCTACGAACTCGCGTTTGTTCGAACATACCCATATTTCAAAGTTAAAACGTGGCTTAGCCACGTTTTAACTTTGAAATACAGGTATGTTCGACTTAAACGAGATCGACTATCAAAAGTCAACTTACGAAATACAGATAAGATTGATTTAAGCGAATTAGTAGTATCGAGTTTCGACTGTATTTATTTCCAGAGATATATATGATTATATTTATACATGTTTAACGTAAATAAACAATACTTAGGAAAAGGATTGAAACGAAAGAATACACTTATTGAGTTTCTTGCTTTGTAGTAGGTATATTTATACAATTTCATGTGAAGCGCTGTTGAACGCACAACTTCCGTGTGAAAAGAGCGTTATATAAATATGGTATAATAATAAATAAATTAATTAAAAATAATTTTCGGGTCTTGATCAGACGGCGTCTGATAAGGATCCAATCTGTTGCAGAGACGAGTCGTCTATGGCGAAAAAAAGGTTAAACTTAGAAATAATAGAAGCGTTGACCTAAATCTTTGTTAGAGACGAAAAGCCATGATGGTTCTGATGACGATGGCGCCAATGTATGTAACTGTTGGTATAGAGTTTGCATGTAAACCAAACAGCTTTTCATAAGTGAGCATTTTCTATTTATATCATCAAAATTGTGTTGTTACACACATTGTAGTATAGCCTATATTTTCCAAGAAATATGTGCGTTGATAAAAGTTAATTGATAATATTTTCTGGCGCCATGGTGCTATTTCGTATAATTGTTATTTATGTGACTCGTATTGGCGATTGTTTAAATAATAGTTGGTTATGTCCGTTACAATTGAACAAACACATAATTATGCAAACTATATTTGGGAAACAAGTACACAACCGAGACATTGGTCTGTTTTCATATGAGAAAGAACGTTTTAATATCTAAAAAACTGAGAAGTTTGATTTAAATTTATTGGTGCGTTTAACTGTTAGTACAGAGCTTTTAAGTTCATTTAGTTTCCCTGAATTAGCAATTATAGACCAAAATGAGACAGCCCACCTTATAAGGATCCATTCTCATGTAGCGCTATAATTTGTTTTACTCCTGAATCCATAAATACAACTTTTTACGCATCTAAACGCATGCACCTTTACAGTGCTGTAAGTAGTCTCAACCTCTCACGAAAAACATTCATAAAGTCACGAGAGAAATTTCCGATGGTAACCAACTGTCTTCAGTATTAAATATTATAAAAGTACAAACGGGAAGGGGTTAAAATATTTTTATTAACCGCAAACTAAAATTGTAGACATACATTGTGTCTAAATTGACGAGCTTTATAGACGAGTGTCAAACATCCTTGAGTAAGGTGTGTCGCTGAGTTACGTTGTGAGTGTTGTTATTAAGTTTTCTTTAATATGCAGAGATATTCAGATATATAGGATCAATAGAGAGGTAGTAGCTACCTTTTTATTTTATTTTTGTAATTTACAGCATGATGGAAATTTTTTCATTCAATACATGTAGCAAATATTGGTGTTTTTGTAACTGCAATATAATTTATTATGTCAATTGGACCCCACATTTACGCCGAACGTTCTATGAAATCAATCTAGCATTTTTGCCTACTGTTATTGTACATGTACTGTAACTCCATTGAATTACAGCTCAACATATTGTCTGTATCACAGCAAAGTATCGCCCACCCAAAACAACTTATCGTCAATTTGTGTGCATAGTATTCGCGAAGTGAAATTGGCAAATTATGACATTCAACGTTTGAGTCCGAAACTCGCAGATAAGCTCGGTGCGTCATATCAATCAAACTTGACTGGCATGTTGTTAATGTTTCGTAAATAGTATTGCAAATAAACGGCACTGAGGCTATAATTTATTGAGGACAGAAAAACACTTCTATTGTATTAGAAAAACACTTCTATTGTATTAAATGTTCCTTTTTCGCCTGTAACAATAGTGTCTGTTTCTTAGTTGTCATCAGCAAAATTTGTTCATTATAGTTTAACTCATTCAAACATTTTGTGTATAAAAGGGAACATAGGCAAACAGTGTAGAACCAGATGAGACACCGAATTAGGTCGCATCTCACCAGGGATTGCACTGTTTACTATTGTATATAAAATGTTCAGCTGTTTAAAAAACATTGCAGTGTTCTTAGATGACCGTTGTACATGTATGTTTATAACGAAATCGTCGTGGGAGCACATAGGGGAAATTGCAATATCCAAGCATAATTGGGTTAAGATACTTAAGATAGTCGCGGCGTCTGATTTGGATCAAAACTGTTTGCAATGTTTAGTAAAAGAAACCACTAGCAAGCGAATGATTAAGTAAATAGATAGGTATGCGGATAGATATTACAGTGGAGAATCTGTTATCCTTTCCCAATAAACGCGTTTACGCTAAAACTATTATTTGCAATGCAAACAGTTTGGAGCCAGATCAGACGCCGGCTAACCCGGCGTCTGATCAGGCTCCTAACTGTTTGCCACCAAGATAAACAAGAATTATCAGAATTGTCCAAACGTTGTTCTTTTCTACGTTTTAGTGCTTTGCGTTTGCGTACGTTTGCGTTTAAACGGGAAAGAATAACCGATTCTCCACTGTAGCATTGGCAGACAGAGACGGTTCTAACACCCCTACACTCTCTAGCCACTAACGTTATAAAATTTGTTAATGAAACCCCTACCCATTTACAAATTGCACGATTTCACATCAAAATATCTCGAATGCCAAATTTCTCGATTTTTACAGAATTTAAAACAAATATTGAAATAGTAAATATATATCACGCAATCGAAAAATCGAGATATAAGGAAATCCGGAATTCTTTCAGCAAAAGCGTGCAATTAAGAAATCCAGAAAGTGGGAAATCCGGAATATTGTACGAGAAATAATAGAACTAAGTTCGTACAGTCAGCCCCTAAATACAGTATAGATGTAAATGGAAAGCTCAAGGGCTTTCTCCATTCATTTCATTTTGCCTTAGTTAAAGATATTTCTGCTGAGCTAATTTGCAGAGGGTATTGGACTTGTTAACTATGAGAAAAATGTGCATGGTATTTAACACTTTCATGATCTTATTTATCGTGAGATTTTGACCTCTTCATCGCCATATTGTCGTCTGCTTTAGAATTGTTTTCCACAATATCGTTTCGAGGTTAGATTTAGGCAGTATACACATATAACTGAGGGTTTTTTTCACAACAAGTGACCAGCAGTTTTAATCCTGATCAGACGCTGCGTTACGTGTCGTCTGATCAGGATAAAAACTGTTTGATAATGCGCGTTATGGCATTGAGAGAGAATGGGTGAAATATATCCCATTTATTTCACACCTACATCGATTAAACTAATCGACAACCCCTCTTTCTACCACGTGACGGTACAAGAGAACCCTATATTGTACCGGAATTTAAAAAAGCTATCCCAGAAGGCCATATTTTTCTCATATTGGACTCGGATCCAAAAAATCTATATTTTTTTCATATTGGACTGGACAACTCTTCCGACACTCTGTTAAGAGTAACTTCCCTTGGCATTTCACCTTTGTCTGCTACAGTGTTCCATCTCTGCAACGACACCCATTTGGAGACAGATATTGTGTGTGTTGCTCGGAGCAAGTCTTTAAAGGGAGGGAAAAAAAGACTTAGCTTACATTTGCAATATTTATTTAATTTAATGACGTAACGATAAACAATATGCTGTAGACGTTTTGGCGCGTTAACGTTCAAACGTAAAATACAGTAAATAACGTGGTGACGTTGTAATAATTTTTTTTTCTATAGATCTATTATGAATATAATTTTTGTTTATCCGAATATACGTTTTAAAAATGCATGAGATAATTAATGCCTTATCGGACTGAAATTCTACACATTAGTAAGTTTTATAATGATAAAAAACAAAAGAAAAAATATGAAAATGCTTTTTAGGAATACAATTACTGTAGGTATTTCTTCACTTATAAAGGGAGGTAATTCATAAAGTTCGTTATATCATAATTTGAAAAAACGACCCTTCGTTAGATTTCTTACACCTTTAACAGGGCTGCCATTTCTCCGGATTTTTCCTAAATCTCCGGATTTTTCCCCAGTTCATGGTAGCTTAAAGCAGACTGAAAGTAAAGCAGAATGCGCCCTAAGGCGCATTCTGCTTTACTTACAGCCTGCTTTAAGTAGTCGCATGTCAACAAAACAAGAAAAAGGCTATGGGGTAAAGGTACGATTCGTAAAATCGCACTTGAAAAATGCGCATTTGGAAATCTTAGGATTTGTCATGTAAACTTATGGCAGCCCTGCTTTAACATGTTTAAAAAGAGTATCTTGATGGGGTAAATGATTAAAAATTAGATCTAGAACAGAAAATTATGCAAAATGATACGTGTAGACGATTATAGATTTGAAATAGATCTACTGGTGTGAGTAATAGCATTTTGAAGCTGTTTCTAAGAGAGTTACGTCCACCAAGAATCATGCGTGTAAAATGTTTTAATTTAATAGTAGTCGCCTCGGTAAGATTGTAGTTATAATGTACTGTTAAGTGATCTACACTATTGTTTATTTTTCATTGCAAAATAGAAAAATGCCGAATACCTTTGGAGCGGAAAGTGGGGGTAATTCATATAGGTTATATAAAGTAGGCCTAAGGATTAAACTTAAATGCTTCAAATCAAAGGTAACTTTCCGAATAGCGGCAGTCGACAAATTTTAGCAGATGGTATTGCAGCCATGAAAAGAGTTAGACATAAAAAGTATTGTCCTGTTTAGGGAACTGTGACAAGAGCCGGTGTCGGGAGGGAACACTGTATTTTGTTTTTGGAAATTGCGAAGTCAAAGGCTAGGCTAGAAGGAATAGAAAAAAATGCATGTGGTTTCTTTTGTCATTTTATAATTTTATGGTGTGAAATAAAGAGGTAATTTAACAGTGTTGAGTACAATACTGAATTCTATTGGACTCGTACACAGCAGTCATAATCCATATTGGACTCGGCTATCACCTCGTCCAATATGAATTATGGCTGCTGTGTACTCGTCCAATAGATTTCAGTATTGTACTCAACACTGTTAAATAACCTCTTAATATTGGTAAAACTCAACATCACGACATTTTAAAACTCGCAGCTGATCTTTATCAAAATTGTTTGTCGCTTGTGTAGATAAATGCTCATGTTCAAAATGTCACCATTCCATGTTTGAAACCAAGTTGCAGTCATGTTTAAGACGGACAGTTTCATAACAATGAAAGGTATTTGCCCCCAATCAATGTGTTGATGTTAAAAAAATATACGTCCATTGTGACAGTTTGGGTCTAGATCAGACTCCATGTAACCCGGCGTCGTCTCATAAGGCTAAAAACTGTTGGAGCTTAGATTAAAAGGAAAGGGTTATCATTTTTAAGGAACTGTCATTTTGTACATTTTGTGCACTGCGTTTGCGTTCACTATTGTTTAAATATTTCATCGCCGGAGTAGTATAAAGTCGACTTTGCAAACAGTTTGCGGCGTTTGACCTGGATCCAAACTGCTTGACATTCATATGCATATTTCTTTAGTTATACTACCGTAATTCTATATTTGTAACGATCTTGCAGGCAACACTATTGAAGCAAACGATAAACGAACGGTGATGGGGTTATAACTCACGATTAATTGTGCGCCAAAAGGGCTAAACGGGAATGAATATTGTCTTCTCCCCTGTATTTTATGTATTTGATATTCAAGACAGTTGCACGCTAGACATATATTACATGACATGTTTGATGTAAGATCTATAGGGCATGGAGTAATTTGACAGCTACACAAACAGTATTGTCTGAAATGTCTCGACTGTTCCAACGTATTAATGTCAATTCGATAAAAAAAAAAACCCAACTAAACAGCAACTAACCAAGCCGTAATTTTATCAGGGCGGACTATTACGATAGTTATCGATAGTTGAAAACACTATCACGATAGACTATCGATAGTTGGATTCACTATTGCAATACAATCACGATAATTTAACACACATATGGATTATAATAATATGAATATAAACCATAAATAATGTTTTCTATATCCTAGCAGATGTAAGCTTAAAGCAGTCTAGAAATAAAGCAGAATGCAACGACCTGCTTTAAGCAAACCTCTGTCTTAAATATTGAAAATAAGCTTTAACGAAAAGGGATTAAAATAGATTTAAACACACACTAGGAACAAAATCAAACACGTACAATTCTTGTACAACTTGTGGAGAGAGATATTTGTTAACAACTTTTACTCCGTTTCTTTGCTGAAAGTGATAGAGGTCAACCTATTGATACAGTGGAGAAAACGTTATTCTTTCCCGATTAAACGCAAACGAAACGCAAACGCAAAGTACTAAAACGTAGAAAATAACAACTTTTTGACAATTATGATAATTCATGTTTATCTTGGTGGCAAACAGTTTTGAGCCTGATCAGACGCCGGGTTACCCGGTGTCTGATCTGGCTCCAAACTGTTTGCATTGCAAATCATAGTTTTAGCGTAAATGCGTTATTGGGAAAGAATAACGTTTTCTGCACTGTAGTAGCTCGAACTATCGCCGAGATTATCGAGAGTTTAATTTTGTTATCGATAGTAGACTATCGTGACTTCAAGTATCGTGATATGTCGATTCTATCGGCTATCGTGTTATTCTTAAATTTGATAGGCCGATTTTATTGACCCGGCAGGGCAGAGTTTCGTGTGGACCATTGCATTTCTACTTTGGGGCGGCAGCACGGTCGTTTTATTATCGGAGTTACCGTTGTCGTCTGCCTTTTTTTCTCAACGTTACGTGTAAGTTGACATTTTGACAGAAGGACTACAATGGCGAGTGACACATTGCTTGAATACAGACCAGAGGCCGCGTTACGCGGCGTCTGCTCTGGATTCAAGCTGTTTGCAAATGTAAACCAAGTCTTAAATTTCTCTCCCTATAACAACTCCATCCGAATAACACACGCAATATTTGTCCTCCATTGGTGCTGTTGTAGAGAGGGAGCACTGTATATACATGTACATGTACCAAATTGCACGTGGATATGAATGCACGCATTAATTGTGTTTCTCCATGTTGAAAGTATCGGACAATAACGATACAGTACGGAACTACACCCCTAAAATCAAAAGTAAATTAGTTTATCTTTGCCAAAGGTTAGCTCCGCCCTGCCATATATCACAGGCGAAAACATCAATTACCTTGAATGGACATCATTATTTCCCATTTAAACGAGGCGGAATTCTAAAGGATTGAAACAAAATGCAGAAAATGGATGGTTTTGAAAATATTCTGACGATTTTGTTTTATCTGAATGTACAGCAATATAGAGTCAGAGCAGACTTTTAACTGTTTGCGAAATAACTAATTGATTAACATAAACGCGTTTATTTGGAAAGAATTACGCCTTCCAATAAATAGACATAGACATAGTTTATTCGTCACTTATACATATAGTATCTCGTTACATATCCTATCACGTGTACATCATAATTATTCCGCAGTTATGATAAAATCACGTGAAATGCACATATATATTAACATACCAAACCAGATAAATATGTATGCTTCACCAATTATCCACTCATGACCATAGGGATCCGACACGATTGCTTTTTGAGGGAAAAATCGTCAGAAGGTAAGTATATAGAGACAAGGCTGTGAACGAACCCCTGTCCCGTTTTCCAAAATTCATTGATATATGTGTGTAAAATAGTTACTTTTAAAAATACATGCTTACAGTTGGTTTTATGTTATGTTTTATGGAAGAATATTATATAAGCTAGACAGAAATGCAACAAAAGTGTCGGTTGATCAATATTTATTCATGATATGCCCGGTTTTGTCGAGATAGGGTGAACATATACTGACAATCAGTTGTACCCCGTGTCGGGACCATGTGCTCATGACATATATATGCATCATTTACAGTTTTGTACTGTGAAGATTACTCTTGTCTTACGCGATCAATGTAGACCCTATTGGGAATACTCCTTAAAGTTGTACTCTGAGCAGGATATGCACTTTTGACACTTTGAAATACAGTGTTACCTCCCTATAACGGCCCTCCCAACAACGACTCCCTCCTAACAACAACGATTGCCGCAGTTCCCTAAACAGAACAATTATGTCTAACGCTTTTACTGCTGTAATATCTTCTGGTAAGAGCTGTCGTCTGCTGTTTTTCTTGAAGTTAAATATTGGACATATTGACAGAAATAAAACTTATTGACGAGTGGAAAACCGCTTGAATCCGAGCTTCCCTACCTATAACGACCCCCTCCAAACAACACACACAATTTTTGTCTCCCATTTGGTGTCCTTGTAGAGAGGGAGTACTGCACGTTGTTAAAATCAACCTTTGCTACAATGGAAAATAATTTATTAGAAATAGAAATCATCCTTTTCAGTTTCAGGGGTGAATAAGTTAACCATTTTATTGAAATTACGAACTTTCCTCGAACGAAATATGAGAGAAAGAATGCGGAGAATAAGCACTTATTAGGTACAATAGTGTAGAAACTTAATAATTTTGCATTATATGCACATATTTCACCCTAAAAAAACAACAGTGATTGTTCTAGTGGGGGTTGTGGCAGTAAAATACTCCCAATGTAGGATTTTCTGTGGTTTGTGGTGTGAAAGGTGTTTCATGGTTTTGGGTAATTTGTTCTACCTCACTTGTAACTCTTCAGGCAAAAAGGCTACTCCTCGACGAAGTGAAAGTAACTCGGAAATATCGCTAATTTTACAACAACACTTTGACGCTGAGGACTTAAAACCCGAAGGTTAGTGATAGACTGTGGTCGTTTTATTGAATCATGCCATGTTTTGAACTGTACATCACCAGGTTATCGCTGTGATATAGTGAGACCCGGGTGAACGAGCGTCAGGGGAGAATCCAAAAAAGACGTCAGCTTTGGAGAAAATCGTTCTTGGAATTGTCGAAATGCATAAGAAATTTTTAGAAGAGTGTATTAAATAAGTAGACAAATGTCTTAGCTTTCAATAGTCGAACGAATTATGCGTATACCATGTAAATTGATAGAGTTACAGACTTTTTTATACTTGTGGTGTACGAATGTCCAGTCAGAGAGTTGCACCCCTTGTTATTATATATGTAGTGTGTAGAAACTAGAAAGCGCTATAGACCCCTATGGTCGCACTCACCTCAAATTAGCATATCTATCAAGGTAGTCTTTGAACTTTAGAATTTCACGCGGCAGCACAGGACCGACTTTGAAGCCGTCTTTACACATCTTGATGGCCGGTTTGAACAGCTCCTTCCATGGTAACTTTCCGCCGAGCTTCCATGCCTCGTACATGCCCTTTATCTCACCAGGAATACCAATAGACTTTCCACCTATACATACAGTAAACGGCCGTTATTCAGACCACGTTAGATGGTACATGTACAGAATAACACCCCGCACTCTACATGTACCGGCTATTTTAGCGGAAATGGTGGAGTATCTGCGCTACATGTACTAGTCTTGAAAAACTTTGGTTAGGTATTAGACGAATAGAGCAGTTACATATCCCAACCATAGTATTTTCATGTTTGAAGGAACAATCCTCACTGCAGTAACCAACCCGTTCCCCTATCGAGTTAATATTTGTATTCGTGACACCAATTAACATAATTTCATTTGCCTGTTTCTCTCTCCAGAGTTTATATTATATCGTTTAAAATTACTCACTCAAGAGTCAAAATTATATCATGTACCAATTACTACCTCGTGAGTTAATAATACTTAAGAAATAATAAACTCATACCAGTGTTGTATCGTGCAATCGAATTCTGGTAGGAGTTGAGATGCGTAGTAATTTAATCACGAGGCCTTTAGGCAGAGTGGATAAATTACAAGCATCTCAACGACTACCCGTGTTCGATTGAAAGATAAAATACTGGTATTAATTTATTATATCGATTCTAACATAACATAATTTTACCTTAATATGCACTGAAGCAACGGCGCTACATTTCTTGGCGTACGCAATTTCGAAGCCATATGACGTCTCGTTAGAACGTTTTAGTGCGTGAGTGTTTTATTGAGAATTCAAACACTGAAACGTTCGTTCTTTGTTTATATAGGGGCGTTCGCGAAGTGTGTTAGAATGTATATATCGTATACCAATTACTCACTCCAGAAATGATTTAAAACCAAATACACCGCGTCTGACTTAACTCAAATGTAATTAATTGACAATCTAAAGATCCAAATGTACTAAAAAGTCTCTATCATTTATGACGGCAATTATTATTAAAATAGTTATAGTCTGAAACAAGTCTATAAGAGATTAGGTAAAAGTGACAGACAAGACGAAAACCTTCTCTTGAAGAAACATCTTCAGGTAAATACATGTCCCTGGTAGCTCCTCCTGGTGCCATCTCGCGGGCCATTATTGTATATTTCTTCATCTCCGAGCTGAAAGTAAAGAATTAATAACACTATTTATAGATATAAACAGGGTAAATATACCAATGGTTTGTGTGTCTTTCTCTATTAATAAAACAGAGAAGTCGTTATTTTTTCGTAATGATAAGCTCGGTAAAACAAAATTATATCAATTGCAAACAGTTTTTTCAAGTCTGAGCAGTTGCCGAGTAACTCGGCGTTTTGTCTGACCCGGCTTCAAACTGTGTGTCACTCATATTTGAAACATTGGTCAAAAATATTAAGATCATATTATTACCATATTCAGTTGCATTGCGTTTGTTTTTGACGATCTGCATCGTTTCCATCGTAACCCTTTCACTCTCAATGACGCTTAAAAGAGCGTTTGCAAACAGTTTGTATCCTGATCAGACGCCGCGTACCGCGGAGTATGATCAAGACTCCAAACTGTTTGCCACTCGTATCGATATTTTAAGTCACACTACATTGAAGCTTTCTTTAAAACGATTTTGCTAAAACAAAGTTGAAGCAGACGACAATAAAACGGTGAAGGGGTAAAAAAAAACTCGCGGAAATTTTTGCAGTGAAAGGATTAATCGGACAGCCACACATTGTTAAACCCTTCGCTGATACGACGTCGATTATTTTAAATGCTCGTCTGCTAGTAGTTATCATATTTGAAATATAAGTCATTTGACTTAAGTTAAATCGTTACTAGTGTAAAACAGTTAGGAGATATGTTTTCTCTCATTACAACGAAACTTGACGCGAACACCATACATTTCAATGAGGAAACTGGCAGACCAGACCTGTTTCTTTTTCAAAATACATTGAATAGTAAATGCATTTATAAATTAGTAAAGCGCACTTTAGTTGATCAGTTTAATCAAAAATGGGAAGAAGATGTTCTAAAATCTAGTAAAGGGAGACAATATCATATGTTCAAAAAAGCTGTCGAATTTGAAAGTTATTTGACATTGGTCCCTAGCAGTATAAGTTACTATATACTTAAACTTCGTACTGCAAACCACAGATTTCCTGTAGAAACAGGCAGATGGTACACTATTCCGAAAGAAAACAGAAAATGTACTGTATGTAACTTAGATGTCATTGGTGACGAGGCCCACTACCTATTTACATGCCCGCGTTTTATAAATGAGCGTGAGACATATATACGTTCGTTTTTAAGTAATACCCATGAATTCGCTCTATCAAATATTCTCATGTCAAGAAATAGCCATGATTTGACTAAACCTGGCAAATTCCTCAAAATAGTGTTCCAAACTAATTTCAATCCAAACTAATGTATTTTTTATTCCTCTAATTAGTTTTCTTCTATTAATTATTTTTAACCCATTCAACCCTAGCAACTAGTTTACTCGTCATTTACAAACAGTGCACCTGGTAAGATTACACTAACTCCATGCAAACAGCGTAAACCCTGACCTGAGGGCGCCTTAAGGAGCTCTCTGATCAGGGTCCACACTGTTTGTCATTTTGAAATATATTGTTAAAATCAACCCTGAATAGTGAAAAATGGACTAAACCTATTTTGAATTAGGAATTGTCCATTAAAGTTTCAGGGGTGAATGAGTTAAAGCGATGACACGGATCAGGAACTGCCTCAATGAGGCGACAGCTGATCTGGGTCATCGCTATTTAATTTGTCTCTACTATTCGTGTAGTGCTAAATTAGCTTTACATTATGTACATGTACATGCATACTTCTACTCTGAGTACATGTTTAATGCCTATTGATTGTGCATACAGTGATGTCATTAGTCAGAAACAACCCCACAAAGGCGGTAGTTGATCTGTGCCATCACTGTTAACTGCTGATGTGTAAAACTGTTACTATTTGTGTAGTGCCAATATGGCTTTACATTATGCACAAGAAAACGTCTACTTTGATTGCGTGTTTAATCCCCATTAATATGTGTACAATGACGTCATCGGTCAGAAACTGCCTCATTGAGGCGGCATCTGACCCATGTCTTCACTGTTGATCTGATGCGTAAAGCTGTCTCTACAATGTAGTTAATGAATATGAATGATGTATACAGTGACGTCATTGATCGGGGGCTGTCCCAATGGGTCGGCGGCTGATAGGTGCCATCACTGCTGACAGCTCAAGAGAAAAGTTGTCTCCATAACATAGTGATAAAATGATTATATTATGTACCCCTACTATGATGCTTATCAACGGTGTAAAGAGTGACGTCGTTGACCAGAAACTGTCTCACTGAGGCGGCAGCTGATCTGAGTCATCACTGTTAACACATGATAGTCAGGTGGGATTTATGGAAAATGTGAAATCGAACGGCATTTTTGGGTAAAAGTTGGGAACCAGGCTTTTTATCATAATTCAGGTATGCCGAGTCGGATTATCCCGGTTCCCAAGCGAAATTTTGAGTTTTTGACCATCTAATTTGCATAAACAAAATGGCCGCCAAAACTGCTTATTGTACACTATACTTTTACCATTTTCTTCACCATGCCTTGTACTTTACTATCGAAATTGACAAATAAGGTGTCTATGTGTGGTTCCATGGTCATAAGATATAATTCAGCCATTTCCGATTAAATCCGAGAGTTACAATATTCAGGAATATGCAAATTAGCGTCTAAATTGCGACAAAAAGTTGGGCTTTATGGAAAATGTGAAATCGAACGGCATTTTTGGGTAAAAGTTGGGAACAGGGCTTTTTAGCATAATTTGGGTATGCTGAGTCAGATTTACTCGGTTCCAAAGCGAAATTTTGAGTTTGTGACCATCTAATTTGCATAAACAAAATGGCCGCCAAAACTGCTTATTGTACACTATTCTTTTACCATTTTCTTTACCATGCCTTGTACTTTACTATCGAAATTGACAAATAAGGTGTCTATGTGTGGTTCCATGGTCATAAGATATAATTCAGCCATATCCGATTAAATCCGAGAGTTTCAATAGTAATGAATATGCAAATTAGCGCCTAAATTTGGACAAAAGGTTAAAATTCATATAAAGTAGTATTAAAACTAGTCAAGGAAATGTATTAGCAGAAATGAGGTGTATGTATACTGTGTATTAAAACTAGTCAAGGAAATGTATTAGTAGAAATGAGGTGTATGTATACTGTGTTGTGAATTATATTTGTTAAGAATATTTGCCCTAGAGTTCTACCGTGTTGTGGTTCTGGGGCTTCATTGCCATAGGGAATTGGTTGTGTTTATCACACCGAGAGTATCCCCTCTGCCAAGAACTAAAAGGAAGGCAGGTCGGTGGTTTTGATGGCAGCGAATAAGATTAGCCAAAATCATCTTCATGAATTCCATCATCCCTCATCATTCATGGGCGATATATGACCTGCTTTGTGTCTCAGTACCGTAAAACCCAACTCATCCATTCATAACATATTTTGTGTCGCAGTGCCGTAAAACCTAACTCATCCATCCATCCATCCATCCATTAGAATATTAGAATATATCAGACACTTTAATTGTAAAAGCAATCAGAGAACTTATAACAAACATGTCGGCGTGCATTATTAGAGTTGCATTAAGCCCCGTTCTCACTGTCCAGGTTTTGGTCCCCGGCAGTCACCGGGAGTACAACCTTAGCGGGGACGATCCAGGATCGACTGGCTTCAACCGGATGCCACCGGCTAACAGCCCCAGATGCTTTAAAATGTTTTATACAACCGGGGGTCACCGGGAGTCATTGAGACAGATAACCAGAACCGGCTTAATCTGGGGAATGCTGGGGGAGGCCGGGGTAACGCCGGAGCTTTACCGGCACATACAGGGCAGGCCCGGGTCTCTACCGTGAACAACCGGGGTGTTTGCGAACATACAATTGATACTTTTTTTTTTAAAACGCAACTTTCTACATTTCCTTTTTAGCGTTTACGTTTCGCCTGCATTTAGATAGGAAATAATATCTGGTGCAATATGGTGGACTTCACATTGCAATGAACTTCCAGAAGGCTATTGGAAATCATATGGCAGGATCTGGTTTGGCTGAATGATGGCTAGAGAGTGCATGGACTCCTGGGAGAGGGTGCAGTGCAACTTGTTTTCTCAGGAAAGTCATACAACAAGGTCATGATATCTCACAAACTCATCTTTCAGTCTCTATGGAAGCTGTTGTTGACACCATTTCTCTTATTTGCTACTGAAACGGACAAAGAATGTTGTGAGAATTATAGCAATGGCTTCTGATGACAACCCTGAAAAAATCGCAGAACTGATAGTGTACCTTCATCAAGAACAGCTTCACGATCTTCTGAATGGATTCATTGCTAGCAAATAAGATGGTGTGAACTTCACCTTCTGGTGGACGTACATGAACATGGTTTCAGTATTGCTGCAATTCACCCGTGCTCAGAGAGATGGTAACTGGGACCTTCATAAACAATCATTCACCCAGATGTTGCCATATTTTATGCGGTATGATCATCTGATCTATGCAAGGTGGGGTCAAGTGTATCTAGCTGAGATGAACCAGCTGCCAGGCCCTGTGTTATCAGAGTTTCAAAGTGGCAACTTTGTTGTGAAACGTTCCGTCCAAAAGTTCAACCAGGTAGACTCCGACCAAGCTATGGAATGGATACATGGTACTGAAAAGAAAGGTCGAGGTCAACATTTGAACAACATCAGCACTTTGTAGATGTGCACTGGCATAAAATTTGAGACCACACATTGCAGCTCAAACCCATGTTGTGTACATCAACTCTCCTGGTAGTAGATATATTCACAATAAAGCAAACAAGTCGCGACAAAAGCGGGACAATGATCAAGAAATGGCATTGGTCTCAACTTTCCAGAGATTTAAAGTATTTGCATCTGCTTCACAAACTTCATTTTAGAATTTGGCCACAAAAGATCTAGCTATACAGGGAATCCAAACCTTGTTACTTTGTGCAAAACAACTCGAGCAGGACAAGCTGAACAAATTCGTTGATGAGAGGATGTTTTTATCGGAACAAGGTGAAAAGCCAGCTGTCCCAATCCACGCACCTCTATACAGAAGCAATGCCAAAACGTTTGCATCGCTGTATTAAGTGGCCAAAGATACTAAAGACACGGACAAACAGACCATCATGAAAGCAGACAGAAATCTACTCCGACGCCTTGTTACAGCTTACGAAGCGGGACGTCCAGTAGGCCTGCTAGCTATTCTAAAGCATAAGCTTCTGCCAGTTCCTGTGTCACATGCTGAAATGAATGGTTCACTCTGCACAGGAACCAAATCTGTACTGGTAGATAAGCTGACTGAAGATGTGTCATGCCCTAGTGATATTGAGATTTACAAACCATCATCATGCCTTATTATTGATGGACAAGCGTTGGTGGTTGCTCTTGGAAAGCCTCACAATGCTGTAACATTTGGTGATTGGCCGACACTTTCGTAAGAGCAGTACTGAAGGCGGGGTGTAACTATCAACGGATAGATGTTGTGTTTGACATATATAGAGAAGAATCAATTAAAGGAGCTACCAGGACAAGGCGTACACAAACCGCAAGACCAATAAGACGCCTTGTTGAAGGACGTAATGTGCCTCTCCCAAATAACTGGACAATATTTCTGTCCTTCCCTGAGAACAAAGTTGATCTTGCACATTTCTTGTCAGAAGACTTGAATTCGCAGGCACCTGAAGATAAAGAAATTGTAGTTATTGGGGGTTTCAGAGAAGAAGTCGAGATTCGGTCGTCAAATACCAGCACTGATTTGACACACCCATGAAGAAGCTGAAAAAACTAGGTTGGTGTTACATGATGTTCACAGTCAGTTCAATACAGTTGTAGTCTCATCGAGGGACACTGATGTTCTTGTGCTTTTTGTGTCTCATTTCAACCATGCACGTTGTGCACACCTTTGGATGATGACTGGAACTGCCAAGCAACGGCGATACATACCCATTGATACGGTTTTCAATAAGCTATCAAGAGGTTTAGCAACAGCTCTGATACCATTTTATGCTTTGACTGGATGCGACACTAAATCCTACATTGCAAATCATACCAAAACTTCGTCTTGGAGAATCATTAAAGCGTTGTGATTCATGAATAGAATTTCAGCCTATTCTAATGTCTCTTTGCCCAATTCCAGAAAGTTGTATGGAGATGATTTCATGTTCATGTCAGAAGAAATGTATGACAAACCGTTGCGAATGCGGCAAATCTGGAATACGATGCGCAACGTTGTGTGTATGCCAGCAACATAATGGTGATCAGACACCTTGTATGAACCTGATTTAAGTACAACATTTTATGGTACCTGATTAAACGTTTTCTTGAGAATTTAAAATGAATTGCTGCCATTGTGCCTTCTACTTGTCATGCGAATTGTTGTGGTTACAGCAGGGAACTGAGCACGTACACTGATGATACAATAGTACAGTAGTGGTTAACATGCATAAAATCACCTTAGTTTCAACTAAACACATTGCTTGGCCCTCAAAACATATCAATGGGTGCTTCATTTATACAATTTATTTATTAGTTAGGGTGAAAATGGCAGGAATTGCTTTTTCCGTAATGGCGGACGCTAATTTGCATAATTGAGACCATTGTATATGCCACCAAGTACTTTCAAAATATCTTTATCACATTTTCTGTCATAAACCGATAACTATGGACACTTTTCGTATCTCTTTGTAGCGCTGTATTAAAGAATTATTAAGAGCATGTTACAAGAATCGTCAAAACTGATAATTTGGCGGCCATTTTCTTTATGCAAATTAGATAGTCAAAAACTCAAAATTTTGCTTGGGAACCGGGATAATCAGATTCAGCATACTTGAATTATGTTAAAAAGCCCGGTTCCCAACTTTTACCCAAAAATGCCGTTCAACTTGTATACAGAGCCCTTTCCCTGAAATCCCGCTAGTCTATGACGTGTGAATTTGAATTAAACGTTTGTAGATTGCTAACATGACAATATTATCTACTCTGAGCACATATTTGTTGCTTACTAATTATGTTTACATTGACGTCAACGACCAGAAACTGCCTCACTGGGGCGGAGGCTGATCTGTGATATCACTGGTTATAGCTGTTCATACAAAAGTTGCCCCCACAACTGGTTTAGTATATATGTGTGCAGCTGTGGCTTCTTAGTTCAAAGAAGTCGATATAGTTGATCAGAGACATTGGTGAGGACGTTATTACTCCCTTTTTAAAGGAAAACGCATCATGTGCTATGCAATGGGAAAAGGAACCCTATTTTTGACAATTCTATTTGTTTTCATCTGAGTGACAGGCAGTCTGGAGCCTGATCAGACGCCGGGTTACCCGGCGTCTGACCTGGCTCTAAACTGTTTGCACTGGACACAGTAGTTTTAGCATAAACGCTTTTATTGGCAAATAACGACGTCTTCTCAACTGTACCGTTGTTGTTTCGTTGCCATTAAGTTATCTATATGTGTAAATATTATAGCATAACATACATGTATAGCAAACAATGTACAATCTAGTGAATGGGCTCACTGAAAGTCCATTCATCTGATCATGCACTGTTTGCTATGGTGTTTAGCATATATGGCGCTATTTTGTTTTTGCTTACTATGCTGTATTGTCTACAGTGTTGATTTAAACCAGAGTTATCACGAAACAAAGAAGATCCCGATGCGAGGGCTTTTATTTATCTAAAGCACTCACACCTGTTCCTCTTTGTTTACCGACTCCCACCTGTAACGTATGAAAATTGAGAGATGCACCCAACATAAATTACAATGTTTTAACTTAATATAAGGAAAAATATTCAGTTGTTTATAAGGAAGGTGTTCAAGCTGCCAAAATGGTTGACGCCTTTGAACACCTTAATTATAGACACAATTGCACTTCTCCTCATACTTTCCCCACCCACACTCAGTGTTTGATTCTTATTACTGTATTGTCTCATATATACATGTTATGTAGTGAGAAATAAAAAGTAATAGTTGTTGTAGTTGTAGTTGTAACCGTTTTCAGAGATCACATGTCCATGGAAATTTTATTCACTATTCATTTGTTATCAGTTTGACTTATTAAGGTCATTTGTGCAGATGGCACATACAATAAATATCTATTATTTGTTTCAATCAGTTACATTGCATGTACATACGAGAATACTACTAAACAATATCATGTATGTGTTTTACTTTACAATGACATTTACATAATATCATGTGTTTTTCATAAACTTTTTCTTGCCTAGACTAACTATTTATTACCCTTTTAAACACTCTATATATAATATACCCCGTTTGTTTCGTTTACATGCTTTTCTACACCCTCGTGTCAACTCGACAGGTCACCCTTCGATGCTCGTTCAAAGATTTACTCCACAAAACTCCAATTGGGCGCTTTACATAGACTAAAGAGCAACCCGTATGACGTCACATTCCCTACAGTGCCGTCCCTTACTCCAAATATATTATTTAGGGATATTAACCCTTTTACTCTCAATGTAAACATGAAACGTGTTTGCAAACGATGTGGGTCCTAATCAGACGCCGCGTTACGCGGCGTCTGATCAGGACCAAAACTGTTTGACACTCTTATCGTTATTTATTTAGTCATACAACCTTCGATCTAACTTTGAAACGTGTCTTGCAGACAACTATACTGAAGCAGACGACAATACAGCGGTGACGGGATAAAAGTCTCCCAAATCATTGGATCATGAAAGGGTTAAACCATTTTACTGCCATAGTTATATCATAGTCCCTCCCACACAGTCACGGTATTGTCTGCTTGTGTATGGTGTCTGCTTCTACTTATATAATTAGGAATAGTGTATTTACTTAAAAATCATTGATACGAGTTTCAATCAGGTATGGTCCTGATTATAGGCGCCGCCTTACATTCCGTCTGATTCGGATCCGAACTTTTTGCAACTGTCAATGTTGTCGGCATTAGTAGTGATTAATTGCACATTTGCTATAGTTCATCAGTATATGAGTAGGCTTTGGGTTCCTAATAGTAAATAAAATCCAACTCAACTATTAATTTGTTTGGGCAAGCTTTATCCATACACAGATAGAGCATACCATACACAGTTTAACTTTAATATTAGTATAATGTTACATTGTCATTTATGCATTTGTCCTCAATCTATGATCGAAGAAGTAATCACTACTGATTTGTACCTTTGAAATAATATATGTAGCCACACTAACCGTGTTTATTATTTGACCGCTCACCAATGAGTCAATTTGTAAACATAAAAGTAACATTGTGTTGACATCTCTTTGGTTTTAAGAGATGTCACAAGACAGAATTAGATGGGGAAATAAATAATAATTAAACATTTTAAAATCTGACTGTAGACAATATTTGTCGTACGACGTTTAATTAGACGAAATTCAGATAACTATGAAACATTGCATCTGACTCCAAATCCAATTTCGTGTAGTTAATATGTGAAATTATTTGATATAAAAACAAAAATCACGACAGAGTTGAGTGAAAATGGCAGTAAAACTATCACAGAAACCTGGGGTGAATGTTAAATCACATATACATGTATAGTTGTTTTTGTTATTTCTCACTTTGCCTCTCTTTTGATATTTGTACCAGGTGCGCGTTTCATAAAACGCCGTACGACAAATGTTGTCGTAAGTCAGATTATAAAAGTCTCAATTATTATTTATTTCTCCACCTAATCCTGTCTTGTGACATCTTTTTGGAATCGTCTTGAAAAGACGATTCCAAAGAGATGTCACAAGACAGGATTATATAGAGATATAAGAAATTAAATGTATTTTAAAAGTTCGACTTACGACACCATTTGTCGTAAGATGTTTTATGAAACGGACCCCTAGTGCTTTGTAGCTGGTGTTGCCTGCAGGTAGCAGGACTTATGCATATTATTTGATTACAAGGGTTATTTGCAAGCATTTTGGATCTTTACCAGACACCGTGAAATGCGATATCTATTCAAGATTCAAACAGTTTAAACTCATTCACCCAACGATATTACCTTCAATAACATTTATTATATATTTGTCTTAAAGTATATAAAAGCATTGCAGTGAGGGGCTTAAGGCAGTTGAATCTTTGAGAAAGTTTGAAGAATCTCGGCTTTAGAGTTTTTGTAACATTATTTTTTAGCCAAGTCGGGGGCGACCTCAATGTACAGTAGAACTATCTAAACCTGATTACTTCCGAAAAGAAAAAGTTCTCCGGCTTTGGAAGGTATCTGGTTTGGCAGATTTTGGCAGGTTTTAAACAAAATTTTACAAAGACCGTCGTGCAAGACAAATTATGGCTTAACCCATGACTCCATAAATACGCCTATAATGTATTCCTCCACTGACGAAAATAATTCAAATTTGTACAGCCATGATGGATATTTATCACAATAAACATTTCTATATAAAAGCAGTAGGTAGCTTAAAGCAGGCTGAAAGTAAAGCAAAATGCGCTTTAGGCGCATTCTGCTTTACTTTAAACCTGCTTTAAGTGGTCACCTGTCTTCAAAAATAGAAACTGGATATGGGGTAATGGGTTAATGCAGGAAAAAAGGGAGGCAAAAAAAAACTCCGTTATGAGCTGTGTTTTGAGGACAATGACGTTATTGATGACGTGTTTATTTGTCGAAAGGGATATTTGTGGTCAGAATTTATTAGACATGTTCGGCAAGCAGTGTTGTTAGGAGGGATTCGCTGATGGGAGGACCCTTGTAGAGAGGAAACACTGTGTTTGCTTGTTTATATTATTTCGTTTAGTGATGTTTGACCGCTTTAGACTGATGTTTATTCATGGACAACAGGCTGAACGGGAAGCAGCAAACTATTTAACCCTTTCATGGTCAAATTGCTCCTTAGATGTTTACCCATTCACCGCCATAGTGTTGTCTGCTTCAATATAGTTGTCTGCAATATCGTTTCATAGTTAGATTGAAGTCAGTATAACTGGGGTAATTCCAAAACAAGGAGCAAACATTTTTTATCCTGGTCAAACGCCGCGTAACGTGGAGGTTCATCAGGATCAAAACTATTTGCAAGTGACCTTTATGACCTCATTGAGAGTTAAAGCGTTAATGAGATCTCAGGTGCTTTGTTATTTTTCCGAGGATAGCTACCTAAAATAATTGTTCGTTTGCTCTAACTTTGTAATAGAATGATCTAGAAGCAAACCTTAACCGCAAGCCAACGAATGACCAGGTAAATGGCACAAGAAATGGCAAGGTTAATGTCACAAGAGATAGCCTGTTTAATGAATTTCAATTATATGGTTATTCACCCGGAAGAAAGGACGAACGGACATAAAAACGGACAAAAATTACAGACATGTCTATGACATATAGATAGATAGATAAAACCTGTTTGAATCTCGTTTTAAAATGTCCTCAGTCAGAGCACCAGATAAGGGTAGTTTTTCAAAAACTAAAATCTTTATTTCTGAATTAAACCCTATGGTGTCACTACTCATTAGAATCGTCTCTTCGAGACGATTCTAATGAGTAGTAACACCATAGGATTTGGTGCTAAAAATAGTGAGAAAATGTGGGATTTGTTGAAAAAACTACCTCTTATCTGGAGCCCTGCTCAGTCATACTGCCTTATTTTTGACTTTGAAATGACATTGCAAACAACAATATTGAAACAGAAGACAATAAAGCAGTGAGGGGGTAAACATTACCCGAATAATTGGATGATAAATGGGTTACACATAATCGCACTATTGTTTTAAAGAGTATCGTAGTTGTATACAGAGATGAGACGACGCCTTTATGTTAGGGAGAATGGACGAGTATATCTCCATTCCTGAAAAATAATGGAGACGAGGCCCCGAAGGGGCCGAGTCTGCATTATTTTTCAGGAATGGAGAGATACGAGTTCATTCTCCCACTTAAAATACACCTAACATGAATTTAGTATTGTTAAATAACAAATGTATTCCCACTTGTACCCTCAGCTAAATATTGAGTAATTGCACTGTTAGTGATACTCATGTTGATGAGCATGCTTTTTTCAAAAAAATTCTAGCAATTAGAAATAACTCTCCATTCCTTAAAGAATGTCGTGTACAATGACTGTGTACTGTGTTTTAACTGGTCATTTTGTGTAAAAATCATCGTAGACAATGGCTGACCAGAACCTCTCTGGCTATTCTCAGTCTGTGTTAATATGACACCAGGAAAATATTTGAAAACGTTGGATTTATTTCATAATCTGGATTTTCTTTCTTGTATATTTAGCAGCTTGAAAATATCTTCTAAGTAACATTAGTCAAACATCTTAGATCCGGATCCGTCGTCGACTTACCCGGCATCTGATCTGGATCTACTTCTTAAGGCGTTTGTTCATGTCATTATGGTCACAATTGTAAGTACGTGTTACAACCCATACCAGACACCATTTGAGCAATTTATACAGTAAACCCATTCTATCACGAAACAAAAGGTTAATTGATTGTATAAAAGCCAGGTGGGGCTTAAAGAAAGATGAAAGTAAAACAGAAAGCTTCAAACGGTGCTTTCTATTTTACATCAATCTTACTTTAAGCAGCCACCTGCCTTAAACACAAAAAAATAAAATAACCTAGTTTAGTGGTCGTAATAGAGAGGTTTAATTGTATATATTTACAATCGCCCCATTCAATTCCATTGACAAAAAGTGTGTTCATTTCATATAAACACCAATTTTCGAGAGGGCGGGACTTGTGGAAAAGTTTCGAAGGGGAGGCGGGGCATATGCAGTTTTCATTCGCGAATTAATCTTTGGAACTTGGGGCAGCAAACATTTGGCGGATTTTTTCAAAATTTGTTCTCAACCGATCTATGCCTTCCTACTAGTGGAAACCATAATTCCCGACTAATATTCTTCTTTATAAATGAGATAAATTGCAAGAAAATTGACATAAGAATCTACCTTATAAACAGCGGCCTATATCTGCGTTTCTTTATGACAATAAAACCCCGATATATTTATCCTACTTTAAAATTACGTCACTTCTAATGACGTCATAAATCGGCATTTTTCGCGCCAAACTGTCAAGTTGTTGACAATGGAACTTATTTCTTCTGCTTTCGAATGTCCACAGATTCAGTAAATCGGTCATGGCTGTTCCTTATAGGGTACACATTATTCGTGTTATCGACTTCTAATATGGATTAAACATACATGCGTACTGACAAAATGTTTATTTAATGTTAGAAATTACAGCAAATATATTGTAAATATAAGAAATGAACTGATTTGTTTCGGCGTTCAAGCGAAATGAACGACAGAAAATTATCGGCAAATTTACAATGAATCGCTAGCGCGATTCATGGTATTTGCCGAATTTTTCTGTCGTTCATATCGCTTGAACGCCGAAAAAAATCAGTTCATTTCTTAAATCAAAGCCAGTAGTGTCTGCTAAAGTTATCGTCTGCTTCACTTTGAAAGCTAACCAATATCAGTTACACGTATACTTGAGGATATGGATCTTTTAATCAAGTGTAAACTTGCCAGTACGGATCCACACGAGACATCGACGTATTTGGTGTCAGGGCTGGATCCAAGCTGTTTGCAAATTTATTATAATCTGATGTTAAATGGATTGGATTCCGTTAAGACGCCGAAGTTGTCGGCCTTTCATTACATTCCAAGCTTTTTGTAAGGGTATTCGCTTGAAGTGTGACTGTCTAGTCGTTTCAACTCGTTTGTAGCTTGCTGAAGGCGAATAAAGTACAAGTGACAGGTAAAGGAAGGTGTAGGTAAAACAGAAAGCTTCAAAATGAATGTTCTGTGTTACTTTCACTTTCCTTGAATGGATCTAGTCACCGGTCTTAGAAAACCAAATAGTAAACAAAGAATGAGTTGTAGTAATAGGGAGGTTTTTACTGTATGCACAGTCAAACCTGTCTTCAGCTACCACTAAAAATCGACATATATGTATGTGTAGTGTTCATTGCAGGTTGCGACTTAATGCAGGACAAAAGTAATACAGAATGTTCATATAGGAGCCTTCTGTTTTATTTTTGTCATGCGTTTAGCGGCACTCTCTCTTAAAAGATCACCCGGCATCTTCGGTCAGTGGTCGATTTTAACAGGGGAGAATACGTTATTCTTTCCCGTTTAAACGCACACCAATCGCAAACGAATTGCAGTAAAAAATATAAAATTACAACTTTTTGATAATTCTGAGTATCCGTTTTAATCTGAGTGGCAAACAGTTTGGAGCCTGATCAGACGCCGGGTTCAGACGCCGGGTTACCCGGCGTCTGATCAGGCTCCAAACTGATTGCAATGGAAATTCTAGTTTTAACGTACAATCGTTTATGGGGAAAGAATAACGCATTCTCCTCTGTATTCAGGAACGGGGCGTTCGGAACAATAAGTCCCCATTACTTTTTCCGTCACAATTGTGTAACTATTACACACTTGTGTAGGGAAAAGTAATGGAGACCTATTGTTCCGAACGCTCCATTCCTGAAAAATAATGGAGCGTTTTTGAATGGGATAATAGCCCAGGTGTATTTTAAAATTTAAACTTATCGTTAAAACTTTAAATAACGAAATGTCATGTTTAAACTGTGTTGCTTAACTTGATATAATAGTGCCTTATCCACTGTATACAGTGAAGAATCTGTTATTCTTTCCCAATAAACGCGTTTACGCTGAAACTATTATTTGCAGTGCAAACAGTTTGGAGCCAGATCAGACGCCGGGTAACCCGGCGTCTGTTCAGGCTCCAAACTGTTTGCCACCAAGATAAACATGAATTATCAGAATTGTCAAAAAGTTGTACTTTTCTACGTTTTAGTGTTTTGCGTTTGCGTACGTTTGCGTTTAAACGGGAAAGAATAACAGATTCTCCACTGTATATACAGTGGAACCCATACAAAATAGAACCTCTAGATACCGGAATCGTCTCTAAACCTGACAACAACCTTAGCCCTGTTTCAATCCCTCCCATAACAATGCATTTTAACGCTTTTGAATTATTCCTACTTTGAAAAAACGGTTCCAATTTATATATTAATGAATATGTATCATCATAAATATCTTCTATATTCTAGAAGATGATAGTTTAAAGCAGGTTGATGGTAAAGCAAAATGCGCTTTAAAGGCGCATTACGAGGGAAGTTCAAAAAGTTTGATACTGGATCAATAACTTCATTATGATAAGTAAAAATGCATGTGTGTTATATCATTTTAAAAGAAAACTTCTTTGCCGAAACAGTGATATAATGTACGAAAAGATCGCAATACTTGATCAGCCCAAACATGAACCTAAATGACCCCTCCTGAAGGACATTGGTCCTTTTTTGTGTATTGTTGGGTTAATTTTCTGAATACAATTTTATACTATAATAATTTTTACGGCTTTATTATTTTGAATAAGTTTATGAAATTTTATGTAAAAATAAATTCAGACAATTAGGCGAACACTTCACAGTTTTACATGTCATTATTATATAATTTTTTTAAAATAGAGTTAATACTAAACACGTACTGAAAATATAATAAAAAAGTTAACCTACTGTTATGTATAAAAGTAGTTGGTGAAATCACAAACTCATTTTTTATATAAAGCCAGGCTATAATTCAAGCCATTCAAGTAGATCCTCAAGTTTTAAAATCAAAATGTAGATATACTGATCTAGAACATTTTCATAGCGTTCGAACAAACATGTCCACTTTCGTCAATAGCAAAATAAGAAATGTTGTTTTTGAAAAATTGAGATTTTAGACAGTTAACCCTTTCAATATGTCAATACGTTCGGTTACCCTAACCCTAATGCTAGAGCCCAAAGCTTGATCTGTGTTTTATCGGGCGTTCTATGAGGCGACAGTGTCTTTAGCCGGACACTTATTAAGGCATGAACAAAATATACAGACTGGATAAAATATATATGAATTTTCCTTGGGCTATCTTGCCTGATGATTGAGCATGAAACTACATAAAAACTATCTAAGATGGATGCAACTAACTAAAAGTGGATGAGATACTTTTCCCACAAAACTAAAATATGGTGAAAACTGATGTTGAGCTGTTTGACGAGCGCTATTGCTCAGCGTTGGTGTGGCTAATGATGAACTGTATCACCAGCGCTATTCTAAAGAAGACTGCTCGGCGTTGTTGAACCTATATGATGATATCTAGTCTCGAACAGATTGCTCAGCGTTGTCTCTGCTGAACTACCAAGCCTTGGTTCTACTACAGCTCTATAACATCAATTTTCCAGCTTGTCTTGGAACCTCTATGACGTATAGTCGATCTGTAGCAAACGTTAACTCTTCAATAATAACTGTTTTCAGTCCCATACAAATCTCAATGATCTGAAGAAACGTACTAGCGAGCTATTATTAAAAGTAAGCTATCCCGTTAATAGCTTGTGGAGAAAATTGTAGTGCGAACGAATTAGCAATCTCCATGTGTTCAATTTCCCTACAGATTATATTCACCAACCGTCTAACATTGAACAGTTCTTTCAATGTACAGAAATTATTCTAAAATGTTGATTATTCGTAATAATTAAGAAGTTGAAAACTTTTACTTTTAAACCAGCGAGTTATAAACTTTGCTTATGTTTAAAATGTCCAGTACAGAAAAATAATGACTTTAAAGCTTATTTGAGAGATAATACACAAAATTCAGTTTTTGGTATACAAAGGATAAATGATTACATTAGACAAAGAACAAAAACGTACTACGTGCGATGTCTTCGCACTGTTTCTACATAAATCAACTGGCAATATACACATATGTTTAAGAGGCTTAATAACTACACAAAGATTATTTCTGACACAATAGAAATACTTTTTTATTAACAGTACAATAATCATAGACATAAACTAATAAATTTCAGATTTGTTTTGAAATTGTACTACATGTATTTAAGGTGGTTCGACAGCGGGCGGCCCGCATCTCGAGTTCCGGAAATGCTGATGACTTTCACCTGATCTTTGCGACACGTGCTTATAGTAGTACATTGTATTCTCTGTTAGCGCAGTTGGTACGGTGATTGACTTGCAATAGAAAGGTTCTAGGTTCGATTCCCACTCGCTTCAAAACTTTGTTTTAAACAAATTGTCCGATTTTAGTGACTAGTCAATTCATAACGCAGTGATCAAAGGACAGGCTATGTTTAGTCTAGTAATAATGAATAATATCAGATGCAAGTATAGTCAAGTGACAGCTAAATTTGTGAGGATTTATAGCCTATATAGTGACAGATGGCAGCTTAACACAGGACAAAAGTAATGCTAAAAGATAGCTCCTAAAGGAGCTTTTATGCATTACTTTTGTTACATGTATGCATTAAGCAGTCACTTGCCTTTAAAGATCTACAGGCTACCGTATTCATTGGTCCCTTATTACAGGTTTGACTTATGGTATTATTTGGAGCTGACGGCATTTTAAAGTTGAACTCAAGGGAAGTTACTCGTTTTGTGTTAACATTTTGTCAGAATTTCAGGAAATCATGTATAAAATGTAAATTCTACTGTAGATTTTCATTACATTTTTGTGACTAGTAGAACTAAGTTTTATCTATCTAATAAGAGTAAAATTAGTGTATGTCAAACAAATAGATTTTTGGTAATTTAAGATTTAAAATATTGATATTTCCAGAAAATATGTCATGAAATACTTTTGTTTGCCCAATATCCTATAGGCTATGTACAGTTTACTTGAATGTACAGAAATTATTGAGTTATATCGTTCTATAAAGAAAATATTCCTGTTTATTAAAAAAGGAGCTTTTCTCGACAAAAGGTCCTGTCAGAAAAAAACGGCACTGTAACTTTTATTTATTTTAACGATTTTTCACTCTCCATATGGTATATTTCAATTTAATCAAGGTTTCAAAGAATTCTGACACAGAATAAGCTGACCCGCGAACCACCTTAAGAATATTCCACGTCAAAATAATGTCTGCCAATTGCTTTGTTCAAGTGTCCTTGAGAAGGGGTCATTTAGGTCCATGTTTACGTGCACCTATCTGCCATGTATACTAAGCGTTACCTTTTTTTCAATATAAATGGATAAATTAATTTCCATAATTAACCACACCTGTTGTATGTATTAGTTATAGTTCATTTTTTGAAAATTATGCAATATAACCTGGAGCGACCGTAGGGAGCGAACAGGTTATGTTGTATAATTTTCAAACAAATGAACTATAACTGATTTACCGTTTGCCTCAAATATGGCACGTTAGCTAGTGTATGGCAGTTACCGTTCAACCTACTTTACCTATACTAAGTTATCGCTCAACCCAAATTACCGCTCGACCTAGTTTGTCAGCCAATGAAAGGGCGATGGGCGGTGCTTTGTATTTTCGGAAGCCGGCGAGTTCACTTTTACGTATGACGTCACACGAAAAACTAGAAAATCGACCGGGAACCCTGTACGCGTGTAGAGTTCGCTGTAGGCATTTCCAATTAGAAACAAAACCGAGCATGAGAGCTAGCGTGTCACCCAAATGGAATTTAAAAATAGATTCAATTGAGGACGATTTTTATTTGTGTTCCGACAGTAAAGTGTTGAAAACTGGCGTGAAAGAGCTGGTGTGGACTGGCGTGACATGAAAATGCTTCATCAATTGATTTGCTAAAAAATACCAAGCATTAAGCAGCACCTGATCAACCAAGATTCGAGTCCTTTCTTCATTCATGCACTAATGGAGCCAAGCAATAATTGTTTTAAATTCAGTTTAGAACCCCCCCCCCCCCCCCCCACAAATTATAGGGTTGAAACATCCTAAGTCAAGAGCATTCTTGGTTTTTAAATGACATTCATCTGGACTGTGTTGTTTAGTGCATTATACTATTAATGACAAAAATGCCTATGGCACCGAAGGGGTTGAAGACGGGTGGCTGTTTAACGCAAGAATTAAACGCTTATAGGAGCCTCTGTATTGTTTGCCTTATATTATGCATTGATAAAAAGCAACCGTATTTTAGTACACTATTGAAAATAAGCACATTTCTTTCGAGACGTTTTACAGTCAAATATTTGTAAAACGATTACACAAAAGAAGACAATAACCACAGGTCGACTGCTTAACCCTCTCAACCCAACACTTATACAATGAACAATTCGAGTCTAGGCCATTTTGTAATAGGAGATCTACGATGTGGTTCTACCATGTTTGCAGTGGACAAGTGTAACGGGTACATTTTAAATGACGAGTGTACTCGTCACCTAGGGTTCAATGAGTTAATGCAGGACATGATTAATGCGTTTCATATTAATTTCATTATGCACTAACTATAGTCTCCTGTCTACAGAAATATTTGATTTATTCGGGCCTCTTCATTGAAAGGCCGCAGTACATAGGTTATACTGTAATTCGCAGCTGAGCGGTTGCTGTATGACGTAATGATGCGCTACGCTCCTCCTTAGCACGCGGTGTCCTTGACCGGTTCATGACTTGTTTATTTCTCTGCCATACCCAAGTACAAAATTGAACGAATATGCGATATATTTTTTCATTTCTCGCTGAAATGGAGCCCTACCATTGGCTGGTAATCTAGGGCAAACGGTAAATATATAAACAGCTACAAACGACTAAGCATAACTTTTCTCACCGCTGTCCCAGATGTTATCCCTACATATTGTTTTCAGTGATTAGTTTGCTGGTAACACATTATAGAAAAACCTCTCTATTACAACCACTAAAAAGAAGGTTAAATTATTCATCAAAAGAAGGTAACAGCTAACAGCAAGGTGAACGTAACACGGAAAGCTCATGCACGAGCTTTCTGTTTTACGTTCACCTTGCTTTAAGCAGTTATCTGCCTGAAACATCTGATAATTACAACAATTAAGTGGTCGTAATAGAGAGGTTTTATTGTACTTTAATTAACTAAGAACATGCTTGATTAGACAAAACCAAAAAGTAAGGTTTTTGTAATTTGTAACTACCAAACATACTGTCAAACCATGCAGAAAACGAATATAAAGATTTGAATGGTGCTTCTGTGACAGACGATCAAATATGATGCGACATCTGGGAACGTAATTACATTTACCGTTCGCCCTAGTTTGCCAGCCAATGAAAGGGCTCTATTGCAGCGAGAAATGAAAAAATATATCGCATATTCGTTCAGCTTTGTACCGGGTATGGAAGAAATAAAGCAGTTTATGAACACGGTTATGGACGCCTCGCGCTAAGGCGGGGCTAAGCGCATTATTACTTCATTAGACAGCCATCGCTCAGCTGGGAAATAGACATACTACGTACATGTATGGAAGTTACATAGTACAGTATAACCTATGTTTAACGACCATGATTCAGTGAAGATGTATGACTATGTTAAAGAACGCTGTAGATAGGCGACTAGTTAATTTAATGCATAATCAAATTAATACAGAAGGCTCACAACTGACCTTTGTGTATTACTTTTGTCCTGTATTAAGTCATTGAACCCTATAGGCGAGGAGTACTCTCGTCATTTAGACTAGTTTTGTTTCTCAGGTGTAAGAATAAATTCGCGGGTTTCCAAAAATCGGAAGAGCCGCCCACCGAAATAGAGCCCTTTTATTGGCAGACAAACTGGCGCGATATGTAAATTTTGTTGAACGGTATGAAAACTAGGGTGAACGATAACTGCCATACACCGTCCAACGCGCCATATTCGAGGCAACGGTAAATCAGTTATAGTTCATTTGTTTGAAAATTATGCAACATAACCTGTTCGCTCCCTACGGTCGCTCCAGGTTATATTGCATAATTTTCAAAAAAAGAACTATAACTAATACATATGTATTTTCCATTTAAAAGAAGCCGATACCGAGTCACTCAGTGCCTGATCTTATGCTAGTCATCTCTCTCTTTCTCTCTCTCTGTCTCTTCCGTTCTCTCTGTATCTTTCCCTATTTTTCCCTCATTATCCGAGCAGCAAATACGTTGGGGGCCTGATAAGACGCCGGGTTACCCGGTGTCAGATCATGCTCCAAACTGTTTGCCCTCGAAATAATAGTTTTAAGCGTGAACGCGTCTATTGGGAAATAATAACGTTTTCTTTACTGTACATCTACAGCTAAAAAAAATGCATATATCTAGGTCTAGCGGGACGGTGTAGACCTAGACATATTATTGTTACTGTGAAATTCCTGTATTTCTTCAGCTTAAATCCTTGATATTGTGTTTATTTCACTTAACTTTCGATTATTTATCGTTACGCCTACAGAGCAGGCTAAAGGTTTTTGCAGTCGCTCGCTCGGAAGATTTCTAAGATGTTGATGTCAATTACCTTCAGAT
The DNA here is from genome assembly GCA_922989275.2 of Gari tellinella. Lineage (NCBI taxonomy): Eukaryota > Metazoa > Mollusca > Bivalvia > Cardiida > Psammobiidae > Gari > Gari tellinella. The sequence continues at coordinate 60,406,613 of OV277867.1, forward strand.
GACAGAAACGTGGACTATATTAAATAGTACATGGTTTTTAAAATTTACGCGATATAGTCAACAGCTTTTGAGGCACCTGATTGGTCGAGAGCTCCAAGCCATGTGCTAATCTGGATTAGCACATGGATTGGAGCTCTCGACCAATCACGGGCCTCAAAAACTGTTGACTATATCGCGTAAATTTTAAAAACCATGGACTATTTAATATAGTCCACGTTCTGTCATCTGAAGGTAATTGACATCAACATCCTAGCAATCCTCCGAGCCAGCGACTGCAAAAACATTTAGCCTGCTCTGTAGGCGTAACGATAAATACCGTAATCGAAAGTTAAGTGAAATAAACAAAATATCAAGGATTTAAGGTGAAGAAATACAGGAATGTCACAGTAACAATAATATATCTAGGTCTACACCGTCCCGCTAGACCTAGATATATGCATTTTTTAGCTGTAGATGTAAAAAACGGGATCTAAATGCCTAGATTGTCTTTTAAAAAAATTGTTGAGATCAGAGGGGAACGACAGACGCTTGATGACTTCATATTTTATTTTTAAAATGAACAGTGAGACCTAGACTTTAAAGACAATTGCTAATGAAAAGTGCCTATACATATAGTACTTCAATAAACTTCACATTGAAATAGTCTTTCAAAATTTGTTAAACATTAAAATTAAAATGGCTTTTTTCGTCATTTCTTTTTTTCCTCAAGCCCAAGCCAGTGCTAAATAGGTTATACCATGGTTGCGCGCGAATAAACATGCTTTAGGTCTCAAACTTCACATTGAAATAATCTTTCAATTTTTGTAAAATATTACAAATGAAATGACTTTTTCGTCTAAAACAAAAAAGCAGAAACGAAGAGTATTGTTATTTTTCTCGAGCCCAAGCCATGTGCTAAATAGGTCAGAGCATGTTAATTTCATACTACAGAACATAGTCCACTCGGCGCGTCCCGCGCCTCGTGGACTATATTCCGTAGTATGAAATAAACATGCTCTAACCTATACTTACCGTTCGCCCTAGTTTGCCAGCCAATGAAAGGGCTCTATTGCAGCGAGAAATGAAAAAATATATCGCATATTCGTTCAGCTTTGTACCGGGTATGGAAGAAATAAAGCAGTTTATGAACACGGTTATGGACGCCTCGCGCTAAGGCGGGGCTAAGCGCATTATTACTTCATTAGACAGCCATCGCTCAGCTGGGAAATAGACATACTACGTACATGTATGGAAGTTACATAGTACAGTATAACCTATGTTTAACGACCATGATTCAGTGAAGATGTATGACTATGTTAAAGAACGCTGTAGATAGGCGACTAGTTAATTTAATGCATAATCAAATTAATACAGAAGGCTCACAACTGACCTTTGTGTATTACTTTTGTCCTGTATTAAGTCATTGAACCCTATAGGCGAGGAGTACTCTCGTCATTTAGACTAGTTTTGTTTCTCAGGTGTAAGAATAAATTCGCGGGTTTCCAAAAATCGGAAGAGCCGCCCACCGAAATAGAGCCCTTTTATTGGCAGACAAACTGGCGCGATATGTAAATTTTGTTGAACGGTATGAAAACTAGGGTGAACGATAACTGCCATACACCGTCCAACGCGCCATATTCGAGGCAACGGTAAATCAGTTATAGTTCATTTGTTTGAAAATTATGCAACATAACCTGTTCGCTCCCTACGGTCGCTCCAGGTTATATTGCATAATTTTCAAAAAAAGAACTATAACTAATACTTAAAAAGCTTGGTAAGAGTTAAGACTGTCAAAATGTACCTGTCATGTTACACATTACAAATAACGTGGCATTACGTAACCGAACAGAGAAGCCGCCCTTAGCACACCCTAAGTGTCCCAGTATGATTGACAGCTTGAACAGCTTGAACAAGCCGATAATGGGTTAAATACGAAATGCATGTTTGGGAACTCAATGCTGGATAGAAATATCGGAAAAAGACGTGATGAAAAATCAGCCGCCGCGGCCTGGAATCGAACCACAGGTCTCTGGATTGCCGGTCCAGCATGCTAACCACTATACCTCATCGGTCAGCTGATTCCTTATGACATTAATGACGCTGCGTTGGGTACAGTACTGAACCTTATTAAGTTAAATTGATAACCGCAAGCGAATTGCCATCGAATCGGGCGCTTCAAAAAACAGATCCTACGCTTGAATATTTTTACGCGAATTTTCCGAAGCGGTTGTGACAAAAATGGATTCGAAAAAATTAACGGAGGCATATTTGCGAACATTTGTGAGATACACCATTCAAGAAAACTTACCCGAGGGTAAAGTTGAATCGCAAGCGAATTGCCATCGAATTGCCAGCGAATTGCCATCGAATTGCAAGCGAATTGCCATCGAATTGCAAGCGAATCGCAAATATTGTTAATTTAATAAGGTTCAGTACTGTATATAGCGTTTATATCAATAAACATACTGCACCTGGTTTGGTTGATAACTAATTATGGATTAGTCACCAGTAATGATGACCATTGCAAACAGTTTTAACCCATTACCCCATAACCTGTTTCTATTTTTGAAAATATGTTACTACTTTCAGCCTGCTTTAAGCTACCATCTGCTTGAGTACAGAAACTATTTCTTATAGAACATATTCATAACTGTATAAATTGGGCCACGGAATTATACAAAAGTATAACTCTGTTATTGGGCCTATTTTCTTCAGTAGAGGGGTAAATTAGAGGCATAAAAAGGCTTTTTATGGGGTAATGGGTTATTCAAGATCAGGCTGCAAAAATGCTGGATTCATAGAGTCTGTCTCTTGAATAAAATACTAGGGAGAGAGATAGAAAAGACAAAAAGAGAAACATACACAGAATGACAAGAGAGAGAGATACAGAGACAGTGACAGAGAGAAAGAGAGAGAGAGAGAAATAAAGCGAGAGACAGAGACAAACACGAATCCAGATACATGTATATATATGGAGAGAGAGACAGAGAAAGTAATGCAAAAGAGACAGACAGACAGACAGACAGAAAGAGAGATATACAGAGAGACACACACGGAGACAAATGACAGAGAGGAACGAGAGAGAGATTCCTAAGCTGTTACATCTAATTACCCATAGGGACAAAGAGGGAATGCTGTTGATTTTCTCTATAAACTAAATCAAGTGTTGGTTTTCAATAGCGGAGTGCAGTTAAAATTGTTTTATTACAATTTATTGTGTTTGTGTACATTATATATTGCATGCAACGCCAGCATGCATTAACCCATTATCCCCTGAAACTTTCAATGGACAAGTCCAGTTTGCAATAAAGGCTGGTCCATTTTCAACTATTTAGGGTTGTTTTGTATAATATTTTACAAAATGACAAACAGTGAAGACCCTGATCAGAGGGCTCCTGCAGGAGCCCTCTGATCAGGGACTTCACTGTTTGCATACGACAAGTGTACTCTTCACATGTACACTTTTGGTGAAAGACGCATATATGCGTCACTAGGGCTCAATGAGTTAATAATGTAATAGAAATTGAATGCAATAAAACCACCTGTGACATCAAATCATTATGCACAAACATTTTCATTATACAATGGTTATATGATTTGAATAAGATGATTTTACAACTGTCTGAAATTAAATTATTTCGAGGTCGTCACATTACTGCCAACGTGGCGACACTATTCCTCGTTCGACATTTGTGTTACGTCAACATTGTAATTCAATACAAATGTTCTTTCGAAACGCTTGCGAGGTATATATTCGAAAATACAAATTTGAATTATGCTTGCTTGCGAGAGAGAGAGAGAGAGAGAGAGAAAGAAAGAGAGAGATAGGGGAAGAGAGCAAGAGAGAGAGCTTGAGCTTATCAACTTATACTGAATCTGTCATACCAGTCTACTAAACTGTTTTATCAACCTACAAGGGCAATTACTCTGTATATCGGTAGGGCCCCATTTCAACAAGGGGGGGGGGGTCATTTTGACTACAGAGATGGCAGCGGAAATTTACGGTGCCTACGGTACCTCTCGTACGTCTAAAAGTTGAATAATTCTAGCAGAAAACAATGTTCGTCATACAATTATGTTACGTCTAATATAAAGGAACTTTGAACAAAATTGTATGGTTCAGTGACATCAGATAGATCGCATTCAGTGCCCCAAATACACTTCAGAGCTCACCATTTCAGTTCAGATTTTCATTTTTTTACGGGGGAGGCCCCCGGACCCCCGCCTTAAAGCGCTTTCTGCTTTACTTAAACCTGATTTAAGTGTTCAACTAGAAACAGGTCACGAGGTAAAGGGTAAATAGCGATATTTTTGTTTGTAGCGAAAAAGGACTTCGGGGATCACACGCATTTATCGCTGTTACTTTTCCTTATGAAAATGTATTGATGATACAATCTCTGGTTTACAGGATGAATGAGTTGCGTTTTACCGCACTGCGACACAAAATATATCATATAGCGCCGATGAATGATGACTACAAGAAAATTTTAGAATTTAAAGTATGCATTTTAAGAAAGAACACCCCAAATATACGCCAAATCGCACCCTCGAAAAAAGTATCGGGGGGGGGGGGAAGCATGCCCCCCTAGAAAAGATGTGCCTCGGTGATTTTTAGTCTCTGGATACGGCCCTGTGTAGTCTAGCGGGATCGAGTGTAGTCTATTTCTATTTCTATTTATTACTTCTACGCCATCAATTCTTATGATTATGAGAAGGGGCACTTTCTAGGTGCACCATTGGGACTGTACCTGTCGAACACAGGCACAGAGGAGATAACGTTATTCTTTCCCGTTTTTAAACGCAAAGAAATGCAAACGCAGTGCACTATCATGGAGAAAATGACATCTTTTTTATACTTCTGACTGTTTATTTTAATCTGAGTACCAAACATTTGGGAGCCTGATTACAGATCAGACACCGGGTTACTCGGCGTATGATTTGGCTCCAAACCGACGTCTGAACTGGCTCCAAACTGTTTGCAATGGAAACAATAGTTTAAGAGAATAACGGTTTTTTCCACTGTTATCTATGTAGAAACTCAACAAGTCCCTACAGCTCAGTCGTTAGAGTGCTAGAATGTTACGTCAGAGACCCTGGCTTCAAGGTTATAAAGCTTTTAAGTTGAGTCTGAAATCGTCCTAAAGCGTTTGGTTGGTCAGATTTGAGTTTTTGATGAGCAAAAACTGAAATTTGACTTATCAATGTCTAAGAACCATATAAGACTCAACTTAAAAGTTTTAACTTTCTATACGTCTAACTGTCATTGTGCTTGGTAACCATTTTTATACTAGATCTACAGTTGTCTAGGAATTTAGAATAATTTTGAAAATATGTTTTGATAATTTTGTAAGCCATTTAAATATTAGGAGCGTACTAAGAGTCAGTTACTGAAATAGCTGGAACGGAATTTGGGTTGACATGCTATTTTATCAACATTGCCGTTATAGATTCTAAATGTGTGTGTCTGTTAGATTTACTTGTAGGGTTTAAATAAAGATTTGAATTTGAATTGTCTCATTCAATCATTGCCTTCATTAAAGAATAAAAAAAATTCTAAATAAGATGATACAGCTGTCTATATGTTTAAACTGTTATTATTTATTTTCATGCATGTTTGTTGTTTCAGATTCTATCACCAGATGTCACTGGCCATCAGCCTTGGATGTTGGTCTAAATCTTGAGAAGTCTGCAGTCATCCTTTCTCATTGACTGTGAACAGAATGTGTTTGGTGCTTACTCAACAGAGAACAGTGACAATAACGAGAATGAACCAGAATTAACAAAACAAAGTTTAACTCATGATAAATTTATGTTTACACAAAGTCATCACCCGGCTGGTCTCAAAATAACAGAAATGTCTTAGTTTAATGAGGAGCAGCTAACCCAAGACATCTATTACATGTACATGTACATAATTTGATTGCACATTAACCTATCACTCAATCAATATGCAGTTTCCCCCTCTTATCTATTTCTCCACTGAGCAAAATAGTTCAACACTATGGAATCATGAATGTATGCACTATAAGGAGCCTAAAGCATTTTGAAAGTAAAGCAGAATATACCATTAGGTACTTTCTACTTTACTTTCAACATGCTGTAATAAACAACCTGGATTAAGGGTAAAGGGTTAAACAGACATAGTCTGAAAGATCAAATTACTACAGAGCTACAGGTAAAAGGCATGATTTTTATCTTATTTTCAAATATTCTAAATGTCTATTTTTTCATTTCTAATTCCATTTCTAAAAAATAATTCTTTCTTACATGCATTACTTTGACTACTCAAACTTCTTAGAACATATCTATTACATTGTGCTTCAGTATATTTACCAAGTTCATTTATTATCTTGAGCTATGTAATATTTTAAGTACTTGAAATATGTGTACAAAACCAGGATTTCAAATATAATATATTTCAATAAGCACAATTTTGCATAGATATAAATAATAACAAGAACTTTTGTCTTTATATTTGAGATCCATTTCAATTTTTTTTTATTAATATCAGTCATTTTCTTCCATATCAAAGCTTCCTTTATTCTAATTTCACACCAATTGTATATCTTGCAAGTATCATGCTTCACTACAAACAGTGTACTTACAAGGAATGCACTTGTCTTCTGCCTCAGTGTAAACTTTGAAGAGAACATCCCCTAAAGGAGCCCTCTGATCAAGGTCGCCACACGAAGCATAATTTTCAATGCATCGGTGTACATGTATACTTTAAACAGAACGCAATTAAACAAAATGGACAAACTTTTATTTTGATTTTAAATGTACATTTAAATCGCCAGTGGCTATTGAATGAGAGATTTCGCCTAACTGTGGCCAATGTATGCAAATAGTCGCTGTCATGGACATTTTACTGAAATGAACTATCTGGTTGTAGACCAATTGGAGTGTCAGATGGCCGATTTTGTCAATTTCAAAATTGATTGATTTGGGTTTACGGCCGCAAACTGTGACACAAAGGTTGTCATAATAGCGCCGATGTTGTGTCAATTTCATGTCATCTATAATAGCAAGTCGCTGCCGTCGAAAGTTCGGCATTTTAAAAATATGTACATGTATGTGCACAATTACGGTACAATGTATAAATAACTCGTATACGAGAAATGGGATTCAAGCTGTTTGTTATCGCTTTTATTAATGAGTTAACTGCAAGTTTTAATAATAAATCAAAAGTTACTTTGCCTAGTGTGTTTACTTATATGATGTGTTCTGCTTTGTATCCATCCTAAAGTGGTGAACAAGTTATTCTTTCCCCTTTAAACGCAAACAAAACGCAAACGCAAAACACTAAAATGTAGAAAAGGACAATTTTTCGGCATTTCTGACCTTTCATTTTTTCAGAGTGGCAAACAGTTTCGAGCCTGATCAGACACCGGCTTAACCGGCGTCTGATCAGGCTCGAAACTGTTTGCAAAGGAAATAATAGTTTTAGCGTAAACGCGTTTATCGGGAAAGAATAACGTTTTCTCCACTGTACCTAATAATGTCACCTGTCAACAGAATTATTTAGTTGTACAAGTTTGGTTGGACTGTATACTATGGAGAAGACGTTATTATTCCCCAATAAACTCGTTTAATGCTAAAACTATATTTGAATATAGTTTTCCATCGTAAACAGTTTGGAAACAGATCAGCCGCCGGATAACTAAATAGTAATGAGTTCAAAAGGTGCAAACTGAATGGGAAACTGTTTAGATCCCGACCAGAATGCTCCCCCAGGAGTCTACACCATTTGTTAGCTATTGTCTGTCCAAACACTTAGGGTTATTACAGTGAAAACCTTTTGCATTTCGCCTTAATGACCGTTATGTGTATTTGGCGCACGGTGATTATTTTGTAATTTCAATAACAATGCATTCACCAGCATCTTTGCACTGACAGTGTAGGCTGCAGTTTGGCCAGAACGCTGTTCAAACCGTCATTGTTATTGTTTATACTGGGCCCCGGAACAATCATAACTATAGCGGGCATTAACGGCGCGTGTGCACGTGAATCGCCTTGTTAATACACGTTAAAGTACTCGTTAATGCACCCCCTGGGAACGGCTTTTTATGCAAGAATAATGCTTGGGATGGTGAAATGTCGTGTACCAAACTTTAACCCATTTGTGCCAACGATCCCATGTATGGAACATAGGCAAACAGTGTAGACTCAATATAAAACAAAACGAAAATGAAAATGTTGAACAGGCATCCCTTTGGTAAAAAATTGACTAATCCAATATATAAACCCACTGGGCACACATGGGGTAAATGTTGTGTATGAGTATCTCTACAGTAGCAAATTTTGTTTTTCACTGTAAACAAAAATTTGGGGACATTTGTCACTTTCTGTATCAAAATTCTCGTTCCTTATTAATATTTCTCACCTACTAAGCATAAAGTGCCTATTTAACACATTATTTCTAGTGATTTAAGGCAACAAATCTTATCAAAACAGAATTTCCTTGATATCACTTGAACCTCTAAATTATAGTGTCCTTTCTCTCACTTGACCTAAAGTGTAGTGCGTTCAAGAGCATCACAATTGTAGTACACATGTCAAATATTAAGTATCTATTACATGTAGTTAAAGTTATGACCAAACTTGGATGCAGGCTATTTGACCTCTAAATGACCTCGATATTATTCCGGACATGACCCAAGTTTAACATGGCTAAAAGGTTATCTTTGAGTTGGGTACAATATTCCACATATAGGCTCTCTATTACATGAAGTTTCAAACTTATGACCTAGGCTAAATTCAGCTTATTTGGCTACTAGATTACATTGACATTTGAGTGACATGACCCATGCTTTAATTGGCGTAATGGTTTCTTCAGTAAATAATTAATGCCAGAAATGTAAACCTCTATATAAATTAAAACATTTGAAAAACCCGTCCAATAAAACTTAAACCTTGAAATTTGGGGCAAAAAGGCTAAGTCACATGCCAAAAATTAAAAACTATTAAAATTGTTTTTAAAAATTAACTCCACAGCATCAATGATTGACCCCCCAAATACCTCCATACAAAATGTCGGTGTTTTGAACATTTAACTTCACAGCATTAGTGTTTGACATAAAATATTGTTTGGTTTTATTGACCTGTCAAAATTTGAATATTCATACGTCACAAAAAGGATATATTTAGTTTCGGTATAAAGTCGATACTTTCCGTTTTGATTTACGGATAGGAACTGAAGGATATTGTGCATTATGTGTCGAATTTAAATCAATAATCGAGTTAGAGTAGTTGGTAGCGAGTACGGGTATTTGTAAAAGGATGAAAGGTTGTGGGTTCGATCCCCGTTAGGTTTTATTTCTTTTTTTATTACAATTATTTAAAAAAATTTTTAAAGTTACTTTACTTGAATTGTACAACATCGACATAGTGATGTGCGATAGATAACCTAAACGTTACACTTTGTAAACTATTAAAAGTTTTTAATGTACATGTATGTAAAATGTGACCCGATGTGGTCTCTCAAAGCTAGATAACAAATGCCTTAACTCATTTATCACTGAAACCTTTAATGGACTCTTCTAGGTTGCAATTAATTCTAGTCACTGTATGACAACTAAATGGCAAATAGTGTATCCCTGATTCAAAAGGCTCATTCAGAAACCCTCTGATCGTGGTATTTACTGTTTGTATGGGACAAGTGTATAGGTACACTCTTCGTGAATGACTATGATACATAAATCAGATCCAAAGTGATTTCAATCCATTCTTCTTCTTCTTCTTGCAGACTCGTATGTACCAAATAATAAAAATATTAATAACTAGAACGGCTATCACTAAAGGTGATAAATACCCCACTATGCAGCACTCTGTCACACTCTGCAGACGTTTTCAATGAGGTTTGACAATGGCAGGGTGCTGCCACCATCATAAAAACTTGGAAAATGTATGGCAAGTATCAAGTAAATCAGGTTGAAAGTGAAGGAGTTCGCCGTACAAGATTTTGTCTGCTAATTTCAAGACCAATATCAAGGCCAAAGGTCAAGGTCACAGAGATTTGAAATGTGTGTCTTGCACATCTACCACTCCTGAGAAACATTTATGCAAAGTATCAAGTGAATCAGGTTGAAAGTGAAGGAGGAGTTGAAAGTACAAGATTTTGCCTGCCAATTTCAAGACCAATTTAAATGACAAAGGTCAAGGTCACAGAGACCTGAAAATTGTGTCTTGCACATCTACTACACCTGAGTAACATCTATGCAAAGTATCAAATGAATCGGGTTGAAACTGAAGGAGGAGTTGAAAGTACAAGATTTTGCCTACCAATTTCAAAACCAAATTTAAGGCCAAAGGTCAAGGTCACAGAGACCTGAAATTTGTGTCTTGCACATCTAGTACACCTGAGTAACATTTATGCCAAGTATCAAATAGATCGGGTTGAAACTGAAAGAGGAGTTGAAAGTACAAGATTTTGCCTACCAATTTCAAGACCAATTTCAAGGCCAAAGGTCAAGGTCACAGAGACCTGAAAATGGTGTCTTGCACATCTACTACACCTGAGTAACATCTATGCAAAGTATCAAATGCATCGGGTTGAAACTGAAGGAGGAGTTGAAAGTACAAGATTTTGCCTGCCAATTTCAAGACCAAATTTTAAGGCCAAAGGTCAAGGTCACAGAAACCTGAAATTTGTGTCTTGCACATCTAGTACACCTAAGTAACATTTATGCAAAGTATCAAATGAATCGGGTTGAAACTGAAAGAGGAGTTGAAAGTACAAGATTTTGCCTGCCAATTTCAAGACCAAATTAAAGGCCAAAGGTCAAGGTCACAGAGACCTGAAATTTGTGTCTTGCACATCTAGTACACCTGAGTAACATTTATGCCAAGTATCAAATGAATCGGGTTGAAACTGAAAGAGGAGTTGAAAGTACAAGATTTTGCCTACCAATTTCAAGACCAATTTCAAGGCCAAAGGTCAAGGTCACAGAGACCTGAAAATTGTGTCTTGCACATCTACTACACCTGAGTAACATCTATGCAAAGTATCAAATGCATCGGGTTGAAACTAAAGGAGGAGTTGAAAGTACAAGATTTTGCCTGCCAATTTCAAGACCAAATTTTAAGGCCAAAGGTCAAGGTCACAGAAACCTGAAATTTGTGTCTTGCACATCTACTACACCTGAGTAACATCTATGCAAAGTATCAAATGAATCGGGTTGAAACTATAGGAGGAGTTGAAAGTACAAGATTTTGCCTGCCAATTTCAAAACCAAATTTAAGGCCAAAGGTCAAGGTCACAGAGACCTGAAATTTGTGTCTTGCACATCTATTACACCTGAGTAACATTTATGCCAAGTATCAAATAGATCGGGTTGAAACTGAAAGAGGAGTTGAAAGTACAAGATTTTGCCTACCAATTTCAAGACCAATTTTAAGGCCAAAGGTCAAGGTCACAGAGACCTGAAAATTGTGTCTTGCACATCTACTACACCTGAGTAACATCTATGCAAAGTATCAAATGCATCGGGTTGAAACTGAAGGAGGAGGTGAAAGTACAAGATTTTGCCTGCCAATTTCAAGACCAAATTTTAAGGCCAAAGGTCAAGGTAACAGAAACCTGAAATTTGTGTCTTGCACATCTAGTACACCTAAGTAACATTTATGCCAAGTATCAAATGAATCGGGTTGAAACTGAAAGAGGAGTTGAAAGTACAATATTTTGCCTGCCAATTTCAAGACTAAATTTAAGGCCAAAGGTCAAGGTCACAGGGACCTGAAATTTGTGTCTTGCACATCTATTACACCTGAGTAACATTTATGCCAAGTATCAAATGAATCGGGTTGAAACTGAAAGAGGAGTTGAAAGTACAAGATTTTGCCTACCAATTTCAAGACCAATTTCAAGGCCAAAGGTCAAGGTCACAGAGACCTGAAAATGGTGTCTTGCACATCTACTACACCTGAGTAACATCTATGCAAAGTATCAAATGCATCGGGTTGAAACTGAAGGAGGAGTTGAAAGTACAAGATTTTGCCTGCCAATTTCAAGACCAAATTTTAAGGCCAAAGGTCAAGGTCACAGAAACCTGAAATTTGTGTCTTGCACATCTAGTACACCTAAGTAACATTTATGCAAAGTATCAAATGAATCGGGTTGAAACTGAAAGAGGAGTTGAAAGTACAAGATTTTGCCTGCCAATTTCAAGACCAAATTAAAGGCCAAAGGTCAAGGTCACAGAGACCTGAAATTTGTGTCTTGCACATCTAGTACACCTGAGTAACATTTATGCCAAGTATCAAATGAATCGGGTTGAAACTGAAAGAGGAGTTGAAAGTACAAGATTTTGCCTACCAATTTCAAGACCAATTTCAAGGCCAAAGGTCAAGGTCACAGAGACCTGAAAATTGTGTCTTGCACATCTACTACACCTGAGTAACATCTATGCAAAGTATCAAATGCATCGGGTTGAAACTAAAGGAGGAGTTGAAAGTACAAGATTTTGCCTGCCAATTTCAAGACCAAATTTTAAGGCCAAAGGTCAAGGTCACAGAAACCTGAAATTTGTGTCTTGCACATCTACTACACCTGAGTAACATCTATGCAAAGTATCAAATGAATCGGGTTGAAACTATAGGAGGAGTTGAAAGTACAAGATTTTGCCTGCCAATTTCAAAACCAAATTTAAGGCCAAAGGTCAAGGTCACAGAGACCTGAAATTTGTGTCTTGCACATCTAGTACACCTGAGTAACATTTATGCCAAGTATCAAATAGATCGGGTTGAAACTGAAAGAGGAGTTGAAAGTACAAGATTTTGCCTACCAATTTCAAGACCAATTTTAAGGCCAAAGGTCAAGGTCACAGAGACCTGAAAATTGTGTCTTGCACATCTACTACACCTGAGTAACATCTATGCAAAGTATCAAATGCATCGGGTTGAAACTGAAGGAGGAGGTGAAAGTACAAGATTTTGCCTGCCAATTTCAAGACCAAATTTTAAGGCCAAAGGTCAAGGTAACAGAAACCTGAAATTTGTGTCTTGCACATCTAGTACACCTAAGTAACATCTATGCAAAGTATCAAATGCATCGGGTTGAAACTGAAGGAGGAGGTGAAAGTACAAGATTTTGCCTGCCAATTTCAAGACCAAATTTTAAGGCCAAAGGTCAAGGTCACAGAAACCTGAAATTTGTGTCTTGCACATCTAGTACACCTAAGTAACATTTATGCCAAGTATCAAATGAATCGGGTTGAAACTGAAAGAGGAGTTGAAAGTACAAGATTTTGCCTACCAATTTCAAGACCAATTTCAAGGCCAAAGGTCAAGGTCAAGGTCACAGAGACCTGAAAATTGTGTCTTGCACATCTACTACACCTGAGTAACATCTATGCAAAGTATCAAATGAATCGGGTTGAAACTGAAGGAGGAGTTGAAAGTACAAGATTTTGCCTACCAATTTCAAGACCAAATTTAAGGCCAAAGGTCAAAGTCACAGAAACCTGAAATTTGTGTCTTGCACATCTAGTACACCTAAGTAACATTGATGCCAAGTATCAAATGAATCGGGTTGAAACTGAAAGAGGAGTTGAAAGTACAAGATGTTGCCTACCAATTTCAAGACCAAAGGTCAATGGCAAGGTCACAGAGACCTGAAATTTGTGTCTTGCACATCTAGTACACCTGAGTAACATTTATGCCAAGTATCAAATGAATCGGGTTGAAACTGAAAGAGGAGTTGAAAGTACAAGATTTTGCCTACCAATTTCAAGACCAATTTCAAGGCCAAAGGTCAAGGTCAAGGTCACAGAGACCTGAAAACTGTGTCTTGCACATCTACTACACCTGAGTAACATTTATGCCAAGTATCAAATGAATCGGGTTGAAACTGAAGGAGGAGTTGAAAGTACAAGATTTTGCAGACAGACCGACGACCGCCGGACCGACCGACCGACGGCCAACCAACCGACCGACGGCCAACCAACCGACCGACCGACCGACAGGCTGATTCCAGTATACCCCCCTCAAACTCTGTTTGTGGGGGTATAATAAAGAAAAACCTCCACTAGGTATCGAACTCATGGCCATACATGTACTAAGTAAAACACTACTATACTGTCTCGACTACGAAGACATATAGGTAACCAAATCTTATTCTAGATATAATCTTTATGTTTCAACCCTGACCTACCCGTAAAATTAGCGGAAATAATTGATATCGACCGAAGCTAAATATAGCGTGTTCAATCAGCGTATACTTATTTAAATTTTGACAGGTTAATGAAACATAACAATACCCTAACTTATAATATAAGCATCCTAGAACATTTCTTAAATTGTAAAAAAGAACCAGACCAAAGAATTGATACTTTGAGATTTGCAGCAAAAATCCTAAGTTAAAAACATGTAAAAAATGACATGTATTAAAATTATTTTTAAAATTTTAATTTCATTGCATCACTTTTAATTTAAAATGAAGATGATACAAACGTTCAGCACCGTAGCACATGTGTAACGCTTAACCCTTTACCTGATAGCATAAATCTAGTATTGAAGATAGGTGACCACTTTGCTTTACTTTCACCCTGCTTTAAGCTTCCATCTGCTAGAATATAGAAAATATTTCCTATACTATATATTCATGACTGATTAAATTGGAACTATTTTCTCCAGCGGAGGAATAAATCATACCCTAAAAGGCGCTTCTATAAGGGAAGGGGTTACCAACAAGTCGTCAACCTTTTTTAACATAAACGCTGCTGTTCTACCACCAGGCGGGCCAAAAATGACAAAACCTTATATATGGGAATTAATTATTGGGTCAAAATGAGTGTCATAAGTATGGTGGAATATTTCAGAAACCAGTTAATCTCGGAATTACATTGTATCATTAGAGTTCCCTGCTAATATCTTACATAACTGTTGCGTTAGTTTTCAAATAATTATCAGAGAAGTGGAATGTGGAAACTTTTTACGATAATACGTATCTACAAACGAACTTTGTCTTGATAGTGATTTAACCCTTTCTATCTCAATGAAGCTTAATTTTAAGCGCGTTTGCAAACTTTTTGGGTCCTGATAAGACGCCACATACCGCAGCGTCTGATCAGGACGCAAACTGATTGACACTCTTGTCGGTGTATATTAAGTTTTATTACCTTAAATCTAACTTTGAAACGTGTCGTTCAGACAACAATACTGAAGCAGGCGACAATAAAGTGGTGAAGGGGTAAATATCTCCTGAATAAATTTATCATGAACGGGTTAGACTGCCACTACTTCTCGAATTCATCTAGTTACATAACTAGTTATTTATCACGAGAACAGATCATTAACTTGAAAAATGTCATGTTACCAATATTTTAAAACAAAAATGTTATATTCGGATGACTGATACATGTATCTATTTTTCGAGTAAGTTAACCCAAATGAGCCAACGGTCCAATATATTGGACATAGGCAAACAGTGTGATCTCTGATCAGACGTCGCATTATGCGGCGTCTGATCAGAGTCTACACTGTTTGCTGATAGGAATTTAATATAAAACTAAATGAAACTGAAAATTTTGACAAGGCATCCCTTTAATAAAAATGGACTTATCCAATATAAAACATGGAAGAATTCACAGGGCGCAAATAGGTTACCAAGAAAGATTTCGTGAAATGCTTTGTATCAATATTAGTTTATGTTGTCAGTGTATGGCTCCAACAAGTCATTTGACGCGTTAAGACTATAATCAGGTTTTCGCGAAAAGTTCACTAGATAATTATGTCAGATATTTACTGATCGGACTCGTGTTGTTCTCGTGTAGTTCCGACTGCCGGATTTCTCGAGAACCAATACACGGAAGAAAAATAATTCTTCATCGGATGTAACGATGAACTACCGATGACGTCAACTCAATAAATCAGTGACGTCATGGTAGGGCAAAAAGGGAACATTAATCACCGCCAAACGACGGGCCAAACAAATAACATGGAACTCATCAGAGTGCAAACATGTGTTAAATCCACCACCTATTATGATATCGACGGGAACGGAAACAATGCAGATCAGAAACAACAACACCACAGCTGCAGTGATCAACAAGCAAACACAGATCCCAAGATTACCTATGAGGCTAATTCAGTGGTTAAAAAGTGAAACAATGTCATAATATACATGTATCATAACAGAATGTGTTTAATACAGTTAAACAATGGCATGATACTCCATTGTTGTATGTGTGCATTAAGTGGTTATAACAATTAAACAATGACATAATAATCCATTGTGACATGCGTGTATTAGATAGAACTGTTTCAAAAAAGGTACATACAAACAAATTGTATTGTGAATTTAATAAAATGTGTTGTGAAACATCAAGTATATTTCATACATTGAAAATGTGTTAAGCATCCTTTACATAACTAAACATTTAGTTTGTAGTCATCATAATTCTTAATATATTAATTTGTTCTTGAAATAGACAGCCTCATAATCTGAGCTATCGCGAATCTCATCAAATGCAAAATCAGCTTTGCAGACAATAACACGGTGTACTGGAATTTACAACCAGATCATACTTGGACAGCCACTTGTTCCTAATGACTTATACCAATCTGTGTAATCAGTTCAATGTACATTAACTCGAATGCAGACTGGAAATTCTACACTACTCAGTCAGCCATTGGCATAACTCTTGACAGTTTGTGTTGATAGATGAAAACAAAACTAAGACTAATTGCAGTGTTAATGTTTAAACTTTCTGACTGTTCAAAACGTTACAGCCGAATACAGTATCGTGAATTGGGAACCGTTTATGTGATTCTCACAAGTACATGTACAGTTATATTATAATGATTAACACCATATCAAATTTTATTGATTACGGGAGAATTTTCTCTTTGAGCCGCTGCTTACCACGAGAGACTCTATCAGGCATAGTTTTTATATACTGATTGAAATTAATTAATTCTGAAATCGAAAGAGACATTATAGTGAAAATACATTTGAAGTATGAGATACTTAGTAGTACAGTCATAATATTATTTTAGTTAATTAACGTGAACATTTGTAAATAAATGTTCTTGTTAAAGTTATTTTCTTGTTCGTTGTCGGTTGGCAAACTTATATTTCACCCTCGTTAGTTTGTAGTTACAAACAGGGTCAATATAATGCAGAAGGCTAAAACAGAAACATTCTGCATTACATTGCACTGTATTCAACAATCACCTCGTTTTAACGAACAACATGCATTCAGTTGTCACTTAACACATGAAATTTACATTCGCCTCATTCAATTCCATTGACAGAAAGGGTGTTCATTTCGTATAAACACCATTTCTCGAGAGGGCAGGAGTTGTTGAAAAGTGTCGAAGAGGAGGCGGGGCATATGCATATGCTAGCGCGATTCATGGTATTTGCCGATACTTTTCTGTCGTTCATTTCACTTGAACGCCGTAAACATCAATTCATTTCTTAATTAAATAACTGTATTGATAGACAGCTGTTGTATGTGACTGAGTTTACGCTTAAACTACTATTTGCAGGGAAAACAGTTTGGAGACAGATCTGACGCTGGATAACCTGGCGTCTGATCAGGCTCCTAACTGTTTGGCATTTAGATTAAAATGAATTGTCAGAATCGTCAACAAAATG
The DNA here is from genome assembly GCA_922989275.2 of Gari tellinella. Taxonomy (NCBI): domain Eukaryota; kingdom Metazoa; phylum Mollusca; class Bivalvia; order Cardiida; family Psammobiidae; genus Gari; species Gari tellinella. Next base: position 60,424,191 of record OV277867.1, read on the forward strand.
TCATTTTCTGCGTTTTATTGCAGTGCGTGTCGTTTTCGTTTAAAACGGGAAGGAATAACGTTTTCTTCACTGTAACTTAATGTCGCCCTGACCTAGACTTACATAACATGTTCATTTCGTATCTTACAGTACAGCAGCCGTCTTAGCACGGATGTAATTGGGAGACTCAGTCGATGTTACATTTGCTCTGTCATAAAATGGTAATATATTTTAATGTCAGAATTTAACTGTTGATTTCATTATCATTTCATTACGTCATATAAGCATGTACGAGTATATTGAATATAGAGAGACACAATCATGGTCTTATGATGACGCGATATTTTTTCAACAAAGTAGAATATTTCGCAGTCCATGATCTGGCACCATATTACGCAACGTATCATTAGGGTCTACACTGTTTGCTAATCTCATCTATTGTAGACATTTGGGCTTTATAGATCAAACATTTATTTTTGTCTTCAAATTTATGCTTTATATTACATTCTACAAGTGTATGTCTTGTTATGATTTGTATGACCTGAGTAATTTAAAAGCAATATAATGACATGCCACACGTTCCATATGTACACTGTACGATGTAGACCTTCAACATTACATTAAAAGTAGCTCATGATACGTACGCTTCAATGTACATACGCCGATCAGGGAGAACTTGTAGAAATCCCTCTGATCAGGACACACCCAATTTGCGTTGGACTAGCAAAATGGCAAACAGTAAAACAGAAGTTCATACAAATCTGTTGATCACTTTCAAAGATAAGGCCCCGAACGGAAACGGGGCAAAAGAACGGACGGACGGTTGGAGCACAAAATGATATTTGTGTGGCCAAAACAACTAGACACATAAGACTTAAAGTGAAAAGCATTAACCTGGCAATCTCTAGTGACATTGACAGCAAATTTTTGTAACATTGACCTGCGGCCCGTTTCATAAAACTTCGTACGACAAAAACGGTCGTAAGTCAACACTTTAAAATACATTTGAATATCTAATTTCTCCATCTAATCCTGTTTTGTGACATCTTTTTGGATCGTCTTTTCAAGACGATTCCAAAGAGATGTCGCAAGACAGGATAAGATGGATAAATAAATAATAATTTAGACTTTTATTATCTGACTTACGAAAACATTATTATTATTATTATTATACCCGATTTATATAGCGCTATTTTCACACAGGAGTTGTGCGTTCAAACGCGCTTCACATGAAATTATATAAATGTACCTACAAAGCAAGAAAGACAAATAAATACATTCACAATAAAAATGATACAATATTGAGTAGCATGGAAACATGGAAATTCTTTCAATATTATTACCAAGATTATAAAATTATTATAGTAAGTTTGTAATATCATTTTTAAAATGAGTCAAACAATTAAAAGATCAATGTCATGATTAAAAACAGAGTGGTGTTTTGTTTGTTTGTTTGTTTGTTTCAGTGTAGAGCTGGAGAGTAGTTCACAAATCGTAAAACGAATGTTTAAAACAAAACTCTCCATGTTGTTTGGTTGAATTTGTTTGTTTGTTTGTTTCAATGTAGAGCCGGAGAGCAGTTCACAAGTCGTAAAAAGAATGTTTAAAACAATACTCTCCGTGTTGTTTGCTTGAATATTGTATAATCCATGGCCGTGGTACACCCTTAGTTCATAAACATAAAGCTGTCCAATAATTACACCATAGACACCCAGCCAACTGGTTTCAAAGCGATTGGGCAATCCCTACCAGCAAGATCTACCAGACAGGCACAAGGTCAACGGTACAACTCCAGAACTGCCATTCAGACCCACAGCATCCACAGCAAGAACACAACCCAGAGGTAGCAGTCATTGATTACCTACTTTCTTCTAATAACAGATAATAAAGAAGTGTGTTTTCAAACGTTTTTTGAAGACTGCAATTGAGCTAGCATCTCTGATGTCTGATGGTAGAGTGTTCCAGAGCTTTGGGGCTGCATGCATGAAACTTCGATCTCCAAACTTCACCAAACGACTTCTCGGCACAACCGATACAGCGATACTGATTTACTCGCAGACCGAGGTCTATACACGTCCAGCATACTAACAATGTACCTTGAAGAATCATTGCACATGGCTTTGTATGTGAGTGTCAGAATTTTGAATTCAACTCTGTGTTGAACTGAAAGCCAGTGAAGCTCCTTCAAGACTGGAGTGATGTGATTGTACCGAGGAGTCCTGGTAATGATGCGGGCTGCTGTATTTTGCACACGCTGTAGTTTTCGTAGTGAGGTTTGGGGAATCCCATATAGCAGTGAGTTGCAGTAGTCAATTTTTGATGTGACCAGAGAATTTACCAAAGTCTTGGTAGCTTCTGGAGAAAGGTACTGTCTAATATGACCAATTTGCCGCAGCTGTGCGTAGCTAGATCTGCACACAGCGTTGGTGTGCTGTGTCATATCCATTTGGGAATCAAATCTAGCACCAAGATTGTTCACACATAATGACGGTTTGATTTTAGAGTTTCCCACTTGAACATGAAAATTTCCGGGAATGTTAACCTTTTTTGAGTGAAACAGTATGACCTCAGTTTTGTCAGTGTTCAGCTTCAACATATTCTGGTGCATCCATGAGACTATGTCTTTAAGACATCCTTCGACTTTTAAAAGGGCTTCTTGTTGACTAGATGTGTCTTTAGGCTTAAATGAGAAGTATAACTGTGAATCATCTGCATAGAAATGATGATCCAGATCATGATTTCTGCAAATTGAGCCGACAGGTTTTGTGTACAAGATGTAGTTTTTGGGTCCCAAGACTGAACCCTGTGGCACACTATATTTCATTTGAACATGGGCAGATAATTCTCCATCTACTGCAACTGTTTGGTAACGGTCATTCAGGTATGAGGTCATCCACTTTAGTTGGTTTCCAATTATTTTGAAATCTTTTTCAAGGCGATTGAGTAATGTTTCATGATCAATTGTGTCGAATGCGGCTGATAGGTCAAGCATCACCAGAATTGTGATTTCGTTCTTATCAAAATATTGCAAGATGTCATTTTGAACTTTAACAAGAGCAGTTTCTGTAGAGTGATGCTTACGATATGCTGACTGATGCTGTTCATGCAGATTGTTTGTGGCCAAATGGGACTCAATGCGTCTGTCTACAACTTTTTCTAATACTTTGGAGAGAAATGGCAAATTTGATACAGGCCTGTAGTTGTTAAGATCATTTGTATCGAGATTAGGTTTCTTCAAAAGAGGTCTTACATGCGACTTTTTGAATTCTTTTGGAACATACGCAGATTCCAGCGATGAGTTCACAATTTGTGTCAACGACGGTGGAGCTCGCCAAGGCATAACTTTAAGAGCCATGTAGGTATTGGGTCGAGTTCACAGGACTTACATGGGGATGTCTTGACAATCTACCCGATTTCTGCTGCTGTAGCAGTGTCAAAACGTTCTAAAGAGCTCATTGAATGCAAAGTTTCTGTGATGACTAGGGTGCATGCCATTGATTCAGAGACAATGCCTGTTCGTGTTTTGTCCACTTTTCTAATGAAAAAGGCGCTGAAATCATGCGCAAGTTGTTTTGAGGACACATTTTTCGGCAGTGCAATTTCACTGTTTGCACCCAGGAGATGCTTAGTGACTTTAAAAAGACTCTTCGAGTCCCGTTGACAGGATTCTACTTTTTCTGTGTAAAAATTAACCTTTGACTTTGCTAACAATTTGTTCACTTTAGCACACTGGTCTCGATACAGTTGATGATCAATTGCGAGTTTGGATAATTTCCACTTTCGTTCCAGCTTACGCTTTAAGTGTTTAGCATCGTGAAGTTCCTGGGTGTACCATGGACATGATGGCCTGAGAGTTATGGTCTTAGTGCACAATGGTGCATGCTTATTGGTCAGAGCTTTAAGTTCATGTGTGTATACACTGACAATTTCGTCAATATCTGTCATTTTCAGATTTTCTTTCCTTGCATCTGAGTTAAGGATATCTCTTTTAAATAAATCGACATTAATGTCCCTAAGCCTTCTAAATGAAACAGTTTTTCTGATGGGTGGAGGTTTTTCTGCCTTTGCTCTGAAAGACACAGAGAAATGGTCTCTTGAGATTTTGCCACTACTGTCAGATAGTCCAGGGTCTGTGACTTCGATATTTGACACACAGTCTTCATTATCTCTTGTGATAACAACGTCAAGAGTGTGTCCCCCGACATGAGTGGCTTCTTTGACATGCTGTTGAAAACCGAATGAATCCATTTTACTGACGCAATTGACAGTGTTCCTATCGTTTGAGATATCAAGATGAAGGTTTAAATCCCCTACAATGATGATTTGTTTATCAATGGTTGAAAATTTCGATAAGAAAAGTGGCCATTCCTTGTCAAGAAAGTCTGAGATTTTTAGACCGTTTGCAGTGGATGGAGGGGGTACATACGTATGTAGAACAAATATGTATGAAACGGGCCCTATGCCATTAGTGACAAAAGGGAAAAAGTAAGGGGTAGATTCCTGATCATTATACAAACGGTACTTTTCTATGTGGCGAGGCACGCAAAAAAGATGAAAAGCCACATAAGACACAAATTATGAGGATGTGGCGTACAGACGGGGAATGAACCCAATTCAAACAGTATCATTCGGCCTTCGAAAGGGTATAACTATACACACTAGTGCTATGAAAGGATTTTACTCCTGAGATGTTAGCAAAGGGTGTCGAATTTCGCTTCTATGAGAAAAGGCTTAAGTACAATAATTGATGACCACCGACAAGTCTACCTCTACGTATAATGCTTTATATTTCTCAGGGCTACTGGGATCAAGGTTAAAAGGCGTTTGAGATTAGCACGAGATCTAAGCTTTTACTAAAATACGACAATATTTTTTTCAACATTCCAGATAGGGAATTAAATTAATATTAAAGGAAAACGGACAGCTGATGACAATATGGTCTTAGATCCTAGATTTTATCCTAAAAGCAACATTCATGAAGGTCCTGCAATTATTACTCATCGATAAGGTACGAAAAATATCGATTTACTGCATACAGGTAAGCTATCGCTAATTGGAACGGGCGCCGCCATATTGGCAAAGCTATCATTCGGAACCCTCGATTTTTATCCATTTTGTGACGACACAAAGGCCTAAACGCTGACTGGCTCTTTCACTCAACCACTGTAACTTGGACGGACAGTTCACACTTCGTCAGTAAAGGTAACGGCAAGCTTAATTCAAGGTCGCATACAGTTAAAAAAAAGATAATAGATAGATGGTATATTCATATTGATTACTTGAAACTTGAAAGGTCGTGTAGATCCAGATACGATCAGAAGCTACTATCGTTAATCGGCTTAGAGAAATGTCCGTTCCAATTCCCAGCTATAGAATCTGGGAAAACAATCCTGCGAAATGGCTAACAGTAGAGTATGGCGACATCCCTATTACCTTGATTGATGATTATAATTACTAGATCTAGATCTACAATAAAAAAAATCTGATAATCAGTGCGATATTGTGCTGATCTAGACCTAAATGTTGAACTGGCTTAGATCTACCAACTCGTTTACAAATCAGCATTTTCTAGCTGGTTTGTCTCGGTTTAGGAATTCAACGCTACAGAAATTCTTAATGAAAAAAGTCTCATTACTAGATCTACATATTGTACGGGTAGATCTAGATCGATTTTTTTCTTTCTTAATTTAATCATCGCGATTCTCTAGATCCCGATCTGATAGAGCGATCTTACTTGAGTCCAAAACCGATTTTGATTGGATCTAGTTTTATCGTTCTTATTTCTGGGTGTAGTTTTACACTCGTCATTTCTGTAGAAAAAAATTCAAACAACTTTTAGATAGGCCTAAATGAATTTTAATTTAAATTCGAGTTTTATGGTAGACTCTAACCTTTTTAAAAAAGCAGCATACACATCTAGATCTATACAAAACCACAAGAGCTAGAAGTGTCCAATCTTCTTTTTTCCATCTTTTTTTATTTAAAGATCTTGGCTTTTTTGTTTTGATGTAACCCTTTCCCCCATAAATACGCCTTTTAACGCCTTTAATTAATTCCTTCATACACTGAAGAAAATAGTTTCAATATCATACTGTCACAAATAAAAATCATAAGAAATATTTTCTATATTTTAGCAGATAAAAGCTTAAAGCAGACTGAAAGTATTTTCAACCTGTTTTAAGTGGTCACATATTTTCAGAAGTAGAAACAGGCTATGGGGTAAGGGGTAAAGGGCCCGTGGCGTGTAATCGCATATTTAAGTGGCCTGTTTGACAAGTGCGGCTAATTAGATTACGTAATATGGATCTTTATGCCCTGCAGGCCTAAATTACGCTTCTTACTTCTTCACAGAGGGGGTCTTAGGCAGAAAGGGAATGTGTATAAGCATTTCCGGTCCATATCGTACAATTTGCAAGGCAGCTTAATTGATTAGTGGTTGATGATGAATGTCAGCATAAAATGCGATCTAGATCAAAGCCGCCTGCTGAAATATGTCCTGAATCTGTTTCGATTATGATGTTCATAGATCTTTATATAAGCTCAAGATATATAACGATAAGTAAAAAACGACATTAAAACAATAAATGAGCACTCGGGTCACGTTATCTAGAGCGTTCAGTTTTGACCCAGATCTCAAATACTTTGTTCAGCAGACAATTAATCAGTTTGGATCTTAATCAGACATTGCCAGTCTCAATTGCTAGATGATAAATTGATATTCCACATTTGTCATGTCAATGACTTTGCAAAAAGTTCAGCAACAGTTTGGATCCAACTGAGATATTGAGAAACTCTGTGATTGAAAATCCAAACTAGGATTTGAATGTATTGAAAAGCTCATTGAAGAAACTTTGATCCGTACGAGAGACTGACTAAACAGTTAGGACCGAGATCGGAATCAAAACTGACTGTTCTTAAAGGTCAGCAACAGTTTGGATCCAAATGAGATATTGAGAAACTCTGTGATTGAGACCTGGATGTACGAAAGTTCCCGGATGTTGCGATACCGAGAATAAATGGTCTATTTTCTAAAAATGTATGTCCGATTGAGGAGCAGAACCGATGTTAAACGTCACGGAAAATTCATAACAGACCAGAAAAATAATTTGATCCCCCTTATTTTATTAAATAAAACGTAATTTCTCATCCGTTTTGTACTGGGTGCAGAGACAGTGTATAGCCATATGGCTATACACTGTCTCTGACTGGATGTTATAAAAAATCGGCACATGTATTATCGTCTTTATCTGCTCGTGTTTTAGTCGTAGCCCCGTAAAAAACGAAGATATCCTGGAGCCGATGTTTATGATTAATATTTACGGAAATATTAACAGATAAGACTAAATATATCAGAGAAACTTTTTTCGAAAGTCACAGGGCTTCGATGCCTTTATTCACAACCAGTATGCAAATATTATCAAGAGTATCCGTGCCCGATTCCGGTGTCCTATGAGATTTGCCTGATATACGCTACCTCAAGTATGGCTGGATTAAGCACTAATAGCTCGAACTTTTGATGGTTCTGCTATGCACTCATTGTCACCAAGACACCCAATCGTCATTTCATTTGTTCTGCAGCAAGTATTAACCTCCTTTGTAGGCATTTAAACACAAATATTGCAGTCGCAAATTCGTCCGGCGAATGCGCTTTCTCTTCGCCCGACCCGTCGTAGTCTCTGTCTTCTAATATTACATTCTCTGATAATTTAGGATCGAAATCGTAACACTGAAGTTCTAAAGTGTTTTTACCTTCCTCTACATGTCCAATTTTTCTCAGTATTTCAGTTTATTAATGTTATCGATGTAAATTCCGCGCACTCTACGGCATTCCCGGTTAGACTCGCTATAACCGGAAGGTCGCGGAAGGCCTTAGTTACGTCACACAGGTAAACAAAATGGCGGCCCCCATGGTCGCTTGCACAGTCATATATCACAAAGTTTAAACGGCTCTAACTACTTCATTTTTTATTATTTTTCAAAATTTCAAAGGCAGAAGGCGATTTTTTTTCAATATCTTTCATTTAAAAGATATTTATCACCAGCTGTCCATTTCCCTTTAATATATATACTGCTCTTTTCTAATATTTCGACCACTAAGGGCCTTTTATTCTCTTTGATTTTATGGCTGAATGCATGTAACAAAAATGTGACGTGTGTTCTGACGTGATTTGCTTTGAAAAAGGCCCTTAGTGGTCGAAATATTAGAAAAGAGCAGTATATATATTAATATTAAAATACGACAGTTTGAGAGTGTTCACAGACTCACCTTAAACTCTTTAAAACATTTTTACGATAAAATGGGTTAATATACCAATAGTTTCTCCCTTTGATTAATACAATGCATGTACCTAATCTTATTAAGATGGTTCTATTTGATATTAAAACCATAGGGTTTGATGCAAATACATCTAGTTTCTGAAATATTGCCACTATATGTAAATCATATTCCTGATGATTAACCCCTGTAACTTACAATGAACAATTCCAGTTTTAAATTTGTTTTTCGACTTTTAAGGGGTGTTGAAACAATATTATCATAAAAATGACAAACAGTGCTGATATTATCCTGATGGTTAAATAAATAACCATCAAATCAGGGTCTACACGGCTTCATATAACAAATTAACTTTTATAAGTACTCTAATAGTAAATGACTTATATACTCGTTGTCATTGATGAATGTTTTGATAACTGTTTTGTAGGGCATATGATGAAGTTTAGCGGTCGAGGGGTAGTTTGTTTCATCCCCTTCCTGATAAGCTGTATTGTCTACGTCTACCTACTGTACCAAACACCAATTTGGAAAGGAATTTACAGACCTACCAATATCTCTGGACAAGTTAGATTTTATTCAACGCTTCATTGGTTGGAAAGCAGAGGAGCTAACTATACACTAGATCTTCCTAAAAGGTTATCAAATTTTCAGATTATTCTAAGTCTTGAAGATCAGAGAAAACTGAGACAGCTGTTTTTCAAAGTCATAGATGTGTTCAAACAAAACAATATATCCTACCATTTACGATATGGAAGCCTGATTGGAGCTTATCGGCACTATGGGATAATACCTTGGGATGATGACCTTGATGTGTATGTTAATAAAAAACATGTGGAGACAATTAAAAAGCTGTTTTCTAATACTACATCTAATACAATGATGGACAATTTCGAGTTACGCTCGAGAGCTGTCACCTACTACCAAAGCAAGATATGGATAAAATATGTTTGGATAAACGATACTTATCGCGAGAGACACGATGGTTGGCCATTTGTGGACGTTTACTACTACATTCCTAATGGAAGTGTTATAAATTACCTAGCCTTTAGAGAATTGAGCAGGCATAATGGGTATCTACCGACAAACAAGATTTTTCCATTGCAGATGTGGCCTTTTGAAGGAACATTTCAACCAGTCCCGCGTGATATTCAGTACGTGCTTAAAGACTTAAATAGAGAAAATGTGCTTGAGCACTGTTTCATGTCCTATAGGCATAGTAAACATCTGAAAGGTATGGCAAGTCAGATGGTCAAATGTTCAGTTCTCTATCCGTATTTCCCATTTGCAGACTATTCTCAAAATGGCCATTTAATATAGGTTGGAAATAAAAGCTTGCCATTGGGTTTGCAAAAATAAAGAATATAACATCTGACGGAAAGGTTTTTGAGGCGCGATTATAATCATATATTCAACAAATCTCCTTTATAAAGAGTTTAGATAAGACGAACTACTGCTTAATACAAAATAAAACTTTAACTCTTTATTCTTTTTTTTCAATGGTTCCCACCTGCTTAAGGTGAATTTGAATTTAGCAAACAATTGGTTAAGAGAATATGATAGTTAGGTCTCTATATCTGTAGAATGGTTTTTTAATACAAAGTGACCTTCATTATCACTGTTTGACAATACATTTTAGTCCCCACATGTCTGAGCAGAATTCAGGCTATTTGACACAAAGATACTACTAAAAGAATAACTACTCATAACATAATAAGCAGACTGAGGTTTTATGTTAAAAACGTTTACTTATTTAGAAATTCCTAATAGGCTGAGTTTGTCATATTATAGAATAGAGAACATTATTATTAGCGTTTTTCATGAAGTATTTGAACAATAAATTCCAAAATTATTTAAATTTATCAGTTCAGATGCAATCCTTATTTGTTTCCGTTCAGTTGTATTAGTTGAAATTAAGAAAACATATAAAACACTTTCTTTTTTATTAACATTTCCCTCTATTAGAAATAGTTCTATATTAAATGATGGTACCCAAAGTATTCCATTATATGCAAGCATATTATAACGAAATTTCTTTGTATTGTTGAGACAGAAATGGAATAGACGAAATAGTTTGCAAGGTCTCAACGATGTTGCTATAACCAGAGAGCTTTACTGTAGGATATAAAATGCCTGTTAATAAAGTATGCGTTGTATAAAACGACTCTTTTAGAAAGCGATATAAACGAGGTTTTGTCGAGTTTTGTTTTATTTTCATACATGACAAATTTTACCAATCCAATGAACCATGAGCATGAATGTTATATTAATTCTATAACATAGCATTAAGAAGCAGGCATGGGGTAATGCAAACATGTAATTGTAATGCACTGTAATGCATTACTTTTCACAATGTAATTGAATGTAATGTGTAATGCAGGGATTTTTGCATTACATGTAATTGTAATTGAATGCATTACAGTGCTCAAAAAGCAAGTAATTATAAGCATTACATTGCATTACATGGCATTACATTTATAACAAAGATGTCAGAAAACACAGTACTAGAATAATTTGTATTAATTGGTTGAAGTCTGTATGTACCAGTTTGACACCTGTGTTTGGTATGCAGTTACATGGAGCACCGACATCAGCTTTGTCAAATTAAAGTTCCAACAATGATATTTTCACATGCTCAGCTGCATAGTGAAAAGCATGTGGAAATCATAAGTATGTTAATTGATCAGGTCTAAATACAATAGCTATTCTTTATGCACTACAGGTAGATGGGGCTTCTATTTGGACAACCATGTTGTCTGCTCAGTTTTTGAAAGTGACCTTTCCACTGTTTTCAGTTCTCACTTTTCACACAGTATGATCTTAAAACCAGAAAGTTTTGATATGGATAAAATGTAGAGGCACACCATATCTGTTTTCGATCCAAATTCTTCCATTATGGTAGGGTTAGGCCGGATAAGGGTTACAATAGGTGTGAAGACTTCACATTGCCACCTCTAGCATAGAGTTATATAGGTGTAAGCCAGAAATGGCTCAACATGCTAGTGCATTCTCAAAGTTTTTAAAAAATCTATCATGTTGTTTATTTTTAAGAGATATTTATTATGAATAGAAAATCATATGTTGCTCCACAGTTTTAGCTCGCCTGTCTTTCGAAGAAAAAAACCCTGAGCTATTCTCATCAGAAGAAAACTTCTCTATGAGCTCTGTGCTTTACATTCATCAAGAAACTGCTTTACACTGGCACATGTAATCAATGCCATTATTGAATTTCATGTGTGGCTCTTAGTCTTATATGCAGGCCAGGAGTAGGTATAGGCACTTCTGCGAAGGAAAGGTTTAAGGGCTAACATATCTTACAAACTATAAATCCGTACCAAGTTGTCAATATAAAGGGGCTTTGACTTTTCAAACTGTATACATGTATTCTATATGTTTCCAATGTCTATAAATGTAGCTGACAGTGAACTTGTAGATAGCAACTCATCAGTTAGATATTATATGATTATTAGTTATTTTTTCAGTCATAATTTTGCATTGGTATCATAGCTTGAAATAAAATGTAATGTGTAATGTAATGCATTACTTTGCCAATGTAATTGTAATTTCATTCATTACAATTGTAAAAGTTGAGTAATTGTAATTGTAATTTAATGCACTGTTTTGGCAATGTAATTGTAATATAATGCATAACATTCTCAAGTAATTGACCCCATACCTGTTGAGAAGTAACTTTTGTGTATCTTCGGCACTTATTTGTCCCTGTCTTAAAAGTCAAATGATTGATTTCTACATAGGCTAATAGCGTTGCAAGTGGAGACATATGATAGTTTTTGTTTGTTTAAGTTTACAGAATAAGAGTATAAGAGATTTAACCCCTTCACTGCCTTACCCCGAGTACAATGGTTATTGCAAACAGTTTGGATCGTGATTTAAACTGTTTGACACTCGTTCAAATATTTCTTAAGTCAAAATATCTTAAATATAAATTTGAGAAATAAAAGCAGACAACAATTGTTTAAAGTTGATTACGTCATGGCAGTGAATGGGTTAATATTTACGTATTGCACAAATAAACTATCAGTTTAATGTGCATGCAGGAGTAATGACGTACTGTAATGACGGCTTAACAACACGACGTTGTCGCATACTAATTAACTTAGGTATACCACCCAGCTATACACATCAAATGACACCGGTGATATTTGACGCTCGCGTCGCCTGTTAGGTTATAAATCTGAGGAGCCTTATCAGACTTCCATTACATCTGATTGTACCCAAAACTGTAAAATCTGGATATCCGCAGTTTTATTATAAATTCGATTAATTTCAAAACCACGTTTCCCCCGGTATATTGCTGTAGTACGGAAGACGTTGTTGTTGCTATTGTTTCGCAATAAACGCGTTTGTGCTGATAAATACAATCAATTATAGATACAAAAACAAAGAGGGAAAATTATGTAATATGACCTGGGGCCCGTTTTACTAAACTACTTACGCAAAAATTTTTGCGTAAGTCAAATTTTTAAATTTTAATTTATATATTTTCATTATCACTTGCAACAAACAGCAAATAGCCAGATCAGAGGACGCGCTTTTAGCGCGCGTCCTCTGATCTGGCTATTTGCTGTTTGCAAACGTTTATGATCGAAAAATAAGAGTTAAACAATTTTGACTAACGCAAAAGTTTTGCGTAAATTGTTTAGTAAAACGGGCCCTTGGAGAGATCGTAGAGTGCGAACAGATTCTATTGCACGAGTTTCAAACGAATGAACTTAAATGAATTATTATATATACTATATTTTACAGTTGCAGGGCTGCCATTTCTATCCTAGCTGATGGTAGCTTAAAACAGACTGAAAATAAAGCAGAATTCACATTCAAGGCGCATTCTGTTTGGCTTCATCCTGCTTTAAGTATATCTAGGTACATGTTTTCAAAACTACAAACTATGACGTAAAGGCGCAATTCGTAAAACTCGCACTTGAAGATTTGAAAACTTTGGAAATCTTAGAATTTTTATGATCAGGTTATGACAGTCCTGCAGTTGCGAGCACATTTTGAACGTAACATAACAAACTGCGCGAGCGTCGGAGAACCCCCATTAGCTAATTCACCCTGAACAAATTTAATGGACAGTTCCAATTTAAGAATAAGTCTAGTGCATTTTGGACTACTTAGGGTTGATTTTAACAATATATTTCATAATGACAAACAGTTCTTGAGGGAACCCTCAGATCAGGGTATACACTGTTTGCATGAGACAAGTGTAATTTTCACAGGTACACTGTTTATAAATGACGAGTATACTCGTCGCAAGAGTTGAATGTGTTTATGGCATTACAGTTCGTTCAATATCCAACCTCAGCACTCCCTCATGTATATATTTAATTGATAGATTTGTGGTTTACGTACTAAATATCAAATAAACCTTAAACTCTTTAATAATATTATGCTTTATCTATCTACTAAATAAATGGAGTTAATTTGGAATCACTGTTTTCCTGTCGACTTATTTAACACTACTTCTTAGTATCCGCTATTCCTTTGACCAGCAAGGCAGCGGCAATTAAATGTTGAAACTACAAAGAAACACTCCTCTAGCCCAACGCCCTCCAAGCTCTGCTCACCATTCTCTAATACTGAGTTATTTAGAAATATTTTGCTCACTTGTTATTTCTTTTAAAATTTGGATCAATCTTCATAAGGATGTAAAATCTGCTCATTCTTTACCTCAGTTTAAAGCGCTGTACCTATATTGGAGAAACCAGACTGAGGAAAGTACTCTTGTCAATTTCACTTTAAAATGAACATAAACAAATAAATACGAAAGAAGACTCAAGCAGGAAACGCAACACAAACAATACACCCATCTCTAAAGCAGAACACACACACATCCATACCATAACAAACACACACACACACACAACCACACACACACACACACGCAATACCATTCCTTCATCTACACACTAAATAGAAAACAACACGCAAGACAAACATAAAGCTAAGTGAACATAGGAGCCCGCCTTGGTACGGTCAGTAGCAATCAATAATCAATTATAAATTAATTAACTATCAACAACCACTGGGGGGTTAAACCTGGGTTTAGGGGCGCCCAACCTCACACTTATCTCCTATATTCACCTATAAAGACGAACAGTGTACATAAACTATAAACCCTGTTCCACAACCTTACAATAAAAAAGACCGCCAGCACAGTAAGTAAATACATGTAAAACATCTAACAAAATTCTATGACAGGATTATTAGTAACACGGGAAAGAATTAAACATTCAAGCCCGTGCTAAAAATAACCCACTATAGCAACGGTCAAATTGTACTCAAGCGAATAGTCTGTAGTCACGAGTAACTGTAAGACATGGGAGGGTTTAGGGTACGACAGAGAGGGAGAGAAAAACCAAAGCACGAAAATCCGACATAACTCTCCCGGTTAAGGACGGCTTTAGAGATACATCATCATGTAGTGCTAAGCCCTGTCTGTCGTCGCACAACCAAAGAGGAAAGCATAGTTATCAATTGTAGATTGATCGATAACCAAACGTGAAGTGCGCAGCAATATAGTTGGATCATAATCTTTTTTGAGGAAAAATCTAATACGTTTCACAAATAGGTTTTGAAAATGCATATGTCCAAGAATCTTACGAAGTCTGTAAATCACATCACCATAAAACTCCGGATGTGAAATACCTTGCCGCAGAAAAGACTTTAAGTTACATTTATACTTGTTAATGAGAGGAAGATTTCTATAAAAGAATTTAGAAATGTTTTACGAAGTTTATGAAATCTGTACCCCTGTTTAAGAAGCTTTTCAGTAATAGTTTTATTACGAATGTGGAAGTCCTCAACAGAGGTACAAGCCCTAGCAAAACGAATAAGTTGTGAAATATAAACCCCGTAAGATGTAGAACGGGGAACATCGCCATCTAGATGAGGATAGTTTACAATACTAAAATCAAAATCATCTCGTTTATCGTAAATCTTAGAAGAAACAATACCGTTATTTATTAAAAGATCCAAATCTAAAAATGGTGCCGATAAATTTGACTCGTTTGTTTTATTAAGGCGTAATTCTTTTGGGTAAATACAAGGAAACAACGTATAAAAAATGGGTTGTCTATATTAAAAATATCATCTTGATAGCGCGATGTGTTGTTAAAGGCTTCGATCATATCTGCCTGTTCCTCTCTCTTATAACATTCTGATACAGAGAGGGAGTAACATTTCTCCCTCACACTAATCAGTAATGATCACTAGTCTTAAAGAGAAATGTTCCTTTGTCTTATAAAATTCTGATACAGAGAGGGAGTAACATTACTCCCTCAAACCAGTGACCACTAGTCTAATAGAGGAATATTCCGCTGTCTATAACATTCTGATACAAAGAGAGAGTTGTATTACTCTCATTACACCAATGATCACTAGATTCCTCTGTCTATAACAGTCTCAGAGAGAGAGAGAGAGAGTAACATTTCTCCCTCACACCAGTGACCACTAGTCTAATAGAGAAATGTTCCTCTGTCTATAACATACTGATTTAGAGAGGGAATAAAATTACTCCTTCACACAAATGGCCACTGGTCTAAAAGAGGAATGTTCCTCTGTGTGTAATATTCTGATACAGAGAATGAGTAACATTACTCCATCACACTTTTGACCACTAGTCTAATGGAGGAATATTCCTCTCTCTACTTAAATATTTATACGCTTATTATTTACAGAGAATAAATGAAGTCATTGTCCTTGAATGGGGCCCTATCGATATACAGAGTTACCCCGCATGGAAAGTGTGATTAGAGTAGCGCCCCCTGAATGAGCGGTTGTTTCCGGTTCAATAGTGAAGTACACATACAGTACTGAATCTTATTAATTTAACAACTTTTGCGATTCGCTTGCAATTCGATGGCAATTCGATGGCAATTCGCTTGCGATTCAACGTACTAACTTTACCCTCGGGTAAGTTTTCTTGAATGGTGTATCTCACAAATGTTCGCAAATATGCCTTCGTTATTTTTTTCGATTCCATTTTTGTCACAAACGCTTCGGAAAATTCACGTAAAAATATTCAAACGTAGAATTTGTTTTTTGAAGCGCGCGATTCGATGGCAATTCGATGGCAATTCGCTTGCGATTATCAATTTAATTTAATAAGGTTCGGTACTGATAGTATCGAAAATCCTTTATCCTCAAACACGAATTTGAGGAGATCCTCTGCTTGTTAGTGTAGCGCTTATATTATATACAGTAGAACCTGGCTATACATTATTGAAAGCGCAATCTCTCATATTGTTCAAAAATAGAATTAAGACATGCATTTACTTGGACTACAATAAAACTTACAAAAGCTTCCATAGATATCCCGTTCTATGCATTCCATTTATTCATATGTTTATTAAAATAAGTCATCAATCTGCACCTCAATAAATATGTTATACCTCCCAGCAGGTGATAGCTTAAAGCAGAATGTACCTTAACCTGCCTTAAGGGGTCACCTATCTTCAAAACTAATACCATCTATTGGGTAAAGGGTTAAACTCCGTTACATGGATGTGTCATAGCAACATTCGGGTTGCTGTTAATCAACCACAAACCCTACCCGCTATGAATACCTATCATTTGATTTATTACTTTAGCTGATTAAATAAGGAAAAATACCGTAGGAATGATCAATTATGCTAATAGCATGATAAGGGTTAATATTTAAAAAAAAGATACTACCTACTTTCTTGATAAAAGTTTAGAACATGATATTAGTTTTGTCTTAAAACATGAGTGTGAAACAGTTCTACCCCTGATCAGCCTGTTAGTATAAATGCTGCATCTTATCTGGTTCCAAACTTTTTATAAATGATAGTGTTTTAAGCCTATTATAATTAGTGAACTGGTAAAAGATCAACAGAAATAAAGTTTTAATCTACTAAAACGATGGAATACATGCTTTACTTTCAACATTGAGTTTTCAATAGAGTACACATTTAATGATAGGAGAGCGGTTCTAAAGTATTTATGTTGTTAAAACGGTATGTGTTTCCTATTAACCCTTTAAATACGCCTTTGGTTTATGCATGAATGTGCAACATTATAAACATTGAACATGCTAGCAGATGGTAGCTTAAAGCAAGCTGAAAGTAAAGTAGCATGTACTTTTCAATCTACCTTTAATGGACACCTGTCTTTCCAGGTAGGAACAGGCGATCGGGTAATGGGTTTACCCATTACCTAAACCCATTACCCCACAGCCCGTGTTAAGTATTGAATATAGGTCACCACTTAAAGCAGGTTGAAAGTAAAACATAATGCGCCTTAAGGTACACCCTGCTTTACTTTAATCCTGCTTTAAGTTACCACCCACTACGACATAAAATATCACCTATGTTTCATAATTATGACTGCTTAGTGCATGAAGAGGATTTATTTGCTTATGAAGGTGGAATTCATTAAAGGAGTAAAAGGCATAATGATGGGGGTAATGGGTTAAGCTTTTGCACAGGAAGGAGTGCATGGTATAGGAGATTAAAATTTATTCCCCACATGAATAACAATGTGGATCCTATATATATAAAAAAATGAAGAAAAATGTAAAAGCAAGCATGTTTTATGCATTTATTTTACATGTTGAATGATACCGCTACCGGTTTCAATATTGAAACCGGTAGCGGTATCATTCAACATGTAAAATAAATGCATAAAACATGCTTGCTTTTACATTTTTCTTTATCTAAATATTACCACCTGTAGAGAGATACTTTTTTCTACTATTATTTGTTTAAAAAAAATAGTTTGGTGTGATTTGATTCCAGCCTGTGTACCCAAGACTTAAGCTTCCGTTTTATGGCTTGTCATAGCAGAGATTCACATGGGGAATTGTGTATATATGACTCTTATGGGACAGCAGCTTCATCCCAGTGGGGGTCAGTTTACAATTCGATTTCTAGCTAATTGGTTACTTCCTGTTGTTAGTTGTGATTATGCTTTGCGCTTTATGGCCCCTGGGCAGAAGCCTTGAGAGGTGAAATCCATGTGCGCTATGAGCATGACAGGCTGAACTATTTCTATGAAATTTCTGTCAACTAAAATCTGCTGGTATATAATGAACAAACAAAATATACATTTTTGAAGAAACTGTTTACCATTCAACATATTTTAAAAGATCAGTTTAACCCTTTGCCTGTCATTATTAATAACTGAATAATACAAAGTTTATGTTTAATACCGGTAATGTCTTAATAAATATCCCCTTTTTCATCCGTAATAGGCAGCATTTATATATAATGTCATTTAAGAACCATAGAGGACAGTCATTGATTATAGAGACTGTTCCTATGTAGTAACCATCTGATCAGGATCTACTTACGTAGTAACTATTAAGCTATGCACAACTACTGGTGTAAAGAAGGAAGATAAGAAGTAATGTGCCACTTTGTCTTATGAGCAACAGAGATTTATGTCACACTGAAGTTTTTGCAGATTAAGACCAATACTGTTTACAAGCTAACAGATAAGAGCTTGACCTGATGGCTCCTATAGTATAACTAAAAGAGCTCTTTGACCAGGGTCTATTATGTTTTCAAAGGTGTGAAAAAACAATCCTATGAAGTAAAGAAAGGATTAACACTAAGCGCGACTCAACAGAGTTCATGACGACTTTTGCCAAACAATTTGGATCCAGGTAAAAATGCACGGTATCACATTCCAGCGGTATAAACAGTATAGAATACGTTACAAAAATTTACAATTGTTTCAAATATTAATCCATGTTAACGTTCTTTTACCGAGGTGAAAACCCGTGTCTGTAAAGTATGTTAAAAGTCGGCTTCTTTGTTATATAGAAAAAGTATGATCAGTGCTACTTTCGTTTTGCTAAAAACGATGAAATAAATAACCGTCGCATTTGACATTAAACAAAATTAATACATTAAAATACAAAGGGATAAACGGGAGCTTGACTGCATATAGATATAGGTATCAAACAAATAAACCGCATTCGATCTATTCTTTTCCGAATCGTTTATGACCGTTATCGACACGTCTCAATGATGCGTTAACTAAACCGGAAACAACCGTTTCCTTATCAGGGAGTTCACTCGTGATGAAAATTGGGATAACTCTGTAATGCGGTAGGGCCCCATTAGTTTTCCTTTTTCAAAATCTGGCATAAATTTGATCGATTACAGAGTATCGAATAGAAAAGGCTATCTTTCATAAACACTTTAGCTCGTTTAACTGTTTTAATACGAAGTATGTTTTGTGGGTTATTAGGTTCCGGGCTCCCATGTTGATCTTTTAGTTATGAACCAATGTACTTGGAATTCTGGGTATTTTAATAAATATTGCTCTACGCAAGCAAACAGTAAAGACCCTGATCAGCGGGTTCCAATAGGAACCCTCTGATCTGGATCTTCATTGTTTGTAAATGTAATGAGAATGTTTCAACAGGTCTATGGTGTTGAAAGAGTTAAACATATATGCCCTAGGTAATGCTTAATTTGGCCCTAGAGATTTTACTGAAACATCCATTCAAATACCGGTATAAGGAAAAGCCCAAAGTTCTAATAACACATCCATATGATGATTGAGTTATTATTGTAGACCTTTTAGTTGTTTCCCAGCATACGATAAGTTTTCTTTCATGGCATCATTCAGTCATTGCCTAGTCTGGAAAGGTGGGTCTGTATTTTTCCTGCACTGTGTTGACATAATCTAAAAGAAAATCAAGAGACTCTAAAATGAAAATAATGACTTCAAATATTGATGACAAAAGAATTGAGTCTCATTAGAGAATTAATTATACAGTAACACCTCTCTAATACGACCATGTAATTGTGTTTATTATTAGTTTTATACGACAGGTGATTGCTTTAAACAATGTGACATTAAAACTGTTTTACTGTCACCTTGCGTTTAGCTGTCATCTGTCATTTATACAATCAATTATCCTTCGTTTTAGTGGGCGTAATATAGAGGTTTTACTGTATATGGCCTGAAGTGAAAATAAACCTTAAAGATTTAGGATCCCTAATGAGATCGAGCAATGTCGGTCACTATTGGAAACTCTACGGTGAGTGATCGGTCATTCTTCTCAACCGCCGACATATTCCGAAAATGATTCAGAACAGTCTACATGGGTGAAAGTTGGCAAAACTGAAAATACTGAAAACTATGCTGGGGTCTAGGTGGGTCCAGGGCAAAGCCCTGGCCGGGGGACCAGGGGGCCGGAGGCCCCCGGAAGCTCCTGGGTTTTAAGCATTTTGAAGGTCTGAAACTGTTGGAAAATTGTTTGAAAATGACGACCAATGGAAAAATATAAAAATAATTTTCTTGGTCATAAGCATTAATGTTTTCCAAGGATTGAAAAATAAATCTTAATTTTGATTTTATTTAGCAAAAGATGGAAATTGCTTTCAGCAAACTGTTATACTCCAAAGTAAATGATAAGCACTTTGCTTTTACAATTATCATTGTAAGGCCACAAAAATATGTTTCTAGTTAGGTCCATGTATGAGTTAGATCCAAGGGAGAAAAATATGAGATGGTATTTAGGTTTTCTATCATTATACTGTTTTATAAAGCTGTATGTATAAGATTTTGTATCACTGACACTTAAAAATTATGACATGTATTACTAGATCCAATACAAAACATTTAGAACATACTCTATTTCCAGTAAAGCATTACCATAAAAACTGACTCTGGTTGTATAAGCTTTTGCAAGGATACTGTACATATCCCGTTCAGAAGGTTCTGATGGGAACATTCTGATCTTAGTCTACACTGTTCGTACAGGATAGATGTACATATAATTCATAACTGGCCCTTGCTTTCAGTTAACAGTTTAGACTATTCAAATAAATCATTGTTGTCAGTACTTTTCAGTTGAATATAGTTAAACTATCGTACAGATACTAAAAGCCATTGTCACAGAAAACACCCAGTCCTGTCTGATCCTGTTTTGACACCTATATTTCATTTATACAGACCAGTGCATAGGTGCAGGATTATATATATGAAGGGGCAGGGGCTGACCACATACTCCGCCTCATAAAATGATTTTTTTAAAAATGGCATGGGACTTGGGTTACCCTATAAATATATTTAAGAAATATTTTTTCATTATTATGTGTACAGGCCATTCTAAAGTTTTGTACATTTAAAGGCATGACATTTGAGAGGGGTGGGGATAGGCATTTCACTTATCCTAATGAAAATACCTCCCTCTCTCTGCTCAAAGGATTTACTCATAAACAGGGGCGTAGCTTGGCCGAAATGAAAGTGTAGGCATATCTTTTTTAGGGGGGTCCGGGGGCATGCTCCCCCGGGAAAATTTTGAGTTCTACAACACTGTAGACGCATTTAAGGAGGGTCTGGGGAGACATTTATATGAAGAATTAATGAAATGAAAAGCTTCAAACAAGCATATTTTCTTGAAAAAAAACTCACAAAAAACAACCCCACGTCAATAAGTATATCATAGATATATGCCTAATAGGAAGCTACGCCAATGATAAAGTAAATAACTTACCTCTGTGCCATGTCTACTTTATTTTATTGATAAATGGTTTCTTGATAAACGATTTCTAACCGTGATATGTGTGTGAGTTTATTTTAGCTCTCATTTTCATGCTCAATTTGCTTTCAGAAAGTTAAAACTAAGTGGCACAAAATTTAAAGCAGTAGGCTATGATGGGAGAGGGAAGCCTTACCATAGTTGATGGAACAAGAGGCCTCTCTAAAAATGATTTTAGTGGTTCAATTTTATGCATTTTGATTTTTCTAAACTGTTTCAAAGCTGTGATGCTAGACTAAATTTTAATCTTGGGTTATCCAAATCAGATAAATATTTCTTTACTTAACCCTTTCCCTTATAGAAGCGACTTTTAGCGCATTCATTTTATTCATCCGCCAAAGAAAATAGTTCCATTTTATACTGTCAAGAATATGTACCATAAGAAATATTTTCTATATCCTAGCAGATAGTAACTTAAAGCAGACTGAAAGTAAAGCAGAATGCGCCCTATGGCGCATTCTGCTTTACTTTCAGCCTGCTTTAATAGGTCACATATCTTAAATACTAGAAACAGGCTATGGGTTAATGAATTAAATGGTTACTATCAATTACTTTAATGATAAGAATACTATTAAAATACCTTTTCAATACTTTATAGCCAAAGAAAACAGATTGTTTAACAGTCCAATAATATGTAATGTGAAAAATTAAAAAAGGTGACATTAATACTTCAGTAACTGAGTAAGCTACTTGTTTTATAATAAAATCGGATTTTCAGCCGAATTTCCTATTCAATCTCCTACTTTTGTTTAGTTCGCGTTTCATTAAAGTTAACCATTCAGCTGCATTTGACAGATACGCCGGTATTTTAAATTCGCGAAAACTGGTGACAAAATGAGCTAATTGCATTTTGATGCACCAACGATAAAACCCGAAGCGTTCCGCGTGATATAGTTTAGCGTCTGGTAATCAGATGATTCATAAAACAATAAGCGCCTAGTAAGACTCCGAAGAAAGAGATTTTAGATTTTCCAAAAGAAGTTTTTCGTACCGCTACGGAAAATTATCGGCAACAAGATCAAAATCACAAACAGCCCCCTTATAAATTTGCTTACCTCGTTATTTTTAGCAAATTATTGAAATCAACTACGGAAATGTTTTGGCCAGAGACTGGTTTCCGTGTTTTCAACGCTGTCCGCGTGCGTGTAGCAACCTAATTCGGCAACCAGTCCAATT
This sequence comes from Gari tellinella, assembly GCA_922989275.2. Taxonomy (NCBI): domain Eukaryota; kingdom Metazoa; phylum Mollusca; class Bivalvia; order Cardiida; family Psammobiidae; genus Gari; species Gari tellinella. Next base: position 60,447,161 of record OV277867.1, read on the forward strand.
TGTTTTGGTTCACTCGGATTTTGCCGTCACCGTTATAGTACGACGAACGATAGGGCCGAACGATAACATTGGCGAACACTGACACCGTAATTTCAACTAATTTGACAGCTCTCGAAATCACCTTCGATTTTGTTTTTTCAATCTTACTCGACAAAGACATCCTCTCTACTCCCCCCCCCCCCCCCCCCGAATTTCTCAACGGATTTACACGTTCTGGAAAAATGACCCTCGGCAATTTCGGAAATACGGAATTCCGTCACAATACGGAAAACTTTCACCCATGAGTCTAGCAGTTGACAAGAATAGTAGAAACTGCAGAATATTTCAAAGCAGTAACAGTATTAACTGCAGGATAAAAGTTTTACATCCAAACATATCTGACAGCTACACCAGCTGTCTAATCTATGTCTACTCTGTCTGAAAATTGGATGCCTAAATAAGTTCAACAATGTAGGTATGTTTCTTTTTTTGAGGGGGTTGTTGTTTTTTTTAAAAAGAGAAAAATCTTCATCATTTTTTATGCTTTTTCCTCATTTTGCATTATCTTGTTATTTTTTAAGTGAACTAAGAATTAAGTTTGTTTCGTACCCTGAGTATATGGATTCCTGTGGTTTCAGTTTCCCAAAGTCCAGTCCCCTTTAACTTCCTCCAAGCTGAATACCTGGCTCAAGGGGACCATGCATCAGATGGAAAGCAGTCCCTTTCTATGTACAAAGTTTGACATGTTTTCCTCAAGACCTCTGTTGACAGTTTAGTCCACTGACGGCAGCTGAGTTTACCTATAAATAAGATATAAACATGCATCTAAAAATCTACTTGTGAAGTTTTGGGGCTATGTTCCAAATGGCAAAAAGTGTCAGGGATCTAGATAAGAAGGTAAACTGAACGAATCCAACATTTGCTCACTCATTTAAACACAAAATCCTATGGTGTTACTACTTATTAGAATTGTCTCGAAGAGATTATTCTAATGAGTAGTGACATCATAGGGTATAATGCAGAAATAAAGAATTCAATTTTTGAAATACTCCCCTAACTGGAGCTCTGAAGTGTGTTTGTTTGTTTGTCATTTCTGCCATCTACACGTATGGGCTAATTGGACTCCCCAGAGAGAGGGAGACGTGTACAGAAAACTGTGACGCGATACCCTACTCTCATTAGCGACAGAGGTCTCTGGTTCTGCTAGAAGCCCAGTGTAAAACACTAATACATCGGACCCCGGTTTTTATAAAGTCTCATCCGAAGGACTTGGCTCAGCGTTGGATCTAACTCGCGACCCCTGGCATCATAGTCGAGTGTGCTACAACTGGACCACGTCCGCCGGTGGCCATTCTTTTTTTTTCTAATTTTCAGCCAAACAATTCCAATTGCTCAAAGAAAAAATGTTCTACGTATATTTGCAAAGCAGGGCACACATCATCATGGAATAGTCAAGTCGGTAACACTGTACAGGTTCGCAGTTATGCAACCTTTACGCACATTCTGCTTTACTTTCAGTCTGCTTTAAGCTACCATCAGGTATAATATACGAAATAATAAACTTATTCCTTATGGCACATGGTCACTACCATATAAATTGGAACTATGTTTTCAATGGGGGAATTAAAGGCGTAAATGGGGTATTTATGGTGTTTTGGCTTAAGCCAAGATTGAAGTAAAGCAGAGAATTGTAACAATTCAGTGTTGGTTCTCACCCGATCTGTATCATCAGCAGAAGCTGTGGAAGATATGGCTTGGAGTACTCAAGGTCTGCTTTCTACGAGTCTCAGCCTAGAAACAGAAAAGAAAGGTTAGTAAATAATCATAAATCAAATACTAAGAGACAGCTTAACCCATTACCCGACAGCCTGTTTCTAGTTTTAAAGACAGGCGTCCACTTAAAGCAGGTAGAATTATAGTGCCTGGCCGGAGTCATTTCGTACCAATATTTTTGGTCATTTCGTACCCATCCCATAAAAGGTAATTTTTACCACTTTTATGTGAAACGTATTCAATGAATGGAACAAAGAAATACCAAAACACACACAAATCTATTAATAGAAGTAAAGTACATGTATATTAAATTGACTGTTAATTGCTATAGACATGCACAATACAGAAATACCTCTCTATTACGACCACTGAAACGAAGGCTAATTGGTTTTATGAAAGACAGGTAACAGTTTAAAGCAGTGTGACAATAAAACAGAAAGCTCCTACAATTTCCATTTATCACAATACTATAATCAGTAAACCCCATCTATTGGCATCATTACACGAGTTTAAGTAATTAACATATTCAACCCTAGAGTACATGTATACTCGTCATTTACGAAGGAGCCCTCTAATCAGGGTCTACACTGTTTGTCATTGGAATATATTGTTAAAATCAACCCTAAATAGTCAGAAATGGACTAGACTTATTATGAAATTGGAATTGTCCATTAAAATTGTTAGGGGTAAAAAATTAGTTAAAGCAGGTGGCTGCTTCAAGTAAGATGAAAGCTAAGCAGAAATATCCTCTAGAAGCTTTCTAGTATTTAACATAACAATCTTTCTTTAACCCTTAACCTCATGGATTATTTTTCTAGGTTTGAAGACAGATGACCACTTAAAGCACAGGCGCATTCTGATTTACTTTCAGCCTGCTTTAAGCTGCCATCTGCTTGTATTTTGAAACTCTGTATTATGGTGCATGTTCACGACTTATAGTTTTAGAACTACATTTGTATTTTCTTCTGAGGAAGAGTGAATTTAAATGCGCTAAAAGGTTCATGTATATAAATGCTGTATTCATCATGGCTTTAAATATGAATAACCCTTGCCTCCCTGAAACTCCAAATAGAAAAACCTAGTTACCAATCTCATAAACTTAATCAAATAATTTATTTGAAAATGTTAAACATTAACTTGCCAAACATTGTCAAACATACACACTAACACCTACCTTATTTAAAATTTAGTACAGTGCATGTACAATATGATTTAAATGTAGCATGTTTTAACTCTTATTCCTCATAGTCATTTGAGATACGTTTTTATGCCTTTACTGTTCCCAAAAAAAAAAATTGTATTTTATCGAGAAAATTTCACTGCATCCCGGCAAGTGGATGTCTAATGGAGGACTCATTTTTACTTTAAGTCTGCTCTAAACAACGATCCATCATAAAAACAGAAAACAAATTTTAACTCTGTGACAACATAAATCAACAGTTAATCTCGCTCAAAATGGAACGAGTCCCTGTCAATCACCGTTTAGATAAGGAAATTCGGCTCGTGATTGGTTGATGAAGCTAAGCACAGGCCCGACACGCGTGACTGCGTTTGGCATATGAAACAATTAATCGAGTACACAACATAGAGCACTAATTTAAGGCTAGTCGCTCAACAGATTAAGGCATGTCGGCCAGATCAAAGCATGTCGCGAAGAGACCGCCGGGAAGGAAGGCATGTCGCCCGCGACAGGTCCCTGTCAGTCTAGTCTAAGTCAGGTTGAAGCAGGCAGTATGAAAATGCAGACGATAGTATAAAGCAAATGTTACTTAATAAAGCAGTGTGAAAATCACTTTGAAGGCCCCTAAAGCAATGTTTAGCTTTACTTTCATATTTCTTTTAGCAGTCACTTGCATTATTATTTTGATACAGACTATTAGCTTTTGCATTGATGCCTATATATAGAGGAGAATGTTTGGTATGTAAAGTAGACTGAACTTATTTATACGTGAAGAGATGGAGAGACAGACAGACAGACAGACAGACACAGACAGAACGAGACAAATACAGAGACAGTTACAGAGAGTCAAAGAGACACATAGAGAGGAACCACAGAGGGGAGGTGAGAGACATACCGGCATTTTTATCAAATTCATGGTGAATATGAACCCAAATATGTTTATATAATGTTCTCTGTATAATGTTCTCTGTGACACCTCATTATTTTCGAATGGCTTTTCCATATGAAGCAATTTTTTAATCAAAATCAGAAGAGAAAAAATGGAACTGATCTTGATCCCATAATACGGAGTACTTTTTACATCTTTACACCGGGTCTAAGTACTCCGTGCCCATACACACACCTTTTTACACCTTTCAAATATTTATCCACTGAAGAAAATAATCCCACATTATAAATCATAAATAGTATGCACCATAAGATTAAGAATAGGTCCCATATCCTAGAAGCAGGTTAAAAGTAAAGCATGATGCACTTTCTCTTAAAGGTCCATTATGCTTTACTTCCCACCTGCTTTTAAGTGCATGCACACTTATCTTTAAACTAGAAACAGGCTATATGGAAATGGGTTAAGTGAAGCTCAAAACTGAATAAGAGTAGCAAACAGTTTGGATTTCAGGTTTTTTTAAGTTATAGCTGTCATTTTGATTCAAACATTCCATATAAAGACAGTGTCAATGTTAATTTAGATAAAAATATAGATATTTTGGAAATTGTTACAGCAGTGGAGAGGGCTAAGTGTGGGAAAGCGGCGGGCATTGACCAGATCCCCTGTGAGGTACTGAAAAATGATACAGCAATTCTGGTTTTACACAGCTTGTTTAATGTCTGTTTTCATACTGGTCAAATCCCGTCTCTTTGGTCTAAAAGCATAATTAACCCTATTCCAAAATCTGGGGATAAAGATGCAAGGGATCCAATGTCATACAGGGGTATATCGCTGGCTGCCACAATGTATAAGATGTACACAAGTATCCTCAATGAACGTATTGTTACATGGGCAGATGCCAATGAACTTATTGTGGAAGAGCAAAATGGCTTTCGTAAAGAACGTAGTACTATTGATCACGTATCTAGTTTATCTAACATTATTGATACTCGTAAAAGAATGAAAAAATCCACTTTCTGTGCTTTTATTGACTTCCGAAAAGCATTTGATTCTATAGACAGAAATTTACTTTGGTATAAGCTTAACAATATAGGAATGTCTGCCAGAATGCTCTCTGCAGTGAGATCACTTTACTCTAATGTGTCATCATGTGTGCGTGTTAATGGTTATTATACTGATTGGTTTGAAGTTAACACCGGTCTAAGACAAGGGTGCTCCTTATCAACTATTTTATTTAATATATTCATTAATGATTTAGCAAACTTAGTTAAAAGTTTACACAAAGGTGTTGATATTGGTACTGAGAGTGTATCTATACTTTTATATGCCGATGATATCGTTCTAATTGCTGAAAATGAAGATGACCTACAGTCTATGCTATCCCTGCTGAATGATTGGTGTAGCACAAATGGCATGAGGGTAAATACTAGTAAAAGCAACATTGTCCACTTTAGACCTTGTGCGATAGAAAGATCTTGTTATAGGTTTGTTTGTGGCCAATCAACTATAGCATACACTAGTAAATATATGTAAACGGCACCACGACAAGAAAATATTATATGTGTTTATTCATCATAGTTGGTTGTATATATGCAGGGGTACAGGTCTTACAAAACTGCAGACAACATAACAAAAACAAGCCATCCTTGTCTATCCCTTTTCGTTTCTTTTCGAAAAAAGGGCTAGGAAAAAAGGATAGGTGGAAAAAATACAGGAAATCTATTTCTAAAAGAAAAAACAACAAAAACAAGTTATCCCCTTATAAATGTTTCGGTTTTTAACCATAAGGGGACAACATAGTGTAATAAGGCAACAATTGCCAACTCAATTTACAAAATGTCAAGACCTTTGTACAACTGCATATAAATATTATATACCAAAAATTAAACACAATATCAGTATACAGTGCAGACTCCGATCGAGGGACTCCTATAGGAGTCCACCGACCGAGGTGTACACTGTTTTCAAAGATCGTGCGCTTGCATTTTATCCCATAAACTGTGGCGTTTTTGTTTTGTTTTTTTAAAAAGACAATACATGTATAGAACAAAACAAAACACAGCTCTAGCTGGGACGTTTGATAAAATGATGTCCTACAAGACATTCCATATTGTACATATTCAGGTATTATAGCTGTATATAATGTAGGAACCCGTGTCGCAATGGGCAAACCATCTTCACCCTCGAAACATTGGAAAACTATATATAGTATACAACAAAATTATGAATTTATTCCGGCCTAAGTTTCCAATGTTTGCGGGTGGGGGTTGGCGGGCCTGCTGAGACAAAGGTTTTTCTTTTGTTTCTTTTACTTGTTTGGTTTGTTGTATATCCGTTTGTAAAAACCGGGTATTATCGATAGAAATATTTTCGAAAAGGCGCTTGCCTTTATATATGCATTTAGAAACAGACAATGTATTCAATTGGACTGTACGATACATCCTTTTCAGTATTGTACTTCTATATACTATCCACCTTTCCTTCCAACTTTAAAAATACAAACGCACTACAAAAACCAGCAATAAAGCAATCAACTTACCTTAAACCACCATAATCACAATGACAACACATATACATATAAGCTCTCTAAATGTTCGCGGATTGGCTAACAAGGAAAAACGTGAAAAAATATTTACATGGATCAAAGATCAAGCAATATCAATTATTTTCTTACAAGAAACACATAGTTCAACAGAAACTAAAGACATTTGGGAAAAGCAGTGGGGATCAAAAGCATATTTTAGTGGAATTAGCACCCAAAGTAAAGGCGTAGCTATACTAATAAACAATAACCTGAATTATAACATTATAAATTACCAAGAGTTGATACCAGGTAGGTTACAATCTTTAGAAATAGAAATTAACGACAAAATAATTACACTCATAAATATCTATGGACCAAACTCAGACGACACTTTAATTTTTGAAAATCTTGAAAACTATATGAACAACAATAATGAAAAAACTTTTATAATAGGAGGAGATTTCAATACGGTCATAAATGAAAGCATAGATAAGAAAAATGGTAACAAACACACGCACCCAAAAATACGTCAAAAAATAAATACACTCACTCAAACAAATTCTCTCATAGATATATGGCGCCAAATGCATCCAAATAAAAAACAATATACATGGCATTCCAACAACAGACCAACCATCTTTTGTCGTTTAGACTATTTTTTAATATCAGACACTTTCTTAAACTGCGTTAAAAAAGCAGAAATAAAGCATGGCTACAACACTGACCATTCACTTATAAATATATCGATAGATCTGACAAAAGTCGATAGAGGACCGGGAATCTTTAAACTAAATAATAGCATTCTATTAGAAACAGATTACCAAAACCAGATCAAAAAAAGCATAGATGATATAGCAAACATAAATAAAGAAGCGAATCCTAACACCCTATGGGAACTTATCAAAGGGACAATCAGAAACGAAACTATAAAATATACAAGTGCAAAAAAGAAAAAAGAAACAGAACAAGAAAACAAACTTAAAAATGAAATATCAAATGCTGAAAATGTAATTGCGAATACAAGGAACAACATAGAACTAGAAATACAAAAGCTTAGATTAAAACAATTAAAATTAGAATTAGATAAGATAATAGAAAATAAACTAAAAGGAATTATAATTCGAGCAAAAGCCACCGAGATAGAATTTAATGAAAAAAACTCAAAATACTTTGCTAGTTTAGAGAAAAAAAGAGCTGAATCTAAAATTATAACACACCTAACAGTAAATGGAAATTCAATCACAAGCCAACCAGAAATAAGAGCGGCACAAACAAAATTTTACTCTACTCTCTACAAACAAAAAGAAACAGACACATCATCGATAGACTTTTTCAAAGAAGACATGAAAAAGCTGAGCGAAAACGACAAAAACATATGTGAAGGACTTTTAACCGAATACGAATGCGCAAATGCTCTTAAACAAATGAAAAACTCAAAAAGCCCAGGATCAGACGGTATATCTGCAGAATTTTACAAAATATTTTGGAGAGACATAAAATCATACTACGTAAAGTCAATTAATTACTCCTTTAAAAATAAGAATTTAACAGATCTCCAAAAACAAGGTCTTATAACACTCCTCCCCAAACCCGATAAAGATTTGTCTCATTTGGCAAACTGGCGACCCATCTGTCTATTAAACATAGACTATAAAATAGCAACAAAATCCATAGCTAACAGAATAAAGAAAATCTTGGAAAATTTAATTGACAATTCTCAAACAGGTTTTATAAAAGGAAGATATATAGGTGAAAATATAAGAATAATAAGCGATATCTTAGATAACACAGATGATCTTGACTTACCTGGAATAATGTTTTTTGCAGATTTTGAGAAAGCATTCGATAGCCTAGACCATAAATTTATGATGAAATGCCTAAGGCATTTTAATTTTGGAAATGAACTCATCAGATGGATTGAGACATTCTATACGGACTCAAAGAATGCAATTCTAAATAATGGACACATCACAGAGTTTTTCAGAGTAGAACGAGGGGTAAGACAAGGGTGTCCCCTATCCCCGTATCTATTTATTATATGCATTGAACTTCTATCGAACGAAATAGAAAGCAACAAAAACATTAAAGGTCAAGTAATAGCAGGTGAAGAATTAAAAAGAACCATGTTTGCGGACGATGCAACTTTTATAACTGATGGTTCCAAAAAGTCTTTTGAAAACAGTATACACACGCTGGACAATTTTAGCTATATCTCTGGTCTAAGATTGAATTCTACTAAATGCTACTCGTTACGAATAGGCTCTACAAGACGCACAAACACAGAATACTTTCAAAACAGAAAATTTACTTGGACATCGGAAAAGACAAAAGCACTTGGCATAATTTTTCACACAGATAAATCAAAGATGATAACAGAAAATTTTGCAAAGAAAATTCAAGAATTTGATTTAACATTAAACCGTTGGAAACATAGAAAATTAACACTCTTTGGAAAAATCACAGTCATAAAAACGTTTGCACTCCCAAAACTCATATACCTCCTTAGTACTCTTCAAAACCCCGCAGCAGAAACATTAAAAAAACTAACGAAAACAATGTATGATTTTCTTTGGGACTCGAAACCCGACAAAATAAGCCGGCAAACCATCAGACAAGATCCTTTGATGGGAGGTTTGAAAATGATAGATCTAAACCTTTTCACCAACGCACTAAAATGTAGTTGGGTAAAAAGAATTATAGAAGAAAAAAACAATGGACGTTGGAAACAGAAATATGTAAAATGTTTAAACAAATATGGCGGAAAACTTATTTTCGAAGGTGAACTAAATAAAACTATCATTTCAGAAATGTTCAAACAAAATACTTTCTTAAAAGAAATCATGATTGCATGGACACAAATAAATGATGACACAAACAGTACGAAAATAAGCAATAGAATTTTATGGAACAACAAAAACATATTAATTCAAAACAAAACTATATTTAGAAAGCAATGGTTCGAAAAAGGAATTAAACACATTAGTGACATATACGACTACAGAACAAATGAATTTTATAAGTTTGAAACCCTAAAGGACCTATACAATCTAGCTGAAAATGAGATTTTCTTTTATAACCAACTTAAGTCCTGTATACCAAAACAATGGAGAGATAAATTAAAACTAGAAAATATAAATGATGCAATACAACCAAATGAAACCTTACTGCAAAAGCTGCAAAAAGCTAAACAAACAAATAAATTCTTATACAATATTCAGTTAAGAAAGCTGAAATTTGACAAGCCAAAACCACAAGAAAAGTGGGAACAGGACTTAGACAATACTGAAATAAATTGGATAAATACCTACAAAAACATATATACCGCTACAATTGACACTTCTCTCAGAAGCTTCCAGTACAAATTTATAAATAGAATTATTCCAACAAACACATCACTGATGAAATATAATATCAAACAAAGCAATATATGTGATCTATGTAATATGCAGGTAGAAACAATAAAACACCTATTCTGGGAGTGCAATCATGTACAACACTTTTGGAATAACTTATCTAATTGGTTAGAAAATATGAACATGAGCATAAATATAAATTACCAAACAATCACATTAGGAATAATAAGCAACAGAAACAATATGACTGACCATGCAAAGAATTATATACTTATAGCAGCAAAACAATACATATTCCAAACAAAAAACAATAAAGAAATACCGACTTTCAAATATTTCAAAAATACCCTAACACGAAAAATAAATATTGAAAAACAAATAGCACAAAACAGAGATAAACTAGAAATACACAATTTAAAATGGAGACCATTCCTAGAACAGACATAAAAACATTTATACATGTATATATATTTTTTTCCTTAGAAAATATTATATTAAAAAGATTTAGACTGGTACTGTAGTCCAAAATTAGAGTCAAATTTCAACTCCTTCGCAAACAAATTTCCTTACTCCTCTCACTATCCCTCTTTTCTCTCTCTCTCAAAAACAATTAAAATGTTCATCTCATGTGTATAAATGTATGTTATGTAATATGAAATTGTAGCATGAAAAATGATGAAATAAAATTCATTACAAAAAAAAAAAAAAAAAAAAAAAAATATATGTATCTTGGAATTTTATTAACTGAACATTTAGACTTCAGCCTAACAGCAAAATGTGTTGCACAGAGCGCAGGGCGTGCACTAGGACTACTTATTGCAAAATTTAAAAATTGTGGAGGCTTACCATATGATGTTTACACGAAACTCTACAACTCCTGTGTACTTCCTGTGATATCATATGGCGCAGCAATTTGGGGGATTAAACAGTATTCTTGCATTAATGCCATCCACTACAGAGCAATGAGATTTTACTTAGGAACAGGGAAATACACTCCAAATGCAGCTGTACAAGGAGAAATGGCCTGGGATCCAATTAGTTTGACCCAGTGGAGGTCAGTCTGTAGCCATTGGAGCCGCTGTCTGGGTTATGATGACTATAGAATCAATAGAAGAGTTTTTAATTGGGCTGTTTTAAAGAGTAATAGTCAATGCAAAAACTGGCCCTTTACTGTAAAGGAGAAATTGAACTCTGTGGGTTTACAGCCCTATTTACAACTACCTTTTCCCCGTAAACAGCTGCTGGATAGTATTTCTAAGGCAATTTTAGACAAACATCTATTAGATTGGAATAATGATGTAAACAGGGTCTCTAGTAGAAACGGAAATGGTCAAAACAAGCTTCGAACCTATAGAGTCTTCAAAAATACATACCAAGTTGAATATTATTGCAGAATAAACCTCCCTTTTCCGCATAGATCAGCGCTAGCTAAATTTAGATGTGGTGTGGCACCACTAAGACTGGAAACGGGACGTTATGAAAATCTAGCCGAAAACGACAGAACCTGCCCTTTTTGCACATCAACTGTTGAATCTGAAAAGCATGTTCTATTTGAATGTCCTCTATATTCAGGAGAAAGGAGGTTGTTGTTCTGCAAAGCTAATGAATTGAAATGTGATTTCATAACACTCAGTGATAATGATAAGCTTAAATTTCTGTTCACCCATCCTGGTTTGGTTAGAATCCTAGCAAAAACCTGTTTTAAAATTTTAAGAATTAGAAATAATACTCTGTACAGTAAGGCTTTGCAGTGAAACCCATTTAATGCAGTCAATGGTCAAGAATTTGTTCTGGCTCTTTGGTAAAGGTTTTTGTCCTGGTGTTGGATGAGGGGTATGCATTAAGCTCATTTGGAAGCTTTCTGCATTGCCTTCTTCCTTCACAAATTGTCAGTTGTTAAGCAATAACTCAGCTGGTTGTCAATGACTCATAGATAAAGGATATGTTCTGTCTGTTACAGTTTTAGAGCTTATGTAGGATGGGATTGGTACATGGAGCTCTGCAGAGGGCTTTCTGCATAGCCTCTCTCCTGCATAATTATAAATGCCTAATGGCTGTATTGAGGGGTTTCTACTGTGAATGCCCCATATTTTTAAATGGGACAGTAATAACTGTTTGATATTTTATTGTAGAAATTGTCATTTTAAAATTGATGTTAGTTTTACCTAGATGTATACAGTCTTCTGTTGATCTGTTTTGTCAGACTAGCAGGATTTGTGTGCATGTTTTACTGGGTTTTATTCTCCAATTGTTTTAATCTATGAGCTTTATGCAATATGTATTTTCAATATGGCCCAAATTTGATGGTAAGTCTATTTTCTATTTAATTACAGCTAACTGCTTACCTTCCAAACTGTGTGCAATTTGGGGAGTTATTAATTACAATTCCGCTGTGGGATATTAATTTGGCTCCCAATGTTGCAATTCTTTATAATTTGCAAGGGTAACAAGGGAGATAACCCATCACTTATAATTTATGCATATTTGTACTGATTGTCTCCCTTTGTCCACTGCACATACATTACTATGCAAAATACCTTGTGTAACCTCTTACTCCATGGTAGCAAGTGTCTAGTTTAAGGGCGAGTGACCACTTAAAGTGGATTGAAAGTAAATAAGAATGCGCCTTAAGGCACATTCTGCTCTACTTTCAACCTGTTAAAAGCTACCATTTACTAAAGTCTAGAAACTATCTCCTATCCATTCTTGACTATTTAATTTTAAGACATTTCCTCCACAGAGTGAATTACTTAAAAGCATATCTATGGAGTAATTAGGTGCACTTCTGAACAGTTTAGTGTCATATAACATACCTATTTCAATGGTGTTTTTGTGACGCAGAACTAAATACTGTGTTTTTGTAGGGACACAATGCTAGAAATGCTATATTGATTGTGCTGTTGTTCTGTATAGTCTCTTATAATTCAAAATGAATGGCATGGTTCATTTAAACGAGTTTTTCATATGTATTTACTATGTGATGTAACCATGATGAGACTCTAATAAAGATTATATATATATATAATTATAACTGCCTAGTACCCAGAGAGACTGTGAGCACATGGTGTCTTGATGAATTATGTAGGGACAGTCATTGATATGTGGGGACAATAAACAACCGAAATTAGTATCCCGCTGAGTCAAACCTAAGACATATTTCAGTGTGGCTCCTGGATCATTTCCTTTGTCTTTTCATATTTTTCAGACAAACAGTCAGTTTAACTGTCTTTTAAAGCATTACCATAGCTTCTTTGCAGTTTTGAAGACAGGGGATCCCTTAAAGCAAGTTAAAAATTAAAGCAGAAAGCGTCTTAAAGCGCATTTTGCTAAAGTAAATACTTTCAACCTGCTTTAAGCTACCATCTGATAGGATAATTTTTTTTATTTCTTATGATACAAATTAATGACAGAATAAATTGGAAATATTTTCTTTACAGCGGAAGAAAAGATTAGAGGAGTACAAATGTGTATTAATGGGGTAATGGGTTAAGTATAAAACATAATGTATAAGCCATAATAGCCATCAGAAAACCAAACTGTCTTCACAAATTGTGAAGATACACATTACACCATGTCACAAAACGCAGCGTTGTGTCTTTGTTTAGCCAATAAGTTCGAGCTCAGATCACACATCGATTCGAACATATCAGTTTAATATTAACCAGTACAAATGAAAAAGATGTAGCCGGGTTGATAACGGTTAAATGGTTATACATGTATATCTGTGTAAACGGTCCAGATGACTCAGTCGGAGAGCACTGTAAGCAAGAAGTCCCGGGTTCGAATCCCGGTCTGGCTGCATATTTTTCTCACCATGTTAAATTTCTAAATGACTTTGCCCCCAACGTAAATAGCCTGTAGGATAGCATTATAACTCACAGAGTGCTCAAATATAATAAAAAGAAACTCATGAAGTGTTCTTTAAGTTAGCTTGCATCTATGGTTGCCGCCTAGCCGGGTTGGTTAAATGCCATATCGGGAGAGGTTTGTGTAAGCGGTCATGATGGCTCAGTCGGTAGAGCACCTTGTAACTGACGGGTCCCGGTCCGGCTAGATATTTTTCTCACAATGTGTGTGAGAGAGAGAGAGAGAGAGAGATGGAGACAGTTTACATAATTATGCATAATGAAAAGATAGAGATAGACAGACAGACGGACAGAGAATGGACAAGAGACTGTTTACAGCTGTACAGGTGGGGAGTCTCAGAGAAGATAGGGAGTGAGAGAGACAGAGTATGTGTGAGAGAGAGAGAGAGAGAGAGAGAGAGAGAGAGAGAGAGAGAGAGAGATTTGTGTTAATTCATATATATTCATAATAATTCAGTTTGCTTTTTGAAAGACGAGTTTGAAGAAGTCAATCCGTTGACAAATATGTGGGTTACACCTAGAGCATTTTTTAGACATATCTTCTAGTCAATCCTAGTAGATCTAGCTCTTACTGGTAACACTTTATAAAAGAACGCTGAAAAATATTTCTTGCGTATTTCTTTTAACCCTTATCCGACTGATCGCGACTTCAATGTTTTTTGTAAACAGTTTGGATCCAGATCAGACACCGTGTAACGCGGCGTCTGATATGGAAACACACTGTTTGACACCAGTCTTTAGGTTTCTTTAACTAAAAAAATGTATCAATCTAAATTTAACATTTTTTTCAGACGACAATTTCAAAGCAGACGACCTTGCAGCAGGATAAGGGTTAATATACATCATACAGTCAACATATTCTGTATCAATTAATTAGCCTAGCAGGTTGACAGATGGTGGCATATAGCAGATTGAAAGTAAATGCGCCTTAATCTGCTTAAATTCAATCTGCTTTAAGTGGTTACCCGTCTGCAAAACATGTTATGGTAGAGAGTTAATTAAAGTAGGCATAACCAAACAACTCTAACATCCTCATTAATCAAATATATTATATAAATCATATATACATACCGTATTCGGTCCAACTCCCGCATCTGCCCAGTGTGTGCATCTGAACATCGCCAAGTGCAGTGTGTGTACTGTCCAGTGTCCAGATACACTGTGGCTGCTCTCAAAGTCCCGCTAACAGACACCATGTACAGGCCATGTGGTGTACGCGCTTCCGTTTCAAGTTGCTGCCGCCGTGATCTTGACACGAGGTGATTTCTTTGATAGGGGTCTCAGGGCGATGTTAAGTGTACAGTAGATGATTCAATGCTTATTTTGTTATTAAATCATTTGTTTAAATGAACAGATATGGACATTTGCATATTCATTCCGCTGACACATACACATTAATATTTTGGGTCAAATCAATTTAGTTGAAATTATAGTTTACCTAACCCCTTAGAATAGACTAGTCCATTTAGAGCCTCGTTCTGAAAACCGGAACACCGTCTGCATCGGCTTGAAATGTTCAATAGAAGTAATATAGGCTATGGTGTTTAGGGAAACTCGCAAGGCTTGAAGCGATGTGTTTGTTCATGAAAGATATCTGTGGATGTGCAAAGCTTGAAGAATGAACCTTCCATCTGGTGTTAAGGTAATTATACGAATTATACACTTATTTTAGGCATACCCTAGCCCATAAAAAGAGATATGTTTATGGGCTGTATTCAGGCCGATTTTGCGCTTCATATGAATCAGATGCATCAATGGCATTATTTTATTAACATTTTAAGACATATTTACATGTACCTATGAATGTTATATGTATAAAATTATGGGACAATTTCAAATGGGTGAATGAGCTGCGATTAACATTTGCAAACATTAAGATTAAGATCAGATGCCGAGTTACTAGGTATTGAGTATCTGGATACATAAAATATGTACTTCTGTATTAACACCTTATTGTTTTGTATTGTTCAAATGGTGCGAAATCACTTTTGTAGTATGCTGTTTATGTCATGTGATTGGAACTGGCGATTACCTGTATGTGCTGTGATTTGCAAACAGTCTAGATCTGATCCATATATATGTCGGGCGCTGTTTTACTTTTTATTCACATATTTCGAACTGGTGATATCACTTTAAAAGAAAACAACTCTTAAGTGGATATATCACCCTATTTGAAGTATTCCTCAATCCATGGACTTCCTGTCACATACAGAGTTATAGATATGGTTTTACCTAGATTGGATATCTAGTGATGTAATGCTTTATTCTTGAATTCAGTTGCCACCTATCTTGAAGACCAAACATTACTTTTTTGAGTATCCAGTTTAGCAAGGTTTTACAAATAGTACAAACCCTGGTCAGAATGTACCTTTATGAGCCCTCTGATCTGGTTTACACTACATGTATTTGCTTAGGACAACTTTACTTGATACAGACACACTGTTTTTCCATAGACAATTATACTCATCGCTAGGGTTGAAGATATAACTGTCATACAAGATATATTCTTTATCCTATCAGCAGGGCTGCCATTTCACCGGATTATTCGAAATCTTCGGATATTTTTCTAGTTGATGGTAGCTTAAAGCATGCTGCAAAAAAGCAGAAAGCTCTTCAGGCGCATTCTTCTTTACTTCTTACATGCATGAAGTAGTCACGTGTCTTCAAACTAGAAACAGGATATGGGGTAAAAGTACGGTTCGTAAAATCACTCTTAAAAAATGAAAATTTGGCAAATCTTAGGATTATTCATTATCAACTTGTGGCATCCCTGTATCAGATGGTAGCCTTTAGCATGCTGAAAGTAAAGCACGTTCTGCTCTACTTAAAACCTGCTTTAAGTGGTCACCTGTGTTCAAACAAAGGATTACTCCTCTGCAAACATAGTACATGTATTATATACCTCTGAATAATTACCATACAAAATAGATTCTTTATCCTAGCAGAAAATTATGGTAGCTTAAAGCAGGCTGAAAGTAAAGCACAGTAAGTTCTATTTTCAAACTGTTTTAAATGGTCACCTGTGTTCAAAACAAGGGTTAATCCTCTTAAAAATTAATGTACAGTATAAGGAGTCTCGACAGTTTTTAATGGATGAAATATAGTTGTTAATAAATGTAATGGAAAATTTCATTACTTAATACATGTTTTGTATAAGCAAACAGAGTAGTCCTTTCTGGGTCTACCCTATTAGCAAAGGCGTTAAAAGGCATTAAGTTTCTATTAGGTAAACAATTGATACAGGAACAAATTAAACAGAAATACAATACAGAAAGTTTACATGTGAGCTTTCTGTATTGCTTTCTTCCTGTATTAAGCTGTCACCTGTCTTAAATAACTTTATGTAACATAAGCTGCCGCTTGTCTTAAAAAACTAAAATTTAATCTGTCTTGCATGTCCAGCTTTTTCTATGCAGTAAATCTACAAACAGGTTGGATTCAGGTGAGACTGTACTCGTCTTATTTATAGTCTGAATTGTCTCTATAGAATAACAAGCAGTAAAACTGAATATGCTGAGAAAATCAATTATATATCTGGATCCCAACTTTCTTTTCATATCTTTATGTTATTTACTTTTCGCAAGCAGATTAGACCCATCAAAGGCAGCTCCTTGGGGATATGTAGTGGATTAGACACATGTCAAACATTCTTAACCCGTTATACATTTGTAGTTTTGAAGACAGATGCCTACTTAAAGTAGAATGTGCCTTTGGACACAGTCTGCTTCATCAGCCTGCTTTGAGCTATGATCTGTTGGGGAAAATATTTCAGGACGTTTCGCTACACTGTTCGCGTCGCGCATATCAGCTCGCTACCCATGGTGATTTTACCCTTGACGTTTCGCTACCCGTACACTATTTTGTTATCGGACTAAATGAAATATATATATTTTTGTAAATTACTAATCGTTTTTTTACCCTAAGTATTAAATATACTTTCAATTTAGCGTAATATACGAGTATTTGAAATGTTTAAATGATAGAAGTTTAATGATCTGAAATTTGCAGTTAAAATGAAGTTAGCGCTGCAGTTGTCATTTTTGAAAAGCGTTTCTTCGAGAACACGTGTTTACAAACGTTAAAGAAATACATTTATTTTTTAGTTGAGCTGTAAACAAAGTATTCGTCAAAAGCATAATTATATCGATCTGCCGCTGCTAGTTAAACTAATTTTGAATCCAGATACTGATAAGTATATAAAAATGTCTTCTAGATCTAGTTATGACCGTAAGTTTTGATCCAGATCAATAAATTTTACTGTCTTATGTTCCGTTATTTTGGCCCCTGCTTATTGAATAACAAAAACTTATATGGTGATTCGCTTTTGTTTGGGTCCAGATTAATAAATGAAAATCTCTTAAATGGACTCGTGGCGTCTGTGCAAATATTTCTGTCCGTCAGTATGGACCAAGATCAGTACATAAAACCTGTTCTACACGTTTGCACACATATTCATGCGTATATACCCGACTATTTGTCCACATAATGATATATGAAAATTAACCTATAATATATTATTGAATTAAACCTACAAAAATAATAGTTTATGAAAAAACGTTCATATATTATGTCTTGATAGAGTGATAGTAAAAAATATTAAATAGATAAAATGTATGTTGTAAAACACCAGAAACTGTAATGATTACGTTTAATAAATATACAGTTGTGTTCTGTTCTAGTTACGTACGTTAGTGTGGATCCAGATCTGTAAATAAAATACATTATATGGGCGCATAGCGCCTGCATGTTGGTGAATAAGAGGTGTGAAAAATAAAACAGAGTAGCAAAAAAGTCTAGGCAGTGAAAAGACCAGCCGCGAAAGCCATAACCAGAGACAGTGTATACCCTTTCTCTGCCACAACGTAGCGAACATGCTAATTAAGGTAACAAAACGTCCAGTAACCATAGAAAAATATTTCTTACGGCACATATTCATGACTGTATCAATTAGAGCTATTGTCTTTAGCGGAGGACTATATTAAAAGCTTTTGTTACTATAAAACTAAGATGAGTTTATTGATAACGTTATTTTTGCTATTGCAGGGTACACAGTCAGGTATAAGGAGGATGACAGGCTTAGAAGAGACCAAGTGAAACTTATGTAGAGCAAATACATACCATGATGTTCTCTATAACCAGGATTGTGCTTACCCCATAGACACATGCCCCACCATTTCAAAGCTGTTTCTGACTTGTGACCTTTGTCAAGAACTTGGCTATCCAAACAACAGACAACTTAGTGGAATATCACTTTTGTTCTCCTTTTTCGTTCTGTCGCACTTCATTCTTAATAATCTTACTGTCACTGACACAGTTTAAGCATGTTGATGTATTCGATCCAATATATAAGCATATTAACCCATTACCCCATAAATATGCCATTTTACGCCTTTTATTTAATTCTACATTGAAGAAAATAGATCCACTTTATTCAGGAATAGATAAAATAGTTTCTTTGTCCTAGGGCATGGTAGCTAAAAACAGACTGAAAGTAAAGCAGAGTGTGCCTCAAGACGCATTCTGCTTTACTTTCAATCTGCTTAAAAATCCTCTAAGTGGCCACATGTCCTCAAAAGTAGAAACTGGTGACGGGGTAATGGGTTAATTTTGATTGTGATGTGTATATTGTATAAAAGGTGTCTATAATAAGTGACATCATTCATTTAAAACCAAGGCGGATTTTTTCCTAAATCTATTTTTTTCTAGTACATGGTAGCTTAAAGCGGGTTGAAAGTAAAGCAGCCACATGTAAAAAAAAACTAGACACAGGCGATGGTGTAAAGGTATGATTCGTAAAATCACACTTGAAAAATGCAAGTTTGGAAATCTTAGGATTTTTCATGTCAACTTATGGCAGTCCTGTAATGCAGCAGTAATGCTACTCCCTCTCTGTATCAGAATGTTATAGACATAATAATATTTCTCTATTGGACTAGTGGTCACTGGTGTGAGGGAGTTGTGTAACTCCCTCTCTGTATCAGAATGTTATATGACAGAGGAACATTTCTCAATTAGACTAGTGGTCACTGATGTGAGGGAGTAATATTACTCCCTCTCTGTATCCGAATGTTATAAGAGAGAGAAACATTTCTCAATTAGACTAGTGGTCACTGGTGTGAGGGAGTAATGTTACTCCCTCTCTGTATCAGAATGTTATAGACATAATAATATTTCTCTATTGGACTAGTGGTCACTGGTGTGAGGGAGTTGTGTAACTCCCTCTCTGTATCAGAATGTTATAGACATCATAATATTTCTCTATTGGACTAGTGGTCACTGGTGTGAGGGAGTTGTGTAACTCCCTCTCTGTATCAGAATGTTATAAGACAGAGGAACATTTCTCAATTAGACTAGTGGTCACTGATGTGAGGGAGTAATATTACTCCCTCTCTGTATCCGAATGTTATAAGAGAGAGAAACATTTCTCAATTAGACAAGTGGTCACTGGTGTGAGGGAGTAATGTTACTCCCTCTCTGTATCAGAATGTTAAAAGACAGAGGCACATTTCTCTTTTGGACTAGTGGTCACTGGTGCTAGGGAGTAATGTTACTCCCTCACTGTATTAGAATGTTATAAGAGAGAGGAACATTTCTCAATTAGACTAGTGGTCAATGGTGCTAGGGAGTAATGTTACTCCCTATCTGTGTCAGAATGTTATACAAGAGAGGAACATTTCTATGTTAGACTAGTGGTCACTGGTGCTAGGGAGTAATGTTACTCCCTCTCTGTACCAGAATGTTATAAGACAGAGGAACATTTCTCTATTAGACTAGTGGTCATTGGTGCTAGGGAGTAATGTTACTCCCTCTCTGTGTCAAAATGTTATAAAAGAGAGGAACATTTCTATGTTAGACTAGTGGTCACTGGTGCTAGGGAGTAATGTTACTCCCACTCTGTACCAGAATGTTATAAGACAGAGGAACATTTCTCTATTAGACTAGTGGTCACTGGTGCTAGGGAATAATGTTACTCCCTATCTGTATCAGAATGTTATAAGAGAGAGGAACATTTCTCAATTAGACTAGTGATCACTAGTGCTAGGGAGTAATGTTACCCCCTCTCTGTATCAGAATGTTATAAGAGAGAGGAACAATTTTCAATTAGACTAGTGGTCAATGGTGCTAGGGAGTAATGTTACTCCCTATCTGTGTCAGAATGTTATAAGAGAGAGGAACATTTCTCAATTAAGACTAGTGGTCACTAGTGCTAGGGAGTAATGTTACTCCCTCTCTGTATCAGAATGTTATAAGAGAGAGGAACAATTCTCAATTAGACTAGTGGTCACTAGTACTAGGGAGTAATGTTACTCCCTATCTGTATCAGAATGTTATAAGAGAGAGGAACATTTCTCAATTAGACTAGTGGTCATAGGTGCGAGGGAGTAATGTTACTCCCTCTCTGTATCAGAATGTTATAAGAGAGAGGAACATTTCTCAATTAGACTAGTGATCACTAGTACAAGAGAGTAATGTTACTCCCTCTCTGTTTCAGAATGTTATAATAGAGAGGAACATTTCTCAATTAGACTAGTGGTCACTGGTGCTAGGGAGTAATGTTACTCCCTCTCTGTAGCAGAATGTTATAAGAGAGAGGAACATTTCTCAATTAGACTAGTGATCACTAGTGCTAGGGAGTAATGTTACTCCCTCTCTGTATCATAATGTTATAAGAGAGAGGAACATTTCTCTGTTAGACTAGTGGTCACTGGTGCTAGGGAGTAATGTTACTCCCTCTCTGTATCAGAATGTTATAAGAGAGAGGAACATTTCTCAATTAGACTAGTGATCGCTAGTGCTAGGGAGTAATGTTACTCCCTATCTGTATCATAATGTTATAAGAGAGAGGAACATTTCTCTGTTAGACTAGTGGTCACTAGTGCTAGGGAGTAATGTTACTCCCTATCTGTGACAGAATGTTATAAGACAGAGGAACATTTCTCAATAAGACTAGTGGATAGTTGTGTGAGGGAGTAATGTTACCCCCTCTCTGTATCAGAATGTTATAAGAGAGAGGAACATTTCTCAATTAGACTAGTGATCACTAGTGCTAGGGAGTAATGTTACTCCCTCTCTGTATCAGAATGTTATAAGAGAGAGGAACATTTCTCAATTAGACTAGTGATCACTAGTGCTAGGGAGTAATGTTACTCCCTATCTGTATCAGAATGTTATAAGAGAGAGGAACATTTCTCAATTAGACTAGTGATCGCTAGTGCTAGGGAGTAATGTTACTCCCTATCTGTATCAGAATGTTATAAGAGAGAGGAACATTTCTCTGTTAGACTAGTGGTCACTAGTGCTAGGGAGTAATGTTACTCCCTATCTGTGTCAGAATGTTATAAGACAGAGGAACATTTCTCAATGAGACTAGTGGTCAGTGGTGTGAGGGAGTAATGTTACTCCCTCTCTGTATCAGAATGTGATAAGAGAGAGGAACATTTCTCAATTAGACTAGTGGTCACTAGTGCTAGGGAGTAATGTTACTCCCTCTCTGTATCAGAATGTGATAAGAGAGAGGAACATTTCTCAATTAGACTAGTGGTCACTGGTGCTAGGGAGTAATGTTACTCCCTATATGTGTCAGAATGTTATAAGAGAGAGGAATATTTCTCAATTAGACTAGTGGTCAGTGGTGTGAGGGAGTAATGTTACTCCCTCTCTGTATCAGAATGTTATAAGAGAGAGGAACATTTCTCAATTAGACTAGTGATCACTAGTGCTAGGGAGTAATGTTACTCCCTTTCTGTGTCATAATGTTACAGTTTTTTTAAGACTGTTCTCCAATCATTTATATATAATGCTGAAATAAATGATAAAATATGACTATTTGTTGTCTTCCATACATCTCAAATATAGGAATCAACCCCCTCTTTTCCCTTAAATCAACCCCCCAGTGACTAGGATTCTTTGGAAAAATCCTCATTTAAAAAAGACACAGTTACTAGATATTTAACCCATTTATGCCCAGTGGATTCTTCCATGTTTATATATTGGATTAGATCTAGTCCATTTTTTTTATCAAAGGGATGCCTGGTCAAAAATTTCATTTTCATTTTGTTTTATATTGAAATTCCTATCAGCAAACAGTGTAGACTCTGATCAGACGCCGCAAAATTCGGCGTCTGATCAGGGTTTACACTGTTTGCCTATGTCCCGCATATGGGATCGTTGCCACAACTGGGTTAAGTGAACAAAGAACCGTATTTTATAAAAAAAAAAAAATAACCTGTAAGTGATAGCATTTATATGCCTTACTGCGGACTTTTAAGAACTATATGATATCTGAAACTGTCAATATGATATCATTGCGCTGACCAGACATCTGATCTGACTCCAAACTGTTTGCAATGAGAATAATAGTATTACCTTAAACGCGTTTATTTTATAATAATAACATCTTGTCCACTGCAACCCATATATCATTGGTTGTAAATGTTGAACAGTATAGCTTTAAACCTTTCACTTCCAACTTTTCTGCGAGTGTTTACCTCTTCAGCGTTTTAATTGTCGTCTGCTTCAATTCTGTTGTCTCCACTGTCGTTTAAAAGTTTGTTTAGCAGGTAAGAAGTACATGTTAATCAACAAGCGCATTACGGTGCATTCTGCTTTACTTTCAGCCTGCTTTAAAGTACCATCGGCTAAAGTATGAACAATATTTATTATGATACATATTCATGTCTGTTTGAATTAGAACTATTCTCTTCAATAGAGTAATAAAGTAACTACGTTAAGAAAAGATAAGGTAAAGGGTTACACGTGAGACAAAAAATAGTGCAGAGCAAACAAACCGAATAACACTCAAAGAATGTCTTTAATTCTTCTCCCTATAAAGACACTATGTTGTGCAAACATTCATTGCAAAGTTAGATTTAAGGCAACATTGAAAACCAGTTGGTTCCTTATCAGAAGCTGTGTTACGGGACTTATAATCTGGATTTAAACTGTATGCAAAGCCGAAAATATCTGCGTCTGATAAAGCGTCAGTCAATTGTGAAGAACGTTTGGCTCTTCTTTAGTGTACAGTGGAAAAAACGTTATTCTTTCCCGTTAAACGCAAACGAAACGCAAACGAAACGCAAACGCAAAAAACTTAAACGTAGAATAGGGCAACGTTTGGACAATTCTAATAGTTCATATTTATCTTTGTGGCAAACAGTTTTGATCCTGATCAGACGCCGGGTTACCCGTCGTCTGAGCTGGCTCCAAACAGTTTGTATTAGAAATAATAGTTTTAGCGTAAACGCGTTTATTGGGAAAAAATAATGGTTCTCCACTGTACCTTTGTTTTTGCGAAACGTAAGGCTGAAAACTGTTTGCAAATCAGATATACAGTCGAAACTCAATAAATCAAAATCACTTTAGCTCGAATATGCCAAATATTTCAAAGATAAAAGGTGGCGTAGTAACGTTTAAACTTTATTTGCAATACGGGTTTGCTCGCATTTAGCTATATCGAATTAATGAAATTAGGCGCATTGCATACTGGTACATTTGTACATGTAACGTCGATTACAACTGTACAAGGTGCAGTATTTTGCAAACACCTGTCTTTTTGCATTTTATTGTTTTGTGTTAACGCTGTTCGTGGCCCGTTACATTAAACTTCGTACGACAAAAACAGTCGTAAGTCAGATGATAAAAGTCTCAATTACATGCATTATCTATTTTTCCATCTTTTCAAGACGATTCCAAAAAAGATGTCACAAGACAGGATTAGATTGAGAAATCAGAAATCAAATGCATTTTGAAGTTTTGACTTACGACTATTTTTGTCGTACGAAGTTTTATGAAACGGGCCCCAGATTCGCATTTCACTCAACTATTTGCACAGTTTAGAATATGTTAAGGTGAAATATTTTTACCGTCACTCTTTTTAACCGTGTATACTACATGTATAGTGTTTAACCATTTCATGCGACTAAAGTCCACTTTGCAGACAGTTTGGATCCTGATCAGCCAATACGTAATGCGACGTCTGATAAGGTTCCTAACTATTTCACAACCATTTCGATGTGTGTCTTCAGTCATCTTTCCTTAATAACAGTACAGACCATAGTATTAAAGCAAACGATATAATTGTGGTAAATTTATACAATTTATACCCAGTGGATTCTTCCATGTTCATATAATGAATTAGTCCATTGTTTATCAAAGGAATGCCTGGTCAAAATTTTCATTTCACATTTAGTTTTATATTGAAATTCCTATCAGCAAACAGTGAAGCCGCAAAATGGGGTGTCTGATCAGAGTCTTCTCTGGTTGCCTTTTTCCCATATATGGGATCGTGGGCACAAATGGGTTAACCCTTTCCTCGCCAAAGTCGTATAAAGTCGACTTTGCTAACAGTTTGGATACTGATGAGACGCCGCGTAACGCGGCGTCTAATCAGGATCCAAAATGTTTGACACTCTGATCGATCTTAAGTCATATTGCATCACATTTAACTTTGAAACGATCTTGCTGACAACAATAATTGAAGCAGACGACAATATGGAGGGATAAACCTTCTTAGTTCTCACGATTGATTTTCGCGCCGAAAGGGTTAAAGCAGACGATACGATTAGACATGAAATGTAAACATCGTCACACATTTTAACCGTGCTGTTTATGAATGACTGGTTTAGACATATAAACAGTATTGTGAGAAATTTATCTTTCTTCTGCTAAACTACATCTGACAGGCATTCATAAACAAATTAGATCCTGATCACACACTGAGAAACTCGTAGTCCTATCAGGAACAAAATTGTTTGGCATTCAAATTTAGGGATATATCAATACAACATATTTTAAATACAATTAATTATTGAGCAACTTTTCTCTTTCGGCTTTGTCGGAGCATCCGGTGTAACTTAAGGAGAAGGAAGCATATTTATCTATTTCTAACCCAAGGCAATAGTCATATGATTGTAACTTGAAGCTTTACATAATGTCCTGATACAGTGCTCCCTCCCTACAACGTACGGTCCTCCGAACAACAATTCACTCCTTATAACAATGCTTGCCGTTGTTCCCCAAGAACGACAATTATGTCTAACGCTTTCGCTGCTGCAGTATCGTCTGCTTAAAATTGTCGTCTGTTATTTTTTAGACATTCTGACAAAAGAAACATAAAGACAAATGACAAACAGTTTGAACCTAAATCAGACGCCGCGTTACGCGGCGTCTGATCTGGGTTCAAACTATTTGCAAATGTAGCCAAAGCCATACTCAGCACTGTTAGGATACATGCATTAATATTCCCTCCCTATAACAGCTTCCTCCGAACAACATACACACTATGCGTCTCCCGTTTGATGTCGATGTAGAGAGAGGGCACTGTACATTTATTGTACGCTTATCCTTACCTAAAACAGTGCTTGCCTGCACATAGTACATTGTCAGCAACATTTATTCTAAGAAGGAACTTAAATTAAAGAGGTGCTTTACTGGATCAATGTAATTTCCAGATCAGACACCGAGTCACGGCGTATCATCTGAATCCAGGCTGTTTCGAAACGAAAATCAAGACTTCTTTGGCAAAATAAAGGCTACCAGCCTATCACGAGGATATTCTAAAAAACGTAAACTTTGTTTATAACCTCGTTTATACATGTGCGGTTTACTATTCCACCCGGGGTATATAAATAGAGCATAACTAATACCCTTGGGTAGAAACTGTCACTTGGACACTTGTGCTGTTGCTTAAAAGGCTTATTTAGGAGGTAAGTTTATATTATTTAACCCTTCTACAGGGGCCTGTCTAACGAACCGTCGTACAACAAATGTTGTCGTAAGTCAGATTCTAAAATTCTCAATTATTATTTATTTCTCCATCTTATCATGTTTTGTGACATCACTTTGGAATCGTCTTGATTTGTTTGTTCAATGTAAATATGTTTTGAGGGTCTCGTGGAAGATTGGCTCTTACAGTGGGGAAAACGTTATTCTTTCCCAATAAACGCGTTTATGCTCAAACTATTTTTCTATTACAAACAGTTTGGAGCCATATCAGACGCCGGGTAACCCGGCGTCTGATCAGGCTCCTAAATGTTTGCCACCAATATAAACTTAAATTATCAGAATTGTCAAAAAGTTGTACTTTTCTACGTGTTAGTGCTTAGCGTATGCGTTTCGTTTGCGTTTAAACGGGAAAGAATAACGTTTTGTCCACTGTAACTGTTGTAAAATAAGCGTGTGTATTACAAAACAGTTTGTACAGTGAAGAAGACGTTGTTCTTTCTCAGTTGAACGCATTTAGGCTTAAACCATTATTTTCAGTACAAACAGATTTTAGCCAGATCAGACGCCGGGTAACCCAGCATCTGATCAGACTTCAAACTGTTTGCCACTCAGATTAACCTGAATAACCCGATATTTCGAAAAGTTTTTCTTTTTCTACGTTTTATTGCAACGCGTTTGCTTTTCGCTTGCATTTAAACGGGAAAAATAACGTCGACGCCACTGTTTTAAGATCCGACATCGAGTAACTCGGCGTCTGATTAGATACTAAGTTGTTTGCCACTCACGTTTCAACTTTTTCAAAACCACATTTTCTACATTGTGTTGTATTAAGTCTCTGTTTATTATCGATTTAACTCTTTCGGCACCGAATCGCATAAAATCGATTTTTTTTTATCATTTTTGAATCCTCGTGGATTGTTTTGGATACTAAAGTCGACAATTTCGATCCTGATCAGATGCCGCATCACGCGGCGTCTGATCAGGATCCAAGCAGTATGACACTTGTATCGATATTTCTTAATCCTACTATTTTTTAATCTTACTTTGAAACGATCTTGCGAATAACGAAATTAAAGCTGACGACAATAAAGCGGCGAAGGGGGAAACCTCACAATTAATTTGTCACCGAAAGGGTTAATAACCGGAAAAAATAACGCCTTTATCCATCGTAAAGATACATGTAATAGAACAATTTAACATACAGTGGAGAATACGCTATTCTTTCCCAATAAACGCGTTTACGCTAAAACTATTATTTATGTTACAAACCGTTTGGAGCCAGATCAGACGCCGGGTAATCCGGCGTCTGACCAGGCTCCAAACTGTTTGCCACCAAGATAAACATAAATTATCAGAAGTGTCCAAAAGTTGTACTTTTCTACATTTTAGTGCTTTGCGTATGCGTTTCGTTTGCGTTAAAACGGGAAAGAATAACGTATTCTCCACTGTAACTATTCATTTTCTATAGATATACTTCCTGGACGTCACCAACGACTCGAAAATGCATCGACTTCTGGTGGGTACCCTGATTGTTGCCGTTGCTGCTTTCACTCCCGTCAAGGCTGTCCGCAATATCGTTTTTATCGTTGCTGATGATCTTGGATGGAACGATGTTGGATTCCACAACAAAGATATGATAACACCTAACATTGATGCTTTGGCTGGAAAAGGGGTTATTCTCAATAGTTCCTACGTGCAGCCTGTTTGCACACCATCCCGACACGCTTTCATGACAGGCGGTTACCCATTCAAAGCCGGGCTACAGCGGCTTGTCATATTTCCAGAACAGGCGGAATGTTCACCTCTGAACCTAACGTTTCTACCAGAAAAACTCAAGGATTTGGGATACGCTACTCACATGATTGGTAAATGGCACCTTGGTTCGTGTAATTGGAACTGCACGCCCACCTATCGCGGTTTCGACACGTTCCTGGGGTATTACAATGGAGCGGAGGACTACTACACTAAGGAACTTCAAAAGGGTATAGACTTTCGTGATGGTGAGAAACCTGCAATAAGCAAAGAATATTCTGCGGAAGTATTTTCATCTCGAGCTGTTGATATCATTAAGGGTCACGATAGCAGTAAGCCAATGTTTATGTACTTGCCTTTCCAATCTGTGCACACCCCTGTTGAAGTACCCAAAAGGTTTGAAAACATGTACTCGAACATTAAAGATGATACACGGCGTCAGTATTGTGGAATGGTTTCAGCTTTGGACGAGGCCATTGGAAATATTACAAGGGCTCTTGAAATGAGCGGACTTATGAAAGACACTTTAATCGTCTTTACAACAGATAACGGCGGGATGCCTTACGGGGGTGGCAATAACTATCCTCTACGAGGGGCGAAGACGACAATATTTGAAGGTGGCACGAGAGCAGTAGCCTTTGTATCTGGTTCAGGTCTGGTCAACACTGGGTATACTTATAACGGCCTGATACACGCGGTCGACTGGCATCCAACTATATTAGCGGCGGCAGGTGGGAAAACACTGTCAGACATGGACGGCATCAATCAATGGGATGCAATACGTCTAGATGGTAAATCTCAGCGCACAGAGCTCGTCTATAACTTGGACAATGAAATACTTGCTCCGACAGGGCACGCGGCAATTCGTGTAGGAGATTACAAGTTAGTGCAAGGTTTCCCGGGGCCCTTGCCAGACTGGTACAAGCCACCAGAGATGACTGGTGATAGTCTTACCTTCGAAAAAGTAAAATCTCCTTTTGAGTTTGATCCATATTTCGATATGCTATTCAACTTGCGTGATGATCCTACGGAACACCATGACATTAAGAAAGAACACCCAGACATTGTTAAGATCCTTGCGGCCAAGTTAGACAAGTACAGGGAGTCGCTGGTCCCACCAAAAAACCTCCCTAATGACCCGGCGTCACTTCCAGAAAATTTTGGTGGATACTGGTCCCCTGGTTGGTGTTAGGTCGGATAGACTCATAGACATTCTAACACAGTTAAACCTTGTACTACCATGTCATATACAGTGGAGAATACGTTATTGTTTCCCTTTTAAACGCAAACAAAACGCAAACGCCAAGCAATAAAACGTATAAAAGTATAACTTTTGGACATTTCTGATAATTCATGTTTATATTGGTGGCAAAAAGTTTGGAGCCTGATCAGACGCCGGGTTACCCGGCGTCTGGTTTGGCTCCAAACTGTTTGCAATAAAAACAATAATTTTAGCGTATACGCGTTTATTGGGAAAGAATAACGTTTTCGTCATTGTACAGTGGAGAAGACATTCTTACTCGGTTTCGCAATCGAAGCGCAAACATATTGCAATAAACTATTGAAAATGACATCTTTTTGACAACTATGCTTATTCATCTATATGTGTGGCAAACAGTGTGGAGCCGGATTAGACACCGGGTAAACCGGCGTCTGATCTGGCTCCAAATTGATTGCAGTGGAAAAAAATAGTTTTAGCGTAAACGCGTTTTATTGGGAAAGAAAACCGTCCTCTCCACTGTAACTATTTACATAAGCAAACAGTATGAATCCAGATCAGACGCCGCTTTATGCGGCGTCTGATCAGGATACAAACCGTTTGACATTCATATTCATGCGTGTTAAGCTAAACACCCTAAAATTCAAATTTCAGGAATAAAAAAGACGAACAATTTGCGAGGAGACGTTGTTATCTGAATGTTACGAAATTTGTAAACGACAATTTCAAAGGAGGTGATATTATAGCAGGATAAGGGTTAAAACTATAGAAATTTATGTATGTACTACTTTAATGGAGGGCCTCATGGAGGATTAGTCATTAGACTAAATGGGCTGCCCTCATTTCATTCATTGCCTGACGCAAGAGCAATACAAAATCACATAGAAACTTTTTGGAATTTGAAAAATCTGAAAATTCGTTCTTATCCGGTTCTATTCTGTGTGAGACACGATTTGGTGCTTGCTTAACCGTGGTATGATCTGAGCCAAAACTGTTTTCAGTGGAAATAATTGTTATAGCATAAATGTATTTATTGGGCGAAACTAACGTCGTCCCCACTGAATGTACTCTCTGGGTTTGGCCTGTATGGACAAATCGGTATGTCTGTTTTCTGTCATTCATATTGACTATTATAACACCATGAAACCTTTTAAAATACACTCATTACATTTCCAAAAAGTGTAGATCCAGATCAGAGGGCTCCTATATGAGCCCTCTGATCTGGATTTATACTATTTGCTAATTTAAACTACCCAGAGTTCTAAATAGACTGGTTCGTGTTTTGGTAACTAAAATGATCCACAAGGGAAACTAATTACTCACTTTTAGGATAGTAAGATTTAAACATGTTGTCACTTCAGGAGTGAGCCAGATCAGACTCAAAACTGTTTGTCACTCAGAATAGAATAAATCTTCAGATAAAATAAGTTGACATCTGCTAAGATTGAGACAAGTAGTTACATGTAACCCATTTACGCCCAGTGGATTCTTCAATGCTTATATATTGGATGAGTCAATTGTTTTTATCATAGGGATGCCTGGTCAAAATTTTCATTTTCATTTTGATTTATACTGAAATTTCTACTAGCAAACAGTGTAGACTCTGATCAGACGACGCATAATTCGGCGTCTGATCAGAGTCTGCACTGTTTGCATATATCTCATTTATGGGATAGTGGGCACAAATGGGTTAATTTGGTTGGGGAGTGTTCATTTTCATGGGAAATAAGTGTAACTTAATTCAGTGACTGTAGAATTTCAGTATTATCTCCCTTTTCAGTTTTAAAATGCCGACTTGTATTTCTTTGAACTTAAGTAAAACAGCTTTTTGAAAACTATATTTTTCAAAATAGGGACATTGTGTCCAATTATTTTGATCCTGTTCATACACCGTGTAATATGGTATCTAACCTAAACTCGCATTGTTTGCAAACGTACACAAAGTTACCTTATTTTACAGAGGGGTTTGATATTCGTGGATTTCAAGCACTAATAGCTACAAACTTACAGGTTCAAACAGTATCACTTTTGTCAAGATAATACAGTCAATGTCATTGTTGTTATCTTTATTTTGTATAGTGTATGAATTATAAATAAAATAACTTTTACTTGAAAAAAGAAACCTGTTTTTCTCCATGAAATTCTTCTTAGTCATGTGTAGAAGACGTTTTTTCTTTCCCGTTTAGAAGCAAATGAAACGCAAACGCATTGGAAAAGTATTTGGAAAATGACATTTTTTTTACAGACTATTCATGTTAACCTGACTGGGAAACAGTCGGGAGCCAGATCAGACGCCGGGTTACTCGGCTGAGCGGTCATTCGGACTGAAAGACTATAACTTGGTATATGTTTTTAGTGAAGAGATTAACATATTTACTACTGTCGACGAGTATAAGAGTCCACTGTAGACATCATATTAGTGAAGAGGTTACTTGCCCTGTGCAAATTGTACGGTCAAAGATGCGTGATTGCTGGTTTTAATATTGTTGTGGGCTCGTGACCGGTTTTATCTGGAAGGTGGCTTGAGAATTGGAAGAGTAACAATAAACACCAAGTATAAGACATACATGTATTTATTATATACCTACCAATGCTCTGCCCGAAATATTTCTGTATTTTATCGAACAAATACACCTTGACTGATTGAAAATTCCGTATTACCCATGTACCTTGTGTAATGGGAAAAGAACGTTTACTGTGTAGTCGGAAGTTCGGAACTACAGTAAATCCTCTCTATTAGGACCACTAAATTATGTTAAGTATAAGGGTGTTTACGGTAGGTGACCGCTTAAAGCTAAAGGAGCTTTCTGTTTCACTGTCACCTTGCTTTAAGCTGTCACCTCTCTATTATTTAATCAATTAGCATTCGTTTTAGTGGTCGTAATAGCGAGTATTTACTTTCACGCGCCATTCCCCGAAGTGTGACGTATGGGGAATCCCGTTTATTTATAGTAACGCTCGAAACATTTCTATCGTTTTTCATTTTATTTTTATTATAAGAGGTATATAATAAAAGGAACATTACTATACTTTGCATATCTTATGTACCGGATCACTCTCGTTGTGTGTGTAAAGGCTATATCCAACTCGACCTCCGGTCTCGTTGGATATAGCCTTTACACACACAACTCGAGTGATCCGGTGCATAAGATATGCAAAGTATAGTAATATTCCGTTTTTATTTGTAGACATTATACAATACTATACAGACTGAAAATAAAAAACACCCTATGTTTACATCTCTGTTTTATCTTATAATTGATTTAAAATACCCTATCAGAAAGTGCACATTCGAACCAAGTACACATGAATGACTATACTTATGCTTAAAGATTGTTTTATAATTATTGCCTGTATGTACACAGGATTGAATGCTAAAATTAGTCCATCTGTTTACAGCTGCTTTAGAGATCGACTAAAGCAATTGTTTACAGCTATACTTTATACTATGCCACAAATATACCATGATATAGAGTTACAGTGGAAAAAACGTTATTCTTTCCAGTTAAAACGCAAACGAAACGAATACGCAATGCAAAATTATGAACAAAATGACAATTGTTTTACCATTCTTAATGATGATTTCAACCGGGCGGCAAACCGCTTGGAACCTGATCAGACGCCGGGTTATCCAGTGTCTGATCTGGCTACAAACGGTTTGTATTAGAAATAATAGATTTAGTGTAAACGCGTTTTTTGGGAAATAACAACGTGTTCTCCATTGTGGCCCAAACTGAGCCTGATGATCATATTCATGATCCCAGGCTGAGTATGTTTGGACCACATAGACCATAGTACGTATAGTCAAATATTGCATTTCACTTAACAACAGTTTCTTAAATAATTTGACTCTAATTTAAATCAGTACATGTGACTCACTGATGGATACTGCTTTAGTTTTAAAATTTGTCTTTACAATTCAAGCTTATTATTAAACCCTGAGCAGAGAAAAATCATAATTATCACAGAAATAAAACAATTAAAGACTGATAGATATTTCTCCAAATGTGTAAAGCAATTTAAACTAAACACAATCAGTTTTCTATGCCAATATTGGCGGTTACAAATTAGACTTTACTTTTTTAGATCAGTCTACAGTCGATTGAAGTGAGTAACATTCATCACATTAATCCATGTATGTTTTAAAGGTTTATTAATTTAAAAAGTAAATGCATTGGCTCCAATTCAGCCATGCTAATTGTATATTACTTCAGTCATTAAATCTATAATCAGTGTTCTTTGAACTATAAAAATGGTGCTTCGGATCACTGTTTACAAACCGAAAGTTGTCACTTACCTGATACTAAGTTAAAACCTCATTACAAATATGAAAGGAAGCATATTGGATTAGGGTCTAAAAGTTTTCTTTAACTGTCCACATTCGTAAAGCTGGATACAGAAACATCTTTTCCACAGTCCATGAGTCATAAGTCAGGGTACTGGGTCCAAGGTTATAAAACCGTTTCAGTTGAGTCTAAAGTCGTTCTCAAGCATTTGATTGGTCAGATTTGAGCCTAGGCTCAAATCTGACCAATCAAATGCTTGAGAATGCATCACACTCAGCTCAAACGCTTTATAACCTTGTACACAGTACTCTCATAAGAGATTATAATACGGCCAACTACTTGATTACCAAATAAATATACCGGTATTTGACACTGTGGATAAGATATTTTTGCTTCATCAATAAACATTTAGAAAACAAACATTCTAATGCGTGTATAAATAGTTTTATTAAACTTAGAATAATATAATTTGTGCTTGTTTTAAAAACCTTTCCCATTTTATTGACAATTACAAAAGTAAAGATCTTATCTGAGAATAGGAAGAGTTATAATAACTTCAAAGTTATGGCATATTTATTTGTAGGCAGTATACAGACAGTCGGGATTTTACAATCCTTTGAGTGTGTTGTTTCTATTCTCGGTCTGATGATTTTGGAAACACGGCCAATGAAATATCGATTAAGCAAATCATTAAAATATTTCTTGGAGTAGGCAAACCCCTTTTCCGAAAACAACGGCCCTCCCAACAGCGATTCCCTCCTTACAACGACCCTTGCCGCAATCCCTAAACAGGACAATTATGTCTAACGCTTTCACTGCTGTAATATCTTCTGCTTAAAGTTGCCGTCTGGGTTTTTTTCTCAAAGTAAAATAATTATTGGACATTATGACAGATAAAAACTTAATGACGAGTGACAAACAGGTTGAATCCAGGTCAGAAACCGCGTTACGCGGCGTCTGATCTGGATTCAACCTGTTTGCAAATGTAAACCAATTTCCCTCCCTATAACGACTCCCTCTGTACAACGCACACAATCCTTGTCTCCCATTGGGTGTCGTTGTAGAGAGGGAGCGCTGTATATTGTTTCGCGTTGGAACCGAAGACTTGGAACCTCAGAGAAGTTTTGATAGCAATTTGTTAGTCAATTTATATAAACAAGTGGTCGAACAAAGAGCTTATGTCCCACATTTCGTCACTTACATTAAATGTTTACATTAGCCTGGGTAAAGACACATTGCTGCTTTGCAAAGGCTGATCTGTAAACATGTTTTATATAGATCTATTGCCTGTTTCTTTCAAAACCATGAGAAAAAAAAATACATACAATTTACAAAATGTCGCCACTATATACTAATAGTGTGGACATTGTGAGAACAAATTATATATAATATCAAGCACTCTGAACATAGTCTGCAATGTTTGCAATTTGAATTGTTTACATTCAACCCGAAATAGTAAATATTTTAGACTTAACTGGAAACTGTAAGGTTCCATTGGATATTTTTAGGTGTGAATGAGTTAATCCTTCGCCAAATAACGCATTTTGTCGCAGCTTTGCCAATTTCCAAACAAAAGTGCTTCGATCTATTTTCAGCCTGGTTTAAGCAATCACCTGTATTTTTAGCAAGGTATATGTGTTAAATATAAACGGTTCTGAAAAAGGGAAACTTGTGTCGAACCATGTCCAACAATATCAGTGCTACACTGGTGGCGACGTTATTTTTGCCGTTTAAATGCAAAAGAAATTCAAACAATCAAAAGCAGACAATTACTTCCATTTTTATAAAAAAAAAAGTATACTCATCATTCATCGCAAACTGAGACTGAGAGGGGGTATATATGGATCAGTGTGTTGGTCGGTCGGTCGGTCGGTCGGGCTGTCTGTCCTAGACACATCATATCTTATGATGCAAACTACTTCTACATTTCTGTACCGATTAATATCAAAGTTTTCATATGCATTTATAATGAAGTACAGATGTGCATGACCTATTTTTATATCAGTTGTCACATAAACGACAGAGCTATGGTCTCTGATAGGGCTTACAAAATATTGTGATACAAACCTCGCTCATATAGTATATGCCTTAAGAAGTGTAGATGCTCATGACGCAATTCTCTTTCATGTTTTCCAAAGAATTACAGAGTACATGTATTGGCCCCTGAATGAACTTAAAAACAATCTTGTGAGGCAAATGACTCTTACATTTATGTACAAATTTACGGTAGATGAATGTTGTATGAGATATGTACGGCGGGCTTATTTATCACCTTCAGTGACAAGAAGCGTCTAAGAAGCAAAGAGCTTAGAGATTGATCACACACTTGACTACTATTTGCAATGAAACACAATTTATGCAAAAACGGGCTCATTTGGAAAGATAACGTCTTCACCACTGGTTTGTGTCTGCTGCGTTCATTCGATTCGGACAGAAATTCTGACCGTGTCCGCAAAGCCGATTCCTGAAAAACAATTCGACACGTGTAAGAATAAAGAGGTTTTGTTTGTTTGTGTGGTTATAATCCCATGCTCTGCTTTGCAACAAATGGGATATAGTGAATCTAACACCACCGTGAGTGTCAGATAAGAATATCCCATCCGAGTTTTGAAGATATGTTTGGAACATGAGGCTATGCCGAGTGTTCCAAAAATATCTTCAGACGAGGGTGGGATATTCATCTGACACTCAACTGTGGTGTTAGATTTATTTTCTAACCTCGTCAACCCTAAAAACGCGTTTAACTTGCTATACAGTGGCGAGTTGTATTTTAATGCTAATGAATGCATGACGACGTCATGACGACGTCATATCAACGGCAACAACAACCAATCATAAGATAGTTCGGCTTGTCTGTCCGGACAGATAAGGTTATATCACACCCCCTAAATTTCGGCATACCTCTGTCCGAGAGGTGAGAAAAAGCCGAAACCATCTTTCTTAAATCATCTGATCTCACCACATATCGTCATAGTCGCAGCTTTACTTGATATTTGCAAAATGTTTGATCCAGATCATATTTAGTTTTTAGAAACATACAAGAGCTTACAACTAATGAAATAAAGTCAAAAACTGGTAAGGAGTTTTCTGCCTTACTTCTATTTTATTCACTTGTCTTATACAAAATACTTACATTGATAAAACGTTATTTCTTCCAAATACACGCTTATTTGCTAAATTGATTGTTTCTGTTGCAACGAGTGCAGCCAGGTCAGACACCGGCTTACAGGACGCCTGTCCAGGCTCCAAACTGCTTGCCATTTACATTAGAACGAGCGAACATTTATAAAATAAGTGTCTACAATTTTCGACATTTACAAAATAAGTGTCTATCAGTTTCTATATTTTATTGATTGGCGCTTGCATTTATATTAATTTGAAAGGGAAATACAATGCTTCCTCCCTACAACGGCCCTCCCAACAACGACTCCCTCATTACAACGACATTTGCCGCAGATCACTAAACAAGACAATCATGTCTAGCGCTTTTACTGCTGAAATATCGTCTGCTTCAAATAGTCGTCTGCTGCTTTTACTCAAAGTTACAGTTTGATGCAATACATATAATGACGAGTGACAAACAGCTTAAATCCAGATCAGACGCCGCGTAAAGCGGCGTCTGATCTGGATTCAAGTTGTTTGCAAATGTAAGCCAATTTCCCTCCCTATAACGACTCCCTCTGAATAGCGCACATAACTGTTGTCTCCCGTTAGACGTCGTTGTAGAGAGAGAGCGCTGTATGTCCTTTTCACACAGTTTAGGACCATATGGACACGGTAATAACGTCTCCTCCACGGTAACAACAGTTTGTGGTCATAAAAGAGGAGTTGGATGAATTACTGTTCCAAAGAATTACAGCCAACTCTTTTATAATTTACGATGTTTTGGCGGGGAAATAATTAATACATCAGAAAGTCCAGTTCAAACGAAAATAGTCGTAAACGCAATGGCCTAAAGTGAAGAAATATTTAATGACAACGTTCACGATCCCTTTTAAGCTGGGTCATATAACGTGAAGAGTCAGTGTCCATGGTGATAAAGATGTTTAGTTGTGTCTATGATCGTTCTGAATCGTTTAATGGGTCAGATTTGATCTTCACTCAAATTTGACCAACCAAATGTTTTGAGAACGAGCTCAAACTCAACTTAAACTCTTTATAAACTTGTACCCAGATCTGGCTCAGAACTGTTTGTAATAAATATAAAGGTTTTACATACACGAAATAATTAGGAACAAGAGGGTCATGGCCCACAAGACGCTCACCTGAGAACATTGTACCTAAGCTGACTGGGAAAGACAAAATTTTGGTATATATAGTTATAAAAAGATTTTAAAGGTTTTCCTATATAAGTCTATATAAAACTGAAAAGCCCCGGGGTGGGGCCATTTGATCAAGGAGTCATAATTTGAATAATTTTGGTAAAGGACCATAAGGCAAAGCTACATGTCAAATATTAAAGATCTGGGCCTTACAGTTTCAGAGAAGAAGATCTTTTAAGGTTTTCCTATATAACAAGATGTAAAACTGATAAACACCGGGGCGGGGCATTTTCGGCCTAAGGGTCATTATTTGAACAATCGTGGTAGAAGACCATAAGGCAAAGCTATATATCAAATATTAAAGATCTGGCTCTTACGGTTTTAGAGAAGAAGAATTTGAAAGGTTTTCCTACGAAAAACTAATAAACATTTGCCAGAAAACTATCGTCCAGTATCATTGACATGCGTTCTCTCCAAGCTCATGGAACATATTATTTGCCGTCACTTGTTAAACCACCTAGATAAACACAATGTGCTCACTTCTTTAAACTATGGTTTTCGTACCGGTTATTCATGTGAAACGCAACTAGTGGTAACGGCTCATGACTTAATACAATCATTTGATGCTAATGAACAAGTTGATGTGATGATACTCGACTTTAGTAAAGCGTTCGACACAGTTCCCCACAAACGTCTTCTGTTGAAACTTGAAGCATACGGCATCCAAGGGACCATCCTTGAGTGGATCGCGAACTTTCTTACACAAAGGAAAATGTGTGTTGTAGTTGACGGTGAAACCTCTGGTGAAGTGAACGTAGGATCAGGAGTACCTCAAGGAACAGTGTTGGGTCCGCTATTATTTCTCTGTCATATAAATGACATGCCCGAATGTGTCAAATCTCAAATTAGACTATTTGCAGACGATTGTTTGATCTACAGAAAGATAAAAAAATTTCAGCGACCATCTTAAATTACAACAAGACTTGGTTAGCCTCCAAACCTGGGCGGACAACTGGGGAATGAAATTTAACGCGAAAAAATGTTACCAAATGAGTATTAAACAAACATCTACACACTTTTACACCATCCAGAATCACATTCTCCAACAGGTGCAAAATAATCCGTATTTGGGTATCACATTCTCAGATAACATGAAGTGGAACACACATATTGATTTGGTAAGGAGAAAAGCAAATTCCATTCTTGGTTTCTTAAGGAGGAATCTACATCACTGTCCCCAAAGCTGTAGAAAAAATGCTTACCTCGCCCTAGTTAGGTCAAAAATGGAATATGGGGCAACTATCTGGGACCCTTATTCTAAACAAGATATTGACAAACTTGAAAGCACTCAACGTTCTGCAGCCCGATTCATTAAGAGGGATTACCATTCCAGGCATGAAGGAAGTGTTAGTAAAATGCTCAAAGAACTTAGACTTCCTTCTCTTCAAGAGCGACGGAAACATCAGAGACTAGCTCTACTGTACAAGGTAGTGGAAGGGCATATACCGGCGATCGACAAGAGTCATAACATTCAACCCCAGAGACAAACACGGGCAATCCGGGCTACAAGATTTGCAGGCTTTGACCATAAAAACATTGTTGAAAACTTCGTGAATAACAATACAAAATGTTACAAACCTATCCAAGCAAAATCAGAAAACTATAAACATTCATTCTTTGTCAGAACAATCTACGATTGGATCAAGTTAGATGAAAATACAGTGAATTCTGAATCAGTGGACATTTTTAGGAAAAGACTTTCAGATCAGTTTCATTTTGATTAAGCGCACACCACTCCGTCGCGTAAAAGCCAGAATTGGTTACTGTGACGTATATCATTCAGATTCAGATCAGACTCGACGACCGGGCCATGTTTGGCCCTGGTTTCATAATGTGAACAATATTGGTAGAGGATCACAAGGCAGAGAAGAAGATTTTTAAATGTTTTCCTATATAAGTCAATGTAAAACTGATTAGCACCGGGGCGGGCCAATTCTGACCCAGGGGTCATAATTTGAGCACTATTGGTGGACGACTATAAGGCAAAGCTACAGTTCAAATATAAAATGATATGGGCCTTACAGTTTCAGAGAAGAAGATTTTAAAAGGTTTTCCTATGAAAAACTGAGAAGCCCAATGCGGGGCAAATTTTGGCCCAAGGGTCATACCTTGAACAATTTTTGTAGAGGACCATAAGACAAAGTTATATGTCAAATTTAAAAGGTCTGACCCTTACAGTTTCAGATATTTTTTTTAAAGGTTTTCCTTTATAAGTCTATGTAAAACCGATTAGCCCCGGCGCGGGGCCAAATTTGACCCGGGGTCATAATTTTATCAATCTAGGTAGAGGACCATACAGTAAAGCTACAATATTAATGATCTAGGCCACACAGTTTTAGAGAAGAAGTTTTTCAAAGATTTTCCTAAGAAAAACTAAAAAGTCCCAGGGCGGAGCCATTTTTGGCCCCACGGTTAAAATTTGAACAAAATTGCTACATTATCATTAGGTAATGATTC
Organism: Gari tellinella; assembly: GCA_922989275.2. Classification (NCBI taxonomy): domain Eukaryota; kingdom Metazoa; phylum Mollusca; class Bivalvia; order Cardiida; family Psammobiidae; genus Gari; species Gari tellinella. The sequence goes on from OV277867.1 coordinate 60,487,484, forward strand.
ATACCAAATATCAAAGGTCTGAGCCTTTGGGTTTTTAAGAAGAAGATTTTTAAAGATTTTCTTATGCATTTAATATACGGTCATGTTAAAAAAATTGGGCCCATAGCAAGCAAGGGGAATAATTCTAGTCCGAAAGTTTGAATAAGATTTCGTTCTGACAAAGTTTGGTTGAAATCGGGTCAGTGGTTTCATAGAGATGTTGTTTGAAAATGTGAACGGACGGACGTTCTAACATTTCTGGTTTATGTAACTTTCCAATTGTTCAAAAGGTATGAAAAGCCACATAAAGAAGCCACATAAACCAAAAAGGATACATAAACCCAATATGGACTAACGGAATGATCAGCTCTATTGTTTTTCTTTTGTTCTATGTTACGTAACGTAGTCCCATATACCCGAAATGGTAGCGCAACTGACGACGGACGACGAACGACGGACAACGGACACCGGACGACGGACCAAATGGGATCACAATAGCTCATCCTGAGCCTTTGGCACATGTGAGCTAAAACTACCACCCGCTCCGCTGTACTCTTATCTTATTCAAACGCGTTTATGCCGAACTAATGATGTACTTTTCAAACAGTTGAGGACTAGACTGTACTTCTAAACTGTTAGCCACCTAAGTTTTAATAAATGGTGTCCTTCAACTCTTTCACCGCTTAACCATTTACCTGATAGCATTGTTTCTAGTATTGAAGATATGTGACTACTTAAAGCAGGTTGAAAGTAAAGCAGAATGCGCCCTAAGGCGCATTCTGCTTTACTTTCAGCCTGCTTTAATCTATTAACTGCTAGAATAAGGAAAGTATTAAATATGACACATATTCATTACGGTATAATTTGGAACTATTTTCTTCAGCGGATGAATAAAATGAATGTGATAAAATTGGCTTCTATAAGGGAAAGGGTTAAGGGCGACTTTGCAAACAGTCTGATCAGCGTCCAAACTATTTGACACTCGTATCGATATGTTTTAAGTCATACTACATTAAATCTTACTTTGGAACGACTTTACAAACAACAAAATTGAAGCAGACGACAAAGAAACGGCGTCAACATCTTCAGATTAATTTTGCAGCGAAAGAGTAAATAAAATATATTACAATGCGTTGCGTTTAGCGGCTTTGTTCTCCCATAAAACGGGTGAGCATACATTCTTTTTTATCTGGAATATTACCTGATCCTGTGTGCGGAACTCCCCATGTTGCAGATGTGGCGTTAAGAGTTGTGATCATCAAATGAGCAAATGTGGTACCCAGACGTCACAACTAACAGTATAACACTGTCAACTTCATACCCGGTGTACGGTGATAGTATAGCAAATCGTCTGGATGGTGCATCGCTGTAGGCCAGACAGATCGTAGAGTTTTTACCCAAACGTTATATCAGCAATACCACTGTTTTATCGGTGTGTAAGTTAATAGTAAATGAGCGGCTGAGTAAGTGATACTGTGAGAGATATAGAGAAGAGAGAAAGAGGGACTGGAGAGAGAGAGAGAGAGAAAGAGAGAGAGAGTGAGAGAAACATAGAAGTGTACAGATAGAAAGAGACGGACATCAGACACACCGACATACAAACAGGTATACATACTGATAAAGACTAATCGAATCAAGCACTCGTTTTGTTAAGACGATTGCTTCTAAACACGAGATAGAACTGTTCCCAGTGTGAAAAGAGCTTTAGCGGGTTTCCGATAGCAATAGACCAACAGAGGTCAAATACAATATAGAAATATCGGTAGAAGAATTTACCAAACTATATTTGTATCGTTATAAATATTGTTGTATTAGTATTTTTTTTTTTCATAATGAATATTTCAATGTATTGACACAAAGAGTGAGAAACGGTTAATTGTAATTTTATTTCCAAACGACTTTTTCGACACGATCGACCTAAAACTATTCATATCGCTACTATGCATATATTCTTAGTTTACAATGAATATTTACAATGGTATCGCTGCAAAGTGGGATAAATCATATAAAAACTTACTACTAGGAAAGCAAACAAATGGGTACCACATTCAGCGCATAGTTGATATTTTGATTATTCTGTAAGAGTATTTCCCTAAAATTGACTTCACCACATCTCGCGTATGGATATAGTATTCCAGATAACGTTATCTAAGACCACCAATTTCAGTATCACAGCTCATCGGAAACACTGAGAAATAAAAGTGTGGGTGTGTTCCTGTGTGCGTGCGTTCATGGAATTCTATTTTTCGTTTTTGGAACTACCCACTGGTAGTCCGTTTATTTACATTAAATAACAATCATATAATCGTAACATATACATATACAAGGGAAACATATACAAATCATGTATGTTTATAAATAAAAAGAAAACATGCCTATGCGTATATACTGCAATAGATTAAATCTTATCTCTCAATGCTTTGTTGAATTTTTGAATTGTTGGATGCTTTAATTTCTTCTCAAAGTAGTATTTGTCTAAAGTTAATGAATCGTAGTATGAAATGTTCATCATATTTATTATATTTTTCTTCTTTTACTTTGATGTAACTTCTGTAGATATGAGACACAATGTTTCCTACGATAATATTTATTTCTTGATAGCCTTTGTAATGTATTTTGTTTCCGACTACGAGTTCGTACATGCTAATCTTTTAAGTAATGCCTATTTGTTTAAGTAAATTATGTATATTGACCCACAAGGTATTTAAATACGGACAATAGATGAAAAAATGCTCTAATGTTTCAATTTCATTACAATGTTTGTAGAATTGCGTTTGTATTAGTTTCCACGTAAAAAGGTTTTCATAAGTTGGAACTATTTTATGGATAAGTTTAAATTTAAGCTCCTTTATTCAGTTAACGATATAAACATATTTTCATTGTGTGGTATTCATTATGGCACTGAACTTATCGATTCAGTTATTTGCCCCAGAACTTATTTATACATATATATGCAGTTTCAAATTGGTTTGCAACAAAATTTCTATTTATATCCTTGTTTGTAATTAAGGGACAGTTTGTACCAAAACTGAGTTTCTGTTAAAAATAACTTGTATTTGATGGATTGTTCTAATTTCTAAATGGTTTTCCAGGCATTCGGAATTGCCAATTTTAATCTTGTAGGATTATTATGTTTGACTTCAGTCACTAATAGAATTTCAAAGTCAGTCAATGAAGTGAAGAGTAAGCATTTGCCTTTGGATTTTATGTATTGAGTTCCCAATAATACATGGTTTCTGATATTGTACAATGGTTTTTGCATTCATGTTGGTCCCGAATTATTCAAGTTGATAACGATGTTAACAATATCTTTATTGAAAACTTGTTAGTTATATCTAACAGATGGGGGTGATTTAATGGAGTCAATATTCATTTTTAGTAACTCCGTATTGATTTAAAAAGAATTTTGGAATGAACTTCCGGTTTTCCTCCTTAGCTGAACTAAGTTTTTTGGACGCTTGAAGTTTTAAAGTTTTTGTTAATCTCTATGTCTTGAATATCAAATAAATACGAAGAATCAAGTCCACCGTAAGTTTTATTTCCTATTAACTCTTTTGATGTTTCACTATTATAACCACACAAAAAAGTGAAAAACTTGGGCTTTATTTGTTTCAAGACATCACTTAGCATTTGTAGAGTTTGTATTAGAAAGGCAAATTTCGGCAGAATTAAAGAATTTAAGATTTCAATAAAACGTAAATTTTCTTTGATCTCAGCTATTGATTAATTCTTGGCATGCTTCAATTTCCTCTCAACGGTTAATATCATTACTAGCAGCTTTCTCACGTTCAACGTATACACCGAAAGCCTTTATTATCGGGCTGAAATGAATTCCACTTGTCATCAGTATATATAGTAGTAGTTCTGTGTTTGCCAACTCAAAAAATCCAGTTCTATTTCTGTTCATTTTTAACCTGACTATTTCCAAAACTCTTCAATTATTTGTTATTAGAATTATTTAGAAAAACGTCGTAGTATCACCTAAACTGCATTATTTTCGAGTGTTAAATTATATCATGATTTTACTATAGTGCTTTTAAGGTCTTCACATGATTTAATTGTGTTTGTCATGAATTAAGTTACAATAATAACAAGTAAAGCAGATAAGGGGCATCATTGTCAGATTCCACGCGAGATATTAAAAACGTTTGGTATCCATCCGTTATATGTTACTGATGAACAAATGTGTTTCGTGAATAATTTTAGTCTAATTAATAAAATAATTTTTGAAGCTAATTTTCTCAATACGTGATACATAAATTTCCATTTAATGGTATCAAGCGGCTTTTTTAAAAGTCAGGAAATAAAATTACACCTTCTTCATTCAATGTTTCTGTATAATCAATAATTGCTTGTATTTGTCTTAAAGAGGCTCGCAACCGGATTAAGCATTAAAAACAGTAATTTGTATATACATGTAAAATGCTTATATATATATGGGAAATATTTAGTTTAGGATAAGAAATTCTGTTAACAAAATCATTTCAAGAAATAAATGAAGAAGCTCTGGTGGGATTCGAACCCGTGACCCTCCATGCGGAGACAAACACCATAAATACGGAGACGCCTTAACCCACTCGACTACGGGCTAAACATATATATATTTGGTATCGAATTAACGAACTTCAGTGTGTAGCAATAGATAGTACATTATTCGGCTCGGGTTTATGTCTGAGCCCGTGTTCAATTTCTGTAGAGAAGCAACAACTACTGGCGCTATAGAAAAACGATGGAAAATATTTTAAAAAAAAAACTAAGATTCGATGACGGTTCTTGATACTTTTTTTTTGGACTCATCATACTTTTTGAATGTCAGAAGCCAAATAATGCCACTCATTTGCTTTTATTTGAGTATTTATTTTAGTTTGACAAGTACACCATCCGGTTACGAGTCCCTTTAATATATTATAACCTATGTATCAATATTTTATGTAACCTTGTTGGTATAAACTGATTATTTTTGCAATATGTTTTGGAATCCTTTGGCTGGACAATATGGTACGATTTTGTAATCAATATTCAAAAAAGATATTGGTCTGAAGTTCTCAATATTTCCTGGGTCTCCCTTTATATAAAAGTGAGAGAACAGATTGTTTCTGGGAACGCGATAGTTCTCCCGTTTGAGATGACTGCAGAAATTAGTTGAAGACCATTGAGGATAAATGTGGCCAACATTTTAATGTAAAATTCTACTGTCAGACCATCTAAACATAGACGTTTGTTTAATTTTATTCTGTTTAACGCATCCATACATCCAGCTAGTGTGATGTAGCCTTCACAAATGTTTGTCTCTTTGTTGGATAATGTAGTTTCTAATTCCGTTCCTTCAATATATTGTTGAATGTCATTTTAGTTACATTTGATTTGTAAATGTTTTCATAGAAATTTGTTTCAGCCTTTAAATTCTATCAATATCAACTATATGCTGATCCTTAAGTAAAAGTGATGTGATTGTGGATATGTTTTATCTAGATCTTTCTAGATTAGAAAATAGTTTTGTATTATTTTACATTCTTCTTAAAATTGTATACGAGATCTGATCTGTGCTCCAGTGGCTCTTTTGTAATACATGTATATCTAATTGATTTCATTCTCGAATTCATTAACTAGGGCTTTATTTACATTAATATCGCTGAGAAGAGACTTTTATCGTTTTCTTAGATGTTGTGGTCTGTTATGTCCTTGTCTTGAATATTTGTTTTGAGTGTGTGATGGATGGTTCTTTACAAGTTTCCCACTTCATTTTGATTTTCACTAATTACATTCATGTAAAATTGGTGTAATAAGTTTACAATATTCTTTGTTTTCTAAGTGTTATTTGTTTAGTTTCAAATAACCTGGTCCACGTTTCATTGTTTGTTTTCCTTTTAGGGAAATTGCAATATGGTCAGTTAAAATCACTGCAAGTCTGATATCAGTAACATAATATTAGAGTCTATTAACGAAAATTCTATTCGACTTTTTTCACTAAAATATTTTTGTCGCCAAGTGAATTGATTTAAATAATTATTTAAATACATGCATTTTCAACTATCTGTTCGACCATATTTATTTTCTAATTTTGTTAAGGACTGATTTATCATATGGAGAATATTGGGACTCGTCAGTAAACAACTTGCCTCCACTGCCCAAAAAATATATATATTCTGAGTGCATGTGCCCCATCCAATCCATTCAACGCTGGCGACGAGCAGCGGAAAGGGGCGGGTCAACGTACGGGCGCCGAATCCGCAAACCGATTTCTCGCAATCATTTTCTTACAGTTTGTGCAAAGATGGGACGGCAATGACATCTTACTGTCTTAAAGAAAGGTTCTGAGGCGGTAAGCTGAAAAATTGCTTTAATAGTGCTGCAACTCGAGGGCCGTTTTGGACACCTAACCGGTCTCCATCTGTAAATAAAGGTTTCTATATACCAAAATGTTCGTACAAGTGTGTAGATTATGAAACTGCTTGTTGCAGTTGTGATATCTGTGGGCCAACAACGCTATTCAAGATGGCGTCCAAGATAGCTGCCACAAACATGAAATATCACGAACATACTACCTATTGCAATTATGTTCTGATTATTCTTCTGATGCAAATGCACTTTGAACTTTATAAAGGAGTCATAGTATGCACGTGATGTGAAAAAAGACCATTTAACGCTTATACAGATATCAAAATGTTCAAAATTGCATCCAAGATGGCCGCCATAATCATAAAAATATCACGCACACACTAACTTTTACAATTATTTTCTTTTGGATTTACTAAAAGGGATGACAATACACGTTGAACATTACAAAAGAGTCACACTGCTCACTGTATGTGAATAAAGTCCGTTTAAACATTATACTACGAACAATATGTTCAAATATGGCCTCCAAGATGGCTCCTAGAAAAATTATCATAAAAATACTATCTATGATTATACGTTTCTTTATAGTTTCACTGAAAACGATGACAATGCACTTTGAATATTATAAGAGAGTCATATTATTAAAAAATCTTAATACTGACATTTTTACTATTCTACTAGGAACAAAATATTCAAAATGGCGTCAAAGATGGCCGCCACAAACTTAAACATATCACGTACATACCTATTATTACAAGATTTTACTAAAATTGATTACAATTGACTTTGAACGTTACAAAAGGGTCATTCTATTCACTAATTGTGTATAAAGACCGTTTAATCCTTACACTGCGAATAGAATATTCAAATATGGCGTCCAAGATGGCCGCTACATGCATAAAAAATCATGAACATACTATTACAATTGGTTTCCAATGGTTTGACTAAAACAGATGACAATATATTTTGAACATTTCAAAATGGATACCCTTTTATTCACAACATATGTTAGACTAGTCGGTTTTTGGGGAAATCAAACTTCTGGAGGCATTTTTGGGGAAAAGTTGACAGGCCACCTTTTTATCATAATTAAAGTGTGCTGAATCCATTTAGGGTGCCTGTCACCCTCTCCGGTGCCTTGAAATCCCAAAAATGGAAAGAAAAAAAAATGGCCACCAAAACGCTATTTTTCGCTATTAAATCCAATCTTTTTGGGATTAAATATACCTAATACATCTGCTTCTCTTAATCTATATGGTTTATCACAACAAATCGTCACAGTAATGTTCATGGGTTGATTCTCCATCATAAAATGATAACATAAAGATGTCTGGTTGCCATGGCAACCAAAGTAAAAAATAGAGAAATCTTAAAAAAAAAAATTCTTGTAAAATAAATCACATGACCCAAAGCTTAGATACTTTATTGATAACTGGCAAATCACATGTTAACCATTATTAGAGTGATGTGAATCAAGTTTGTTGTCTGTCCTCCTCCCCAATGAAGTTGAATGCCAAACATTGGTAAACAAATCAACAACACAAAATAGCCACCAAAACTCTAAATTTTCGTTATTCTATGCAGTCTTTCTTGGATTTAATACACCTAATACATTTTCCTCTCAACCACATGGCTGATAAGAACCGACTGTACAAGACTATGTTTTGGGTCAATCTCTTTAAAAAATGATTTCATGCAGACTTTCTGTTGTCATGGCAACAAAAGTAAAAAATCAGGTTTTTCGTTATTATATCCATTATTATTAGACATTTTGTGTATAGTACGGCCTAGAAGACATCTATCAATCTTTTTAAAAAGCATATAAAAAATACCATTGCTCTATCGTTCTTGTAAGTTACTTTTGTCCATGTAAGAACCTCGTGTCAAAACCCTGACTAGGCCCAAAGCTTTGATATCTAGTGTAAATCATCACCAAGTACAGTGCTCTCTACAACTACTCTCATTATAATTATACCCGCTTTACAACAATACTTGTCACAGTTGCATAAACAACATTAATTTATTTCAATATACCCCCTCTAAACAACAAACACACTTTTTGACTCCCGATGGGTGTTGTTGTAGAGAGGGAGCACTGTAAAATTCTTCAAAGTTTGTAAAAATTTTGCCATATGGTCAAACATTACTAATGAAAAAGTTTTTTTAATACATTGTCAAAAAATTAAGGTGACACATACTAGATTTGTTTTGTAAAGAATAACGTTTTAGACCTCTATCAGGTTTGTTAAGATGATCATAGCCCTGTTATCAAAATTGTACCCTCCCAGCGGCTTTTGTGTCAAATTCTAATGACACAGCTGAACTATATAGAGTCAGTATGGTCCTCTCGTTAAAGCATTTTGATCACACAAATAATGCTTGATGGATATTTGAATAAAACGCCCCAGCTTCCAAGAGATGTGTTTCATGAATTTCTGAAATGGAAACTAGTAGCAATTAGATCAAAGTGTTGATTTAATCAAGTTTTATGATATGATATTAGATCCACATAGCAAATTACAAGAGAAGTGTGCCGCTTGAATTTTGACAAACAGATCAATATGTAATGTCACGATAATGAACCCCTTTTCACAAGACTTCAGTGGACGACTGCATATCTCTTGTATGATCAGAAGAGAGTTATTGTTCCAGCAGGAGTTAAGTTTCTGAAATCATATCCTATATTCTCTCGATGTAGGTGAAATGTTGAACTAGCACTACTGGTCTGTCCGATATAAGTTTATAATGTGACGGATTACGGTATCATGGCATGTATCTATGGACTGATCTCATGGTTTTGCTGCACTGTACATATATCTATCTCTTTATAGCTGAAAAACTGTTGGTGAGATGATAAACCCAATTCAATCATCCAATACTTGTTGATTCTTCAGAAAGCAGACACAAGATATCGAAGACGAATTGGTGTCAGAACTTTCGTCGTATATGCTTCAATATGCTTGCCATTGAAGAGTATGCAGATTAGCCAATCATTGTAACAAAGGACTTAGCCATAAAATGACAATGAATTCCTAAATGCAAAGGACAAAGGTAGCGCAACGCATTTGTTGAAGAAAGCCTTTTGGAATGTCTGATTCCAATACCGTTGTAGAAGAAAACCCACTGATATTTTCATCTCTATTTGATACAGAAAGGATTATAATCTAGAGACAGCAAACATACCGTATCAAATGCTGACCGGTCTATCATACAGTGGACATGGATGAACCATAAGCAATTGTCTTTGCTGATAGCGCTTGCTAGGATATTCAGCCATTCTATATCAGATTGTAACAGCAGAAACAATGTGTTCACAAATGTAGGCAACAGCTGAACTACTGTCTTCATTATTATTGATGGGCATGCCTTTCTGATTGCCATTATGAAGACACAGAAAGGTTCTACATTTGAAGATCTTATTTGTGTTTTAATAAACATGGCAGGTATTATAGGATGTCATTCAAATCTTAGGCATGTAAGAGAAGTGCCAAGGGTATCAGACCCAGTTGGGGTATTATTTGCTGATATAAGGTACCCCTGCCAGTTGATTTGGGCAATTCCAAGTAACAAGACTGACTTGTCAGGAGCTTCTCTCTCTCTTAAGAGGCTGCAGAGCTTGATCAACATGACCAAGTCACAGTTGTGGCTGTTGGTTCCCTGATGAGCAAAAGGTCAAAAGCCGAATCAAACAAGTCTGATGTAGACACGTAAATACCCAAGCTTGACAAGAGGAGGATATCAACGAATTATTTTACACTTTTCTTACAAGCGATTTTTGACAAAATAGTTGTTCTGATCAGATACACTAATGTTTTTATTCTTCTACTGTCTCACTGCTATTCAATGTATTACACTAAACTTTGGCCGAGAGAGCAAGGGTTCACAGAAACGAGTGTAACATTCCTGCTCACACTATGTTGTATGACCTAACTGTCCTAGAAACTATTCCATTCATGCACGCTTTAAATCGAAGTGATTGACATCCTTATTCCCTAGCCAAAGCAAATAGACTGCATAAAATATTTTTGCAGAGCATCATGGAATGCTGCAAAGCTTTGTAAATAGAAATAGAAAACTTGTGCGGAATATCCCGTATACTGTCCAGTGTCCACATCACAATACAAATCCAAGGATAACGACAACTACCACTATGAATAGGAACTATATGATATTTTGAATGCAGTATGTCAGTTATAACTAACCAAGAGTAACTACAGTAGTTACAACTGTATTCTTTAAAACCATGTTTGTGCCAAAACAATTATGTCCATGGTAAACAAATTGAGACCAGATTGGACACCAGTTTTATCAATCTCCAAAATATGTGCCACTAAGATTTTAATACAAAGTCAAAAGTTTCCAAAAGGAGTTATTTCCAACATTTATTGAACTGCGAAAGCATCTATTACTTCCGTTAAACAGGAAAGAAAACAGTTTCCCACTGTAACATATAAGATAGTAATTTAAGTAGATCATGATGCATTGTAAATAGTAATTGTACTCAACTTACTTTAAATGCAAAATGCTCCTTATCCGCCAATTTCGCTCTGGTTATTTTGTACCTCTGTACAATGTATGAGGGATTTTTACATGTACTGGGCATACAAAAGAACCATGGACTCCATTGAACAATAGTTGGGTATCGCACGGGTACCTCTATGTCCACTTCTCTTTGTGTGTGATGTCCAAATAGCCTAATTAGCCCAAAGTTAGCAAATGTTGACAAAATTAAACCAACCTGATTTAAACTTTGGTTACCATGGCAACAAAAGGTCTGCATGAAATCATTTTTAAAGAGATTGACCCAAAACAAAGTATTGTACAGTTGGTTGTAATCAGCCATGTGGTTTAGGAGAGGAAAATGTATTGTGAATTTGATCCCAGAAAGACTGCATAGAATAACGAAAATTAGCTTTTTGGTGGCCATTTTGTGTTGTTTGTTTACCCATATTTGGCCTTAAACTTTATTGGAGAGGGGGACAGGCTACACACTGAATTCAAATCACTCTAATTATGGTTAAAAGGGGGTCTGTCATATATCAATAAAGTATCTAAGCTTTGGGCCATGTGATTTATTTTACAAGAATTTTATTTTTTTAAGATTTCTCTATTTTTTACTTTGGTTGCCATGGCAACCAGACATCTTCATGTTATCAATTATTTGATGGAGAATCAACCCAGGAACATTCCTGTGAAGGATTGTTGTGATAAACCATATAGATTAGGAGAAGCAGATGTATTAGGTATATTTAATCCCAAAAATATTGGATTTAATAGCGAAAAAAAGCATTTTGGCGGCCATTTTGTTTTTTACCATTTTTGGGCTTTCAAGGCACCGGAGAGGGTGACAGGCACCCTAAATGGATTCAGCACACTTTAAAAATGATAAAAAGGTGGCCTGTCAACTTTTCCCCAAAAATGCCTCTAACATTTTTTTGGAGCATATTTCTGAGATTTCCGACCAGTCTATGTTCAAGAAAGCGTCAAAGATGGCCGACACAAGCAGAAAATATATAGAACATTGCATAACACTTATTTTCGTATGGTTTGGCTAAAAATGAGAACAATGGACAATGCACATTACGAAAAGAGCATGTAATGTATGTGTATAAACATCTTTTTACCCAACAGTTCAAGACGGCATCCAAAATGGTTAGCACAAATATAAAATATCACCAACATACTCACTTCGTATTACAATTGCCTTCTTATGGTTTGACTAAAAGTTTAAATATTACAAAATAAACCTATTATTCATTAAATTAGTAACAATGTTATCTGTGTGTTTAGTTTCAATACACAAAATGGTAGACGAAATGGCCGTCAGTCTTACAGTTACTTGTATTGCTCTTATTATAATTGATTATGTCAATAAAAACAAATAGTGTCCAGTATTACGGGTAGATGCTATACAAGAATACATAAATCACTTTACCATATGAAGTGACAAGATCAATGACACCCATACTCGTACAATCTTCTCTGCGTCGACTGGTACTTGAGGCCGTTTCAATGCTGATGCATGAGGGACCGTTGATAGGTTGAATTCTCTTTTCTTGAGGTCTTTTCCTACAGTCTGCCTCTAGGTTTCTTTGCGCCAGTTTTTCCCCTCTTCCCCTTGGTGGCCACTAAATGGTTACTTTGTGGAGCGAGTTGGGTTGCATTCGGTATACATATCCAAAAAATCACTAAAATCGTAATCAAATATTTTCTCTAACTGATGGCATGATGGTCTGATTGAGTAGTTCCGCATGCGAAATGGTGTTGGGTTAGAAGATCTTCAGAATACAGGTCTCGTTTCAGAAAACAGTGAGGTTGTTTGTCGATTACATACAAAATAAGGCCCTGTACTTTTACAGTTTGGCATTGATGCCTAAAATGCTGATCACCAAACTGGTCTGAGCATGACAAGCAGCAGTAATGATTCGATGTAACTTTGGATGGTGGTATTGATCGTCAGAACGTGTCTTCTCTGAGTTGACGTACAGACCTATATTATTGGCAGTCGCACTCAGAACCATATCTCTGTCTCGTTGAGAGTCCTGGTATCTGCTGGATTGTAGTACGATGTCGTTCTACATAATATATCAACCATCTGTTTTTGAATAACTGTTCTAAGATGTGTGCAAGAGATGCAGTCAATGAATGATCTTTCTTTCCAACAACCTGCCTGTTTTCGATGCAATATGGTGTCAACCGCCACAGTTACGCATTTGAAAATGATATGACTGAATAGATTGCTGGTGAGAGAAAGAAGTGTAATGTTTTTAAGTTGTTGCAGTTTCCCGATTCACATTTCTGGGACAGTTTCATTACAACTCCTTTCTTCCTGTCATCTGGTATATCCACTTTTTCCAAAATTGTTTTGAAGAATAAGTAGCAATAACCGTTTTTTGTTTTTGTTTGTTTTATAGATACTCCACTTTCAGCAAGCCAACAAATATTCCATTCTCTCCAAGGGACTTCTCATACATAGGCATACGGGACCTCCTGTAATATGATAGGTTCCACGTTAATGTCAAGATCTTTATCCACCTTAGTTATTTATGCAAGTATTGTGTGACTTTGGCCTTTAAATGATACATTAGAACTGTTCTCCCCCACCGTTAGAGTTCTGTTGCCTCATATGTAGAAAGAAAGTCATTTACTGACAGGTCTGCACAATTAAAGTTTCTTGGTAGTTTGGTAGATTCTCATTATGTTTTGAATTTCAGCAGTGATCTCTGCACATACTGGTACTGCATTGCAATTAAACTGTTCTCTTACCTTACTGAATTTCAAAACTTTCCTTCTAAATTTTTGCGAGTGCAACATGCCCCTCTTATAACATTTGTAAATTGGCCTCTAGAAAATGATTCTTTAACTTACAGTTTCCTCTCAACTAATGCATTCTAGGTGTCTCCAGATATCCACTAAACATTTGTACTTTCTGTGTGTCATGGTGTAGCAGCTGTCTCAAATATGGCTTTTCTGAAGTTGCCAATAGTGTTAACTGTGCCCTTCTGAATAATACTGAATCTGATCTTCAGCCCGACATTGTAGCTGTCCTTAACGCCGTCACTGGTATCACCCGGTCTCAACTGGACGACCAGCTACTAAGTTATGGTCAAAATACGGCTGCTTACCACATCACTCGATTATCTTTAAGAGAAAACCTGCTGATGTTGGTAACGATAATGTGGTCTATCTGACTTTTGCTGTTCCTGTCAGGCGATGCCCATTTGTACTTTTGGATAGTCTTGTGTGAAAATAGGTTACCGCCTTCGATGAACTCATCGTCTTTACCTTGTCTAATAAGCATTTCACATTTATCTATGAAGTTGCCTGTTCCATTTCGATCCATGAATCTCGCTAAGTTACTGTTGTTCCTTCCAACTCATGCGTTGAAGTCACCTAATAGCAGTATTCCATCATGTTTTGAACTGTCTGAAGTGGACTATACAAGTTGTCCTTGGCCTTTTTCTTGGCAATGTCTGTTGGTGCACAAAACTTGTATGAACCCTTATCCTTGGTTCTTAAAATATATATATGCAAACAACTTGAATGTGAGTGAGACGTTTAGTAACTAAGCATGTCATGAGGATCTCAACCATGTTACTCACAGGCAACATTACAAATATTTTTTAACCAAAGACGGAAATTAGCAGACAATAAGTTTGTTGGCATTAGCTACATAAAACGATCTTCTTATACAGTAAGTTAACATGTTTCTTTTGTAATGTTTAAAGTTTGAATCAAACTGTAAGAACATAATTGTAATAGTATAACGGTGATATTTTAGGTGTGTTGAGGCCATGTTTGAGGTCATATTGAATACTTTGTTCGCAGTAGATAGTTTAAATACATGTAGTTTTTATACACATTAGGCCAATGGTATACACGTCTCTTTTGTAATATTCAAAGTTCATTGTCATAATATTTCGTCAAATCATCGAGAAAACAAGTGTAATAATATGTGATAGTTAGGTTTGTGGTGTGGTGGCTATCTTAGACGCCATCTGGAATAATTTGCCTCCAGTAAAAGGATTAAACTATTATGATACACATAAAGTGAATATTATGTCTCTTTTGTGATTATCAATGTCCATTGTCATCACTGTTGGTGAAGCTGTAATAACAAAATGTAGTAGTATGTTCTGTGATACTTTTGATTTATGGTGGCCATCTTGGAAGTCATCTTGAATATATTAATTTAAGCAGGAGGATTAAAGTATTGATACACATACAATAATAATATACCTTTCTCTCTCTCGAAATGTTCAAAGTCATTTGTCATTACTTTTAGTCAAACCATCGAAAATTGTATAAGTTTGTATGTTAATGATAGTTTGTTGCATGGCGGCCGTCTTGGACGCCATCTTGAATACTTTGTTCGCAACAGAAGAATTAAACAGACTTTAATCACATAAAATGAATAATACATCCATTTTGTAATGTTTGAAGTCAATTGTCATCACTTTTAATCAAACCATAAGGAAGCATTTGTAAGAGTCAGTATGCTCCTAACGTTTTATATTTGTGGCATCTTGGACGCCATGATGAATATTTAGTTTGGAGCAGAAAGGTTTTTAAAATGGTCTTTATCCACATTAAGTGAATGACGTGTCTCTTTTTGTATGGGTCAAAGCAGTAAGACGCTTAAAAAATGTTTATACACATGAAATGAATAATAAGCCCCTATTGTAATATTTACAAGCGACTGTTTTCACTTTTATTAAAACAAAAGAAAAGATTTGTAATAGTAAGTACCTTTTTGACATTTTATATTAGTGGCAGCCATTTCATACGCCATCTTGAATATTTTAATCTGAGTACAAGGATTAAACGGTCTTTATCCACATAAGGTGAATAACATGTCTCTTTTTGTAAGGGCGAATGTTCAATAGTAAGTTCCTTGTATATTCTGTTTGTGGCGGCCATCTTGGTCGCCATCTTGGACATCTTGTTCACTGAATAGGAGTAAAACTGTCTTTATATGCATTAAATGTATAAGATATCCCTTTTTTACTGTCAAAGGTGCATTGTCATCTTTTTAGTAAACAATAAAGAAACCACTTATAATTAAAGATAGTATTTTCGTGATAATTGTAAATTTGTAGCGGCCATCTTGGACGCCATATTTGAACATTCTGTTCGTAGCATAAGATTTAAACGGACTTTATTCACATTTAGTGAACAGTATGACGCTAATTTAACCTTCAATGTGCATTGCAATCGCTTTAAGTAAAACAATAAGAAAATAATTGTAAAAGTTAATATGTGCGTGATATTTCTATTATTATGGCGGCCATCTTTGACGCCATTTTGAACATTTTGGTCGCTGTAGAAAAATTAAACGGTCAATTTTCACATCACGTGAATGATATGACTCCTTTATAATGTTCAAATTGCACTTGCATCACTTTTAGTCGAATAATCAGAAAATAATTGCAATAGGTAGTACGTTCGTGATATTCCATGTTTGTGGCGGCCATCTTGGACGCCATCTTGAATAGCGTTGTTGGCCCACAGATATCACAACTGCAACAAGCAGTTCTATAATTTACACACTTGTACGAACATTTTGATATATAGAAACCTTTGTTTACAGAGGGAGACCGGTTAGTGCCAGATTTAAGCATGATATTGGGCCTCCGTTGCAGCACTATAATGCGCGGTACGTAAGAACCTGTCCTGACGTTGTGACGTCACGCGCGGACACCAAGACCAAGACACCCGTCCAGTTTGCCTGTGACGAGTAGCAAGACGTTCTACAAACATGGAAATCAAAATGAATGGCAACCTGTATTTGCCTTTGATCTTGAATAAGTATTGTAAATCCCTGAACCCTCTGAACCTCTGTCAGCCGTACTTTTGTCGAATTCGATCAAAATGAAATAAAAAGATTGGCAAAAAAATATGTCTGTCAAAATACTTTCTGATGGTTTGATGAACTGTGTAAAAACATATACTAAAATATAGCCCACACATCAAGATAAATAGTTTATATCACAGGTACTTGACACATACTTTATTATCTATTAACCCCCCCCCCCCCCCCTTTTTAAAAAAAAACAAAAAACATTTTTTTTTTTTTACTACTATTATAGATACAAGGTAAACAGCGCAATTCAACACTAGTCTTTACTATCGACTTAAGCTGATGCTAAAATAGACTCGATCGCCGATATTCTCTTGTGGTATCCTCGGGAAAGGATTAATTTATCAATATCTACTTTTTATTTCATCAAATTCCGTCAAATAACGCCACAGTATGTGAATTATAACGAAAATAAGCATCAAAAAGTTTTCTGTCGTTTTCATGGTACATAGCAACGAATGTACATGTAGGGGTGATCTGTTATTTGTCCACAATAAACGGCCTATGCCACTGGAACTTTCACCAAATATTATAAATCATCTTTAAATGAAATATTATCAGTTTTATATAATTTACATAGAATGCAAAATTAAAAGAAACTTTACCTGTTTAATTTTGACCAATGAGATCGCTCCGTTCATTCAATTCATTCCGGTATTCAAAATGGCATTCACAATGAAATGAGTCTTTCACTTGTCAATTTCATGCCAAATTACATGTATATTTCATATAGCTGATAGTGAAGAGGGTCATGTTCCGACACAAACGCGTTTGCTCTAATGAAATTAGGTGAAAGTTTCAGCCGTAAAGGCCGTTAAATGTGCAAACCGACTAGATTACCCCTTATTTTGGGCAATAAATTCTGTACCAAGAGAACGACATAAAACTTTTTGATGAAAATTTTCGTTATAATTCACGTACTGTTTTTTTTTTTTAAGGGGGGGGGGGGTGTTAATAGATAATAAAGTATGTGTCAAGTACCTGTGGTTTATATGTACTTTTCGGAACCGATCAAAATGACTTCAAACTTGACATTTTGTTTTTAGAAATATAACGATATATAGTTTTATGCAAAACAAAGCAAATCGTGCCGTAAATAGCCGGTTGAAATAACTTATTGAAACTAGCATGGGATATTAAACAAGCATTACTAATACAGAAAACATAGTTTATACATGGACAATTGTACAGTGGAGAATCTGTTATTCTTTCCCAATAAACGCGTTTACGCTAAAACTATTTTTTCCAATACAAACAGTTTGGAGCCAGATCAGACGCCGGGTAACCCGGCGTCTGATCAGGCTCCAAACTGTTTGCCACCACGATAAACATGAAATATCAGAATTGTCCAAAAGTTGTTCTTTTCTACGTTTTAGCGCTTTGCGTTTGCGTACGTTTGCGTTTAAACGGGAAAGAATAACAGATTCTCCACTGTACTTTACCTTGTAGTCAACTACATTTAGACATAAAACTTACTGTAATACAAATAACTAAGCAAATATGAATGTTTCTTTCTGTATTTTTATGCTATTTTCTTTTTTTCAATAAAAATGTACTTTTGCTTATTTACATTCAAGAGACAAATTGTATGTTAGAAATATTATTTTGTTTGCTGATATATATATATTTTAATACTCCATTGAGTCTTTATGCAAATTACATTGTATTGTCTACTTGTATAACATAATGGAATGAAAAGAAATGTGTATAGATGTAAAATATGTGAAAACAATTATTGCAACCCCTACCCCCCCCCCCCCCCCCCACCAAAAAAAACAAAAAAACTTAGTCACATCCTTGTTTGTGCGAGCTTTTAGTGTTTTGTGCTCTCCTTGTAATAAGAGAGCGGTACGCAATTCACAATTCCACTTTTGTAACTTTCGAGGTAGGACTCTGTGCACTGTGATATAGAGAATTATTTAACCAGATGTCATCGAATTTTAACATAAATCTGAATAAGGGAAGATCCTTTGAAAGCACGGAAATCAAAACAAATACTGAAAATTGCAGACTCGGTTAAATTGAGTCTGTTCATGAGCAATACTGAAATACGCAACAGTGCTCACGCCCCCTAGCACCGGCTTAAGCGGAATTCAACTTTCAACTGTAAATGCGCCGAAATCAATGATTCCAAAGGACCAGAAACATGTTTGCAAAATATTACAAAATATGTTACCCTGCATTTCTTTATGCTTTCAGTATACATCTTCTAACTGCTGTGCACTTTTCTTTTCGCTATATATCAATTATTTATAAGAATTTCTACACAATTTTTTGCGTGTTGGCTATTGACGGACATTGAAATGTCATATCATTATCAAATTAAAAACAAAATGTTTGAAGACCCAGTAAACCATGAAACGACAAAACACTTAATTTGCACGAGAAAGTCGTGAACTGTTGAGAAATTGTTTCGATATTTTTCTCTCGCATTCGCTATCAAGCCGCACATTAGGAAAACATGTTGTTAGACGAATATCTTGATCGAGCGACATTTAATAGCCGTTCAAATATGCGTAACGTCGATATGACGTCGACGTCAGGCTGTTATAAACGATGCTGGACAAAGGCGTTACTGAATTAAAACCGTTTGTTTGTCTAAAATAACAAAATACTGTTTTAATGACTTTTTGTTACACTCACCGTCGGACGTGGTCGAAGAGTAACGCGCTCGACTCCGATACCAGGGGTCGTGAGATCGATCCCCCGCCCGACCAATTCCTTCGGATAAGACTTTATAAAAACCGAAGCCCAATGTATTGATCAGTTCTTTACACTGGGTATCTAAAATAACCAGCGAATAAGAGTAGTGAATCGCACCTGAGGTTTCTGTATACGTCCCCTCTCTCTTTTTGAGAAACCAACTTTTTTTACTCACTCTTATTTTTCCTTCAAATTTATATATTTTTTGTTTTGTATTAAATAAAGTAAACATATTACCATCAGAAATATGTCTTCTTGATTTCTGCAATGTTTTAGCACGATCTGGTCATTAGCGCCGGAGATATGATACCATACATAAGTGCAAAGTTAGAAGATTCGTTAAGTGTATTTCAATCTCGCATCGCTCGTCGTGATGATTGTTTTTCATCAAAACACTTGATAGTTTAACTACATTTGCCGGTTATTCGAGATAAGGTTACCACAAAGAGCTGAATCACCAATATGCGTGCACAGCCGCAAAAAAATAGTTCAATAGGGAACGTGTTCCAAGAGCTTCTTACGTTAACATTAATTTCTAAGTTTGAATCTCTCCTGAAATCCCTATTTTTAGTTCAAAATGCAAATTTCAACTCGCTCAATGCTGGACCGTGTTGTTTTTACTACACACAGAAAAGACAACAGACAGCTCTACCTGTCTAAAACGAACAACCAGTTCACTCTGTCCTTTAGATTTCACACGAATTAAAAGCAGTTCTGCATCCTGTATTCACGTTCTATCGTAACTGTTTTAAAATAGAAATGTTACATATAAGCAGCCATGGAAAGTGTTTTAACACTCACAACGATCTTTGAAGGTACGGAAAACCAAAAAGACCGGAAGTGCTGCATGGTCGAAAGTATTCGCCATAGATATAATGACAATATTTTTTGCCTCAAAATAGCATCTTGTAATCAGACTTTCAATGTTATGTGCTTTTCATGTAATACATGTGTACCAAATAACAGAAACAATGCATTTCTGTTTTCCTAGAAGGGGTTTATGGAGAAATTATAAAGGCCGAAGTGACATGTCACTGTTTTAGCCGCTGCCTCTGTCAAAATGTAGCAGACCATAAGTCATGTCATTAAGGCCATGATAATGTTCTTTTGTTATATGCCTTTGCATGATATCGAGCGTTTCCGCGTGTATTTGCACAGTAAAATACAAGAGTCTGTATCAGCAACCTTGTATCAGCCACTTTGTATTTTACTCTGACCTCGCTTCCGATTTAACGTGACGTCATTTACGTACGTGTACAGGTGCCGCGTTATTCATTGTGGCAAACAAAAAATCTTGTTCTGCTTCAAATAACTAATAAATGTTGGCTATAAAATGATTTAAACAACTATTTAATTGTTTCTGGCGTGTATTCAAGGCATATAATAAACACATCACCAGTTGGCAGTGTGCTACAGAGTGTTGCATTTAGCTCTCGACGTTTTTGGCGGAAACAACCGATCAGACTCGGGCCAAGGCGCTCGTCAGATCGGCTATTTCCGCCAAAATCGTCTCGAGGTCAATACATCACTCTGTATCGCACTGTCAACTGGAAAGTGTATATATAACACAGGATATCCTTTGTATTCTTCATTTTTCAGTTGTGCATGAATGTATCTTTGGGGAAATGTAGAGTTGCGCATGGCTAGGTTGTAAAAATTGATACATTTGACCTTGAAGATGACACATTTTATATATAAAGTAAATAGGAGAGTCTAAAGGGTGTTCAATTCCCTGACATTATTAGATTTTTATATCAACACAACATTCGGCGGTGACTTATATTCGAATGATGGGATAATGTGTGTTTGGCAGGCTTAGGATGGTTAACCCTTTCACTCTTGAACACTCCCTGTCAAGGGTGTTACTACTGACACTCAATAGTTTCGCGAATGTGTTGCCTCGCGTCTCTAGTTTTGAAAATATGTGATTTCTTAAAGCAGGTTGAAAGTAAAGCAGAATTTGCCTAAAGACACATTATGCTTTACTTTCAGCCTGCTTTAAGCTACCACCTGCTAGAAATATTGCATGATGTCGCGAATTAATTCAAAACCACATTACGCGAAATATTCATGACGCGAAAAACACTTGTTTTACATTGTCATTTTTAGATCCGTGTAAACAAAATAGAATCGTAGCTTTCCCATTGTGCATGCGCCAAACGTGTTATTAATTCGAATGAGCCTTTACTCACTCATTGTGATGATTTCTTATGGTCAAGTTACTGAGGTGAGAACATAATTTCCAATATAACCAATTACTCCATCAAAATGCATATTGACTCTTTTATTCATACCTCAAATGAAGACAATAGTTATGTCCACTCTACGGTCAGGAATATATATACCATAGGAACTATTTTATATTTCCTAGCAGATGCCACCTAAACCCTTTACCCCATAGGTTTTTTTCTAGTTTTGAAAATAGGTGACTACTTAAAGCAGGTTGAAAGTAAAGCAGAATGCGCCCTTAGGCGCATTCTGCTTTACTTTCAGCCTGCTTTAAGTAACCACCTGCTAGGAATTTAGAAAATATTTCTTCTAATACATATCTATGACTGTATAGATTGGAACTATTTTCTTCCGTAGAGGATGAAATGGAATGCGCTTAAAGGCGCTTCTATAAGGTAAGGGCTTAAAGCAGGCTGAAACTAAAGCAGAATGTGTCTTATGGTGCATTCTGCTTTAATTTTAATATGTTTTAAGTAGTCACCTGCCTTTTAAGCTAGCAACAGGTTAAGTAGTTCCTGCAATGTGCTTGCCTTTGCTGTGCCAAATTGTTTGTCACATAGTATAGCAGGGTTCCAGATAAGGGGGAGTATTCTGAACAAATCCAACATTTTCTCACTTATACTGAACCAAATTATATGGTGTTACTACTCATTAGAATCGTCACTTTGAGACGATTCTAATGAGTAGTGACATCATAGGGTTTAATGTAGAAATTACAATTTTAATTTTTGAAATACTTCCCTTATCTGGATCCCTGGTATAGAATAAATATTCAGACACATTTATTTGACATCTGATCAGTCAAACACATTGATTGCCACTCAAACTAAGATAGGTCGTCAATATTAATTATAGTTTGATTGTTTTCTCAATCTTAGTTTGGGTGTGATAGAGGGTTCGTCACCAAGGGAAGTAAATGTAACTGAATTCAGTGCCTGCATAATTTTATTATTATCTCCCTTTTCGCACAACGTAATATTGTCTCCTGCAACAAATTCCGTCTATTATTGTTTTCGAAAAAAGGATTGATCAAATAAGAGTAAGTGAGCCCAATAGTTTGGATCCTTATAATACGCCACGTACCTAACTAGCGTACAAAAAGTTACTCCAAATTTATTTAACCCTTTACCCCATAGCCTATTTCTAATTTTGAAGATATGTGATCACTTGAAGCAGGTTGAAAGTTAAGCAGAATGCGCCTCAAGGCGCATTCTGCTTTACTTTCAGCCTGCTTTAAGCTTCCATCTGCTAGGATATAGAAATTATTTCTTACGGTTCATGTTTATATCACTGTATAATTTTGAACTATTTTCTTCAGTGGATGAGTAAATTGAATGTGCTAAAAGGCGCTTCGATGGGGTACATGTAATGGGTTAACAATGGGTTCGATTATGGGCAACGCTGAGTAGATCTAGGTTTCAATCAATAATAGCTACAGGTTTCAACAATATAATATTTTCCAACTAAGACAGTCAATGTCATTTTTTGTTATTTCTATTTTGTATATAGTGTATGAATTATAAATGAAAAACTTTCACTTGACCAAAGAAACCTGTTTGTTTATCAGTCGTACATGTAGAGTGGAGAAGAGGTTGTTCTTTCTCGTTTAAACCAAACAAAACGCAAACTCATTGTAATAGAATTTGAACGATGACAACTTTTTGGAAATACTGACTTTCAATAAAATGCTGAAAACGATATTTTTATATGTAAAATTAAGACTCATTTCTTAAATGTCATCAAGTTTGGAGTCTGTTCACTCATCGGGCTACCAGGGCTGCCATTTCTCCGGATTTTTCCTAAATCTCCGGATTTTTTCCCAGTACATGGTAGCTTAAAGGAGGCTGAAAGTAAGGCGCATTCTGCTTTACTTACAGCCTTCTTTAAGAAGTCGCATGTCAACAAAACAAGTAAAAGGCTATGGGGTAAAGGTACGATTCGTAAAATCGCACTTGAAAAATGCAAATTTGGAAATCTTAGGATTTTTCAGGTCAACTTATGGCAGCCCTGGACTACCCGACGTTTGATCGTGCTCCAAACCCTTTGCAATAAATATATATTTCATTTTTCAACAAACGAATAAATAAGAAAAATAACGTTTTAACCATTGATTTGCGATGTGTGGCGTTCATTCAATTCGAATCGAAATTCTGACCGTGTCTGCAAAGCCCATTCCTGGAAAGAAAATTGACACATGTATGATTATAAAGAAGTTTGTTTGTTTGTTTGTTTGTTTGTTCTTGATTTCTAAACCTTTTCTGTCCAGTCACGATTTTACATGTAGTAGAGTTTCGCAAATAATTAGATCATAAGTTTTATTGTATACAAACGAAAGTTAGAAGCGAGCAGAAGCAAAGCCGAATATACTACAGGGCATTTCTACTTTACTTTACTCTTGCTTTAGCATTCACTTGCCTTATACCAGTGGTAAATACGCTATTCCTATCCATTTACGCGTTTATCTTTCCGTAAGAAACGCATAGTGAACGGTTAACGAACGTTTAACGCCTAACGATTTTAACGGGGTTAAACGCGTTAATTAACGCGTAAGAAACGCGTAAAGTGGGTAAGAATAGCGTATTTACCAACTGTATGTCAAAAACTTTAGTATTTCCCATTTATATACAATAGAGAAAACGCCATTCTTTCCCGTTTAAACGCAAACGCATAACACTAAAACGTAGAAAAGTACAACTTTTGAAAAATTCTGTTACATTGTAATTCATGTTTACCATAGTGGCAAAGAGTTTAGAGCCTGATCAGACGCCGGTTTACCTTGCGTCTGATCTGGCTCCAAACTGTTTGCACTGCAAATGATAGTTTAAGCGTAAAGCGTTTATTGGGCAAGAATAACGCTTTCTCCACTGTAATTATATTGTGCTAAATCGGTAATTGTTATTGCAATAGATTTTATCCAGATCAAACGCCTGGCGTTTAGCCAGGCTCCTAACTGCTTGTCTTGTGTACATTAAAACGACTCTATCACTACAACTTAATTGTGTTAATAATTTGGTGTTTACGACAGGTGACCTCTTAAAACATGGTGGTAGTAAAACAGAAATGAGCGTTCTGTCCACTGCTACCTTACGTTAAGCTATCAATTGTCTTTTATACAATAACATGTAATTCGTTTTAGTGGTCGTTATAGAGAACATTTTACTGTATTACAATAATTCGTCACATCGTTTTCTACACATTTGTATTTGCATTGCGTTTTTGTTTTTAAATTAGATTAGTTGTAATATAATAACATCATAAATAGAATTATTTAGGGGTCGTAAAATAGTTTTTTGATGAATTAATGTACAATATTCATGAACACTTTCGACACCCAAATTTGTTGAGAGGAAATAACTTCATTTTTAGGTACGAATGAGAAAATATATTATTTACAAATAAGCGCGTATTTAACCATTTGTGACTAGCTGCATGTACCCATGAATGTGATATTATAGGCAAACAGTGTAGATAATGAGGCGCCTGGTCGGAGTTTTCTCTGTTTGTGATAAAATGCGCTTATTTGGGGAAGGGCTGATACAGCGTATCTAATACGTTACAGTGGAGAATGAGGTATTATTCCCATTGCACACAGATTCGATTGCACTAAAATATAGAAAACTACTGGATTAATTATAATTAATAAACAGTTTGGAGTCTGGTCTGACGCCAGATTACCGGACGTCTGATCTGACTACAAACTGTTTAACAATACGGTAGAACCTCTCTTAACCCTTTGAACCCTAGTCCCGCCTATAGGCGTCCTTTTCAAAAAGTGTACATGTGAATAGTACACTTGTCCTATGCAAACAGTGAAGACCCAGATCAGAGGGCTCCGAAAGGAGCCCTCTGATCAGGATCTTCACTGTTTGTCATAATATCAAACATTGACAAAAACAACCCTTAAAAGTCATAAATGGACTAGACTAAGATGGAAACTGGAATTGTCCATTTAAAGTTTCAGGGAGGAAAGAGTTGACTACTAAATTCAGCTAGTTAGTTTGTGTTTCAAGCAGGTGGTTGCTTAAAGTAAAGTGAAAGTGAAACAGAAAGTTCTTTCGGGAGCTTTCCGTTTCACTGTCACATTGCTTTAAACTGCCACCTGTCTTTCATAAATCAATTAGCCTTATTTTTAGTTGTCGTTATAGAGAGGTTCAACTGTAGACGCAAGGCTTTTAGAGGAAAATATTATTACTAGGACAGAATGACGTCTTCCCCATTGTACTCCTTTCTATTACACGCGCCCGTGCTAAATCAAATACATGTATGTCATTTGATAACAGTTTTGGACCAGATCGGACGCCGAGTGACTACGCGTCCAAACTGTTAGCAACCCAGTTTTCTTGTACAGTGGAGAAAACGTTATTCTTTCCCAATAAACGCGTTAACGATAAAACTATTATTTGCAGTGCAAACAGTTTGGAGCCAGATCAGACGCCGGGTAACCCGGCGTCTGATCAGGCTCTAAACTGTTTGCCATCAAGTTAAACATGAATGATCAGAATTGTCCAAATATTGTACTTTTCTACGTTTTAGTGTTTTGCGTACGTTTGCGTTTAAACGGGAAAGCATAACGTTTACGCCACTGTAACTTGTTAACAGTTTAGAAACACTGTCAATTCTCAAATCTATTGCAATGTGTTTGCGTTCAGTTTCTTGTTTCAAAAAAGGGAACGAATACATTCGCATCTACTTTACGTTGAATATTACCTGTCCCTGTGTTCGGATATCCCCATGTTGAAGAAGTGGCGTAGTATATCTTTGGATAAGACTTGTGATCATCAAATAGGCATCCAAAGTGTTTTGACGTCACGGCCAATAGTACTACACGGTCAGTCTCACACCCTTCGTACGGTGATATGATGATAGCAAAACGTCTTGACGGTTCATGGCTGTAGAATAAATAGAGGATAACTGGGATTTTTTCAGTATAAGATCGAAATTCAATCCATTGAGTGAACATTAGTCGTAATATAACAGTCTGATGTTCACGAATTGTATTAAATTCAATCTTACACTGAAAAAAACACAGTTATTCTATTTATTTATGCTTTTAAGCCCCTTTTTAAACGAAATTGTTTGACAATTGAAAGCGAAAGTACATTATTGATCCCGTGTTGAGCCCCAAGTTTTATATCGATAACATGTGCGTGACAGTTGGCGGTACAATGACGTCACTTATTTATTGACTTGACGTCAACGGAATTACGTCGTTACTTCCGATCTTGGATTCGTGTTCTTCCGTTGAGTGGTTCGCGACAAAACAGACTTCCGGAATTGCACGATAAGACACGGTAAGACACGATTGATTAAGATTCTTTGGGAGCTCTACGGGGAAAACTCATAAAAGAAGCACGAGCGACGATAATCCCACTGCTTGAAGCAGTAGATTATCAAGTGATAACCCACAACTTTTTCCCGGTAATCCACCGAAAAGCATAAATAAAGAGAAATAAATTGAGAGCATTTTTTTTTCCAAAACTATTTCACTCTCAATGACTCCATAAAGCGCGTTTGCAAACAGTTTGGGTCCTGATCAGAGGCCGCGTCTAATCAGACACAAACTGTTTAAGACTAGTTTCGAAATTTATTCTGTTATTTTGCCTTTGAAACGATATAAATATTGCACACAACCATATTGAGGCAGACGACACTGTGGCGGTGAAGGGGTTAAAAAATCTTGACAAATTTGTTTATGAAAGGGTTAAAGAGACACTTCTGTTTGCCGGTGCGTTAGATGTAAGTAAATGAGCGATTGAGTGAGTGAGTGTGTGTTAGATAGTGTGAGAGAAAGAGAAAGAAACAGAGAGAGAGTGAGAGAGATGGGAAAGAGAAATAGATAGACAGAAGTACAGTGAAAGTCAGAGACAGACCCATCGCGACCAACACCCAGACAGATAAATGGGTATGTACTTGTTTTGATTAAGAATGGGGTTCCTATACCCGGGGTATAACTGTTCCCATGCAGTCGGAAACGAGCTTTAGCGAGGCGATTTTATACATACATGTATCTATTGGTCAATATCTCAAACAATATTTGTGATCATTATAAATATTACATTTTTGTATTTTATATGGTTTTCATTCATGTAACCCAGGTAAGGTTTAACTGTACCCTATTGTGTTCATTTGCTGGTACAGACTATAGGTGGTGTTTACATCATGCTATAGTCTGTATCACTACTCAATATTCCTGCATGTATTTGTAACTTGTCACTTGTCCATGAGAGTTAGTGAGTGAGCTTGATGAGTGAAATAATGCACGAGTGAGTTGTTCTCTGGTTGTCACGTGACACCAAAGCTAACCTGCAAGACCTCTGCACCATACTCTATCATTCTGGCTCTATCTCTCCTTGCAAAAGGAAGTCAACTCATATAATTAAGTGCTCTATATTTGAGACTTTCATTATAGTTTATTTCATCCGACCAGCTGGTAAGTTACATAATTGAATTGGCATTTAATTTATATACATGTATTTCGGGAATATTACGGCTTTAGTATTTAGCGTCAATTGAGATTTGTATTATTTAGAATGTTTTACCATTGTATTCATTATCTGTATATATTTCATTACAGACCTTTCGTCTATATAATAAAGATTACACGAACTCGACCCGGGTTGTACTTCCTTTACCGGCCACTCGGGTTACATTCATAAAAAATATGCACGCACGAACGCACACACAAACACAGAATTGATACATAACAATATAATTAAGTATTGTGTTTTGGGCGGATGAGAACTGAATTAAAGTTTTGAAAATGATGCTGACTTTAGATGGTTCCAAGGGTTTGCAACCATCAAAACCATAGATACCATAATTAACTCATAGCTGATTTTTGTCTACATTTGCCTTGAAAAGACTTCACTGCATCGCGCGATTCCACATAAAGTAACAGTTGAGAAAACGCAATCCACCCCCCCCCCCCCCAGTTAAGTGCACAAACGAAACACAAACGAATTGCACAGAAACGTTCAAATGACAATATTTGGACACTTCTGACAAATTATTTTACTCTCTCAGTGACAAACAGTTTGGAGTCGGTGTAACGCAGTAGAATGACTAACCCCTCCTTAAATGACCCATGGGTCATGTCACTACGTAGAACAGTGACCCGGGTCATTTTACTACGTGGAAAAATGACCACAGACCGTAGAAAAAGGACCCCATCGATTCGTAGTAGAATGACCCCCTCAAGGTATGGGGTCATTTCTCTACGTACATGTAGTATAAAGACCCGGTACCTTTTGCACGGTTGGGTCATTCTACTGCGTTATAGCGGGTTACCCGGCATCTTATCTAGCTCAAACTGTTTGCAATGGAAAATGTAGATTTAGCGTAAAGGCATTTTTCGGGAAAGAATAACGTCTTCTCCTCTGTATGACGTCACGAATGACGTCAGAATTACATAACGTCTTCTTCAATGTATCGAGAACCACCTATTAAAGTATCTCAGCTTCTCGTAATCATTTGAAAATCGACATACATACAAAAGGTTAAACTGACAGGAAATTCTTACCCAGTCAAGGAGAAATACTCTACGTCTAGTGTACTCAGGTCATTCCAGCTCGAGGCGATCACTTTACTCTGGTTAAACCAGCTCAACAAATCAGCACCAGTTCCGTCAAATGTTATATAACCTTCTTCTGTTCCGTCCTTGTATGCTGATATCCTGACCTGAAGAGAGAGGGTACATGTATAAGAAAAAAGAGAGCAATTGAGAGAGAGAGAGAAAATCAGAGAGATAGAGTAGTGTGTGTGTGTGTGTGTGTGTGTGTGTGTGTGTGTGTGTGTGTGTGTGTGTGTGTGTGTGTGTGTGTGTGAGTGTGTGTGTGTGTGTGTGTGTGTGTGTGTGTGTGTGTGTGTGTGTGTGTGTGTTAGTGCGTGCGTAAATTATTAGTTATACAGTTTTGTTCCCAGAGTACGTGAGGATTTATTCCCGGATGAGGAAAGTCATGTTTCCCGAGCCGCAAGGCAAGGGTTACATGGTTTAACCAGCCGGGAATAAAACCTCACGTACCCTGGGAAAACTATATCGAATAACATATTTGTGATTTGTACAATAGGACAAGTAATGATACTAAGTTGGATTAGTTCGTAAGACTCAAATCGACGCTCGTTAACAGATCGTTGACCGAGTCGAAAACGTCGACCATTTCGTAAATCCTGGGCCGTTTTCTGCTAATCATGGACAGAGTTCAAATTCACTACGTCAAGGCAGATGACGTTTGCGTAAATGAAACTAAGGTTCTGACGGTTGTTATTCAAAAAAAAAAATGGGCACGCTCTTAGACGTCGGCGTCAAAATTTCCCAGAAAAAAGAAGAAAACCCGGATTTGTTTCTTAGCCGAAATGGACTTTACACGGAATATGCACGATTGAATGCATATGATCTTGTCTAGCAGTCGGTCATCTTTTTTCTGCAAAGCAAGGGTTCACGTCTACGGCTTATCCAATAAGAAGTAAGGAATTTTCTTTGCAGTACAATAAATAAGTATGTGAGTAAACCCGAGACCATACATGTATATGTGCACTTGTTTGTTTGCGTCTATATATATGTTGGATTGTTTTGGGGATATTTGCGCATATGTTTATTTGTGCACGAGGGTATACCGTGTGTCGATGCGTGTCTGCGTATGTTTATGTTTTGATGTGTGTTTGAGTTTGTGTGCGCATCCGTACGTGTGTGAGTGATGTGTGTATGTGTAGTTGCCGGTGTGTGTAAAAAAGCTTCTGAAAACCGAATGTCTTCGGAAATCGAAAGTCTCTGGGGCCGAAAATCTCTGAAATCCATAAGTCTTTGAAAGTCGAATGTTTAAGAACCGAAAGTTTCTGATAACTAAACGTCTGTGAAAGCCGAATTCACCGAATGTCTGTGAAAACCCAAAGTCTGTGTAAACCGAAAGACTGTGAACACCTCTGAAAACCGACCGTTGCACATGATATTTCTTTTGAGGGCTTCTAAACCTCATTATCATCCCCACAAAGTTGTTTTGAGGATACATAAATGATTTTATCACATAAACTTGCGAAATAAATCGTACGGCCCACTAATTTTCGAATCACTAAAATACTGTACTACTACGCCGACTGTAAATCAGCTAAGAGAATCTAGACAAACTTAGATCAAAACTAGGTATTGAATCATTTTCAATTGTCCTAAAACCATTATCCCGAGCAGTCCAGCAAACTCAAGCTGCAAATTAGGCTACGTAGAGCTCTAGTATTAACAGTGACTCAGACAGTCTTTTAAATTTAGATGTTACAATGACAATGAAGTCGTGTTGCTATAACGACGTTATTTTGAAAACGAAACAGGATTCTAAATGTTAAATGATCATTTTTAGTCAAATAGAACAGTTTTAAATTAAATATTAATTACAGATTTGAATATGGTATCAGAGAAGTCTTTTCACAACACATTCGTGTTGATTTTCTTTTCTTTTTTAGTTTGATATGTGTGTTTATCTATGTATGAATAAAACCGAATAACACCTATGACGAATCGTTTTTCCTAAGAGACGATGGCAAAAGTGAAAGTAAGACCGCTCGGATTTTCGTGTCATTTGGTGTTTATGTGATAAATAAAATATCAAATTCGTGTGTTTTCAGTCTTGCATTTATTGAACTCGTTTGATAAAGTGATATGTTGCTCGTCAAGGTTCGCAACATGTTATTTTATCCAACTCGTTCAATAAATTCACGACTGACAACACACTCATTCAATATCCTCTATATTCTATGTTTACTCAGTCTCCTCTCTGTTTTACGACCTGATACTGGCACTGAAAAGTTGCAAAACCTGCTGGATGCCAAGCGTGTACCAGGAATCCACAAGTCTGCTCCGGAAATGTTTGGTACAATGTTGAACGTCATCAGTCATACAGTCAGTTGTGGTCACGTGATTGCCATTTACCCATGAGTCATACACGTCAACTCCTATATCTGCAATCCCTTGAAACACCGGGGTCCAATCTGCTGGGTCTATAGATATATAAAACAAATAAAATGTTTTGAACACAACATGTGATGTAGTAAATCTTATAGGTTCATATCTTTATTCATTACTCCACACCCTGTGCCCAGTTTAACAGACACGTGGCCACTTAAAGCAGATTGAACATTTACACAGCTTTAAGTCACCATCTGCATGGATATAGAAAATATTTATGATTATACAGATTCATGTGTTACACTTGGGGCTTCTCAGCATCCAAACCAAATCTACTTGTTATATTAGAATAGTGGGTGGGGTAGCACATGTGATCGATTTTGTCTTTGTATTTTCTATAATACACTATGTCATGCTTAAATAGCATAAAGGTCAGATTAAGTACTCACCATTAACCGGTGTGAGAAGTTTAAACTGGCTTGGAGTCGTTAATTGTGGGTCCAATCACGTTTTAACTTTGAACTAGGTGGCAATATTTACTATTTCATTAATTCCTGTGTTTCGTAATATTCACTACACTGTAAAGATTACAACCCTTAAAGAGAGTACAGACGGAAATCATTTAAAGTCTTGATATTATTAATCTGATCTCTTCAATCAAATGTAAGATTGAAATATTGGTGGGAATAAGCCACGTTCTATTTTTGTAAACAACTCTCGTCAATATCGAACGTGATGACGTCATTCTAACAGTTGTTTAATTTCATTCTTTTCTTGCTGGTGTTGCTTAGGCACACCAACGGATTTCATTCTATTCTTGCTGGTGTTGCTTGGTAACACCAGCACCAGCGGCTTGCTGGCGTCAGCAATCCGCTGGTGCCAGCGGATTGCTGATGCACCAGCGGATTGCTGGTAGATCCCGAGTGGGTATATAAGGCCCTTCAGTTCCACAGTCACGGACTTCTGAGTGGACTCTGTTTTAGACCGGAAGAGTCTATGTTGGTGTAGCCCGTGAATTCAATTGACGAGAGTTGTAGAATACATGTTAATAGATTTAGATCTAAGAGATCTAGATCTAGTTGAAGTCCGGATCTAGCTCTAGATATAGTTTTATTTAAATGAATTAGAATTTTGTAACTTTAAAGACATTTAGACCAATTGCTAAAATTATTGGTCTAAATAATAAACGTCGCTCGTCAGATTTAAAGTTAACTTCGACTTGTTGTACTTCAACTTCCCTAAGTTAAATCCAGGTGATATCCTGACAAAAATGAACGATCACCTGTCCTCGAATTAAATTATTTAATTCGAGGAATTTACATTGAGATCGACCGTCGGCCCGTTACACATGTTTGTATAAAGTGGAACTATTTTTGTCTTTTGAGGAATAAAAGAAAGGCGAAAAATGCGTATCTGTGGAGGAATATATACAAAATACAGTGTAACCTCTTACAACATGACACCATAGAGCGGAAGACTCTGACAATGAATTCGGGAGATACAAGTAGAATTAATTTCATTGGGTCCAAATACAAACTTTGAGATATTTAAAGCGGACAAAATTACTTGGGGCCAACTACGTATTACTATCAGTATCAAATGTTTTGCTACGACAATTTATATGGGTATATTAGTGCAATTGTTTTACTACGAAGCTAGTGTTTAGACTCGGAAATGTTTAACTACGACAACAAAATTGCCTTCGAAGAAAACAATTACTTGATTAAGCTGGATTGTTACGGCACCGCCACACATAAAACGGTCATATGGCGTCGATCTAAGAAAACAAATTTATTATAATACCCATATGAATTGTTGTAGCAAAACATTTGATAATAATACGTAGTTGGTCCATAGAAATTTATTCTTTTTCTGTGAATTTCCATTGCAACATTGCCAGGCCAGGCTCCAAACGTTTGTTGGGAAAGAATAACGTTTTCTCCACTGTAGCATTACAAGGGTTACCTCGTCCAACCCCGGGCAGTGCAAGTGTTAAACAGGTGACAGCATGCTCACCACGTGCATCACGCCCGTAAAAAGTATACAATAACAGAAAGTAAAAATGTCCGGGAACAGAAAAAGTGTCCGGTATCAGATGTAAGAGGACACTTTTTGAATAGCTCTGCGGGGGTATCTGCGTATAAAAAATGTTCAGCTGTTTAAAAAACATTGCAGTGTTCTTAGATGGCCGTTGTACATGTAGATCTATGTTTATAACGAAATCGTCGTGGGAGCACATAGGGGAAATTGCAATATCCAAGCATAATTGGGTTAAGATAGTCGCGGCGTCTGATTGTGATCAAAACTGTTTGCAATGTTTAGTAAAAGAAACCACTAGCAAGTGAATGATTAAGTAAATAGATAGGTATGCGGATAGATATTAGCATTGGCAGACAGAGACGGTTCTATCACCCCTACACTCTCTAGCCACTAATGTTATAAAATGTGTTAATGAAACCCCTACCCATTTACAAATTGCACGATTTCACATCAAAATATTTCATATATACACTCAAACCTTAGAAGGCGGAGCTTAGGGTTAAGTCGCTGCGCATTAATCTTCACTACTATAAAATTAGAAATCCACGTTGTATTTGGCCTAGATTGAATCTAGTTTATTTCCCAATCTTTTTTTAAACACTAAATACCAATATATATAGATTTTATATTCCTATTGATATAAATTATTTACACTCATTGTGAAACAAAATGCAGTAGGAAGCGTTCCGAAACTTTGTCCGTCTGCTACTAATTTATTTTTATCACAACAATGATGCTCAAGTATAACAATTAGCGATCACTAATTTATGACGCTGGACGTTGGCACATTTTTATGTGAATCTAAAATATGTAATATAATTCTGATATTTACGATAAAATAGGCTTTAGTTTTGCGAATTTATCGGAAATTAGTACAATAGATTTGAACAATATTTAGTTATAAAATATATGGAAAATGTACTAGATCTACATTGAGTGTACAGTTAAGAAAGCTATTACTGCTGATGCTGAAAAACCCCCATTAAAGGGGGGTAATAAATGCTGCGCCACTACACAAACTACAAGTAGAAACGGACTTTCGAAACCTTCTCTTAGTACCAAACAGGATACAAAAGGAGCTCGAATACGATGTTCATCTACAGATATAGTATGCGTCAATCTCAATCAGGTCAGATTTGGCTAGATTTATAAACAGGATTAACGTCACTCTATATTGAACAATCCTACATGTATCATGGTGATGACACCGAAATTGGTTACTTTAGATTTGGGTTGAGGTGCAAGGATAACATGAATATTCCACTGCTGAAATAACCATCGGTTCTTTGACATGCCCGGAATCCAGATCTAATAGATCTACATGCATATATTAACCCGGATTCAAGATACATACTAAATACTAGATCTACTTAAAGAAAATTCCTGACCTACTTAGGTGGTAACACCAAACCAGGTATAAAAACATGCAGCCCTGTGCTAGTTGTGCTGTTACTGATATATTGTCTAGGGAAATACTCATCCAAGCGTCTCATGTGAGGCCCATATCTTGAATTTGTTAGTTTGGTTAGTAAAACCCATTGAAAAAATCCTCGAGTCAGGTCCTCTCTAGATAACTTGAGATTAGTGACTAAGCTAAGCACACTTTACTCCTCTATTTACTTTCACGCCAACTGAGGACAGGGGGGGGGGGGGGGGGGGGGGGGGTAGTCCATCAAAGACTGAGGAAATAGAAGCTGGTTATTTTATTTTGTGAAGCGGGGACTCGAATCGGTAGTCCCTGTGTCTGTAACCACTGGAATATGATTCTGACATAGTCAGCTAAAACACTCGGGCATTTTTTTTATTTGAATATCAAAATTCTTACCAATAAAAAGGTAATATATATAATTTTATTTATAAAGATAAACTGTTGTTACTTTTGATTAAATTGCCTTTGATAGAAGTTGTTCCCGTCATTTTAATCAGTACAATCATCGATATCAGTTGAAACAAAGAAAAAAACAGCATAAATCATTAAAGGGAGGTAAATGCCGAACGAGATTCAACGTAATTTATGCGAACTTTTAACTGAATTGACATGTACTCTTTTAGGTTAATAAAACAAACGAGTCAAATTTGTCGGCACCATTTTTAGATTTTGATCTTTTCATAAATAACGGAATTGTTTCTTCTAAGATTTACGATAAACGAGATGATTTTGATTTTAGTATTGTAAATTATCCTCATCTAGATGGCGATGTTCCCCGTTCCACATCTTACGGGGTTTATATTTCACAACTTATTCGCTTTGCTAGGGCCTGTACCTCTGTTGAGGACTTCCACATTCGTAATAAAACTATTACTGAAAAGCTTCTTAAACAGGGGTACAGATTTCATAAACTTCGTAAAACATTTTCTAAATTCTTTTATAGAAATCTTCCTCTCATTAACAAGTATAAATGTAACTTAAAGTCTTTTCTGCGGCAAGGTATTTCACATCCGGAGTTTTATGGTGATGTGATTTACAGACTTCGTAAGATTCTTGGACATATACATTTTCAAAACCTATTTGTGAAACGTATTAGATTTTTCCTCAAAAAAGATTATGATCCAACTATATTGCTGCGCACTTCACGTTTGGTTATCGATCAATCTACAATTGATAACTATGATTTCCTCTTTGGTTGTGCGACGACAGACAGGGCTTAGCACTACATAATGATGTATCTCTAAAGCCGTCCTTAACCGGGAGAGTTATGTCGGATTTTCGTGCTTTGTTTTGTCTCTCCCTCTCTGTCGTACCCTGGACCCTTCCATGTATTACAGTTACTAGTCGCTTGAGTACAATTTGACCGTTGCCATAGTGGGTTATTTTTAACACGGGCTTGAATGTTTAATTCTTTCCCATGTTACTAATGATCTTGTCATAGAATTTTTGTTAAATGTTTTACATGTATTTACTTACTGTGCTGGCGGTCTTTTTGATTGTGAGGTTGTGGAACAGGGTTTATATTTTATGTACACTGTTTGTCTTTATAGGTGAATATAGGAGATAAGTGTGAGGTTGGGCGCCCCTAAACCCAGGTTTAACCCCCCAGTGGTAGTTAATGATTAATTTATAATTAATTATTGATTGCTACTGACCGTACCAAGGCGGGCTCCTATGTTCACTTTGCTTTATGTTTGTCTTGCGTGTTGTTTTCTATTTAGTGTGTAGATGAAGGAATGGGATTGTGCGTGTGTGTGTGTGTTTGTTATGGTATGACAGTGTGTGTGTTCTGCTTGAGAGGTGGGTGTATTGTTTGTTTTGCGTTTCCTGCTTTAGTCTTTCGTATTTATTTGTTAACTATGAGAAAAATGTGCATGGTATTTAACACTTTTATGATCTTATTTATCGTAAGATTTTGACCTCTTCATCGCCATATTGTCGTCTGCTTTAGAATTGTTTTCCACAATATCGTTTCGAGGTTGGATTTAGGCAGTATACACATAGATTACAACTGACGTTTTTTTCACAACAAGTGGCCAGCAATTTTAATCCTGATCAGACGCTGCGTTACGCGTCGTCTGATCAGGATAAAAACTGTTTGATAATGCGCGTTATGGCATTGAGAGAGAATGGGTGAAATATATCCCATATATTGGTAAAACTCAACATCACGACATTTAAAAACTCGCAGCTGATCTTGATCAAAAGTGTTTGTCGCTTGTGTAGATAAATGCTCATGTTCAAAATGTCACCATTCCATGTTTGAAATATTTCATCGCCGGAGTCGCATAAAGTCGACTTTGCAAACAGTTTGCGGCGTTTGACCTGGATCCAAACTGCTTGACATTCATATGCATATTTCTTTAGTTATACTACCGTAATTCTATATTTGTAACGATCTTGCAGGCAACACTATTGAAGCAAACGATAAACGAACGGTGATGGGGTTATAACTCACGATTAATTGTGCGCCAAAAGGGCTAAACGGGAATGAATATTGTCTTCTCCCCTGTATGTTATGTATTTGATATTCAAGACAGTTGCACGCTAGACATATATTACATGACATGTTTGATGTAAGATCTATAGGGCATGGAGTAATTTGACAGCTACACAAACAATATCGACTGTTCAAACGTATTAATGTTAATTCGATGAAAAAATCTTAACGGCGACTAACCAAGCCGTAATTTTATTAGGCCGGTCCATTGCGACCAGTATTGATATCACGATAGTTATCGATAGTTGAAAATACTATCTCGATAGACCTTCGATAGCTGGGTACACATGGGATCATCAAAAAACCATACTGTATAATATGACCTATAAGTGATAGCATTTATATGCATCACTGCGGACTTTTAAGAACAATATGGTATCTTTTACTGTCAATAAGATATCATTGCGCTGATTAGGCGTCTGATCTGACTCGAAACTGTTTGCAATAGGAATAATAGTATTGGCTTAAACGCGTTTATTGGGAAATATTAGAGAGGTTTCGATTTCTTACGTGTACGGGTACGGGTACGTGTGACCACAAGTTCCCGTTCACGAGTAAAAGATTTGTAAAGAGGGTTTCGATTTCTTTTACGTGAACGTGTACGTGTGGAGAAAACGTGATTATTTCCCCCAAAAAGCCTTTTTAACGCTAAAATTATTATTTCATTTGCAAACAGTTTAGAGCCAGATAAGACGCCGGGTAACCCGGCGTCTGATCAGGCTCCAAACTGTTTACCACTCAGGCTCAAATAAGTCGTCAAAATTGTCAAAAATTTGTCATTTTACCCATTTTAATGCACTGCGTTTGCGTTTAAACGGAAAAGAATAACGTTTTCTCCACTGTACATATTATGTATACACGTTTTTTCTAAATCGTCTTTCCAAATTGGAAAACTTGTACAATCATGCATGATGTATAGGTCTTAGTTTACTGTGTTATGTTAATCCTTGATGTAGCCTATAGTGGAGAAACGTCATTTTTCCCAAATAAACGCGTTTACGCTAAAACTAGTATTTCCCCCTGCAAACAGTTTGGAGCCATATCACACGCCGGGTAACACGGCATCTGAATACGCTTCCAACATTTTGTATCACAGATGAAATTAATTTGTGATAAATGTCAAAAAAAGTAATTTTCTGCATTTAATGTATTGTGTTTGCGTTTCGTCTTCCATCGATGGGCACGTCCGCATCTCTTATTGCGTCGGCGATACTTTCCCAGCTTTTTTTGTTCTGGATGGGGCTTTGTGCTACATGTAACACCTCTTTCAACAGCTTGACATCAAGCGTTTCGTTGAGAAGAACCATTTTTTTACGGGATGATGCCATTTTTCTGTAAAATAAATCAGCTTTAATAGATCTAGCGTTGGATTAGGTATCGATCTATACATAGTAAATCTATATAGATTCGATATAGAAAAAAAATCTATTCTCAAATTAGAGGAACATGATCATATTTTATGTCTTAGATCCAAAAAGAGAGAGAAATATATATATAGAGAGAGAGAGAGAGAGAAAGAGAGAGAGAGGGAAGGAGAGAGAATGAGAGAGAGAGAGAGAAAAAAGAAAGAAATCGAAGGAAAGAAAGAAAGAAATAGAGAGAGTGACAGAGATACAGAGACAAACATACACAGCCAGTGATACACAGATAGAAAATGAGACACAGAGAGACAAACACACACATAGACACAGAGAGAGACAGAAAGAGGGAGGATGAGAAATAGAGATGGAGCGAAAAAGAGGAGTAAAACAAATAGAGAGGGAGAGCGAGAGAAAAAGTAATAGAAATACAGGGACAGAGAGAAAAAGAAGGAAACAGAGAAACACACAAGGAGACAGAAAAACAGAGAGAGGGAGAGAAAGCAGACAGAGAAAATGCGAGATATAGAGATAAAGAGAGAGAGAGAGAGAGGGAAAGAGAGACGAAATGACAGATCGGACAGATAGGCAGACCCATAGACATGCGCAAACGGATGCAGACAGACAGACAGACAGACAGAGACACAGAGAGAACGAGAGAGAAAGAGAGAGAAAGAGAGATAGACATACAGACAAAGACAGATAAAGACAGGCGCATGCACCTTGCACGCACATTGAACACACATACGTGCACATATTTTGTATTGTTTTAGTACTCAGGGAAGGACTATTTATCATTTGAAATGCTGATATCAAGTTTTGTCAGTCGTTTCAAGCGACTTTTTTGGCTGTAGATTATAGCGTCTAACCGTGTCACCTAATCCCATATTTTACTGTTTAAACTCAAATCTTTTTAAAAAATAAATACATACAAAATGAAGATAATGGTTTGTACCAACATTCTATTAAATAACATTTACATGATCTATATAAATAATAGGAATAAAATGATGATGAACTTACACGTTTAACTCTAACGGGTAGACTGTATGCCACACGTTATTAACTTGTAAATCAAAAGATAGGTGCGCATACCTTGATTACATGTACGTCACGATGGTATTCTGCAAAAAAGCGAGCTACACGTATACGTACCAGTACAAGTAAGAAATCGAAACCTCTCTAATAACTGCAACCCTTGTACAGTAAATGTTGAATGTTCACTACCAAGTTTTCTGCGAGTTTTTACCTCCCCACCGTTTAATTGTCGTCTGCTTCAACTTTGTTGTCTCCAATGTCGTTCCAAAGTTTCTTTAAGCAGGTTAGGAGTAAAGCAACATGCGCATTACGGCGCATTCTGCTTTACTTTAAGCCTGATTTAAAGTATAATCGGCTAAAGTATGAACAATATTAATTTTGATACATATTCATGACTGTTTGAATTATAACTATTTTATTCAACGGAGTAATAAAGTAACTACGTACATGTACAATAAGTATAGATAAGGTTATGGGTTACACGTGAGACAAAAAGTAATGCAGAGCAGTAGTATTACACAAACAAACCGAATAACACTCAAACAATTTCTTTAATTCTTCTCCCTATAAAGACACTATGGTCTGCATTAATATTGTTGTGCAAGCACTCATTTCAAAGTTAGATTTTAAGGCAACTTTGATAATGGGAGTGCAAAACGAGTTGGATCCTTATCAGAAGCTGCGTTACGGGACGTATAATCTGGATCTAAACTGTATGCAGAGCAGATAAATTTGCGTCTGATAAGGCTGCAATCTTTTAGGGAATCGTAAGGCTGAAAACTGTTTGAAAATCAGATATACAGTCGAAACTCGATAATCCGAAGTCACTTTAGCTCGAATATGCCCATATTTCAAAGATAAAATGTGGCGTAGTAACGTTTAAACTGTATTTGCAATATAGCGGGTTTGCTCGACTTTAGCTATATCGAATAAATGAAGTTAGGCGCATTGCATACTGGTACATGTAAGGTCGATTTCAACTGTACAAGGTGCAGTATCTTGCAAAAACCTGTCATTTTTGCATTTTATTGTATTGTGTTAACGCTGTTCTAGGCCCGTTACATGTACATAATACTTCGTACGACAAAAACAGTCGTAAGTCAGATGATAAACGTCTCAATTCTTATCTATTTCTCCATCTTTTCAAGACGATTCCAAAAAGATGTCACAAGACAGGATAAAATGGAGAAATCAGATATCAAATGCACTTTAAAGTTTTGACTTACGTCCGTTTTTGTCGTACGAAGTTTTATTAAACGGGCCCCAGATTCACATTTCACTCAACTATTTGCACAGTTTAGAAATATGTCAGGGTAGAATATCGTCACTCTTTTTAATCATGTACATGTTTGTACACTACATGTCAAGTGTTTAAACCTTCATGCGACTACAGTGTACTTTGCAAACAGTTTGGATCCTGATCAGACAACGCGTAACGCGGCATCTGATCAGCATCTTAATTATTTGACAACAATTTCGATGTGTCGTCAGTAATTTTTCCCTACATCCAGATTTGAAACAATAGTACAGACCATAGTATTACTATTACAGCAGACGATATTATTGTGGTAAATGGGTTAACCTTTTTACCGCAAAAGTCGCATACAGTCGACTTTGCAAACAGTTTGGATCCTGATCAGACCCGCGTAACGCGGTGTCTGATCAGGATCCAAACTGTTTGACACTCTGATCGATCTTAAGTCATATTGCATCACATTTAACTTTGAAACGATCTTGCTGACAACACAAATTGAAGCAGACGACAATATGGAGGGGTAAAACCTTCTAAGTTCTCACGATTGATTTTCGCGCCGAAAGGGTTAAAGCAGACGATCTGATTAGACAAGAAATGTAAACATCGTCACACATTTTAACCGTGCTGTCTATGAATGACTGGTTTAGACATATAAACAGTATTGTGAGAAATTTATCTTTCTTCTGCTAAACTACACCTGACAGGCATTCATAAACAAATTGGATCCTGATCACACACTGAGAAACTCGTAGTCCTATCAGGAACAAAACTGTATGGCATTCAAATTTAGGGATATATCAATACAACATATTTTAAATACAATTAATTATTGAGCAACTTTTCTCTTTCGGCTTTGTCGGAGCATCCGGTGTAACTTAAGGAGAAGGAAGCATATTTATCTATTTCTAACCCAAGGCAATAGTCATATGATTGTAACTTGAAGCTTTACATAATGTCCTGATACAGTGCTCCCTCCCTACAACGTACGGTCCTCCGAACAACAATTCACTCCTTATAACAATGCTTGCCGTTGTTCCCCAAGAACGACAATTATGTCTAACGCTTTCGCTGCTGCAGTATCGTCTGCTTAAAATTGTCGTCTGTTATTTTTTAGACATTCTGACAAAAGAAACATAAAGACAAATGACAAACAGTTTGAACCTAAATCAGACGCCGCGTTACGCGGCGTCTGATTTAGGTTCAAACTGTTTGCAAATGTAGCCAAAGCCATACTCAGCACTTTTAGGATACATGCATTAATATTCCCTCCCTATAACAGCTTCCTCCGAACAACATACACACTATGCGTCTCCCGTTTGATGTCGATGTAGAGAGAGGGCACTGTACATTTATTGTACGCTTATCCTTACCTAAACCAGTGCTTGCCTGCACATAGTACATTGTCAGCAACATTTATTCTAAGAAGGAACTTAAATTAAAGAGGTGCTTTACTGGATCAATGTAATTTCCAGATCAGACACCGAGTCACGGCGTATGATCTGAATCCAGGCTGTTTCGAAACGAAAATCATGACTTCTTTGGCAAAATAAAGGCTACCAGCCTACCACGAGGATATTCTAAAAAACGTAAACTTTGTTTATAACCTCGTTTATACATGTGCGGTTTACTATTCCACCCGGGGTATATAAATAGAGCATAACTAATACCTAGGGTAGAGACTGTCACTTGGACACTTGTGCTGTTGCTTAAAGGGCTTATTTAGCAGGTAAGTTTATATTATTTATCCCTTCTTCAGGGGCCTGTCTTACGAACCGTCGTACAACAAATGTTGTCGTAAGTCAGATTCTAAAATTCTCAATTATTATTTATTTCTCCATCTTATCATGTTTTGTGACATCACTTTGGAATCGTCTTGATTTGTTTGTTCAATGTAAATATGTTTTGAGGGTCTCGTGGAAGATTGGCTCTTACAGTGGGGAAAACGTTATTCTTTCCCAATTAACGCGTTTATGCTCAAACTATTTTTCTATTACAAACAGTTTGGAGCCAGATCAGACGCCGGGTAACCCGGCGTCTGATCATGCTTCTAAATGTTTGCCACCAATATAAACTTAAATTATCAGAATTGTCCAAAAGTTGTACTTTTCTACGTTTTAGTGCTTTGCGTATGCGTTTCGTTTGCGTTTAAACGGGAAAGAATAACGTTTTCTCCACTGTAACTGTTGTAAAATAAGTGTGTGTATTACAGTGGAGAATGTGTTATTCTTTCCCAAAAAACGCGTTTACGCTAAAACTATTATTTGCAGTGCAAACAGTTTGGAGCCAGATCAGACGCCGGGTAACCCGGCGTCTGATCAGGCTCCAAACTGTTTGCCACCAAGATAAACATGAATTATCAGAATTGTCCAAAAGTTGTTCTTTTCTACGTTTTAGTGCTTTGCGTTTGCGTACGTTTGCGTTTAAACGGGAAAGAATAACAAATTCTCCACTGTAACTGTTGTAAAATAAGCGTGTGTTTTACAAAACAGTTTGTACAGAGAAGAAGACGTTATTCTTTCTCAATAGAACGCGTTTAGGCTAAAACCAGTATTTCCAGTATAAATAGTTTTGAGCCAGATCAGACGCCAAGTATCCCAGCATCTGATCAGACTTCAAACTGTTTGCCACTCAGATTAACCTGAATAACCCGATATTTCGAAAAGTTTTTCTTTTCTACGTTTTATTGCAACGCGTTTGCGTTTCGCTTGCGTTTAAACGGGAAAAATAACGTCGACGCCACTGCTACAAGATCCGACATCGAGTAACTCGGCATCTGATTAGATACTAATTTGTTTGCCACTCACGTTTCAACTTTCAAAACCACTATTCTATATTGTGTTGTATTACGTCTCTGTTTATTATCGATTTAACTCTTTCGGCACCGAATCGCATAAAATCGACTTTTTTTTTTATCATTTTTGAATCCTCTTGGATTGTTTTGGATACTAAAGTCGACAATTTCGATCCTGATCAGACGTCGCGTTACGCTGCGTCTAGCCAGGATCCAAGTAGTTTGACCCTCGTATCGATTTTTCTTAATCCAGTTTTTTAAAATCTTGCGATCTTGCGAATAACGATATTAAAGCTGACGACAATAAAGCGGCGAAGGGGGAACCTCACAATTAATTTGGCACCGAAAGGGTTAATAACCGGACAAAAATAACGCCTTTATCCGTCGTAAAGATACATGTAATAGAACAATTTAACATACATGTACAGTGGAGAATACGCTATTCTTTCCCAATAACCGCGTTTACGCTAAAACTATCATTTCTAATACAAACAGTTTAGAGCCCGATCAGACGCCGGGTAACCCGGCGTCTGATCAGGCTCCAAACTGTTTGCCACCAAGATAAACATAAATTATCAGAATTGTCCAAAAGTTGTACTTTTCTACATTTTAGTGCTTTGCGTATGCGTTTCGTTTGCGTTAAAACGGGAAAGAATAACGTATTCTCCACTGTAACTATTCATTTTCTATAGATATACTTCCTGGACGTCACCAACGACTCGAAAATGCATCGACTTCTGGTGGGTACCCTGATTGTTGCCGTTGCTGCTTTCACTCCCATCAAGGCTGTCCGCAATATCGTTTTTATCGTTGCTGATGATCTTGGATGGAACGATGTTGGATTCCACAACAAAGATATGATAACAC
The DNA here is from genome assembly GCA_922989275.2 of Gari tellinella. Taxonomy (NCBI): domain Eukaryota; kingdom Metazoa; phylum Mollusca; class Bivalvia; order Cardiida; family Psammobiidae; genus Gari; species Gari tellinella. Next base: position 60,532,264 of record OV277867.1, read on the forward strand.
CTAACATTGATGCTTTGGCTGGAAAAGGGGTTATTCTCAATAGTTCCTACGTGCAGCCTGTTTGCACACCATCCCGACACGCTTTCATGACAGGCGGTTACCCATTCAAAGCCGGGCTACAGCGGCTTGTCATATTTCCGGAACAGGCGGAATGTTCACCTCTGAACCTAACGTTTCTACCAGAAAAACTCAAGGATTTGGGATACGCTACTCACATGATTGGTAAATGGCACCTTGGTTCATGTAATTGGAACTGCACGCCCACCTATCGCGGTTTCGACACGTTCCTGGGGTATTACAATGGAGCGGAGGACTACTACACTAAGGAACTTCAAACGGGTATAGACTTTCGTGATGGTGAGAAACCTGCAATAAGCAAAGAATATTCTGCGGAAGTATTTTCATCTCGAGCTGTTGATATCATTAAGGGTCACGATAGCAGTAAGCCAATGTTTATGTACTTGCCTTTCCAATCTGTGCACACCCCTGTTGAAGTACCCAAAAGGTTTGAAAACATGTACTCGAACATTAAAGATGATACACGGCGTCAGTATTGTGGAATGGTTTCAGCTTTGGACGAGGCCATTGGAAATATTACAAAGGCTCTTGAAATGAGCGGACTTATGAAAGACACTTTAATCGTCTTTACAACAGATAACGGCGGGATGCCTCACGGGGGTGGCAATAACTATCCTCTACGAGGGGCGAAGACGACAATATTTGAAGGTGGCACGAGAGCAGTAGCCTTTGTATCTGGTTCAGGTCTGGTCAACACTGGGTATACTTATAACGGCCTGATACACGCGGTCGACTGGCATCCAACTATATTAGCGGCGGCAGGTGGGAAAACACTGTCAGACATGGACGGCATCAATCAATGGGATGCAATACGTCTAGATGGTAAATCTCAGCGCACAGAGCTCGTCTATAACTTGGACAATGAAATACTTGCTCCGACAGGGCACGCGGCAATTCGTGTAGGAGATTACAAGTTAGTGCAAGGTTTCCCGGGGCCCTTGCCAGACTGGTACAAGCCACCAGAGGTGACTGGTGATAGTCTTACCTTCGAAAAAGTAAAATCTCCTTTTGAGTTTGGTCCATTTTCCGATATGCTATTCAACTTGCGTGATGATCCTACGGAACACCATGACATTAAGAAAGAACACCCAGACATTGTTAAGATCCTTGCGGCCAAGTTAGACAAGTACAGGGAGTCGCTGGTCCCACCAAAGAACCTCCCTAATGACCCGGCGTCACTTCCAGAAAATTTTGGTGGATACTGGTCCCCTGGTTGGTGTTAGGTCGGATAGACTCATAGACATTCTAACACAGTTAAACCTTGTACTACCATGTCATATACAGTGGAGAATACGTTATTGTTTCCCTTTTAAACGCAAACAAAACGCAAACGCCTTGAGCAATAAAACGTATAAAAGTATAACTTTTGGACATTTCTGATAATTCATGTTTATATTGGTGGCAAAAAGTTTGGAGCCTGATCAGACGCCGGGTTACCCGGCGTCTGGTTTGGCTCCAAACTGTTTGCAATAAAAACAATAATTTTAGCGTAAACGCGTTTATTGGGATAGAATAACGTTTTCTCCATTGTACAGTGGAGAAGACATTCTTACTCGGTTTCTCAGACGAAGCGCAAACATATTGCAATAAACTATTGAAAATGACATCTTTTTGACAACTATGCTTATTCATCTATATGTGTGGCAAACAGTGTGGAGCCGGATTAGACACCGGGTAAACCGGCGTCTGATCTGGCTCCAAACTGATTGCAGTGGAAAAAATAGTTTTAGCGTAAACGCGTTTATTGGGAAAGAAAACCGTCCTCTCCACTGTAACTATTTACATAAGCAAACAGTTTGAATCCAGATCAGACGCCGCTTTATGCGGCGTCTGATCAGGATACAAACCGTTTGACATTCATATGCATGCGTGTTAAGCTAAACACCCTAAAATTCAAATTTCAGGAATAAAAAAGACGAACAATTTGCGAGGAGACGTTGTTATTGCCTGACGCAAAAGCAATACAAAATCACATAGATAATTTTTGGATTTTGAAAAATCTGTAAATTCGTTCTTATCGTTCTATTCTGTGTGACACACGATTTGGTGCTTGCTTAACCGGGGTATGATCTGAGCCAAAACTGTTTTCAGTGGAAATATTTGTTATAGCATAAATGTATTTTTTGGGCAAAACTAACGTCGTCCCCACTGAATGTACTATCTGGGTTTGGCCTGTATGGACAAATCGGTATGTCTGTATTCTGTCATTCATATTGACTATTTTAACACCATGAAACCGTTTAAAATACACTCATTACATTTCCAAAAAGTATAGATCCAGATCAGAGGGCTCTTTTAAGAGTCCTCTGATCTGGATCTATAATATTTGCTAATTTAGAGCAGTAATAGTTAAACTACCCAGGATTCCAAGTAGACTGGTTCATGTTTTGGTTACTAAAATGACCCACAAGGGAGCCTAATAACCTACACTTAGTGTAGTAAGATTTAAACATGTTGTCACTTCAGGAGAGGGTTACGAACAGTTTTGAGCCAGATCAGACTCCAAACTGTTTGTCACTCAGAATAGAATAAATTTTCAGATAAAATAAGTTGACATCTGCTCAGTCAGTCAACTTGATTGCCACTGATAAAAGTAGTTAACCAATGTACGCCCAGTGGATTCTTCAATGCTTATATATTGGATCAGTTAATTTTTTTATCATAGGGATGCCTGGTCAACATATTCATTTTCATTTTGTTTTATATTGAAATTCCTATCAGCAAACAGTGTAGACTCTGATCAGACGCCGTATAATGCGGCGTCTCATCAGAGTCTACACTGATTGCCTTTGTCCCATATATGGGTTCGTGCGCACAAATGGGTTAATTTGGGTTGGGAGAGTTCGTTTCTATGGGAAATAAGTGTACCTTAATTCAGTGACTGCAGAATTTCAGTATTATCTCCCTTTTCAGTTTTAAAATGCCGACTTGTATTTCTTTGAACTTAACATAAAACAGCTTTTGTCAAAACTTTATTTTTCAAATTAGGGACATCGTGTCCAATTATTTTGATCCGCCGTGTAATATGGTATCTAACCTAAACGAGCATTGTTTGCAAACGTACACAAAGTTACTTTATTTTACAGAGGGGTTTGATTATTCGTAAGGATTTCCAGCACTTACAGGTTCAAACAGTATCACTTTTGTCAAGCTAACACTGTCAATGTCATTGTTGTTATCTTTATTTTGTATAGTGTACGAATTATAAATAAAAAGCTTTAACTTGAAAAAAGAAACCTGTTTGTCTCCATGAAACTCTTCTTAGGCATGATCATAAGCTTACTCAGTGTATAATGGAGAAAACGTTTTTCTTTCCCGTTTAGAAGCAAATGAAACGCAAACACATAACAATAGAATTTTGAAAATTACGAGTTTTTGACATTTTTAACTATGAATGTTAATCTGAGGGGCAAACAGTTTTGAGCCAGATCAGACGCCAGGTTACCTGGTGTCTGATCTGACTCCAAACATTTGCAATAGAAAAATAGTTTTAGCGTAAACGTGTTTATTGGGAAATAATAACGTCTTCACTGTACGTCAACGACGAGTAAACTCGTCATTTACAAACAGTGTCCCATGACGAATGAACTTGTCCTTTGAAACAGTATAGACCCAATTCAGAGGGTTCTCGAAGGATCCCTTAGTTCAGGGTTGTCACAGGTTTTCATGACGCCAGGGTAGTGAGTGGATTAACCAATTTACTCCTAAAGAGGAGTAACAGACATCGTATTAATGAAGAGTATACTTGCCCTATGCAAATTGTACAGTCAGAGATGTGGATTTGCTTGTTTTAATGTTGTTTGTGTTGTGGGCTTGTGACCGTTTGTATTTGGAAAGAGGCTTGAGATTTGGATAAATGACATATTAATTTGTAGGCAGTATACAATACTATACAGACTGTAAACTAAAACACCCTATAATTACATCTCTGCTTTATCTTATAATTGCATTAAACTTCCCGCACAGAAAGTGCACATGCTGAATGAGTATACGTATGCTTAAAAACTGTAGACTCACTGATGGATACTGTTTTAATTTTAAGCTTTGGCTTTACAATTCAAGATTATTATTAAACCCTAAGCAGAGAAAAAACTTATTAATCACAGAAATAAAATAATGAAAGACAAACGGCTATTTCTCTTAATATGTCAACATTGGTGGTTAAAAATTATACTTTACTATTTGAGATCAGTCTACTGTCGATTTACAAGAGTAACATTCATCATATTAATCCATGTATGTTTTAAAGGTTTATTAATATAAACAGTATATGCATTGGCTCCAATTCAGCTATGCTAATTGTGTATTACTGGAGTCAGCAAATCTTTTATTAGTGTTCTTTGAACTATAAAAATGGTCATTGGGATCACTGTTTACAAACCCAAAGTGGTCACCAACCTGATCCTAAAGTTAAAACCTCATTACAAATACGAAAGGAAGCATATTGGATTAGGGTATAAAAGTTTTCTTTCACTGTCCACATTCGTAAAGCTGGATACAGAACCATCTTTTCCACAGTCCATGAGTCATAAGCCATGGTAATCGGTCCAAGGTTATAAACCTTTTCAATTGAGTCTAAAGGCGTTCTCAAGCATTTGATTGGTCGGATTTGAGCCTAGGCTCAAATCTGACCAATCAAATGCTTGAGAATACATCACACTCAGCTCAAACGCTTTATAACCTTGTACACAGTACTCTCATAAGAGATTATAATACGGCCAACTACTTGATTACCAAATACATATACCGGTATTTGACACTGTGGATAAGATAAGTTTACTTCATCAATAATAATTTAGAAAACAAACATTCTAATGCGTGTATAAATAGTTTTATTTAACTTAGAATAATATAATTTGTGCTGGTTTAAAAAAAACTTTTCCCATTTTACTGACAAATACAAAAGTAAAGATCTTATTTGAGAATAGGAAGAGTTACAATAACCTCAATGCTATGACATATTTATGTGTAGGCAGTATACAGTTAGTCGGGAATTTAGAATCCTTTGAGTTACTTGCTTCTATTCTCGGTCTGATGATTTTGGAAACTCAGCCAATGCAATATCGATTCAACAAATCAAAAATAAGTTTCTGGGAGTAGTCAAACCCCTTTTCCGAAATACAGTAAAACCCCTCTTAACCTTTCTATATTCTAGCAGATGATAGCTTAAAGCAAATTGAAAGTAAAGCAGAATGCGCCTTAAGGCGCATTCTGCTTTACTTTCAACCTGCTTTAAGTGGTCAGCTACCTTCCATATAGAAACAAGATATGAGTTCAAACCCCTCTAAACCGGAAACCCCTCTAAACCGGATGTTTTTGTTGTCCCCACACATGTCCGGTTTAGAGGGGTTTCACTGTATATGTTTTTTGTGTGAATCAAAGACTTGGTCCCTCAGAGAAGTTTGGATAGCAATATTTATATAAACAAGTGGTCGGACAAAGAGCTTATGTCCCACATTTCGCCACTAACATTAATTTTTTACATTAGCCTGGATAAAGCCACATTGCTGCTTTGCAAAGGCTGATCTGTAATCATGTTTAATATAGATATATTGCCTGTTTCTTGCCTGGGACGTCAAGTTTTTATAAACATGTGAGAAAAAAAAATACATGCAATTTACAAAATGTCGCCACTATATTATACTAATAGTGTGGACATTGTGAGAATAATCATACATAATATCAAGCACTCTGAACAGAGTCTGCAATGTTTGCAATTTGAATTGTTTACATTCAACCCGAAATAGTAAATATTTTAGGTTTAACTGGAAACTGTAAGGTTCCATTGGATATTTTTAGGTGTGAATGAGTTAATCCTTCGCCAAATAACGCATTTTGTCGCAGCTTTGCCAATTTCCAAACAAAAGTGTTTCGATCTATTTTCAGCCTGTTTTAAGCAATCACCTGTATCTTTAGCAAGGTATATGTGTAAAATATAAACGGTTCTGAAAAAGGGAAACTTGTGTCGAACCATGTCCAACAATCTCTGTGCTACACTGGTGACGACGTTATTCTTGCCTTTTAAATGCAAACGAAGCGCAAATAATAAAATGCAGAACATTACTTTCATTTTTTAAAAAAGGTCTACTCATCATTCATCGCAAACTGAGATTGAGAGTATATGGATCAGTGTGTTGGTCGGTCGGTCTGTCTGTCTGTCCTCGATACATCCTATCTTATGATGCGAATTACTTTTACATTTCTGTACGGATTAAGGCCTTTGGCTACCGGAAGTCGGTCTTGCGGGCGAGCGGATATGCGTCTTGACGACACAGACTGTTTTCGTACGTGTTTATACTAGAAAATTTATATAAAGGAAATGTTGATACAAATTAGTATAATCCTTCATAGCGCAGTTAGTATAGTGGTTGACTAGCAATCAAAAGGTCATAGGTTCGAGACCCATCCGATCCAAATATTTTTTTTAGTGTCCGATTTATTGACTTGTCAATCCATAACGCAGTAATCAAGAGACATGTTATGTTTAGTCTTCGTTGATTAGAACTAGTGATGTTTACGGTCCAAGTATATGTCCACTTACCTGTACGTTTTAGTTTAATGACTTACAAGTCAATTAAATCGGTATACATGTAAACGATTTGATCAAACTATAAAGCCACACATTGACGCTTATCAATACGCTAACCTTTTCAAGATCGATATTGCCCATTATAATTATGTTAAAACAATAAAATAAACCTTGTATGCAAGTCCATGAATAAATAATAATGCATTTTAATGACAAAGTTTTAATTCTAAGGTAGGTAACTGTATCTAAACAACAAATATCCCACATTTTAATAAGAAAATATGTTATTACAACAAATCCTGACTGTAATATTTTCTAATTTTTTCAGACTGACTAGTTCATCAACCATATATTTGAATAAAATGAAAACAAATATACATTGAATGAGTCAGTTTTTTGTAATTCAATTTTTTAGCATTTTGCAAAATTTAAATAGCTGATAACATCTTTCTGAACACCTTTATTCAAAATGTTTTTAGCTTTTCTTGTAATGAATGTTGTGGACTACTTATTGGGTGAGAATTATAGTCATTAGCTTTATTCATTTTTTAGAAAAATAAAATCATCAAAATTCTAGGTTTTTGTCAGAAAAAAGACCTTAAAGACAAACCACACTATAAATTTTACCTATATTTACACACATTGTTTCTTAGGCTATTATCATTCTTCATGAAAAGTTTCATAACAATCGTATGGAAACTACGCGCATATGCGAAGTACCTTAACATCAAATTTTGCAGATGCATTTATAATATAGTGCATAAGTGCACGACACATGTAATGTGAAGGGTAGAGCTATGGTCCCTTATAGGGCTTATAAAATATTGTGATACAAACCTCGCTCAAATATTATATGCCTTAAGAAGTGTAGATGTTTACGGCGCAATTCTCTTTCATGTCTTCCAAAGAATTACAGAGTATTGGCCCCTGAATGAACTTAAAAACAATCTTGTGACTTTTACATTTCTGTACAAATTTACGGTAGATGAAATGTTGTATGATATATGTACGGCGGGCGTATTCATCACCTTCAGTGATAGTTCTCGTTTCTATTGTAAGAAGCAAAGAGCTTGAACCTGATCACTCCCTGGACTATTATTTGCAATGAAAAACTATTTATGCAAAACGGTGTCATTAGTCATTAGGAAAAACATCGTCTTCATCACTGGTTTGTGTTCTGCTGCGTTCATTCAATTCGGACATAAATTCTGATCGTGTCCGCGATTCCTGAAAAACAATTAGACACGTGTGAGAAATAAAGAAGTTGTGTTTGTTTGTGTGGTTTTAATCCCATGCTCTGCTTTGCAACGAATGGGATAAGCCAAAACCATCTTTCTTAAATCATCTCATCTCACCACATATCGCCATAGTCGCAGCTTTACTTGAAATTTGCAAAATGTTTGGATCTGGATCATATTTAGTTTTTAGAAACATACATGAGCTTACAACTTAAGGATATAAAGTCAAAAACTGGAAAGGAGTTTTCTTTCTGCCTTACTTCTATCTTGTTTAAAGCATTCATTTGTCTTATACAAAATACTTACATTGATGAAAACGTTATTTCTTCCAAATACACGCATATTTGCTAAATTGATTGTTTCTGTTGCAAGGAGTGCAGCCAGGTCAGACACCGGCTTACAGCCTGTCGAGGCTACAAACTGCTTGCCATTTACATTTAAACGAGCGAACATTTATAAAATAAGTGTCTACAGTTTTCGACATTTAACAAATAAGTGTCTATCAGTTTCCACATCTTATTACCTGTCCTCACGTCACGCCACCTCTCATACAAGACACGCGGCCGCATCTACAGCATGTGCATGCGAAGTGTTATGCTCCACGCCAGTGAAACCTGGCCTCTGACCAAGCCAAACTTCCAGCGCCTGCAGCGTAACGACAGGGCCATGATCAGACAGATTTGCAATATCAAGCCAGAAGATGTGACCACTGTCCATTCCAGGAAGCTGCTAACGCAACTTTGTATAGAGGACTTGGAGCTCATCGATGAGGGAAAGACGGCTTCGATGGTACGGGCACGTTGAACGCTCCACTGGAGCTATTTAGTCCGGGAGTCAAGGGGTTAAACGTGGAAATGCCGGATAAACATTTTTTCTCTGCAGCTTTCAATAGTCTAGGGGGTCCTTATTAAGATTCAAGAGGGTGCTCGGTGATATCCCTTGAGCATTTCTCAAAATATGCTAATTAAGTCCGCCATTACTGAAATTCCGTTTATTGGCTGTAACACATTTATTATACACGGTAACCTCCTACAAAAGGTGTCTACACCTATGTTTTTAGGGTCTACGAACATTATAAGCACATCAGTTTTGCATTTTAATGACTCGCACCCAACAAATTACATCAATTACGCTAATGCTAATTAAGTCCGCCATTACTGAAATTCCGTTTATTGGCTGTAATACATTTATTATACATGGTAACCTCCTGAAAAAGATGTCTACACCTATGTTTTTAGGGTCTACAAATATTATAAGCACATCAGTTTTGCATTTTAATGACTCGCACTCGACTAATTACATCAATTTTGCTAATTAGGTCTGAGCTCATTAAAGAAATCAAGCTTATTTGGATACTGCTGGAAATATTTGACCTAATGCCATAATGTAAATGTCCATTCCTATATTGTCAAATACTGTCTTTCAAACAATACGATACTAGTATTAATTGCATTCTTAAGGTGATTAAGATGCCATATTAGGTAATGCTGCTAAGGCAAATGGTGAAACTAGTTTACTCGGGGCATTGTTATGTCACCTGGATGGTGTACAAATTGCACGGAACTTGAATGCTTCTGGATGAACGATCGGACTAGATGTAGGGTTATGTATATACCTAAATCTAGTTGTAACCCATATTTGGATATGCGTATATTATGTTCACTTATCACGGTAAAGGGTAGTAAATGTTTAGCTCCTCGGCCTTTTATTGAATATTCATGAATATGGCGAATGCAAATCAATTCAGCTCAAAAGCTGAAACCGTCTTGGACAAGTGATGTCTCTGTCAAACAACAAAAAGAAGGACTCTCTAAAAGAAAAGTCAGGAAAACGATAGCTATGAAATGATTGCTACAAACATTGTGTGCAATTCAAGATCATTGATCAACAAACTCCCATTTCATATAGCGAATTGACCCAGGGTAAGCCTCGACAGGCAATGACAATGGGAGTAGACCAACGACTGAACGAGTGTGCCTGTAACCTAACTAATGGTAAGCGCCTGTCTATACTTAGTGATGGTGATGCTGTGACACAAGAGCTGAATTATCTCAAGTCATGTTTGACAACACTGTAATATAAGGAATTGGCTTATTTGTCATGGATTGAAACACAGGAAAGTTCTGATACACATGCAAAATAAGTTTTTTCTACTTGTGTTTTCAGAGCTCGTTGCATTCATAATGGATACAAAATTGAGCGTAACAGGTCCTCTTGTATTTCATCTTAAGTAATGCTCGTGTGACAATGTTTATGAAATGACTTGAGCAGTTTACGAATGAAACCCAATCAAGAACAGATGTACACTTTAAAAGACTGAAATAAAGATAGTTAGCTGAAATTCCTGACTTGGAAGCCCACAGTAGCGGAAATAGTGCTACTCGCCCAGTTCTATCTCTATCTAAAACAGTCCATTTATTCTGAAACTGTGGTACTCAGTAAGGCAGCAACAACTCTTCTCAAGTCAATGCTTAAACACAAGTGCTCCGTTGACGGAAGGTTAAATGATTTGTATACATGCTAGAACATGGAGTTGAGGTGAAGTAGCAAACGCAACCTGGAGCTTGTAAAAAAGATTCCGCAATGACACAGCTCCTGCAAAACAACTGCCATTCTAAACACAGAGAAGGAGCTTCGACGTTCATACATTATAAAGACCTCGAGCCACCATTTTTATTTTTTATTGGAACGTCTGTTTATTGGAAGACTCGAAGGAGCGCGCTTGTAGAATTGCTACATAAGAATGGACTCTCTATTCCGTACAACAGAGTGCTCGAAATCTCAGCCCAGTTGGGCAATGCTGCACAGTCAAGTCCACAGTTCACCTACTGGTTCATTAAACTGACTAGTCTTTCAGTGATAAGGTCGTTTCGGGCTAATTTCAAGCTCAAATGCCAAGCATTAGCGACATTGATACCTTTCTTCTTCTCAAACAACAACGTCCACTATGCATGTTGGCTACCGGTGCAACTGAAAGACATGCTTACCTTAGATGTGACGCATCCTAACTAGAACCAGGCATTTCAGGACAGGAAATTTGTTGTGTTAAATCGAAGCGATCTTTCTCTGCAATAGCAATCGACCAACCCCATGAGCAGGCTAATGCCACAATCAAAGGTAAAGGAGGGTTGTATGTGTGACAGAAGACCCTTTTGCTTTAAGAAGATGGGTGGTAGCTGGACCTGAAGTTTCACGCAGCACTTCATGAACATATCAAACGGGCTGCTTACCAAGCAGGAAGCATATGGGGAGAATGTTTAGAACCGTTAATGAAAACTGCAAGCCCTGCCGATTGGGGATGGACAAGGCAAAGCAACGTTGAAGGGTTCACTGGACCTAACTGACACCAATAGCAGAGAACTGCAAACAGCTGACAAAGTGCGGGTGCAAGAAGCAATGCATTGGACACTGCAAATGCTACAAATATGGATTTGCTTGTTCATAACTGTGCAGCTCCAAATGGGAAACATAGCATAATCATTTGACTTCAGCTTAAGTGAATTGCTTCGGAAATAAAGTTTTGTGATAGAAAATGTACCAGAAATTCATTTTTACGGTGTTCGAACAGGTTTTGGCGGCCGTTTTGGAAAATAGACGCCATCTTGTTTTTTCTACATAAATCGTTGTTTATCTGGAAAATCATATCACATGTTTTTTTTTTTGTTTTTTTAAATAACTGCCATTTTTCTGAGGTGAAAATGACGTTTAAGGTTGGTTAACTTAAACTATCCCTCAGTGGCGGCCATCTTGGAAAATGGCCACCATATTAACTTTTTCCGATGGCTAACGACAGATTTGAGGTAAGCACATCTTGGTGGACATTTATGCTTGCTTCACCAAGTGCACCATTTTTGCACTAAAAGCTCCGCTTCTTAGTTATCAACAAAAACTGTAGCATTTCATTAGTAAAATATACACACATATGTGAAAAAACCCGCAAAATACGCCTCTTTTGCGGCAATTTGAATAAGAGATTTTATTATGAATTTAAAGTTCAATAATCATATATTTATGTGTTTCGAATACATCTGAGGAACATTTAAATTATTTAATGGAAAATTGTACCCACAACTGAGTCCTAAGTGATATTTCGTATTTTTGGCGGCCATCTTGGACGCCATCTTGAATTGCGATGTTGTCCCAAGCTTTGCCAACTGCATCAACAGGATTTATAATCTTCAGACTTAAACTAACAGTTTGTTATATAGAAACATATGTTTACAGGCGAGGACCAGTTGACCGTCTTAAATGGTCTGATATTTGGAGATATAACAAAAAACCCTGAATTTCAGTAATGACCGACCTCATTTGCATAATTTGCATTAGTTGCATATGTCCAAAACATTTAATTTTCTGAAATGATGGGTTTATCATGTCCGTAGACCCTGATAACCTGGTTATAGACACCAATTTCATCATGGTAGTATGCATACTAATTGACATATGGCCAAATAACGGAATTTCGGTAATGGCGGATCTCATTTGCATAATTTGCATTAGTTGCATTAGTTGCATATGTCCAAAACATTTAATTCATGAAATGATGGGTTTATCATGTTCGTAGACCCTGATTACCTGGTAATAGACACCAGTTTCATCATGGTAGGGTGCATACTAACTTACATATGGCCAAATAACGGAATTTCAGTAATGGCGGGCTTAATTAGCATATTTTGAGAAATGCTCAAGGGAAATCACCGGGCACCCTCTTTGATCTTGATAAGGACACCCTAGACTATTGAAAACTGCAGAGAGAAAAAGTTCATCCGGCATTTCCAGGTTCAGCTAAATATCGGCCTTTGACTCCCGGACTAATTAAGTGCGCCAGAGATATGAAAGTTGCAGGAAAGCGCGAGCCTGGTAGGCCCAATATGTCATGGAGGGAGCTGACTGTAAGAGACCGCCAAGACTGGGGACTCGCAGCAGTTTATAGAAAAGCCTGGAGATCCTGTGTAAGAACCGCCATGCGTGCAGCTAGCCAGTTACCTGGAAGGGAGCCCACTGTTGTGGACAATGCTCCCACACCTGCACGTTCATCAAAATTCCGATGATGATGATGATGATTGATTGGCGCTTTGTATATTAATTTGAAAGGGAAATACAGTGCTTCCTCCCTAAAACGGCCCTGCCAACAACGACTCCCTCCTTACAACGACATTTGCCGCAGTTCCCTAAACAAGACAATTATGTCAAGCGCTTTTATTGCTAAAATATTTTCTGCCTCGAAATTTTCGTCTGCTGTTTTTACTAAAAGTTACATTTTGATGGAAAAAATATAATGACGAGTGACAAACAGCTTGAATCCAGATCAGACGCCGCGTAAAACGGCGTCTGATCTGGATTCAAGCTGTTTGCAAATGTAAGCCAATTTTCTTCCCTATAACGACTCCCTCTGAACAACGCACACAATTGTTGTCTCCATTTGGGTGTCGTTATAGAGAGGGGGCGCTGTAATAACGTCTCCTCTACGGTAACAACAGTTTGTGGTCGTAAAAGAGGAGTTTAATGAATTACTGTGCCAACGAATTGCAGTTAACTCTTTTATAATTGACGATGTTTCGGCGGGGAAATAACTAATACATCGGAAAGACGTTAGAGTTCAGTACAAAATATAATAGTTGCAAACGCAATGGACTAAAGTTAAGAAATATTTAATGACAACGTTCACGATCCCTTTTAAGCTGGGTCATAAAACGTAAAGAGTCAGTGTCCAAGGTGATAAAGATGTTTAGTTGTGTTTCTGATCGTTCTGAATCATTTGATTGGTCATATTTGATCTTTACTCAAATTTGACCAATCAAATGCTTTGAGAACGATCTCAAATTTAATTTAAACTCTTTATAATATTATACCAAGATCTGGCTCAGAGCTGTTTGTAATAGATAATAAAGGTTTTACATACACGCGATAATTAGGAACAGAGGGCCATGGCCCAAAAGTTGCTCACCTGAGAACTTTGTACCTAAGCTGACTGGGCAAGACAATATATTTAAAAATATACCAATAAAAAGATTTTTAAAGGTTTCATATATAAGTCTATATAAAACAAATAAGCCCCGAGCGGGGCCAAATTTGATCAAGGGGTCTTGGTAAAGGACCGTAAGGCAAAGCTACATGTCAAATATTAAAGATATGGGCCTTATAGTTTCAGAGAAGAAAATCTTTAAAGTTTTTACTCACTGGTTATGAACTTGGTTACAATGGGGCGAGGGTCCTCGCGACAGGTGGTATCCGAGTCCTGACTATACATGTTTCAGAGTCTCGTCGTGAAACAAAACTTGGCAAGCTGAAGTGAACGCAAAAGAGGTAATAAAAGGTCAAATTGACATAAACATTGTAAATCGTTATTGTCACAATATAGTCCGATGTTTTTCGAAGCGTCGTGGATGCTTAATTCGTTCCATTTATGGAATTTACGCTTGAAATAGTAAATAAAACGACGCGGTAATCAAGGTTTTTGTTCACAACGATCAATTCTGATAAATGACGGCATAATTTCGCCTGCAATCAATGTTTCTGGCAAGATTAATACTTAAACTGCATCTTTGCAAGAGAATCGCATTAAGAATATCGTATATCAATGAAATTTTCTGGATTTCAAGTGGTTAATAAGGTTACAGAGTCTAACAGAGAGTGTTACAGGTTCTCTAACAACAGTTTATTAAACGTTACAGGTTCTTATCGACATTTTTGTTTTTGTTTGAGAGAAAATGGATCTAAAGTGCATGTATTGCAAGAGGTCCTCTATCTTTTACAATGCTTTAAGCTGTCACCTGTCTTTTATACAATCAATTAGCCATCGTTTTAGCGGTTACTGTAATTATTACGTATTACTGCGTTCGGTTAGTGCCTACTTGATATTTTATCATATGTAAAAAACCATCGTCGTATTTAATAATTTCGAAATAGTTCACACGATGCAAAAATAATAAAAAATACTCAATTTCAAAGATTCTGTTGCTGTATTTATTTCCCAAAATAAAAACCAGACTCTTAAAAATTAAATATATACTTGCAAATATCTCTAAAGCGATAACTGAAATAATCTAACGTGTATAACAGCTCCAAAGGCAAAAAATAACCGGTACATGTTATAAAAAAGAACCTGCAAAATTATCGTAGGGGTTATCTCAGTCCATTACATGACTTGTCAACCAAAGCATAGTACTTAATGCAAAAACTGAAAGCCACCTTTAATTTAGACATTATGGTGTGCAAGGTAAATTCGTCATAATAGGCAAGTCTCATATCTTGCCCCAGACGAACTCTGGTCTCGATTTGGACTATTTGTGCTCTTTTTGAATGCAAATTTTCACAATAAGTTGCTCAATATTTTTAAGTTTCATTAATAACGTTCTAACTATTTCTCAGACAAATAAATCATATGTGCAAAACGATCCGTCATATATCAAATACATGTATATGTTTAACCCGTTCACTGCTTTACTCTGACCGTATAAACACAGATAAACAGGTTAGTTTCGAATGAGAAGCTGAATAATTATGTTTCTGAATCGGATCAAAGCTGTTTGACTATCTTAGAGATCCTTTTTCGAGTTTGATCCTGGTGAGACATCGAGAAAGTTGGCGCCGCACCAGAATCTTAACTGTTTGCAAATACAACTGTTAGTATATTAAATGTATAAAACAGAATGCGTTATAGATCTTCCACCGAGAATAGAATCGAACCGCACTCGAACCCGTGCATATTATCAACTTTGCAAAATTTAATAAGTAATTCAAATCTCAAGCGTGAGTAAATTTGCATTTTATGGTGTCGTCTAAACGACGGCCTACATGAAAGTGAGTTCCACAAACAAAGACCAGATTCTTTGGTCCATGTTTGTCTTCGGCATGTTCAATGAGCGAGGCTTTGGTATTAAGTTCTGCTCCGCAAGTGTCACATTCAAAGGCACTCTTTTGCCGAGAATGATAAACATGCCGATGTCTTGCCAGAGTTTTCCGATTATTAAACCGTCCGCTGTATAATTAATACAGCAGTTTGATTTTGTTGTGATACGCCATTACGTGTTAATTGAAGTCATATACTTAAATGAAAGATTTATTGCACAAAGTGCAATTTACCTTTCTTGTCGATGAAAACTACCCCTGTGAAAAGTGTTCAGGATTTTTAGAATACACATGAACGTTAAATAGAATAGTTCTAGGGCTTCAAAAATTACTTTACACATTCTACAAAAGGAGTTCAAGAACTTCTGCAATTCTAGAACAATGGTTCTAAAAACATCAAATTCCTAAATTATTGCAGCATATTCATGAACGTTTAATGGCCACTTCTACTATTGTTCATGAATATTCAAGAAATCATTCTCGAATAGTTCTAGAATAATTCAATACCTTCCCACAGGGGTATGTTTGTTGCGCTAAAGAATGCCTGAACTTGTGGTCATGTACTGATATTCTTTACAAAGAATGTACTGATATTCTTTACAAAAAACTGTTTTTTTCATCTGCTTTTACGACATTTGCACGGGAGTCCGGCTGCTGGAAGTGCCGCATATATTGTTATTGCCGTTTACTTCAATATCCAGACTTATATCGAGTAAACTGGGGTCTTCTAACGAGATCTCGCCCATTTCGAGATTCGTGAATACTCTGTAACACTGTTAAGAAGAACCTGTAACACTAATCAAACAGTCGTCAGGGACCTGTAACCTCTACATCGCATTGATAAGTAACGCCAAAATTTTGATAACATTGAAAGTAGGACATACTTCTTTAAAAAATGCTTCAATATTAGAAAAACAAGAACAAATAGATTATCTTATTGTGTTAAATGCTGCAAATTCTTAGGTAAATTTAACTTATAACAAAAATATGTGCATATTCATGTAGGCAGTGGGGACCACTTGCTTTTATTTTCTCTATTTACCTGAATTCTAACACAGGCGAAGTTAAGTATCGTCTTAAAAAGAAGCCAAAAGCTCTTTCCACGTTTTAATGAATACTTCTTGTTATGAGGCTGTGTAAACTCGCTGAACAATTATGTGTTTACATGTACATGCGAGAAAGAGTCATGACTCTGAAACTTTTTTCGAAACGACCCCTATACCACCTGTCGTGAGGACCCTCGCCCCACTGTAACCAAGTTCCTAACCAGTGTTACTATGAAAACCTAATAAACCCGAGGGCAAGGCCATTTTCGGCCGGGGGTCATAACTTGAACAATCTTGGTAGAGGATCACTAGGTCAAGCTATGTGACAAATATTAAAGAACTGGGCCTTACAGTTTCATAGCAGAAGATTTTTAAAGGTTTTCCAATATAAGTCTATGTAAAACTTTTAAGCACCGGAGCGGGCTAATTTTGACCCAGGGTCATAATTTGAACACTCTTGATGGAGGACTATTAGGCAAAGCTACAGTTAAAATAAAAATAATCTAGGACTTACAGTTTCAGAGAAGATGATTTTTAAAGGCTTCCTATGAAAAATTGATAAGCCCAAGTGCGGGGCCTTTTTGGCCCAAGGGTCATAATTTGAACAATTTTTGTAGAGGACCATAAGGCAAAGCTATATGTCAATTTTTAAAGATATGGGCCTTACAGTTTCAGAAAAATATATATTATAAGGTTTTCATTTATAAGTCTATGTAAAACTAATAAGCCCAGGGGCGTGGCCAAATTTACCCGGGGTTCATAATTTGAACTATCTAGGTAGAGGACCATGAGGCAAAGCTACATGTAAAATATTAATGATCTAGGCCATACAGTTTCAGAGAAGAAGATTTTCAAAGGTTTTCCTCAGAAAACTTATAAGCCCCAGGGTCAAAATTTGAACAATATTGCTAGAATAATAATAATAATCTGTATTTCCTCCAGATAATGAGAGCATACATGTAGCACTACATAATATAAACAGTTCAAACGTGTATGTACATATAAAGTGAAAAAAAGAAGAGAAAAGTGGAAAAGAGAGCAAAATATGAAACCATTGTGTGGCGAGGTATAGTTGAGTGCATTTGTCTCCCCTGGAAAGACAAATGTACCCAATTATACTTCGGTCTAAACAATCACATGCATCCATGTTGAAATACTATATACCAGTCTTATATCAAAGTATTACCTACTAAACACATTCGTTCCCTTCGCGAGCCGAATGCATGCGGCGTGCACGAACCCCTCTCCTCCACCACTGCAGCAAGTCAAAAAGAGATATTTCACAATTTAACCACACCAGAATGATGCAAGAGAGAGATCGGCATTGAGGAGGGGAGCAAAATTATGAAATTTATAAGAATTCCCCCATTATGTCACACGCTATCGAAACGAAATACAGCAGGCAACTGAGGCATGTTATATATAAAACACTGAACACCAACATTAACACTCTTTACCTGCTGGCGGCGGATATATCTGCCACAGTGATTATCTTTGTAAACAGTTTGGATCCAGACGAGACACCGCGTAATACGGCGTCTCATCGGGATCCAAACAGCTTGCCGCTCTGCCCCTGTTTTGAAAAGAAAATTAGAAATTTGTATGTTTAGAACACCAGCAGCCGACACTTATTGCAGACGAAAAAATACCCAGCATGCAAAGAGTTAAGAGTGACAGAAAGGCCGGTTGCTACGGCAAATACAAAACACAATGTAACCTCTATTTCACGACAATCGAGCTTCATTGTGATTGCTTAAGATAGGCGAAAGCTTGATGCTGGAGAAAAGCAACGAATAATGCTCCTTCAAGAGCTCTCTGCGTGGCGTTCGTCACACATCAAGTAGTTTATCGCTGAAGACAGGTAGTACTAATAATAATACTCTGTATAACCTCTAGATGAGATCAGTAAACTCTTTCAATACAATGGACCCGTTGAAACTATACTCATTACATTTGAAAACAGTATAGACCCAGATCAGAAAGCTCCTTTAGGAGCCCTATGATCAAGATCTGCGCTGTCTTCTGATTTAGAACAGTATTTATAAAACTATCGAAAATTCCAGGTAGACGGATGCCTCGCATTCATACACGCACAGACGCACGAGATATCTCACGTTAAGGCACATTAAATGTATACATATAGATACAAACATACACAATCACATGCACATACCATGTATATACATACACACAATTACAATATACACACATATATGTTCACACATGTTCGTGCACAAAATTACAAATGAGTCACTTCATAACACAGTGTTCTGCAGAACAAATAGATCAGCACGATGTTATATATAATTAGTATAATATAACAATATAATCTTCATAAACGAGATTATATGCCTCCATATATGGATGGACTGTTATTTTGACAATGTACATGGATACTTAGAACCACTATTATGTCCATTACAAACAGTTAGGAGTCAGATCAGACAAAATTCGCCTATCACCTGAAAGCAAAGTACATGTATATTCGAGTCGTAATTAAGAAACGAGCAAATGGATAAGTTGCAGTCGCTGCGGACAAGCTATTAGCCGTATATACACGGAATGACCACACAACTGATATATGCTCTGCCATAGACTATACCTTGCTTGCAACGTTTTACAACAATGTAGAGTCAAGTGCAAGGCAATATTGTCTGTTACGTTGTCACTGCAACGTGTGATATAAGGTCTTGCGAACAGAATATGTGTAAATCGCATAACTGATTGAGCGATCTTAAACAGCTTACGGTTGTTTTTACTAATAATCCATAGCTGACATGGGGCTATGATATTCAATGGCTGTATAAGTTTAAAATCTTTCATGCTGTCGTCTGACAAAATACGGGTTTCTGACTCGGCCAACAGTAAGGGGAATAATTATAGCCAGACAATTTGAACAAGATTTCATTCCCCTTTGTCACTGAGGCTTCTGACGAAGTTTGGTTGAAAACGGGTCAGTGGTTTTATAGGAGACGTTGTTTGAAAATGTGAACGAACGAACGTTCTAACATTACAGGTTATGTGACTTTCCCATTGTTAAGAAGGTGTGAAAAGTCACTTAAAGAAACCACATAAACCAAAACAAGCCACATAAACCCAATATGGACTAACGGAATGAACAGCTCTATTGTTTTTCTTTTGTTCTATGTTACGTAACGTAGTCCCATATACCCGAAATGTTAGCGCAACTGACGACAGGGGACGAACGACGGACACCGGACAACGGACCAGAACAGAACAGAACATATCTTTTATTCACCCAGGTATTTACATACAACAAGGGGATATATCAAAATGTACACTTAACAATAACTTTGTGGTTCCGTTTTGAATAAAGAGAAAAAAAGTAGAAAAGAAAAACAGGTATGGTATATGGACTGAGGGGTGGGGGATTAGTCATTTTATTGATCGATCAAGCTGTTGCTGTATTAGTCGTCTTTCCATTACGAAAGGTGACACTACAGCTCCAGCCTATGTATAAATATAATGTAACGCACGTGGGTCCCGGGCACTGTCTTGCCTAAACGAAACACAAGACATGTGCGTAAGATCCACGAGCGGATAAAGGTATTTACTACTATTTAAATTAACGAAATATTATAAGAAAGTTTCCTCGTTCAATTTATAATTTCTTTTTGTCTTTTGATATTTTAGTTTTCAGCGTTAACATAGTAATTAAAGTGTTCGAGTTACAACGCGGGTAAAGAAAATAACCAATTGAAATTGACACAGTTAAACTGACACCTATGCTATCTATCCACATGATTGACAGGCTGGTACAGTGGGATCACAATAGCTCATCCTGAGCCTTTGGCACATGTGAGCTAAAACTACCATCCGCTCCGCTGTGCTCTTATCTTATTCAAACGCGTTTATACCGAACTAATGATGTACTTTTCAAACAGTTGAGGACCATATGGAAACGGTTAGACTGTACTTCTAAACTGTTAGCCACCTAAGTTTTGATAAATGGTGTCCTTCAACTCTTTCACCGCCTAACCCTTTACCTGATAGCATTGTTTCTAGTATTGAAGATATGTGACTACTTAAAGCAGGTTGACAGTAAAGCAGAATGCGCCCTAAGGCGCATTCTGCTTTACTTTCAGCCTGCTTTAATCTATTAACTGCTAGAATAAGGAAAGTATTAAATATGACACATATTCATTACGGTATAATTTGGAACTATTTTCTTCAGCGGATGAATAAAATGAATGTGATAAAATTGGCTTCTATAAGGGAAAGGGTTAAGGGCGACTTTGCAAACAGTCTGATCAGCGTCCAAACTATTTGACACTCGGATCGATATGTTTTAAGTCATACTACATTAAATCTTACTTTGGAACGACTTTACAAACAACAAAATTGAAGCAGACGACAAAGAAACGGCGTCAACATCTTCAGATTAATTTTGCAGCGAAAGAGTAAATAAAATATATTACAATGCGTTGCGTTTAGCGGCTTTGTTCTCCCATAAAACTGGTGAGCATACATTCTTTTTTATCTGGAATATTACCTGATCCTGTGTGCGGAACTCCCCATGTTGCAGATGTGGCGTTAAGAGTTGTGATCATCAAATGAGCAAATGTGGTATCCAGACGTCACAACTAACAGTATAACACTGTCAACTTCACACCCGGTGTACTGTGATAGTATAGCAAATCGTCTGGATGGTGCATCGCTGTAGGCCAGACAGATCGTAGAGTTTTTACCCAAACGTTATATCAGCAATACCACTGTTTTATCGGTGTGTAAGTTAATAGTAAATGAGCGGCTGAGTAAGTGATACTGTGAGAGATATAGAGAAGAGAGAAAGAGGGAATGGAGAGAGAGAGAGAGAGAGAGAAAGAGGGACTGGAGAGAGAGAGAGAGAGAGAAAGAGAGAGAGAGTGAGAGAAACATAGAAGTGCACAGATAGATAGAGACGGACATCAGACACACCGACATACAAACAGGTATACATACTGATAAAGACTAATCGAATCAAGCACTCGTTTTGTTAAGACGATTGCTTCTAAACACGAGATAGAACTGTTTCCAGTGTGAAAAGAGCTTTAGCGGGTTTCCGATAGCAATAGACCAACAGAGGTCAAATACAATATAGAAATATCGGTAGAAGAATTTACCAAACTATATTTGTATCGTTATAAATATTGTTGTATTAGTATGTTTTTTTATTAATGAATATTTCAATGTATTGACACAAAGAGTGAGAAACGGTTAATTGTAATTTTATTTCTAAACGACTGTTTCGACACGATCGACCTAAAACTATTCATATCGCTACTATGCATATATTCTTAGTTTACAATGAATATTTACAATGGTATCGCTGCAAAGTGGGATAAATCATATAAAAACTTACTACTAGGAAAGCAAACAAATGGGTACCACATTCAGCGCATAGTTGATATTTTGATTATTCTGTAAGAGTATTTCCCTAAAATTGACTTCACTACATCTCGCGTATGGATATAGTATTCCAGATAACGTTATCTAAGACCACCAATTTCAGTATCACAGCTCATCGGAAACACTGAGAAATAAAAGTGTGGGTGTGTTCCTGTGTGCGTGCGTTCATGGAATTTTATTTTTCGTTTTTGGAACTACCCACTGGTAGTCCGTTTATTTACATTAAATAACAATCATATAATCGTAACATATACATATACAAGGGAAACATATACAAATCATGTATGTTTATAAATAAAAAGAAAACATGCCTATGCGTATATACTGCAATAGATTAAATCTGATCTCTCAATGCTTTGTTGAATTTTTGAATTGTTGGATGCTTTAATTTCTTCTCAAAGTAGTATTTGTCTAAAGTTAATAAATCGTAGTATGAAATGTTCATCATATTCATTATATTTTTCTTCTTTTGCTTTGATGTAACTTCTGTAGATATGAGACACAATGTTTCCTACGATAATATTTATTTCTTGATAGCCTTTGTAATGTTTTTTGTTTCCGACTACGAGTTCGTACATGCTAATCTTTTAATTAATGCCTATTTTTTTAAGTAAATTATGTATATTGACCCACAAATTATTTAAATACGGACACTAGATGAAAAAATGCTCTAATGTTTCAATTGCATTACAATGTTTGTAGAATTGCGTTTGTATTAGTTTCCACGTAAAAAGGTTTTCATAAGTTGGAACTATTTTATGGATAAGTTTAAATTTAAGCTCCTTTATTCAGTTAACGATATAAACATATTTTCATTGTGTGGTATTCATTATGGCACTGAACTTATCGATTCAGTTATTTGTCCCAGAACTTATTTATACATGTATATGCAGTTTCAAATTGGTTTGCAACAAACTTTCTATTTATATCCTTGTTTGTAATTAAGGGACATTACAGTTTGTACCAAAACTGAGTTTCTGTTAAAAATAACTTGTATTTGATGGATTGTTCTAATTTCTAAATGGTTTTCCAGGCATTCGGAATTGCCAATTTTAATCTTGTAGGATTATTATGTTTGACTTCAGTCACTAACAGAATTTCAAAGTCAGTCAATGAAGTGAAGATTAAGCATTTGCCTTTTGATTTTATGTATTGAGTTCCCAATAATACATGGTTTCTGATATTGTACAATGGGTTTTGCATTCATGTTGGTCCCGAATTATTCAAGTTGATAACGTTGTTAACAATATCTTTATTGAAAACTTGTTAGTTATATCTAACAAGTGGGGGTGTTTTAATGGAGTCAATATTCATTTTTAGTAACTCCGTATTGATTTAAAAAGAATTTTGGAATGAACTTCCGGTTTTCCTCCTTAGCTGAACTAAGTTTTTTGGACGCTTGAAGTTTTAAAGTTTTTGTGTTAATCTCTATGTCTTGAAGATCAAGTCCACCGTAAGTTGTATTTCCTATTAACTCTTTTGATGTTTCACTATTATAACCACACAAAAAAGTGAAAAACTTGGGCTTTATTTGTTTCAAGACATCACTTAGCATTTGTAGAGTTTGTATTAGAAAGGCAAATTTCGGCAGAATTAAAGAATTTAAGATTTCAATAAAACGTAAATTTTCTTTGATCTCAGCTATTGATTAATTCTTGGCATGCTTCAATTTCATCTCAACGGTAAATATCATTACTAGCAGCTTTCTCACGTTCAACGTATACACCGAAAGCCTTTATTATCGGGCTGAAATGAATTCCACTTGTCATCAGTATATATAGTAGTAGTTCTGTGTTTGCCAACCCAAAAAATCCAGTTCTATTTCTGTTCATTTTTAACCTGACTATTTCCAAAACTCTTCAATTATTTGTAATGCATTAGGAATTTCTTTAGAATTATTTAGAAAAACGTCGTAGTATCAGCTAAACTGCATTATTTTCGAGTGGTAAATTATATCATGATTTTACTATAGTGCTTTTAAGGTATTCACATGATTTAATTGTGTTTGTCATGAATTAAGTTAAAATAATAACAAGTAAAGCAGATAAGGGGCATCATTGTCAGATTCCACGCGAGATATTAAAAACGTTTGGTATCCATCCGTTATATGTTACTGATGAACAAATGTGTTTCGTGAATAATTTTAGTCTAATTAATAAAATAATTTTTGAAGCTAATTTTCTCAATACGTGATACATAAATTTCCATTTAATGGTATCAAGCGGCTTTTTTAAAAGTCAGGAAATAAAATTACACCTTCTTCATTCAATGTTTCTGTATAATCAATAATTGCTTGTATTTGTCTTAAAGAGGCTCGCAACCGGATTAAGCATTAAAAACAGTAATTTGTATATACATGTAAAAAGCTTATATATATATGGGAACGATTTAGTTTAGGATAAGAAATTCTGTTAACAAAATCATTTCAAGAAATAAATGAAGAAGCTCTTGTGGGATTCGAACCCGTGATCCTCCATGCGGAGACAAACACCATAAATACGGAGACGCCTTAACCCACTCGACTACGGGCTAAACATATATATATGTGGTATCGAATTAACGAACTTCAGTGTGTAGCGATAGATAGTACATTATTCGGCTCGGGTTTATGTCTGAGCCCGTGTTCAATATCTGTAGAGAAGCAACAACTACTGGCGCTATAGAAAAACGATGGAAAATATTTAAAAAAAAAACTAAGATTCGATGACGGTTCTTGATACTTTTTTTTGGACTGATCATACTTTTTTAATGTCAGAAGCCAATTAATGCCACTCATTTGCTTTTATTTGAGTATTTATTTTATTTTGACAAGTACACCATCCGGTTACGAGTCCCTTTAATATATTATAACCTATGTATCAATATTTTATGTAACCTTGTTGGTATAAACTGATTATTTTTGCAATATGTTTTGGAATCCTTTGGCTGGACAACATGGTACGATTTTGTAATCAATATTCAAAAAAGATATTGGTCTGAAGTTCTCAATTTTTCCTGAGTCTCCCTTTATATAAAAGTGAGAGAACAGATTGTTTCTGGGGACGCGATAGTTCTCCCGTTTGAGATGACTGCAGAAATTAGTTGAAGACCATTGAGGATAAATGTGGCCAACATTTTAATGTAAAATTCTACTGTCAGACCATCTAAACATAGACGTTTGTTTAATTTTATTCTGTTTAACGCATCCATACATCCAGCTAGTGTGATGCAGCCTTCACAAATGTTTGTCTCTTTGTTGGATAATGTAGTTTCTAATTCCGTTCCTTCAATATATTGTTGAATGTCATTTTGGTTACATTTGATTTGTAAATGTTTTCATAGAAATTTGTTTCAGCCTTTAAATTCTATCAATATCAACTATATGCTGATCCTTAAGTAAAAGTGATGTGATTGTGGATATGTTTTATCTAGATCTTTCTAGATTAGAAAATAGTTTTGTATTATTTTACATTCTTCTTAAAATTGTATACGAGATCTGATCTGTGCTCCAGTGGCTCTTTTGTAATACATGTATATCTATTTGATTTCATTCTCGAATTCATTAACTAGGGCTTTGTTTACATTAATATCGCTGAGAAGAGACTTTTATCGTTTTCTTAGATGTTGTGGTCTGTTATGTCTTTGCCTTGAATATTTGTTTTGAGTGTGTGATGGATGGTTCTTTACAAGTTTCCCACTTCATTTTGATTTTCACTAATTACATTCATGTAAAATTGGTGTAATAAGTTTACAATATTCTTTGTTTTCTAAGTGTTATTTGTTTAGTTTCAAATAACCTGGTCCACGTTTCATTGTTTGTTTTCCTTTTAGGGAAATTGCAATATGGTCAGTTGAAATCACTGCAAGTCTGATATCAGTAACATAATATTAGAGTCTATTAACGAAAATTCTATTCGACTTTTTTCACTAAAATATTTTTGTCGCCAAGTGAATTGATTTAAATAATTATTTAAATACATGCATTTTCAACTATCTGTTCGACCATATTTATTTTCTAATTTTGTTAAGGACTGATTTATCATATGGAGAATATTGGGACTCGTCAGTAAACAACTTGCCTCCACTGCCTAAAAATATATATATTCTGAGTGCATGTGTCCCATCCAATCCATTCAACGCTGGCGACGAGCAGCGGAAAGGGGCGGGTCAACGTACGGGCGCCGACGATTTCTCACAATCATTTTCTTACAGTTTGTTCAAAGATGGGACGGCAATGACATATTACAGTCTTAAAGGAAGGTTCTGAGGCGGTAAGCTGAAAAATTGCTTTAATAGTGCTGCAACTCGAGGGCCGTTTTGGACACCTAACCGGTCTCCATCTGTAAATAAAGGTTTCTATATACCAAAATGTTCGTACAAGTGTGTAGATTATGAAACTGCTTGTTGCAGTTGTGATATCTGTGGGCCAACAACGCTATTCAAGATGGCGTCCAAGATAGCTGCCACAAACATGAAATATCACGAACATACTACCTATTGCAATTATGTTCTGATTATTCTACTAAAGCTGATGCAAATGCACTTTGAACTTTATAAAGGAGTCATAGTATTCACGTGATGTGAAAAAAGACCATTTAACGCTTATACAGATATCAAAATGTTCAAAATTGCATCCAAGATGGCCGCCATAATCATAAAAATATCACGCACACACTAACTTTTACAATTAATTTCTTTTGGATTTACTAAAAGGGATGACAATACACGTTGAACATTACAAAAGAGTCACACTGCTCACTGTATGTGAATAAAGTCCGTTTAAACATTATACTACGAACAATATGTTCAAATATGGCCTCCAAGATGGCTCCTAGAAATATAAAATTATCATAAAAATACTATCTATGATTATACGTTTCTTTATAGTTTCACTGAAAACGATGACAATGCACTTTGAATATTATAAGAGAGTCATATTATTAAAAAATCTTAATACTGACATTTTTACTATTCTACTAGGAACAAAATATTCAAAATGGCGTCAAAGATGGCCGCCACAAACTTAAAAATATCACGTACATACCTATTATTACAAGATTTTACTAAAATTGATTACAATTGACTTTGAACGTTACAAAAGGGTAATTTTATTCACTAATTGTGTATAAATTCCGTTTAATCCTTACACTGCGAATAGAATATTCAAATATGGCATCCAAGATGGCCGCTACATGCATAAAAAATCATGAACATACTATTACAATTGGTTTCCAATGGTTTGA
This sequence comes from Gari tellinella, assembly GCA_922989275.2. NCBI lineage: Eukaryota > Metazoa > Mollusca > Bivalvia > Cardiida > Psammobiidae > Gari > Gari tellinella. Next base: position 60,559,637 of record OV277867.1, read on the forward strand.
CTAAAACAGATGACAATATATTTTGAACATTTCAAAATGGATACCCTTTTATTCACAACATATGTTCAAGAAAGCGTCAAAGATGGCCGACACAAACAGAAAATATATAGAACATTGCATAACACTTATTTTCGTATGGTTTGGCTAAAAATGAGAACAATGGACTTTGAACATTACGAAAAGAGCATGTAATGTATGTGTATAAACATCTTTTTACCCAACAGTTAAAGACGGCATCCAAAATAGTTAGCACAAATATAAAATATCACCAACATACTCACTACGTATTACAATTGCCTTCTTATGGTTTGACTAAAAGTTTAAATATTACAAAATAAACATATTATTCATTAAATTAGTAACAATGTTATCTGTGTGTTTAGTTTCAATACACAAAATGGTAGACGAAATGGCCGTCAGTCTTACAGTTACTTGTATTGCTCTTATTATAATTGATTATGTCAATAAAAACAAATAGTGTCCAGTATTACGGGTAGATGCTATACAAGAATACATAAATCACTTTACCATATGAAGTGACAAGATCAATGACACCCATACTCGTACAATCTTCTCTGCGTCGACTGGTACTTGAGGCCGTTTCAATGCTGATGCATGAGGGACCGTTGATAGGTTGAGTTCTCTTTTCTTGAGGTCTTTTCCTACAGTCTGCCTCTAGGTTTCTTTGCACCAGTTTGTCCCCTCTTCTCCTTGGTGGCCACTAAATGGTTACTTTGTGGAGCGAGTTGGGTTGCATGCGGTATACATAGCCAAAAAATCACTAAAATCGTAATCAAATAGTTTCTTTAACTGGTGGCATGATGGTCTGATTGAGTAGTTCCGCACGCGAAATGGTGTTGGGTTAGAAGATCTTCAGAATACAGGTCTCGTTTTAGAAAACAGTGAGGTTGTTTGTCGATTACATACAAAATAAGGCCCTGTACTTTTACAGTTTGGCATTGATGCCTAAAATGCTGATCACCAAACTGGTCTGAGCATGACAAGCAGCAGTAATGATTCGATGTAACTTTGGATGGTGGTATTGATCGTCAGAACGTGTCTTCTCTGAGTTGACGTACAGACCTATATTATTGACAGTCGCACTTAGAAGCATATCTCTGTCTCGTTGAGAGTCCTGGTATCTGCTGTACGATGTCGTTCTACATAATATATCAACCATCTGTTTTTGAATAACTGTTCTAAGATGTGTGCAAGAGATGCAGTCAATGAATGATCTTTCTTTCCAACAACCTGCCTGTTTTCGATGCAATATGGTGTCAACCGCCACAGTTACGCATTTGAAAATGATATGACTGAAGAGATTGCTGGTGAGAGAAAGAAGTGTAATGTTTTTAAGTTGTTGCAGTTTCCCGATTCACATTTCTGGGACAGTTTCATTACAACTCCTTTCTTCCTGTCATCTGGTATATCCACTTTTTCCAAAATTGTTTTGAAGAATAAGTAGCAATAACCGTTTTTTGTTTTTGTTTGTTTTATAGATACTCCACTTTCAGCAAGCCAACAAACATTCCATTCTCTCCAAGGGACTTCTCATACATAGGCATACGGGACCTCCTGTAATATGATAGGTTCCACGTTCATGTCAATATCTTTATCCACCTTAGTTATTTATGCAAGTATTGTGTGACTTTGGCCTTTAAATGATACATTAGAACTGTTCTCCCCACCGTTAGAGTTCTGTTGCCTCATATGTAGCAAGAAAGTCATTTACTGACAGGTCTGTACAATTAAAGTTTCTTGGTAGTTTGGTAGATTCTCATTATGTTTTGAATTTCAGCAGTGATCTCTGCACATACTGGTACTGCATTGCAATTAAACTGTTCTCTTACCTTACTGAATTTCAAAACTTTCCTTATAAATGTTTGCGAGTGCAACATGCAACATGCCCCTCTTATAATATTTGTAAATTGGCCTCTAGAAAATGATTCTTTAACTTACAGTTTCCTCTCAACTAATGCATTCTAGGTGTCTCCAGATATCCACTGAACATTTGTACTTTCTGTGTGTCATGGTGTAGCAGCTGTCTCAAATATGGCTTTTCTGAAGTTGCCAATAGTGTTAACTGTGCCCTTCTGAATAATACTGAATCTGATCTTCAGCCCGACATTGTAGCTGTCCTTAACGCCGTCACTGGTATCATCCGGTCTCAACTGGACGACCAGCTACTAAGTTATGGTCAAAATACGTCTGCTTACCACATCACTCGATTATCTTTAAGAGAAAACCTGCTGATGTTGGTAACGATAATGTGGTCTATCTGACTTTTGCTGTTCCTGTCAGGCGATGCCCATTTGTACTTTTAGATAGTCTTGTGTGAAAATAGGTTACCGCCTTCGATGAACTCATCGTATTTACCTTGTCTAATAAGCATTTCACATTTACCTATGAAGTTGCCTGTTCCTTTTCGATCCATGAATCTCGCTAAGTTACTGTTGTTCCTTCCAACTCATGCATTGAAGTCACCTAATAGCAGTATTCCATCATGTTTTGAACTGTCTGAAGTGGACTATACAAGTTGTCCTTGACCTTCTTCTTGGCAATGTCTGTTGGTGCACAAAACTTGTATGAACCCTTATCCTTGGTTCTTAAAATATATATATGCAAACAACTTGAATGTGAGTGAGACGTTTAGTAACTAAGCATGTCATGAGGATCTCAACCATGTTACTCACAGGCAACATTACAAATATTTTTTAACCAAAGACGGAAATTAGCAGACAATAAGTTTGTTGGCATTAGCTACATAAAACGATCTTCTTATACAGTAAGTTAACATGTTTCTTTTGTAATGTTTAAAGTTGAATCAAACTGTAAGAAAATAATTGTAATAGTATAACGGTGATATTTTAGGTGTGTTGAGGCCATGTTTGAGGTCATATTGAATACTTTGTTCGCAGTAGATAGTTTAAATACATGTAGTTTTTATACACATTAGGCCAATGGTATACACGTCTCTTTTGTAATATTCAAAGTTCATTGTCATAATATTTCGTCAAATCATCGAGAAAACAAGTGTAATAATATGTGATAGTTAGGTTTGTGGTGTGGTGGCTATCTTAGACGCCATCTGGAATAATTTGCCTCCAGTAAAAGGATTAAACTATTATGATACACATAAAGTGAATATTATGTCTCTTTTGTAATTATCAATGTCCATTGTCATCACTGTTGGTGAAGCTGTAATAACAAAATGTAGTAGTATGTTCTGTGATACTTTTGATTTATGGTGGCCATCTTGGAAGTCATCTTGAATATATTAATTTAAGCAGGAGGATTAAAGTATTGATACACATACAATAATAATATACCTTTCTCTCTCTCGAAATGTTCAAAGTCATTTGTCATTACTTTTAGTCAAACCATCGAAAATTGTATAAGTTTGTATGTTAATGATAGTTTGTTGCATGGCGGCCGTCTTGGACGCCATCTTGAATACTTTGTTCGCAACAGAAGAATTAAACAGACTTTAATCACATAAAATGAATAATACATCCATTTTGTAATGTTTGAAGTCAATTGTCATCACTTTTAATCAAACCATAAGGAAGCATGTGTAAGAGTCAGTATGCTCCTAACGTTTTATATTTGTGGCATCTTGGACGCCATGATGAATATTTAGTTTGGAGCAGAAAGGTTTTAAAAATGGTCTTTATCCACATTAAGGATGTCCGCCTGTCTTAGTGCGCATGACGAAATTGCCGAAAAACGTTTAGAAGGCGTAAAATTTAATAGTTCACAAAATGTTTTTTCTGTGACCGCATACGATCAGAAAATACTATTTCCGCGAAAGGTTTTGGGTTTTCGTACCGAACGGGACGTTTGAACGTTATTTTGCCCGATGCGTAGTTTACAGCATACACCGTTGTCAATAGGTAAGTCGCACTTTGTTACATCCGGTTTTCATTTTCGTCTGCAGTGGATGGAGTTTATCTGAACATTTTGCCGATAATCGTCTATATTGTTGAGTGATTTGTGAAACAAACGGATTTCTCATACTCTTAATTCTCTCTTTCAGAGTTGGTTTGTATTTATAACACATATTGGTCATCCTAGATAATAGATTAGAATAAATCGCTTCCTAAGCTGAGCTTTTTATTCACCGTTGTTTCCGTCATTTCGTATGTAGATCGCTGACGTTGATCAGTTAAATCCTGTATCGCTAGAAGCGTTCACAGGTCTAGATTGTGTTCATCTGTGTCTGTTTTCCGCTTGTTTGGTTTGATCTCACGTTCGTTCTGCAAAAATAGTGGAATTTGGTCGTTGAGCGGCGGCACGAATTACCCAAATACACGAACCACAAACCGCATTTTTTTAACTTCTGAAGTTTCTTGCTTTATGATATTGTCACAAACTTGAAATCTAAAAGTATCATTGCTGTACATTTTAAATCTAGATTCTATATTTTTGAATATTAATACTAAATATTTCTAATAGACATGTATAGAGCTAAAACAGGAAAGTTTATAAAGAAATCTGTCAAAAATAAATATTCAGCAGTGTCACTGTCATCAAACGCTAAAAATTGTAATGAACTGGATGAGCACCAGTATACAAAAGCTTCTGCGGTTGCTGCTGCTTCTTCTTTTCATTGCAGTGCAAATCATCTCCCAGATATAGGAATAGTCAGCCATGAAGAAGTTATAACAACAGTTTCTATGTGTGTTTTCTGAAATATGAGTACAGTAAACACTCACTATTATTTCCACTTCTTGATTATAACTTTACAAGGATTAAAGAATGTGGCTGCTTTATACAAGGTGATAGAAGGTAGAAAGTTCATGTAAGTGTACTTTTTTAATTTCATCTTGCTACAAGCTATTACATGCCTTCAATTCCATGAAGTTTCTTCTCGTCAATGGTTGTATTAGAGAGTTTTTACTGTTCAATGTGGTTTATATATATTTGTTTACCTGAATAAGTCCAGATAAGGCAGCCGTTTCTTATACTAAACTCATTGTATATCCTATAAACGATTAGATTATAATTTATGACTCATCATAATTGTCATAAAAAACAATTCCGATGAGTTGTCACAACATAGTGTTTGGTTGAGAAATAAGAAAATGTTAATGCCTGGAGGTGAGTAGAAGAGCTGGATCCATGTTTGACAGTGATAAACAGTTTCAATGTGTTTTTATGTCACCTACTGATGATTGATGATTCTTAGTGATTCTCTTTTTCTTTCTTTTTAGATGAAATAATTTCATTTATGGAAGGAGTTTGATGAGTGGAAGTGTCTTGCATATGGTTAATAACTCTTGCACCAATACCATGAAAGCTATTCCTCTGTCCTACTTTTTCCTTTTCTGACGTACAACTTCTATACTGAAGCTTTTCATTGGCTATAACTCTTGATCAACTGTTGCTTGCTCTTCTGATGATCACCCTTCTAGTTTTGGTAACATGCTTACAGAAAATTGCCACTACTATGTCAGGCCAATTTGCTCAGTTTATAGGGGTTGGGGTAGGTGACTGTTTCAGCACTTTACCACTAAAACCCATTATCCCATAAGTATGCCTTTTAAATTTATTGTAGTTCCACTTTATACAGACATGAATATGCACCATAAGAAATATCTTACAGATGGTGACTTTCAATAACAGTAATATGCTATGGGATAATGAGTTTAGCAGATTTACAGAAATACTGATGCTGTTACCTGTCTTCTGTCTTTAATACCATCATGTTTATTTATTTCTGCTGGTTGTTGCTGTGGAATTTTACTGTACATGTTTTTGAGTATAATGTGTTCCTTGTAAAAGTATTATTATTATCAGTTTTATCTTACAGAAGTTCAGATAAGGTAAATGTTTCACATGATGAAGTCCTCATGTCTTCACCAAACTATTTGAATGATACTACAGTGAAACCCCTCTAAACCGGACATGTGTGGGGACAAAAAAAATTCCAGTTTAGAGGGGTTTCTGGTTTAGAGAGGTTTTTAACCCATAGCTTGTTTCAAGTATGGAAGATAGCTGAACACTAAAAGCAGATTAAAAGTCAAGCAGAATGCGCATTGAGGCGCATTCTGCTTTACTTTCAACCTGCTTTTAGCTATCTGCTAGTATGTCTTAACCATTTTCTTCAGTGTAAGATTAAAAAAAAACAACTTATTCATGGATATTGGTGTAATTGGTAAAAATAAAGAAAGGTTGGAAACGGGATCAACGATTTAATCCTGTTTAAGAGAGAATTCCGGTATTTAGAGGTTCCGGTTTAGAGGGGTTTCACTGTATTTATCAACATTATCACAACATAGGGTTTGGTGGAGAAAAATGTTCTTACTCTGATTTGGAACCTTTATACTAGTATGCTAAAATATTATTTATATTTTATTGTGAATGCAAGATGAATAAAAGAGTAGATACAAAAAAGAATTATGTTCTGCTATGCTCCTTATATCAAAACTGATAAAAGCTGTCCATTATAAGCTTAAAAGATGGGTGATCATGAATTTTCTGCTTCGCTTTTCTACATCAGTACTTTATCATGAGAGACACCAACAATTATGAAGAAAAGTAAATGTTTTTCAACAATCTAGTTGGGAATTTTCAGTTTACTCCATTCCCCATTATAAAAAAAGTGGTGGGGTAAAAAAATTTGAAAAAATTATTTTTTCAAAATTTAAGAATTCAATCTTTATGGAATTTTTTTTTTATTAAAAATTATAATTAGTTCAATAGATCAAATAAAAATTTACAGAAAAAAAAGAAGTTAATATTATAAAAATACACTAAAAAAGTGAAAAATAGAGAAAAAATGGATTTTTTTAATAAAAAGTTCCATATTTTTTTTATTAACTCCGGGACCCCATGTTTTTATTTGCTATTTCACTAAAACTATATGTTTGGAAGAATAAAAAAAAAAAATAAAAAAAAAAAAAATTGGTTTTCTTTAATTAAATTGGCAATTTTTTCGGGGCTTTTTCTCCCATTATAAAATAAGTGGGTGGGGTAATTTTTATTCTTATCCATTCAAATCGCACATATTTTTTTTATTTTTTTTAGAAAACATGATTTTCAGGGTTTATTCTTACTTTGGTAATACAAATTACAACCTTTTGTGTACAAATACTGAGTATACATAAAGCTTGAAAAAACGTAGTACAAAAAAATAGGTGTTTTTGAAAAGCTTCAATTTTAGGGGGGTAGTCGTGAAATATTTTAAATTGTGAAAAAAAAAGGTCCGGGACCCCCATTTTTTTTTCCAGTTTTGTCATAGAAACTAATTTTACTATCAGTATGCAAAGTTTGAAGAATTTGGTAAATACTTTACCAAGGTGCACCTACCCCCTTAAGTGAATGACGTGTCTCTTTTTGTATGGGTCAAAGCAGTAAGACGCTTAAAAAATGTTTATACACATGAAATGAATAATAAGCCCCTATTGTAATATTTACAAGCGACTGTTTTCACTTTTATTAAAACAAAAGAAAAGATTTGTAATAGTAAGTACCTTTTTGACATTTTATATTAGTGGCAGCCATTTCATACGCCATCTTGAATATTTTAATCTGAGTACAAGGATTAATATTTACATTCACCCTGTAAAGTCTTTATGTAATCCTATTAAAAATTTGCGGTACATCTGCCGATGAACCTACACTTCATATCTGGTTTTAACCAGTTCGTATTTCGCCCGTGCTATTCGTGGACTTCTTCAAATAGACTACATCGGGCACTTACCACTAAGCTCCCATTGGTCGACGGTCATATGACACTAGCGGAGTGATACAGACCCATAGGTCGTTGCCATCGCGTTGCTATGTGTGTAAATGGGTTAAGCAAACAACCGCGAACTGTATTTTTAGAATGTGCTTTGGCAATAGATATTCAAGTTGCACTGTTATTTGTTTGCCTTGTAAGTCTTTTCCATTCACAGAGAGAAAGTTTACTGGAAACAATCCTGAATTTTTAATACAGTTACAGTACATGTAGTTGGGACTACTTTCTCACCATATTTAGAAACTGGAATGGCTATTACATCGACATTACATCTATCAAACCTCTTTGACCGGTATTTGATAAATTCTTATACAGAAAAACAAATCTGGCCAATAAACACATTAAATTGACAAGACAGAAAATATTAATATAAATATAAGGAATAAACAACATCTCTTTGCCGCTCATGACGGTATGACTACATTAGCTTTGGGGGTAAATTTAACGAAAACGCCCTGGGCGTTTACGCAATTTACCCCCTGCGAAGCTAATGTAGTCATACCGTCATGAACGTCAAAAATATGTTGTTTATTCCTATAAACGGTCTTTATCCACATAAGGTGAATAACATGTCTCTTTTTGTAAGGGCGAATGTTCAATAGTAAGTTCCTTGTATTTTCTGTTTGTGGCGGCCATCTTGGTCGCCATCTTGGACATCCTGTTCACTGAATAGGAGTAAAACTGTCTTTATATGCATTAAATGTATAAGATATCCCTTTTTTACTGTCAAAGGTGCATTGTCATCTTTTTAGTTAACAATAAAGAAACCACTTATAATTAAAGATAGTATTTTCGTGATAATTGTAAATTTGTAGCGGCCATCTTGGACGCCATATTTGAACATTCTGTTCGTAGCATAAGATTTAAACGGACTTTATTCACATTTAGTGAACAGTATGACTCTAATTTAACCTTCAATGTGCATTGCAATCACTTTAAGTAAAACAATAAGAAAATAATTGTAAAAGTTAATATGTGCGTGATATTTCTATTATTATGGCGGCCATCTTTGACGCCATTTTGAACATTTTGGTCGCTGTAGAAAAATTAAACGGTCAATTTTCACATCACGTGAATGATATGACTCCTTTATAATGTTCAAATTGCATTTGCATCACTTTTAGTCGAATAATCAGAAAATAATTGCAATAGGTAGTACGTTCGTGATATTCCATGTTTGTGGCGGCCATCTTGGACGCCATCTTGAATAGCGTTGTTGGCCCACAGATATCACAACTGCAACAAGCAGTTCTATAATCTACACACTTGTACGAACATTTTGATATATAGAAACCTTTGTTTACAGAGGGAGACCGGTTAGTGCCAGATTTAGGCATGATATTGGGCCTCGGTTGCAGCACTATATAATGCGCGGTACGTAAGAACCTGTCCTGACGTTGTGACGTCACGCGCGGACACCAAGACCAAGACACCCGTTCAGTTTGCCTGTGACGAGTAGCAAGACGTTCTACAAACAGGGAAATCAAAATGAATGGCAACCTGTATTTGCCTTTGATCTTGAATAAGTATTGTAAATCCCTGAACCCTCTGAACCTCTGTCAGCCGTACTATTGTCGAATTCGATCAAAATGAAATAAAAAGATTGGCAAACAAATATGTGTCAAAATACTTTCTAATGGTTTGATGAACTGTGTAAAAACATATACTAAAATATAGCCCACACATCAAGATAAATAGTGTATATGTACTTTTCGGAACCGATCAAAATGACTTCAAACTTGACATTTTGTTTTTAGAAATATCACGATATATATTTTTATGCAAAACAAAGCAAATCGTGCCGTAAATAGCCGGTTTAAATAACTCATTGAAACTAGCATGGGATATTAAACAAGCATTACTAATACAGAAAACATAGTTTATACATGGACAAGTGTACAGTGGAGAATCTGTTATTCCTTCCCAATAAACGCGTTTACGCTAAAACTATTATTTCCAATACAAACAGTTTGGAGCCAGATCAGACGCCGGGTAACCCGGCGTCTGATCAGGCTCCAAACTGTTTGCCACCACGATAAACATGAAATATCAGAATTGTCCAAAAGTTGTTCTTTTCTACGTTTTAGCGCTTTGCGTTTGCGTACGTTTGCGTTTAAACGGGAAAGAATAACAGATTCTCCACTGCACTTTACCTTGTATTCAACTACATTTAGACATAAAACTTACTGTAATATAAATAACTAAGCAAATATGAATGTTTCTTTCTGTATTTTTATGTTATTTTCTTTTTTCAATAAAAATGTACTTTTGCTTATTTACATTCAAGAGACAAATTGTATGTTAGAAATATTATTTTGTTTGCTGATATATATATATTTTTTAATATTCCATTGAGTCTTTATGCAAATTACATTGTATTTTCTACTTGTATAACATAATGGAATGAAAAGAAATGTATATGGATGTAAAATATGTGAAAACAATTATTGCAACCCCTAACCCCCCCCCCCCCCCCCCCACCCCTACCAAAAAAAAAACAAAAAAACTTAATGTCACATCCTTGTTTGTGCGAGCATCTAGTGTTTTGTGCTCTCCTTGTAATAAGAGAGCGGTACGCAATTCACAATTCCATTTTTGTAACTTTCGAGGTAGGACTCTGTGCACTGTGATATAGAGAATTATTTAACCAGATGTCATCGAATTTTAACATGTTTGCAAAATATTACAAAATATGTTACCCTGCATTTCTTTATGCTTTCAGTATACATCTTCTAACTGTGCACTTTTCTTTTCGCTATATATCAGTTATTTATAAGATTTTGTACCCAATATTTTGCGTGTTGGCTATTGACGGACATTGAAATGTCATATCATTATCAAATTAAAAACAAAATGTTTGAAGACCCAGTAAACCATGAAACGACAAAATACTTAATTTGCACGAGAAAGTCGTGAACTGTTGAGAAATTGTTTCGATATTTTTCTCTCGCATTCGCTATCAAGCCGCACATTAGGAAAACATGTTGTTGGACGAATATCTTGATCGAGCGACGTTTAATAGCCGTTCAAATATGCGTAACGTCGATATGACGTCGACGTCAGGCTGTTATAAACGATGATGGACAAAGGCGTTACTGAATTAAAACCGTTTGTTTGTTTATCTAAAATAACAATATACTGTTTTAATGACTTTTTGTTACACTCACCGTCGGACGTGGTCGAAGAGTAACGCGCTCGACTCCGATACCAGGGGTCGTGAGATCGATCCCCCGCCCGACCAATTCCTTCGGATAAGACTTTATAAAAACCGAAGTCCAATGTATTGATCAGTTCTTTACACTGGGTATCTAAAATAACCAGCGAATAAGAGTAGTGAATCGCACCTGAGGTTTCTGTATACGTCCCCTCTCTCTTTTTGAGAAACCAACTTTTTTTACTCACTCTTATTTTTCGTTCAAATTTATATATTTTTTGTTTTGTATTAAATAAAGTAAACATATTACCATTAGAAATATGTCTTCTTGATTTCTGCAAAGTTGTAGCACGATCTGGTCATTAGCGCCGGAGATATGATACCATACATAAGTGCACAGTTAGAAGATTCGTTAAGTGTATTTCAATCTCGCATCGCTCGTCGTGATGATTGTTTTTCATCAAAACACTTGATAGTTTAACTACATTTGCCGGTTATTTGAGATAAGGTTACCACAACGAGCTGAATCACCAATATGCGTGCACAGCCGCAAAAAAATAGTTCAATAGGGAACGTGTTCCAAGAGCTTCTTACGTTAACATTAATTTCTAAGTTTGAATCTCTCCTGAAATCCCTATTTTTAGTTCAAAATGCAAATTTCAACTCGCTCAATGCTGGACTGTGTTGTTTTTACTACACACAGAAAAGACGACAGACAACTCAACCTGTCTAAAACGAACAACCAGTTCACTCTGTCCTTTAGATTTCACACGAATTAAAAGCAGTTCTGCATCCTGTATTCACGTTCTATCGTAACTGTTTTAAAATACAAATGTTACATATAAGCAGCCATGGAAAGTGTTTTAACACTCACAACGATCTTTGAAGGATACTGAAAACCGAAAAGACCGGAAGTGCTGCATGGTCGAAATTATTCGCCATAGATATGATGACAATATTTTTTGCCTCAAAATAGCATCTTGTAATTAGACTTTCAATGTTATGTGCTTTTCATGTAATACATGTGTACCAAATAACAGAAACAATGCATTTCTGTTTTCCTAGAAGGGGTTTATGGAGAAATTATAAAGGCCGAAGTGACATGTCACTGTTTTAGCCGCTGCCTCTGTCAAAATGTAGCAGACCATAAGTCATGTCATTAAGGCCATGATAATTTTCTTTTATTATATGACTTTGCATGATATCGAGCGTTTCCGCGTGTATTTGCACAGTAAAATACAAGAGTCTGTATCAGCCACCTTGTATCAGCCACTTTGTATTTTACTCTGACCTCGCTTTCGATTTAACGTGACGTCATTTACGTACGTGTACAGGTGCCGCGTTATTCATTGAGGCAAACAAAAAATCTTGTTCTGCTTCAAATAACTAATAAATGTTGGCTATAAAATGATTTAAACAACTATTTAATTGTTTCTTGTGTGTATTCAAGGCATATAATAAACACATCACCAGTTGGCAGTGTGCTACAGAGTGTTGCATTTAGCTCTAGACGTTTTTGGCGGAAACAACCGATCAGACTCGCGCCAAGGCGCTCGTCAGATCGGCTATTTCCGCCAAAATCGTCTCGAGCTAAATACATCACTCTTAGATTCAGGGCTGACTGGACCCTAGGTCCCTCCCTTGGCGGACTTTATGAGACATATATCATGTTAAAGGATGAAGTATTCCCTATAGAATGGCACTTGTTGGATGTTAAACGGCCGCCGGATAGGTCGAGAAATTAGCATTGATTGTCTGCCCCTGAATGCTGAAATTCCTGCTTCTTTTCCCCAGTATACGCACCTATTTGTAGGGATGCTAAGTGTGTTTCTGCAAATGTTTCCGATTGTATGGAAATGACATAAAATCATAAGAAAATAACAAACACAACATCTAAAAATCCAAGATGGCTGCCGTCAGCCATTTTGTCGGCCATTTTGAAAAGTTAACCAATACCTGGAAATAATTTGACATGTAACAATGTGTGATACATGAGTTCTAGCTAATTTGTGGTCGATAAGTTCATTACTGACGTTAAAAATGACTTTAAACTGTGCTTGTAAGGTCAAATAAGCAAATTATAGCAAAACGTGATCATATTGCATTGAAAATGACAAAGGTTTCGACATTATAATGCCTTAACATATTATCGTGTTTTAATATGTTGTTTCAATAAGTTAGTCATTAAATCATCATCAAAATAATATTGTTGTTCACGTTCATGCCTTGAGGATCAAGATTCAGTATATTCCTCTATCTTGCACTCACCCAAATAATATTCAAGAAGGTCATATGTTGTTGAAACACGTATAAAACCTGGTGTAGAATCTATCCCTTGAAGCGGATGACAGGAATTTATAGGCAGCATACTTTGCCAGTATCACACAGTTTAAGCTACTCCACCATCTAGGTCATACATGTTTGTTTAGTTCATTGAGTCTTCTTACCGTCCTTCAATAGTTTAACAAGGAAGGAAAGTCCTCCATAAGGCCAAATACATTACCAATGCATGTCAGTCACCAGTACTGGTAGCCGATCAGCCTGTCTTCATGTTTGAAAAGAAACTTCAATAGCAATATCCGCAGACATAACACGGTGAGGCAGCCATCCTTGTTGCACGTGGAACAAAGCACATTGGTCATTATGCTGCGATGAGTGTTTTGAATCTGTTTAGACTATTGGGAGAACAACAACACGCACTAATTGTGGTATCTTGACTAGTGGCAGAGCTTATCCCTTCAATGGCATCCATCACATTTTCAAACCAAAATGCATACACCAGGCCTCAGTATATGCTCTTTAAATTCTTTAGAAAGACACTGAAGATTTATATTGCGCCATAAATGCTACTGAAATTTTGTCATCACAGCAGAATTTAGATTTCATATTGAACCGTTTGATTTTCTGATTGTATGAGTCTTCAAACATATTGGACTATTTTCAGTATGTTATAAACCTGCCAAACCACATCCGCGATATAGACTATAATAGAGCCATCCAATTTGTGCATAATGAGTTTAAAAAGGGTAACTACATGGGCTTAGAAATCAATAAGGGCATTTTCTAATGCCACACGTGCCCGCTATATGATTGATTGATTGATTGATTAAGAGAGAGACAGAGACAGAGAGACAGAGAGAGACAGCGATTAACGGCACCGAGAAACATAAAAGTGTTATATGGTGCAGATATTATTATGTAAGATTTTAAAAGAAATACATCAACGAGTGTGTTTAAAAATCCTACAAAAGAATCCAAAAATATAATAACGTATAAGGATTCAAGCTTTTTAAAACAAAATATTGTTGTATAGACTGGTATGTACCAAGAACAACGCCCTGAATTCCAAGATGACAATAATTTTATTGACTGGGATGTGATGGCGTTGGTAGATGCCTTTGGAGATCTTTGAAATCCCTTTAATGGCAAATAATTATAAACTGCTGGACTTCGATAATTCAATACACCCCCTAATGTGGCGGAGAAGGTCATAAACATTAAAATGTAGCATGGAATACACTTTCTAAACAAACGAATTTGTTCCCAAAAGAAAGTATTCACTGTTATAGTATCAACAGTTAACAGTTTGTCTGAGCCACTTTGAAACTTTGAGATTTCCAACACGTTACAGTTACTTTATTATTACTTGCAACCAATGTTTAATGCAGTGCCAATGAGTATTTCCTTACCAATGAAATGTTTACCTATACACCTTCCTAACAAAGAAAGGCCGTATGCATCACTGAGCCAAGAGTAAAAGTTTTGACTGCCCGATTTGGACACTCGCAGACCACTGATATTATCGATGATGCTGTGCTTGTTTAAATGATTCTTCCAATAAGCACTGTGACCATGAAATACTATTTTAGGGACGGCTTTGTGCCATACAGTGTGTGCTTGTTGAAGAAAATTACATGGTTTACATTGATGGTATGCTTTCTCGAAGATGAGTATGACGATCAATTGGAACCCAGAAAAAAGAGGAAATAAAAACAGGAGGTGTGTGCAGTAGTCAACTGAACTTCCTAGCAATTTGACTGTTTTTCTTTGTGAGGACTTGAACCAGCAGGAAATGTTTAATGAAGTTGCAAAAGAATTGATGCATGGGTGATTTAAAAAAAGAAAATAGTTCATTTTTGCATCCTTCTCAAAGTTTGTAGTTCACCTGCTGATGCTGATATGAGTATAGTGAGGCATTGTACAAACACGGAAATTGATCGTATGTTTTTTTTTGTTTTGCATGCGTTTGCAGCTTTATTTGCTGGTCATCACCCAGTTATTTTAAAAAAAAAAGAGTACAATGTGACAGTAATATTTTCGTACCAGGCATTCTGGTAATTGAAGCGTTCGAACTGCACGCTGACAAACTCTAGGCTACATTTCGGATTAGGCACCAATTCAAATACATTCAAGTGCATGCTATTAAACACCAGTTTGGAATAACTCATAATGGTAGATACCATTCTATGCTGGTGTCGAAGGCATGTTAAACGTGCGTGGTGTGATTTTGAGGCATGCCAATACATTTGTAAAACCTATTTAATGCATTCATGCCTTTGCATGCTATGACAATGCAACAAAAACGGTTTAAAAGATTTCGGAACCCTTGCTTGTGATTGCTAGAAAAATGCAAACACGTTGAAGTACAAGGAGAACGCATGTCTCTTCTTGAAGAGTTGTCCTGTCGTATATACCATCCCAATAAGCCAATCTTCAATGACATAAACAAGCTGCGTGTCGAGTCGACTGCTTTCAACAACAAAAATATCCGACCAAAGTTTCCCCCCTGTCGTTTATCACTCAGGATGCACATTTTGCGTGCGAAGTATCTGTCCTTATTCTAGGAATTGGTACTGGACCATTTAGCAGATATTCCAAGCTCATTCGTTTATAAATATACGGGAGATGATTGCGGACAGATCACGTACCAACGGACGGAAGGCAACAATCTGTACCCAGAGCTAGTAGAAAACAAAAGCTCCAGCCATAGATAACGGCGACATTGTCACTGACTCAGAGGATGATGTTGACATTGATTGAAGGTGTCGACTACAACAACTCCATCAACATGACCTTTAATGAAGACAATGATAGTTATAATTGTATGTATAATGTGCTGTGTAAATATTGGTTAGTTACACCAAAGATAAAGTGTGGTGCTATGTTTTTCCTGAGCTCGCCCGCACGGCTAGTCACTGGTTTGATGTCCTCAATGGAACGAGGGAGGATATGATACACACACTACCCGAACTGGCAGAGTGGTAAGACTCCACCAAAATGTAACACTATTACATTCATAAACATGCATGCACACAGCCGCTATATGAACATTTTATGGCACTTGTTTAAGATATAATGAATTACATTTGACCCGGTGTAACGCAGTAGAATGACCCACCCCTGCTAAAATGACCCATGAGTCATGTCACTACGTAGAATAGTGACCCGGGTAATTTTATTACGTAAAAACATGACCCTAAACCGTAGAAAAAGACCCACCGGGTCTGCACTTATATAAACAAGGTGTACAAAGAACATTCTGAGATAGTCATAATCCCGGTAGTATATTTATACCTATTAATAGTAATGGTAATTTTCAACGTTAAAATAGTTTGATTTGAAGTCACATACTGCATACGTATTGAAAAAACTGCTATAAGCGTGTGTGGCTTCCCTCAACAATCCCACCATCGCTTGGACGATACTTTAATTGATAAAGCCGTCGATTTTCGACTTTTTTTAGTCGTTTTGTAAACACTTTGTGTATCAAACATTTGCAACCTTCTTGTTGCAAAGTGAGAGAGATATTTATGATATTTTGCCAACAAAGTGTATTTTCAATGTATTTTACATTTATATGATTTCATGTGAAGTGCTTTTGAACGCACATCTCTTGTGTGAAAAGAGCGCTATATATCTGATATAATAATGTTTCCAATTGCGCATTTATATGCATAATTACGAAAAATTACTTATTAGCAAAACAACACATGAGACATGTTTAGGCACCGTTAAGAACGAGTTAAATTACGATGTAGCGAATACGTAACCTATTATTGCAACCTATATTTGTGTTTATTTGGGCCCCCTTTCGCTTTGGCAGATATTTTATCATGTAAAACTTTTTTGTTGTAAATTTATAAACATATTGTTTACTAAACATTTGCAGTCTTCATTCTACAAATTGAGATATATTGATGATATTAAGTTTAAAATGTATGTATTTTTGGCGAAAATATATGCTTGTTTCGAATTGCTCATTAATATGCATATATATGCAAATTAGCTAATTAACTGAATCACACATCAAACAATTTGCATAACGGTTTTCTTTGTTTAGGCCCGTTGGAAACGATTTATATCACGATACAGCAAAGATATAACACAAAATTGCATCCTATATTAGTGCGTATTTGGGTTTTCCCCAACCCATCCCAACATCACTTTGGGCGATATTTTATCACTAAAATTTTATACAAAACATTAACACCCTTCATATTGGTATCTTTGGGAGATATCAATGATATTTACGTTGAAATAGGTATATTCACTGTGAAAATTCATGGTTATTTCTAATTGCTCATTAATATACATAATTATGCAAATTAGCTAATTAGCTACACAACACATCAAACAAATTGCACAACAATTTTCGTTGTTTAGTACGAGTTATAGTATGAGTAAGCAAAGATATAACACAATATTGCAACCCATATTAGTGCGTATTGGGTTTTTACCCCACCCACCCTTCCATCGGTTTTGCCAATATTTTATCACTTTCAAACTATCGACTGCGATGTTTTTGTTATAAATTTGTTTAATATACTGTGTATCAAACGTTTTGAGTATTCATGTTACAATCTGGGAGAGATATTGATGATATTTAGGTTAAAATAGGTGTATTTTTGTCAAATTTCATGCATTTTTCCAATTACTCATTAATATGCATAATTAATATGCATAATTATGCAAATAAGCTAATTACCTAAACAGCATATCAAATAAATTGCACATCATTTATCTTTGTTTAGACACCATTTAAAACGATTTATGTTACCGTTTAGCAAAGTTATAACACAATTTGCAATGTATATGTTCTATCTCAAAATCACGAGGGTTGCCATGGAAACGTTTAAATTGTGCGCTTATCCGGCGACGATATTCCATCCAACAACCAGATTTCTTAATCGCAGTGTATATGCTACAAGAAAATATAGGTCCAACAAAGTCCGCTTAGGGGGGGGGGGGGGGGGGGGGGGGGGGGAGGGTTTCACTTATTGGCTCAGTACCTATCTGTATCGCATTGTCAACTGGTAATGTGTATATATAACAGGATATCCTTTGTATTCTTCATTTTTCAGTTGTGCATGAATGTATCTTTGGGGAAATGTAGAGTTGCGCATGGCTAGGTTGTAAAAATTGATACATTTGACCTTGAAGATGACACATTTTATATATAAAGTAAATAGGAGAGTCTAAAGGGTGTTCAATTCCCTGAAATTATTAGATTTAGATCCGTGTAAACAAAATAGAATTGTAGCTTTCCCATTGTGCATGCGCCAAACATGTTATTAATTCGAATGAGCCTTTACTCACTCATTGTGATGATTTCTTATGGTCAAGTTACTGAGGTGAGAACATAATTTCCAATACCGGTATAACCAATTACGCCATCAATGTGCATATCTCAAATGAAGACAATAGTTATGTCCACTCTACAGTCAGGAATATATACCATAGGAACTATTTTATATTTCCTAGCAGATGCTACCTTAACCCTTTACCCTATAGGTTTTTTTCTAGTTTTAAAAATAGGTGACTACTTAAAGCAGGTTGAATGTAAAGCAGAATGCGCCATTAGACGCATTCTGCTTTACTTTCAGCCTGCTTTAAGTAACCACCTGCTAGGAATTTAGAAAATATTTCTTCTAATACATATCTATGACTGTATAGATTGGACCTATTTTCTTTCGTGGAGGATGAAATGGAATGCGCTAAAATGCGCTTCTATAAGGTAAGGGCTTAAAGCAGGCTGAAACTAAAGCAGAATGTGTCTTATGGTGCATTCTGCTTTAATTTTAATCTGTTTTAAGTAGTCACCTGCCTTTAAAGCTAGCAACAGGCTAGAGGATAACAGATTAAGTAGTGCCTGCAATGTGCTTGCCTTTGCTGTGCCAAATTGTGTGTCACATAGTATAGCAGGGTTCCAGATAAGGGGGAGTATTCTGAACAAATTCAACATTTTTTTCACTTATACTGAACCAAATTATATGGTGTTACTACTCATTAGAATCTTCACTTTGAGACGATTCTAATGAGTAGTGACACCATAGGGTTTAATGCAGAAATTAAAATTTTAATTTTTTAAATACTCCCCTTATCTGGATCCCTGGAATAGAATAAATATTCAGACAAATTTATTTGACATCTGATCAGTCAAACACATTGATTGCCACTCAAACTAAGATAGGTCGTCTATATTAATTTTAGTTTGGGTGTGCTAGAGGGTTCGTCACCAAGGGAAGTAAGTGTAACTGAATTCAGTGCCTGCATAATTTTATTATTATCTCCCTTTTCGCACAACGTAATAGTGTCTCCTGCAACAACTTCCGTCTATTATTGTTTTCGAAAAAAGGATTGATCAAATAAGGTAAGTGAGCCCAATAGTTTGGATCCTTATAATACGCCACGTACCCCTGCATCTTACCTTAACTCGCATTGGTTGCAAGCGTACAAAAAGTTACTCGAAATTTATTTAACCCTTTACCCCATAGCCTATTTCTAATTTTGAACATATGTGATCACTTGAAGCAGGTTGAAAGTTAAGCAGAATGCGCCTCAAGGCGCATTCTGCTTTACTTTCAGTCTGCTTTAAGCTTCCATCTGCTAGGATATAGAAAATATTTCTTACGGTTCATGTTTATATTACTGTATACATTTGAACTATTTTCTTCAGAGTATATTGAATGTGCTAAAAGGCGCTTCTATGGGGTACATGTAATGGGTTAACAATGGGTTCGATTATGGGCAACGCTGAGTAGATCTAGGTTTCAATCACTAATAGCTACAGGTTTCAACAATATAATATTTTCCAACTAAGACAGTCAATGTCATTTTTTGTTATTTTTATTTTGTATATAGTGTATGAATTATAAATGAAAAACTTTCACTTGACCAAAGAAACCTGTTTGTTTTTCTCAATGAAACACTTCTTTAGTCATGTTCATCAGTCGTACATGTAGAGTTGAGAGGACGTTGTTCTTTCCCGTTTAAACGCAAACAAAACGCAAACTCATTGCAATAGAATTTGGAAGATGACAATTTTTTGGAAATACTGACTTTTAATAAAATGCTGAAAACGATATTTCTTAAATGTCAACAAGTTTGGAGCTACCAGGGCTGCCATTTCTCTAGATTTTTCTTAAATATCCGGATTTTTTCCCAGTACATTATAGCTTAAAGGAGGCTGAAAGTAAAGCAGAATGCGCCCTAAGGCGCATTCTGCTTTACTTACAGCCTTCTTTAAGAAGTCGCATGTCAACAAAACACGTAAAAGGCTATGGGGTAAAGGTACGATTCGTAAAATCGCACTTGAAAAATGCAAATTGGAAATCTTAGGATTTTTCAGGTCAATTTATGGCAGCCCTGGGCTACCCGACGTTTGATCGTGCTCCAAACCCTTTGCAATAAAAATATATTTCATTTTTCAACAAACGAATAAATAAGAAAAATAACGTTTTAACCATTGATTTGCGATGTGTGGCGTTCATTCAATTCGAATCGAAATTCTGACCGTGTCTGCAAGGCCCATTCCTGGAAAGAAAATTGACACATGTATGATTATAAAGAAGTTTGTTTGATTTGTTTGTTTGTTTATTCTTGATTTCTAAACCTTTTCTGTCCATTCACGAGTTTACATGTAGTAGAGTTTCGCAAATAATTAGATCATAAATTTTTTTGTATACAAACGAAAGCTAGAAGCGAGCAGAAGCAAAGCCGAAAGATACTACAGGGCATTTCTACTTTACTTTACTCTTGTTTTAGCATTCACTTCCCTTATACCAGTGGTAAATACGCTATTCCTACCCATTTACGCGTTTATCTTTCCGTAAGAAACGCATAGTGAACGGTTAACGAACGTTTAACGCCTAATGATTTTAACGGGGTTAAACGCGTTAATTAACGCGTAAGAAACGCGTAAAGTGGGTAGGAATAGCGTATTTACCAACTGTATGTCAATAACTTTAGTCTTTCCCATTTATATACAATAGAGAAAACGCCATTATTTCCCGTTTAAACGCAAACGTACGCAAGCGCATAATACTAAAACGTAGAAAAGTACAACTTTTGAACAATTCTGTTACATTGTAATTCATGTTTATCATGGTGGCAAAGAGTTTAGAGCCTGATCAGACGCCGGGTTACCCGGTGTCTGATATGGCTCCTAACTGTTTGCACTGCAAATAATAGTTTAAGGTAAAGCGTTTATTGGGCAAGAATTACGTTTTCTCCACTGTAATTATATTGTGCTAAAACGGTTATTGTTATTGCAATAGATTGTAGCCAGATCAAACGCCTGGCGTTCAGCCAGGCTCCTAACTGCTTGTCTTGTGTACATTAAAACGACTCTATCACTACAACTTAATTGTGTTAATCATTTGGTGTTTACGACAGGTGACCGCTTAAAACAAGGTGGTAGTAAAACAGAAATGAGCGTTCTGTCCACTGCTACCTTACGTTAAGCTATCACTTGTCTTTTATACAATAATGTAATTCGTTTTAGTGGTCGTTATATAGAGAACGTTTAACTGTATTACAATTATTCGTCACATCGTTTTCTACACTTTTGTATTTGCATTGCGGTTTTGTTTTTAGCTCACCTGGCACGAAGTGCCTAGGTGAGCTTTTAGGATCGCTGGATGTCCGTCGTCCGTCGTCCGTCGTCTGTCCGTTCACAATTGGTTGTGAACACTCTAGCGGCTACAAATTTCATCCGATCTTCATGAAACTTGATGACAATGTTGGTCTTGATGAAATCTAGGCCAAGTTTGAATGTGGGTCATGTCGGGTCAAAAACTAGGTCACTAGGTCAAATCATAGAAAAACCTTGTGAACACTCTAGAGGCTACAAATTTCATTGGATCTTAATGAAACTTGGTTAGAATGTTTGCCTCATTGATATCTAGGTCAAGTTTGAATGTGGGTCATGTCCCGTCAAAAACTAGGTCACTAGGTCAAATCATAGAAAAACCTTGTGAACACTCTAGAGGCTACAAATCTCATTAGATCTTGATAAAACTTGGTCAGAATGTTTGTTTAACTGATATCTAGGTCAAGTGTGAATATGGGTCATGTCTGGTCAAAAACTAGGTCACTAGGTCAAATCATAGAAAAACCTTGTGAACACTCTAGAGGCTACAAATCTCATTGGATCTTAATGAAACTTGGTCAGAATGTTTGCCTCATTGATATCTAGGTCAAGTTTGAATGTGGGTCATATCCCGTCAAAAACTAGGTCACAAGGTCAAATCAAAGAAAAACCTTGTGAACACTCTAGAGGCTACAAATCTCATTGGATCTTGATGAAACTTGGTCAGAATGTTTGTTTAACTGATATCTAGGTCAAGTTTGAATATAGGTCGTGTCTGGTCAAAAACTAGGTCACTAGGTCAAATCATAGAAAAACCTTGTGAACACTCTTGAGGCTACAAATCCCATTGGATCTTGATGAAACTTGGTCAGAATGTTTGTTTAATTGATATCTAGGTCAAGTTTGAATATGGGTTATGTCTGGTCAAAAACTAGGTCACTAGGTCAAATTATAGAAAAACATTGTGAACACTCTTGAGGCTACAAATCTCATTGGATCTTGATGAAATTTGGTCAGAATGTTTGTCGCATTGATATCTAGGTCAAGTTTGAATAAGGGTCATGTCCGGTCAAAAACTAGGTCACTAGGTCAAATCATTGGAAAATCTTGTTTACACTCTATAGGTTGATTGTGGGTATACATGTCCAGTCATAATCTAGGTCACTATAGGTCAAGTTTGCCATGGTGTACCAGGTGAGCGATTTAGGGCCATAGTGGCCCTTGTTAAATTAGATTAGTTGTAATATAAAAACATCATTTTCATCGTAGAAAATATAATTATTTAGGGGTCGTAAAATAGTTGTTTGATGAATTAATGTACAATATTCATGAACACTTTCGACACCCAAATTTGTTGAGAGGAAATAACTTCATTTTTAGGTACGAATGAGAAAATATATTATTTTTAAATAAGCGCGTATTTAACCATTTGTGCCTAGCTGCATGTACCCATGAATGTGATATTATAGGCAAACAGTGTAGATAATGAGGCGCCTGGTCGGAGTTTTCTCTGTTTGTGATAAAATGCGCTTATTTGGGGAAGGGCTGATACAGCGTATCTAATACGTTACAGTGGAGAATGAGGTATTATTCCCATTGCACACAGATTCGATTGCACTAAAATATAGAAAACTACTGGATTAATTATAATTAATAAACAGTTTGGAGTCTGGTCTGACGCCAGATTACCGGACGTCTGATCTGACTACAAACTGTTTTACAATACGGTAGAACCTCTCTTAACCCTTTGAACCCTAGTCCCGCCTATAGGCGTCCTTTTCAAAAAGTGTACATGTGAATTGTACACTTGTCCTATGCAAACAGTGAAGACCCAGATCAGAGGGCTCCGAAAGGAGCCCTCTGATCAGGGTCTTCACTGTTTGTCATAATATCAAACATTGACAAAAACAACCCTTAAAAGTCATAAATGGACTAGACTAAGATGGAAACTGGAATTGTCCATTTAAAGTTTCAGGGAGGAAAGAGTTAAACGACTACTAAATTCAGCTAGTTAGTTTGTGTTTCAAGCAGGTTGTTGCTTAAAGTAAAGTGAAACAGAAAGTTCTTTCGGGAGCTTTCCGTTTCACTGTCACATTGCTTTAAACTGCCACCTGTCTTTCATAAATCAATTAGCCTTATTTGTAGTTGTCGTTATAGAGAGGTTCAACTGTAGACGCAAGGCTTTTAGAGGAAAACATGATTACTAGGACAGAATGACGTCTTCCCCACTGTACTCCTTTCTATTACACGCGCCCGTGCTAAATCAAATACATGTATGTCATTTGATAACAGTTTTGGACCAGATCGGACGCCGAGTGACTACGAGTCCAAACTGTTAGCAACCCAGTTTTCTTGTACAGTGGAGAAAACGTTATTCTTTCCCAATAAACGCGTTAACGATAAAACTATTATTTGCAGTGCAAACAGTTTGGAGCCAGATCAGACGCCGGGTAACCCGGCGTCTGATCAGGCTCTTAACTGTTTGCCATCAAGTTAAACATGAATGATCAGAATTGTCCAAATATTGTACTTTTCTACGTTTTAGTGTTTTGCGTACGTTTGCGTTTAAACGGGAAAGAATAACGTTTACGCCACTGTAACTTGTTAACAGTTTAGAAACACTGTCAATTCTCAAATCTATTGCAATGTGTTTGCGTTCAGTTTCTTGTTTCAAAAAAGGGAACGAATACATTCGCATCTACTTTACGTTGAATATTACCTGTCCCTGTGTTCGGATATCCCCATGTTGAAGAAGTGGCGTAGTATATCTTTGGATAAGACTTGTGATCATCAAATAGGCATCCAAAGTGTTTTGACGTCACGGCCAATAGTACTACACGGTCAGTCTCACACCCTTCGTACGGTGATATGATGATAGCAAAACGTCTTGACGGTTCATGGCTGTAGAATAAATAGAGGATAACTGGGATTTTTTCAGTATAAGATCGAAATTCAATCCATTGAGTGAACATTAGTCGTAATATAACAGTCTGATGTTCACGAATTGTATTAAATTCAATCTTACACTGAAAACAACACAGTTATTCTATTTATTTATGCTTTTAAGCCCCTTTTTAAACGAAATTGTTTGACAATTGAAAGCGAAAGTACATTATTGATCCGGTGTTGAGCCCCAAGTTTAATATCGAACACATGTGCGTGACAGTTGGCGGTACAATGACGTCACTTATTTATTGACTTGACGTCAACGGAATTACGTCGTTACTTCCGATCTTGGATTCGTGTTCTTCCGTTGAGTTGTTCGCGACAAAACAGACTTCCGGAATTGCACGATAAGACACGGTAAGACACGATTGATTAAGATTCTTTGGGAGCTCTACGGGGAAAACTCATAAAAGAAGCACGAGCGACGATAATCCCACTGCTTGAAGCAGTAGATAATCAAGTGATAACCCACAACTTTTTCCCGGTAATCCACCGAAAAGCATAAATAAAGAGAAATAAATTGAGAGCATTTTTTTTCCAAAACTATTTCACTCTCAATGACTTCATAAAGCGCGTTTGCAAACAGTTTGGGTCCTGATCAGAGGCCGCGTCTAATCAGACACAAACTGTTTAAGACTAGTTTCGAAATTTATTCTGTTATATTGCCTTTGAAACGATATAAATATTGCACACAACCATATTGAGGCAGACGACACTGTGGCGGTGAAGGGGTTAAAAAATCTGGACAAATGTGTTTATGAAAGGGTTAAAGAGACACTTCTGTTTGCCGGTGCGTTAGATGTAAGTAAATGAGCGATTGAGTGAGTGAGTGTGTGTTAGATAGTGTGAGAGAAAGAGAAAGAAACAGAGAGAGAGTGAGAGAGATGGGAAAGAGAAATAGATAGACAGAAGTACAGTGAAAGTCAGAGACAGACCCATCGCGACCAACACCCAGACAGATAAATGGGTATGTACTTGTTTTGATTAAGAATGGGGTTCCTATACCCGGGGTATAACTGTTCCCATGCAGTCGGAAACGAGCTTTAGCGAGGCGATTTTATACATACATGTATCTATTGGTCAATATCTCAAACAATATTTGTGATCATTATAAATATTACATTTTTGTATTTTATATGGTTTTCATTCATGTAACCCAGGTTAGGTTTAACTGTACCCTATTGTGTTCATTTGCTGGTACAGACTATAGGTGGTGTTTACATTATGCTATAGTCTGTATCACTACTCAATATTCCTGCATGTATTTGTAACTTGTCACTTGTCCATGAGAGTTAGTGAGTGAGCTTGATGAGTGAAATAATGCACGAGTGAGTTGTTCTCTGGTTGTCACGTGACACCAAAGCTAACCTGCAAGACCTCTGCACCATACTCTATCATTCTGGCTCTATCTCTCCTTGCAAAAGGAAGTCAACTCATATAATTAAGTGCTCTATATTTGAGACTTTCATTATAGTTTATTTCATCCGACCAGCTGGTAAGTTACATAATTGAATTGGCATTTAATTTATATACATGTATTTCGGGAATATTACGGCTTTAGTATTTAGCGTCAATTGAGATTTGTATTATTTAGAATGTTTTACCATTGTATTCATTATCTGTATATATTTCATTACAGACCTTTCGTCTATATAATAAAGATTACACGAACTCGACCCGGGTTGTACTTCCTTTACCGGCCACTCGGGTTACATTCATAAAAAATATGAACGCACGAACGCACACACAAACACAGAATTGATACATAACAATATAATTAAGTATTGTGTTTTGGGCGGATGAGAACTGAATTAAAGTTTTGAAAATGGTGCTGACTTTAGATGGTTCCAAGGGTTTGCAACCATCAAAACCATAGATACCATAATTAACTCATAGCTGATTTTTGTCTACATTTGCCTTGAAAAGACTTCACTGCATCGCGCGATTCCACATAAAGTAACAGTTGAGAAAACGCAATCCCCCCCCCCCCCCCCCCCCCCCAGTTAAGTGCACAAACGAAACACAAACGAATTGCACAGAAACGTTCAAATGACAATATTTGGACACTTCTGACAAATTATTTTACTCTCTCAGTGACAAACAGTTTGGAGTCGGTGTAACGCAGTAGAATGACTAACCCCTCCTTAAATGACCCATGGGTCATGTCACTACGTAGAACAGTGACCCGGGTCATTTTACTACGTGGAAAAATGACCACAGACCGTAGAAAAAGGACCCCATCGATTCGTAGTAGAATGACCCCCTCAAGGTATGGGGTCATTTCTCTACGTACATGTAGTATAAAGACCCGGTACCTTTTGCACGGTTGGGTCATTCTACTGCGTTATAGCGGGTTACCCGGCATCTTATCTAGCTCAAACTGTTTGCAATGGAAAATGTAGATTTAGCGTAAAGGCATTTTTCGGGAAAGAATAACGTCTTCTCCTCTGTATGACGTCACGAATGACGTCAGAATTACATAACGTCTTCTTCAATGTATCGAGAACCACCTATTAAAGTATCTCAGCTTCTCGTAATCATTTGAAAATCGACATACATACAAAAGGTTAAACTGACAGGAAATTCTTACCCAGTCAAGGAGAAATACTCTACGTCTAGTGTACTCAGGTCATTCCAGCTCGAGGCGATCACTTTACTCTGGTTAAACCAGCTCAACAAATCAGCACCAGTTCCGTCAAATGTTATATAACCTTCTTCTGTTCCGTCCTTGTATGCTGATATCCTGACCTGAAGAGAGAGGGTACATGTATAAGAAAAAAGAGAGCAATTGAGAGAGAGAGAGAGAATCAGAGAGATAGAGTAGTGTGTGTGTGTGTGGGGGGGGGGGGGGGTGGGGTGTGGTGTGTGTGTGGGTGGGGTGTGTGTGTGTGTGTGTGTGTGGGTGGGTGCGTTGGTGACACTATCAAAGCGAGGTACGTCATAGGAGTACACAGCAACGAACCGAGGTACCTCCAACAAGCGAGGTAGTTTTTACTAATACCTCGGTAGGTATACCTCGCATTTAGCATGCTCAGTTCAAGATGCAAACGCACACAAAATATCTCGAGTACCTCGGTTTGCTTTTCTACTACCTGTTTGTGTGTCGGTGTGTGTTTGCACACAGTCGATAACGATATTTGTAGGTGGTGTGTGAGTGTACCTCGTTTTGTAGGTGATGTGTGTGTGTGTGTTTTTTACCTCGGTTTGAAGCAGAGTTTTTGCCCATTACCTACCTCGTTTTGTCGGTCTAGTGTTGATCGGTAATTCTTTATAAATTCAATATGTTCTTCACATCATTTGAAACTGTGACTGTCTTGAAAACCTTTTGTCATATTTGCCTTAAGCTTTTTGGCTTATAAAGCGTACACCTCGGTATGAGGGTGTGAAACGTGTACCTCTGTCGGATAGTAAAACCAGTATGGGTGCGTTTGTCTGTGTGTGAGACGGCTTTGGAATAGTTTATCTTCCTTTTTTCTCTCAACATCAATCTCTTTCTATATAATTTTATATATACATATACATGTAAATAAATATATTTACGCATACAAATTGTCATTTGTGAGGTGTGTGTAACAAACTTTGGAGCTCTCAGAGAGACAATGGGAGGGAGCAATAGCACTCGGAAAGACATATAGGAGGGCACATAAACACTGGGAAGGACGCGGGGAGGGTTGCAGAACACTCGGAAAGACACTGGGAGGGATCAGGAACGCTCGGAAGGACGCTGGGAGGGCTCAGAAACACTCGGAAAAGACGTTGGGAGGGATATGGAGCCCTCAGAGAGACAATGGGAGGGATCCATACCTCTCGGAAAGACACTGGGAGGGCCCAGGAACGCTCGGACGGACGCTGGGAGGGATAAAAAACTGGAAAAGACGTTGGGGGGCTTTGGAGCCCTCGGAGAGACAATGGGAGGGATCCATACCTCCCGGAAAGACACTGGGAGGGTCCAGGAACACTCGAAAGGACGCTTGGAGGGGTCATGAACACTCGGACAGACGCTGAGAGGGATCAGGAACGCTCGGAAGGATGCGAAGAGAGCTCAGTAACACTCGAAAAGAGGTTGGGAGGGCTGTGGAGGCCTCGGAGAGACAATGGGAGGGAGCCATACCACTCGGAAAGACACTGGGAGGGACCAAGAACACTCGAAAGGACGCTAGGAGGGGTGCAGTACACTCGGAAAGACACTGGGAGGGACCAGGAACGCTCGGAAGGACGCTGGGAGGGCTCAGAAACACTCGGAAAAGACGTTGGGACGGATATGGAGCCCTCGGAGAGACAATGGGAGGGATCCATACCTCTCGGAAAGACGCTGGGAGGGCCCAGGAACGCTCGGACGGACGCTGGGAGGGATCAGAAACACTGGAAAAGACGTTGGGAGGGCTTTGGAGCCCTCGGAGAGACAATGGGAGGGAGCCATACCTCCCTGAAAGACACTGGGAGGGTCCAGGAACACTCGAAAGGACGCTTGGAGGGGTCATGAACACTCGGACAGACGCTGAGAGGGATCAGGAACGCTCGGAAGGATGCGGGGAGAGCTCAGTAACACTCCAAAAGACGTTTGGAGGGCTGTGGAGGCCTCGGAGAGACAATGGGAGGGAGCCATACCACTCGGAAAGACACTGGGAGGGACCAAGAACACCTCCCTTTATTGACCACTTATGTCCTGTGTCAGTGATAGTATTACTGTAGATGAAATAACATAGCTGTTTTTTGTGAAAAATTGCCCTTTTTATTGTAAATAAATTATGAAGTAGGCATGTAGTTGTATGTATGTAGCAAGAAATACAATACCTTGTTTGTTGTTTAGCTTTTTAGTTATATATAATGTAAACCTATGCTGAGTTCGAATATAAATCACTGGATTCAACAGTGATTTTTCCTATAATACTACATGTATTTTGAATTTGACAAGTCATGTCTGGTCTTTAGGACAGACATCCAGATTATTTAAATATGGCTAATTCGTAGATGAGTTAGGAAAAGTACAAAGTGTTAAATGTTTCCAATGATAGCTGAACTAGAGCAATCCTTTGCAATAATCTCCAGGCAGTTTGGATTCGAATTTCGAATAGGCAGTAATATAACTAACACTCCACCCCATACTTTTTCAGCTATTTAAGTCAGGTTGTCCATTGGAGCGGTTGAGGGTGAATCAAATTGTAGCTTGAACGCTTTCTGCTTTAATCGCAGCCTTTTTTAAGCTACCATCTGGTGGCATAATATTGTTTCACATAATGCATATTCATGACTGGTTCAACTGTTTTTAATGGTCTACAGAGTTTGTAATGCATTGAGTGGCAGTTTTTCTCAAAGCATGGCTCAAATCTGATAATGCTGCTTACACGAGGCGTCTTTGGTGGGTGGGGTATAGCAGGAAACGTATTTGGATAATTTACGATTTTGCCTTCATCCCCTGTCGGACAGTCATCTGCTTTAACCCTTTATCCCGCAACTTGTGTCTAGTATTGAAGACAGGCGGTCGCTTGGATGGGTTTGGGGTGGGGCAGATTGTACATTGAGAAGACCTCTGCTTTACTTTCAACTTTTTTGAAGCAACCATGTACTGCGCTATAACTCCATTTCTTTTGATATGTATTTATGACTGTATAATGTGGAACTATTTTCTTAGTGGCAGAAATACATTGAGGGCGTAAAAAAGTGTATTTATGGGGAACAGGTTAATTGAATTTGGACACGGCCATCGGCTGTTGAGGAAAGTACTCACTAAATGTGACATAACTTTTGAGTGTTGCATTAACATTGGTAAAATGTACAACAATATTTACAATAATGTTTGTTTTAAGCCTTTTTTCTTTAGGTAAAAGTCAAATATTGTATGTCTTCTATTAATAATGTCTTTTGAGTCGCAGATTTACAAAAAAGTAAGGTTCTTACATTTCGCTTTCTAAATGTATAGTACATGCATCTGTAAATTTTGTTCTTATATAATTGCATTTCCGAAATAGCCGTGCTTTATGTATAAACTTCAGAAACGCAGATGCATGGGAAAATGATTTCAGTTTTCTATCTTCAAAAGAAGAGGCTATGACATAAAGAAGCATAAATTGTAACTTTAAAGTATGTTGATTTGTACAAAATTAACAAATGTTGATCTTAGAAGGATGTTTTCATTCGTATTTGTAAATTTGTATTTGTTTGTCTGTCAAATGTATTTTTGTTTTATTGTTATTTTATTTGCTAGCCAGGTTTCAATATATGATATGTTAAATTTATCTACAGAAAATAGTGTTTCTTTTATCAATATCTTGGCGATTCACAGAATGTAAATATAGTGTCCTTTAATTGTAGGGGTTTACACTGTAAAAAGAAAAGATTAACAGTTTTTCAACATTTAAAGGATTTAAAACATAATATATATTGTTTACAAGATACCCATTTCACCAAGGATATGTACAAAACTATATACTCAGAATGGGGGTCTGACTTTGTTTCAAGTTACAATACTTTACATAGCAGGGGTGTCGCGATATTATTTAATAAAATCGATTATAAAATTCATAAAAAAATTCACGACACGAATGGAAATTTTGTAATACAAGATTTAAGTGTTGATGATTATCGATTCACACTTGCATCAATTTATGGTCCAAATGTTGACCAGCCGACCTTTTACGATAAACTTTTTGACAATATAGATGACTTTGGAAATATATCATATGCAATATGTGGAGATTTTAATTTAGTTTTAGATCCAGAAATAGATTATTACAACTATAAACATATAAACAATAAAAATGCTAGAAACACACTGTTACAATATATTTCAAATAGACAACTAATTGATCCTTTTAGAGAACTAAATCCTGATAATAAACTTTATACTTGGAGAAAACAAAAACCTATTCAACAGGCACGACTTGATTTCTTCTTGCTCTCACCATCTATAGCAATATATTCGATAGACTCATCCATAAAGCATAGTTTTTGTTCTGATCATTCAATCGTAACATCTTCTTTCCAATTTAACGAGTTTCAACATAATTCAGGTTTATGGAAACATAACAACTCCTTATTAAATGATATAGAATACATTAATACAATAAATAGTAAAATTGAAGAAATTAAAGAACAATATTCATTACCAATATACAACAGAGATGCGATAAGAGATATTCCAAACTGTGAAATCCAATTTAGTATAAGTGACCAATTATTTTTAGATACATTATTAATGGAACTACGAGGGAAATCGATTTCATATAGCTCTTATAAGAAAAAAATTAACCAAAATAAAGAAGCAGAACTGAAAGATGCAATATATAAAATAGAACAGAATTTAACAGATGAAAATTCAGGCGAACTTGTTTCTTTACATAGTGAGCTAAAACAAATAAATGAAAATAGGATGAAAGGATATATTATCAGATCTAAAGTAAAATGGAGCATAGAAGGTGAAAAACCAACTAGATATTTTTGTGGTCTAGAAAAATCAAACATGCAGACAAAAACGCTACGAAAAATCATAAAAGACGATGGGTCGGAAATAACTAAACAAAATTTGATTCTAGATGAAATTAAAAGTTTTTACGAGACTTTATATAAATCACATGACGATAATACAAAACATAAAGAACATAACTATTTTTTTGAAAATGAACACATACCGAAGTTGAGTACACATGAATCAGAACTTATAGAAGGAAATATAACCATTGATGAAGCTACAATTGTTTTAAAAAATATGAAAAATAATCGGAGTCCTGGTACATCAGGTTTTAGCGCTGATATTTATAAAGTTTTCTGGAAAAAGATCGGAATTTTTGTAGTCAGAGCTTTAAACGAATCATATCATACTAATAAATTGTCCGAAACTCTTACTCAGGGTCTAATTACCTGTATACCTAAAGGAGACAAGCCAAAGCATTATCTAAAAAATTGGCGTCCCATTACATTACTAAATACAGTCTACAAAATAGGAACTGGGTGTATTGCAAATAGAATAAAATCTTTTCTTCCCAAACTTATTCATCCGGATCAGACAGGTTTTCTAAAAGGGCGTTTTATAGGAGAAAATACTAGATTGATATATGATTTGCTTCATTATACTGAAGAACATGACATTCCAGGAATTTTACTTTTAATAGACTTTGAAAAAGCTTTTGATTCTCTTTCATGGTCCTTTGTTAAAACAACTTTGAAAGCTTTTAATTTTGGTCATTCAATACAAACATGGTTTGATGTTTTTTATAAGGAAGCACAATCAATTGTAACTCAGTGTGGATTCCTTTCAGACTTTTTTAGAATAGGAAGAGGCTGCAGGCAGGGGGATCCTTTATCCTGTTATATCTTTATTTTATGTGCAGAAATTTTATCTATTAAAATAAGGTCTAATCCAAACATTAAAGGAATAAAGATAAATGAAACTGAATACAAACTCTCCCAATTTGCAGACGACACAAGTATAATATTGGATGGTTCAAGTAAATCACTTAATGAAACACTGGACACTCTTTCAAAGTTCTCAGAAATATCAGGATTAAAAGTAAATTTTGAAAAAACAAAAGTGGTATGGATCGGGAAGAAAAAATATAGTTCCGATACAATTAAAACTAAATGGAAGCTAACATGGAACCAACATCAATTCCAAATGCTAGGTATACATTTCCATGTAGATTTAGGTAAAATGATACATTTAAATTATAACCCAAAATTAGTTGAAATAGAAAACACGATAAGAAATTGGAATAGAAGAATATTAACACCATTAGGCAAAATTACAGTTATTAAAAGTTTGTGTATTGCTAAATTAAACCATTTATTTCTTGCATTACCGAAACCTTCGGATCAAATGATAAACAAGTTACATAACATATTTTATACCTACATTTGGGGCGGATGTCACAATATAAAGCAATCTATAATAGTAAAGGATTATAAAGAAGGAGGTTTAAAAATGATAAATTTTAGATCTTTTATTGATTCACTAAAAACAACATGGATCAGAAGGCTAATAATAAATAACGGTGGGTGGACAGGTATAATAAAAACTAACATTGATTTAAACAAAATGCTAAACTGTGGGAAACATTTTTATGAATCTCTTGCAAATAAATGTAGTAATACATTTTGGGCTGAAACTTTTACAGCATTTTCAAAATTATTCAATAATCACATTATAGATAAAAACAATATTCAGGATTATCCATTATTTTATAACCATATGATTTTAGTAGGAGGGAAAAGTGTTTTCTTGAAATCATGGTTTAAGGTAGGATTACACTGTATTGGAGATTTAGTAAATGAATATGGTTTTATCATGAACTTTGACGATTTTAATAATAAATATAAAATATCTACCAACTATTTAATATATAATGGAATTAAACTTGCAATTGAAAAGGGGCTTGAACAGTTACAAATACGAAAGAGAAACTTAAAACCCGTTATGAAACCGGCTTTCCCGCCTTATTTAAAAATACTTTTTAAAGATTCTAGAGGTTCTAAAGCAATGTACGAATGTTTAAATACAAACACTGATAACCCGACTTGTATTCAAAAATGGTGTAAAATATTAGGAAAGAACATTTGCAACGATGATTGGAAACACATATTTCATATGCCCTTTTCAGTAACGAATGATAAAGATATACAATGGTTTCAGGTTAGAGTAATACATAGAATACTGGGCACTAACTCTTATCTATTTAAAATCAAGTATGCTGATAGCCCGTTATGTACGTTCTGTAACAAAGACATAGAAACTATCGATCATTTGTTTTGGAAGTGCACCATCAGCCAAGCGCTTATAAATAACATATTGATGTCCGTTCATAACGATTTTCAAAATCTCAATATGGAAACAATGCTCTTTGGTTTTAGACAAACCTCTGATAGTGTAAAGAATTTAATTATCATCTTTTTTAAAATGTATATTTTTCAATGCAAATACAAAAAATATCAACCTACGGCGCAAGGTCTAAGGAACTATATATCTTTTAAATACAATTTACTTAAGTCTATCTCAATTCAAAATAGTACTGAAGACACTTTTCATAAACAATGGGAGCAGTTTAATATTCTGACAAAGACCTAGATTATTATTATTATTATTATTATTTTTTTTTTTTTTTTTTATCTTCAAAACGTCTGCACATAAAATGTAATTGTTAGTATGTACGAAGATGTGGGTGTATATGGATGTAACAACACTAGTAATAAGCATAATCTATTCATTGCAAAATAATTTTCTGTTTCAAAATCACAAAGAAAACTTTTTGTATACCTGGCTTCAAATACGTATTTTTTCTTTTTGTATGAAAATGTAAACTTTTGGAGCTTTGTCAGCCATACTATTATTATATGTATTTGTAAGGTGCGTCGGTGGATGGCTCCCCGACCCCGACGCACCTATGACGGGGACAATAAATGAGGTACTTACTGTCAAGGCCTGAAAAAAAAAAAAAGAAAAAAAAAAAAAAAAAAAAAAAGAACACTCGAAAGGACGCTAGGAGGGGTGCAGTACACTCGGAAAGACACTGGGAGGGACCAGGAACGCTGGGAAGGACGCTGGGAGGGCTCAGAAACACTCGGAAAAGACGTTGGGAGGGCCTTGGAGCCCTCGGAGAGACGAGGGAGGGAGCCATACCTCTCGGAAAGACACTGGGAGGGCCCAGGAACACTGGAAAGGACGCTTGGAGGAGTCATGAACACTCGGACAGACGCTGAGAGGGATCAGGAACGCTCGGAAGGATGCGGGGAGGGCTCAGTAACACTCAAAAAGACGTTGGGGTGCTTTGGAGGCCTCGGAGAGACAATGGGAGGGAGCCATACCACTCGGAAAAACACTTGGAGGGCCCAGGAACGCTCGGACGGACGCTGGGAGGGTTCAGAAACACTCGGAAAAGACGTTTGGAGGGATATGGAGCCCTCGGATAGACAATGCGAGGGAGCCATACCTCTCGGAAAGACACTGGGAGGGACCATGAACACTCGAAAGGACGCTGGGAGGGGTGCAGTACACTCGGAAAGACACTGGGAGGGACCAGGAACGCTCGGTCGGATGCGGGAAAGACGTTGGGAGTGCTTTGGAGGCCTCGGAGAGACAATGGGAGGGAGCAATACCACTCGGGGAGACACTGGGAGGACCCAGGATCACTCGCAAAGGTCGCTAGGAGGGAAGCAGTACACTCCGAAAGACACTGGGAGGGATCATGGACGCTCGGACAGACGCTGGGAGGGATCACGATCACTCGAACACACGTTCGGAGGGCGTTGGAGCTCTCGGAGAGACAATGGGAGGGAGCCATACCTCTCGGAAAGACACTGGGAGGGACCAGTAACTCTCGGATGGACGCTGGGAGGGCTCAGAAACACTCGAAAAGACGTTGGGAGGGCTTTGGAGCCCTTGGAGAGACGATGGGAGGGAGCCATACCTCTCGGAAAGACACTGGGAGGGACCAGGAACACTCGAAATGACGCTAGGAGGGGTGCAGTACACATGGTTTTTGCTTGTTTGTCCTGCATGCCTGGTACCGGGTTTGAATCACACCAGAGTGCAATTTTTTTTTATTGAAATGCATGTTTTTAAACAGAATTTCTTATCCTTAACTAATTCTTACCAATTTATATAAGCATTTGACATACATTATATTTACAAATTACTATTTTTAATGCTAAATCTGGTTGCGAGCCTCTTTAAACATAAAGCCATTTATTTAGAAAGAATAACTTAGTTTTTATGTGCAGTGCTCCCTCTCTACAACGACACCCAATGGGAGACAAACCTTGAGTGCGTTGTTCGGAGGGAGTCGTTATAGGGAGGGAAATGGGTAAACATTTGCAAACAGCTTGAATCCAGATCAGACTCCGCGTAACGCGGCGTCTGATCTGGATTCAAGCTGTTTGTCACTCATCGTTAAGCTTTTTCTGTCAAAATTATCATTATGTAACTATTACTCGAGACCAGTTAGTACTTGGATAGGTGACCTCCTAGGAACAACGAGTGCCGTAGAAATTTTCCTATATTTCTGTCTTTTTTAATTGTTTTTAGATTGGACATTTTCCAGTTTAACACATTCAACCCTAGCGACGAGTTAACTCGTCATTTACAAACAGTGTAGTGCACACGTTTCAAATGTAAACGGTGCACATGGCTTGATAACGGAAAATGACGAGTGAACACGTTATCAGGGATCAATTGGTCAAACAACCATACCATATCATTGACGTTTATATAGTTTGGATCCATATGAGACGCCAAGTTACTGACTACGGAAACCTGCCAGCAACCATCGCCCGGCTTAGTACAATTGTAATATTCTCAGGTACCCGGTTTGTAAATGACGAGTATTCTCGTCTCTAGGGTTGAATGTGTTTAAACTGCAAAAAAAAGTCCAATATAAAGACAAAACTAATTTAAAAAACAACAAAAATCAACAACAAAAAACAGACAAATAGGAAAAAGCCTGAGGCGCCCGGTATTACCAAGCGGTTACCCATCCAAGTACTCACCGGGCTCCACGTTGCTTAACTTCGGTGATTGGACGAGAACCGTAGTGTTTAACGTGATATGGCAGTAGACACTGTCGGTCAATTCTAAAGGGTTTTTATAGTGAATCTGTTTGTGAAGCATACCGCGTAGATAACATGCAACTTACTCGTTGGTTTGGATTCAAATCAGTTTCGTATAAACACTGAACGTTATTATACAAGTGGTACTTTTGATATTTCCAAAATTATGTGTTCTGA
The DNA here is from genome assembly GCA_922989275.2 of Gari tellinella. NCBI lineage: Eukaryota > Metazoa > Mollusca > Bivalvia > Cardiida > Psammobiidae > Gari > Gari tellinella. Next base: position 60,597,062 of record OV277867.1, read on the forward strand.
AATGTTCCAGTTTAAAAGCATTGTACTTGGTATAAACGAATAGTAAACCATGTACTATTTCAGCCAATCAGCTTTCTCCATTGCCATAGTTCGTTTGTCTTACTGTATTTTCTATGTCGAATATGTTCTATGTTATATATTGGCACACGAGTGTGTGTGGGTGCGTTGGTGACACTATCAAAGCGAGGTACGTCATAGGAGTACACAGCAACGAACCGAGGTACCTCCAACAAGCGAGGTAGTTTTTTCTAATACCTCGGTAGGTATACCTCGCATTTAGCATGCTCAGTTCAAGATGCAAACGCACACAAAATATCTCGAGTACCTCGGTTTGCTTTTCTACTACCTGTGTGTGTGTCGGTGTGTGTTTGCACACAGTCGATAACGATATTTGTAGGTGGTGTGTGAGTGTACCTCGTTTTGTAGGTGATGTGTGTGTGTGTGTTTTTTACCTCGGTTTGAAGCAGAGTTTTTGCCCATTACCTACCTCGTTTTGTCGGTCTAGTGTTGATCGGTAATTCTTTATAAATTCAATATGTTCTTCACATCATTTGAAACTGTGACTGTCTTGAAAACCTTTTGTCATATTTGCCTTAAGCTTTTTGGCTTATAAAGCGTACACCTCGGTATGAGGGTGTGAAACGTGTACCTCTGTCGGATAGTAAAACCAGTTTGTGTGTGTGTGTGTGTGTGTGTGTGTGTGTGTGTGTGTGTGTGTGTGTGTGTGTGTGCGTGCGTAAGTTATACAGTTTTGTTCCCAGAGTACGTGAGGATTTATTCCCGGATGAGGAAAGTCATGTTTCCCGAGCCGCAAGGCAAGGGTTACATGGTTTAACCAGCCTGGAATAAAACCTCACGTACCCTGGGAAAACTATATCGAATAACATATTTGTGACTTGTACAATAGGACAAGTAATGATACTAAGTTGGATTAGTTTGTAAGACTCAAATCGACGCTCGTTAACAGATCGTTGACCGAGTCGAAAACGTCGACCATTTCGTAAATCCTGGGCCGTTTTCTGCTAATCATGGACAGAGTTCAAATTCACTACGCCAAGGCAGATGACGTTTGCGTAAATGAAACTAAGGTTCTGACGGTTTTTATTCAAAAAAACAATGGGCACGCTCTTAGACGTCGGCGTCAAAATTTCCCAGAAAAAAGAAGAAAACCCGGATTTGTTTCTTAGCCGAAATGGACTTTACACGGAATATGCACGATTGAATGCATATGATCTTATCTAGCAGTCGGTCATCTTTTTTCTGCAAAGCAAGGGTTCACGTCTACGGCTTATCCAATAAGAAGTAAGGAATTTTCTTTGCAGTACAATAAATAAGTATGTGAGTAAACCCGAGACCATACATGTATATGTGCACTTGTTTGTTTGCGTCTATATATATGTTGGATTGTTTTGGGGATATTTGCGCATATGTTTATTTGTGCACGAGGGTATACCGTGTGTCGATGCGTGTCTGCGTATGTTTATGTTTTGATGTGTGTTTGAGTTTGTGTGCGCATCCGTACGTGTGTGAGTGATGTGTGTATGTGTAGTTGCCGGTGTGTGTAAAAAAGCTTCTGAAAACCGAATGTCTTCGGAAATCGAAAGTCTCTGGGGCCGAAAATCTCTGAAATCCATAAGTCTTTGAAAGTCGAATGTTTAAGAACCGAAAGTTTCTGATAACTAAAAGTCTCTAAAAGTCCGAAAGTCTCGAAAAACCGAAGTTATCTGATATCCAAAAGTCTGTGAAAGCCGAATTCACCGAATGTCTGTGAAAACCCAAAGTCTGTGAACACCTCTGAAAACCGACCGTTGCACATGATATTTCTTTTGAGGGCTTCTAAACCTCATTATCATCCCCACAAAGTTGTTTTGAGGATACATAAATGATTTTATCACATAAACTTGCGAAATAAATCGTACGGCCCACTAATTTTCGAATCACTAAAATACTGTACTACTACGCCGACTGTAAATCAGCTAAGAGAATCTAGACAAACTCAAGCTGCAAATTAGGCTACGTAGAGCTCTAGTATTAACAGTGACTCAGACAGTCTTTTAAATTTAGATGTTACAATGACAATGAAGTCGTGTTGCTATAACGACGTTATTTTGAAAACGAAACAGGATTCTAAATGTTAAATGATCATTTTTAGTCAAATAGAACAGTTTTAAATTAAATATTAATTACAGATTTGAATATGGTATCAGAGAAGTCTTTTCACAACACATTCATGTTGATTTTCTTTTCTTTTTTAGTTTGATATGTGTGTTTATCTATGTATGAATAAAACCGAATAACACCTATGACGAATCGTTTTTCCTAAGAGCCGATGGCAAAAGTGAAAGTAAGACCGCTCGGATTTTCGTGTCATTTGGTGTTTATGTGATAAATAGAATATCAAATTCGTGTGTTTTCAGTCTTGCATTTATTGAACTCGTTTGATAAAGTGATATGTTGCTCGTCAATGTTCGCAACATGTTATTTTATCCAACTCGTTCAATAAATTCACGACTGACAACACACTCATTCAATATCCTCTATATTCTATGTTTACTCAGTCTCCTCTCTGTTTTACGACCTGATACTGGCACTGAAAAGTTGCAATACCTGCTGGATGCCAAGCGTGTACCAGGAATCCACAAGTCTGCTCCGGAAATGTTTGGTACAATGTTGAACGTCATCAGTCATACAGTCAGTTGTGGTCACGTGATTGCCATTTACCCATGAGTCATACACGTCAACTCCTATATCTGCAATCCCTTGAAACACCGGGGTCCAATCTGCTGGGTCTATAGATATATAAAACAAATAAAATGTTTTGAACACAACATGTGATGTAGTAAATCTTATAGGTTCATATCTTTATTCATTACTCCACACCCTGTGCCCAGTTTAACAGACACGTGGCCACTTAAAGCAGATTGAACATTTACCCAGCTTTAAGTCACCATCTGCATGGATATAGAAAATATTTATGATTATACAGATTCATGTGTTACACTTGGGGCTTCTCAGCATCTAAACCAAATCTACTTGTTATATTAGAATAGTGGGTGGGGTAGCACATGTGATCGATTTTGTCTTTGTATTTTCTATAATACACTATGTCATGCTTAAATAGCATAAAGGTCAGATTAAGTACTCACCATTAACCGGTGTGAGAAGTTTAAACTGGCTTGGAGTCGTTAATTGTGGGTCCAATCACGTTTTAACTTTGAACTAAGTGGCAATATTTACTATTTCATTATTTCCTGTGTTTCGTAATATTCGCTACACTGTAAAGATTACAACCCTTAAAGAGAGTACAGACGGAAATCATTTAAAGTCTTGATATTATTAATCTGATCTCTTCAATCAAATGTAAGATTGAAATATTGGTGGGAATAAGCCACGTTCTATTTTTGTAAACAACTCTCGTCGATATCGAACGTGATGACGTCATTCTAACAGTTGTTTATTTTCATTCTTTTCTTGCTGGTGTTGCTTAGGCACACCAACGGATTTCATTCTATTATTGCTGGTGTTGCTTGGTAACACCAGCACCAGCGGCTTGCTGGCGCCAGCAATCCGCTGGTGCCAGCGGATTGCTGATGCACCAGCGGATTGCTGGTAGATCCCGAGTGGGTATATAAGGCCCTTCAGTTCCACAGTCACGGACTTCTGAGTGGACTCTGTTTTAGACCGGAAGAGTCTATGTTGGTGTAGCCCGTGAATTCAATTGACGAGAGTTGTAGAATACATGTTAATAGATTTAGATCTAAGAGATCTAGATCTAGTTGAAGTCCGGATCTAGCTCTAGATATAGTTTTATTTAAATGAATTAGAATTTTGTAACTTTAAAGACATTTAGACCAATTGCTAAAATTATTGGTCTAAATAATAAACGTCGCTCGTCAGATTTAAAGTTAACTTCGACTTGTTGTACTTCAATTTCCCTAAGTTAAATCCAGGTGATATCCTGACAAAAATGAACGATCACCTGTCCTCGAATTAAATTATTTAATTCGAGGAATTTACATTGAGATCGACCGTCGGCCCGATACACATGTTTGTATAAAGTGGAACTATTTTTGTCTTTTGAGGAATAAAAGAAAGGCGAAAAATGCGTATCTGTGGAGGAATATATACAAAATACAGTGTAACCTCTTACAACATGACACCATAGAGCGGAAGACTCTGACAATGAATTCGGGAGATACAAGTAGAATTAATTCCATTGGGTCCAAATACAAACTTTGAGATATTTAAAGCGGACAAAATTACTTGGGGCCAACTACGTATTACTATCAGTATCAAATGTTTTGCTACGACAATTTATAAGGGTATATTAGAGCAATTGTTTTACTACGAAGCTAGTGTTTAGACTCGGAAATGTTTAACTACGACAACACAATTGCCTTCGAAGAAAACAATTACTTGATTAAGCTGGATTGTTACGGCACCGCCACACATAAAACGGTCATATGGCGTCGATCTAAGAAAACAAATTTATTATAATACCCATATGAATTGTTGTAGCAAAACATTTGATAATAATACGTAGTTGGTCCATAGAAATTTATTCTTTTTCTGTGAATTTCCATTGCAACATTGCCAGGCCAGGCTCCAAACGTCATCATAGGTTATATATATTTTTATGCAAAACAAAGAAAATCTTGCCATCAATAACTGGATTAAATAATTCATTTAAGCTTGCATGGAATATTAAACAAGCATGTATTAAAACAGAAAATATAGTTTTACATGGAAAATTGTACGATAATTTGTACTAAACTACATTTAGACATAACAATTACTGTAATATAAATAACTTATCAAAATGCTTGTTCTTTCTGTATTTTCATTTTTTCATGTTTTTTCATTTGTTTTCATAATGTATTTGATCATATTTACATTCAAGAGACAAAATGCATGTTTTTAATAAAATTACGTTTGCTGATATATATTTCAATATTTCATTGATTTTCATGCAAATTTCGTTGTAAATTACATTGTATTTTTGAACTTGTATTTAATTAATAATAGTATGTAAAGATATGTATGAATGGAAATTATATGAATAAAAGTATTGTAAAAAAAAATCAAAAGATAAACCTGTAATGCTCTACATTTTATTCCATGGCTTCTGTGTTTAGTTTCATTTAAACGGGAAAATTGACGTCATCGTACCTTATCAATGTCCCCCGAAACCTTCCTACTTTGTCGTGGTTCTGAGGCTTAGCTTTCATAGGGAATGTTGTTTCTGTTTATTAGAACGAGACTATCCCCTCTATCAGGATATATTTTGGCGGTTAAAGTATAAATTTTGCAGTAAACGATATCTTGAAACGGCAAAGAAAAATGTTTCAAAGTGTACATACCGTTCGTGCTATACGTAATCCATTCATTGTTGATTTCACTGTTGGCGTCCACGTCCTTAAGCTTAAGAGCTGATAACCGGCAATGTTTGGACGATTTCTTATAACTCACGCTGTTACAGGAACCGGACACTTCACAGACAGTACAGCACGCGATAGCCGAACTAGAATTTATCCCGACAGTAAACTGTGTTAGAAGATTGTTGTCTATTGTGAAATATTTAGTTCCCATGGCAACACATCTCGCCCCAGAGAGTATGCACCACACTATGTAAACAACTTGTGAAGTAGAAAGCTTTTGTATGTTTAGTTTACATCCCATACTAACTATTTGCAGATTTAGGTATAAAGTTAGAAACAGTTTGAGTTAATTGAACTCCTTTCTCAAGCATTTGATTGGTCAGATTTGAGATTTTGCTAAACTCTGACCAATCAAATGGTTCAGAACGATCACAGACTCAACTTCAACTCTTTATAATATTAGACAATGGTCTCAAATTGTGCCATTCAATAAAATGTGAATTTACGATGATGCGATACATTCTCTTTGTAACCGTTATCAATGACACAGTAAATTATTCATAACGTTTGTTACGTCACTTAACCATGCCGCTATAAAGCGCGTTTCAAAAAGTTTGAATCCTGATCAGACGCCATCTGTTTGACACTCGTATCGATATGTATATACAACATTAAATCTAACTTTGAAACGTGTATTGCAGACAACAATAATAAAGCAGACGACAATAAAGCGGTGAAGGGGTAAAAACATTCCGAATAATTTGATCATGAAAGGGTTAAAGTAAATAAATTTGACTTTATATCGCAGCTTCAGGTTCAATCTTGGACACTGTATTACAATAAAATCTCTTTATTACTCCCATATAACCTTCAAATGTACCTTGCGGTGGTTCAAGGTCTTATTGATAACTGTCAGTGGGATGTTTTTATGTATTTGACGGAGAGTATCCGATTTTCAAAGTACTAAACCTAAGGTGTGTCGATGGATTTTGGCTCGGGAAGCCTATTGGGATTATATGTTCTGAATGATGTGCGAGTCTAGCATGGCAAGGGTACTGCAGACACTTCATAATAGCTTTCGGCATTACTTTTGTTCTACATTAAACTGAAACCCCAAGCCTGCAGTGCTCCAGTACTTTGATTATCATATGGGTTTCTTCGCAACGCATGTCATTTACGTAACTTTCCTGCAATCATACATCATCGTCATCTGATCTCATCTCATCATTCAGTAACTCTGTCTCATCTACAGTCTGGTTATTGTTTTATTAGGACAAATTAACATATTCTCTAATGTAGCACCGTCAAACAAACAATCCACACACCTACAGTAAACCCTCTCTATAACGACCAAAAAATTGAATTAATTATCAGGTAGTTAAGGTCAATTCACGAAGCTTCTGCCGATATTGACATCTATGCACATATCCCTCACTAACCTTCGGGAAGCTTTGACACCTGTGTCCGCTCTGCACTTCGTCATACTAGCGAAACATTGGCCTAGACAGATCCAGACCTACTGCGGCTCTGCCAAAGTGACAGGTCAATGATTCGATTGATCTATGGCGCCAAACCCCATGACAACATTCCGTTCGATGTGTTATGTACTAGGCTGGGGGTACAGGAAGTGACAGCTTCCCTACGCTCTAGGCGTCTTAGATTGTATGCAGATGTCGTTCGATCCTAATTCTCAATAAAGTCTATCCCCAATATGGAGGTTCAAAATCCAAAAGTGCGTGGGAGACCAAGAAAGACATGGTCAGATTGTGTGAAGGCTGACATTAATGTATGCAACATTGTTGATGTAAACCAACTTGACAGAGCTGCTTGGAGATCATCTATCAGATATACTAGCCGCTTGCTGCCTACCCTAGAGGCTGGGAAACCCGCAGCAGAGTACAAATAAAATCAGGATATTAAGTAAGTAGGCAGGTGACTGCTTAAAGCAAGGGGAACGTTTCACACTCATTTAGCTTTCACTCTCAATGACGCCGAAAATCGCGTTTGAAAATAGTTTGGATCCTGATCAGACGCCGCGTAAAAAATTGTTCATCCATACTGCCTTCGATTTATCTTTGAACGATATTGCAGACAGCAATATTTAAGTAAACGACAATGAAACGGTGAAGGACTAAAAGTCGCACGATAAATTTGATAATGAAAGGATTAAATAAGCAATGGCCTGTCTTTTATGCAGTCAATTAGCCTTCTTTTCAGTGGTCGTAAGAAAAAAGTTGATAAGTACTAGGCTAGCTGCCTAGATTGAAAGGGGGGTTCCAGTGTGTCGGCACTGGTTACACGAGACGAACCCAAATAGCTGTGACTTGGACAATTGATAGACACAGTAGATTCTACTTCAAATGTGTGTTTCTAAGGGGAATACTTATTTTGGCATTTGCCTATTTTAGTGTTTGAGATATTCATGTTACATATTACAGTTTCGAAGACGCTATATTTAAATGCGTTCGAACTAAACTTATTGTTTCATTGCAAACAGTTAGAAATCTGATCAGACGACGGGCAGCAATTCCTACAAACCAAACAAAACTTTACTTGTCAAAATGTATAAACCATCCTATAAATCTTACCGACTGAAAAATCCCAACTGTGCAAGACACCAAATGTATTATTGATTCGGATGAGCCTTTGATTTTACTCTGTCTCACTCGCCCATTGTGCAGATATTTTCATGTATAGTTGCAGAGATGAAAACATAATTTCCTATTAAACCCATTACTCCATGAATAGACAATTTTCATTTGTTGATTTATATTTCCATGAGTCATGAGTGTATTTTCCATATCCTGATATAGCTGACATTTTAAAGTAGGCTGAAACGAAAACAGAATGCGCCTTAAGACGCATTAAGACACATTTTATTTTACTTTCACCCTACTTTGAGTGATCACCTGTTTTCAAAGCTAGAAAAAGTGTATGGGGTAAATGTTTAAGTAGTTCGAGCCGAATGTGTGCCTGCCCTTTAACCATTTTACTCCCATATTTAACCGCCTGCTTTATCTGACAGAATAATCGAAATACAAACAGTCGACAGTATCTTACTGCTCATTTCGAAGGTCATTCAAAAAGCTCTGATTCTTTGAAATTTTCTTGAAATCCACGATTCTCTTGTTTGATACACCATTTAAAAGGTATATTTCTTATGGATTGGAAGATGTATTCTGCAAGTCAATATTTTTTTTAAACTGTTTAAATTGGTTGGTATAAATATCACATAATGGCCATTGAAACCATACATGTATACAGAGTTTGAAACTACATGTACGTGTACTGGTTTTAGTGCTTAATAGGGAGACATATAGTTTTATTCCTTCTTATGTTTGGCTGATTTTTGGCTGATGTTATGTGAAAATTGGTAAACAAAGTTATTAAATTTAATGAAGTTTGTGGATGAACTAGATATTTGTATAAATAATTAACAGTTGTTAAACGAGCTACCTGATTGTTGCAAAATATAAAATATACATGTTTGTTGTAAAACTATTTCCGATTTTATATGAAATTGAAATATCAGCTATTCGTAACAAGTTGGTATAATCAGTAAAAAAGGGCGTGTGTGGGTATGTGGGAGGTTGCTGTCCGTACAGTGGAGAAAACGTTATTCTTTCCCAATAAACGCGTTTACACTAAAACGATTATTTACAGTTCAAACAGTTTGGAGCCGATCAGACGCCGGGTAACCCGGCGTCTGGTGAGGCTCCAAACTGTTTGCAACCAAGATAAACATGAATTATCAGAATTTTCCAAAAGTTGCACTTTTCTACGTTTTAGTGTTTTGCGTTTGCGTACGTTTGCGTTTAAACGGGAAAGAATAACGTTTTCTCCACTATAACCAGTGCCTCTGAATCAACGGCATGCACCCCAGTCATCACAGAAACGTTGCATTCAATGAGCTCTTTAGAAAGTTTTAACACTGCTACAGCAGCAGAAATCGGGGAGATTGTCAAGGCATCCCCATGTAAGTCATGTGAACTCGACCCAATACCTACATGGCTCTTAAAGTTATGCCTTAGCGAGCTCCTACCGTCAGTAACAAAAATTGTAAACTCTTCGCTGGAATCTGCGTATGTTCCAAGAGAATTCAAAAAGTCGCATGTAAGACCTCTTTTGAAGAAGCCTGATCTCGATACAAATGATCTTAAGAACTACAGGCCTGTATCAAATTTGCCATTTCTCTCCAAAGTATTAGAAAAAGTTGTAGACAGACGCATTGAGTCCCATTTGGCCACAAACAATCTGCATGAACAGCATCAGTCAGCATATCGTAAGCATCACTCTACAGAAACTGCTCTTGTTAAAGTTCAAAATGACATCTTGCAATATCTTGATAAGAATGAAATCACAATTCTGGTGATGCTTGACCTATCAGCTGCATTCGACACAATTGATCATGAAACATTACTCAATCGCCTTGAAAAAGACTTCAAAATCATTGGAAACCCACTAAAGTGGATGACCTCATACCTGAATGACCGTTACCAAACAGTCGCAGTAGATGGAGATTTATCTGCCCCAGTTCAAATGAAATATAGTGTGCCACAGGGTTCAGTCTTGGGACCCAAAAACTACATCTTGTACACAAAACCTGTCGGCTCAATTTGCAGAAATCATGATCTGGATCATCATTTCTATGCAGATGATTCACAGTTATACTTGTCATTTAAGCCTAAAGACACATCTAGTCACCAAGAAGCCCTTTCAAAAGTCGAAGGATGTCTAAAAGACATAGTCTCATGGATGCACCAGAATATGTTGAAGCTGAACACTGACAAAACTGAGGTCATACTGTTTCACTCAAAAAAGGTTAACGTTCCCGGAGATTTTCATGTTCAAGTGGGAAACTCTAAAATCAAACCGTCATTATGTGTGAACAACCTTGGTGCTAGATTTGATTCCCAAGTGGATATGACACAGCACATCAACGCTGTGTGCAGGTCTAGCTACGCACAGCTGCGGCAAATAGGTCATATTAGACAGTACCTTTCTCCAGAAGCAACAAAGACTTTGGTAAATTCTCTGGTCACATCAAAAATTGACTACTGCAACTCACTGCTATATGGGATTCCCAAAAACTCACTACGAAAACTACAGCGTGTGCAAAATACAGCAGCCCGCATCATTACCAGGACTCCTCGGTACAATCACATCACTCCAGTCTTGAAGGAGCTTCACTGGCTTCCAGTTCAACACAGAGTTGAATTCAAAATTCTGACACTCACATACAAAGCCATGTGCAATGATTCTCCAAGGTACATTGTTAGTATGCTGGACGTGTATAGACCTCGAAGAGAGTTGCGGTCTGCGAGTAAATCAGTATCGCTGGTTGTGCCGAGAAGTCGTTTGGTGAAGTTTGGAGAGAGAAGTTTCATGCATGCAGCCCCAAAGCTCTGGAACACTCTACCATCAGACATCAGAGATGCTAGCTCAATTGCAGCCTTCAAAAAACGTTTGAAAACTCACTTCTTTAATATCTGTTATTAGAAGAAAGTAGGTAATCAATGACTGCTACCTCTGGGCTGTGTTCTTGCTGTGGATGCTGTGGGTATAATGGCAGTTCTGGAGTTGTACCATTGACCTTGTGCCTGTCTGGTAGATCTTGCTGGTAGGGATTGCCCAATCGCTTTGAAACCATTTGGCTAGGGGTCTATGGTGTAATTCTTGGACAGCTTTATGTTTATGAACTAAGGGTGTACCACGGCCATGGATTGTACAATACTCAACCAAACAACACGGAGAGTATTGTTTTAAACATTCGTTTTACGACTTGTGAACTGCTCTCCGGCTCTACACTGAAACAAACAAACAAATTCAACCAAACAACACGGAGAGTATTGTTTTAAACATTCGTTTTACGACTTGTGAACTGCTCTCCGGCTCTACACTGAAACAAACAAACAAATTCAACCAAACAACACGGAGAGTATTGTTTTAAACATTCGTTTTACGACTTGTGAACTACTCTCCGGCTCTACACTGAAACAAACAAACAAACAAACAAATTCAACCAAACAACATGGAGAGTATTGTTTTAAACATTCGTTTTACGACTTGTGAACTACTCTCCGGCTCTACACTGAAACAAACAAACAAACAAACAAATTCAACCAAACAACACGGAGAGTATTGTTTTAAACATTCGTTTTACGACTTGTGAACTACTCTCCGGCTCTACACTGAAACAAACAAACAAACAAACAAACAAAACAAGGGTTTGGTGCGAAACTATTATAACTCCTTAACAATTGTGAATGGGTTACAATAGTTTTGCACCAAGCCCTCGACATGTCGCTATAGTTTCCAAGAATTCAATCCTTTCATGGTGAAATTTATTGTGAGTTGTTTTACACCTTCACCGCCATATTGTCGTCTGCTGCACTATTGTTGTCTGCAACATTGTTCCAAAGTTTTAATTTAAGCCAGTATAATTAACGTTATTTTAAAACAAGTGGCAAACAGTATTGGTCCTGATCAACGCGGCGTCTGATCAGGATCAAAACTGTTTGCAACTGCGCTTTATGACGTCATTTGGAGTGAAAGGCTTTAATATCAAGATAATTTAGTAATTTATCTTGAGGATGTTTTATACCGAGCATATTTCACTAATGCTAAATTATGCACGACACTGGCAACATTTTGCTTGTATTGGACTATTTTCTTTTGAGTATATTCTTAATTTTTGCGAATCTTCAATCTGGTTTTCATGTTTTTAATGCGCATTATGTTTTGCTATCAACCACCTTGAAGCGGTCACTTGCCTTCAAAACTGGAGACAGGCAAGCGGGCGCTTGATCAGGATTAAAACGTTTTGCAAATGCGCTTTATGACTATTGAGACTGAAAGGGTTAATATGATTGAACGAATATATACATGCATTATAAATGAGAACCTTTTACTTGAACAAGGAAACCTGTTTGAAACACTTTCTCTTTGAAACTTGATTTAGCCAATTTCATCAGTTTACTCATTAGGCCGTTACGACAAGTATACTCGTCTTTTACAGTTTCCAATGACAAGTGAACTTTACTTCGAAACAGTATAGACCAAAATCAGATGGTTTCTAAATGAGCACGTGAGTCAGGGTCTGCACTATTTGTCATTTTGCTTAACTTTTTTAAGTAACACCACTAAACGATAAAAACAAACTGTTTTGTCAATAACACATTAACACCCATGAATGACAAAATACGTATAAACTAAACTGATTGGTATCAATAATAGTTTGTTTGAAGTTCAATGGGACAATGAGTAAATATCTTTACAATAGAATTCCAACTCAAGAAAACCGGGTAAGTGATTATTCTTTTTTTTCCAGGTCTTGTCAGCAAGGACCCCATTTATGGTCCCCATCATAGGTGCGTCAGGGTCGGGGACCCATCCATCGACACACCTTACAAACACATAAAATAAAAATATTGTTATATGACAAAACGCTAAAGTTTTACATTTTAAAACAAAAACAAGAATTAAAAACTTAACCGAATTCTTGTTATCGGTGTTCAACCATTGTTCGAATATTAAAAAAGATTCAGTAATACAAAATGATGGATTTCGAAAACATCATTATGGTAGACTCACAACCCTTGCTGTCCTACAAGACAAGGGTGAAGACAATTTGTTTCCTGTTTCATAAAATACAATTTTCAAGAAAACTGGGTTGTAAAACATAAGCTACATGTACCTTACCAAGTCAAAACTTACCATACTTATTTGCGAACAGTTTCGATTCTCATCAGAAAAAATAAAACGCTGACGTCGTTAGAATGTTCAGGGAAGAAACGGGAACGAAAACATTTCCATTTCATTCTTTGTTTATGTATATATATTTAAAAACGAAAAATACGACTCTACATGCTGCGTTTTTAATAATATTTAATAATAAAGTGTACAAACATGTTTATATTATATGGTTGAGATATAAGTTACTCTTACAGTGCTGCAATATTCTAACTATAGATATATTCCCGAGCGCTTTCGACAGTTACGTCTTCTTCAGGGGATATGCAATAATGCAATGAACTTGTTTTGATTTTAAAACAAGTCAGACCTTTTTATAAAATGTCGTTGTACACAATGACTCTCTGTGCTGAACGCTTAAGAACAAGTTTGCTCTTTTAAAAAATTACTTTCAGGTAGTGAATGATGGATGAATGAGTTTGGTTGTACAGCACTGCGACACAATAGGTAATATAGCGCCGATGATAAATGATGGACGATGAGATGAGACGATGACGACTTCAGGTCATCCAATACCTGAAATCATCACCATCCCACCCCATCAACCCTCATTCATGATTTCATGTCATTTAATAGCCGAAATCATCATCTATGAGTCTCTGATATTGGTGAACGCTTGAAAACAAACAAGTCCTTTAAAAAAAAAAAATTTACTTTCAGGTATTGAATGATGGATGGATGAGTTCGGCTATACGGCACTGCAACACAATAGGTCATATAGCGCTGATGATAAATGAGGGATGATGAGATGAGACGACGACGACCCCAGGTCATCCAATACCCGAAATCATCACCATATGTTTATATTATATTATATACATGTAGTTGGCAAACAAACGGCAACTCTGACTATTAACAAACAATAAAGCTATGCCGCGTTTGTAAAAAACCCTCCACTGCAATACCCCTAGTACGATAGTTATTTGCAAATAGTTTGAATCCTGATCAGACTATTTGACAGTCATTTCAATTCTTCTTAAGTCAAAATACCATAAATACCATAAATTTTAATTTAAGAATTAAAAGCAGAAAGAAGGTGAAGAGGCCATGGCAGTAAAGCGTTTAATCAGTTAAACCATAAGGACGAGTCTATTTTAATATCGCATGTGTGAAGATTATACTTGTGCTATGCAAATACTGTAGACATGTTGAGAATGCTTTATATAAGCCCTCTAAATGGAGTCTGCACTGTTTGCAATGTTGCAATGTATTTTAAGTCAAAGGAAAAACTTAGGTTATAATGTTCATTTCTTGTCTATGGGCATTTGAAATTAATAATGTAGCCATTCTCGGCAAAGAGTAGGCATGCATTATTTTGGCTTTCTGAACTGATGTAAAGTAAAAATTGACACAAACAAACGTTACAACAGCTAAAATGTGATGCTTACGAAAAGCATAATGCAAAGTGTATAGTTTGTTGCCTGAAATATCTATGCATTTTCTTTTTTTTATCAAATTCACCGAAAACACCCACTCAATCAAAATCTATCCTAAATAAATTGATCAAACTTCACACAATAGAAGCGTTATGTGTAAATAATAAGAAAATGGTAACACGCATATGTTATAAGACTTCTTGTGAAACTATAGGCACTTTCATACATACACAAATGCCTAAATTAGCAGACGGCTTTTTCCATGTGTTCTCGGATTCACGCTAATTAATATTCAATTTGGTTGGTGTCCTAGGTTATAACTTTAGCATTTTGCCAAATTTCACGTACTTTCATTTCCCAAGTGCAATTCCATATGTTTAACGTCAATATTTCGCGATAAATAGAGATTATTTGAAACAGAAAGTACCTACGGGAGGTAACCGATACGCACAATTTCGTTGAGTAACGATTATTGAACTATCGTACCTTGTTAAAGCCACTAGGTGTCACACAAAGTGGGAGCGTATGTCCTTAAATGGAAAATATAATTGTAGATTGATGGTTTAGGTGTGCCAATAAAAACACATTGTTTTCGCGATTTTACCAATTCCTCAGAAAAAAAGTGTTCCGATCTATTTTCGTCTTCGAGCAATCGTCTGTATCCTTCACAAAGTATATGGGTAAAAGGTAAACTATTCTAAAACTTGTGCCGAATATTTTCAAACAATGTCTATGTTACAATGAAGATGATCGGTTTTTTTCAGTTTAACGGAAACAAAATATATACGTAGAACAATAAAAAGCTGAAAATGACATTTAAAAACAATGAAGACTCATGTTTAATTTAAGTGTCAAATGGCTTGGAGCCAGATCACTCACTGAGCTACCAAGCATCTGACCAGGCTCAAAACTATTTGGAATACAGATGTGTACATGTTCCCTCTCTACAACGACCCTCCCAACAACGACTCCCTCCTTACAACGACCCATACGGCTGTTCCCAAAAGAAGACAAAATGTGAAACGCCTTTACTGCTGCAATATCGTCCGCTTCAAATTGTCGTCTGCTGTTTTTTTTTAAAATTACATTTTGATGGAAGAAATATAATGACGGGTGACAAACAGATTGAATCCAGATTAGACGCTGCATTACGCGGCGTCTGATCTGGATTCAATCTGTTTGCAAATGTAAGCCAATTTCCCTCCCTATAACGACTCCCTTCGAACAACACACACACTTTTTGTCTCCTTTTGGGTGTCGTTGTAGAGAGGGAGTGCTGTTTATGTTTTGTTATTGCACAAACAGGTTCATTAGAAATATAACGTTTTCACAACTGCATTGCGTTCTGTGGCCTTCATTCAATGCGAATCGAAATTTTGACCGTGTCCGCAAAGCCCATTCCTGAAAAAAAAAGAATAAAACCCAAGTAGGATTAAAGAGGTTTTGTTTGTTTGTTTCCGTTTATTAACCCTTCGCTACCTAGTCGCGACTTTAATAGAGTTAGCATATAGTTTGTATTTAAATCATAATTGACTTTGAGTATAAGTAATGCCGAAAACTGATACAGGACAATTCTGCTTTACATCCATCGTGCTTTTAAAATTCACTTGCCTTATGTGCCAAAACTTAAAATGGAGAAAATATAAGTCTTTCTTAATAGATGTAATTGTGCTAAAACAATTAATTTTTATTGAAATAGTTTGTAGCCAGGCGCCTGGCGTTTGATCAGGCTCTAAACTGTTTGTCACTAATATTACAATGAGTATTCAGTCGTTTTTCTAAACACGATATCTGCACTGAGTTTGTTTTTCAATTAGATTAATCGAAATATAATAACGCATTTTCCAAAGTAACAATACCGGTATTAAGTGACCAATTTATGCCCATGGTCCTTTATATAGGAAATACGCATACAACGTAGGTTCTGACCAGAAGCCGCATAATGCGTCGTCTGATAAGAGTCTACATAGTTTGCTGATAGGAATTGCAATATAAGACAAAACGAAAATGAATTTTAAACAATAAAAAATGGAATTATCCAATATATAAGCATCGAAAAGTCTACTAGGCATAAATGGGTTATTGTACAGTATAACTGTTAATATTTTACAAGAGAAATTGACAGGAAAGTATCATTTTTAGTTTAATCTACGAAGGGAAAACAAATATTCTTTTCAAATAAGCTCGTTATCAAAGAAGTTAAAGACATTCTGATTTGCAGATACAAATAAAAACTCTCTATTAGGACCACTTACATTAATTAATATCTGTTTGAGACAGGTGACTGCTGACAGCATTATGACAGTAAAACAGTAGCTACTTTTAAACATCAAATTAGCCTTTTTGATCTGTTAACATTTTAGAAGCGCTATGAATGTCTAAAATTAGTTGTAATGCGTTTTCGTTTAGTTTCTGTTTTCTTTTAGAATATTACCTGCTCCTGTGTTCGGATATCCCCATGTTGCAGAAGTGGCGTAGTAGATCTTTGGATAAGAGTTGTGATCGTCAAATGGGCATCCAAATTGTTTTGACGTCACGACTAACAACACTACACGATCAGTGGCACACACGTTGTACGGTGATACTATAAGAAATCGTCTAGACGGTGCATGGCTATAGAACAAATGGAAACAAACTGAAGACAGTAAAGTAGTTTTGTCCACTCGTTTAACCCCTTCACTGCCATGACGTCATCAAATTTAAACAAATGTCGTCTGCTTGTATATATCAAATCAATATTTAAGATATTTTGACTTAACAAAAGCTGATATGAGTTTCAAACGGTTAAGATCCTGATCAGACGCCGCGTAACGCGGCGTCTGATCAGGATCCAAACTGTTTGCAAAAAAACATTGACTCGGGGTAAGGCAGCGAAGGGTTTAAGAGATACAGCTAAACTCCTCTATATGACCACTAATGTGAGTTAGATGTTAAGTTTTTTAATTGAAGGTTATTGCTTAAGGCAAGTGGCAGTAAACGGAAACTTTATTCGTTTTATATAAGCAAATAGCCTTTGTAATATTTGTCGTAATAGAGAAGTTTTACTGCATTACTGTTTGCGCATGCGATAGATGTAAGTAAATGAGCGGTTGCAGGAGTGATCTGGAGTGTGTATGAGTGTGAGAGAGAGAACGAGAGGGGGATATATATAGAGAGAGTGTGAGAGAGAAAAATAACAAAGAGAGAGCAGGAAAGAGAGAGACAGAACAGAGAGAAAGTGAGATAGAAAGAGAGATGTGCACAGGGAGAAAAAGACGGACCGACAAACATAAACGGGTATTCTCTTTTCCAGTCATCCGGGTATTTTATATCTCACGCATACTCTCGGTCCTAATCGGAGAAAACTAGCTTATGTAGAGCAACTTCACGTGGAACTATAGTTCGAACCTCTATCCAGGAAAGATGGCGACCGGCGCATTCGCATTAAGTTCGAAAAAAGAACACCGTTTGTCAAACCAATGAAAAATGAAGTTCACTGGTCAAAACACGTCACTATAGTCGAACCATGGGTGCTCAGTTGGAACTGTAGTCACTATAGACCGGACTATAGTTCCTCGTGAATTTGCTCCTGGATGTCGGGTTTGTTTTCTCCGAATGCGTGTGCTCGCTAAGTGAAACATGCCGAATGCAGAGAGTATGACGTAGCAATGGAAAAGAGATTACATACACATAAAGACTAACAGAATCAAGCGCTTGTGTTTTTTAAAGACAATGGCTTCTATTCTCGATGTATAGATCTAACTGTTCCCATTTGGAAACGAGCTTTATCGAGTTTCCCACAGGAACATACCAAATGAGGTCATTTTATCAATGTCGGTTGATTACTCAATACAGCGCTTCCTCTCTACAACGACACCAAACGGGACACGTTGTTCGGAGGGAGTCGTTATAGGAAGGGAAATCGATTTACATTTGCAAACAGATTGAATCAAGATCATACGCCGCGTTACGCGGCGTCTGCTCTGGATTCAAGCTGTTTGTCATTCGTCATTATGTTTTTTTTTCTATCAAAATATCCAATAAGCAAATTTTAGAAAAACAGCAAACGACGATTTTTTGCAGACGATATTGCAGCCATGAAAGCTTTAGATATAATTGCCTTGCCTGTGGAACAGCAGCAAGGGTCGTTGAAAGGAGGGAGTCGTTAATGGGATGGCCGTTGTAAGGAGGGAACACTGTATATCAAAACAATATTTGTGATCGTTATAGATATTGTTTTATTTGGTTTGCATTAATAAAAATCAAAATGCATTTACATAAACAGTGAGTACTGCTCAATTGCTCAAAGCGAATTGTTCGACATGATCCTGACCCACAACTGGTTATGGCGCGACTACAGTGATATCCTCTGTACAACAACACCCATTGGGAGACAAATATTGTGTGTTGTTCGAAGGGAGCTGTTATTGGGATGGAAACTTTATACCCTTAGAGTGTTGAGCACAATTTGTCTTGCATATGCAAACAGTTTTAATCCAGATCAGACACCGCGTAACGCGGCGTCTGATCTGGATTCAAACTGTGTGTTACTCGTCATTGCGTTTCTGGTTTTGCAGCAGTGAAAAGGTTAGAAATCGTTGTCTTGTTTGGGAAATAGTTGCAAACATTGTTGTAAGGAGGAAATGTTGTTCGGAGGGCCGTTGTAATGAGGGTGTTCTGTATATCTATATTGTCCCGTAGACATCGCAATTAACTCATAGTTTTGTTATATAATCAAACTGGAGAGCACTTCCCTTGAATTGATTTCACCACATCGCGAGTTTGGATATGTCGTTTCAGTTAAGGTTATCCAGGACCACCTATTTTAGTATCTTAGCTCGTCGAAAACATTTGAAAATTGAGGAAAAAATGTCAATCTGACAGGAAGTTCTTACCCAATCAATGAGAAATACTCCACGTCAAGTGTGCTCAGGTCATTCCAGTTTGAGGCGATTACATTGCTTTGGTTAAACCAGCTCACCAAATCAGCACCAACTCCGTCAAATGTTATATAACCTTCTTCTGTTCCGTCCTTGTATACGGATACCTTGACCTAAAGAGAGAAAGAGAATCAAGTATAAAACAAAGAGAGAGAGAGAGTGTGTAATTGAGAAAAAGAGAAAAGTTGGTAAAGAGATAAAGAAATATGTAGATTGTGTGTGGAGGGGGGATGTGTGTTTGTGTCCTAGATTATGTGTTTGTATTTCATGCGTTATGAGGACTTAAGTGTTTATGCACACCAACAACCCAAGGACTTTTAGCATAGAGAGGACTTACACTCGGGCCATCGGAAAGTTTTTTTCACAAATGCCGTCAAAGTGAGGTCTTTGTTAAGAATAAACTGAAATCCCTAGGTCTTTGTAAAGTGGGTAAGTTATGACGAGTGTATCCGCCGGATACACAATTTATTCCCCTTCATAAACTGTGTGTTTGACTAGCACATCAGATTTCCGGTAGAGAAAGGAAACCAGCCTATCGGAGTGCTCTCATCAAGTCCTCACAATAACTGTTAACTTAGTGTTTGTGTTAAGTCCTCTTAGATTCGTCAATTCAGGACAACATAATTATGCGTGTGTACTTGAGTCCTCGCAGTATCGTACTACTTAGAGAGTCATCGCTAGTATCGCTAAGTTGGACACAATTTATTGACTGGACCTTGAAGAAAATATAACAAGCAAAACATCTAGTATACTTATAAACATCCCTTATTATAAGTCTGGTGAGAAAGAACCAACACCATATACCTGTTATTTCTTGCGAGTACTCACAGTGCAGAGGTATACCAACGATCTCTGAACGTTTGCAATACAAGTATGCGTGTGTCTGTTAGTATATAAATAAATACACACTTGTGCATTGCAAAATTTGGTAATGTGTTTAGGAAACCCAAAAAGCTGGGAGTCTCTTAAAATCGAAAGTTTCTAAAACCAAAGTTAATATAATAATAATATTTGAAAACTAGTTCTCTTTGAAAACCAAAAGTCATTGAAAACTATAACTCTTTGAGAACCGAAATTCTTTGATAACCAAAGGTCTCTGAATCGCAAAGTCCGTGAAAACCAAAAGTCTCTTATAACCAAAAGTATGTGAAAGCCGAACATCTGTGTAAGCCGAAAGTCTGTGAAAACCGAAATCCGTGAAAACCAAAAGTCCCTGAAAACCAAACGTCTCTGAAAGCCGAAGTTCTGTGTAAACCTTACATCTAAAGCCTGTGAAAACTCTTCATAAACCTCAAGTTTCTGAAAACAGACATTCGCACATGTTATATGTGGCTTCTTAACCTACTTATCAACCTCATATAGTTGTTTGTTTGATACATAAATGGTTATGATATTTTTACTTTCAGTCTTGCGTGCTGATACTGACACATATAATTATAATACCTGCTTGATGCCAAGCGTATACCAGTCCTCAACGAATCTACTCCTGAAGTGCTTAGTACAGTGTTGAACATCATCAGTCATACAGTCAGTTGTGGTCACGTGACTGCCATTTACCCATGAATCATACACGTCAACTCCAATATCTGCAATCCCTTGAAACACCGGGATCCAATCTGCTGGGTCTGTAGATATATATAAAACTAAATAAAGTTTTTAGGGCATTAAAATACAATTTAGTAAATAAAAGCGGAACACTTATTTTTCTCTATGAATTTCCATGTTCAGCCCGGTGTCTGACCAGGCTCTGAACTGCTTGTCGCTCAGATAAAGATTCGTCAAAAGTTTTAAAAACAAACCTGTCATTGTCTGCATTTTATAACATTACATATAAATATTAATTCATGCGTTAACGACCTCATCGTCAATGGAAGGATTTAACGTATGTATGGATGGTTTTACGGCAATGCGACACAAAATAGGTCATACAGTGCCGATGAATGATGAGATAAGATAATGATGATGAGGGATGCTTTCAGGAAGATGATTGGGGATAATCTCATTTGCTGCAAAGCGGCGCATGGGATTAAAACACCAACATGCCTCCATTTTTGTTCTTGGCAGAGGGGATAATCTCTGTCATATAAACGAAAGCACCCCTTCAACAATTAGGCCACAGAACCACGACGAGGAAGGAAGGTATCTGGGGTGGATATAGTCATGAAGTCATCAGTTCAACTAACATAAGATGTATCATTGAGCCATCAGTTCATCTAGCCTCATATAGACATTTCGATGAAATAGCAATCCAAAACACATTATAATGAGATGACTTGGTTAGCATTGAAATATCACCACGTTCACTGTTCATAGTTACAGTGGAGGGAACATTATTCTTTCCCAATAAATAGTGGGTAATGAATGAGTGGGTCTTCAGTATTGAATTTATTGAACGAGTTGGATAAAATAATATGTTGTGAAATTAATACTCTATTTATCCCAGTCACAATTGTTATATGATTTTTTTAAACCATAGATAATCAACGAGTGTAAATAAAAGAAAAAAGAACAACTTCAGTAAGGTGTGAATATACTTGTCTGTTAATATATTCTTATTTTTAAATTACGATTTAATAAAATATATATCTTTTGTACTAAAATGGTATTATGACAATCAGTTTCGTTGTTTGAATTACGTCATTACGATGATATGCCGTACTTATGATTTAATGTCAGAAATCCAAATCAAGCTACATGTACCATCTGCTAGGATGTAGAAGTATTTCATTATATAAGTGATTTTCATCAGTAAAATTACAATAACTGGATCTCGTTGAAGTCTAACCTACCCGTAATTCAAAGTTAAAAATTGAGGTTTTGACTTTGAAATACTGATATGTTGAAGTTAAGTGAATTCGAATTATTGAGCTTCAACTCTAAATGATATGATGGCGGTAAAATGCTGGTATTTAATTTGACAGTAAAAGATATGTTAAACGGAAAAGGAAAACATGTTTCACAGTGTACTTGCCGTTCCTGCTATATGTAATCCATTCATTGTTGATTTCGCTGTTGGCGTCCACGTCCTTAAGACTAAGAGCTGATAACCGGCATTGTTTGGACGATGTCTTATAACTCACGCTGTTACAGGAACCAGACACTTCACAGGCAGTACAGCACGCAATAGCCGAACTAGAAGTTGTAACAGTATATGTTGTTAGAAGTTTGTTGTCTATTGTGTAATATTTAGTCCCCATGACGACACATCTAGCCAAAGAAAATATAACACATACTATGTAAACAACTTGTGAAGCAGATAGCTTTTGTACTGCTAGTTCCCGCCCCATTTTAACTGATTCAACTTAAGCTCTTTCAAACCTTGGACCATGGTCTCAAACAGTGCCGTCCAATAACAAGTGCATTTGCCATGCTGTGATGCGTTCTCTTTGAAATGGTTATTAATAGCTCTGTACATTATTAATTCACGTTATTATACTCGATGTACAGTAACAGGTAAATTAATTTGAATTCGTAAAGCCAGTTTCAATCTTCGACACTGTATTACAAGTAAAATCTCTCTATTAGGCGCAAATAAAATTCCTACTGTGCAGCGGTCTGGGGCATAACGGGTACAGTGATACCTCTCTACAACTACACTCAATGGTAGACACAAAATGAGTGCGTTGTTCGAAGGGAGTCGTTAAAGGGAAGACACTTGGCTTACATATGCAAACAGCTTGAATCCAGATTAGACGCCGCGTAATGCGGCGTCTGATC
This sequence comes from Gari tellinella, assembly GCA_922989275.2. Classification (NCBI taxonomy): domain Eukaryota; kingdom Metazoa; phylum Mollusca; class Bivalvia; order Cardiida; family Psammobiidae; genus Gari; species Gari tellinella. Next base: position 60,620,204 of record OV277867.1, read on the forward strand.
TGGATTCAAGCTGTTTGTCACTCGTCGTTTACTTTTTTTCTGTCAAATTGTCTATTATGAAACTTTTGGAAAACAGCAGACGACAATAATTTTAAGCAGACAATAAAGAAGACGAGAAAAAGTTGGACATATTTTTTTGTTGGGAAACAATGGCAAGGGTCGTTGTAAGGAGGGAGTCGTTGTTGGGAGGACCATTGTAGGGAGGGAACACTGTAATTGTCACAGGCTTTTGTTTATTTGACGGAGATTATCCCCTTTGTCAAGTACTTAGTGCTAGGCATGTCGGTGGTTTTGATCGCAAAGGCCTCTTCGCAACGCAAGCCATTAGCCAAAACCATCCTTCTGAAAATCATCATCATCTCATCTCATCTCATCATTCATCAGCGCTATAGGTAGGACCTTATCAGTGTCGCAGTACTATAAACTCTCTTCTAACTCTCTTATATAACGACTACTAAGTTGTGTTGATTATCAGGTTCTTCGTACGACAATTGTTGTTGTACGTCAGATTATATAAATCTTAATCATTTTTCTCTTCTAATCCTGTCTTGTGACATCTCTTTGGAATCGTCTTGAAAGGCGATTCCAAAGAGATGTCACAAGACAGGATAAGATGGAGAAATTAGAAATTAGATGTAATTTTGTAGTTTTTACTTACGACAAGTTTTTTGTCGTACGAAGATTTATGAAACGGGTCCAAGGGTTAAAGTTTGGGGTTGTATTTGTTAATAACAGTATAGATCCAGATGAGAAGTTGAGTAACGTCTACATCCTGCTTATATTTCCTGACAGAGAATTAAGATAGAATACCATTAACCCTTTCACTACCTCACCCCAAGTATAATACAGTAAAACCTCTCTATTACGACCACTAAATTATGTTAATTATTAGGGTGTTTACGATAGGTGACCGCTTAAAGCAAGGTGACAGTGAAACAGAAAGCTCCTACAGGAGCTTTCTGTTTCACTGCCACCTTGCTTTAAGCTGTCACCTGTCTATCAAACAATCAATTAGCCTTCGTTTTAGTGGTCGTAATAGCGAGGTTTTACTGTAGTTATTTGAAAACATCTTGCATCATCCTTAAAACAGACGACAATTGTTAAAAATTGATGACAACCTGCCAGTGAAGGGAGTAAGAATAATAATTTCTCAAAAATCTAAATTTAAGATATTATAACTGAAGAAATATTGAAATGAGTATCAAACAGCTTTGATCCTGATCAGACGCCGTGTTACGCAGCAAACAGGCAGCAAAGACGCACACAGAACCCTGAAGAAGAAAAGCTGGGCATCAGTAAATCACCCGAAGGAGCATACATCTGCCACATGATTTAACTCAATAGTATTATCCAATAGATATATCGTAAGACACCTTGAATGCAGTCCTACACAAAGAAAACAGTTTCACTACAAATGTTTCTATAGCCTAGCCTTTTCCATTTTGGTATTGTCGAGTATATCATGTATGCATTATTTGTTATAAATTGCATTATATATGTATGCATTTGTATTGCCATGCTGTGCCACTGTTGACAAAAATAAAAACAACCAATCAAACTATCCGTCTTCAATATAAAAAACAAACTAGGATTTGGGGTGAGGGAAACGGTTAAGTAACTGACATTTGAGACTCGAAGAAATGGCTGCTAAATCAACATAAATTATACATTGTTTAAATTCAGATCTTGTTCACTCCCCCTCGTTGTAAAAACGGGTCGATATAGTAGGTCAACAGTGACACATGACGAAAGAATTTGTAACATGTGCCCATCCAATGCAGTAGAGGACGAGATTAATTTTCTCATAGAATGCAGCCTCTATTCGGACTGTAGATACATGTGTACGAGGGGTGTTTCATAATTAATGCAACTCCATTAATAACTTCGATATAATAATTGTAATATGCATGTGTGATATATCGTTGGAAAGGGCAATTTCTCACCTACACGATGGCATAATGCACTTTTAGATGTCATTACGGGATAAATCACAATATTTATCTAAATGACCCCTCCTCAAGGGCACTAGAAAATAGCACTTTTCAGACTTTACTTATTGATCTAATAACTTTTTTAAAAGTAAAATTTCTATACTTTGTTTTTTAAATATATCAGTTAATGTCTGAATTTTAATGTAAATAAGATTTCACTACAATTAAAAGGCTCAGCTGTTTTAAATCTTATTTTTTAAAAAATAAAAATTCTCATTTTAACTAATGAAAAAGGTTGACATGAATTTTCTAACGCTATGAATTGTTTCTAGATTCGTATATCTATAATTTGATTTTAAACCATGAACATCTGCTTCAATTACTTCAATTATAGCATGGTTTGATATAACAAAATATGTTCTAGGTTTCAACAGAACATCTTGAACATAACAGTAGTGTCATTTTTTATGATTTTTTCAGTAAGAGTTAAATATGACCTATATTTTTGTCACTTTGTGAAATAATATAATTTAAAATTGCGTAATGTGTGTATCAATGTCTTAATTAATCTGACCGAAAGTTTCATAATATTATTTCAAATAATAAAACCGTCATGGTAAGTACAGTACCAAAATTTGTCGAAACATGACCTCAAAAATACACAAAAACGGTCCAGTGCCCTTGACTTGGGCTCATTTAGGCTCATGATGTGACTTTTCTGCTCATGTGATCATACTGTGCATTATACCATTGTGTAGGCGAAGAATTATTCTTTCGAATGATGTATCACACATGCATATTGCACTTACATTATTAAAGTTATTGATCTAGTTGCATTAATTATGAAACACCCCTCGTATGACCGATTTGCATAGGCATCGGCGCTGAGCAGTTCCTTTGCAGACATGTCGTCTACAGATAAACTAAATGATTTAAAGCAATTTACTTGCAAATGATTAAACAACATGTATAAAAGGAGGAAAGCTTTTAGATAGAAATATAAAATGTATATCTATATTCTTCTTTTTTCAGACATGTATAGAAGTCTTACCCTTTTATTATATTGCTTTTTATAACCTATTCTTCTAAATTCTTTTTATACTGCTGCTATATCCGTATGCTCTTATATTGCAAGTAAATGTTTCAGGTGCTTTCTCACTTGAAGGAATGTCGCATATGCAGAAAAGCCATCATGAAGTATTCTATTTATTTTACAATGTCTTATATATCGCAAGCGGCCGGGTATCAATACTAAATTACATTTTGTTTGACATGTTAATGTACATAAATGAATGATGTATTGATATATGACACTCTAATAAACACTACTTTCTCTCTGTCATATCTATATATTTACATTCAACCTGTAAAGTCCTTATGTAATCCTATTAAAAAATATGCAGTCATCTGCCGATGAACCTACACTTCGAATCTGGATTTAACCAGTTCGGATTTCCCCCGTGCTATCCGTGGACTTCTTCAAATAGACTACATTGGGCACTTAACACTAAGCTCCCATTGGTCGACGGTAATATGACACTAGCGGAGTGATACAGACCCATAGGTCGTTGCCATCGCGTTGCTATGTGTGTAAATGGGTTAAGAAAACAACCGCAACCTGTAATTTTAGAATGTGCTTTGGCAATAGATATTCAAGTTGCACTGTTATTTGTTTGCCTTGTAAGTCATTTCCATTCACAGAGAGAAAGTTTACTGGAAAAAATCCTGAATTTTTAATACAGTTACAGTACATGTAGTTGGGACTACTTTCTCACCATATTTAGAAACTGAAATGGCTATTACATCGACATTACATCTATCAAACCTCTTTGACCGGTATATGATAAATTCTTATACAGAAAAACAAATCTGGCCAATAAACACATTAAATTGACAAGACAGGAAAATATAAATATAAGGAATAAACAACATCTCTTTGCCGCTCATGACGGTTTGACTACATTAGCTTCGGGGGGTAAATTTATCGAAAACGCCCTTCGGGCGTTTACGGAATTTACCCCCTGCGAAGCTAATGTAGTCATACCGTCATGAACGTCAAAAATATGTCGTTTATTCCTATAATAGAACGGTCCGAGACATTTCCGATATCCGAGGTGTGACTGTGTGTACCTCCGAGCATGACGTCATCAAATTCAATTAATTACCGTCTGCTTTTATTTATCAAAGTTGAATTTTAGGTATTTTGACATGAGAAATATTGAAATGAATGTCAAATAGTTTGGATCATGATCAGAAGCCGTTTTAAACGGGGTCTGATCAGGACCCAAACTGTTTGCAAACAATCATTGCACTCGAGTTAGGGCAGTGAAATAGTTAAACAATTAGTACCGTCTGCTTTAATTTCTCAAATTTAAATATTTGGTGTTTTGACTTCAGAAATATTAAAGATAGTGTCAAACGCGGCGTCTGATCAAGATTCAACCTATTTGCAAATAACTAGATCTAATGCACTCAGGGCAGGGCAGTAAAGGGATTAAACAATGATCGTCTGCTTTTATTTTCTCAAATTTAAATATTAGGTATTTTGACTTCAGTAATATTAAAGAGAGTGTCAAAAAGTTTGAAACCTGATCAGCAATATTAAACGATTTTACCATACATTTTTCAATAGCTGACACGTAGAATATCCATTAGATTGGCGCCATGATGATAGATTTCATTTCATACTCAACACAATCCTATATCAATATTTTTGTTACGTTTATTCCCCCAATGCAGAAAAGAGTTCTACTTTAAACAGCCATGAGTATGTACCATACGAAATATTTTCTATATATATCCAAGGAGATGTTAGCTTTAAGTATGCTAAAAGTAAGCAGAACGCACCGCTAGGCACATTCTGCTTTACTTCAAAGCTCCTCTTAGTTGTAGCCCATATTCTATGCTAGAAACAGGATGTAGGATGATGGGTTAAGTGATAATTATTTTACAAAGGTACATGGAACATCATGCGGAACGCAACAGTGCTTTCAGGCACAGCTTTGTTTAAATTGGATCAATAATTCCATAAATAATTCTCCTTTAACAGTGTGTTTGTCAAACAAACAATAACTCTGATAACATGTGTTTTTTAACATTCATCCATAACTGGATAAATAACTCCATTTATTTTTCAGAATTGAATTGTGTACGCTTGAAGTACCGGTATGTTTGAAATCACTACGGATTGTTTACATTCATTTGCCCTCGTCTAGCTAATAGCATTTGTTGACGCATTTTGAATCAAAGTTTACTGATACCATATGGCTCATGAATGTAGTATACATTGTAATTAGGTGGCAAGAGGTGGGTAGGTACACACGTAGGTAAGTAGGTCAATAGGAAGGTGATATTGGGTAAGTGTATGGTAGGTAGGTGGATTAGGATATATAGATAAGTCAGTAGTTAACAAGGTTTGGTAGATAGATAGGCATTAGGCAGGTATGTAGGTAGGTAGGTAGGTAGAGGGTAGGTAGTGTGTTTGTCGTAGTTATGTAAATGGGTAGGTAGGTGGGGAGTAGATAGCTCGTAGATTGGCGGGTAGGTGGATTGGTGAAGGTAGGTAGGTCAGTAAGGGGGTTGATTATGTTGACAGGTAGGTAGGTTGGAAAGTAGGTCTGACAGTAGGTAGTTGAGATGTGAAAGGGAAATAGGTAGATAGGTAGATAGTTAGGTAGGTAGGGCGTTATTTAGATGAAGAATCACTGTATGGTAGATACATGTAGGTAGGTAAGTAGATAGGTAGGGAGATTAGTTGATTCGTAAGCAGTTAGTTATCTCCCGTTGTCTTTTTATATTTCTCAATTAGATTATGCATTTTATTGAGTGTGTATAGTAGAGTCAAACTGTATGAATCCTGAACAAAAGCCGACTGACAGGTTGACTGGATTCAAACTTTGGAGTAAACGCGTAGTTCCTTTAAACATCAAATGGACAATTTCGGATTTTTTAATTATTATACATGTGTAGATCTAGTCAAGATTCAACTTTTTAATGTTGTGGGATTTTACAATTTGTTGCAAAATGACTAACCATGTGAAGTATTTAAGAGCCCTCCTTCAGGAGACATTATTATCTAGTTCTGCACGTTGTGCATAGGAACAATATGCTCATTGACAGTGAAAGGGTCAACTAAAGGGCATTCGTTGTTTTCCAGTTTTCCTGCGCGACACTGTATTGCCTTAACAAACGCGTTTCAAAAGGTTTGTAGTGAAAGAACAGTTACGTTCAGTTACCGTATCGATGGCCATCGATAGCATCAACAACCTAACAATTTAACGAAAACGACCTGTTTGCACGATATCGATTGCGAAACGGCATTTCAGTTGATTAGTACACTTTTGCGGGTGTTATTCCGATCCGTACATAAATCGTTCGTACCCTTGAAAAGTATATAAACATGGGGGCGCAATAAGTTATTGTTGGAGAGTATTGGCGACCGTTAGATGTCGTACTATAAGTGTTGCTTTCATCGGTTATCGTTGCCGTTTTCCGATACAGTACTTGAACGCGCTACTTATGTACATGATGATGACAATACAGTCGAGATCTAAGAATTCAAACTCGCTTTGGTTCGAACATACCAATATTTCAAGGTCAACATGTTGCTTCAAAGATTTGTTACACACAGATGAATGAAGAACTTGCCGGAAAATCTTACAGTCGAAACTCGATATTTAGAACCCGCGTAGTTAATACGGGTAAGTTCGACTGAACACATATTCTCACGAGATAGGACCATGTCTACAAAATCCATGTCGCATGCATATAACTCTTAGTAAACATGTTCATAGACTGTCTTATCAAATTATTTATACAAGGTATTTTTACAAAACAAGTGGCAAACAGTTTTGATCCTTATCAGACGCCGTGTTACACGGTCTCTGATCAGGAACAACACTTTTCGCCAATGCGCTTTAGGACCTCATTGGGAGTTAAAGCACCAGTTTGGAGCAATATCAAACTTAGGATAATTTGGTATGAGACCAGACAAACAAACCAACCAGATTAACCAATTTGCCCCCAGTGGATTCTTCCATGTTTATAAATTGGATTATCCATTTATTATCAACATGGAATGCCTGGTCAAACTTTTCATTTTCATCTTGTTTTATATTGAAATTCCTATCAGCAAACAATATAGACTCTGAGCACAATGCGGCGTCTGATCAGTGTTTACATTGTTTGCCTATGTTCTATATATGGGATCGTAGGCACAAATGGGTTAACTTAGTTAACTCTGAATCTTTAGATTCACAATTCTTGTTTCCAATAAAGGATAGTCCATTTTTACTTTTCAGGGTTGATTTTTACCAAAAACAAGTATTGCAAATGAAAATGACAAACAGTGCAGATCCCGAATACGCCCTCTGATCTAGGTCGAAACTGTTTGCATAGGACAAGTGTACTCGTCACAGGTACAGTGTATGTAAATGACTAGTTTACTCGTCAATAGGGAGCAATAGATGGTCAACATTAGCATATGACATGACAATATCTTTATTTTCATCTCAGATACACTAGGTACAACATGAGGAATTGTATATCTAATTTTTTAACATAAAATGAAAAAGAAACAAATTCTAGTCAGTGTGTAAGTTTCAAGGACAAAGCATTGAGTGGGGAAGTTGACTAAATAGTTTACTGAAAGTACATATCCGTCCAGAGCAGGCAACACATGTACTGCGGAAAGTAGAGTGTCTGCTTAGAATAGGTATCATAATCAATTTTAATTATGTTAACTTTGTTTCTAGGTGATATCATTTCTGAAATCCTTGCTTACTGATTGACATTTAATACATATAAAGAAATGCAATTCATAATAACTATAGAAACATATATACAGGGAGGGACAAAGTACAAGCATAATGTAATTGACATGCGAGATTGTGACAGGTATGGAAGAGTATCACTGCAAATATTCCATTATGCTTGATGCTTTGTTCCTCATTGTAAAATACATGCTACCTTGCTTCATTCTTTCTCCACATATTCCATTATGCTTGATGCTTTGTTCCTCATTGTAAAATACATGCTATCATGCTTCATGCTTTATTCACAATGTTTGGTGCTTCATTCCTTTTTTACTTTGCAGTTCCATCATGACTTCAACAATTCCACTTCTCATTGTGCGTTATGCAGTATGCTTGATGCTTGGTGGTTTATTGTAAATTTCACTCTATCTTGCATTATGCTTTGTTCATAATGTTTGGTGCTAAGTGCTCATTTAACTTTGCACTTCTATCATTACTTCAAGAATTCAATATCGCTTTGTGCTTTGTGCATCATGCTAACTGCTTTGTGTGTCGTGAATAATGGTTTTTGACATTTCAAATCTCCTTCTATCCATGACTATAACGTGGAAGTACTTTCTTTAGTGAAGGAATAAATTAAATGCTTAAAATGACGTGTTTATGGAGTAATGGGTTATGGTACATAACTGAAGAGAACTGATAGGAGACATAAAGTAATTGTATGAGATTTTGGATTAACTTTAGTCCTGCTTTAAGGTGCCATTTTTCAGGAAGTTGTAAAAGTATGTAATGGTACTTTATCTGGAAAAGTAGTTCTGAGGCGGAATAAATAGGTAATGGTGTATATGACAGAAAGGTGTTACCATAATGCCATAAATACACCTTTACTTTATTCTACCACTGAAAACTTAAGATTCGTAAATAACCCCCTCCCCCCAACCACCACCACAACCACCAAAGATCTTCCCCAGCATTTTATTTTAGGCATTATTAGGAACCCTCTAATCTGGATTTACACTGCTTACATAGGACACGTATACTCTTCAACAGATACACTGTTATGTGGCACTAGATTATAGTGGGCCTGTTACATTTTATTGCAATGTGTAAAACAATGAAGACCTTTATTAGGGGCCCATTGACTTGGGTCTTCACTGTTTGCATAGGAGAAATGTACTCTTCACAGGTACATATTTTGTTAATGATGTAAATATGTGATTGTATATTTCAATGAATGTTAATTTATTGCAATATGACAAACAGTGAATATCCTGATCAGAGTGGCCTTAAAGGAGGCTTTGATCTGTATCTACTCTGTATGCAATTGCCAAGTGTACTCCAAACAGCTACACGTTTGTTAATGATGTAAGTACGTGGCACTAGGTTGCAATGAGGTTGTAACAATTTATTGTAACCTGATAAACAATGAAGGCCCTCATCAAAGGACCCCTATAAGGAGCCCTCTGATCTGGGTCTACACTGTTTGCACAGGACAAGAGTACTCTTCACAGGTACACTGTTGGTTAATGATAAATCTATGTTGTGGTAGGTTTCATTAAGTTTATTTTAACAAAATTGCAACATGAAAGAAAATGAAGAGCCTAATCAGAGGATCCCTATTTGGAGCCCTATGATCTGGATCAACACTGTTTGCATAGGCTAAAATAAACTTAAGTAGAAATCTCCTACAGGATATATTTCTTATCCATTTTCATCTTGTTTTTATATTTACTCCAATTATCCATATGCCTAATCATCTATATTAACCCTTTACTCAATAGAGTGTTTTCATTACTGAAGGAGCATTCTGCTGTACTTTCAGTCTGTTTTAAGCCACCATCTGCTAGGATATGGAAACTATTTCTTATGGTGAATATTTATTTTTTGATGACTGCACAAAGAGGAACTATTTTATTGAGTGGGGAAAAAAATAGGTATCTTTGGAGTGAAGGTTTAAAGTGTGTTTAAGTTTAACCCATTACCCCATATATACACATTTTTTTGTTTCCAGTGAATAAAATAGTCATAATTTAAACAACCATGACTATTTTTATTAAGAAATATTTTCTGTATTTCAGCAGATGGTATCTTAAAGCAGGCCGATAGAAAAGCATAATGCCCATTAAGGCCCATTTTGTTTTACTTTCAACCTGCTATATAAGATGTCACCTGTCTTCAAAACTAAAACAGACTAAAGAGTAAAGAGTTAAGCAGATGATTGATTAACCTATTATCCTATGAATACACCTTTATTCATCTTTTATTTATTCTTCACTTCTATATCAGAGCAGATGGTAGCTCAGCGCAGACTGAAATTAAAGTAGAATGCTCCTAAATGAGCATTCTGTTGTACTTTCTAGCTATTTTAAGTTTAAGCAAATATCTGTCTTCAGTTCAAATTCTGCAAGTCGGGGCAATACTTCAAGGATTGGGGAAATACTTCCTAGGAAATTTACGTCCCTGGTGGGGAACATTTCCTTTTAACTGATATGCTATTTTCTATCAACTAGCAGGACATATAACTCCTGTTTGATTATCCATAGTATACAGGGCTCCAAATAAGAGGGAGTAAACAATACAAATCCAACATATTCTCCATCAAGACAGCTCAAAATCCTATGGTGTTACTATACTTATTAGAATCCTCTCAAAGAGGTGATCCTAATAAGTGCTGTAGTGACACCAATGAGTTTAATACTGAAATAAAGATTTTAGTTTTTCAAATACTCACCTTATCTGGAGCCCTGGGGTATATTTGAATGATCACAACAAACATCAAGAATTTTATTTTCTTTCTCCCATCTACCAAAAGCAGAATAGTTTTACAGTCAATCTTTTATTAAGCACCTATTAACTTATGCAATATTATGGTCTGGTGGTTGCTTAATGAAGATTAAAAATAATGCATGAAAAATCTATAGCTTTCTGCATTATTATTTTACCTGCATTAAGCAGTCACTTGTCTTTAGATGTCTCCTTGCTCTGGAATTGAGTGCTTGCTTAGAACATGACTGACAAAAACTACAAATCACATGGAATAGCTCACAGTACAGCCATTTCTTTTTAACCCTTTACTCCATAGACAGGTAAACACTTAAAGCAGATTATTTTATTCTTTTGATACATACTCATGACTGTATGAATTGGAATTATTTTCTTCAGTGGAGGAATAGATTAAATGTGTCTGTGTATCTATGGAGTAAATGGTTAAAAACATTAATGGTCCCTTAGGGGGTAAAAGAATTAGAGTCAAACCACAGTGTCTCAAACTAGCTAAAGTTGAAAGTACTTGTTTTTCCACCAATGAAACTACTTAATTTGAAAAAGCTTCAACATATCCGTATTTCAACATTAAAATTTTAGTCATATTTGAACTTTGAAATACAGATATATTCCACTAAAGTGGGACCAAGATGTCAAAGATTGACTGTAGTACAGTCAAACTTCGATATCTGGATCTAACTTAGTGGAACATAGTGTATTGTTCCTTTTAGTGTTTAATACCTAATCCTGTTTCTAATATTGAAGATAGTTGACCACTTAAAAGCTCATTGAAAGTGAAAAAAAGTACCTTAAGGTGCATTATTATTTACTTTTTGCCCGCTATAAGCTACCATCAATAAGAATATATAAATGTTTCTATTGAAACTATTTCATGACTGTTTAAATTTTGAAACTTTTTTCACGGAGGAATAAATTACAAGCATAACAATATCTATGGAGTAATGGGTTAAAAGCAATAATGCAGCAATTGACTATTTTCAATGGAGGAATAAATAACAGGCACATATATGGAGTAATGGGTTAAAAGTGACAGTAAGTAAAGTGTTCATATTGAAGACACATATTCATTCTTATTCCATTTATTTAAAAGCACCCTCTGAGTCTGATCCTCTCATTAGTTTAAACATATTAAGGTCAATGATGCCATCAATGTCATTTTATGTTTTGGGTGTGGAATTGCTTGGTGAATGAATTGAGAATCCTTGGATCCAGATTTGCTACATCAGAAATTTCTCCTGAGATCACTCAAAACATTAGTCTCATCAATGAACCCCTGTGACGACAAGCTAACTTTTGACGGGTGCCATCCTCAGTCCTCGGTCTAAAATAGCTCGCTGTCTCTTACTGTACACAGAGTGGACTATCAAAACTTAGAATATAACCTACATTTTTAACCAATCAAACTGCCTTTTGCACCCTAATATGAAATAAGGCATGGCCTTCAATGGGGTTTACCCAAGATCGTTTTTAAAATCTGGAAACAGAATTAAAAATATAGATCTCTAATACATGTATTTGTATATAGAGGCTACTCTGCCCAAATAGAAATTACCCACTTCTATATTCTAAATAGATTATCAGCGTCACATATATACATACTGTATTTGATTTTTGTTTTATAGAAGGTGGCAGACGACATGACATCATTGTGGATAATTAACTGGCACATTGTAGACAAAAAAAGGTTTATAACTCTGTCTGAATACAGCATTTTTTAATTAGAAATGTTTTTCATAGAAGAAAAACAATGGTGCTCATATTCAGCAGCTAGAACTTTTTCTTAAAGGAAATAAAATCACATTAAACTGTCATTCATCGCAATATTCACGGCGTTATCAAGACTAGAAAGTCTTATAAAAGTTTAATTAAATAGGTCAAAGGTTAAGGATTAGATCTTACAGTCAAACACATTGGTATAGTTGGAAAGGTCTTGACACAAGAAATATATGAAAGTCCTAGGCTACTGGTTCAAATGTTAGACATTTAAAGATTTTTACAAAAGTAAGTGAAAGGTCGAGGTCACAAGGTCAAAGAGAGTTGTACGGTTAGAAAGGTATTGACACAGGGAAGACAATTGCCAAGTTTAAGAGGCCCAGTTGCAATAATCAAGACTGAAGAGTTATAGCCAATGTTAAGGTTTTTGGTTAAATTTTAAATAAATGGGTCAAAGGTCCAGATCAAGGTCACATGGTCAAATAGGGTTGTATGGCTGGAAAGGTCTTGATTAAAAAAATGTACATACGAAAAAATGAAAGCCCTAGGCCTAATGGTTTAAATGTTATAGACATTTAAAGATTTTTACAAAAGTAGGTCAAGGTCACAAGGTCTAAACGGTTTGTATGGTTGGAAAGGTCTTGCCACTGGGAAGACATATCCCAAGTATAAAAGGCACATGTGAAATAATGCAAGAGGTATATCTAAGGTTAAGGTTTTTGGCACAGACAGACAGACAGACAGACGGACAAACAAACAGACAGGACAAAAACTATATTATGTTTGTTTTTTGTTTGTTCGTTAGTATATGCCAGCGAATCATAGATTCCGGGGGCATAAAAAGTATCAAATGGTCATTGCCAAGATATCTGTTCAAGATATACTTTTATCTTTCTCTATGATGTGATGAAGAATCTGATATCATACCATGCATTGTCAGATCTGTCTAGTGTAGTTTACAGACAGTTTACTGACAATACCATTTTGAGAATGTTCATAATATGATATCATAACAAAACAATGTCTTGACAGCAGCTTTAAGTGTCCTTTGTCTCAATTCCTTTACTTTATTCTGCTTGATCTACTTGTCTCATTATTTAATATTTGTTAAACTGATGTCATCAGTTTTATCCATTTTTTGTCATTCATCCAATTATTTTGTCCTCTACGGGTAGTGTTGAATTCATTTCTCTTTGGGTGGAATCATCCAAGCAGAAACACACAACAAAGAACTCATCATAGTGATATTTACATAATGAGTTACTAAATGCATGCTTCTGAAAGGATAGGCTATCTCTCTTGTCCAATTACACAAAAAACATCAGGTTGATGTGTTTATTATAGGTCTCTACATAGCAGCAATTCTCCTGATTTGAAGTTGTGTTGACTGTATAGTAAGTCAGTGCTGTTATCAATTTCAAATCCTGGCATTTTATATAGATTGGTGCAGAAACTGACAGATTAGGACATCACGGCTATCTAGATAATACAGACATGTGTATTTAATCAACAGTTCAATACATTGCCATAAACAATCACCAAAGTCAGCAAATTGCATATATTTTGTCTGGAGCTTCAAATTCAAATTCCCTAACTCTGTCAACTGCAAAAAAACAGGACAGCAGTAGATGCTAATCTTCCAACTTGTCCAACTCCAATCATTCCATCAGATTTCTTTGCTAACACTACATGTAGGTCGCTTAAAGGCGCTTTAGAAGAAGTGCAAGCAGGCTCTCAGAAAGTGTTGAAAATGGTAACTGAGGTATTGCCAAGTTGTCACATTATACTGAATTGTCAACTTTTTAATTTTTCCACGTCATATTATACTGATTTTTTACACATTTTTCATTTTTTCAGGTTTTTTTTTTTAAGTATGTCCTGAAATACTCTTTCTTGTTAATGGATCCTGAGGTCTTAACACTGGTGGTACCAAAGTATAATCAACATAATTATATAATTCCATCTGCTAGGATATTGGAAATATTGCACATGAAATCATATTTCTGTATAAAATGTAACTATTTTCTCCAGTGGAGAAATGAAGTAAATGTGTAAATAGGCATATCGATGGAGTAAAATGGTTAAAGCACAACCTTTATCAAAATACTTCAATAAACATACCTGTTGGATATCTGCTTTACCTTGGTCCTGTATTAAGCTATAACCTGTATCAAAAACTGCTACTAATACACTTTTGAGTGGCCGGTTAACACAATATTGGCTGTTTATTGTTTAATGCAGAATTTTCAAAATTTTCAAGGCTTGTCATTGTTTTTTTCTTCTATAATAATTATGTCCTCATAAAAGAATTTCATAATCAACTGATTTTCATTGTTGATCAACATATATAATCGGACAGACCACTTCGATTAATCATTGATTATACAATGGAAATGATAAACTTAAATTTTAATATAAATTTAGTAACTAAAATCTTAAAGTTGACAATAAAAAAATCAGATTATTTTTTTTTTATTTCAATTGCACATCTGAAGATTAAAATCCCAACATTACTGTCAAATTGCCAAAATCGCGCAATTTGAAAACCTGAAAATGTAGGCACATTCCTAATCTAAACCTACAGTGGTAAATACGCTATTCCTACCCATTTACGCGTTTATCTATGCGTAAGAAACGCATAGTGAACGGTTAACGAACGCTTAACGCCTAACGATTTTAACGCGTAAATAAACGATTATACCAGAGATGTTGCGATTGGTGCCTCAGTTTTCCGTTTCACGCGGAGATTTCGGATCTTATCGATGAAAAACCCACTCATCCAATTAGTGACACTAGAGTTATTTACCAGACCAATAAATCAATAAACCACCCGTCGCGGCAGACTTGCATTGGACTCGCCACTACGATAACAACTGCAGTCTTTACTTACCACATGAAATGTCGGAACATCTGATGTTTTGCTCACTTTGTTAATGACCCGAGTCAATATTTCAGGAGTATTCGTTTGAAAATTAAGACCGACATCCGGGCTCTTTTAAACGCATGAAGAAACGCGTAAAGAAACGGCTAGGAAAAGCGTTTAACGAAACGGATAATAAACGCGTAAGAAACGCGTAAAGTGGGTAGGAATAGCGTATTTACCACTGTATAAAACGATGTAATCACAGTGGTTTGTTTTCTTCTTTGGACGGTACCCGGGAAAGGACCCGTTCCCAATTCAAAGAAGGGACCTGGCAATATGGTAAAAATAGTATTTTCAGTGAAACAAAGAGAATTTCTGTTACTAGTGTTAGCATTGCCTGTTGATATGAACTGCATAATTGCTACTTGATAAGTTAGATGAATATAGGCCTACATATATTATAAAACTTAACTTCCCAATTACTTTTTTGTCATCATTTCACAACTTGTTTTTTCCCAATTTGAAGTTTACGCGACAAGAAAAATTCCCAATCTGAGGGGTACCGGACCCGTTCCCAATTGGGTGAAAAAAAACGCTGAATCCCAAATGATTATGGAGGCACCCATGAAATTGGTGGAAACAAGTTGACTTTTAAATCTGTTTTGTTGACATTCGATTGAAGACGAATCATAACGGAAATGTTCCGGCTTGGTTCGGATGACGTCACACAGTGTATATGAATTATCGCTGCGCTTCGTACTAATCACGTGAGCTTTACGCAATCCTACGAACCAGCCCGTTAGTCTTATTTGTAAACAAACCGGCTTAAAATGTAAACCAACACGATAAGAATTTGACACATTTAGGTAGGATTCTTTGCCAAGTGAAGTGGGGACATATGCCAGGCTTCTTACATGCGATTTCACCTAGTTTTAATACATAGAAAATGCACACATATAAGAAATTGCGCGTTTTAAGCACACAGTTCCGTAGTATTGTGCCTTTAATACAAACATTGCTATTTTACTTAGAATAAAATAAAATACATTATTTCAATAAATCAATTATTTGATTTTATTATAGATTCTCTAAACTCTATCGAATGATCACTTTCGATCAATAATCGGAAATAATCGATCGTCGTTTTAACACTGTCAAACCAGCGTTTTTTGGGGGGACCTGTTCCTAATTGATAACAAGGGCTTTTTTCCCAAAATGAGCATTTCACGGCACAATTTTTTCCCAAAATGAGATTTTTACGACTCAATTTTTGCCCCCAAAAAAGTATTTTACGTTGATTTAGGGCATATTCTTCCCAATTGGAGGGGTTCCAACTCATTCCCAAAGTGGTGAAAAAAAACACTGAAAACTACCTCATAATATACTGTAATACAGTTTCTTGCTGTGGAAATGAATCAACTACTCCAATGAAAAGATGTATGCGCCATCTGCTTTACTTTTGTCCTGTATTAAGCAATAACATGTATCAAACACTGCTATTTGTACATTTCAAGTGGCCGCTAAACACTTTTATGATTGTTTAGTGTTTACTGCAGAATTTTCAAACATTTTTATTTACGGTGGTAGTAGTCATTAGACTACGAGCTACTGAACACCCACCTCCCCCCATGTGGGGACTTTTGAACACCATACTTTTCTGAAACCTCATTGTCTTCCGAGTACATTCGGGTTTTCTGCACTTTGTACGTTGGGGCTTTACCTTGTCAGAGCAAATTGAAATTACCTCCCCTTTGTGAAAATTAAATTCTGATAGATAATGTAATGTTCAATGACTTGTTTTAGTTGCAAAATAGCTGTTCTTCACTGATATCACCATTGTTTTTATGGAGACATAATATCTATCCCAAGAATCGATCGAAACGAGTGTTTGTCTTACTTTTTACTGAATTATCTCCCCTTGAATATATCAAATACCATAAAAACTAGTTAATTCATAGTTTTATTACATTTAAAGCTTCTTTGAAAACCTATTTTTTCTTTAAATGATGATAAAATATTCAACTGGGTGTAGTGAGGATGTTTTCTAACATACATTTATTATATTTTCGCGGAAAATATTCTAAAATTATTTAAAAGTCTTAAATTATGAAATAACAAAAATACCGACAAAGACTTAAATACGGTTAATAACTGTAAGAAATAAGATTCTGAGAATTACAAAGGATTCATGGATCATGGAAATGGATAATACACGGATACAGTGCTAAAAAACCTTTTCTAGAGGCGGCCCATGGACCCATACAGTGCTACAACCCTTTTGTAGAGGCGGTCCATCAACGGATACTGTTTAATTAGTGCTATAATAGTTATCTAGAGGCGGTCCACCAACGGATACAGTGCTGGAAACGGCATATACTGGCGGTCCACCAACGGATACAGTACTACAAACGTTATCTAGAGGAGGGAAACCCACGGATACAGTGCTTAATCCCTTTTCTAGATTCGGGCCACCAACGGGAACAGTGCTACAAACCTTTTGTAGAGGCGGTCTACAAACAGATACAGTGATATATAGGTTATATAGAGGCAGTCCACCAACGAATACAGTACTAGAAACATTATATAGATGCGGTCCATTAATTGATACACTGCTAGAAAAGGTATCAACAGACTGTTCACCAACGGATACACTGCTATAAACAGTATCTTGAGGTGGTCCATCAAAGGATATTGCTAGAAACCCTTTCTAGAGGCGTTCCACTAACATAATTATACAGGGCTAAAACGTTATCTAAGGGCGGTCCACCTATGGATACAGTGCTTTAAACGTTATCTAGAGGCGGTCCACCAACAGGTACAGTGCTAAAAAGTTATCTAGAGGCGGTCAACCATCATATACAGTGCTTTAAACCTTATCTACAGGTGATCCACCAACAGATACAGTGGGAAAAAGTTATCTAGAGGCGGTCAACCATCATATACAGTGCTTTTAACGTTATCTACAGGTGGTCCATCAACGGATACAGTGCTGGAAACGGTATATACAGGCAGTCCACCAACAGATACAGCGCTAAAAAGTTATCTAGAAGCGATCAACCAACAGATACAGTGCTTTAAACGTTATCTAGAGGCGGTCCACTAACGGATACAGTGCTAGAAAAGCAACAAAGAGGCGTTCCACCAAGGGATACAGTGCTAGAACCTTTACAAGAGACGGTTCATAAACCGACACAGTGCTTGAAACCTTTTGTAGAGTCGGTCCACAAACGGATACAGTGCTAAAAAGTTATCTAGAGGCGGTTCACTAACGGATACAGTGCTAGAAATGTTATATATAGGCGGTCCCCCAACGGATACATTGCTAGAAACGTTATGAAGAGGAGGTCCACCAACAGATACAGTGCTAGAAACGTTATCTACAGGCAGTCCACCAGCGGATACAGTACTTTAAACGTTATATAGAGGCATTCCACCAACGGATACTGTGCTACTAAAGTTATCTAGAGGTGGTCCACCAACGGATACAGTGGTAAAAAGGTTATCTAGAGGCAGTCCACCAACGAATACATTGCTAGAAACGTTTTCTAGAGGCAGTCCACCAACGGATACATGGCTAGAAACGTTATCTAGAGGAGGTCACCAACCGATTTAGTGATAGAAACGTTATCTAGAGGCGGTCCACCAACATATACAGTGCTTAAAAATTATCTAGAGGAGGTCAACCAGCGGATACAGTGCTTTAAACGTAATAGAGAGGCATTCCACCAATGGATACAGTGCTACTTAAGTTATCTAGAGGTGGTCCACCATCGGATACAGTGGTAAAAAGGTTATCTAGAGGCAGTCCACCAACGAATACATTACTAGAACCGTTTTCTAGAGGCAGTCCACCAACAGATACATGGCTAGAAACGTTATCTAGGAGGTCTACCAACCGATTCAGTGCTAGAAACGTTATCTAGAGGCGGTCCACAAATGAATACAGTGTTAGAAACGTTATCTAGAGGAGGTCTACCAACGGATACAGTGCTAAAAAAAAGTAAAAAGGGTTATCTAGAGGCGTCCCCAACACATACAGTGCTAAAATCTTTTCCAGACGCGGTCCACCAATGGACACACTGCTGAAAGCCTTTTGTAGAGGAGGTACACCAACGGATACAGTGCTAAAAACGGTATCTAGAGGCGGTCCACCAATAGATACAGTGTTAGAAACGTTATCTAGAGGAGGTCTACTTACGGATACAGTACTAAAAACGGTTATCTAGAGGCGTCCCCAACACAAACAGTGCTAAAATCTTTTCCAGACGCGGTCCACCAACGGACACACTGCTGGAAACCTTTTGTAGAGGAGGTCCACCAACGGATACAAAGCTAAAAACGGTATCTAGAGGCGGTCCACCTACGGATACAGTGCTAGAAACACTTTGTAGAGGCGGTCCACCAACGGATACAGTGCTTTAAATGTTATCTACAGGCGGATCATCAATGGAAACAGTATTTTAAACGTTATTTAAAGTCGGTCAACTAACGGATACAGTGCTACAAACGTTATCTACAGGCGGTCCACCAGCGGATACAGTGCTAAAAACGTTATCTACAGGAGGTCCACCAACAGGGAAATGTTATCTACAGGAGGTCAACCAACGGATACAGTGCTAGAAACGTTATCTAGAGGACGTCTACCTATGGGTACGGTGTCAGAAACCTTTTCTAGAGGCCGTCCATCAACGGACACAGTGCTAGAAATATATTTTAAAGGCGGTCCACCAACGGATACAGTGCTTAAAACGTTATCTACAGGCGGTTCATCAACGGAAACAGTGCTTTAAACGGTATCTTAAGTCGTTCAACTAACGGAAACAGTGCTAGAAACGTTATTTTCAGGCGGTCCATAAACTGATACAGTGCTATGTACAACGTTATCTAAAGGCAGTCCACCAGCGGATATAGTGCTAATACCTTTTGTAGAGGCGGTCAACCAACGGATACAGTTTTTTAAAAGTTATCTAGAGTCGATCCACCAACGGGTACAGTGCTGAAAATGGTAAACATTGTATACTGGCGGTATACCAACAGATACAGTGCTAGGAACGTTATCTACAGGCGGCCCACCAACGGATACAGTGCTAGAAACCTTTTCTAGAGGACGTCCAAAAATGGATATAGTGCTTGAAACCTTTTCTAGAGGTTGCCAACCAACGGATACAGTGCTAGAAACCTTTTCTAGAGGCTGCCCACCAACGGATACTAGTATAGTGCTAGAAAGGTTATCTATAGGAGGTCTACTAACGGATTTAGTGTTAGAAACATTATCTAGAGGACGTCCACCAATGGATATTGCCCTTTCCGATAACTCAGTTAACTCCCTTGATTAGCAAGGGAGATTACTCCATTATTGACGACTGGGGACTAAATTTTCCAATATGGCGGACGTTGATGCTGAAATCACTGTAGCGTGTAATAATAACAAAGAACTTGACGTGTTTAAAGAAGATCAACTGAAGCGTTACTTGGCAAGTAGGAAATTAAACGTGTCAGGAAGGAAAAGCGAGTTGATTGAGCGTGTAAGAGGGCGATAAAGGTGGATTTGAAGGACAAATCGGCTCTAGACACCATTGACGAAACCCAACGGCATCAATCGCATAAAGTTGAGGTAGATAAAACTTTATTAAGAATAATTCGATAAGACCAAACTCTCTCTATCAATTCCATGACCCGAATAGAAATATGACTATTTCGTAATCGTATACTGACTGACCATGGTTTTATTTATTATTCTCTTTTAAATGACCCCCCACTCCCATTCTTGGCCCTATCAGCCTGCAGCAGCAGCCTGGGTTGCCACTGCCATACAGTAGTGTGTACTAGAGATTGAAGAGCCATAGTTTCAGTTGATTGGTGCTTACACAACCCTGTCTGCTCTTGTTTTGAGTAGTATTAAGTTAAGAATCCATCCCAGTTTTGCCAGTTTTTTTTCTTGATATAAATATCACTTTGTGATATTTTCTAGAAAACATTTCATACTTTACATTATCAAATACCAATGGTATGATACCTGAGGCCTGAACAGTCTGATAGCTCAATTGGTCAGAGCGCCTCAGTTAATCACTGAGGAGGTCTGGGTTCAAATCCCAGTTAGACTTTTATATTCTTTTGTATCTAGGCTATCGAGTATTTGATAATGTAAATACAAGTTAAAATTAACCTCTCTATTACGACCACTAAATTATGTCAAATATTAGGGTGTTTACGATAGGTGACCGCTTAAAGCAATGTGACAGTGAATCCTTTAGGAGCCTTCTGTCACATTGCTGTAAGCTGTCACATATCTATCATACAATCAATTAATATTGGTTTTAATGGTTGTAATAGCGAGGTTTTACTGTACCACCATAATAGTCCAGTACTGCAGGATAATTTCCTTAAAGTGAAATGCCCAGCTTTGTGAACTTTTGAATGTTCAGTTTCTTAACCTGGTTTTTTTACATGATGACAGATGTATATATTTTTGCACACTTGAATGCTTTTTTTTCAAAGACTTATGGCCAGTTAGGATGGGTTATCTCCCTTCCTATTCACTTCTTAGTCATTTGACATAATATGACCTTGACCTTTGTCGGACATGACCCAAATTTTTTATGGCCAAGTTTAAAGTTGTATACAGACAAACAGATAGACCAAAAACAATATGCCCCCACTAAGTCGTGCGGGGGCATAAAAAATTCAACTCATAGTAATGCTTCTAATGCATATGCACTGTAAGAAGGATTTCCTATTGTCATAGCAGATGGTAGCTTAACTTAAAGCAGACTGAAATTTCAGCATTCTTTAACTTTAAGTAACCATCTGTCTTCAGTTACTGAAAAAAAGATATGCAGGAAAGGTTTATTAAAGATATATATGAGGGTGTGTAGTAATAAACACATACAAAGATGAATATCATTCAATGATTTTATCTTTAATCACAATTCTTTATTTTTTTACCCATTACCCAATTAATACGCCTTTTACGACTGATTTATTCCTCCACTCAAGATACTGGAACCCAACTTTTACACTTATGAATGTGTATCATAAAAACTTTTTTCTAAATTCTCGTAGAAGATGGTTTAAACAGGCTGAAAATAAAGCAGAATGCGTTTAAGTGCGCATTCTGCTTTACTTTCAGCATGCTTTAAGTAGTCACATGTCATCAAAAATAGTAATAGGGCTATGGGGTAATGGGTCAAACATGTGCATGTACATGTATGGAGGAAATTTAAAAGATTTAAATAGTTTTTATTTGTTTTAATAGATACTAATCAAATTGGCTCTGTTTTATTTTATTAAATGGAATTATGACAGTAAATCCTCTTATTAGCACCACTAAAAAGACTATTTGAATGTATGAAACACAGGTGGACGCTTAGAGCAAGACAAAAGTTAATTTAAACAGAAAGCTTCTAAATGAGTTATTTGAAGTTTTTTTAGCTCAAATAAATTTTGATTATACTTGCACACAAAGTATACAGCTATAAGTTCTCAAAGGAGTGCAATTATTGTTGAAATCTAATGATTGCGGCAATAGTTATCTGCCCTGGATATACTTTGAAATGCTAGAAAAGGCTTCATTTCAGTATTGTTTAGGTTCTATAGTTATCTGCCCTTGATGTACTCTACTATACTAGACTTATGAGGTTGTATTCCAAAATTGTTTACATGCTATACTACAAATTTGAATGGATTAAGATGCAAATAAAACCCATAGTAGTAAAAACTATAAACAACCACTCATCCAGAGGCAAACTAACCCATATCCTGCTGATTGCAACTTAAATGCATATTTGCCAACCGTTTGGAAACAGATCAGAAGCTAAATCATGAGGCTTGTGATCTGGACCCAAACTGTTGGACACTTGTTTAGGTTTTTTCAATTTTAGAATTCAAAAAATCCTGATTTTAGTTTTTTTTACGCTTGCAGAAGACAATTTCAAAGCAGACATTAATGGTGACCGGATAAGGGTTGCTGTTTAATGCAGTAGACCAAGACGAAGACGCATCAGCACCATGAAAAATTCATTCACAAGACTAAGATTCCGAGGTCTTCCCCCAGATGATGGCTTGTAATTTCCTCTTTTTCTTGATGTTCTTGCTTCAGCTTCCTCTTTAAGTTCGTCAAAAACTGCCTCAAACACCTCTTTACTTGGCATACCAGTGTAGAAGCTGACTAATTCATCATCATACTTGATATCATTAAATGTTAGCACTGGAAGGTTACATTGCAAACCTATATCTCTGGTGTGTTTGACGGTCTGTCCACTAAAGTCTCTGGTGTGAGGTACAGAGCTCACATCTGTCTGAATTGCAGCATTCCTCAGGTCACATTCTGTCTGGGTATCCATGCATCTGAAATGTTAAGATCCACTTTAAACAGTCATAAAAATGTCTTATAGTAAATATTTCTATATCTTAGCCTAGGAGATGATAGCTTAAAGCAGGCTGAATATTCAGAATGCTCCTAAAGGACTAAAGGAGCATTCAGCTTTACATTCAGCCTGATTTAAGCAACCATCTGTTTTCAGTCCTGAAAACAAGCTGGGGGGAGGGGGGAAGAGTGTTAAAATGAGGAACAAAAACCAGCTCCACAAATATTCAAACCCTTAGCTTGGCCATCAGGGAATTTGGATTCAAGCTTACTAGGTTTCTTATTGAAGTTTATGTGAATGAACTTTTTACGCTGGATAACACTTGAAATACTAATATGTAATGAGAGTCCTTGGTGATGTTTTTATACCACTCATAGTTTTATGCTTTAACCCATTTACCAATTGCAGTAGTGTTTCATAATCGACTGATATAATCAGACAGACATCTTTGCTTAATCATCGATTATACAATCGAAATGAGAAATTTAAATTTTGAGTATGAATTTAAATTTTGAGTATAAATTTAAATTTTGAGTATAAATCTAATAACTAAAATATCAGAAGATTAAAGAGGCCTGCAACCAGATATAGCATTAAAAATAGTACTGTTAATTTGTAAATATATGTCAAATTCTTAAATAAATGGGTATGAATTAGTTTAGGATAAAAATTCTGTTTAAAAAATGCATTTTAAAAAAAAAGCTCTGGTGGGATTCAAACCTGTGACCCTCCATGCGGGGGTAGACACGCAAAATAAGGAAACCCTTTAGATGACTCGACTACAGGCTATTCATATCTTTGGAATCAACAAGTACCTTAAAGCTGATATCCCCTGCCGCAGCGATTGTCCAGAAGAAAGTGGCAAACTTTATTGTGGGAGGAAGGGGCAAATGGTGATCACCTGTCTTTAAAGATCAACATTCAAAAGCTTTTTACAAAGTTTTATAAAATCCATTAAATTTTGTACATTTTAAAGCCTAAACAATACAAAAAATAAAGCCGTTTGTAGCATTATAAATCTAAGTATGACAGGGGCAGGTAACTCTTGATTCAAATTCAACAGTAATTAAACACTTTCAAGAACTTATAATTGTGTGCAAGTATTATTAAAAAAAATTCAGAACTGTAGAATTTACTAGAGTGTAAACACATTTTCAACTCATCAAGGGCAGAGTATTCTTGACTAATTTGCACTAATTGAACTCATTCTATAAATAATAGCCATATATGATTTAATATTTTTTTCAAAATCCATTCACATTTGTACACAATAGCATGTAAACAATAAAGCCATGTTGAGCATTACTAAGTACATAAAGGGCAGATAACTCTTGCCACAAAGTATCCTATTTTGACAATAATTGCTACCTTTATATTTATATACATCATGTGTAAGTTAAATCAAAATCCATTAAAGACTGTAGTTTCTAGATGGTAAAAACTGTTAAATATGTTTTTTTTTGACTCATCAAGGGCAGATAACTGTTGACTAGTTTCTCCGTTTTCAAAAATGATAACAATTATTTGAAAACTAATAGCCATACATAGTTTAAGAATTTGTTTTATCAAAATTCATGCATATTTATAGATACTAGGATGTAAACAATTTTAAAATAAAGCATTTTCTATCATTTCAAAGTACATCAAGGGCAGATAACTATTGCCACAAGTATCCTTTTTTGACAATAATTGCACACCTTCAAGAACTTTTACTTATAGACATCGTGTGCAAGTATCATTTAAATCCATTTATAATTGTAGTTGCCAGAGAGTAAAAACAGTTAAATATGGCTTTTTTACTTATCAAGGGCAGATAACTCATGACGTATTTCTCCGTTTTCAACAATAATCAAATTCATTTGAAAACTAATAGCCATACATAATTCAAGAAAGTTTTTTAAAAAATCCATGCATATTTATAGGCTCTAGTATGTAAACAATACCAAAATAAAGCATTTTCTAGCATTTCTAAGTACATCAAGGGTAGATAACTCTTGTCACAAGTATCCGTTTCTTACAATAATTGCACACCTGCAAGAACTTGTACTTATAGACAATGTGTGCAAGTATAAACAAAATATGTTGAATACTGTAGTTGCTAGAGTGTAAAAACTGTTAAATATGGCATTTTTAACACAAAAAGGGCAGATAACTCATAAATTCCTAAAATTTTCTGAAAAAAATTTGATTTCCCACGGTGCTCCTATGATGACAAATAAGTATACCAAATTTAATCCAAATCTGTTTATAGGTTTCGGAGATACAGTTGCGGACGGAAAACGTGACGGACGCACGGACGGACGGACGGCATTTTTAACACAAAAAGGGCAGATAACTCATAAATTCCTAAAATTTTCTGAAAAAAAATTGATTTCCCACGGTGCTCCTATGATGACAAATAAGTATACCAAGTTTAATCCAAATCTGTTTATAGGTTTCGGAGATACAGTTGCGGACGGAAAACGTGACGCACGCACGCACGGACAGCCGGACGGACAGACCTAAAACAGTATCCCTCTGCCTTTCGGCAGGGGATAATAAACATAGTGTGTAGCTATGGAGAGTACACAATTCGGCTTGGGTTTATGTCTGAGCTGGTGTTTAATTTATGTGGCGTCAAAATGTTTTTTTTCTCGATGCAACGGATAAAACAATGGAAAATATCTAAAAAATGAAGATTTGAAGACTTTTCTTAAAGATATTTTTTGACTGATCATATTTTTCTAATGCCAGATGCACTATAATGCTACACATTTGGTTTTATTTGAGCATTTATTTTATTTTTGCAAATACACCATCCGGTTGCGAGTCACTTTAATACATACATTATTAATGTAGTAAAGTGTTTTCATACATTTTGTATTAGAAACAATAAAGCTATTTTACTTCCGATCATCGTTTAAACACAAGTTTCTAGTTTTACAACGAGGTGACCACTTACTTAAAGTAGGTGCATTTTGCTTTACTTTTAGCCTGCTTTAATCTACAATAACCTTCTGCTAAAATGTACAAAATATTTCCCATGACACATGTTAATGCCTGTATCAATTTGAACTATTCTCTATAGTGGAGGAATAAATTAGAGACTAAAACCCCAGTTTTTATTACATACCTTGTTTCCCCAATATCTGGAATGGATGGTCTGTTACAGTAATCATGAAGGTGGGGGGA
The DNA here is from genome assembly GCA_922989275.2 of Gari tellinella. NCBI lineage: Eukaryota > Metazoa > Mollusca > Bivalvia > Cardiida > Psammobiidae > Gari > Gari tellinella. The sequence goes on from OV277867.1 coordinate 60,646,785, forward strand.
GACATCAAGGGAGTGGCATTCAGAGGAAATACTGAAATGGGACTGCTTTGTCTGGTCAACATCATTGTTGCAGATATCCAGTGTGGTGTGTTCTGACTCAACCTCTACGACCTCATCAGTAGCATTGTGTGCTTCTTGAAGATTTTCATCAAGTCTCTGGGGAAAAAAATGCCATTACATATTAAATGAGCAGATCCCTTTAAAGTGACAGAAAACCAAATGATGAGAAAAATATGCAGCCAGACCAGGACTTGAAACCGAGACCCTTGCTTACAGGGCAAATGCTCTACCGACTGGACCACAAGGCTGCTTACACAAATCTCTCACCATTTATTCATTAACTCAACCCCGGCTACACACATCCCCTCCACACAAGAATTTGTCTAGAATTCTTAAATGAGGAACACCCCACCGGTTGCTTTTTATTATATTTCTACACTCTGTGAGTTACATATTATGCTACGGGTTATTTACGTTGGGCGCCAAAAGTAACATGTTGATTAAAATATGCTGCCAGACCTGGACTCAAATCCGGTGGACCCCTTGCTTACAAGGCAAGTGCTCTACCGACTTAGGCAGCGGGCCACTTACACAAATCTCTCATCATTAATATAAGTGACTTAGAACAATAAACAAAGTTTTCATTAAATATAACCTAATATTTGGTAATTTTATTCAAACTCTCTTAAGTATTGAGTGAACCAGGGCTCCAGATAAGGAGGTATTTCAAAAACTAAAATCTTTATTTCTGCATTAAACCCTATGGTGTCACTACTCATTGGAATCGTCTCGAAGAGACGATTCTAATGAGTAGTTACACCATTGGATTTGGTTCTGATATAAGTGAGAAAATGTTGGATTTGTTCAGTTTACTCCCTCTTATCTGGAGCCCTGGTGAACTTCAGACGTTACATTTTCACGAGTAAATATATAACAGTCTGATGTTCACGAAATGAATTAAATTCGATCTTATACTGAAAAAATATAGTTATTCTATTAATAATTAATTTATGCTTTAAAGCCACTTTTAAACGAAATTGTTTGACAAGTGATAGTGAAAGTACATGATTTAACCCGTGTGGAGCCCCAAGTTTCTATCGAACACATTATCGTGACAGTTTCTTATCAATGACGTCACCGATTGATTGATTTGACGTCATTGGAATCACCTCTTTACTCCTATCCTGGATTCGTGTTCTTTTGTTTAGTGGTTCGCGACAATTCAGGCTGCCGGAATGAACCGATAGGACACGATTGACTACTATTCATGGGGAGGCCTACGGGGAAAATTCATAAAAGAAACATGCGCCACGATAATCCCACTGCTTGAAAAAATAGAAATTGTCAAGTGATTATCCACTGCTATTTCCTATAGTAATCCACCGAAAAGCATAATTAAAACCCCTTTATTATTTAAACCACCTAAATCTTTGTGACTCTATTGACACATATACTTTCCCTTTTGGAAATATTAGTTGACCTTTCATATACTTTGAAAGCCTGACAGGCAGACAAAAATCAACAACACAGCACTTTACCCACCCACAAAATCTTAATGCAAATGATTTCAAATTTATTTGAATTAGATAGCTAGATTAGCTAAGTAGATCTACTCTATCTTTTGATTTACACCATTCACAAATATCACAACACAAATTAATCACATTGAATGAAGAGGATACTATGCACACGGGGCACACACGAACGGTTAAAAAAATCGAATTACCTACCTAAGTGGGAAACTCTTTTGTTGTACCACCCTCGGTTGGGAAAAGGGATGGGAGCTAGTACTCTGGCGTTGGTCCACAGTGACAGAAGTTTATAAAATGTTCACTGCACAAACGTTTGTGCTCGGTCCATTTAGGCATCACTGTCTTACATCGTTGGATCCAGATTCTCTTCACCTGGTTGTTCTTCGGGAATCGGTGAAGAGAAATCTGTCGTCCATCAATAACTTGTCCGAGGAAGGCACCCGTACAGATACAACAGTACTTTACTGATTTGTACTTTTTCTTCGTGGTGTTTTCCATCGTAGCCGATAACGTTGCGCAATATGTCTACAGATATTTAGTCCCCGGAAGTGAGATGCGGTTATCTGCGCATGCGCGTATGAAGAGTATTCAAGGGCAGATAAATCACTTATCGGAAAGGGCAATAGTGCTAGAAACCTTTTCTAGAGGCCATCCACCAACGGATACAGTGCTAAAACTTTATTTAAAGGCGGTCCATCAACGGATTCAGTGCTAAAATGTTATCTACAGGCTGTCCACCAACATATACAGTGCTAGAATTACTATTGCCTCCTGCTGTTATAAATAGTAGTACGAACATTTAACTGTATTGAGTATAGTGTGTGTGTGTCAAATGTTTATTACCTCCCTTTTGTAGTTTTCTTGTTGCTGTCTTTTACTCTGAAAGAGTATGTGAAGTCTGTTTACAATTAAAAACAAACGTAACTAAGCAAAGGTGATTTAAATTATATTATAATGATAACGCACAGATGGCGTAGTTGATAAAAGTACACTCACCCTTTTCTTTATTTATAATTATGTATACATTCACATGTATATCTTTTGCAAAAACTTTCACCAAGTGATCCACAGAATTGTAATGAAACAAACTATATTCTGGTGATATCGTTTGATGAAAAAAGAAAGTTTGTATTTGTCAATTTGTCTGAGCTTGAAGACAGACACCTACTGGAAGAAGTATATTTTGGTTTTTTTAAATTATCCATGGACAAATGTCAGCTGAAAGCGAGACGAAGGTAAAGATTTCTGTTGCACTTGCCTTCGTCTCGCTTTCAAACTGAGTAAATGTTTGAAAGTAGCTTTTGTTTTGTTTCTAAAAGGATAAAGAGTGTTTAGTCACTTAAAACATGTTATCTTATTAACTCCTATAGTGCTGGTACCGATATATAAAACATTTGCAAACAATGTAGATAGTGATCGGATGGCTCGGAACGGAGCCCTCTGATATGGGTCAGTATTGTTTTGTCATAGAGTTTAGATGTATTGCGGATAAACCCATGGAGAGTCACTGCATTCGTGTCATTTATTAGAAAAAAAATGAGTCTATCTGAGAAATCAGCACTATTAGGGTTAAGAAAACATTAATTTGAAATGCAGATTTACTGGTGCCTTTATATGCTGGGTAAAACAGTACTACATATATCCGTAAAATTGACTATCCGAATACTATTGCAAATTTACTAAATGAGTTCATAGCTACAGTCGCTGGGAACGAGGTTTTTCAATAGACTATACAACATGTCATTTGTTGCAAATTTGTTTTTTACGTGTGATTTCTCACAAATTATGAAAACTTTGACTTTTTAATGATGCTTTTCATTTGTACATGTTATATTTGTGGTTTTTCTCTCTATCTTATGTGTTTACCTGTTATTTATTTTTATTTGTTAGCCATGCATTCAAATATGTCATATTTATCGCTTCTTGGTAAAGTAACGTCTCATTTAGTATTTTGCTGGCGATTCGAAGAAAGTAAATATTGTATCGTACAACTGTAGAGGTTTGCACAGTAAAAAGAAAAGGTTGTCAGTGTTCCACCATCTAAAAGAATTAAAACATGAAATATACTGTTTGCAAGATACCCATTTTACACAGGACATGTATAAAACTATATACACAGAATGGGGATCTGAAATAGTTATAAGCTGCAACACATCACGAAGTAGGGGCGTCGCCATATTATTTAATATACCTAATTTTAAAATACATAATGTAACATATGACACAAATGGAATTTTATTATACTCGATTTAACTGTGAATGATTATCGTTTCACGCTTGCGTCAATTTATGGTCCTAATCAAGACCAGCCGTCCTTTTACGATAATATATTTGACAGCATAGATAATTTTGGAAATATCTCATATGCAATATGTGGCGATTTTAACTTAGTTTTGGATCCAGATAAAGATTATTATAATTATAAACATATCAACAATAAAAATGCTAGAAATACTGTATTAGAATATATTTCTAACAGAGAGCTAGTCGACCCTTTTAGGGAGCTTAATCCACAAAAACAACTCTACACTTGGAGGAAGCAAAGACCTATTCAGCAAGCTCGACTTGACTTCTTTTTAATTTCTTCATCTATCAGAATGTATTTGTCTGATTCAAAAATTCATCATAGCTTCTGCTCCGATCACTCTATAATATCATCAACATTTCAGTTTAATGAATTCCAACATAGTTCAGGATTGTGGAAGCATAACAACTCATTATTAAATGATTTAGAATATATAAATACAATAAATAAGAAAATTGAAGAGATAAAAGAACAATATGCATTACCCGTATACAACACAGATACAATTAACAATATACCAAATAGTGAAATTCAGTTTAGTATAAGTGACCAGTTATTTCTAGATACGTTATTGATGGAAATCCAAGGTAAATCTATTTCATATAGCTCATACAAGAAAAAATCAATTCAAACGAGGGAAGAAAATCTGAAAAAAGCAATACATGAAATGGAACAAAATTTAACAGAACAAAATTCAGGAGAACTTGTTTCTTTACACGATGAACTAAAGCAAATAAATGAAAATAAAATGAAAGGTTACATGATCAGATCAAAGGTTAAATGGAGCATTGAAGGTGAAAAACCAACTAAATATTTTTGTGGCTTAGAAAGGACAAATATACAGACAAAAACATTAGGAAAAATTGTTAAAGATGATGGAAGTGAGATAACCAAACAAAATATGATTCTAGAAGAGATCAAAACATTTTACGAAACTTTATATAAATCTAAAGATGTCAATACAAAACCTGAAGAGCAAAATTATTTTTTTGAAAATGAAAACATACCAAAACTAAGTAAAGGCGAATCCGAATGCATTGAGGGGGATATTACTATTGAAGAAGCAACAAATGTTTTGAAAAATATGAAAAATAATCGAAGTCCTGGTACCTCGGGCTTTAGCGCTGACTTTTATAAAGTATTTTGGGTGAAAATAGGTGTATTTGTTGTTAGAGCATTAAATGAATCGTACCGAATAAATAAATTGTCAGAAACACTAACTCAAGGTTTAATTACATGCATTCCAAAAGGCGACAAACCTAAACAGTATCTTAAAAACTGGCGGCCAATTACTCTGTTGAATACTGTATATAAAATAGGTACTGGTTGTATAGCAAACAGAATTAAATATTTTCTTCCTAAACTTATTCATCAGGATCAAACTGGATTTCTTAAAGGACGATTTATAGGAGAGAATACTAGGCTTATATATGATTTGCTCCATTACACAGAGGAAAATGATATACCTGGTATTTTACTTTTAATCGACTTTGAAAAGGCTTTTGATTCACTTTCTTGGTCCTTTGTAAAGAGAACACTGACAACCTTTAATGTTGGCTGCTCAATACAAACATGGTTTGATATGTTTTATAAAGATGCAAAATCAACTGTTACTCAGTGTGGTTACCTCTCCGATTTTTTTAAGATTGAAAGGGGCTGCAGACAAGGTGATCCTTTATCTTGTTACATCTTTATTCTATGTGCCGAAATCTTATCAATTAAAATTAGGTCAAATCCAAGTATAAAAGGTATAACAATAGATCAAAATGAATTTAAGCTTTCCCAGTTTGCTGACGACACAAGTGTAATTTTGGATGGTTCAAGCGAATCACTTAATGAAACGCTAGATACTCTTTCAAGATTCTCCGAAATTTCAGGTTTAAAGGTTAATTTTGAAAAAACGAAAGTAGTATGGATAGGTAAGAAAAAATATAGCTCTGACACAATTAAAACTAAATGGAAACTAACATGGAATCAGAATCAATTTGAGATGCTAGGGGTACATTTTCACGTAGATTTAGACAGAATTATCAATTTGAATTACAAACCAAAAATAATTGAAATAGAAAAAACAATAAAATCATGGAATAGAAGAAAATTAACACCTATTGGTAAAATAACTGTGATTAAAAGTTTACTAGTCGCAAAGTTAAATCATTTGTTTCTTGCTTTACCGAAACCTACAGAGAAAATGTTAAATAACTTACAAAATATATTTTATACCTACATCTGGGGCGGAAGTCATAAGATAAAACAATCTATAATTGTAAAAGACTATGATGAAGGGGGGTTGAAAATGGTAAATTTAAGAGCTTTTATTGATTCGCTTAAAACAACATGGATCAGACGGTTAGTATTAAAAAGTGGCGGATGGGTAGATATTATTAAAAATAACATAGATATTAACAAAATGCTAAATTGTGGAAAACATTTCTATGAAATTATCGCAGGTAAATGTAGCAACAAGTTTTGGGCTGAAACATTCATGGCATTTTCGAAAGTTATTGATAATCATATAATAGATATAAACACTATTCAAGATTACCCTTTATTTTATAACAACATGATTTTGGTTGGACATAAAAGTGTATTCTTAAAGTCTTGGTTTCAAACTGGTTTACACTGCATTGGAGATTTGATAAATAAAAAAGGTGCAATCATGACTTATAACGAATTTGCAAATAAATATAATTTACCAACCAATTCTTTAATATACAATGGAATTAAACTTGCCATTGAAAAGGGACTTGAGCGTATCCAAATAAAAAAGGGTAGTTTAAACTCTATACAGAAACCAATGTTCCCGCCTTATTTAAAACTCATCTTAAAGGATTCTAAAGGTTCAAAAACAATATACAAATGCTTAAACAGAAATTTTGACCAGCCGACTTCTATAGAGAAATGGAATAAAACACTAAATATAACAATTAACAAAAAGGATTGGAAAGAAATATTTCAAATACCTTTTAAGATATCAAATGATACAGAAATACAGTGGTTTCAGTTCCGTATTATACACAGAATACTTGGAACAAACTACTATCTATTCAAAATGAACTATGTAAAAAGCCCATTATGTACTTTTTGTAAATCAGATTTAGAAACTATCGACCATTTGTTTTGGACGTGTCCTACCAGTCAACAATTAATTAAAAGCCTTTTTTCGTCCAAAATGAAGGAATTTCAAAATCTTAATATCGACACAATGATTTTTGGTTTTAGAAATACAACAGATTATATAAAAAACCTGATTCTCATTATTTTTAAAATGTATATTTTCCAATGCAAATACAATAAATATCTACCTACAATACAAGGTATAAAACTCTACTTATCCTTTAAATACAATATATTTAAGTCAATAGCAATTAAAAATGACTCTACGGATTGTTTTTATAATCAATGGGATCGCTTTAAAATTCTTTTTGAAACTTAAAACACCTATAATAAATCTATGTTTGTATATAATATATATTATATGAATGAAGGGATGCAAACGTCCGTGTCCAAATACGTGTGCCTAATTTGCCAAAAAAACCAAATATGACGTAAAAATATGGTAAGCAATAAAATTTGCATGAAAGTATGCCTGGCTACAAAATGTTTTTTCTACAAAATGCTTTTTTGTTTGATTTTTTTTCATTATTACTTTTTTCTTCACATTTTCTTTTCTGGTCTAAGTAATTAAAAACTTAGGGACCTTTGTCAATGCAATTATATTGTATTTCTATGTTATATACATGGTTATGTAAGGTGTGCAGGAGGATGGCTCCCCGACCCCTACACACCTATGACGGGGAAAATAAACGAGGTCCTGCTTTGACAAGGCCTGAAAAAAAAAAAAAAAAAAAAAAAAAAAAAAAGTACGGCACTTAATCATTAAGAATTTTGTTATGTTTCGACGTCGCGTGGTGTCTGCGCGCGCTATAGATAACCCCGCCTCGTAGCAACTAGTTGTAAAGACTGCCATATTTGGGCGATCTCACAACCAGAATAAGTCACTTTGTTTACGATGCGTGGAAATTATGTAGTCCTCGGCCAATAAAAATATAGGTTATATTCTAAGTTAGTTAGAACATATTAAGTGAAATCTTAATGGTTAAGAAGGGGCCACTCGCTAACGCTCGTTATGCCCCTTCTTAATCATTAAGATTTCACTTAATATGTTCTAACTATAACTTATTAAAGTCCAAGTGTACCAGTGACAGGTAGCTAAATATTGACAAAAACACTAGTAATGTTCATGAGACAAATAAGTTTACTACATATAGGCCTAGTTAAAAAAGGTTAGTGAAAATTAGTCTAAATACCCGCTCCAATCACAATTACAAACTTAAATTAACACATCAGGGTCTGCACTGTTTGTCATTTTGAAATATAAAAAATTAAAGTCAACCCAAAATAGTCAAAAATGGACTAGAACGTTTAATCTGCATTAAACCCTATACTGTCACTACTCATTAGAATCGTCTTGACGTCACGATTCTAATGAGTAGTGGCATCATCGGATTTGGTGCTGAAACGAGTGAGAACATGACGAGGGAATGTTGAAGTTGTTGAGTTAACTCCATCTTCCTTTAACAACGTTACCGGCGGGGGGGGGGGGGGCATTTGCTGAATGTGTCGTCCGCTTCGATCAAATTTACATTGCAATCTAGTCTGGGTCTATTGTAAGGGAAAATAAGCAACGACAATGTCTTTAGACATCATCTGGTGAAGCGTCGTGGTGTAGTTCTGTCTGACAAAGTCATTTTCAGTATTTCTATAACTTCAAACAATCAATGCTGTGCATTGTCTGCCATTTTGAAATTCTAGTACCCTGCTTTGTATACGTAACTAAAAAATTGCCCCGGCTTCACTGTATTCTTGATTTGTAAATTCGACACTTGTAAGTGCGTACTTCGAAGTTCGATAATGCTTACTGCTTAGTGCTTAGTGTTAGCAGATGGAACTGCAAAGTAGAATAAGAAATGAAGCACCAAACATTGTGAATAAAGCATGAAGCATGATAGCATGTATTTTACAATGAGGAACAAAGCATCAAGCATAATGGAATATGTGGAGAAATAATGAAGCAAGGTAGCATGTATTTTAAAATGAGGAACAAAGCATCAAGCATAATGGAATATTTGCAGTGATACTCTTCCATAGACAGGTACGACCCGGATATCGTCCACTGATTGCACGCAACAAGAAACTGATAGATCTATTGTACATGTATGGCCTGTCGTCTCGTTACCAAGGGACCTAAGTGTAGCTTGTTTCGGACCTAGTAGAATTTCATGATTGTCTCCCTTCACCGCCCATACATCCTTCATTTCAAAGATACGCATTTTTTCGCATTTAATTTATTCCATTTAGTTTTATTTTCTACAGTTTTGAATGTTTAATATAAGAAATGTCTCCGCAATCCTAGCAGATGATATTTACAAATAGCCCTATGGCACATTCTGCTTTACATTCAACTTGTTTTATGTGGACATTTGTCTCCACAACGAATACTTTGGAAAAGGGATAAGCTTTTATTATTTAACCCTTTTATGATCAAAAGTATCACGAGGCCTTTACCCCTTCACCGCCATATTGTCGTCTGCTTCAATATTGTTGTCTACAATATCATTTCAAAGTTAGATTTAAGGCAGTATAACTAACGTTATTGCAAAACAAGTGTCAAACAGTTTTGATCCTGATCAGACGCCGCGTCACGCGGCGTCTGATCAGGATCAAAACTGTTTGCAAATGCGCTTTATGACGTCAATGAGAGTGAAAGGAATTAAATAGTCTTTATTTTGCTATGGTTAGATTATTAATCTGTGCTGGACTCTTTAGCATAAATAAGCAACAAGTAGCTGTTGAAAACAGAGTAAGAAAGAGGACCTTACATGAGCGCTACATGTAACTAGTTATCATGTTTAAAAAATGAGTTGACTTAAACAATATGACGCGAGCCTTGGCGAGCGTTTTATCTATTTTAGTCAACGAGTTTATTAAAAATGATAAATAATGAGCACGAATGTGAGATTCTATTTATCACATAAACATTTCATTTTAAAACCCTATTAAGTCAGCTGAATCCGTAGTTTGTAGTCTCTCCGCCATATGCATTTTCCGCCAAAAATTAACGTTGTTTATAGTTACGTCATTACAAATGACATCATTTGGCTGCCCGCGCCATGCAGGCCTTCTGGACGAACAGGTAGAGCCGGATCCCAAATATTGATATTTCCCTATTATTTATTAAATGACTTTATTACCCTGGCAGAGGCGGATTTTTGTGATAAACATTACTATGCAACACATATTGTACACAGGAGTAGACGTTATTCTGTACAAACAGTTACAGTGTAGCATATAAACATAAACGCCAAGACGTTTTGTTTCGGGATATGATCACGAAAGGTCACTTACGACCCTTTAATAAACCAAAAAATGCGACATTTTATCTATACTCATATTTGTCTTTTACAAACGTAGACTGAAACGGACTTACAGTCGAAATTCTATACTTCGAACTCGCACAAATTGATCTTACTAGTACTTCATAAGTTTAATTTTGATAACTCGGTCTCGCATAAGTCAAACATACCAGTATTTCAAAGTTAAAACGTGGCTAAGCCACGTTTTAACACCGAAATATGGATATGTTCGAATTAACGCGAGATCGAATTATCGTGTTTCGACTGTATTTGATTAAATGCCATTTATTATATAGAAACAAATCAGTTGGTTTCCATTGATATGAAAAATATATCAAGGTAATGGGTTTGTTTCTGGTTAAAAACGAGTCCTACGGACTCGTTTTTAACCAGATAACAACTTATTATTGTGATATATTTTATATATCCATCCAAACGTTTTTATTATTCAATTTATTATATACATTTTTATAACGAGTTTACAGAGAAAACACATACAATTAATTGTTTACGCGCGACATCACATGAGATATTGTGACGTGACGTCACAAAAATTATATCGTCTCTGCAAAAGTAATATCATTACTAGTGATGATATTAACTGTGACGCATATGAAATTCATCTGATACATCTCTATTTATCATCGGTAGGTATATAATAAATATTTATATACAATAAGTACAATGACGTTGGATCACACAATTATAAACATATAATTGCAGGACTGCAACATAATCTAAATATTAAGAATAGGACTGTACAGTCAATCAAGGCGAATCTCCTCGGCTTCCTCAATGGACACAACTCCATAGTCAGTTTCGAATGATGGATGCCACCACCCAGACATATAATTACATTGAACACATAGTAAGAGCAACGAAATATAAAATACAATGGACAAGATTAAAACAGCATACGGTTAAAACGTGTTATATTTAGTATTTAAAGAAGTAGTATCTAGTATTGTTCATATTTTTCGTACAACTACAAACACTGTAACAGTTTAAAACATTGCGTGTAAGGAAACAAATACTAAAACTATTAAGAGATATTATGCAACATACACACCTCTTTAAATCTGCAACAGAGGTTTTTAACTACCCAGTTACATATACCATGATTAAAGCATTCCGCCCAGTCAATAAAACTTTGTATGATACAAATACGATTGCAGCAAATATTCAAAATATGGTGAATAGAGACGTATGTTTACATGGCTGATTTTAACCCATTTATGCGAAGTGGATTCTTCAATGCTTATAATTATATTGGATTGGTCAATGTTTGATGTAATGAATGCCTGGTCTAAACTTTCATTTTCACTATGTTTTATATTGAAATGCCAATCAGCAAACAGTGTAGACTCTAATCAGACACCGCATTATGCGGCGTTAGATCAGACTCTACACTGTTTGCCTATTTCTCTTTTAAGGGACACTAGGCACAACTGAGTTAAATGAATATCTGCAGTAACACATACTTTTAATAAATCAATGCTTGTGTTGAGGATGAATAGCAAGCCGAATAAATACGAAAGACGAAAGCAGGATTCGCAACACAAACAATACACACACACGCGCGCGCGCAATATCATTCCTTCATCTGCACACTAAATAAAAAACACGCAAGACAAACATAAAGCAAAGTGAATTTAGGAGCCCGCCTTGGTACGGTCAGCAGCAATCAATAATTAATTATAAATTAACTATTAACAACCACTGGGGGGGGGGGGTAAACCTGGGTTTAGGGGCGCCCAACCTCACTCTTATCTCCTATATTCACCTATAAAGACGAACAGTGTACATAAAATATAAACCCTGTTCCACAACCTTACAATCAAAAAGACCGCCAGCACAGTATTAAGTAAATACATGTAAAACATCTATGGATTCTATGACAAGATTATTAGTAACACGGGAACAAATTAAACATTCAAACCCATGCTAAAATTAACCCACTGTGGCAACGGTCAAATTGTAATCAAGCGACTAGTCTGTAGTCACGAGTAACTGTAAGACATGGATGGGTTCAGGGTACGACAGAGAGGGAGAGAAAAAACAAAGCACGAAAATCCGACATAACTCTCCCGGTTAAGAATCTTACGAAGTCTGTAAATTACATCACCATAAAACTCCGGATGTGAAATACCTTGCCTCTACAACAACACCCGATTAGAGATAGTAGTTCGAAAGGAGTTGCTATAAGGAGGGGAAATTAATACCGTTAGAGTATATTTGCAAACAGTTTGAACCTGATTACTGTATAAATAACGGAAACAGTGTCACATAGCACAATCATTGAGGTAATTGTTTGAATTTCTAGGCCGCTTAAACTGATCGCATGTCAGTTCAAAATCCAGTTTGGTCATAGAAATTGGAAACTTTGATCAGCTAAAAGATGCATGATATAAAAATGGATTACAAGATTCAAGATTTTCTTTTGAATTTAAGACCCCGGCCCAAATTAACACACTTGTTATATGCATTCCCGTTACATCGCGTTTTTCCGCATGTATAGGTAGATCTACAGTAAAATACATGAGCATGTATCTCATTCCTTGCATTTTACTGTTTGTATTTTACTCCCACCTCAATATCGATAAACTTCGATTACTCTGACATCGGTTTCGATCAACGTGACGTTATGTATCCTGGCTAAAGGAACATGTTCAAACTCCGCGTTATTTTTGTGGCATAAAAACATTTTTCTTCAGAAAATGAAAATCGTCTTCTACGGTGAAAAATTAAATTCCTCTTAAGACAGTGTGGCAGTGACTATTTTCTCTATCGATGTTCATATGTCCGCCGCTCTCCACCAAGTTATGTGTCCCTATATATTTTATGACATAAAAATTATAATTCAGAAATACCTCTAGGATAGGTCATTGCTCGTGAAGATTGACAATCAAAGTATAGGGCTGGTTGGTTCAAATGAGCATGGCACAAAAATCACACAAACCAATCTTTTCAAGTTTGCATTTATACAGTAATTTGTTGTTGGATAGATTTATAGGTTTGTAGTAAAAATCACGTATTGTGTATCAATTCAGGCTTTACAAGGTACTATGTGTATATGGTTTCAGCTAAGTTTTGTGCTTTCTTTTCCAAAATAAAATATTTGGTATCAATTTTAGCATTTCGTTATTTAATATTTTAGTACAACCATAAATCATATTCACTCTTGTACACTTTAAGGTAAAGTATTATCAATTATACCGTCTATTTTAAAGTTTGTTTCTATGGTGTTCGAATACCATTTAATATATTACATGTATAGTATTTATGAAATATGAAAAGGATAGAAATGTATGTTCAAACATATTTTTGATACATTTGATATCGATTGAATATCATTCATTATTAAGTGTAGTTTAGTGTACATTTAAGCATCTTATAACAAGTATATTAGATGGTCGATTTCTTTAACAGAAATATAACTGTATAATTATCATTATAATACAATGCGTCTTTTGTTTGATTTCTTTACAACCGAAAACCTACCATAGCTACATGTAGCTGACGTATAAAATTTTAAATGACGAGGTCGTGGCAAAAGTAACGCCAAGGCTGTAAGAGTGATATCGCAGCTATCCTTTGTTCTAGCCGCGGTTTTCCGTAAAGAACTTAAGCAGAATTTGCAAAGCATATTAGGCGCCTATATAAACAAGTACGTATTTGATTGGGAAAAGGGTTCATTTGTAATATATTATCAATGGAAAATGATACATACACAGTAAGTGTCATGGCTCGAATTTAAATCATTTCGGAGACGGCGATGTCAAATTACAAACCGTGTATCACTACCAACTAAAGCTTACCAGGGCTGCCATTTCTCCGGATTTTCCGAAATCTGCGGATTTTTATTCCAACCGATGGAAGCTTAAAACAGGCTGAAAGTAAAGCAGAATGCGCCTTAAGGCGCATTCTACTTTACTTTCAACCTGCTTTAAGCATTACGTGTCTTAAAAACTAGAAACAGACTATTAGCCCGGGGCATAAGTCGAAAAATACTTCATTTCATGATGCAAGCAAACCACTTTGCAGGTTTACTAACATGACCATTGTCAACCGAAAAAAGCCGTAAGCCACTTCAATTTCCCTGGCAGATTCAAGATGGCGGCCATTTTCAAAATGGCCGCCATTTCCATTTTGTATAAGTTATGTCGTAATGGTTATTTCCATGCCAGTTCGAAAAGTCACACAAAACTAACGAGTAAAAGATGTAAAATGAAAATCATCAATTGTGGATTACGAAATATTACTAATTATTCAAGATGGTCGCCAAAAATTCAAAATGGCGGCCATTTTCACTATTTTCAATTTTACTTTAACCACATGTAATTTTGAAAGATTATTAAACAACTTTTTCTCGGGTTACGTGTAAACGTTTCTGTTCTTATACTACTATTTAAAGTTATTAAAGTCTATACATTTGTTTAATGCATTGATTCCAATACGATTTCCATGTCCATACTACCTTATAACACGAAGATACTAACGAAATTCCTTCACATGATTTCATTTTGAAACTTTTTTCTAAATTAGTCTTGCCGGACTTTTGAGAAATGACTTTTTAAGGAAAGTTGTCATACCTCCTTTTTACCAATATTAAGGTGTGCTGAATGTATTTCTGCTATCTGTCACATTCTCCCATGAAGCTAACAGCCAAACAATGATGAACAAAAACAACCAAATGGCCGCCAAAATAATTATTTTCGTTATTATATATGATCTTTCTGGGATCAAACATACATATTACATCTGCTTCTCCTAAACCACATGGCTGATTATGTACAACGTAAATCAAGTTGGACATTCTTTAGGCCAATCTCTTTTAACGAATTGATTCAATAATGAACTCTGGTTGCCATGGCGACAACAGTAAAAAACAATTGCACAATTTGAAAAAAATTATCCACAAAGTCCGGAACTTAGATATTTTTTATGTAAAGTAATACCAAGCAGGCCTCAATCAAGTTTTTTCATATCATATTCCTTCATCAAGATTATTGTGGTGTAAAATACTCTGAAAACAATATTGCAATATATTGAAATACGGAGAAACTGTATTGTAATAAAAGTAAATTGGTCCAGCGCCGGGATTAACAGCCTTACATAGAGACGTATCGTATATAGGATTAGCCCAAAGTAAGTTATTTGATGTAAAGTATAACTTAGTAGACCTATACCCAGTTGTTAAAAGCATTATAGTCCGGGAGTAATAAATTTACCCGCCCATGGGTCACTAGCTTTGCATAGATTTAAATAGGAAACTTTATAAAATCTTATAAAAATCCTTTTAGCCCAGAACTTTGTTTCATATTGTAGAGTATCGCCTTGGAGACATCTATCAACTTTGTTAAAATCATAGCGCTAGTTTTAGAATTTGGTATCTATAGTTTTATGGGCTTACTTAGACTTTTATTTGAATACTTAAAAGATTATTCATGTCAACACCCTAAAGCTTTAACGTCTCCCTACAATAGCCCCCCTTACAACGATTCCCTCCTTACAACAATGGTTACCACTTTGCCCATACAGCACAATTAACACCTTTCTATAACAATTCCATCCTAACATCACATACATAACATATTTGTCTCCGGCTCGGTATTGTTGTAGAGATTCAGCAGTGTAGAATTCCTTCAAGTTTGTTTAAGAAAGTAGCTGTCACGTCAACATATTACCAATGAAAAAGTAGTTTTTAAAAAGTGTCCTAACCATAATGCGAAACATCCTATAAGTATATTTTGTCCAGAATGACGTAGTAGACCTCTTTCAGGTTAGTTAAAATCAGAGCCCTAGTATTAGCATTGTCCCCGCCCATCGGCTATAGTGTCAAAATCCATGACACTGGTGAGCGATAGGGTGTTACGGTCCTCTTGTTTAAGCAGTTTAGTCACACAAACTATGCTCAAAGGAGAAACATATATGTGAATGAAATGCACCATGCAGCTATCAACAGAAGTGTTTCATGAATTTCTGAAATGGAAACGTTGTAGCTATTGTTGATTCAATCATGCTGATCCAGTTTACACCCCGGTCACACAGAGCCATCGGTGATAGATCGGTTGTTTTTTTCGCCAAACTAGGGAGGGGACCGATGACAAGCTATTTACTACCGACATCACCTATTGGCCACCTGTTTTCCACCTATCAATCGCTATTGGGTAAAGATGAGTTTCGTCGGCGAAAAATCACCGATTGGGATTTTTAAACGTGCTTAAAATTCTCGATCGGTGAAAATATAGATTGTTGGGCGTTTTTAATCGATGGCCCATAGGAGTTCATGAGTTGCCAATCGGTGGCCAACCGGAGGCGGGATGGCGTTTCACCGATTGAACAATCATTTATCACCGATACCCGGTCACACAGAAAGCCTGAAATTAAATCACTTATGACAACCGATCAAAACAGCAAATAATTCGACCGATTGGGTACCGATTTAAGCCCGACCGTCTGTGTGACCGGGGCATAAAAGCCAAGAATTGATAAATAAATAGAAGAATAAGGAGCAGGAATTATTGGTAACACTAAGACCACAACATCCTTAATGAGACAATTCTCAACCCTAGCAATAGACCAAGCTCACGAACAGGCGAATGCAATCATCAAAGGCAATTGGGTGCACTTTGCATCACAGAGGACATTCAGCTCTAAGAGACTTCAGCCCGAAGTCAGCCGATTATGTACAGAGTCGATGAAGGATCTAGCGTGAGTCACCATGAGCAAGCAAAGAGTGCGCATACGTCATTGCTTTAGAAAGTGACAATGTTGACCTCGACCATCAAGATGACATAGGTCTCAGGGCTATAGCTTTAACTCATGAGCAATACTGAAATACTAGTATGCAACAGTACTCACGCCCCCTAGCACCAGCTTAAGCGGAATTCAACTTTCAACTGTAAATGCGCCGAAATCAATGATTCCAAAGGACCAGAAAGTATAACAATACTGAGAATGAAGTACGGGGTGACATAAAGCTAGTGATCTATTGGTGGGGTTATTTACTACCCCCGGACTACAATGCTTTTACCAAACTGTGTAGAGGTCTACTATGCTTTGCTTTACATAAAATATTTTAGCTTTGGGCTTTATGAATTTTGTGAAGCATTTTTTTCTATATGCGATAAGTCTATGTAAAGTCTATTCCAAAATTATTTTACATTTGCATACATGTTTAATAATCATCTGTGATACATCGTTGAAAAGCGCATTTTCTTGCAAATACATCGATGCATAATAAATTTACAACATCAGTTCTCTTCGTTGTGGAAAATAGGCATCAGTGTTTGAAAGTCATAGGCACTGGCCATATTTGCTACATAATTCAATCATATTTTTATATCATATAGCTTAGAAAAAGTGCCATAACGCTTTTAAATGTCGAACTAGCTTTTTTGAATTTTATTTATGTTTTAGGACCCAACACTTAATACATTGAATTGAATAGTATTAATAAATTTGAGATGTGTGTTTCACCTAATTTTATTGTAATATTAAAAGCTTGCATTAAAAAGTATAATATAACTTGTTTACGAATAAGTGATTTATTTTTCAATTTCATCTTAAACAGGATACAGCTTTACAACAAAATAAAATATTTTATATTTCTCAATAACTAAGTTGTTAATTTATCACCTATATAATGTACATGAATATAGTATTCATGGACAAACTGTACTAAATTTGATAACTTTGTTTTGAAACGTTCGCATAACAACAAACCAACATTAATGTTGACACATTCAAGTATAAAACTATATTTGTCCCTTCAAAGCATCTCAATAGTAGTTTCAAATTCTATAACATGCATGGTTGTAGTGCCATTCGTGTTGTGTTATTTTCACCAAATTTAGACCGTGTAAAATATGAATATTGACTTGCATGATAAGTTGTCAAATCCGCACGAAATTGGCCTTTAAAATGATGAATTAAGACAAAAATCTTACATGTAGATTTCAAGAAAATGCCAAAGTAACACACATTTTGAAGGACGCTAGTTTATTGCTATATGTTGCAATACAGTTTCGGCATATTGCAATATAATGTAATATGGCTTTCAGCGTATTGTTACCCTATTACAATTTAGATGCAAGAATATGATATGAATAAACTTGATTGAGATCTGCTAGTAAATACAATATATCAAATATCTAACTTCTGTGTCTGGTGTTTTTACAAGAATATATTTTAAAGAGTTTCCCAGTGTTTCATATTGGTTGTCATGGCAATCAGTGCTCTTTATTGAATCAATCCTTTGAAAGAAATTAGCCCAAAGAATGTTTCTGTAACGTATGGTTGTAATCAGCAATGTGGTTTAGGAGGAGTAAATACTATGTGTATTTGAATCCCGAAAGATCGGAAATAATAACGAAAATAAGTGTTTTGGTGGCCATTTTGTTGTTTTTTTACCATTGTTGGGCTTTCAACCTCGTGGGAGAGAGTAAAAGACAATAGAAATGGATTTAGCACGCCTACATTATGGCAAAAAGGTGATCTGTCAACTTTTCCAAAAAAGTATATTTTAGATAAAAAAGCAATGTTACAAAATGAAAAATCTAAGTGTTATTAAAACAATTAAACGTTAAAATTGTATCGGAAATCATGCATAAAACAAATGTATATACTTTAATAGCTTTATATAGTATTAGGACAGAACAATGAACACACAATCCATGGAAATGTAGTTTAATAATCCTTCAGAAATACATGTGCTCTTATAACAATGAAAAAAGAGTGAAAATGGCGGCCATTTTGAATTTTTTGCGGCCATCTTGAATAATTAGCAATATTCCGCGATCCACAATGGATGATTTATATTTTACATCTCATAAGTGTTAGTTTTGCGTGCCTTTTTGTATTTACATTAGACTGGCAATAACGACATAACTTTTGCAAACTTGAAATGGCAGCCATTTTGAAAATGGCCGCCATCTTGAATCTGCCAGGGAAATTGAAGTGGCTAACGGGTTTTTTAGGATAAGATATGTCTAAACACTTATTGTAGAAAGTCCCTTGCTTGCATCATTATTTGAAGTATTTTGGCAAAATATCGACCTTATGCCCCGGGCTATATGGGTTTAAGGTATAAGCAGGAAAATCGGGCTTGAAAAAATTGAAAACTTAGGATTTTTTTTATCAACTTATGGCAGGCCTGGCTTACTCTTTCATAGACATGTTTTAACATATGGTTTAACCAATATGATTTGGAGCCAAAATATTTTCTGCATCGGTAGTGTCGTTTGCAGTATTTTTTAAAGTCTGATGTAGGGTTGTTTGAACTGCAGGAATGTAGATACGATAGTCAAACAGTTTTATGTGGTGTCTGATAAGAATAAAAAATGTTTGAAAAGTCGTATTTTCGCGCCAATGGCAGTAAAACTGTTAACGGAGAAAGGTTATTTCATATTATTGCTCTTCATACTGGAGGTAAGGAATGCGCGTGTTTCTCCTCCTGCTGCTGCTATTACTAACACTTTTTCTACCGCGACTAGTAATTCTTATAATTAGGCCGACAAAAAACAAAAACTGCCTAATTGCATTGCAACATGTACATATCAAGCAACATTGCCATCCCAGGCTCTGCATCTGAGATTGGTCTACACTGTCACATACCGTTCCTAATACAGCTACTAAAATGCTTTATATGCCCATAGGTGTCAAACAGTGTGGATCAAGACCAGCCGCTGCGACAAAGGCGCGGCGGCTGGCCTTGATATACACTGTTTGCAATGCAATGAGGTTTTTCCAAGGCTCGGCTCAATTGGTTTTGTATTTTCTACAATGACTGGAACCAGTAGAGACTCCTAAGACTGCTCTGCATGCAGCAAACGTAACAACATTCAAACTGCAGCCATTGGCAGATTTCTTCAAAAAAGGTTTTCCGAGCACATGCCAAGACGTTATGTTTGAATAAATGTCGGCATATGTATTTTTGGCCGCGGAAAACTACCTGCGTCAACGAAAACTATACAGCCGCTGACTTCCAACTAGAGGCCAGATGTTCTACCCAGTATAGAGCAGAAAAGATAGTTTTTCCAATAAACGCGTTTATGCTTCAAACCTTATTTACCTTGTCAACAATCTTTTCTTTTCAAAACATTTATTCAGATATTTCACATCCCTATATATCTTTCCATTTACAATATCAAATACAAATAGTAGAAAAATGTAATTTACAACGAAATGTGTACACGTGACACATCAATGAAATACATGTATTGAAATATATATTTCAAACATGCAGTTTGTCTCTTGAACGTAAATATGAAAAACATACATTTTTATGGGAAAAAAAATGTTTTGGTTTATATTCTACAAACTTACCTGAAATGTATGTTGTTATTGGTTTCACTTTACAGCATTCCAAAAACAGATGAACAAACGTTTCTTCCTGATTATGGTAGAACGTGCATAGATTTGGTATCTTTGATTCTCATTTTAAATATAAATGTAATCGTAGGTAATATTATATGTACAAGTCTAGTTTGTAACCATTGCTAATAAGTATACACGTAGCTACATATATATTTCCAATTTATATGAATATATTTGTATATTGACACCCATTTTTATTGACTAGTAGGGTTATTGAACATCGTTACTAGCAAGTACATAATACACATACTTATTATCACAATTTCTGGTTAAAATGGGGTACATATGACATATAATGGTTGGGTACTGAAGTTCTAAAGGTGAGCATCCTGGCTCTAGACAAGTTTTATTGGAATGAGGCTGCTTAGACTGCCATGCTTGCAACAAACGTACCAACATTCAAACGGACATTTGTTAATGTAACCATTGGCAGGCTTATTCAGGGAAGGTTTTTCGAGCACATGCCAAGACGTTATGTTTGAAAAAATGCCGGCATATGTATTTTTTGGCCGCTGAAAACTACCTGCGTCAACGAAAACTATACAGCCGCTGACTTCCAACAATAGGCCAGATGTTCTACCAAGTAAAGAGCAGAAAAGATAGTTTTTCCAATAAACGCTTTTATGCTTCAAACCTTATTTACCTTGTCAACAATCTTTTCTTTTCAAAACAAAATATTCAGATATTTCACATCCATACATATCTTTACATTTACAACATCAAATACAAATAGTACAAAAATTTTAATTTACAACGAAATATGTGTGACAAATCAATGAAATATTGAAAGTTATATTTCTAACATGCAGTTTGTCTCTTGAACGTACATATGAAAAAAAAACATTTTTATGGAATAAAATTTTATGTTTTGGTTTATATTCTACAAACTTACCTGAAATGTATGTTATTATTGATTTCACTTTACAGCATTCCCAAAACAGATGAACAAACGTTTCTTCATGATTATGGCAGAACGTGCATAGATTTGTATCTTTGATTCTCATTTTAAATATAAATGTATTCGTAGGTAATATTGTATGTACAAGTCTAGTTTGTAACCATTGCAAATAAGTATACACACAGCTACATATATTTTTCAAATTTATAGGAATAAATTTGTATATTGACACCCATTTTTATTGACTAGTAGGGGTATCATCGTTACATTCGAGTACATTATACACAAACTTATTATCACAATTTCTGGTTAAAATGGGGCACATATGACAAATAATTGTTGGGAAGTAAAGTTCTAAAGGTGAGCAATCTGGCTCTAGACAAGTTTAAGTGGAAAAAATTGTTTAGCCTAAGGGCGTTTACTAGTAAGTATTAAAGTCATCTCGATTGTACATTTTAAGCCATGTGTATATAGTGAAACCCCTCTAAACGGGAACCTCTTTATACCGGAATTCTCTCTAAACCGGACAAAAACGTTGGTCCCCATTCCAACTCTTCTTTATTTTAACCCATTACACCATAAATGTGCCTTTTTACGCCTTTGATTTATTCCTTCACTTAAGAAAATACATTCCTGAACATGTATCATCAGAAATATTTTCGATATTCTAGCAGATGATAGCTTAAAGCAGGTTGAAAGTAAAGCAGAATGCGCCTTAACGCGCATTCTGCTTTACGTTCAACCTGCTTTAAGTGATCAGCTATCTTCCATACTAGAAACAAGATATGGGTGAAAACCCCTCTAAACCGGAAACCCCTCTAAACCGGGCATTTATTTTGTCCCCACACATGTCCGGTTTAGAGGTGTTTCACTGTATATTTACATTAGCATTGCACCGTCCTTATATAGATAGATTTTATTCAGGAAATCTAGGCAATATTTGCCCACCGTCACCACAGTAAACAAACATTAACATTGTAAATTGTTTTTCACGACCGTTCAATGGTGAATATATATATATACACACTTTTTATCATACTCAATGGCATTCAAAAGGGAAGGTAACTATGTCAGAACCAAGAAACCATAACGGTTTGATTACTTCCCTTGGTTTAGCCAATACTCTGTTTAACACTTTCAGATATACCCAATTACCCATACGTGCCTAGAATCTTCCTATGTGGACTTTTGCACATTTGCAAACAGTACAGACCCACATCAGACTTCTAATTAGGGTCTGCTCCGTTTGTCGTTTTTTACATACTTTGCAGCTTCATTTCTTACAATCTTACAAACTGACACATCTATATGTTAATCTTACGACTATCTGTTCCAACAACATACATGTATACAGAAGTAATAGGCACAAATGGGTAAGTAAATATTTCAAACATCTTATTCAAAATGCTCCGATTTTGCGCTTTCAATAAATTTAAGGGAAATAACACGATTTTCTAAAATACAATCATCTGTGTGAGTTACCTCCCTTTAGCTGTAACCTGTTTTCAAACTAAAAACAGGCAACAATACAATAACTATTCCATATTTATACAAATCAAAAGTAATACAAAAATTGAAAATTATACTTTAAAGCTTAAAGCTTTAAGCATAAAACAGGCTGAGTTAAAGTAAAGCAGAAAATATATGAAGATGTATTCTGCTTTACTTTCAACCAGTCTAAAGTGGTTACACTTAAAAAACTGTAACTATCTTGATAGAAGACCTATAGATGATACTATGTGCCAAATATCTAAGCTCTAGCCCTTGTGGTTTTTGACAAGAAGATTTTTTAAGATTTCCTTATTTTTTCACTTTGGTTGCCATGGCAACCAGAGTTCTGCATTGTTTCAAATTCTTTGAACAACTTTGAAAGAGCTTGACCCAAGGAACATTCCTGTGAAGTTTGGTTGCAATCAGGCATGTGTTTTTGAAGAAGAAGATGTTTGAACATTTCACTATATAATTCTATGTAAAACGGTGACCCCTGGGCGGGGCCAATTTTGACCCCAGGGTCAAACTTTGAACAATCTTGATAGAGGACCTATAGATGATACTATGTGCCAAATATTTAAGCTCTAGCCCTTGTGGTTTATGACAAGAAGATTTTTTAAGATTTCCTTATTTTTTCACTTTGGTTGCCATGGCAACCAGAGTTCTGCATTGTTTCAAATTCTTTGAACAACTTTGAAAGAGCTTGACCCAAGGGACATTCCTGTGAAGTGTGGTTGCAATCAGGCAAGCGGTTTTGAAGAAGAAGATGTTTGAAGAAATTGTTGACGCACGACGCCGGACAAAGATCGACCACAAAAGCTCACCTTGAGCACTTTGTGCTCAGGTGAGCTAATAAAATGAGTGAAGCATACTACGATTAGCAACACACAAAAACGGGCAAAATCTTTACAGGCTCACAGGTGATCATGGCAGGGCTGCCATTTCTCCGGAGTTTTCCTAAATCTTCGAATTTGTTTTCTAGAACATGGTAGCTTAAAGCAAACTGAAAATAAAGCAGAATGCGCCTAAAGGCGCATTCTGTTTTATTTCCAGCCTGCTTTAAGCAGCCACATGCCAACAAAACTAGAAACAGGCGATGGGGTAAAGGTACGATTCGTAAAATCGCACTTGAAAAATGCAAGTTTGGAAATCTTAGGATTTTTCATGTCAACTTATGGCAGCCCTGTCATGGATCTCGTTTTCACAATAAGATATAGATATAAAAATGATTTGCGTAGTTTGTATAGCCCGATAGGTTAACGTTATTCTTTGCTAGTAAAAGCGACTGAGTTTCAAAACCGTAATGAAGTACACAATTCAAGTTTAATTCAAAAATTGTCCCACTGTGTTTTCGAAACCCACTATCGGTAACGCCTAATTGTCCATCACCATCAACATCTTCACCAGTCAGCATCATACGAAGAAAGCCTGTACCAGGAATAATATATGTGCCTGTAAATTCGACATAAGCATTTCTACTATATAACCCAACCATTACATACATGTACAGTGGACACGTTGTGAGTATACTTGTTATATGTAAACATTATAGTCCCAGGTAACAGGGCTTTTACTGGACCCATCTGATCAGGGTACGCATTGTTTGTCATTTTGCAATATTTTGGTAAATTCGCCAAATAATAGTATTTATAGATTATATTGGAAATTGGAACCCATTTGATGTTACAGGACTGAATGATTATAAGACAATTTAGTTTCAATGTTTCGATACACAAGAACGGTCGAATACGAGCGACAGACAGTTTGGATCAAGATCAGTCGCCACGTACCGCGGCGTCTGATCTGGGTCTAAACTGTTTGCTAGTGTTAATTGAGCTTAGCATGATAAGGGTTAACCCGCAATTTGGTAAGTTTACTTTTCCTCATAAGAAAGTTTTTCGACTTAACAACGATCTGCCTGGAGAAAAATAAGCATGTTATAATTGGAAATGGTTATTATAACGTGACAAATCCTGTCCAACAATGCCTGAGATGTAGTTGTGTAGTTTTCATTCAATTCGGATCGAAATTCTGAGCGTGTCTGCCAACCCGACTCCTGAAAATACATAAGGCATATGTAAAGTTAAAGAGATTGTGTTTGTTTTTGTTACTTTTGTTTAACTCTTTCCCTCTCAATGACGCTTAAAAGCGCGTTTTCAAACAGTAACTGTTTGGATCCTGATCAGACGCCGCTTAACGCGGCGCCTGTTCAGGATTCAGACTGTCTGACACTCGTTTTGAAATTACTTCAGTCATATTGCCTTATTGTTTAACTTTGAAATTTTATTGCAGACAACAAAATTAAAGCAGACGACAATGAAACGGTGAAGGAGTAAAATGCTCACGAAATATTTGGTAGTGAAAAGGTTTACAGATTGTTACATACAGTGGAGAATCTGTTATTCTTTCCCGTTTAAACGCAAACGTACGCAAACGCAAAGCACTAAAACGTAGAAAATAACAACTTTTGGACAATTCTGATAATTCTTGTTTATCTTGGTGGCAAACAGTTTGGAGCCTGATCAGACGCCGGGTTACCCGGCGTCTGATCTGGCTCCAAACTGTTTGCACTGCAAATAATAGTTTTAGCGTAAACGCGTTTATTGGGAAAGAATAACAGATTCTCCACTGTACCTAAGGACAAACGTAAAGCACGAATATCCTGTATGAACTGTCTGTGTTGTATTTGTCTTGTATTAAGTCAGAAGACAATTAGTATTCACGACTTTTTAACCCTTTCCCCCATAGAAGCGACTTTTAGCGTATTTAATGTATGCCTCCGCTGAAGAAAATAGTTCCAGTATATACCCTCATGAACAATTACCAATACAAATATTTTATATAGCCTAGCAGATTTTAGCTTAAAGCAGGCTGAAAGTAAAGCAGAATGTGCCTTAAGGCACATTCTGCTTTACTTTCAGCCTGCTTTAAGTGGTCACCTGTATTCAAAACTGTAAACAGGCTATGGGGTAAAGGGTTAAAGAGTCTATTTCATCCCCTATGATAGGTCGCTGTTGAAGGGCAGTGCTGTTTATCATTTGCAATTCTGCAATATTTAGCGGAAAACAATCCGAAATAATGCTTAACAGATTATACTAAATTGGTTATTAGTACATGTTTATTAAACGTTCCAGGAGTAAAACAATTAACTCTTTCCCTGCCAAGTTTTACCGTGTGCTTTAACCCTCCTCCTGCCAAATTATCGTCTCATTGGTAGTGTCGTCTAGAATTTTTTTTGCAGTCAGCTTTAGGGCTGTTTTGACTGAAGAAATGTCGATACTCATGTCAAACAGTTTGGACGCTGTTCAGACGCCGCGTTACACGGCGTCTGATCAGAATCTAAAGTGCTTGTAAAGTCGCATTTTGGCGCAATTGGCAGCGAAAGAGTAAAAGTCAGTGTGAAACACGTAAAGATCATGGTCAGACCCTATCAAAAAGCAATTCATCTCTGAAATGTTTGCAATTGCTTTAGTATTGTCGATGATATTTGAACTGGCACTCATCACTTTCCGTCAACTTTCGTCGATGAAGTCGGGATTTTCCGTTGAATGTTTTGATAAAAATCAATAATTATTGTCGATGATTGTTTTGAACTGGCACTCATCACTTTCCGTCAAATTTCGTCTATGAAATCGTGTTTTCCGTTGAATGTTTATTATAAAAATTAATAAATACTTAGCATCATATACTACACATTCAGTTGAATTGTAATATGGGCACAATAGCTCAGTGGTATGTGTCGCCGACTCGAAGGACAAAGGTCGTGTTTTAGA
Source organism: Gari tellinella (assembly GCA_922989275.2). Taxonomy (NCBI): domain Eukaryota; kingdom Metazoa; phylum Mollusca; class Bivalvia; order Cardiida; family Psammobiidae; genus Gari; species Gari tellinella. The sequence continues at coordinate 60,673,580 of OV277867.1, forward strand.
AGCTAGGAAAAATCTAATTTAAATTCGCCATTAATTTTGGATTTGTTTTCTTCTAAACATATATTTTTCATTTTGATTTAATTCTCTCTTTAATCCTTTAGCTGATAGAAGCGCATTTTGCGCACTTAATTTATTCCTCCGCGAAAGAAAATAGTTCAAATTTATACAGTCATGAACATGAACAATAAGAAATATTACCTATTTTCTAGCAGAAAGTAGCTTAAAGCAGATTGAAAGTAAAGCAGAATGCGCCTTTACCTGCTTTAAGGGGTCACCTCTCTTCAAATCTAAAAATGGGTTATGGGGTAAAGGGTTAAATCAGAAACTACGTAAAATCTACTTTTAGCGAAATAAAAATAAAAAAGTAACACAGTACGCTTCTAAAGAGCGTTTTGTGTATCGCGTAAAGTAGACTGCTTTCAGCAGAAATGTCAGATTCCATCACTTGTATGTCTTAAATTTTTGTGTAAATCAAGTCTCACGGTACAAAACTCACAAAAGCATGCGTCTATCCGACAAAATGATTAAAAGAAAATATATATCGAAATAGACTAGAATGTATGTAAAACTACTATGACAGGGTTTGAACTCACGACCCTGATATTTGTAGTACGGTTATTCAACCATCGGGCTACTATCGACTGCGTAACAGTCTATGATGTACCGTCATTATTCAATGACTAAATCTCCAATTGTTTTGATAAAAATAACATACGAAAAACAGGCGGAATATGCATACAGTGCCAGCTCAAACATCATCGACAATAACAGACGGCGCGGTGTTAAATACACCCCTTGTTTAATTTTCGTATATAACTCATTGCAGTAAACTGAAGAAAATAACATTTTGACAATTTTGACAATTCATGTTAATCTGAGTGGCAAACTGTTTGGAGCCTGATCAGTAGCCTGGTTACCCGGCGCCCGATCTGGCTCCAGACTGTTTGTAATGGAAACAACAGCTTTAGTGTTACCACGTTTATCGATACAGAACAGAACAGAATATTTTATTTATTCTGTTCTGTTCTGTTCTGTTCTGTTTATCGATAAGAATCACGTTATTTCACTGTAACTATGCAGATAATTAATGCGACTACGCCATGTACTTATGACATCATTGCATTTTGTATTACGTATATGTCACATGTCCTTCCTGTATATTTATTTTAATGTATCATTATTTAATCAATCAATATTAAAACGATCTATAAATGTTTTTTAACCCATTCAATCTAAATGACGTCATAAAGCGCATTTTCAAACAGCGTTGATCCTGGTTAGACACCGGACCGCAACTGTTTGCCACTTTTTCTAAATTACGTCAATTATAAATATTAAACTTGCAAGGCAGCAGAAACAAAGTGCCGAAAATACACAGAATCAAATTTTCCGATTATGCCTTAAAGGAATATAACATGTGAGATTATAACTTATTGGATACATCTTTGGAAAGTATAAAACTCGGCAAAGTCTCGCTTTTATCGTTTTCTAAAAGACACAATTAATAAAAATAATGATTTAATTATGAAGACTAAAAATTTAATTTCTTTGTCAAATAGTATACATCGTAGAAGACGTTAATATATTTCCCGTTTAATTTAAAGAAGCGTAAATGCATTGCAACAAAATGTAAATAATAACAAGTTTCGCAATTCTGACTATTCATTTTAATATGAGTAGTAAACAGTTTGTAACTGGAACAGATCTCGGGTTACATGGCGTCTGATCTGACTCCAAAATGCTCAATCAAGTTAGTTGTTTAAGCTTAAATGCGTTCATTCACGTCGTTCCTTCTGTACATTTTACGCCGTATGTATGTACAGCGCTCCCTCTCTACAACGGCACTCCCAACAACAACTCCCTCCTTTCAACGACACTCGCCGTAATACCCTAAACGGGGAAATTAAGTCTACCTCTTTTACTGCTGCAATATCGTCTACTTAAGATTGTCGTCTGGTGTTTTCTCTCACAGTTACATAAAATTTGAGATTTTGATAGAATACATATATTGACCATTGACAAACAGCTTGGATCCTGATCAGACACCGCGTTACGCGGCGTCTGGTCTGGATTCAAGCTGTTTGCAAATGTAAGCCAAGTCTGTATATTTGTCCTTTTCTTTAACGACTCCTTCCGAACAACACACCAAATATGTGTCTCCCATTGGATGTCGTTGTAGAGAGGAAGCACTGTAGCATATACAATAAGTTTCATTTCCATATCTTTAGAAAAGGTTTAGAGCCTGGGCACCGTTTCATAAACTTCTTACGACAAATGTTGTCGTAAGTCAGATCATAAAAATCTCAATGTATTTCTCCATCTACTCCTGTCTTGTGACATCTCTTTGGAATCGTCTTTTCAAGACAATTCAAAAGAGATGTCACAAGACAGAATTAGATAAAGAAATAAGAAATAATATGTATTTTAAAAATTTGACTTACGACAACATTTGTCGTAAGATGTTTTATGAAACGGGCCACTGATAAGATGCCGAAAGACAAGGGGCCAGGGCCAGATTAGTTAAAAAACATTGAGTGAACGAGTAGTTGGCAAATCGTTAACTCTACATTAAATTTGCGCTCTAGTTCGTAAAGGCATGGTAAATACCTCTTTGTTTGAATACAGTGCTCCCTCTCTACAACGACATCCAATGTGAGACACATACTGTGTGTTTTTTTCGGAGGGAGTCGTTATAGAGAGGGAAAATTAAGACTTGGCTTACATTTGCGAACAGCTTGAATCCAGATCAGACGCCGCGTAACGCGGCGTCTGATCAGGATTCCAGCTGTTTGTCACTATGTATCCTATCAAAATCTCAACTTAATGTAACTGTGAGAGAAAACAGCAGACGACACTCTTAAGTAGACGATATTGCAGGAGTAAAAGAGTTAGACTTAATTATCACGTTTAGGAAAATACGGCGAGTGTCGTTGTAAGGAGGGAGTCGTTGTTGGGAGGGCCGTTGTAAAGGTGAGCGCTGTAGTACCTGCCCCTGTGTTCGGATCTCCCCATGTTGCAGTGGTGGCGTAGTAGAACTTTGGATAGGAGTTGTGAGAGTCAAACGAGCAGTCGAAGTACTGTGACGTAATGGCTAACAGTATTAGACGATCATTCTCACACCAGCTGTACGGTAACAAAATAGCGAATCTTCTGGACGGTGGGTCACTGTATAGGGGAAACATGCTAAATAAAGTACATATTTGGGCCTGAGCAGTCCTGAGTACCAATATTGCCCCTCAAGACACACAACAATTCTGCTGCAAAAAACATACTTCCTTTTCGAAGAAAGCTTGTGCTCACTTTTTTATCATTCAGTAAAAGACGAAAACATTGCTAGAATGGCTATTGAGAAACGGTAAAGCTTTGTATTTGTTTTACTGTATGTTCTGTAATACTCAGATATATAAATCGTGTCAACAAACTTCCCAGGGTAAGTGTTATGAGTGGTTGAAAACAAAGTTCAAGAAGGAAATAAAGTAGAAAACTTGAGGGGAATCATAAGTAGACGATATTGTATTAAAGTAGAAAACTTGAGGGGAATCATAAGTAGACGATATTGTATTAAAATAGAAAACTTGAGGGGAATCATAAGTAGACGATATTGTATTAAAATAGAAAACTTGAGGGGAATCATAAGTAGACGATATTGTATTAAAGTAGAAAACTTGAGGGGAATCATAACTAGACGATATTGTATTAAAATAGAAAACTTGAGGGGAATCATAAGTAGACGATATTGTATTAAAGTAGAAAACTTGAGGGGAATCATAAGTAGACGATATTGTATTAAAGTAGAAAACTTGAGGGGAATCATAAGTAGACGATATTGTATTAAAGTAGAAAACTTGAGGGGAATCATAAGTAGACGATATTGTATTAAAATAGAAAACTTGAGGGGAATCATAAGTAGACGATATTGTATTAAAGTAGAAAACTTGAGGGGAATCATAAGTAGACGATATTGTATTAAAATAGAAAACTTGAGGGGAATCATAAGTAGACGATATTGTATTAAAGTAGAAAACTTGAGGGGAATCATAAGTAGACGATATTGTATTAAAGTAGAAAACTTGAGGGGAATCATAAGTAGACGATATTGTATTAAAATAGAAAACTTGAGGGGAATCACAAGTAGACGATATTGTATTAAAGTAGAAAACTTGAGGGGAATCATAAGTAGACGATATTGTATTAAAGTAGAAAACTTGAGGGGAATCATAAGTAGACGATATTGTATTAAAGTAGAAAACTTGAGGGGAATCATAAGTAGACGATATTGAATTAAAGTAGAAAACTTGAGGGGAATCATAAGTAGACGATATTGTATTAAAATAGAAAACTTGAGGGGAATCATAAGTAGACGATATTGTATTAAAGTAGAAAACTTGAGGGGAATCATAAGTAGACGATATTGTATTAAAGGAGAAAACTTGAGGGGAATCATAAGTAGACGATATTGTATTAAAGTAGAAAACTTGAGGGGAATCATAAGTAGACGATATTGTATTAAAATAGAAAACTTGAGGGGAATCATAAGTAGACGATATTGTATTAAAGTAGAAAACTTGAGGGGAATCATAAGTAGACGATATTGTATTAAAATAGAAAACTTGAGGGGAATCATAAGTAGACGATATTGTATTAAAGTAGAAAACTTGAGGGGAATCATAAGTAGACGATATTGTATTAAAGTAGAAAACTTGAGGGGAATCATAAGTAGACGATATTGTATTAAAGTAGAAAACTTGAGGGGGAGTACAGTAGAAGACTCATTATGAGGCTTTCATCTTTACTTTTCATCTGTATACAAGTAACCTCAGGATCAGGAGCATATCTTTTGTATATCAAGGCTGCCGTTTCTCCGGATTTTTCCTAAATCTTCGGATTTTTTCGTAGTACATGGTAGCTTAACCCTTTACCTGATAGCATTTTTTCTAGTATTGAAGATATGTGACTACTTAAAGCAGGTTAAAAGTAAAGCAGAATGCGCCCTAAGGCGCATTCTGCTTTACTTTCAGCCTGCTTTAAGCTATTAACTGCTAGAATAAGGAAAGTATGAAATATGACACATATTCATTACGGTATAATTTGGAACTATTTTCTTCAGCGGATGAATAAAATGAATGTGCTAAAAGTCGCTTCTATGAGGGAAAGGGTTAAAATAGGTTGAAAGTAAAGCAGAATGCGCCTTAAGGCGCATTCTGCTTTACTTCCAGTCTGCTTTAAGCAGCCACGTGTCACAAAAACTAAACACATGCATGGGGTAAAGGTACGATTCGTAAAATTGCACTTGAAACATGCAAACTTGGGAATCTTAGGATTTTTTATGACAACTTATGGCAGCCCTGGTATGTTCTTGGCTGTGGAAGAAATGTAAATTCCATACCATAATATAACTCTTCATGATATAAAGTTCTGAATACATGTTTTGTGAATAAAGGATTGAAAATGGCTTATTTCTGATAGGAATATGCTATTCAATCATACAGCTTTTTTCTTTAATTGAAGCTGGTTATCTTATTAACCCTCATGATGCTTGAACAGAGGTATACATCATGTGCAAACAGCGTAGATCTAGATCAGAGAACTCAGTACGGAGCCCTCTGATCTTGATCTGTACTTTTTGTGACAGTTTTAGATATACATACTGTAGTGTGGACAAATCCATTGAGAGTCACCGTGAACTGGTATTACAACAGATAAATGGTCAGTCGAGCGAAAAAATAAGCATTGATGGGGTTAAATATATTTATGTTAAATGGAAACGCTACTAAGATTTACATGTGTGCCTTTATTTGCACGGTAACGAATCGATTGAAAATTACTCAGGTATTTCATTGAAAACACATCTTACTTTTCATATTGTTTTGCCATGTGATTTTCTGACAAGTGGAGAAAATGTTGACTTTTTAATGATGTTTTTCATTTGTATATGTAATGTTTTTGTATTTGTTTCTGTCTAATGTATTTTCCTGTTATTCATTTTTATTTGTTAACCAAGCATCTAAATATGTCATGTTTATCGTTTCTGGATAAAGTAATTTCTCGTTTGATATTTTTCTAGAGATTCGCAAAAAGTAAGTATTTTATTATATAACTGTAGAGGTTTGCAGAGTAAAGGGAAAATGTTGTCAGGGTTTCACCATCTAAAATAATTAAAACATGACATATACTGTTTGCAAGATACCCAATTTACCCAGGACATGTATAAAGTATAAAGCTGCAACACTTCACGAAGTAGAGACGTCGCTATATTGTTTAATACAACTAAGTTTAATATACATATTGAAAAACATGACACAAATGGCAATTTTGTTATTCTAGATTTAACTGTAAATGATAATCGATTCACACTTACGTCAATGTATGGTCCTAATCAAGATTAGCCGTCTTTTTACAACAATATATTTGACAAATTAGATAATATTGGAAATATTTCATATGCAATATGCGGTGATTTTAACTTAGTTATGGATCTGGATAAAGATTATTATAATTATAAACATGTTAACAATAAAAATGCTAGAAAACCTGTATTAGAATATATTTCTAACAGAGAGCTAGTTGACCCTTTTAGAGAACTTAATCCTGAAAAACGACTTTACATGTAGAGGAAACAAAAACTTATTCAACAAGTTCGACTTGACATCTTTTTAAGTTCTACCTCTATGCGAATGTATTTATTAAATTCGAAAATTCACCATAGTTTCAGCTCCGATCACTCTATAATATTATCAACGTTTCAATTTAATGAATTCCAACATAGTTCAGGCGTGCGGAAACTCATTATTAAATGATTTAGAATATATAAATACAACAGATAAGACAATATATGAAATAGAACAAAAGTTAACAATATACCAAATAGTGAAAATCAATTTAGTATAAGGGACCAATTTTTTCAAGATACATAATTGATGGAAATACGAGGTAAATCTATTTCATACAGCTCATACAAGAAGAATTCACTTCAATCGAGGGAAGAATATCTGAAAAGGCAATATATGAAATAGAACAAAATTTAAGAGAACAAAATTCAGGAGAACGTGTTTCTTTACACGATGAACTAAAGCAAATCAATGAAAGTAAAGTGAAAGGTTTCATGATCAGATCAAAGGTTAAATGGAGCATTAAATGCGAATAACCAACTAAATAACGGCTCGGGCAACATGATTTAACTCAGCCGGGAAGAAATGTACACTGTGAAGAAACTGTATAACTAGTAATACCCAAATCGTACTTAAATTGAAATTACAGTAATATTTATATGTATAGACGTTATATGTATGAATGGATATTAATGCCTGTGTCAAAATATGTATGCCTAATAAATACAAAGAAGATATGATTTTGAAAGACGATAAACAATATAACATACATTGTAAACATACCTGGTATTAAATGTGGGGGGAGGGGGTTATATTTTTAATGTAAATATCTGACAATTTAGAGACCTTTGTCAGTGCAAAACAAATGTTACAGGGTTCCAGAGAAGAGGGAGTAAACTGAAGAAATCCAGCTTTTTCTCTCTTATTTCAGCACCAAATCCTATTGTGTTACTACTCATTAGAATCGTCTCTTCGAGACGATTCCAATGAGTAGTGACACCATAGGGTTTAAAGCAGAAATAAAGATTTTATTTTTTTAAATACTCCCCTTATCTGGAGCCCTGATGTTATATTTATAGTTTATATAAATATTGTGTAAGGTGTGCTGGAGTACAATGGATTAATCAAGCTGACGGCGTTTGCCACAACAGAATAAGGAGTTCCCTCAAGGTACACACTACTACTGCAAAAATACAAACATACTTCATTTCCGAAGAAAATATGTGACCGCTTTTCATTACACATTAAAAGATTTAACAAAAATAGGTTGTGGATTTTTATGCAAAATTCGGAGTTTGTTTCGGAATGAAATTGATAAATGAAGCAAACGGCGTGTTTAACAGCGGGTTAACGACTATGGGCTTTTGAATGAATTACATGCTTGAAAACCTGTTTAGGCAGTATGCTTGGGGCTAGCCAATCTCAATAAAATTACCCTAAGCAAGTTAAACAGTGTCTCAAACTATATTTATTCACTGCAACGGCATTTTGTGCATTAGGATCATTTTTCTGAATCATTTTAGAGTGTCTATTTGTGTTACCATAGCTTAGGTTCTTACAGATTTTATTATGAAGAAAAATATTGATGACACATTTCATTTGCTCTGAAAAATGATATTTACGTGATGTCTGATAGCCAATAAAATATTTTAAACTTGATGGTATAGACACGTAGAAAGGTATTTACTTTCTGGTATAATTTATCTTAGATAAGAAAATATCAGAGATTAAGTGATTGGTATTGCAAACAATGTGAAAGATATCATAGTTCCATAACAGAAACTCAAAATGGTGTCTCATAATTTCGCATTTAAAACATTAGAAGCAAGTAATATAGTAAATTCCTCAATTTAGAAAATATAAAATGACAGTATCAAACTTATGTTAACTTTATTAAATAGATCACAAACACTTATTAACAATACAAAATTGATACTTTAGTAAAACATTATTATCTTTGAAGAAAATAGTTTACAAATTGATCCTGTTGTTGAGGACACTTTACTCAGATATTTACGTTACCTAGAATAGTTCAATTTTAAACAAATCGACTGCACATGGACTTCATAGCATTTAAAAGCATGATGGATTTGTATTTAATATATAATAAAGCTCACCCAATATTTCATCAATTGGCGTTTAAAAAGCCGTAAATATGTTAGAAAAATATCTACGTTACCGATATTTACGTTACAATAGATACTGTAAAAATGGCTATTGGAGCTATATTTATATTCCAAGTTGTCTCTCTCATAGCTTCAAGTACCAGTTGTAGTTAAACACACCAGGAAGCTGTATTTAGAAAGTTTTGCGGCAGACAAAATTAAAAAAACACAGTCATAATCAGTGGTATTCAAGAGCAGGCGAATAAGAACAAATTTAAATACTGACTTTGATATGTTTATGTTATAATAAATACGAAAGACTCAAGCAGGAAACGTAACACAAACAATACACCCACCTCTCAAGCAGAACACACACACACAGTAATACCACAACAAACACACACACACACATGCAATACCATTCCTTCATATACACACTAAATAGAAAACAACACGCAAGACAAACATAAAGCAAAGTGAATATAGGAGCCCGCCTTGGTACGGTCAGTAGCAATCAATAATTAACTATAAATTAATTAATCATTAACAACCACTGGGGGTTAAACCTGGGTTTAGGGGCGCCCAACCTCACACTTATCTTCTATATTCACCTATAAAGACAAACAGTGTACATAAAATATAAACCCTGTTCCACAACCTCACAATCAAACAGACCGCCAGCACAGTAAGTAAATACATGTAAAACATTTAACAAAAATTCTATGACAAGATTATTAGTAACATGGGAAAGAATTAAACATTCAAGCCCGTGTTAAAATAACCCACTATGGCAACGGTCAAATTGTACTCAAGCGACTAGTCTGTAGTTACGAGTAACTGTAAGACATGGAAGGGTCCAGGGTATGACAGAGAGGGACAGAAAAAACAAAGCACGAAATCCGACATAACTCTCCCGGTTAAAGACGGCTTTAAAGATACATCATCATGTAGTGCTAAGCCCTGTCTGTCGTCGCACAACCAAAGAGGAAAGCATAGCTATCAATTGTAGATTGATCGATAACCAAACGTGAAGTGCGCAGCAATATAGTTGGATCATAATCTTTTTTGAGGAAAAATCTAATTCGTTTCACAAATAGGTTTTGAAAATGTATATGTCCAAGAATCTTACGAAGTCTGTAAATCACATCACCATAAAACTCCGGATGTGAAATACCTTGCCGCAGAAAAGACTTTAAGTTACATTTATACTTGTTAATGAGAGGAAGATTTCTATAAAAGAATTTAGAAAATGTTTTACGAAGTTTATGAAATCTGTACCCCTGTTTAAGAAGCTTTTCAGTAATAGTTTTATTACGAATGTGGAAGTCCTCAACAGAGGTACAGGCCCAAGCAAAGCGAATAAGTTGTGAAATATAAACCCCGTAAGATGTGGAACGGGGAACATCGCCATCTAGATGAGGATAATTTACAATACTAAAATCAAAATCATCTCGTTTATCGTAAATCTTAGAAGAAACAATTCCGTTATTTATAAAAAGATCCAAATCTAAAAATGGTGCCGACAAATTTGACTCGTTTGTTTTATTAAGGCGTAGTTCTTTTGGGTAAATAAAAGGAAACAACGTATCAAAAAATGGGTTGTCTATATTAAAAATATCATCTAGATAGCGCGATGTATTGTTAAAGGCTTCGATCATATCTGCCTGTGTATCAGGTTTTAGACTAAGCATAAAGTCCCTCTCATAACAGTACAAAAATAGGTCTGCGACAAGGGGCGCACAGTTTGTACCCATAGGAATACCAATCACTTGGCGGTAAATGGTACTCCCAAAACGTACATAAATATTATCCAGAAGAAATGTTAGTGATTCACAGACATCGGTGCAAGTCCACATAGTGTAATGCTTAACCGTGTCATTTGTAAAAAATGAGGTGAAAACTTATAAAATGGCTTACTGAATCATGAAGTAGTTTGGCTAATGCCAAATTTAAATGTTTAAAGTGTAATGTATTTACGTTACCACTGGAAACGTAAATATTTCTATAATTTGACTGTAATAATTATACAGATAGGGAGACATTTTTTAAAAATAATTGAAAAATATTTATTCTCTATAAGAGACGATGCTTCTTTCGTATAAATGCACATGCAGACTTGCTTTGAAACTGAACTTTACAGTAAATATTGTATCGTTTTAAAGATAGATAAAGAGTTGGACGTGTTCTGGATTATTCTGGAGATATTTAGAGATATTGAGCCGCAAATTAACAAAACATTACATGTACTGCAATAAATACTTTAAACACTGAACATGTATAAACATGATACGCACAATGCATACAGCAAACATGTTGGTTTCATAAATACGAACAAACATTTTGCATAGAAACAAATAATACACATGCTGGTAACGTAAATATCACAATTTAATAAACGTTACATGTTCGTTACCACGAAGATAAAGTCAGATACAATGTAAATACAGAGAAAGGAAAAAGGTGAGAGAAGGTTCTATCAATTATTCAAATATTTGATATCACTTAAGAAAATTCTCAAGTGATATCACCTATTTCTCAAGTGATATCACCTTTACAAATTAGTTATATCACCTACTCAAACTGATGATATCAGCTATTGGTTTTCTTAAGTGGTATCACTTATTTGAATAAGCGGTATAATTTGTTCAAATAGGTGACTATAAGCTGTCCGAATAAGTGATATAACCTGTTAAAATAGTAACTAAGTAATTACATATATATTTGAGTAGTTTAAATCATCAAAAATAAATTTAAAAAGTAAAGGCAATTTACTTTTATTTAAATTTCTGGATATCACCAATCCAAAATACATGTAATACTACTTAAGAAGTTTCTATAAGTTTCTTACGTGATATAAGCTCTTGGAATAAGTGACCACCTTTTAGAATAAATGATATCACATATTAAAATACAGGATATCACCTATTGGAATGAGTGATATCAACTAGTTGTTTCTAATTGATATCTGTATCATATTTTCGAATTAATGATACCACTTGTTTCAATAGTACAGGTCACCTATTTGAAAAATTATTTGATAGCACCTATTAACTAAGTACACCGACTTGCAGTCCTTTTATAGTGCTTGGCAGAGTCGATACTTGCCACCAAATACGTAATCAAAGATAGCCTCTATGGCAATTGAGCCCCACAACAACTGCAAGGTAGAATGGTCTCCAGGGATGCCAGTTATGTTACATTCATGACAATTTCAAAATCATTATACAAATGGTCATGTCCAACAGATACTCTTTGGGTTGATCAAATAAAATATCCTTTGTGATATAAAGCTTCCAGTTCCATGCTGGAAATCAAGCAGGTCATTCAAATCATCAAACGAAGATAAGACAAGGTTTCGATTCTGTAACTATGATATTTACGTTACTGCTTGATTGACTGTGATCTTTGTATCGAGTATACACATATTTACTTATGCTTTGACAAAACAAGCATGTAAAAAACATGGTCATTTGTGACAACAATGCATTTTGGTATGGGTTAAGTATGGAGCTAAATTACTGTTTTTTAAATGTTTGATATTTACTTTACATATTTGTCCAGCTGAAATGCAACATTGTTTGTAACGGTATCTGTATGGCAAATACAGAATGTTTATTCGATATTCTTATATTTTGTTATTGGTGCCTTTGATTATGCCATCAAGAGAAAACATCATAGGATTGGTGCTTTATTCATGGAATCAAGTAATTTGACACAAAAATGCATTGTTTAGTTTAAAACGGACCGGGAAAGATATCCATATTCAAATAAGTTATCTAAACTATGATGGCAAAGTGTTTTCTTGCCAATAGAATAACAGTTTCCAACGTAAAAGTGGATATATTGGACATTTTGTGTTAGGTGTTTCACCAATTAGATTTAACATTTGCCTGATATTTACGTTACACCTGGGTATTTCAAAAAGAATAGGTAGTGCTGGTCTACATTGAGTATGATATTTGTAATAAATAGAAACATTGGAAAGTAATGTTTGATAGTTCTTATGGTGACACTTGAGGTTCTGAAACAAAAGTTTAGTCACCTTAACCTTGATGTTTAACTACTTTGCATAGTGAAGTTTTTGTTTATTTAGCAGTTTAAGAGAGGCCTTGGTACTGTATAATTGAAGAAAAAGACATTGATAATGTCATAATCTACTTATGTTTTAATATATTATCATTGTATTTTACAAAAAAAACTTGTAAAATGCGTATGTTGTACAATGTCCATGCTTTATGTAGTTTTCAAGTTGTACCGACTAAAATCTACAAAATAAAGCAGAGGAAAATGGCATCATGTTCATTTCATGGTCACTGAATCGAAATATAGATGTTTACAAATGGAACATGATCTATTCCTTGTCCAGAAAGCCCACCACTAACAAAAACAGTATCTATGATGTTAAACTCAAACTTGCATTTTTACGTCTTTGATTAAATTGAATTAGGTCATTTTATTTAGATTGTTGTACTAGAGAGAGAGAGAGAAAAAGAGAGAAAAAAAAGAATGAGAGACTCACACAGAGATAGAGAGAGGTACAGACACATAGAGCCTCGGCCAGAGAGATTATGAAGAGAAATATAGAGAAACAAGGAAGGAACTAAGATATTGCGGATGAGAGAGAGAAAGAAAGAGAGAGAGAGGAGAGAGAAGAGAGAGGAAGATGGAGGGAGGGAGGAAGCAAGAAGGGGTAAGAAACACATGCACGTACAGGTAGACAAACATATATACAGGCAGACGGGCGAACGGACAAATAGATAACCAAACATAACGGCATAGACAGCGAACGAAAGACATACACATGAGAGGCTTACAACTTTAAAATAGAGTAATATAAAGTCAGAGCCAGAGTTTATGTACGTGACAGGGATGAGAGAGACAGGCAGACACAGAGACACAGCTAGACAAACAGTCAGACACATACGGACAGTGAGTTATACAGACAGATAAACAGATAATGAAACAACGTATTAGATATGCTCTGACAGGAAATTATTACCCAACTGCAGAGAAGTTTCCCACGACAAGAGTGCTCAGGTCATTCCAGTTCGAGGCGAGTACTTTTTCCTGGTCAAACCAGCTCACCAAATCAGCACCAACTCCGTCAAATGTTATATAACCTTCTTCTGTTCCGTCTTTGTATGCGGATATCCTGACCTAAAGGGAAAAACAATACATGGTATGCGTGTGCACGTAAATGAGATGATTCATGAGATCCAAACTGAACCTCACCATGTTGAAACATACACCTGAACATCTCTTGTCTTGTCCCTGGGGATATTTAGCATGCAGGATCTAACGAAAAGATTATGGTAATAGTTATAGGCAGGCTTATCTCATCAATAAGCCCCTGCCTGTTATAATTTGCCAGTTTTTAGACAGGTTCCATCTAAAAAAAATAGCTCAAATTGACTGTTTCCATTCATATATGTAGCCTAGACTCTCACAAACTCTGTTAATAAGTAAGAATCCTAAAGCCTTTCTCTCCTGACAATATCAATGAAAATTATTACGTACCTCGAGAGAATGACAGAGGCACAGATAGAGAAGAGGGGGGAAAAGAGAGCCAGACAGAGAGACTGGCATACAGACATAGCCAGAAACAGACAACATACAGAGACAGATGCCGACAGACAGACAGACATACACGTATATTACACAAAAGATAAAGAGAGAGGTATATATAAAGAGATATAAAAGAGACAGACAGACAGACAGGCGGACAGAGAGCGACAGAAAGAGACATATACAGCCATTCAGACAAACACATAGAAACAGACACACAGAAGACAGGCATACAGACAGTCATATACAGACAGACAGACAGACATTAAATGATAGATATAGTTATACAAATAGAGAGAGGGGAGAAGGGAGACAGGGACAGAGACATAGAAAGAGAGAGAGATTTTATGCAAATAAAAATTAAAAGCAATTTGTCGAAACATTCTGACGAACGTATATCTACATCTTAATTAAGGGTGTATCAAACCAATAATCGATACTTTGAAAGTATCAAACCTTTTTTCTTTCATGATTTTTTTGGAAGAACGGTTTATGATAAATGAAAATATTGAAGAAACAAAATCATATATTGGTTTGCATTTGTTTTTTTGCACTACGGCAATTTGAAAAAAATGTGTCAAATTCGATTTTGTTTTCTTAAATTTTCTCAAATTTAAAGTACAAGCTTCATTAAAATCTATTTTAAAAAACATTAAACGTGGTGAATTTGCTTTTCATTATGTATTCATGTCTGTCTATGGAAGTATTTTCACATCAAAAAACTAAAACAGGCACTAGATTTGAAAAATATGAATCTCTGATTCATTAATATGGTGTTTATGGGTAATGATATTGTTTTTTTAAATACTTTTTAATAACAAATTGAATCTAACTTTTTCTTATATTGTACCGGATGAAAGCAAATACAAAGGCAATTCAAATATGATAAGAATATGATAGGTTAGTGTTGAACATTTTGAGTTATTAAAGAAAAAAGAATCTCCCTTTACAAAATTTACAAAACAGTTCCGTATCAATGATATTTAGAGCTTCATAATTTTCACATTCGGGGCTGAACGAATAATACAAAGCCAAATGACCATGTTGTTTTTGTTTGAAATAGATTTTATTGAAGCGGATTCTTTAAAAAGGGAAAACTAAGAAAAATAAATTCCTAATCTGACCTACCTTCGTTGGTTACACCTAGTCCAGTAGAAAGTTTGAGTTAAAGCACGCAGTATGCTTTTAACTGTACATTTATCTAGGTAGGCAAATATTCATGGAGGCGTCTCATGTGAGACCCGTACCTTATATTTGATAGTTTGGTTAATAAAATCTATTGAAACACCCTGACATGTGAGTATGTCAGGGCCTCTCTAGAGAACTTGAGATAGCTGATATCGGCGGTGCACACTTTTGCCATGTATTACAGTTACTGTCACGCCTACTGTTTTTCATGGTGAATATATATTGTAAAATCTACCCCATATACATGTAGTATAAAATGAACCATACTAATTGTCAATTGAAAGTTACAGGGATGAATCAGCTAAATAACTCTAAACACGTAACTGACCCTTTCACTCTCAATGACGTCATAACCCGCATTTGCGTAACACGGTGTCTAATCAAGATCAAAACTGGTTGCTGCTTATTTTGAAATAACATCAGTTATACTGCCTTTAAGGTAAATATTTCTTTGAAACGATATTGCAGACAATAATTTTGAAGCAGATGACAATATGACGGCGAAGGGGTAAAAACCTCTTGACAAAATTGATCATGAACTTTTAAACTTTGTTCAACTGATAAGGTTTGGTAGTCAGAAACTAGGTTATGAATAGAAGATTTTGTTTCATTTGGGCTATCAATTATTCTAACAAGGCACGTGAATTCGTCTCTATAAACAAAGAACAAATTTACCGTGATATATCAGTATGATAAACAATGACCGGAAACTGATATACAACGATGTGAATATAGTCCGGTTACAATAGCTGTTCCTTTGTCCACCCTACGTTAAATCCTATTTTAAGAACGCTCCATTGAAATAAAAATATGCACATTTTAGAACGTTTTGCTAATAGTTTGTAAGGTAGTTGAAATATTTATTTGATAAATAGTTTATTCAATTTATTTAGATGTTAACTTGTTTAAATAAGACTTCAAAACGTTTTCAGACATGATGCCTTTTGAATGGGTAGAATGGAACAGCCATAGAAGGAGAGTCCTGGTAAAATTAGTTCGAGGCGATTGTTTCCCTTTAATACTGAAATCCTAACAGTGTAGACCCGGTTAAATCCTTATTTGTAATGTAAGAATCGTAATAATCTTCGTCCATGGTTGCTATGGCCTCATATACCGTGATTTGTCATTCTGACGTGCTGCAAATTAACCACGTAGCCCTTCGGCCCTCGTGGTTAATTTGCTACGCGTCAGAACTCCAAATCGTGGTAAATGAGACGATATCAAACCATGGAGTGAAGATTATTTCTTAAGTCATTTTTAACCAAAAGCTATTCTTGAATATTGCATATATATTTCTAACCTTCAATACGGTACTTAATCGGGACTGTTTACAACACGATTTAGAAATTGTACTGTTGTATTCTAAACTAACAATAGCAACTAAAAAAACTTGACAACGTTTAACCGCTTTACTCTCAAAGACGTCATCAATCGTATTCGCAAACAGTTTTGATTTTGATCAGACGCCGCGTGACGCGGCGTCCGACTAGGATAAAAACTGTTTGCCACTTGATTTAAGATAACGTAAGCTATACTGCCTTAGTTTTAACTTTGAAACGATATTACAGGCAATTGTATTGAAGCAGACGACAATGTGGCGATGGAGGGGTAAAAACCTCACGATAAATTTGATCATGAAAGGGTTAATGAAACGTATCACTTATCACTCAGCCCTTTCATTGTCATCAATTATTAACTTTGTTCAAGTAAGCTTAATACACTGAACTTAACTGATAAAATTAACGTTTTAAAAAAAAGTATTTGTATTGTAGTTCAAATAGTTGACGCAGCTTTAGGTTTAGAAACTTTAAGTACGGAGAGGTCTACATGAAACGTCCAGAAAATGGTAACATTTATGTTAACGCTTTTGATTAAAGGCAGTACAATGACGAATTGTATGGCTCAGTTGTAGAGCGTCCGCTTGCAGTACGTGAGGTTGCAGGTTCAATCCCTGACCGGGTCAAACACTTGTAGTAATGGTTCCCCTCCTTGGCGCTCAGGATTTAGGGTAAGCATTACGACTGGTTTTTTGTTGTCAGGATAAAAGGACCGGCCGGGTACAGTCCCAATGGTGCACCTAAAAAGTGCCCCTTCCAATAATCATCAGTATTTTATGGAAAGAAGTAATAAATAGAAAATAGAAAGAACCCAGAGCGGTGTCTAATCCTGGTTTAAACTGTTTGTAAATGAAATAGACCAGGTTTTACACATAACTCTAAGGGTATTAATATCCCTCCCTTTGACAACTCCCTCCGACCAATACACACACTCTTTGTTTTCCAATGAGTGCTGTTGTAGAGATGGAGAACTGTAGTAATACTATGCATTAGGTTTGACTGAACACATTCAAACCTAGCGACGATTATACTCTTATATTTACAATCAGTGTACCGGTATACTGGGGCTCTATGATCAGGGTCTACATCGTTTGTCATTTTGCAATATATTTGGAACATTTGGACATTCTAAATATGTAGAACTTGACTAGACTTAACTTTAGTACACTTAATGACACCAAAACAAAAAAGACGGATGCTGCGTCTGAGTAGGTTCCAAACAGTTTTCACTCGTAGCGATATGTTTTAAAGTCATACTACAATATTTACATTCACCCTGTAAAGTCTTTATGTAATCCTATATGTGTAACCTACAAATCGAAACTGGTTCCAGCCAGTTAGAAAGAGGGCGGGGTCTCCGCCGGACAGATACCGACCTAGCAACCAGCTAGTGGATGCTATGGCGTGTAATTAGGCTGTAATAAACATGCGCGACCTACTTTTTTAAAATATGCTTTAATAATAGATATTTAAATTGCCTTGTTTATTTTTAATGTCTTATAAGTGTTCGTTAAACACAAAACGACAGTTTACTGGGTAAAAAATTGATTTTGTAATCAACTCTGAAACATGTATTTTGGACTACTTTTCAAACCACATATTATAGAGATCGAATGGCTGTTACACCCAGGATTACATCTATCAAACCTATTTGGCCGGTATATGATATATTCATATACATGAAAACAAATCTGGTAAAATTCACATTAAATGGACAAGACAGAAAATAAAAATATAAGGAATAAACAACATCTTTTTGCCGTTCACGCGGTATGAACACATTTGCTTCGCAAGGTAAGTTTATCGTAAACGCCCGAAGCTAATGTGTTCATACCGTCATGAACGGCAAAAATATGTTAATTCCTATATTAAACACTGTTTTATATTAAACACATATTATTCCTATATTAAACACTGCTTTATGTTAAACACTGATTTGGGCGAGTTGGAGGTGTCGAGTTTTGAATATACTCCCGTATATTTGCATACTGAGTTTATGACACTGTCGAACAGTTTCGTCACTGGTCTCTTGCTATCTCATCGTTGTGGCGACTGACCAGGGACAATTCACGAAGTAATCGTGGTGGTGATTGGTGTCGCCGGTATTATTGTGCAACGGAGCCTCACCATGACTACCACCCTATAGTAATGCATTGGAGGTCAGATTAACAAATCGTTGTCAGATGCGGAGTGGGAACGATGCAGAAAGCTCCTGTATGAGCTTTCTGTATTAGTTTCGGTCCGCAACGGGCTTCCCCTGTCACGTCACTGCGGAATCTATACGCAGTGTTCAGATTCTATATAGCAAACTATGGTGGGTGCGAATGGGCAGTTGCTAAGTGCGGGGGGGGAGCAGTGTGAAAGGTCTCTTTCCGAGCTGTCTGTACTGCTTTCGGTCCGCAATGGACTGCCACCTATTCTGAAATTGTTAAAGTGTGGCCATAATGGAGACATTTCCTTGTCTCTTCCGTTATTTGTTTGGCTGAACTTGCCATATGCAATATTTCTATTACATTGGACTCCAATAATACGGATGAAAGTGAAACAGAAAGTTCCTTTTGGAGCGTTCTGTTTTACTTTCACATTGTCATAGGTTGTTGTATGTCTTTTATATAATCAGTTGGCCTAAAACAGTGCAGAACCAGACCAAGGAAAGTTTATATGAAATTTTTGATTTGGGTCTGTATTGCCAGCATTACACCATATCTTATAACATATAGTAGAAAATAACCATACAAAGTTTAAAATGGGTTTTACCCAGTTTCTACTGGTAGTTCAGGGCCTAGGGGAAATGATTTCATACATTATAAGTATGCCATATGCAATATTCCTATTATATTGGATTCCGATAATACGGATGAAAGTGAGCCAGAAAGCTCCTTTTGCAGCTTTCTGTTTTAATTTCACATTGTCATAGGTTGTTGTATGTCTTTTATATAATCAGTTGGCCTTATATGTTGGTGATCTTAGCAGTATCATTCAAAAAAAAAATAAAGGAAACTTTATATGAAATTTTTGATTTGGGTCTGCATTGCCAACATAACACCATATCTTATAACATATAGTAGACAATAACCATACAAAAGTTTAAAATAGGTTTTACCCACTTGACCACTAAAAGTTTTTACTGGTAGTTCAAGGCCTGGGGTGAATGATTTCATACAAATTGTCAGTTAGGCCTTTAACTTACATGTGCAAAGTGTTTGATATGTTGTACATAGTATCAGTTTAACCACCTGCTACTACTTAAATAGTGTAGTTCGTCTTCAATTATTTATTTCGTTCTACATAAGCATATGTTGTTTCTTGCAAAGAACCGATCTTGACATGAAATTACTTTCCTACCTCAACCCATTACTCCATAGTATGCGTCTAGATTTAACTATTGGAGACCACCTAATGCGAGTTGGAAGTGAAGCAGAAAGCGCATTAAAGCACTTTCTGCTCCTCTTGCAATCTACCTAAAGGTGGTATCCGCTAGAATTTAGAAAGTATTTGGTCATGGTACAAACTCAATACTGTATAGAGTAAAATTATTTTCCTTATATTGGATTAACGAATTAGAACGCAAATATGCGTTTCTGTGGAGTAATGGGTCACGCCAGGAGAACCGGTATGAAACCACTCTGCTTTTCTTTTGAGATGAACCTTTCTCAACGCTACCTCAATAAGAGACATGCTTCTAGATTTATCTAATGTTTTTTATTATACTCTAGTTTGAACCATCTCACATCTAATGCACGATCTGAAAGTATTATCTTTAAATTGCCGTGGACTCCACTGCAATAAGAAGAGAAGAGATTTATTTAAACATCTTAAAGACAAACGATATCACATGTATTGCCTTCAAGACACCCATTACACAAAATAACAAGAAAAACTCATTTACTTTTAATGGAACGGGGATATCTATCTTAGCTGTTTTTCTTCCAATTCAAGGGGCGTAGCTATACTTTTTAGCAAAGATCTCAACGTACATGTACGGAATAAGTACTTTGACCAAGAAGGAAATTTTATCATTTTAGATCTAGCTTTTGACGATTTTAAATTCACACTTGTTAGTCTATACGGGCCTAATAAGGATAATCCTTCGTTTTTTAAGAACATTTTTGAAAAAATAGATGAGTTTGGAAACGATTCTTATATCTTATGTGGCGATTTTAACTGTGTTATTGACCCTTCAATAGACTATCAAAAGTACAAGAACTTAAATAATAAAAATTCCAGAGATGTCATTATTGAAAACATGCAAGACAGACAATTAATTGATATATACCGTGACCTTCACCCAGACACAAAAATATTTACTTGGAGACGTACAAAACCATTTCAACAAGCACGCTTAGATTTCTTTTTACTTACAGAAGACTTAGTTCAATTTTCTAAATCCTGTCAAATAGAGCCAAGTATAAACTCAGACCATTCAAGAGTGCAGTTGGAATTTATATTTTCTGATATTTAACACGGAAAAGGGTTATGGAAACATAACGAATCACTTTTATTAGATTTAGATTATGTACTCCAAATCAAAGAAAAGATAAAAATGTTAAACAACAATACTGTCTTCCAGTATACAATTTAGATAACATAAATGACATAAATGAACGAGAATTACAATATCAGATGATTTATTTCTAGAAACTTTATTAATGGAAATCCGTGGAGAATCAATATCATATGGATCTTATCAAAAGAAATTGACACACAAAACAAGAAAATTCTTTAATACAAAAAAAAACAGACCGAAGAAAATCTTACGGAAGATAATATACACACTTTACAAAGCTACAGGCGAGAATTATTAGAATTAAGGGAAATCAAACTTAAAAGAACTGCAATTAGGTCAAAGGCTAAGTGGAAAGACTGCGGTGAAAAATCTACAAAAAACTTTTGCAGTCTTGAAAAACATAACTATATAAATAAAACAATTAACAAATTAGAAACAACAAACGGATTAACCTTAACAAATCAAGAACAAATTCTATCTGAAACGCAACAATTCTATAAAAAATCGCTACTCCAATAGAGATGAAACTGATGTAGATTTTAACCTTAATACTGAAATACAAAATAATTTAATAAATTATCCGATAACCAAAAAAAAATATTGACGGTTATATTACATATCAGGAAGCCAGTAACACTTTAAAGAATATGAAAAATGATAAAAGTCCAGGAAGCGACGGATTTACGGCAAACTTCTTTAAAATATTTTGGAAAGACCTAGGGGAATTGGTTGTAAAATCTTTAAATACATCTTTCGATGAGGGCCTTCTTTCAATTACTCAACGTCAGGGAATAATCACAAACATATCACAAGAAAGCAAACCTCGACAATTCTTAAAATACTGGAGACCTATAACACTTCTCAACACAGTATATAAGATAGCATCTGGCTCAATAGCAAACAGATTGAAATCAGTTTTATCCGATATAATAAGTGTAGAACAAACTGGATTTTTAAAAATAGATACATTGGAGAAAATGTTAGACTTGTATAATTATGATATAATGCAATACGCTGAAGAAAAGAACATTCCTTGACTTCTATTACTTATCAATTGTGAGAAAGCTTTCGATTCCCTGTCATGGAAATTTATCCACAAAGTATTAGACCTTTTTAAATTTGGTGACTCCTTTAAACATTTGATATCAGTATTTTATAATAATATACAATCATGCGTTGTTCAAAATGGTTTTTTGTCAGACTTCTTCAACGTAGGAAGAGGCTGCAGACAGGGAGACCATCTCTCATCTTATATTTTCATTCTTTGCACAGAAATCTTAACACAGAAAATTAAGACAAACAAAAAGATACACGTCCTGTCCATTAATGGTACAAAACATTTATTATCTCAGTTTTCGGATGACACATCAATAATACTAGATGGCTCTGCTCAATCTTTAAACGAAACAGTACATGAGCTCAGCATATTTGCAAGAATATCCGGATTGAATGTGAACTTCGACAAAACACATGTAATTTGGTTTGGATCCAAAAAATACAGTACAGAAGCGATAAATACAAAATTCAAACTAGTGTGGGGTAAATGCGACTTTAAACTACTTGGTGTTAGATTTCATGTAGATTTGGACAAAATGGATATCTTAAATTATGAGGAAAAAATTAATTCTTTAAAACAAATGATTACATTTTGGAATAGAAGATATATTACACCTATAGGTTAAATTACAGTCATTAAAACATTGTTTTTTGCCACTATTTAATCATTTGTTTATTGCACTACCGGATCCAAAAAAACAACACTAAGAACATTAAATTCCATGTTTTTCAATTGCCTTTGGCATGGCCCAGCAAAAATTAAAAATAGTGTTATTATAAAGGATTATTCGGAGGGAGGCTTGCGAATGATAAATACATGTAACTTTATTAAAGGATTAAAATGTACATGGATTAGACAACTATATAATACAGACGCAACGTGGACATCTTTAACAAAACATTTTTTAAATATTTATAAACTGATAAACAGCGGACATCACTATCCAAAATTAACTATTACAAAAACAAATAATAAATTTTGGAAATATGTTTTGAAATCCTATACCTCCTATATAAAGGCATTACCAGTAAATAATAAAGAAGAATGTCTTAAATGTCCACTTTTTTATAATTCTAATATACAACTTGGAGACAAAAGCATCTTTCTAAAGTCATGGTATGAAAAGGGAATAGAATTTGTAAATGACTTATACATAAATAAAACGGTAATGACTTTAGAAGAATTTGAATCAATTTACAAGATAAAATTTAGTTGCCTTCACTTTATAGGAGTAACTAAAATAGTATCAATATATTTAAATACATTCTGTTGTAACGAATCAGACAACGAACTACAACTGCCTTTCGTACCATATCGAGTTTAAAAAACTAAGTCCGGTAGTAGAGTATTTTACGATATTTTAAATGTTAATAACGCTGAACCTACAAGTAAAACAAAATGGAACTCATTATACGATTTTACACAAAAACAGTAAAAAATATTCTACAGTATACCATTTAATACAACACAAAATAGTAACTTACAGTGGCTACAGGTACGTATATTGCATCGACTCTTACAGGTGAACAAATATCTCGCAACACTCAAGTTACGAGACAATGATCTTTGTCCACTCTGTAACATACACCCTGAAACACTTTCGCATTTATTCTTCCACTGTGATAAAACACAAATCTTTCTAAAACAAGTCGAAACAATACTTAACACAATTAATGTTAACATTCAGTTCACGGAAACGTCTATGATTTTTGGTGAAAAATGTGAGAAGATAAATCTACTTAATCTATATATATAGAAATACATATATAATACAAGCAATTTCATTAACGCTATTAACTTAAATTATTTTAAAAAAACATTTGGAACGCAACATAGAAGCAAATAAGCTGAGTTCAGAAAATAAAATGAGCATAGAAAAATTTGAAAATAAGTGGGAAATAGTTAGAGGAGTATACATGGCAACTACTTAAATACAATCGCATCTATAGACGCTTAACCCTTCTTATGCCTATAAGGCAAATGACACTTTTTGAAAACAGTGGGGACCCTGATCAGATAATTCCTTGTGGAGCTACCTGATGGGGTCCACACTGTTGGCAAATAAGGTCTGCTTATAATTATGATTCGCTTTTATCTGGAGCAATACGTCATTAACCAATATTATAATCCATGTGACAGATGATAAGCGTAGACGGAGCTATTACTATAAGATAGGGCATGAGAAGGGTTAGTTAGACAAATTTATCAAAATTACTCTCGAGGCATGTCACTTATCCTTTTTGCTTTTATCCCTTTCCTTTTTGTTTTCTTAAAAAATCCCAAAACGCAACACTTAATTACTTCATAATTAATCATAGCGAATACAACCTTGTCAATATTGTACCTAGTATTAACATTATGTATTGAATATGTGATATTGAATATTGTACGGTGTTGAACAGGATGGCTCTCCGACCTGCCAACACCTATTACGGAGAAAATAAAGTGTTCAAAAAACAACAACAAAAACACTGCTTTGAAACGGTTTTGCAAACAACAAAATTGAAGCACTGATTGGGTGGAGGGGTAACACCGTCATAATTAATTTGGCAGCGAAAGAGTTAATTGAAAAATAGAATTATCTTTGAAGTTACTAGGTTGAATAAGTTACAAAGCATTAGGAGAAGCGAAAATGTCACGAGAAGTCAATAGTTGACTCTGACCTTAGCGTAGTAAGGTACAGGTAATAGCCTGTCTGGTTTGGCCATCAAATAAGACATGGCTTATTATTCATTTAACAGTTCTGCGTGCGCTCATACCGCCATGTACATCTACAACAAGCGAGGCTATACTCAAACGTCAAATGGGCTGCCCAAAATTCTGATACAAAATAGTTTCTGCGAATTTTGTTTTTCAATGGTCCGTGACTACCATGTGCCTTTATTTTCTTGAAACGGTTCTCCGTCAAGCATTGATTAATCCCATTATACTTGCCCATTGAACCTGTGTTAACTCATTGAGCCCTAGTGAAGCATTTATGCGTCATTTACCAAAAGTGTACATGTGAAGAGTACATTTGTCTTACCCAAACAATGAAGTTCCTAATCAGAGGGTTCCTGCAGGAGCCCTCTGATCAAAGACTTCGCTGTTTGTAATTTTGAACTTAATTACACTAAATAATCTAAAATAGACCAGCCTTAATTGCATTCTAGAATCGTCCATTGGAAGATTAAGGCGAAAATTCAAGAAAAATAATTACTGAAAAATGTACTTCATTCTCAGTGTTGTTATACTTTCTGGTCCTTTGTAATCATTGATTTCACCGCATGTACAGTTGAAAGTTGAATTCCGCTTAAGCTGGTGCTAGGGGGAGTGAGCACTGTTGCATATTTCAGTATTGCTCATGAACAGACTCAATTAAACCGAGTCTGCAATTTTCAGTATTTGCTTTGTTTTCTGTGCTTTCAAAGGATATCCCCTTATTCAGATTTGTAGCCTGTCTATCAGTTCATGTAATCGTGGCTAAGAAAAGATAATCAAGTATGAAGTATGGATGGATAAGTTTAACCGCACTGCGACACAAAATACGTCATATAGCGCCGATAAATGGTAAGGAATGATGTCATGATATGATGATGATTTCAGGAAAATGATATTGGCTAATCTCATTCGTTGCGAAGCAGCGTATGGGATAAACCCCACCGACCTGCATTCCTTTAAGTTCTTGGCATATGCAATAATCTCGTTCATCACGTATGAATAAACGGGTAAATAATTATTAAGAATTACAGGGACAGAAACCAGTTTACCAATAATATTTGAGCATAAAAGAAGGAGAACAAAGAATAAAGGTGAGCTCTTACAATAGTGTATTTTAATACGGGTAATCCTTAAGTGATTCGCTACATAGCTTGTAAAAGGTTTATGGAACCTTGTGAACTCTGGTTGCAATGGTAACATTTGTAGAAACTCTAAAACATTATTCTTGCAAAAAATAAATCCATATGTGTCTTAACTTATATTCTAAGGGTATACATCTAGAATACTTTTATTAATTATATTACACACATCATTGCCCTGTGCTCATAATTGCCGTAGTCCCAACATTCACTAGTCTTACATACATTGCCTTATCTCGGAAACCTTTGAAAATTACTGTTTGTCAAATGACGAAGATAACCAACCGCATATAATTAGTGATCGTATCATACATTGAACTAAAACAATTGCTTAGAAGCTAAGATATTCTGTAAACTCAACGGATATTGTTGTTAGCTAACTGAGGTTAGCGCCAAACTCTACTACAGTCAGTTAGTGTAACGTATAGTGCTTAGATTAAATGGCCAATTCAGCTTCTAACAGATATATTTTACAAACACTTATTTTAAGATGCGAAAGTCTGATTGATAATGTTGTAGAACAAACTGCCGATATCTTCTAATTTTATTCGCACATGTGTGCCCTTCTTTAACTCTTTCCTCCATGAAACTTTCAATGGACAATTCCAGTTTCCATTTTAGTCTAGTCCATTTCTGACTTTTAAGGGTTGTTTTTGTCAATGTTTGGCATTATTACAAACAGTGAAGACCCTGATCAGAGGGCTCCTTTTGGAGCCCTCTGATCTGGGTATTCACTGTTTGCATAGGACAAGTGTACTATTCACATGTACACTGTTTGAAAAGGGCGCTTATATGCGTGACTAGGATTCAAAGAGTTAAGCTGCCACATGTCGATAAAAAGCTATCAATGCATCTTCTTTTTAGTGCAGCTTAATACAAGTTCTACTGTTCAGGTACTTCTAGGGAGGGACGTAACTCATACACCGAAAGGAAGTTTTCGCTCAATTCATTTCCGAAAATACAATTAACAAACACAGGACTTATCAGACTGATTTTATACTTTCTCTTTCTGAAATATCTCTATGATTCTACTTCATTTTGAGTTTGCTTTACATGTTGTGAACCCAAAATCAGCGAAATAAAAGTTCCATTATTCGCCATTAATAGTGTTTAGTTATACAAATATATAACAACACATGTTGATGCGATTGCGTGATAAACCATTAATGCAATAAATGAAGTACACAATAAATTAGGATACTTTCATAGCGTTACAAACATTAGAAGAGGATATTATAACAGTAGAGCAGTAAATCATATGCAAATTGTTAAACTGTATCTGAATGGACTGCGTTCGGCAGCCCTATAGAACGTTTTGAAGCCCTAAATTATCCTAGTCAACTTTAAACTGTCGTATGTCATCTGGCACATCCCTCTTTCTTACAGAAGAACGGTGTAGTGAGGTTATAGAGAAAAGGCACGTCGATTGAATTGTGATCGATAATCTTATTCCTAACTAGATATACTAAATTCAAAACAAACAGAGGAACAGTTGCGAGTTGTCTTTTAATATAATATGTTCCGAAACAAGCCCAAGACACTATAAAGCGAGCGGCGAGTTTTAAAACATTTGGTTTAGAAAAAAACGATGAGCATTAGGTTGTTTTCCCTACATAACCAACACACACTATTTTCGCCGTTTAAATTAGATGTAATCATTTTACAATATTGATTTACCAGGTTTTACCGAATTACGTACGATACCATGTGTTATTTGATCGTTCGTATGACGTCATATATTCTAAAATGTTTTTACACGTCGCGTAACCACTAAAGGAATCTTACTCCAGTTCATTCTAACCCGGAGGTAAGGGGAGTCATGTGGGAAATGCTTGACCGAAATCACATTTCGTTTTAATTAGAACTGCACAAAGAAACAACAGCCTTATTTAAGGGCCAGTCAATTTCCTTTGTGAGAAATAACACTTTCTCTCCCTACCTTGTTCCCAACTTATCATCGTCTGAAAACAGTGATCGGTAATTTTGTAGCTGGCAGTTTCCAAACTAGCACTTCCACTGATATTGACGTTATTGCTGTCAAATGCAATAGCCTACATATAGACTATAAAGATAAAAAGCAAACGGCAAATATTAACTAGACGACATCCTAGCTGTTAATGGGTTTAATTAGTACGAGCATTAAACAACATTTTACCCTAAATCAAATAGTTATGACCAACCCATTATAACACCCTTATCATGCTAAGAGCGATTTGGCTAACTTGTTTTGGCGCTAGATCTCGACCAATACTGTTTGCAAATGCATTTAAGGTAGTGTTGAGAAAATAATTTGATAGTCAGACATTCGTTTGATCTACAAAAAATTGTTTCAAGTTGAATTAGTGTATATGTGAGCAAAAAAGTATATAATATAAGAAAATGACATGAGTTTTTATATTCTGTTGGATAAATTATGTATGCAAAGCTTTTAGAAAACGATATAACCGATACTTTGACGAGCTGTTCATTGTTGTTCCAACACGATTCGCTTGATAAATCCTGTTAATGACCCACTTCGGACAAAACGCGAAATTAGTTGACAGGCAAATAAGTGGTTCAAAATGAACCCCATTTATAAGCTACAGTGGAGAAGGAGGGTAATACCCACTTTCAACGAAACGCAAACGCATTGTAGTAAAACGTAGAAAATACCAACTTGTTTGCAGTTGTGATAGTCTTTGTAATCTGAATGGCAAACAGTTTGGAGCCTCAAAACTGTTTGCACTGGATATGATAGTTTTATTGTAAACGATTTTACTGGGAAAGAATAAAATCTTCGCCACTGTATGCTATCTGATGTAGGTGTGTGGATTTCTAGTAGATCTAGAGATCGTCTTGAAAAGCAATAATTGTGGTATTAGGCACATTTCAAACCAAGTGTTTCAAGTTATAAGTTTTTGTCTCATATGTTTATATGAGTAAAAGGATTGGGTGCTGTTCAACGCTCGAGCCGTTTGTTATATGTTATTGATTGCCTTCTTATATGTTTCTACGTATAATGGCTGATAAGAGACCAAAATCTGTATCTTGTTCCTTGTACAGTGCTCCCTCGCTACAACGACACGCGATGGGAGACAAAAAGTATGTGCGTTGTTCGTAGGGAGTCGTTATAGGGAGGAAAATTGGCTTACAATTGTAAACAGCGTGAATCCAGATCAGACGCCGCATAACGCGGCGTCTGGTCTGGATTCAAGCAGTTTGTCACTTGTCTTGTTGTGTTGTTTCTTGTCCAATGTTTGACCTTGGGAAAGTCTGTGGACGACAGTTTTAAGCAGATGCTTTTGCAGAAGTTAAAATATTAGACATATAATTGTTTTGTTTTGGGAATTAAGACAAGGGTCGTTGTAAGGAGGGAGTCGTTGTTGGGAGGGTAGTTGTAGAGAGGCAACACTGTATTATACTTTGACCTAGTTTTCGATACGCGTGACGTAATGAACACGTAAATCCACAAGTATCTCGTTATGTTTTGTCGCACAAAGATAATTTGTCCTGTATAAAATATCAAAAGTTTCTTGATATAAAACAATTTTATAATCATTTAGTTGTTTGTTATGCATATTGAATGCATTAACTAAGCGCATCACACGTTGGCAGTTCGCTACATGGCATTGTATTCCCTCAGCGTTCGACGTTCCGTGCGGAAACATTAACCAATCAAACATGCGCCCAAAGTGATCGTCACATCGGCTGTGTCCGCCAAAAACGTCTCGATCAGAATACATCGCCGCACCGTATCATGTATATAATCTTACGCACATATGTTTGAGTACTTTCCAAAATATCATAACTATTACATAACAACAATAATACAGTCGAACTTCGATACATTGAACTCGCTTAACTCAAACTATCTGATATGTCGACACATGAATTTCATTATTTCATGCTCGGTTATCAGCCACGTTTTAACTTTGAAATACGGGTATGTGCGACTTAACCGATTAATTACGAGATATCGAAGTTCGACTGTATTGTCTTATTCAAATATGTATGTTCACGATGTCGTCTGCAACTGTGGAAACGTTGGTTTCAAAACAATTTGAGCCGAAAAATCTAAACATGGGAGAAAATAAATTTAGATTCTGATCACTACTGACACTGATCTTTTAAATACCTGCTTGATGCCAAGCGTAAACCAGTCCTCAGCGAATCTGCTCCTGAAGTGCTTGGTACAGTGTTGAACATTATCAGTCATACAGTCAGTTGTGGTCACGTGACTGCCATTTACCCATGAGTCATACACATCAACTCCAATATCTGCAATCCCTTGAAACACCGGAATCCAGTCTGCTGGGTCTGTAGATATATATAAAACTAAATAAAGTTTTTAGGGGATACAATTAACTATATTTAATATTATAGTTTTATCGCTGAAACACTTTACAGTCACATCAGATACTTCTGAAAGCTGAATAACGGTCATACAACTAGAAATAATATATGGGATGATACCATAGCAGTAAATGCCTGCGTATGTTGGGCTAAACTTAGAATTTTCGAACAGCAGACATTTGACGCAATTCTCAAATTAGCTTCCTAAACCGATGTGTGCCTTCCTTGTAGCGGAAACCATGATTATATTCTACAATTCGTCTTTACTAAAAGACAAATTTCAAGAAAATTAAAACGCTGTATAAACAGCATCGGTCTGTAATCATTTATTTTTACAATAATTAAAATATTTATCCTAGTTTAAATATGACGTCATTTCAAAATGACGTCAAATCGTTAATTTCGCGCCAAACAGATAACTCGATGACATTTGATGTTTACAGATAGATAGATAGATAGATAGATATTTTATTGATTTAAACTATACACAGTTTCTGATCAATACAAATATAAATTCACAATACATACTAATAGGTACATGTGATAGATATCTGCAAACACTTAATACACTGTATTTCTTATGTTCTAGCTATCAAATAAACATATACTAAGAAATGTTGTAGTTGAATTTTAGAATATAAAGAATTTCAAGAATTTCGAGGATGAGTTTACAACATTACAATAACATCAAACTTTTTCTGAACTTAAATGCTTCCGATAAATATTTAGAAAGTCTATGAATAATACCCTTTGAAGAGTTCAATAACTGAAGAAATTTAAACATACTAGGTCTATTGTAAAAATATGGTTTGATATATGTTCGTCTTATTTGATTATAAGCCTGACATGCTAGTACAAAATGAAATTCATCTTCAATTTCACTTTATCGCAAAATATGCAAATACATTCATGTCTTTCCAATCTGTCTCTAGAATATCTGCCTGTTTCAATTTTTAAGGTATGAGCTGAGATTCGAATCTTAGAAAGTAATACACGGTTATCTCTTATAGTAACAAAATCTAAATAGTCTTCAAAACCAAATGACAATTTTCAACTCCTTGTATAAAATTAGCTTATTATTATAATCTATATCTGCTAACCATTTTTGAATAAAAGCATCTTGTATTCTCTGCTTAAATAGTGAAAGGAAAACCTTGTCATTTATAATATGAAAAGGCTGCTGCCATGCATACATGAATCCATATTCAGATAACAAATTCTTTACACACGTAGCCCAGTTTTTCATACCCTTCTCACAGTCATCTAGTGTACGCTGGTTTACACAGGAACTAATTTTCTTGCGTTCAAATTGTAAACAGTCTCAGTAATGCGGCTATTGCTGTTCCTTTCAAGGATAACATTATTCGTGTTAGCAACCTTTTATACGGATTAAACAAATAAACTCAAGGGTCAATTTAGAAATTACAGCCATTAAAATGTAAATATAAGAAATGACCTAAATTTTTTCAGCATTTAAACGAAAAATCTACAGAATATGAACGGCAAATTAACCATGAATCGTTAACACGATTCATGGAATTTGCCGTTCATTTTCTCCCGTTTATTTCAATCAAACGCCGAAATTTAGTTTATTTCTTTACCTTTTTCATACTCATGGTTGAAGTATATGTTATATGAGTTTGACGTATTTTGTGACGTCATACAGACTGCAATCGTCATTCTTTCCTTAAAGACTCGTTTATTCATAGGCAAGATAGGTATTTCTTACAAATGACATTGCAAGATGAGTATTTATAACAGGGGACGTTGTTTTGTAAAATATGATACTGCACTTGGATGTTGGGAGTTTGGTTCTAACTTAAACTTTATCAAAAGAAGTGTTCGTGAAATCAGGTCTGCAAAGGTACAAAAGCATTCTGGGCATGTGATTGGTCGATTCGTAAACCTACATTTCCTGATGAAAGTATCGTGGAACGTCAATCAAACTCATAAAACAACGTTTTACAACATGATGTACCCGATATCAGACTAAATTGAGTAGCAGCAGAAAGTGCAAGATTAAACCTTTGAAAGCTATTCGGCGAAGTCGATGAGTTGGCAAGTTAAAGACACAAAACTTTTCTTTGAATTATAAATTATGATTACACTTTAATGTATTCGGAATACATGTCTTTTCTAAACAAAACAATCTTAAACTTATCAATACGTAAGCTCCTTTATTCACTTATAAATTCAGTCGAACCTGTATTAAGAGAGCTTCCATTGGACTTCGCCAATAAGGTCACATATGACAGGTAGTCTCTTAAACCCGGTTCACTTATTACTTTCACGAAACAAAGCAAAATGTTGATGAAGTGCACTTTGTTTATGCAAATCTGCATATATGTAATTAGCTATGTATTGTTCAATAAATATAATAAAAAGGAATAATTTTAAAAGTAATAAACTATGAATTAAATACATTTGAAATAATCTGTAGCTTAAATGCATTTAAAAAACATAATTTGTTTATGAAACTTATTTTCAACAACATTTTGTACCTAATTGTAAGCTTGCAGCAAATGTGACAAATATGGTCTATGCATACCTTGATACATTACCTATACAATAATTAATTAGAGGTTATTTTAATAAAGTAATAATAGCAGCTCATTAATTTTCTTGATAAAAAGTTACAGTGAGATTTTTAAAGTACATTTTAGTTTTTTATTTAATTAAAATTGTATAATTTAATTATCGATTAAGCTTAAATACATGTATTTACAATTTTCACACATTTAACAAAATCATAGAGATCTTTTACAAGTATATAAACATTTTATTTCCTACAATGACACTTAAACACTCAACTGTGTTAATGTCACACCTCAAATAATTAATTGTTGAACTATAAATGTTTGACCATGTGCTAGAAAGTGTTAAAACACTACCTTAAAGTCTTTAAATGCAGGGTATTATTTGTCGAAGGGAGTCACATTTCATGGTCACTTGTCACATAAGACAGGTATTCTCTTAATGCAGGGTCAATATAAAGTAACAACTGTTGGGAGCCTCCAGTAAGGTCACATATGACAGGTAGTCTCTTAAATCAGACGGTCACTAAGGCAGGTTCGACTGTAACCTACCGGAGGGCATCTGTATTGAATCGCCTCAAGACGATTTGATGGAATGTTTGATTTTTCGGCGGTGCCATTCTACTAACAATAGCTGGCGGATTCGGCAGAATAGATTTGAAAATAAACAATTCCGATCAGAACGGTTGTGTTTGTTTCAGTTTCTTACCTTCTAATCAAAGGTCTTGTACATTTAAACATGTTTTAGGAGTTCTTGTCTCTAAACAATAATGTCATTTTCGTGTTATATGTACCGGACTAATATTCGCAAGTAAAACAAGCCTATGTCATGACGTCAAATAAAAACATGACGACGTCCTTTTACATTTTATCAGAATCCGAACACAACTTTAATCGTAGACGCAATTTAAACATTAACATTTCAAAGAATTATATAACAGTTGTACCAGTTTGGTATCCTTGCATTTTAAGTGAGTCTGCTGTCATACAACGGAACACATCGGATATCCATTTGAAAGCTGAGTAGCGGAGCTTTTTTGAAGAAATAACTGAACTAGTTAACTGCGGGTTTTTTTTCTATTATTTTCACGAGTTGTTTTAGTTTTCTACCTATTAGGTATAACAACCGATAATTTGCGTTGCATGCGTTCGATTTGGAAGATCACACCTCTGACCTAAAATAGGTAGCTCCCTTGTATTTATACCATTACCCCGTACGTTGCCTTATTTTGTCCTCGTGCGACTGACGACAATTTGTAAATAGAACGATGATCTATTAATAGAATTGGAATAGGTATAAAATATGTACTCGACTCGGCCGATACCGGCCACGAATTCGAAATATTACGGTCATCAGCATTATAACAATCATTACAATATTAACTTTCAAGAAGTATAAATGAGTATTGGTATGTTTAATCATGAAATTATGTACTTGGTATGTGCATAATTCCGTGGTTTAATATAATTAATACTTCACTCAATTGTTAATAATATTTCTATATTCATAATCGATTCACCGACTATTTATAAACGTGTTTCCTTGACAAATTGTGAATTAGTATTTATGGGACTGTTCTCATGTTTTTGTATGTTACAAACTGAGAGTGAAATAAATAAAACTGAAAACTGAAACTGAAACTGATTTAGATATTTCTTGCGGAGTAACGTTCAAAGCTGTCAACAAATGAATACATGTACATACGCATATATCAATTATAAAGATTGTTTTATTTGTATAAGAAATGATAAGGTATAAGTCCATCAGAGAACACCACACGCAGAACGTATATACGAGTCCAGCATCGGACATGAAACAAACACAAAAAAAACCAGAAAATATACAGTGGAGAATCTATTATTCTTTCCCGTTTAAATGCAAACGAAACGCAAACGCAAAGCACTAAAACGTAGCAAAGTACAATTTTTGGACAATTCTGATAATTCATGTTTATCTTGAGAGCAAACAGTTCGGAGCCTGATCAGACGCCGGGATACCCGGTGTCTGATTTGGCTCCAAACTGTTTGTAACAGAAATAATAGTTTTAGCGTAAACGCGTTTATTGGTAAAAAATAACGTTTTCTCCACTGTAACAGTTAAAGACATGATATGGTTTGTACGGGCTATAAGAATAACGATAGTAAATAAGGAACAGCGATAGGTAAATATTGTAGTGAATTGGAATGACTATCAATAGCAGCAAGATCGGTGTACCCGATACAAGCTGGCCTACAAGGGCTGTCATAAGTTGATCATGAAAAATTATAAATTTTAAATTTTTCAATATCGATTACTTAAATCCGGTTAAAAGTAAAGCAGAATGCGCCTTGATGCGCATTCTGCTTTACTTTCAGCCTGCTTTAAGTTACCAATTGCTAGTATAAAAAATCGAGGATTTCGGAAAATTCCGGATAAAAGAAAGTTTTTGCAGTGTACAAGCGCGACTAACTCGTGTTCTTATGACATACAGTCTGAACTAATACTGTTATTCCAGAACACTACCCATTTCCCACTCATGTTTCCAGCGTTACCGTGTTCAAAGCATTGTGAACTTGAAAGAGTAACATCTATCTCACAGCAGGTCGTACAAGAGAGGCTAAAACGACATTGTTCTTACATGGAATTTGTTCTAGATGGACTTTGGTTTTAGATGTAATTTGTTTTAAATGGAAATTAAATTTGCCACACCAATATGTGACATTTCAAACAATTCGAATCCTGATCAGACAACATGTGTTTACTACAGACAAAATTTTCAATGCAGGTATTATATCGTTCAAAGGTATGCAGTAAGCGCTTGTGTGGTGAACGAATGGTTAACCCATCATCGTCATAACATCATTAAGTTTAAAATATTTGTTTTCTTTTATTTCTTAAATTTGAATCCGTGGAAGTCACGGTTGATCAACTGGCAGGAAAGAATGGGGACCACTGCCATATCCTGACATGATACAGTGTAGGACTACCAAAAGGTGTACAGTGGAGAATCTGTTATTCTTTCCCAATAAACGCGTTTACGCTAAAACTATTATTTGCAGTGCAAACAGTTTGGAGCAAGATCAGACGCCGGGTATCCCGGCGTCTGATCAGGCTCCAAACGGTTTGCCACCAAGATAAACATGAAATATCAGAATTGTCCTAAAGTTGTTCTTTTCTACGTTTTAGCGCTTTGCGTTTGCGTACGTTTGCGTTTAAACGGGAAAGAATAACAGATTCTCCACTGTAACCTTTTCAGCGATTCGATTGAAGGTCAAATTAATCATAAATGTATGTATGTGAACGTTAGTCCAAGTACTTAAAAGGTTAAAATCCAGAATATCTATACATTGTACAACGCTCCCTCTCTACAACGGCCCTCCCAACAACGATTCCCTCTTCACAACGACGCTTGCCGCTGATCCCGAAACAAGAAATTATGTCCAACCTTTTTACGTCTGCAATAATCTTCTGCTTAAAGTTGTCGTCTGCTGTATTTCTCAAAATTACATATTGGGCATTTTGACAAAACAAACCTTAGTGACGAGTGACAAACAGCTTGAATCCAGAGCAGACGCCGCGTTACGCGGCGTCTGATCTGGATTCAAGCTGTTTGCAAATTTAATCCTATTTCCCTCTCTGTAACGACTCCCTCCGAACAACGCACACATTTGTTGTCTCCCATTGGATGTCGTTGTAGAGAGGGAGCGCTGTATCTCTGGTATTCTGGTCAAGGTTCACATTTCTAGATACTATGTTTCTAAGCTTATTTTTTCATTTTCTAGTATACATAATAACATAAAAAGTACATTCAATATATTAAAGCAAAGCCTCATTTTTCAGATCGATGTAAATGAGGTGTTGATCCGACAGTTTGTCTTCTGGAGTAAAAATATGACTAAAATACTGTTAACCCCTTCATGACGTCATCAAATTTAAACAATTGTCGAGTGCTTCTATTTCTAAACACAGTTTTTAGATATCTTGACTTAATGAATATTGAAACGAGTGTCAAACAGTTTGGATCCTGTTGAGACGCCGCGTTAAGCAGTAAAGGGGGTAAGGCAGTGAAGGGATTAAAGTGACTTTAAAGCCCTATTTCAATAAAAACATCTCTGATTTTTGAGTTTAGGAAATTTTACTTAAGAAATATTGAAATGATTGTTAAACACTTTAAACATCGCGTCACAAAGCGATGACCAGAATACAAACTACGTTTTTGAAAACAAATTCTGTACTTGGGGTAAGGAAGAGAACGGAGTAAACGGCAATGAAAAACATCTTTTCGAGTTAACATACCGTTGATACTATACGTAATCCATTCATTGATGATTTCACTGTTGGCGTCAAGGTCCTTACGCTTGACAGCTGATAACCGGCATTGTTTGAACGATGTCTTATAACTCACGCTGTTGCAGGAACCAGCCACTTCACAGGCAGTACAGCACGCGATAGCCGACGGGGAAGTTATTGCGACAGTAAACTGTGTTAGACGTGTGTTGTCTATTGTGTAATATTTAGTTCCAATGACTATGGCAAAAAAACCAGAAAATATGCCCAAGAATATGTAAACACTTATGGAAGCAACTAACTTCCGTATTTCAAATTCCCCCCACATTTTCTACTGTGTGTAGATCTGGAATCGAACGACGAATGAAAGGCCCACTATGTTTTCCGGTACCAATACATCTTCTATGATCAATAGTTCATTCTTGCATAAAACAACACCTTAAGAAGATGTTTTGATAGGGAAAAAATTGTATTAAAATATTCAACCGTAAAGACGAGTAAACTCGTCATTCGCAAAACGTTCACCTGTGTTGATAACGATTGTCCTATCCCGACAATGTAGAATCTGATCAGATAAATCCCAAAGGAGCCCTCTGATGAAGGTCCGCACTGTTTGCCATTATATTAATACATGTATATTATACTTTGACTTCAGATATATTTAAATGAGTGTCAAACAGTTTGGATGTCGATCAGACAACACGCCATGCATAGACTAATAAGGATTCAAACTACTTGTTTTGCTCATTACCTATGGCACTCCGGGTTAAGGCAAAAAACAAGATAAAACGGCAAAGAAACAAAACACCTTTCCAAGATCACATACCGTTCGTGCTACAGTACTCCCTCTCTACAAAGGCCCTCTCAACAACGACTCCCTCCTTACAACGACCCTTGCCGAAATTCCCCAAACAGGACAATTATATCTAAAGATTTTATTGATGCAATAGCGTCTGCTTAAAATTGTGGTCTGCTGTTTTTCTGAAAGTGACATAATGGACATTTTGACAGAAAGTAAATTAATGACGAGTGGCAAACAGCTTGAATCCAGATCAGACGCCGCGTTACGCGGCGTCTGATCTGGATTCAAGCTGTTTGCAAATGTAAGTTAAGTTCCCTCTCTACAACGACTCCGTCCGAACAACGAACATATATTTTGTCTCCCATTGGATGTCGTTGTAGAGAGGGAGCGCTGTATATGTAATCCAGTCATTGTTGACATCTCTGTCGGCGTCCACTTTCTTAAAGACATACTCGCCTATATTGAAAATGTTGAAAAATAAACTTCTTATATACCTTGATTGCTATAAATAATCTGATTTGCAATACATTTATTACCATAAAAATGATATTTTGAAAAGTTATCATTGGTAAATTATGTAAAATATAGTCATTTCCGTACAGGCACTGTTTTAAGATTTGAAAAAACTGTCCCGAGTAGCAGTTCTTGTAGAAATTATGTTTATATTTTATCAGCAGCACTGTAAATGCTTTAAGTAACTAAAACTTTATTTAATGCTGTTGTATTCACATACACTCATATATTTACCAATTTAAGCAAATTTTGGATGAATATTTCTCATTTTTAGGCCAACAGAGACCCAATGTGGTTATTGGGGGAGGTATATTTTCTGCATAAAATCTAAGGGGGTAGGGTTAGAATTTTGACCATATTTCATAAATGAGCATGGTGACACCTAGGTTTCTTTACACCATTTGATAAGGATACCTTAACCTAGATGCCTAGAAAGTTTAAAGATTTAAAGAACCTTTTCACATAATTAATGTTTTTGTGAGACATTGGCAAAAACAAATGTCTTATTTTTCCGGTTTTCAGCATTCATTTTAGCCCAAAAGCTCATTAAAATCACAAGAAAGAGCTTTAAAAAAGTTTATTTCACAATTGCTTGTGATGAATGAATGCTATAAAGTTAAAAAGTGTACTAGAAATATGTTATTTTGTTGTAATATAAGTGCATTTGTCCCTTATGACGTTTTCTGCTCTGACAATGATCAAATGCGGCAAACGTCACACTTTTCAAAGCCAGCTAGAGCTGAAAAAGCATGGCCAGCCCCAATATTTTAGCATTTTGCTTATATAGACCTTCATTCAACTTGTAGAATTTTTCAGGAGATTTTTGTCGGTTTTTCAAATACGCAAGTATCCCTTTAAGCCTTAGAGCTGATAACCGGCATTGTACGATGTCTTATAACTCCCGCTGTCACGGGAACCACTGACTTCTCAGGCAGTACAACACGCGATAGCCGAACGAAAAGTTATCGTAACAGTGAAGTTTGTTAGACGATTGTTGCCTATTGTGTAATATTTAGTTTCCATGGCAACGCATCCGACTAACTCAATCTCAGAAAGTATTCCTAAGAGTATGTATAAAACTTAGGCAGCATATGACTTCCGTAGTTTTATATTTATGAAGTCATACAACCTTTAATCTAACTTGAAACGTGTCTTGCAGACAACAATACTGAAGCAGACGACAATAAAGCGTTGAAGGGGTAAATATCTCCCACATAATTTGATGACGAAAGGGTCAAGGTCTTAAGGCACATTCTACTTAATGTTTATCCTAGTTCAAGTTGTAAGTTGTCTTCAGCACTAGAATAAGGCTACGAAGTAATGCGTTAAACAATTTGTTGTTCATATTTATGAATGTACTAA
The DNA here is from genome assembly GCA_922989275.2 of Gari tellinella. NCBI lineage: Eukaryota > Metazoa > Mollusca > Bivalvia > Cardiida > Psammobiidae > Gari > Gari tellinella. The sequence goes on from OV277867.1 coordinate 60,713,596, forward strand.
ACCAAGACAATACATACGCAAGTCCTCTCCAGTGGTTCAATGCAATATAAAGCTGTATAAATTCATAACAAAATAGACGTTTTAGTAAATAGCTGAATACGATTTTCTAGGTTAGCTATGGTCAACATACACTTAGTAGTATTTGTATGTAAAGAATATTTGCGTACAGCAGTATAAACAAAATAAATGTCACAAAATTGAATTAGAATATCTAATTAAATAAATAGTCAGTCAACTTCCGTGGTGATGTTGATATAGCTATCATAAATGATTGCAGATAGTCTTGACGCTCGGTCCTGTTCCGCTGTACAATAAGGTATTCAAAGTTATCTCGCCTAGGTCGGGTATATATCAAGTGTTCTGAACATGATGGGCAAACAAAAACAGAAAATTGCCTTTTGTAGTTACCAGTCTAACTTTAGCAGGAATGTTAGTATTTTAAACCAGCTGTACATTGCGTCATATTAAAGGGACGTAGGCAAATAGCGTTAGAAGCGGCGTCTGGTCAGATTCTACAATGGTTGCTGATAAGAATTACCGGTGATCTGTTCTCCTTTAACTAGTCATTGTAGATATCAAAGACATTATATGGGATATAAAACATCAGCGATGAAATCAACTATTCTCTTCAGTGACGAGTCAGGATTACATTCAGACTTACAGGCGACGTAACGAGCGGTGGAGCTGTTGCCATGACGAACATGATCGTATCGGTGGTGAAGGGGATTAATGTGGAGAGCAGTTTCCTGGAACGGAAAAACATAATTTAATCCATTTTCGCCCAGTGAATTCTTCCATGTTTATATATTGGCTTAGTCCATTTTTTATCAAAGGGATCCTGGTCAAATTTTTCATTTTCTTTTTGTTTTACATTGAAATTCCTATCAGCAAACAGTGTAGACTCTGATCAGACGCCGAGTAATTCGGCGTCTGATTAGAGTCTACACTATTTGCATATGTCCAATATATGGGATCGTGGGCACAAATGGGTTAACAACGGTAACTTACATGTTATCCGCTATATGAACGACATCCTTCAGCACGTAGTAGTTCCATACGTGCAACGACATCTTTGGTGTTTGTTTCACCACTAAAATGCTATCGCTCATGTTGCAAGCGCTACTACCGTCATTTAAAATCACAAAAACATTAAAAAGATTTAATGACAATCGATGTCGTCGGACTTGGCACCAATAGAGCATGTATGGGACTACTTTGGACTCAACACAAGAGGACCTAACGATATTTTGACGTTAGAGCAAATGTGGTAAGCACTGGGTATAAAGTGGCGAGCAATTCACCTAGAAGTGATCAGGGTGGTTTCAGGTCAATGATGCGTCGTTGTATTGCCTAAGTCGCTGCTATTGAAGAACATACATGCTATTGACCATGATGTCTATAAAATGCAAAATCTTATTTGATAACGGGTGCATGTTACACAGCGTCATTTCTAAAGACAACGTTACATTTATAAAATCATGTTGTTTCAACACGTGAATCTCATTGTTATCGCTATAGCCTGGCGTGGGGTAGGTTCGGACACCTAAACCGTTTATCCGCGCATGCGCACTTACACATTGAATGAATGGAACATTTCTTATTCCAAAACACAACAAAAAGTCTTTAAAAATAGTCAACACAGAATCAAACAAACGTGTTTTTAAAAATGCGTACATACCGTAAACAAACATGCCCCCAGATCAATTTATATCACTGAGACTTTCTGGTACCTTCGGACGATCTGATTTATGACGTCATAGGAAGGCTTTTGACGTCACGTTTGAAACTTCAGTTCATTTTTAGGATACTACGATGTTTATTATTTACACACGAAGGTCAGAGAAAAAAACATTTGTGGAAGTATTTTTCTTAAGACAAACGTGTCTGTAGGTATGTTACGGTAGTTTTGTATTGCAATATGAATACCATAATTACGATAATGGATGATCAATCAGTCAAATTCTATGAAACAGTCAATAATCTTAGTTGTTTCTTCATTAAACGTCAAATGCCTTTCTTTCCAAAGTTTTGACAGAATTCTGGCATGCTGAAGAGAGTGGATGTGTTCCATTTTGTGTAATTTGTTAAGTGTCCGAACCAACCGGGCTGTCCGAACCTACCAGAATTGACGATTTTATTTGTATTATGTTGAATAAAAGTTGTTGAAATTTACATTGTGAGCGTTTTTGCGTTTGCTTGGTATGGTTTTCAGGACATGTACCTGTATCTCTGGGTATTGCATCCAACCACAAGAAACATGACCGGGTTATTTGTCTTTGTTTTGATACAATATTAAGTTAAATTACATCTGTAATATAATTCTTTATCAATATTTGTAAATGGCAAATAACACGCACAGTAGAACCCCTCTATTACAACCACTAAAATGTATGCTAATTGATTGTTTGAAAAACAGGTGACAGCTTAAAGCAAGGTTACAGTAAAACAGAAAGCTCCTGAAGGAGCTTTCTGTTTAACTATCACCTTGCTTTAAGCAGTCACCTGTCGTAAGCACTTAGTAATTAACATAGCTTATTGGTCATAATAGAGAGGTTTAACTGTAGTTTCAAACTGCCAGATAAAATTTCCAATTTGAAAAAAGTGCAGGGTATGGATATCTGTGTCCTACTGACACTGTTCTAACTCATCAGTGATGAGTTCAGTAAAGAAATCGATGGTCGTCGATGGCCATCGATTACGAGTTGGCTACAGGTCTGAAATACATTAACGAAAACGTGATTCTTTCGCTCAAACGCAAACGCATTGCAATGAAATATAGTAAAAGACAGCTTTTTGACAATTCTGACTACTATTTTTAATCTGAGGGGCAAACAGTTTGGGTCCTGATCAGACGCCGGGTTACCCGGCGTCTGATCTGGCTCCAAACTGTTTGCAATGAAAATAATAGATTAAGCGTAATCGGGGTTATTTGGGAAGAAAACGTTTTCTCTACTGTACTCTGCACGCTGCGTACGGGACACAAACTACTAACCTAAACAACAATCAGTGGTTATTGAACACGCTACTGGGTTTGTAGTTCATGTAGTAAGCAGTATTGGTGATGTCGTTATTACATGTAGCAACTTTTATATCAGACCTTTTCATGCTAGGCGCGACTTGGCTTACGTTTGCAATCAGTTTGGGTCCAGATCTGACGCCGCGTCACGCGCTGTCAGATCTAAACCCAAATTGTTTGTCACTCATATGCAAATTTTCTTCAGATAAAAACGTTTAAATTTGATTTTTGTTTGCAGGCAATATCTTTCAGGCAGACAAAAATTCAACAGATAAGGGTAACATAAATCACCCTACTATTGTCCAATATCTCTTGAGTAGTTGTTTTGTCCTTAACATATAGCTTCTGGTTCATAAATATTCTATAAAGTGTCAGTTTTCATAATCATTCCATGTCGGTACAGTACAACCTCGCTATTACGAACACTAAAACGAATGCTAATTGATTGTATAATAGAGAGGTGGCAGCTATAATCAAGGTGACAGTGAAACAGAAAGCTCCTAAATGAGCTTTCTGTTTCACTGTCACCTTGCTTAAAGCGGTCACCTATCGTTAACGCCCTAATAATTAACAACATGTAGTGGTCGTAATAGAGAAGTATTACTGTATATAGGATAACAATTGAGATAATCAATTCCAAATTATGAAGAAAATGTAGAACACGCTATTATTTCCGTTTTAACGAAAAAATTTCACAAATACACTGAAAAAAAATGGAAAGTTTGGATCCTGATCAGACGCCAGATTATCCGGCATCTGGTCTTGATACAAACTGTTTGCACTTGACATAAAGTTGTCAGCATAAACTCCGTTTTGGGGAAATAATAACCTCGTCCGCACTGTAATACAGCGATCTTCATAAAGACGAATGTTTGGAAGAGGAAATCCATAAAGTAATGATATGTTAGAATATAAACTAAAAGATAAAAATTAAATAGATAATTTATAACAAATTTGCGAGTTTGGGTGGGTTTTTTTTTATTATTTATTGCTACAGTGAAGAAAACGTTATTCTTTCCCAATAAACGCGTTTACGGCGTCTGATCAGGCTCTATACTGTTTGCCACCAAGATAAACATGAATTATCAGAATTGTTCAAGATTTGTAATTCTCTACGTTTTAGTGTTTAGCGTTTGTGTATGTTTGCGTTTAAACGGGAAAGAATAACGTTTTCTCCACTGTGATTCTTTAACGTTATTGCTAACTTTATATGAGAAAAACACGATTGACAACTCGTTTATGGCTTATGAAGCAGTTACAATAAAAGAGAAGTTACCTCCCTTCATACAAATTGTATAAAGCATCGTTGATATCTCTTTCTATGTGTACCTTTTCGTTGTTTGTGCTATTATGCTAAATGAATTGTACCGCGAAGACGTCGTTTGCATATTTTATGTAGGACTTAACATTATGTTTTCAGTACATATTTAGCAATACTCGCCAAAGATAGCTAGATGTTGGTGTATACAAAAAGTTCAATATAAGAGCTAATCCAATGAATACTCATATACCAGACAAAAAATGGAACGTCTACATTTAAATAGTGTGTGCCTTTCATTTACTTTTATTCAACATCTTGTCGAGAATTGGGAGCCACATATATCAATTAAACAATTAAAATTGTTTTGATTTAGAAAAAGGATGTCTGCATCAGTAAAAGAAACCTTTAGTGAAACATTAAAAAATTTATTCTGGTGATATGAAGTAAAGCACTATATATTATAGTAGACGTTTCTTTTTTGTCTGGTATACAGTGAAACCCCTCTAAACCGGACATGTGTGGGGACAACATAAATGTCCGGTTGAAAGGGGTTTCCGGTTTGGAGTGGTTTTAACCCATTAGCCCATAGTATGTTTCTAGTATGGTAGATAGCTGACCGCTTAAAGCAGGTTAAAAGTAAAGCAGAATGCGCCTTAAGGCTCATTCTGCTTTACTTTCAACCTTCTTTAATCTATCATCTGCCAGAATGTATAAAGTTGAACTATTTTCTTCAGTGTATAAATAAACCAAAGACGTGAAAAGAAGAGTTTGAAACGGGACCAACGTTTTTGTCCTGTTTAGAGAGAATTCCGGTATTTAGAGGTTCCGGTTTAGAGGGGTTTCACTGTATATAAAACTTAGACTACAATTGGTACCTCCCATTTGAACTATTACATTGGCTAGTAAACTAAGGATAATTTCTCCAGGAAAAGGTACAGATTCAATCTAGACACATCATATAAGACAACAGTACATGTCCTGGGGCATGTTTTATAAAACTTCGTTCGACAAATGTTGTCGTAAGTCAGATTATAAAACTCTTAATTATTATTTATTTTTCCATCTAATCCTGTCTTGTGACATCTCTTTGGAATCGTCTTGAAAAGACAATTCCAAAAAGGTGTCACAAGACAGTGTTAGATAGAGAAATCAGAGATTAAATGAATGTTTAAGTTTTGACTTACGACAACATTTGTCGTAAGAAGTTTTATGAAACTGGCCCCTGATTAGTCAACTGTTCAGAAGCGGTCAGTATGTACGCACATAAGACAAAACATGCTGGTACGTAGAACAGCAACTACCGGTATTATAAGTAATGACATACATATCAGATTATGTACAGTGAAACCCTTCTAAACCGGAACCTCTAAATACCGGAATTCTCTTCAAACCGGACAAAAACTTTGGTCCCGTTTCCATCCGTCTTTATTTTAACCATTTACACCATAAATGTGCTTTTACGCCTTTTATTTATTCATTCACTGAAGAAAATACATTCATGAGTATGTATCATCAGAAATAGTTTCTATATTCTAGTAGATGATAGCTTAAAGCAGGTTGAAAGTAAGGCAGAATGCGCCTTAAGGCGCAATCTGCTATACTTTGTAAAGTTATCAGCTATCTTCCATACAAGAAATAAGCTATGGGTTAAAATCCCTCTAAACCGGAAATCCCTTCAAACCGGAAATTTATGTTGTCCCCGCACATGTCCGGTTTAGAGGGGTTTCACTGTAAACTCAAAAGGGAATGCATATTTGATTAGGACAGAACCCGTAATAAGTAAAAAATATATTAGAATATGCATTCAAACGAAATAATATCGTATTGTGCACACTGTGACAGTAGCGACTGGCATACGAATTATTATGTTAGAATTACTTTCATAGTAAATGGTATGTTGTTAACCCATTTGTGCCAACGATCCTATATATGGAACATAGGCAAACAGTGTAGACTCTGATCAGACGCCGCATTATGCGGCGTCTGATCAGAGTCTACACTGTTTGCTGATAGGAATTTCAATATAAAACAAAATGAAAACGAAAATTTTTACCAGGCATCCCTATGATAAAAAATTGACTAATCCAATATAAAACATGGAATAATCCTTTGGGCGCAAATGGGTTAGGTAGAGTGGCAATCTTCATAAGTATTTGCATATAAGTATGTACGTTCATTAGGAATGTTATTGTGTTATTATGTATTGTAGCAATATTTATAAATAATGGCACTCAATAGGAATGGCACAATGATATATGTAGAGTGGCAATCTACATACGAAATGGCAAGTAAGTATGTACATTTATTAGGAGTGACATCTTACTAACCAATTCAATTTTCATAACAACTTGCAAGTTTGTATCGAGATTCGTACATATTGACGCAGTACAGTGTATGCGACTTTATTTGTTCCAAATGAACGCGTTTACGCTAAAAAATGTTATTTTTCCATTGTAAACAGTTCGGGACCTGGTCAGACGCCGGATAATCAGGCATCTGATCTGACTCCAAACAGTTTGCCACAAAGATGAATAGTCAGAATTGTCACAAAGTGTCTTTTTCTACATTTTATTGCAATGCGTGTGTGTTTAAACGGGTGTCAATAATGTATTCCTCACCGTATTTAGAGAAGCAGTCAATATTAGCATAGTTATTTGTTAGAACAAAAGGAATGTTCTTCATATGTAGCTAATTGTTAGTTCATAGAGCAGAAATCTATAAGTTCATCATTACAGTGGAGAAAACGTCATTCTTTCCCAATAAACGCGTTTACGAATAGAACAGAACAGAACAATATTTTATTTCTTTTGGACTTAACGATATGTTTATCGTCCATACATAGATATAAATATAATGTAGTCAAAATCATCAATATTATTCTTATACAATCATCATATCAAGCATGCATGTGAGAGTAAGTGATTATATATAAACATCATTAATCATATTTGTTCTTGTTTTCATTGCGCATTTAATATAGCAACCAAGTTTGTTAATTACACAATAGTCTTTAGATTGCAATAGTTCACAGAGTTTGTACATACTGGGTCTAATTCTGAAAAAGTCATTGATGTATCTTCTCCTTATACTTTTATAGCGTTCGCATTTAAAGATAAAATGGAACTCGTCTTCGACATCCCCATTATCACAAATAGTACATAGTCTTTCGTTTCTCTCTGTCCTTATTCTTTCGTATCTTCCTGTCTGTATACGTAGTCGATGTGCTGATAGACGTATTTGTGTTACACTTTGTGTAGAACCTTTCTATAACAGTTGTTAGCGCACAAATCTAGATATGTCTCATACTCAAATGACACTTTAATTTCCTTATACACAGTTAAAACTCTGTTTGTTTGTATTTCTCCTAACCAACCTTGTATGAAACAATATATCAATCGCTGCTTAAACACATGAATAAATTGTTTACTGTTAACAGAACAGAACAGAACAGAACAGAACTTTATTCACTCAGTCATACAGAGTACGAAACAAGAGGTTGATACAGTTCACACATACACAATATAAGAGATCAACATGGTTGTCAGGCTAGGTTGTATAATTATGATGAATTTTGAAAAGATCAACAAAAAAAAAAAAAAATTGGGGAAAAGATTTCTTCGTTATATTATTTATAACTCACATTTGTTTTAGGTCCACTTTAAAGGGGGAATTTACTAATTTTGCCTATTTGCTTAAACTATTTTCTATTTCTTTTTTCTTCTGAGAGTTAACTACTACTTATATGTTTTCAAACATTCATTTAGCTTTCATACAAAGTTCCTAATACAACATGCTTGTAAACAGTGCAACAATATAACATCTATTACTCGCCATACATATACACACAAACCTTTCTATATATTCTTCATTTTCAATTTACAATTAGGTCTGTATAATTCTATATTTGGTTATTAAGAGTTGAATTTTACAATATATTGCACGAATGCTTACAGTGCAGACCCTGGTCAGGGGGCTTATTCAGGAGCTCTCTGTTCTGGGTTTACACTGCTAGCATAGTGCAACTGTTCTATACACAGGTACCCTGGTGCTAAATTTCGAGTTACTCGTTTCTAGGGCTCTATACGGGTTATCCCATACATTCAAAAAGCCATATCTACGCAGCATATTTTTTACTTTTGCTGCCCAATTCAAGTACCCCCTATTCATATCATCAATCATAGATGCATACAATTTGTTAACAATATTATTGTTTGTGTACATAATCTTAAACCAATATTTTAATATTCTTACGTACATGTATCTACCAATAAATAGCGGAAATCTACCTAACTCTCCATAAACACCAGAATTGCATGTGGATATTTTTACACCTAAAATACGCTTGCAGAACTTTAAATGAAGTCGTTCCAAGTCTTTCATATCATTTAAACCACACCCTTCCGATGAATAATTTAATATAGAGGTTACAAATGCATCGAACAGCTGACACATTGTTTTCAATGAAAAGTTAAAGTCCCTTGTATTGTAAAGTAGCACATTCATTGCTTTCAGTCCTTTACCCACGAGCAATTGTTGATTTCGTGTGAACGAGCCAGAGTAATTAAATACAGTGCCGAGGTAATTGAAGTCATCCACCACTTCAAGTATCTCACCATTGTATTTCCACGATTCGTGCTGTCTAAGGCGCCCCCTTTTACGAAATACCACCACTTTAGATTTATCAGTATTTACCGTTAACCCCCAACGATCACAATAGAATTTCAAATTATTTAAGCTGAGTTGTAGGTCTTCTACTGTTTCACCCATCAACACTAAATCGTCTGCGTATAGAAAGAGTAGTAACGATAACTCTTGCAAATCTTCACAATACAATACAATACAATACAATATACAAGGTAGGTATTAACGTGTCTTACCCTACATTTAACACTGCTGTACATAGAGCGAAATATTCGTAACAGTTTACCATTGATGCCAAGTTTGTTCAATTTGTACCATAATGCATTACGGTTTACGCTGTCAAAACACTTTTTCATATCAATGAAGGCACAATATAACCGTTTACCAGTCTGATTAATAAATTTATCAATAACACAGTGTAGACTAAAAATTGCGTCAGTTGTTGAATGACCCCTTTTAAAGCCGAACTGTGCGCCTGGTACCTTGTCATAGGTTTCGCTCCAGATCTTCAAACGGTTATTTAAAATAGGCATGAATAGCTTCGAAATGCAGCTCACCAAAGTTATACCTCTATAATTGTGTACTTCACTAGGGTAACCTTTCTTAAATATAGGTACAATTATGCCTTCCATCCAACTACTAGGGAATATACCACTTGCAAATATTATATTAAACATGTCGGCCAAATGGGCTCCTAAAATATCACCAGCTTCTATAAAATACTCATTTATCATTTCGTCATGTGAATATGCCTTCCTTCTTTTAAGCGTCTTAATCGCGTTCATCACTTCTGTAACAGTAATGGGTTCATCCAACTCTTCAAACACTGGATTGTCATAACTGTGGTCTGAATTACAGAAATCCTCAGCTTCATCATCGGCCACGATATTGATCTCATCACTGAAATTCTTGAAATAATCAAAAAATTGATTGATATTAATATTCTGCGCTTTATCACTCTTGCGCTTAGAAAAGTATTTCCAGAAATCTCTAGGTGTCTTTCTTTTTAGTTCCCCTATCTCTCTCCCTCTCTTTCTCTTATAGTCTCTCTTCTTCTTATTTACTACTGTCTTATATTGCCGTTTATCCGTACATAATATCTGTCGGTTCTCTGCACTTTTATGAGCATTGAAATTACTTAAAGAATTGATGTAAACTCTTTTCTTCTCTCTACACGCTCTATCAAACCAATCCGCTTCTTTAAAGTTTACGCTTAAACTATTATTTATTTTGCCAACAAATTATGTTGCGTCTGTTCAGGCTCCAAACTGTTTGCCACCTAGATAAACATGAATTGTCATAATTGTCCAAACACTGTACTATTCTACGTTTCAGTGTTTTGCGTTTGCGTTTCGTTTGCAATTAAACCAGAAGAATAACGTACTCTCCACTATACTAATTAGTTTTAGTTTGTTTGTGTTTTAAATTTAAGCACAAGCATGGTACATGTATGCATTAATATTTATCGTCCTAAACAAAATGTATACAGAAGCGGTTATATTGAATAGTAGTAAGAAGAATAACATATTACAATTACCTAAAAACATGTACATAAATACATGTATTTAATTTGGTCAATTTATATTTGTTTCGTGACACCTTAATTCATTGTATATATAGAAGTAATCGTGATACATAATGACATGTTACTTTATCAAGAAATCATAGCATCATGGTTACATGTTTTTATTATATACATATCGATGGTTTATAGAGATTTCTCAGTTAGATAAATTTGATATCGTCACTGTTGATATCATCACTACATGTAGTGATGATATCACTTTTTGTGACGTCACGTCATAATTAGTTTTAGTGACGTCGCGGTAATCAATTGTGTGTGTTTTTTCTGTAAAAACGTCATTAAAATATATATAATAAATAGAATAATCACCCATTCTCGTGATATATTTTTCATATCAATCCAAAGAAATTGATTATCCTCTATATATTATAGTATATATATAAATATTATCAATAAGAAGTAACATATTACACAAAACAATCTTCAAAAGTAATGACAGTTTGGTTTAATATATTTATTTCCTGAAAACAATTAACAAATACATATAACTTATGCAATTATACATACAGTGAAGAATACTTGTTTTTCCCAATAAACACGTTCGCAAACAATTTGGAGCCAGATCAGACGACGGATACCCCGGCATCTTTTCAGGCTCAGAACTGTTTGCAACTCAAATAAAAATAAATCTTAAGTTTCAAAACAGTATCATTTTTCTACATTTTAGTGGGTTATGTTTGTGTTAAGAATCTTTAAACGGGAAAGAACAACATTTTCTCTAATTTATAGTTTTATCTTTGGAAATGTATTGAAATGAAACATAACTTTTGTTGACATTCCAGGGTCATAGATAAGAGGGAGTAATCTGAACAAATCCAACATTTTCTCACTCAAACAGCACCAAACCAAATCCTTTGATGTTACTACTCATTAGAATCGTCTCTTCGGGACGATTATAATGAGAACTGACACCATAGGGTTTAAAGCAAAAATAAAGGGTTTAGTTGTTTTTTTAAATACTCCCCTTATCTGGAGCCCAGGCCCCGTATTCTGAAACACCCTAAGATAACTTTTACTCTAAGTAAATCAATATTCTCTTAGTTTTCGGCAATTTACTCTAAGTATTTGATGATTTACTCTTAGAAAGTGAAACAAACTAAGAAAATTCTAAACTCGACAAATTTAACTAAGTATAACGATATACTCTTATATAGAAAATCAATATAGTCTTAGTTTTTTGGCCATTTTAACTAAGTATTTGGGGATTCCCTCTTAGAGAGATGAAAAAAACTAATAAATTCTAAACTCGGCAAATTTACTATAGAAATTTCTCAAAACTTGAGAAAACTGTGACCCTCTCTTAACTTTTTAGAATTTTCTAAGATGAGTACACGAACGTTTATTAAACAGCAATAACAGGTAGAATAGATAATTTATTGAATAAAAATCGTTTATAGACCTATAGATACGTTTTGCGGATGTTTTTGAGCCGACGTTTGTGTTTGAGTGGCTTCGTGAAATTGAGTCAAAGTCGGGGTGGGGTAACGTCATTACAAAGGACTGAGATTACTGTTTAAGACATTATTACATACCGTCTTCATCGCGAAAACGTGGAAAAGATCGATATCTATTCAAATTCTATATTTTTAGTAATAAATGACCACTGTATGTACCAAAACTAGCATAAATACATAATTAGGTTCATAATTATAACTAAATAACAAACCAAATGTCAACAAAGTCGCCGTAGCTCAATCGATAGCGAGTCTGCCTGGCATGTCGGGGGTAGCCAGTTCGAGCCGCACAGGGTACGATCTTTTATTTTCTTAACAACCCCCCCCCCCTTTTTTTTTTTAAAACAACTTATTATTTCCATAGATTCGTTTCTTTAAATACAAATAACTGCTTTATTCTTTCAATGCTAAACTTTACTAATAGTTTAATTATTCACCGTTTCATTGTCATCTGCTTCAATTTTGTTGTCTGCAATACCGTTTCAAAGTAAATTGTAAGGCAGTATGACTGAAAAGAATTCAATACGAGTGCCAAACAGTTTGGATCCTGATCAGACGTCGAGTTACGCGACGTCTGAGCAAGGTCCAAACTGTTTGCAAACGTGCTTTTAGGCGCCATTGAGAGTGAAAGGGTTAAAGCATGCTAAAATTGAAGTAAAAGTCTCCAATTAGAAAGTTTCCTTCTTATTGTCAGCCTGCTAGTTCTAGAAATGACTTTCATGTTTCTACTATTTCTTGGTATTTGAAAAGCATTAAGAAAAGTGTCCTGCAGATTGATGTTCAACCCTTGTCATGCAGAATTGTCATCTGCTGCAAACACATCATCTACAGAAAACAACATAATCAATTTGATACTTTCCAAACTTAAGAACAGTAATATATGACTGGCAAACAAGTTTGGATCATATCAGACGCCGCATAATGCGGCGTCTGATCTGGATCTTTACTGTATACAAACTGTTAACAAATTTTATCCAAGTCGCGCTTAGCATAATAAGTGGGTTTCTTTTAAAGCAGGCTGACACTAAGAAGGAAACCTCTAATTGGAGACTTTTACATCAATTCTAGCATGTTTTAACCCTTTCACTCTTAATGGCGCTTAAATGCGCGTTTCGAACAGTTTGGATATATGATCAGGATCCAAACTATTTGGCACTCGTATTGAATTCTTTTCAGTCATACTGCCTTACAATTAACTTTAAAAAGATACTGCAGACAACAAAATTGAAGCAGACGACAATGAAACTGTGAGAATTAGACTCACTCTCGCCTAAAGGAACGTTTGCAAACATTTTGCACCTTGATCAGACGCCGCGTTTCGCGAAACGCGGCGTCTGATCAGGATCCAAACTGTTTGGCACTCGTATTGAATTCTTTTCAGTTATACTGCCTTATATTTGACTTTGAAACGATATTGCAGGCAACAAAATTGAAGCAGACGACAAGAAAATTTAAAGGAGTACACTATCACAAAAGTTTGGCAGTGGAAGGATAAAGCAGTTATTTGTATTTAAAGAAATAAATCTATAGAACTAGTGATGATAATTAAAACAAAAAGGTTGTTAAGAAAAAAAAAGACTGTGTGGCTCGAACCGGCTACCCCCGACATGCCAGGCAGACTTGCAACCTATTGCGCCACGGCAACTTTGTTGGAATTTGGCTTGTTAGTTAACTATAATTGTGAACCTAATTATGTATTTACGCTTATTTATAAACAATTTTTATTCAATGAATTATCTATTATACTTATTCTGGGACAATGCTTGCTGCTTTATAAACGGGAGAAGAAAACAAACCCACAAACTACACCGCAAATAAACAGTCACACATGTTAGTATGCGAGAAGAGTGACGTCATTTTAGTCGGGGAAGTCCCTGACAACGGCCATATTTTACTCTTAGTTTTTTTTTCACTAACTAAATACTTAAGTATTTTCTTAGAGTAAAAGTTAGAGAAAAAAATTCTTAGTTGAAAATGTAGGAGTTAGAAAATTCTTAGTTAAATACTTAGAATGTTTCAGAATACGGGCCCATGTCTTTCTTTCCACCTTAAGCACGATTTAGACTTGTCGCCTACTCTACAAAATTTGTCGTCTGCATCAAGTCTCTAAACGGGTTCATTTTTATGCAGACTATAGCATCAGATGGTCGTATTAGATACAGTTAGGACTCTTAGTTACTCGGTTCCTCATCTGGATCTGGTGCCCGTCTTACGAAACGTCGTTCGACAAAAACGGGCGTAAGTCAAAACGATAAAATACATCTAATCTCTGATTTCTCAATCTAATACTGTCTTGTCACACCTCTTTGGAATCGTCCTGAAAAGACAATTCCAAAGAGATGTCACAAGACAGGATTAGATGGAGAAATAAATAATAAATGAGAAACTAAGTATCTGACTTACGACAATATTTGTCGTACGACATTTCCTAAGACAATTCCCTTGTACCAAAGTCATGAAACTCACTGTTTGAACATAAAACAACTATCTTTCAACTAACACAAATCTGTTTGAGTATGGAGTTTATATTATTTGCTCAAAGTAAGCAGAATGATGCTAGTATGAAACAGATATTGAAACTTTTCCCAAAGTTACATAACAGTATATGGTTATGCAGCCTGCTCATTCAAAGCACGCTGTGACAGTGTTCCTTCCCTATACCGGCCCTCCGAACAACGACCCCTCCTTACAACGACCATTGCCGTTATTCCCTAAGCAAGATAGTTATATAACGCTTGCATCGCTGCAATATCGTCTGCTTAAAATTGCTGTGTGCTGGTTTTTCTCAAAGTTACATATTAGTAGACATTTTGAAAAAAAAGAAATATAATGACAAATGACAATCAGTTTGAATGCAGATAGACGCCGCGTAACGCGGCCTCTGATCTGCATTCAAGCTGTTTGCAAATGCAAGCCAAGTCTTTATTTTTTCCTTCCTATACAATTCCCTCCGAACAACACATACAAGTATTGTCTCCTATTGGATGTTTTCGTAGAGAGGGAGCACTGATATACTACGAATGCTTTGTAACCTTCGGAACGGACCTAGACACTTCGATTTGTTTATCATTTTGAAAATGAGTATCAGAATACATGTAAGTCGACTTCGATATCTCGAACTCGCTTAACTTGAACTATTCGATAGTTCGACACATGAACTGCATTATTTCATGCTCGGTTAGGTCGAACATACCCATATTTCAAAGTTAAAACGTGGCTAAGCCACGTTTTAACTTTGAATTACGGGTATGTTCGATTTAACCGAGTTCGAGATATCGGAGTTCGACTGTATGTGTTTACAAGAGGAAATGGTATACAACGTACGATCAATGCGGTAGCGTTTTAATGTGAGAATAGTTTTATTAGTGTGCATGCTTACAATGAGAAAGTGGCAAAACCCTGTACTTAGAACTGTTTACAACAGTATTTACCGTTAAACCTCCCTATTACGGCGGCTACATTTGGTAAATTATTGGGTGTTTAAGGCAGGTGACTGCTTAGATCAAGGTGACAGTCAACCAGAAAGATCATTTAGGAGCTTTATATTACTGTCACCTGGTTTTACGTGGTCACCTGTATTTTATAAAAGCAATTAGCTTTCGTTTAAGTGGCCGTAATAGAGGGGTTTAATTGTTTTATATTACAAACGCATCCGCAGGTGCAGAAGATTAATCAATGCCATATTGATGAATAAACTATCAGGTTTCATTAACAGTCCTACCACAATGCTTTATACCTTTGTGATATCTAATAGTTATCATTACTCTGTATACTGGTTATTGTACTCTCAACAAAAGGCGAATTTAAAACTCCTGAGAAAAAATGGCAAAACCTCATCATGATTTACACAATATAGATGACAGGTGGCTGGAGTTACAATAATGAAAATAGACAATGAACTTAACCCTTTCACTTCCAAATTGTCCGCGAGTGTGTTTACCCCTTCACCGTTTCATTGTCGTCTGTTTCAATTTTGTTGTTTGCACGATCGTTTCAACGTAAGATGCAGTGTAGAATAACCTTAAACATATCAATACGAGTATCAAACAGTTTGAGTCCTGATCAGACGCCGCGTTTCGCGGCGTTTGATTGGGATACAAACTGTTTGCAAACGCGCTTTCAAGCGTCATTGAGAGCGAAAGGGTTAAGAAAAGGCACTGTTGTTATGTTAGTTCATAGATATTGTTTTCAGCATTTCAGACAGGAGTTCCCTTATTAGTATAGTTAAGGCAGAATAGTGTTGCTATATGTTCAGGTTGAAGGAACCTTTTAGGATGTAGAAACTGTTTTCTATGACTCTTGATAAAGACACGGTACAGTAGAGAAGACGTTATAGTTCCCATTTAAACGCAAACACGCCACAAAATGGAAATAATAATGCGTTTATATGGAAAGAATAACATTTAGACCACTGTATAAGGATGCATAATATGAGTATGGTTATGAAAATAGCAATCCTGGCGCTATTATTTTTCCATAATGCGAATCTAAGGGCATCAGGGTTAACAGAAGTTCTGAATGTAACAAGCACTAAACTTCAAGCCACTACTCGTTTGCCTTAATTAGAAAGGGTTACATGCTTAACAAGAACTGTATCACAGTAAGTGACAAGTGCCCCGAGGTGTTTTGTCGCTGCAATGTATTCATTTGGCTGTAAAATAAAACCATACAGCAGGTGTGGTACTCCTTGCTAGAAAAGATTGACAAAGACACAAGGTTTTTCTAGATTGTAAACTAGAGTTATGGCAAATGTTAAATTAACACTATTTGACCTCTAAATGACCCTGACCTTGGTCTAGCACGACTCAAATGTACAGTTTCTTTATTTGAGTACACATGTCAAATATGACATCTCTATCACACGTAGTTCCAGAGTTATGGCCAATGTTAAATTATCTTTTTGTGACCTCTAAGTGATCTTTACCTTTTATGGACATAATACAAATTGCACCAAGCTCAAGAGCTTGAGTTGAGAACGCATGTTAAATATAAATGCACTATCATACACAGTTCCAAAGTTATAGCCAATGTTAAATTTACCATATTTTACGCATAAATAACTTCTATATGACCTTAACCTTTGTCGAACTTGACCCCAGTTGTACTGAGCTTAAGAGCGTCTTCAGGTGAGTAAACAGACCAACAGTTAGTCTATATCGTATGTAGTTCAAAAGATCAGACGAAGGTTAAAGTTGTGGCTAAACAGACAGACAGACAAACAGAAACAGTATGCCCCGACATAGTCATGCGGAGGCATTAAAGCGGTTTAGATGAGTCTCGTGGTCAGACTTTTAAAAGTGGAATGCTCAAATCTGACAAACCAAAAGCACACAGTGGCACATTCAACCCAAACGCTTTATTACATTGGGCCGGTTCACTTAAGGCAGATTACAAAAAAACTGGAATTGATCAATCGACAAGACTGGAATGGTTTCGACTCTGTCTGAGGTTTTACCAGTTTAGTAACCCTATGTTAACCAATTCCTTCATTAATACGCCTTTTTACGCCTTTGATTTATTCATCTGTTGAAGAAAATAGTTTAGTTTTATGCAGTTGCCAATATATAGAATAATAGAAATATTTGCAATATCCCAGCATACGGTAGCTTAAAGCAGAAACAGGTCAAAGTTAGGCTGAATGCGCCTTAAGGCACTTTCTGTCTTCAAACTAGAAACAGGCTACATGTATATGTTATCTCTTTCGCTTTCAATGGCGCCAAATGGCGACTTTGCAAACAGTTAAAATCCTGACTTGACGCCGCGTAACGCGGTGTCTGATCAAGGTCCAAACACTTTGACAGTCTTATAGATATTTCTTTAGTAAAAACACACCCTAAATCTAACTTGAAAAATTACTGCAGACAAACCTATCCGCGCAGACGATAATATGGCGTTAAAAGGTTTAATGCAGGCAATAAAACTTGGCACTGAAAGAGTTAAAGGGTTCAGCAATCAGTAAATGGGGATACGTGACGATTATTAAAGACAGGTGACTGCTTAATTCAGCATTATTTTACCCTTCATTAAGTAGCCACCTGTCTAATAGACAGACCATTGTTTTCCTTTTGAGTGGCTGCTGAAACGCCGTTTCACGTTTTAACCCTTTCCCTTATAGAGGCGACTTTTAGCACATGCATTTTATTCATCCGCTGAAGAAAATAGTTCCAATACATATACCGTAATGAATATATGACATATTTAATACTTTCCTTATTCTAGCAGGTAATGGCTTAAAGCAGGCTGTAAGTAAAGCAGAATGCGCCATATGGCGCATTCTGCTTTACTTTCAACCTGCTTTAAGTAGTCACCTATTTTCAAAACTAGAAACAGGCTATCTGGTAATGGGTTAAATAAGCAAACCATGTTTGATTGGATACAATGGCAATGATTGACACTTGGAGATTGGTCAATTCAAGTACACGATCCATATTACGTGCTAATTTTATCAAGTTAACCCCATCGATGTCATGACGTTCTCAGTTTTCAACAATTGTCGTCTGGTTTTATTTCTGAAATTTGTATTTTAGTTCTTTAAGCAATATAGGTACATTTACTTAAGAAATATTGAAAAACGTGCTAAACTGTTTGGATCCTGATCTAAACTGTTTGGATCCTGATCAGGTGCCACGTTATTCAGCATCTGATCAGGATCCAAACTGTTTGCTAATAACTATTGTGGGTAAGGCAGTGAAGGGGTTGATTATTCTACTATATTTCAATTGTACATATAACTGATTCCTTTCAAATATAATCAGAAGAAGCAAAACCCCTTATTTGAAGGCTGTGGGGTGATACAGTCGTAGCCGTCGTTATTTGAAAGTAGTTCCTCTACACCGGTCATACATGCGCCACTTTCCTCGAGAAGTTCAACAGCTCGTCTGTGTTTCCGTTTAGCTGCATACATAACTGGCGTGTTGTCAGAACTATCCATTGCATCTATATACGCTCCTTTTGAAATAAGAAATTCTAGTAACTTCAGATCACCGCGTAGAGCAGCCATATGGAGCAGAGTACAGTTACCTGGGAGTCCTTCAGGCTGGCCCATGGCCGTGTTTACATCAACATCAGAACGTAAGAACACTTTTAAAAGATTCTTCGATCCTCTCAACGCGCATGCGTGTAAAGGCATCCAGCCGTCTATATCTGTGGTTAAAATCTGGGTAGCCAGGGTGTTGTCCTTCTTCATTAGTTTCTTCATTTGGCGAATCAACTTCGCTTCGTCATCGCGCATGCCACCCATAACTACCGTAGCCAACTCTCTAAGATTCCCTCCCTCCTTTGGCAGCGTGCCCGTGTTGACGACAGATTTCCATCCAGATACTGCAGGCTGTTGCTGAAATGGAAAGTACATAATTGAGCCGTGCAGTGAAAAAACCTGCCTTATTACATTGCCACATTGTATAGACCAAGCACTATTGTCAGCCCAGGCTCTGTATCTGAGTTTGGTCTACACTACCAAAAACCGTATATAATATAGCTATATAAAATGCTTTAGATGCACTTGGGCGTCAAACAGTGTATATCAAGATCAGCCGCCGCGTCTGTGACGCATTGAAACACCAGAACAAAGTCAAACTAGTGTTAATCCATTCTCCACAAAACATCAAACAAACAATGCTAAATTCAACTTAAGTCGATGCCATATTTGACATGCACTTGGTGTTACAAAATTACTCACAGTGCAGACGCATATCAGAGGGTTCATGTGATAGGAGACTCTTTATTTCAGTAAGGTAGCAGATACTTATTATATGTAACTGACAGATGGTATTGCATTAAACATATTGTTTTGGGAACATTTTCAAGCGTTGTAGTAAGGAGGCAATCGTTGTTCGGAGGGTCAATGTAGGGAGGGATCACTGTAAATATAAAGGTCACGTTTTGCGACATATCCAGTGTCTATTTACGGCAATATATATCCTATGACCCCAAGGTTTTGCCAAAGACAGTACTTAAGTCCCTCATGATGTCAGGTCTATGTCGGTCAATGTCGGAACTCATCGTATATCGATCGGCCATTCTCGTCAAATCACGATCCGTACCGAACAATATTCGAGCATTGTTCGGAATTTTCCGGCAGCTGATGAGAATGACTATTGGCTCCACGTAGAGTACCGATATTGACCTTTATACGAGCATATTTCATTAGGGAGTAACTGCCTGAACTCTTTCACTGCCAACGGCGCCAAAATGCGATTTGCCGACATTTGAGATCCTGATCAGACCCCGCGTATCGCACCATCTGATCATGGTCTAAACTATTTGACACTCGTATCGACATTTTGTCAGTCAAAACATCCCTAAAACTGACTTCAAGAATATTGCAGACGACATTACCAATGCAAACGATATTTTGGCGGTAAGAGGGTTAAACAGACGATAAAACTTGGTAGAGAAAGAGTTAAGCTGCTTTATATAGACAACTCTCTGGTAGGAACAGTTTGATGGCTTGTAATCCTCTTAACATGAGCGTCAGAAATAAGCCTTAGACAGACACAATATTTCTATAAATACAGCGACTTGTGTGAATAATGCCATATAAAGGTCACTCATATGTTTGTTAAGACTGAAGATATTGGTAAACAATGGTTTGACAAACAAGAGCGACTTGTTTCAAACTCTTTAAGATTCGGAAAAGAAATAACTTTTCTCTTTAATCTAATCCTCCACTGAAGAAAATATTTTCATTAAATGCAGTCATATATATTCGTCATTATATATTTATTCAATACTCTAGCATAGAGTATGTCTCCAAGACTAGAAAAAAGGTTATGGAGTAAGGTTAACACAGCAAATACATGTAAAGACATTAGACGATGATAAATTATCGAGAATTGACAAGCTTCGGTGTGACTGGGACGGTGTCTAAATCGACTGTGCATGTTTCATATAGAATCACGCTAATTATAATCTCGAACCATTGTTTTAGTCCGTATCCTGATGTAATGGCATCTGCTTTGATTTTTCTCTCACGCAGTTAGAGTCTGATCTGAGTCCAAAATGCTTGCTAAAATCAATCAAGTCAATTAGCAAGCGAATGCTTAACTCATTCACCCCTGTAACTATTAACGGACAATTCAAATTTAAAATAAACCTAGTCCATTTTTGACTATTTAGCATTGATTCTAACAATACATTCTAAAATGACAAAGAGCGTAGATCCTGATCGGAGGGTTCCTTAAGGTATATACTGTTTGCATATGACAAGTGTAATCCTCACAGGTTTACTGTTTGTAAATGACGAGTATACTCGTCGCTAGGGTTGAATGTGTTATAGGTGACAGTAATAAAGTTAATTACTAGTTTATGTGATACTCGTATTGGTTGGGGAGAAAATGTGTATAAATGTAGATTTTTTGCGTAGGTGTTGTGAGTTTCAGTACAGTCGAACTTCGATATCTCGAACTCGGTAATGTTGACCCGTAGTTAAAAGTTAAAACGTGGTTTAGCCATGTTTTAACTTTGAACTACGGATATGTTCGACTAAACCGAACGTGAAATGATGTAACTCATGTGTCGAAATATCGGTTAGTTCGAGTTAAGCGAGTTCGAAATATCAAAGTTCGACTGTACTTGGTTCTCAATTCTTAGACACCTTCTGAATTTGAGTTCACTAATGGAACCCTAAAACTTCAACTAGACAATTCCAGTTTCTAGTTCAGCTCTGATCTGGGTCTACACTGTTTTCAAATGCAATCACTTTTATATACGTTTATTGGGCATTTAACAAATTAGTTATCGGAACTTTCCTAATGCCCCTCGTACCTACTTACAGAAGAAGAAAAAGTTGTTCGACCAATTTGGTTTTCTGTCTCTTTAAAAGTTTTGCACAATTATGTGATCTCGACCATATATACATGTATGAAGCAAATAAAGTTTCAACATGTGCACTGCCTTGCCCAAAGCACAATGCCTAGTTGCAAACAGTTTGGATCCTGGTCAGACGCCGCGATCCAAATTGTTTGACATTCATTTTAATATTTCTTAATTCAAAAATCAAAATACCTAAACATAAAATTTGAAAAATAAAAGCAGACGACATTTCTTTAAAATCGATGACGTCATGACAATGGAGGGGTTAAAATGAATAAATCATTAGCTCGTGACAAATGGCTAACTACCAAGGGACGGATTGCACTAAGAACGAAGCAATTTCCTAATGGAAATGAAAGGTTGTAGAATTCGACACCTACATTGCGGGGATCGCATATTTTCATCCCTTGCAAACCGTGTTGACTACGATCAGTGGATTCCTGAGTAACCCACTAATCAGCGTCTGTATTGGTTGTTTAAGTTTTTAAATTTGCCTGGAAATGAGACCTCAACATCAATTTCTGTTCTTTCATGTGATCGCATTGCAATGGTAGAAACGGTGTTATCAACCCTTTGACTACCAATCGCGACTTCACTAGTATTTTTGCAAACAGTTTAGATCCATATCAGACGCCGCGTAACGCGGCGTCTGATCTGGAATTTAAACTGTGTGACATCCCTCTTAAGAAATATTTAATTCAAAAATGTTTTAATCTAAATTTAACAAATTTTGCAGACGACAATTTCAAAAGCAGACGATATTACAGCAAGGATAAGATTTAATGGCAGATCAAACTGATGATCGATGATTGCGTGATGAGGTCTACGAACCGCTCTACAGTTTATTTCCCGTTAAAACGAAACGAAACGCAAATGCAACTGCAAATGCACAAAAATGTAGAAAACACCTTTTCATTTTTTAAAACTATGACAAATTGTCTTAGTTGCAAACAATTAGGAGCCTGATCAGACGCCGGGTAACCCGGCGTCTGATCAGGATCCAAATTGTTTGCAATGGATATGAGCTATTTAGCATAAACGTGTTTATTGGGAAAGTGTAATATTTTGTTGCTGTACTACAAGAGTAGATTTGTATCCCGTCTATAGGGACTGCCGTTAACCCATTTGTGGCCAGGATATCGCCTGCTTAACCAATTACTTCATATATACGCCCTTTTACGCCTTTAATTTATTCATCCAATTAGGAAAATAGTTCCACTTTATGTACCAATGTAATTTCTACACTGTATATCCTAGCAGATACTAATACTAGAACAACTACTATTGAAATACTACTACTACTTCTACTATTGCTACCACTACTATTACTACTACTATTACTACCACTACAACTACTACCACTACTACTACTACTACAGGCTGAGAGAAAAGCAGAATTGATCTGGTCTGTTAAATCCATTGCCTCGCTTATAATACGACAGCTATTTGTACTTACGTGGTAACAACATACAACAATAAAATATTAATAATTAGTCTCATTTAATTATGATCATTTTTTGATCTGCTACTGAAGATTTTATGGCATGTACAGTGGGAAATAGCATATTTCTTTCCCAATATAAATAGACTGTTTTAAAATAATTTTGTCCACTAAAAACAGTTTGGGGCCAGATTAACCAACGAGTTTTTCGACGTCAGAGTTTCTTTGAACCATAGGTTTTGGTACATCCCGAACGATTTAAATAATCTGTTACTCTCTACTTTAAGTTTATTAATTAACTCATTCACACATTAACCCATTTATTCCTCGATATTGCAATGAGTTATCCCCTTGGTCTTGCTGGAATAGTTCAAGTGTAATATCTATGCAAGGGTGACTTAAAGACACTCCACTGTTTGTCGATACAGCAGAATATTTCATAGAAAATATCAAATAGTGTAGACCATAATGAGACGCAACTTGCATACAACCAACTTAATGCACAATGACAAACAGTGCACACCATGACCAGATGCCTCATTTAGAAGCCCTCTGATCTTGGTATACACTGTTTGCACAGAACAAGAGTACTTTTCATAGGTATATCAACAGTGGTTGTAAAGGACGAGTTCAAGTGTCGCAAGGTTTATATGGGTCAACGCATTCAACCCTAACGACGAGTATACTCGTCATTTACAAACATTGTACCTGTGAAGATTACACTTGTCCTGTGCCAACAGTGTATACCCTGATCAGAGTGTTCCTTAAGGAGCCCTCTGATCAGGGTCCACACTTTTTGTCACTTTCAATAAATTGTAAAAAAGCAACCCTTCATAGTCAAAAATGGACTAGACTATATTCGAAACTGGAATGTTCCATTGAAAGTTTCAGGGGTGAATGAGTTATCTGCGCCATGGCCTATATACAGTGGAGAAAACCTTATTCGTTCCCGTTTAAACGCAAACGTACGCAAACGCAAAACACTTAAAGGTAGAAAAGTACAACTTTTAGACAATTCTGATAATTCATGTTTATCTTGGTGGCAAACAGTTTAGAGTCTAATCAGACACCGGGTTACCCGGCGTCTGATCTGGCTCCAAACTGTTTGCACTGCAAATAATAGTTTTAGCGTGACGCGTTTATTGGGAAAGAATAACGTTTTCTCCACTGTACATCATGTCAACTAAGCATATACGGCAAATGATGTTAACGCGTGTTCAGACTTGTGTTTTGACACTTAGCACATAACAACCATGATTTATACCTTTGCAGTCTGGATTGCAGCTTTAAGACGCGTCTCAAAATGACTGAAACCGTTTTACAAATTAAGCCTCTTAAAAACAGAGTTTTAGACAGACATTCTCAGACGAAAACTATTGCGGAAAACTAAATACTCATTATCAAACGCAACTTGACTAGTATTTGCAAACAGTTTTGATCAAGAACAGACGCCGCGTAACACGGAGTCTGATCTGGATAAAAAATGTTTGACTATCGTTTTTAGGTTTCTTCAATCTAAAAATGCAAAATAATATACGATTTTTACCAAATTTGCGAACAATTATTAATTTCAAACAAGACGATATTTTAGCAGAGTGAGGGTTAAACAAAATCATATTGTTTTCTTTCACTATTATTTACGTCCTTTTCTTTCATCGTTTGACTAGCCTAATAATAAAGACCGATTTTATTGACCTGGCATTGCGGAGTTTCGATGCGGACCTATGGATTTCAACTTTGGGGGCGGCAGCACGCTCTTTAATTATCGGAATTTACCGTTGTCGTCTGTCGGGTTTTTTGTCATCATTACATATAATCGGACGTTTTGACAGAATGAATATAATGAAGAATGACAAACAGCTTGAATTCAGATCAGACGCCGAGTTACGCTGTTTGCAAATGTAAATCAAGTCTTAACTTACTCCAAACAACGCACGCAATATGTGTCTCCCGTTGGGTGTTTTTGTAGAGAGGGAGCACTGTACACACTTTTTGCACGCGGATATGGCTACACGCCCATGTGTTAACTATTGGAAAATAACTATTCAATTCGAAAAAAAAACTATCACCCCTAAAATCAAATGCAAATTAGTTTATCTTTGCCAAAGGTTGGCTCCGCCCTGTCAGGTTTAAAAAAATCGGCCTATACATCCCCGAGAGAGGAAAGCGGATAGAGTGAAATCCGGGCAAAACCCTTCTCTATTTCGATAGAGCTCTCTGGTTCTTTTTGATGCCGAGTGTATAGCACTAATATATAGGACATCGGTTTAGTGTCTCATCCAACGAATATGGTCTGTTGGAGGATCGAACACACGATCCCCGGACAACAGTCTAACGCGTTGCTGCTAGACTCCGGTCCGCGGTATAGTGTTAGCCTTTTGCACGTAATGCAATCGTCGTCTATAATATCTTTTGTTACAAATATATCTGATCTGTTTCCAATCCTTATCCGAAAATCGACCTTAATACAAGTGCAGGGGTCTAAAATGGCTGTAATTGTGTTTATATACCCAATGTATAAACTGGCTCAGTCTCTGGTATAAAAACAGAAAGGTCACCCTTGGAGTCAACGCCAACATTTATATCATTGGATAATACCGGTACTTCTTTTCCTTTTCCAACTAGAACTATTACCATTACTAGTTGAACTACTTAATAATACAGTGTCCCCTGTCTACAACAACTCCCAACGGGAAATAACGATTGTGTGCGCTATTCGGAGGGATTTGTTATAGGGAACAGCTCTGGAACGCGGCGTCTGATCTGGATTCAAGCTGTTTGTTGCTCGTCATTATATATTTTTCTCAGATAATGTCGAGTATGTGACTTTGATAAAAAAAAACAAAAAAAAAAACACCAGCAGCTGACAATTTTAAGCAGACGATATTGCAACAGTCAAGTCGTTAGGCATACTTGTCTTGTTCCGGGGAACAGCGGCAAGTGTAGGTGTTAGGGAAAATCGTTGTTCAGAGGGCCGTTGTGGGGAGGGAGCACTGTTCTACTTTTACTAAAACAATAGCGCTCGCCGAGATATAAGTCGTCGGAACCGTTTGATTTCTTTTACTAAATCAGTTCCATTTTACTATACAGTAAAACCTCGCTATTACGACCACTAAAACCAAGGCTAATTGGTTGTATAATAGACAGGTGACAGCTGAAAGCAAGGTGACAGTGAAACAGAAAGCTCCTAAAGGAGCTTTCTGTTTCGCTGTCACCTTGTTTTAAGCGGTCACCTATCGTAAACAACCTAATAATTACCACAATTAAGTGGTCGTTATAGAAAGGTTTTACTGTACGTTAGAATACGTATATTGGAAATCGGGGAAAAAACTATTACTGCTACTATTTGTAACCACTACTGTTATACTACTACTACTGCTGCTGCTTGTAACTACCACTGTTAAACTACTACTACTTCTACTACTACAACTACTACTACTACTTCTATAAATACTCGTAATTACTACTGATATACTACTACTACTTCTACTACTACAACTACTACTACTACTACTACTTGTAACTACTACTGCTATACTACTACATCTACCACTACAACTACAATTACTACTTGTAACTACTACTAATATACTACTACTACTTCTTCTACTTTTACTACTAATACTACAATTACTATTTGTACTACAACTACTACTATACTACGTGTAATAGCTACTACTACTACTTCTACTACTACTACTATACTACTATGAGTACTTGTAACTACTACTATACTACTACTACTTCTACTACTACTACTATACTACTATTATTACTTGTAACTACTACTGCTATACTACTACTACTTCTTCTACTTTTACCACTAATACTACAATTACTATTTGTACTACAACTACTACTATACTACGTGTAATAGCTACTACTACTACTTCTACTACTACTACTATACTACTATTACAACTTGTAGCTGCTACTACTACTTCTACAACTACTACTACTTCTACTACTATACTACCACTCCTACTATACTACTACTACTACTACCACTACTACTACTACTACTTTACTACTATTACTACTTGTAACTACTACTGCTACTACTACTACTTTACTACTATTACTACTTGTAACTACTACTGTTATTCTACTACAGACAGGATAGCAGGCATTCAGACAGGCATATAGGCCGATATAAAGAGACAAAAGAGGATTGCGTGTCGATAACTCGATAAATTAATATTTCAACGGTTGCATCTTAGCATAGGGCATCGCACACAGCAATCCTCGAACTGTATTACTCCGTACGTTTCTATCAACAAAAATCAATAGCATATTTGAGCAACTCGATTATCAAACGCAAAATAGACTCTTGATATAGACGTTGAAGTAGAAATTAGACGTTGGATTTCTGACAAACATAAAAACTTCAAAACGAAAGATACACGCGTAATGTTCAAATTATAACATTACACTTTAAAACCAAAAATCATACCCACTGACAACATGTCGAACCTGCCGGCCATTTACCAATAGTACATGCAAAAGAAGATAATCAGACTAGATCCATATCAGGTAGCTCCTATAGGAATGCCTGGACTGGGTCTACTTTGCAAATGTAGGAAAATGCATAAAAAGCCATAGTTTTGACCTTTGACCTCTAAGTATGACCTCAAATTTTCTGCTACTGACCTGCGATTTAGCACGCGACACGCATGCATTCTAGACAAACATTTATGCATGTTCATTTTACAATCCTTCTTTGAGTTCCAAGTAAGACCCTGGTCAAACCAAATAATACATGTTTTTGACCTTTGACCTCAAACTTAGACCTTGACCTTTTAACTACTGACCTAGTGTTTTGTGCTCGACATGCCGTACCATGTAGACCAATATTTATGCCCAGTCATTTTACAATCCATCAATGGAGTTCGGAGAAGGAGACCGGACAAGCCAAACAATACATATTTTCTAACCTTTGACCTCTAATTATGATCTTAACCTCTAATATATAGACCTGAATTTGGCACGCCACACACCATATCTCATAGATGAACATTAATAATTAGTCATTCTACAATCCTTCCATGGAGTTCCGAGTTAGAGCCCGGATAAGCCAAATATACAAGGTTTTGGCCTTTGACCTTGAAGTTTGACCTTGACCTTTCAGCTACGGACCTAGTTATTGCATGTGACACGCCGTACCAGCTAAACAAACATTTATGCCTTATCATTTCACAATTCATCTACGGATTTCCGCGTTAGAGCCCGGACATGACCGGACGTACGGACGTACTAACATACACCCAACATTTCAGGACATGTTGGCAACTATGTCGAGCTCACCGCAAGCGGGCACGATAAAAAGGAACGGTTGTGGTTCTTGTGGTTTTACGTGTGTCTTTTACAAATAACTATACCTGTGAAATGTCGCTATTCAAACAGTGTAGACATAGATCAGATGGCTCATATAGGACCTTTCGGTATTTATTTTTATCTTGCATTAATCATTCATCTGCCTTTTGGATATCAATTATTTTGCTACATTAACACGTTCACCCCTGGGCCCTACAACGTTTAAAACGCAGTTGCAATTGATGTTTGACGATTAGGAGTACTATTTAGAGTAGTGTTTTCCAAATTATTGTCAAAAGACAAAGCGGAAAGAACCTGATTTAAGTTTGCACTGGATCTACATTGTTTGCATAAGTACTCCGATTGTAAAGAATGAGTATATTCGTCGCTAGACATTGGTACATGTAAGTTGCACACAGTAACGCGTAACGCGGATTCTGATCAAGATTCAAAAATGTGTGACACTTAATTCTTTCAACATTTCTAATGTCAAATTACCTTAAAAAATAGAAATAAAAGCAGACGACACACTGTTTAAAGCAAATGACATCATGACATTGAAGGGGTTAGGAATGTATGTCAACTCTATCTCGCTATCTAAACACTCAGACCCATTTAACCTTAAAACTGATAAACTCACCTGGGCATCAACTCCCTCAGCCATGACATTCCACCTTTGACCTCCTTTAACATATGCCACAAAAAGCCAACAAGTCCAAAATAGCGGGGAATCAGAATCCACTAAGATTTGGCCTGCTTCAAAGTGCGTAATATTTCACGTACACATTATGTAATTGACAAATGTCAGTGCTTGCTGAAAGTTCATACGCTGCATACCCTATAGTGCACACACTCAACTGACTCCAGGTAAAACAGGTAGTTAGTTGTCAGTAAAGTGTTACATCAGTGTGGACTGGTCCAGACACATTGTTACATCTCCACGCAAGCTCCTTCTCCGTCACTATAGGTACTACAAAACAGGTGTCCAGTGTAATTAAAACTTATCTGCAGGAACATAAATTTGTCGCTTACCAGTATAGGCACTATAATGCCTATAGACTAGTATAAATAGACTGGTAAACGACAACTTTATTTAAACACTACTCACTTGCACACACACAAGAGTAAAACTATAGTTACTGCATTGCTTCGGAAAATAAAACAATTTAGATTTACTTAACACACCAAATAGACCGAGTGACAAACAGTTTGGATCAAGATCAGGCCCCACGTTAGTGGCACCTGATCTTGATCCAAACTGTTTACAAATAATTTCAGAACCAATTATCCTAATTGAAGTAGTATAATTGTCAATACTCCACTTTGTTTACGTCGCGACGGCCTCTAATATCCTGTTTCAATAGCTACTGTTATCTTTACTATGTATCGATCTCACTCTCCACCTAAGGGCCGTGTATTAAAATTACAATAACAGCAACAGATGAGCGAAACAGTGCACTGTGAGTACTGAACAACCCCCTTCACTGCCATGACGTCATCTGCTTTTAGATAATTGTCGTCTGCTATTATTCCAATGCTGTTATGCTGTTTTTTACAAAATATTTGTAAACTGTAAGAAATAAAAGAGTGTTCTGTTCTGTTCAAAAATTCAAATTTAAGGTAAATTGAGTAGTTACTAATCGTAATGAGTACCGAACAGTCTAGATCATGAACTGAATATATATATATATAGGCGTCTCAGTAGGGTCCAAACTGTTTGCAAATAACTATTGAAATCGGGGAAAGGCAGTGAAGGAGTTGTATATTGAAAATAATATTAGCTTTGAAAAGTAACAAAATCAATATTGTTCTTAAAAGAAAATTTAATACATATCATTGCCAAGTCCAACCACACTCACTGGCTTTCTTATAATTGGTCTGAATCAATATCAGAAATCAACTGATCTTAAGTTAAAAAATTAAATGTAATTAAGTTCTGATGCCAATACAGTAAAACCTCTCTAATACGACCACTCATATTGGTTCAATACTAGGTGTTTACGACAGGTGACTGCTTAAAGTAAGGTGACAGTAAAATAGAAAGCTCCTATAGGAGTTTTCTGTTTTACTGTCATCTTGTCTTAAGCTGTCACCTGCCTTTTATATAATCAATTAGCCTTTATTTATTTTAGTGGTCGTAATAGAGAGGTTTTTCTGTACTGCTAGATTTCAAAAATTAAAGCAGGCATCATGTTAAGCTGTTGCAAGGTCCGTTTGTGACCCAGTCTCATTTAATCAGTAGCAATGACCTTATTGATAAACAGTGGACATGTGTTTAGATTGCCAATCTGTTTTAACACGTTTTACATTACCAAGTAGAATGATTCTAGTTTTGAAAAAAGATGTTACCACTTGTACCCTCTGCAAGGATATAGTTTTTCTAAGCTATTTCTTATGGTGAATATTCATGACTGTATAAAATGAGACTATTTTCTTCAGCTGAGGAGTAAATTAAAGGCGTGAAAAGGCGCATCGCGTGGATAATGGACTAAGTATTTGTGGAGGGGATAGTCCATAACGTACCTAAACGCAATCACCTTTTAACACAGAGGTCAAGGTCACAAAACCTTGACGAAACATGTTTCGTCCACAATTGGCCTAAACGCGAACACTACTACAATGTTATGGTCAAGGTCAGCAAACCGAAATGCAATATACTACAGTAGAACCTCTCTATTCCTGTAGGAGCTTTCTTTTTCACTTTCACATTGCTTTAAGCAGTCACCTGTCTTAAATGACTTATATTTGACACAACTTAGTGGTCGTAATAGAGAGGTTCATACTTCTCAAGGCACCTGGCATTGTCATTGTTGCAGTACTTAGTCCATCAAAGATCGTAACCAAAGTCACAGAGATTAATATCAAAGACCTATAATTCCACAACCTAGCTACACTGATAAACATTTTCAGGAAATTTGGTGAAGATCCGATGAAACTATTGGAGATCGAGAGCGGTAAGTGTGACAGACTGACTAACGGGCGGACAATGCGATTACTATAACGCACCAACACCATTCCAATGTGTGGCATCCTAAAACTAGTGAATTCGGTCGGGTCGAATCCGTGCGGATAAGGCAAAAAAAGATAAAAATTGCCACCGCTTTAGCCCATACGACCACGGATCTATGCTTATCTAATGGTCTCTTTATGGTATAATTATACTACTCAAAGTTTGCTAAGCACCAAAGGTTTAACCTCCATAGAAACCAATTAATGCATCGACCCTATCACTTTCTCAATTTCAACAACAGTTTCAGAGTTGAGGCTTGAGCTTTCAACAGGTTCTAATGTGACTTACACTATATAAATATTTGATGGCAGTTTGCGTGACATTCAAATTGTCAACCCGAGAAACAGCATGTCACCCCGAGGCGTAGCCGAGGGTGACATTCTTGTTTTCGAGGGTTGACAATTTGAATGTCACGCAAACTGACATCTAATATTTATTTTATTACACCGAGCTTATCAACCCTGGCTTTGGAATCGTTTTATTCGTCTTTTATAAAATGTGTTGTGAATACCAATTTAGCTCGGACATGTACATAACGCGGGAAATGACGTCGCCGTCTTACGACGTCACATTGTTTATAATAATTATATTACAAGAAACAAAGAAGAACGTTATGATAAGTAAATTGAAGAAACGGCGTCTTTACATTGTCTAGGTGGCAAATATCCTCTTCCGAAATGGTGGCAAATCGTTAAGGAATGGACAAAAGGAAGCAACTTTTACAGAAAATGCCAAAAGTTGATTAGAAGTTACCACTTTTTAAAACGTTCCAATGTATCCAATAGCGATTGGCATGTCAATGCTGACAGTACGTTTTCGGACGGAGTAAAAAAGTAATGTCCTTTAGAGTGACGTCACAAAAAGAATATTATAAAGAGTGACAGTATATTTTGAATAGATGTAAAAGACATGCAAAATGTTAACTGTAGGTCTATGGGAGTTTAACATTGTAACTCAAAGCGAGGTGTAATAAATATAAATGTCCCATGCAGGTGCATTGGTAATAAAATATTAAATATCACTTTTTCACAGAAATCTGCAAAAGTTACAAAGTGTGTTTTTGAATTAACGAGCATGCTTTACAACTCAATAATGAGTACAATTGAACATTTAATAGTAAATCATTATCTACAAACGAATACCATCTTTAAACAAGAGGGCCTGAAGGCCCTGATATCGTTCATCTGTTGTACCGAAGCCTGGTAGCTTTACTTTTAATCTGTTTCACCCATTTTAATCTAAATCCATTCAAATTTGTTGTACAGCATGTAAATTTTTTTGGAATATAACCTCCTAATTCTAGTATAGTAGAGTACATCAAGGACAGATAACTAGGGCCTAAACAATACTGAAATGAAGCCCATTCTAGCATTTCAAAGTATATCAAGGGCAGATAACTTTTGCTACAATGATTTGATTTCAACAATAATTGCACTCCTTCGAGAACTTATAGCTATATACTTTGTGTGCAAGTATAATCAAAATCCATTGTAAACTGTAGTTGCAAGAGTGTAAACGCTGTTAGATATGGCATTTGTAACTATTCAAGGGCAGATAACTATTGACCTATTGGTCCGATTACAACCATAATCGCACATATTCAATCTCTTATGGTAATATACAATCTGAGCAAGTTTGATAAGACTCAATAAAAAGTGTGGTCGCTAGAGTGTAAACACCGTTGAATATGGCATTTTCAGCAATTCAAAGGTAGATAACTCTTGACCTATTCGTCCGATTTCAACCATATTCAAAATTATCTGAACTCTAATAGTTATATACAATCTGTTCAAGTTTGAGGAAGATTGGATAAAAAAGGGTGGCCTCTAGAGTGTAAACACCCTTAAATAAGGCATTTTCAGCAATTAAAAGGTAGATACACTGTAACTCTCAACCTATTAGTCTGATTTCAACCATAGTCGAACTCATCCGAACTTTTATAGTCATATACAATCTGAGCAAGTTTGAGATAGAGTGTGGCCTCCAATGTGTAAACGCTGTTAAATATGGCATTTTCAGCAAATCAAAGGTAAATACTCGTGATCTATTGCTCCGATTTCAACCATAATTGAACACATCCGAGCTCTTATACAATCTGGACAAGTTTGAGAAAGATTGGATAAATAATGTAGCTTCTAGAGTGTAAACACTGTTAAATATGGCATATTCAGTACTTCAAAGGTAGATAATTCCTGACCTATTGGTCTGATTTTAACCATAATCGAACTCATCCGAACTCTTATGATAATATACCATCCGAGCAAGTTTGAGAAAGATTGGATAAATATTGTGGCCTCTAGAGTGTAAACACTAAAATTGTTGACGACGCACGACTTACGACGTACGCCGGACATTCAAGGATTGCAAAAACTCACCCTGAGCTAGCTCAGGTGAGCTAAAAAATTCAAATGTAAGATTCAGTGCATTTGAAAATAATGGGTAGTGTGAAAGTTATCAGAATCTGTAAAGCGAACTCTTGGCAAAATATCTCCAAATATGAAAGGAATCGAACAAAAAATATGGGAAGTTATACGGTAGAAAGTGATAGGGTCAATGCATAAGTGTTTACTCTTTCAGTTATAAATGGTAAGTTCGAAGCGAAGATCCACGTTGGAGTAGAACCCAACACATTGCCTTATTATGCTGGATAATGCCACAAAGTTGCTAATATTACAGTATTTACTTTTTTAGGTTGCAAAATTTAATACACCATTTGGTTTTCAGTTTCTTTAATGTTTTCTGGATAATGGTGAAACTGAAGTCGAAAGGCCATTCTTTGTGAAAGTAGCGGAGATGTGGTTTTAACATATTGAATCCTAAACATGAGCCGCACGCAGGGTGCCCACAGAAATTCAAAATTGAAATTCCCTGATAATTCCCTGATTTTTCCCTGACTGAAAGGTAGTTTTCCCTTATCTTTTTCGCGGCCTACACTGCTAAAATACAACTGTGTAAGATGGCTTCCAACCTCCCCCTTATAGCCATACCTTCAACATCATAAAGTCACACTTATTCTTTTACTCATACCTTTTGAGTTTTGCCATGCCTTGTATAAATTTATCTTTTTCTAATATAACATGTCACATTTACAGAAGCACTGCATGCAGCAGTGTTCACAGCTAGGTCTAAAAAATCCAGCACCTTAATTGCATTTATCTCATGTGTTGCAGGCCCGTAGGAAGCATTTTGCGACTGTGGAGCACAGGTATATTTGTGAATGTAGTCTTACTAGAGGGGTTCGGGGGCATGCTCCCCCGAGAAAATTTTATTTCTAGATGGTCTCTGGTGGCGTTCTGAGGGCGTTTCCAGCATTCCAAACAGGTATAAAACCAACATAATTCTGTGTAGAAAAATCGCCTCAAAGTGGGCAAAATATTTCCCAAGCATACAGTTTCATTTAGTTATGCTAATACTACTGATGCTGATATAAATCATTCTCTGATTTGGTTTTGTGGATGAAAAGGGTACATTCAATTACTTTTACTGACAGCTGCATAACAATCTCTGACTACTTTGACACTTGAGTTCTAGGACAATGGTTACTAACTCCATTATCCTTTCTCTTCAGTTAAGAAGCTGATTATTTCAGCTAGTTAACAGAATAGGCACTGATGAATAATGTTGACTAACCCATTAGATATGGATAAACAGACATTGTAAATTGCTTAATTACTACATGTTCCTAACATAAATAAACACAGCTTTTAAATAAAGTCAACAAGAGAGGCTATAAGTAGTCAAGATTTTCTCTCTCCAAATTTTGCCAAATTCCCTGATAATTCCCTGATTTTTAACAAATTTTCAAATTCCTTGATTTTTCCCTGCAGGGAATTTTTTTGAACCATTTTCACTGTTTTCCCTGTTTTCCAGAGTCCGTGGGCACCCTGCGCACGCTCACCTGAGGAACTATTGTGTAATACTCAATGCAAAATGAAGTTTGCAATTGCATGAAGAAGTAACTCAGAATCTGTTTGTCATTATTACTGTTTGTGCAAAAAGGAAAATACGGAAACTATACTCACGGAATTTAAAAACTGTGCATGGTTAAACTTTTTTTTCAAATGTACACGTTTTCAATAAACTCAAACGGATTATACAGCTGATTAAAGTGTGTAGAAGGTATTGGTTACCCCTTTCGTGAAATTTACGTTAGTTTTACGTGTCAAAAAACGTTTGTCTGTTTTTGCATAAATTGGTCAGAAAACTCATTTGTACAGTACATGCAGCACATTTTCAATGTACACTGGTTGTTTTTGCAGTAATTCATCGGAAAAACAAGTAAGATTTGTTTTATCAACCATGACGGCTATGTCACGGCTGTCTGAAAATGCGCGTTTACGTTCAGTCAGCATATTAGAGGTTTGAATGAAAAAAAAATGATGTCGCATGCTGATTTGGTCTTCATCGTAACATCAGGTTGTCATTATGGAAACGTATCGACAAATTGGGTAAGGACCAAGGATATTGTTGTTAACGTAACGTCGACAAGATACGTATTTTTCCGTTACACATATGCGTGGGCGTTTCCAATCTTCAAACTTTACGGCTAGAAAGATTTGATGAGTTCGTCTAATCAGCCGGAGGACAGTGCTGAAAAGATTACGCTAATTTTGAATCCGTGCGTGACGTCCTACTGTACGTCCAGTTCTGGCGTCAAACCCGCCATATTGTCTTAAAGCATGGCATTGCTCACCCACACGTTGCTCGCATGTGTTGTCACAGCCTTAATACAGAACAATAACATCGAGGTCATTGACTAGCCCGCAGTCTCATCCGATATCACGCCTACTGCGCACGTTTGGGATGAGATTGGGCGTCGTTTGCGACGTCTACCGAACCAGCCATTGACGTTGGAACAGCTGGCTGATTGTTTAGTCATGGTAAAAAATGACATTCCTTAGTGTTGGCGAGGTCCACTCGACGATGATGCCGTGCGCGCTTTGGTGCAAACGGAGGACACATGCGTTATTAATTGTGTGACATGGGTTTTGACCCCTAATGACAAAAACGCATTGCAGTACATTCATTTTTGACATCAAACATTCATGACTCTTATGAAACGTTAGATCGATGTTTAAAATAACACTATAACACAGTTAATTAATATCTTGTTTGTTATTCCTATTATTTATAATGCTATTCCAGATGCACAGTTTTTAAATTCCGTGAGTACATGTTTATATAAAAAGTCCTAACAAAGGGTGTTTTAAGGCCTTTCGCTACCGGAAGTCGGTCTTGCGGGCGAGCGGATATGCGTCTGGACGACACAGGCTTTTTTCGTACGTGTTTATACTAGAAAAGTTATATAAAGGAAATGTTGATACGAATTGGTATAATCCTTCATAGCGCAGTTAGTATAGTGGTTGACTATAGTGGTTGACTAGCAATCCAAAGGTCATAGGTTCGAGACCCAACCGATCCAAATATTTTTTTTAAGTGTCCGATTTATTGACTTGTCAATCCATAACGCAGTAATCAAGAGACATGTTATGTTTAATCTTCGTTGATTAGTACTAGTGATGTTTACGGTCCAAGTATATGTCCACTTACCTGTACGTTTTAGTTTAATGACTTACAAGTCAATTAAATCGGTATACATGTAAACGATTTGATCGAACTATAAAGCCACCCCTTGAAGCTTATCAATACGCTAACCTTTCCAAGATCGATATTGCCCATTATAATTATGTTCAAACAATATAATAAACCTTGTATGCAAGACTATGAATAAATAATAATGCATTTTAATGACAAAGTTTTAGTTCTAAGGTAGGTAACTGTATCTAAACAACAAATATCCCACATTTTGATAAGAAAATATGTTATTACAACAAATCCTGACTGTAATATTTTCTAATTTTTTCAGACTGACTAGTTCATCAACCATATATTTGAATAAAATGAAAACAAATATACATTGAATGAGCCAGTTTTTTGTAATTCAATTTTTTAGCATTTTGCAAAATTTAAATAGTTGATTACATCTTTCTGAACACCTTTATTCAAAATGTTTTTAGCTTTTCTTGTAATGAATGTTGTGGACTACTTATTGGGCGAGAATTATAGTCATTAGCTTTATTCATTTTTAAGAAAAATAAAATCATCAAAATTCTAGGTTTTTGTCAGAAAAAAGACCTTAAAGACAAACCGCACGATAAATTTTGCCTATATTTACACACATTGTTTCTTAGGCTATTATCATTCTTCATGAAAAGTTTCATAACAATCGTATGGAAACTACGCGCATATGCGAAGTACCTTAAATAATATTAATTCGAAATATTATTGAATTCGGACAATGGTTACAGTTTCAGAGTAGATTTCTTAAAGGGTTTCCTGTATAAGTCTATGTAAAACTGATAAGCCCAGGACGGCGCCATTTTTGACCCTGAGGTCATGATTTGAATATCTTTGGTCGAGGCCGGATCATAAGGCAAAGCTAGATGCCAAATATAAAAGGTCTGGGCCTTACGGTTTCAGAGAAGATTTTTAAAGGTTTTACTATATAAGTCTATGTAAAACTGATAAGCCCAAGGGCAGAACCATTTTTGACATGGACATCATGATTTGAACAATCCTAGTAGAGGACCAGAAGGCAAAACTACAAGCCAAGTATAAAAGCTATAGGCCATACAGTTTCAGAGAATGTTTCCCTATGAAAAACTGATAAGCCCCAGGGCGGGCAATTTTTCAACCGGGGTCATTATTTGAACAATCTTGGTAGAGGTTCACAACATGATGCTACATATGGAATTTGGTTGTCCTAGGACTTATGGTCATTGACAAGAAGGTTTTTAAAGTATTGACTTTGTCAATAGCATGTACATACGGAAAATGACCACGCCCTCTGGCGGCCATGTTTTTGACGGATCAAAATTATTTGAACAATTTTGAAAGTATATCAATTGAGAAACATTTTGGTGAAAACCAAATTGAAATCGGACCAGCAGTTTTAGATAGTGTGCACTGTTGCCATGGCAACAAGACCGATAGCCCCACCCACCTTTTTCAACAATCTTTGAAGCTCACAACTACAGTATGTATCTGACAAAGTTTGGTTACAATTGGGCCATTGGTTTCAGAGAAGACGTTATTTGAAACAAATTGTGAACAGACGGCACCGACACCGACCGATCACAATAGCTCAACTTGAGCACTTTGTGCTCAGGTGAGCTAAAAACTAAACTGTAGACTACAGGTTACATGTGAACTGTTTCCATATGTAAAGTGCTGACCAAGACCAAAGGGATCCTAAAGGAACCCTCTGGTGAGGGTATGTGCTGTTTACAAAATATTGCAGAAAACAACAAAATAGTTACAAACGGACTGGACTAAATTGAAATCTGGCATTGTCCGTTGAAAGCTTTGACAGGGGTGAATGCTGTATGGACAAAATAGAACACCCTTGTAGATCTATATCTACAACAAAATCTTTCAGCACTTGGACAGCTCTTTGCAATACTATTGCAGAAATAGGTTAAACACATACGTTTATCTTTTATTTTGGTACATGTATAAAGTCATCTAAATACCACTTGTTTTAAAAAGTATTTTCAAAATGGAACAGTGGTAATTGGTTGCTGACAAGAATTTTTTAAAATGGATTAGTAGGACCAAATCTGAAAGAGTATGTGAAGTTTTAATGAAGATGGCCTTGTGGTTTTCAAGAAGTTCTTGAAAGAAGATGACGCTAACTGACAAGGTGCACAGTTGTCTATGGTTTGTTCTTTGAAGGGTCTAGGCCAGTAAAACATACAGTAACACCTTTGTCAAGTGGCCACTAAAATTAAGATTGAATAGTAATGTCTGCTTAAAGCAGGGCTCCAGACAAGAGGACGTTAACTGAACAAATCCAACATTTCTCAATCATTCCATGTCCGAATCTTATGGTGTTACTACTCATTAGAATCATCTCGAATAGAGGATTTAACCAGAGTTAAATGCAGTAATCAAGATTTAGTTTTTGAAAAACTTCACTTATCTGGAGCTCTGTATAAAGCTGGGGCCTGTTTCGTAAAACTTTGTACAACAAAAACGGTCAATAGTGAAAACTTTAACATGAATTTAATTTCTGATTTCTCTTTCTAATCCTGTCTTGTGACATATCTTTGGAATCGTTTTTTCAAGACGATCCCAAACAGATGTCACAAGACAGGATTAGATGGAGAAA
Organism: Gari tellinella; assembly: GCA_922989275.2. NCBI lineage: Eukaryota > Metazoa > Mollusca > Bivalvia > Cardiida > Psammobiidae > Gari > Gari tellinella. The sequence continues at coordinate 60,753,300 of OV277867.1, forward strand.
TAAATAATAATTAGGACTTTTATAATCTGACTTACAACAACATGTGTCGTACAAAGTTCAATGAAACAGGACCCAGGTCTGCATAAAGCAGTTAACTGTGTATTGATATTTCAATGCATCTTTATTGAATGGCCGCTTGATAAAGGTTTACCTGTACAGTAATGTTAGTTAAATGTTGGAAGAACAGTAAAACAATAAATACTATTTTTAGATTGCTGTTTATTTACCATCTACACTCTTCATTACAATTTATGAAAATTAAATTGTGAAATATGAGGTTGACCCTTCTCCTGCTGAATACTCATATATATCTGTAAAACATCGACATTGGTAAATAATTTAATATTGTTTGTTTTCATTACATTTGGTTAGCTGTGATTGGCTGTAATTTTTGTTTCATAACTCCATGAAAAAAATAAAATTCAGGCCACGTCTTGTCAGGACTACTTTCCCTTAGTTTAACTGCTCTTCACAAGCGCTGCATGAAGCAGGATGCCAAATGACGTCATTGACGTCGGCGTTACTACATAACAACGTCGCGTTTTGGCGGAAAATATATATGGCAGAGGGACTACAACCTACGTTTTAAAAGCGTTAAAAAGAACATTCGCGTCAGATTCTCTATTTAACTACTTTCTTAAATTCAGAATTGATATTAAATTATAAGGAATAATTCGGAATATTTATTGTATTCATGGAGGTATGAAAAAAAAACCTGGTCACACTTTTGTATGAAACCGCTTCGCGGTTTCATACAGTGTGACCAGGTTTTTTTTTCATACCTCCATGAATACAATAAATATTCGAATTATTCCTTAAATAAAATAAGTTAACCCTTATCCTGCTGTAATATCGTCTGTTTGGAAATTATCATCTGCAAAATTTGTTAAATCTAGATTTATACTTTTTTAAGTAAAGAAACCTAAAGATGAGTGTCAAACAGTTTGAATCCAGATCAGACACCTCGTAACACGGCGTCTGATCTGGATTCAAACTGTTTACATGTAATTAGGCTACCAGCAGGCAAAGGGTTAAGACCATCCTTAAAGAAAATAATACAGTCCTTGAATTTGCAGTATTAACTCACACCTGAATTTAGAAACCTAGACAATTCCAATTTTCAATTATATCTAGTATATTTTTTAATATTAACAGTTGATTTTAACATATAAATGCAAAATGATTAACAGTGTACACCCCTGCATCAGGGCCAGGGTCTAAACTGTTTGCATAGGGCAAGTGCATTCTTTACATGTATACTATCTGTTAATGAGGAGTATACTCGTTGCTGGGCTTGTTGTGTTCAAACATGTAATTAGTCTAACAGCAGGAGAAGGAATGAGACTACCAAGTTATTGATTTAAAACAACTTTCGATTATTTCATGACTTTGATGAATTTTTCCTATGGAAAACAATGAATTCTAGGATGAATTTAGCAGAATTTGCATTCAAGCCATGCCTTATCTATTCCTGATGTTTACCATGCCTTATCTATTGTGACCCTTGCCAAGTAAATAGAATGTGCATACAACATAGCAAACAATACCTTATCTAATAATGAAACCTGTCACAGCCAAATTAACCCTCAGGTTTTTACTACATTAACAGCCATATTGTTGTCTGCTCCAATTATATTGTTGTCTGATACATCGTTTCAAAGTCCGATTCAACCCATTGCCCCATAAATACTTCTTTTTACGCCTTTAATGTATTCTTCAACAGAAGAATATAGTTCAAATTTATACAATCACAGATTTATATCTGAAGATATATTACTATACTCTAGATGTTAGCTTACAGCAGGCTGAAAGTAAAGCAGAATGTGCCTTCAGGCACATTCTGCTTTACTTTCAAACTGCTTTAACCCTTTACCACATAGCCTGTTTCTAGTTTTGGAGACAGGTGATAACATAAAGCAGGTTGAAAGTAAAGCAGAATGTGCCTTAAGGCACATTCTGCTTTACTTTCAGCCTGCTTTAAGCTATCATCTGCTAGGATTTAGAAAAAAATTCTGATGGTTTATTTTCAAAACTGTATAAATTGGAACTATTTTCTTTAGTGTATGAATAAATCAAATGTGCTAAAAGGCGCTTCTATGAGGGAAAGGGTTAAGTGGTCACCTATCTTTAAAACTAGAAACATGCTATAGGGTAATGGGTTAAAGCAGTATGACTATTAAACGTAATTCAAAACAATTGTCAAACAGTTTATATCCAGATCAGACGCCACATAATGAGGCGTCTGATCAGGATCAAAACTGTCTACAAGGTGCTTTTAGGTGTAATTGACAGTGAATTGGTCAAATATGACCTTTTGTAAATGAACTTTAAACATGAAAATCTGGGGTCTGTCTTACGAAACGTCGTACGATAAAAACAGTAAGTCCAAACTTTAAAATACACCTAATTTTCAAGACGATTCCAAAGAGATGTGACAAGACAGAATTAGATGGAGAAATAAATAATAATTGAGAATTTTAGAAACTGACTTACGATAACTTGTGTCGTACGACGTTTCATAAGACAGGCCCCTGTAGCATAGCTACATGTATGCTGGAAATAACTAGCAATAAAGGAAGTTTTACAATATCTACAATGAAGTATTTGCACAGTACAGAAGACATTATTCTTTACCAATAAACATCTTTATGAGGAACACCGTATCATGTCCATAGCAAACAATTTGGAGCTAGATCTGTTTGACAGTCCACTTACTTCTAATTTGTATGCTGTTGCGTAGGAATTCTTAAGGTTGAGGACCCCTAATGACATTGGACCAAGATCAGTACTCTACATACAGGGATCCACTATTCTCCTCTGTTGCAAACCATGCTTTAGCATGGATCAGAACAGGCCAATAGTTGATGAGAATGGTCCATCGCTGTCCGTAGAGTGCAATTATTGAACAACATTGGCCCGATCTCATAAGGGGTCATCAACCATAAATGGCTGATGGTGTAAAATAGGCCATTGTAGTTAAAAGTCCTGCGACGTTTTCATCTAGCAGACTTGAATAGCCAGTCTCAGTGTCTTGTCATCTTACATTTGCCCTTCTTATACAACAAATACTGATTTTTCCTACTTTTTGGTTCAGTAGAAAAAATGTTATTCTTTCCCAATAAACGTGTTTACGCTAAGACTATTTTTATATTACGAACTGTTTGTAACCTGGTGTCTGATCTGGCTCCAAACTGTTTTCCAACAATATAAACATGAATTATTAGAATTGTCCAAAAGTTGTACTTTCCTACACTTTAGTGTTTGCGTCGGTTTCATTTGCGTTTAAAACAGGAAAGACTAACAGATTCTCCACTGTAGTTTTTATCAAAAAGTGTACAAAAAAGGATGAGGAATAAGCCTGTCTCCTTAATAAATCCTTGGCCCCTGAAACTAAAATAATATTATGGTCAATGCCAGTTTCTAAAATCCAGTCCATCTTTACCATCTACTGTTGTTTATATCATATATTTCAAAATTACAAACCCTCATCACAGTGATAAGAGGGCTCCTTTAACCCATTTATACCCAGTGGATTCTTCCATGTTTATATATTGCATTAGTCCATTTTTTTATCAAACGGATGCCTGGTCAAAATTGTCATTTTCATTTTGTTTTATATTGAAATTCCTATCATCAAACAGTGTAGACTCTGATCAGACGCCGCATAATGCGGCGTCTGATCAGAGTCTACACTGTTTGCATATGTCCCATATATGGGATCGTGGGCATAAAAGGGTTAAGATCCCTCAACATGTGTACTATTCACATGTACACTATTTGTAAAGTATGTCTATGTTCATTATTAGGGGATCAATTGATTATTGAAATAGCATTATAGATGAGCTATTTTAGATCAACTGTACTTTTGTTTTAAAACAATAAAAGACATCTATCCAAAAAAATAAAATAGAAAACATAACTCCAAATCATGTTCAATTTCAGTACTAGAGTTTATGCTTGATAATATGATGTTTGTTCACAAAGTGTTCTAAAATACAGAGTTATTAAAAAGATAAAGTCATTAAAACATGATTTGACCATCAGTTTTGATTTTGTCAAACTTGTTTATGTTTCATTTAATATTAGTAAGGGTTTTGTGAATTTCATCAAATATAATTAGACACAATTTTACTAGACATAATTCTCCATTTCTTAATCAGATGCAATGTAATGTGACATAATCATGGCAGACATAATTCTGCATTTTTAACCCTTTACTCCATGGTCTATTTCTTGAATATTGGGGTGAAAATCGGTGACCACTAGGGGTGTAACGATTCGGCGGTGTACCGATATATTGCGGTGTGAGCTGAATAATATTGCCCCGCGGTTCAGATTCAGAAAAACCGATTTTCTTTGCCTTATCTAAAAACGGTAAAAGAATGGACAAACTTACTTTTTGTATCACGGAATTGTTTTCACAACAACGCGTAGACGCACTCCGGTGTTTTATCCATATCCCTAACCGGTGTAACAGTAACTATTTTGTTTCTGTTTAATCTCGCTCAACGAGACGCTCTTATTAAGAAACAAGCAGCGAATCAAGGGCCTGGTTGAACATGATTAATACAGTAAACACGTTGGCAGATGCTTATTCCATACTTACACCGTATATTGCAATATATTGCGATTCGATTTCTCCGTATTGCGATATACTGCTGTGCGGGTTTCGGCGAATCGTTACACCCCTAGTGACCACTTAAAGCATGTTGAAAGTAAAGCAGAATGCATCTTACGGAGCATTCTGCTTTACATCCAGCCTGCTCTAAGCTACCACTCGCTAAAATTAAGAAAATACTTGTAATGGTACATATGCAAGACATTACAAAGTGGAGCTCCTTTCTTCAGTGGTGGAATGAATTCTAAATGTTTGTTAACCCATTATCCAATGATTTGTTTCTAGGTTTGGATACAAGTTACTACTTAAAGCAGGTTGAAAGTAAAGCAGAATGCACCTAAGGCGCATTCTGCTTTACTTTCAGCCTGCTTTAAGCTATTATCTGCTGGGATATAGAAAATATTTCTTATAATACTTATTTTGGACTGTTTACAATGGAACTATTTTCATCAGCGATGAAATAAATTTAAGGCGTAAAAAGGGGTATTTATGGGTTAAAAGGCATATCTATGGAGTAAAGGGTTAACAATCAATAACAACACTGAAAATCACACTGTCATCAGAGCACTTCAACTCATGAATCTTCAATTGTAGTTCTAGTTTAGTTATAGTTTCCATTTTTAAAGTAAAATCCAAGGCTCCAGATAAGGGGGGTATTTCAAGACTAAAATCTTTATTTCCTAATTTAAACACGATGGTGTCACTACTCACTCATTAGAATCGTCTCGAAAAAAAGATTCTTATGAGTAATAACTCCATAGGATTTGATGCTGAAATGAGTGAGTAACTGTTCAATTTACTCCCTCTTATCTGGAGCCCTGCAAATCCATTTTTGTTTATCTAAAGTTGTTATACAATGTATTGCAAAATGACAAACAGTGTAGACCCTGATCAGAGGGCTCCTATAGGAGCCCTCTGATCAGGGTCTACACTGTTTGCATAGCACAAGTATACTATTCACAGGTACACTTTTTGTAAATTGAGTGTATACTTGTCTTTAGAGTTCAATCGGTTATGCATCATTTACTCTGTACCAGATTAACAGGAATGAAATGATAGGCTTCAGTTTGTACACAACACAGTACATAAAGAAGTAAGTATTACAAGAACGACAACTCTTGAGTATAAACAATAACAGAGTTATTTCCCTTAGTCATCTTCCTTGATATCCTGTGGTGAATGGTCCTCCTTGGAATTCTCTGCTGAAGCCTTTCGATGTGATGATTTCGAGGCTGAACTTCTGTGATGTGACCTTGACCTTGACCTTCTTGGTGACCTTGATCTAGACCTTGATCGACTTCTAAAAAGAAATAAAAGAACAACATAAATTTATGTTTTTACCATTTAACTTGGTTATTCTGTGGCCTGAATATTTTGCTTTTTTTTTCAGGAAAGAGGGTATCATTAATTTTCTGTGGATACTTTTGCAGTGTCTGTCTTGCATGTTTAAGCATTGCAAAATCTTATCGCGAAGTATTTGAGTTACCTGAATCCTGTTTTGGATTTCTGTTTAGCCAGTGCCGATCTCATATGTAAAATAACCAACATCAAGTAAGTAAACGTCGGTGCAGTGTACATAATTAAATGAATAGTCACGCTTTCCACATGGACCAGGAGCCCGTCTTATGAAACATTGTATGACAATATTGTCGTAAGTCAAATTCTAAAATTTAAAATTATTATTTATTTTTCTATCTAATCCTGTCTTGTGATATCTCTTTAAAATCATCTTTTCAAGACGATTCCAAAGAGATATCAGAAGACAGGATTAGCTACAGAAATTACCCGGTAGTTGGATTTTAAAGTTTTGGCTAAAGGCCGTTTTTGTCGTACGAAGTTTTGAATGACAGGCCCCTGGACAAGATAAACACAATTGTCAAACAGTTTGGATCTGGTTGATACGACCTGATTCTCAGTATCTCATCTGGATCCAAACTGTTTGCAAAATAGTGCATAGTAGTCAAGGGTTATAGCAGAAAGTCTCCATCCCTAACAATGCACGTATACAGAAAATCACAACAATTGGCACATAGGCTTTGTTGAGGAAATTAAAACAAAGCAGTTTTATCGATAAATAAGACAATTAAAAATCTTGATAATCACTCTCGCTTGATTTGTATGCAGTAGAAATAGGAAACAAATAACATGATAAACTGTGAAAATTGCTCATTTATAATGTGAAAAAAAACCAACTATAATCAGTATAATGCAACATCTCAGTGGTTTTGTTGATCATGCGGGCCTGTTTCTAGTTTTGATGACAGGCTAAAACTTAAAGCAGGTTAAAAGTAAAGCAGAATGGGAATTAACCAATTACCCCATAGCCTAGTTCTTGGTTTGAAGACAAGTGACCAACTTAAACCAGGTGGAAAGTCAAGCAGAATGCGCCACAAGGTGCATTCTGCTTGACTTTCAGCCTGCTTTAAGCTACCATCTATTAGAATATAGAAAATATTTCTTATGATATATATCAATGACATGTACAAATTGGAACCATTTTCTTCATTACAGGAATAAGGCATAAAAAAGGCATATTTATGGAGTAATGGGTTAATTGATGACCTAAAATGGCTGTAAAGGGTTTAAACCAGTACCTGCTGTAACTCCTCGCCTTCTTCTGACGTCTGTCTCTGCTTGATGAGCGAGATCTCCTCCTCCTACTCCTGTCTTTTGACCTTGACCTTCGACCCCTAGATCTGGAGCGTGACCTTGACCTCGAGTCGTAGCTGTAACATCCATCAAATCAAGAATTATTCTCAGTCGTAGAATCTACATACAACTATATCCAGCTACCACTAAAATGGAGATAATGTTCACAGGTTTTTTTTGTTGTTGATAATACCAGTTTGAGTATATTTTAAAACATTTATGTATGGCCTGATAATTTAGATTACTTTTTGAACAACATATACAATATATGAATTTAAATTCTTACTCGAAAGACACACTAGGTATGCATAATGACAAATACAAACACATTGTTTGGTCAATTGATAATAAGTAAAACAATTACTGACACTAGGTACAGTTATCCAGATAAGCGGAATTATCAATATATTTCAAAAACATTTTTAAAACTTCATTTCTGCATTAAACACTATAGTGTCAAACTCATTAGAATCGCCTCTTCGAGGAGACTCAAAAGAGTGGTAACATCATAGGTTTTGGTGTTGCCATGAAGGACAAATTGTTTATTTTTGTTAAGTTTACTCCCTCTTATCTGGAGCCCTGTCAGTTGGTCATATCCTTTTTGACACTAGGTATTACAATCTCTGACAGCCACACTAGGTTTGGCTATAACAGGAAACAGTGTACAACTACTAGTATTTCATACACTATATGTGACTATAACTAACAATATTAGGAATGACCATAGTTAACACTAGGTATGACCATTACTGACATTATGTATGACCATTACAGACACTAGGTATTTATTTATTATACACAATTTATATAGCGCTCTTTTCACACAAGAGTTGTGCATTCAAAAGCGCTTAAATGGGTATGACCATTACATGATAATTATAATTACTAATACTGATACTAGCTATGACCATTACAGACTCTGTAGGTTAGACAAAAACACTAAAAGTAGGCCATTTTACTGACTAGATATGACCGTTACAGACAGTGGACACTACACATGACCACCCTAATACTAGCTACAAATTTTTATTTACATAAGATATGGCCATTTCTAACACTAGATATGACAATGGCAGACCCTAAGTACATGAGTCATGACCATATCAATATTGTAGGCATGGCCATTTCTACCACTAGGTATGACCCTATACTAACTCACAGTATGGCAATTAGCGAAATTTTATGTAGAACACTAAATACAGTCATTATTGACATTGTATATTTATGGCGGTTACTTACACTAGATATCATGTACATAAATAAGATTTATGATAAACAGTATGTTCAACCATTTGAAAATGTGACCAGTTCTCTTATTCTTGAAGTATGTATTCAATTAACCCCTCTAAACTGAAACTGTTTAACCCTTTACTCCATAGAAGCGCCTTTTAGCATATTTAATCTATTCTTCAACTGAAGCAAAATAGTTATAATTTATACAATATAGATTATGTATCATAATAAATATTTTCTTTATTCAAGCAGGTGGTGGCGTAAGCAGGTTGGAAGTAAAGCAGTGCGCCTTCAGGCGCATTTTGCTTTACTTTCAACCTGCTTTAAGTGGTAGCCTATATTCAATACTAGAAATAAGCTATGGAGTAAAAGGTTAAATCTGCAAGCTTTGGTCTTTTGAGAGAGATTGTCTGATTTGAATTGTTTAGGTGACCTAGGACACAATGCACCCAATGACAGTCTGAACCATAGGGACTATGGTCTGAACACTATGCAGAGAGATGTGTTGCCAATGTGTGTAGAGCAGATGAAGGAAACCCTCTTGTACCCACAGAAGCTTGCAAGCTTACTAAACATGCACATTTACCTAGTGATAGCAAGAACAGGTTAACCCATTGAACCCGCATGATATAAACAGTGTATCTGTAAATAGTACATTTATCCTATGCAATCAGTGTAGACCCAGATCACAGGACTCCTACAGGTGGCTGAGACCCTCAATCAGGATCTGCACTGTTTGACATTTCACAGTATATAGTATACTGAAACAACCCTATAGAGACTCTGAGTAAAACATGGACTAGACTGAATTGGAAGCTAGAATTGTCCATTTGAGGTTATGGGGGTCAATGAGTTAAAAGCTTATAAGACATAAAAATTATCTGGTAATAGAAACTGACTTACAGAGCTCCAGATCAGGGGAGCATTTCAAAAAATAAAATCTTTCTTTCTGGATTAAACCATATGACGTTACTACTCATTAGAATCGTCTCAAAGAGGCAATTTAATGAATAGGAACACCATAGGATTTGGTGCTGAAATGAGTGAGAAAATGTTGGATTTGTTCAGTTTACTACCTCTTATCTGGAGTCCTGGCCTCATGATAAAACTGCTGCCCTAAGAAAGTCATTATTGTTACAACATTTGTACAAAACAGTAAGGCATTATGGATTAACCATTTACCTCCTAGAAATGACTTTTCAAGCAGATATCTTTATGTTGTTTAACTGGGCGCCAGATAAGAAAGAGTACACTAAGTATTTTTCAAAAATTTCTCCATTTTTAAATCAACCCCTATGGTGTGCCTATTCAATAGAATTGTCTCTTAGACAATTATATTGATATATCACACAAAAAGGGTTTTGAGTAATGAGTAGGCATAATTTGATTTTATTTAGTTTGGATTTTACTTCACTTTCAACAGTATTTCAGTCATACCGCGACTAGGCATAAAGTTTTCAAAAAACTCCCGTTATCTGGGGCCCCTAGGAGTAAGTACAGTTAAACCTCTCTATTATGACCACTCAAAAGAAGGCTAATTTTCTGTATAAAAGATAGGCGACATCTTAAAGCAATGTGAAAGTGAAACTGAAAGCTCCTGTAGGAGCTTTCTGTTTCACTTTCACATTGCTTTAAGCAATCACCTGTCTTAAACGACTTATATTTGACACAACTTAGTGGTCGTAATAGAGAGGTTCAACTGTACTGTTTTTGTAATGGTCAATTGACTGGGAAGCATTGTGACCTGGCCCTGCATATATCTCTATTACCTTCCGCTCTGTTGTACTTAACCTGTTGAAGAACTGACATGCATAAATTCTGGTTACATGGCAGTTTGTAGGGCGATTATATCAACTATTCATTTTAGCGTTTCTGATAAACTCATCTTATTTACGCTGAAATAACAATAGCAACAAAACATCTTCGTTATAAATTTGCATTGTCAGCAATTAAGACAAGTTTCTTCTCTAAAGTTTGGCCATTAAATTTCTGGAATAAAAACCTTGATATTTAATCAAAAATTTAATACAAAGAAATATCTAAAACTTCCCCTATTATAACAAATAGTTTGTTGTTGAGGGGTAACCTTTTCCTAGCTCAGTAGAATACATACCTTTTTTCTATTTCCCAAACATTCATATCAAAATCAATCTTTCACATATAGCCAATCAACACCAGGTTGACACATAATCCTCCAAGCCTTGATTCTGATATTTCATTGGTTCACCTCCAATCAGACAACCAATCAGGGACAACATAACATCCCCCAAACACCATATCACATTTTCTCCAAAATACCAACAATCCCATCCTAATGAAAATACAGTGATTTATTTTTAGACACTTTCTTATCAATTCTATGTAAACAATCATTACCTAGGTCATATCACATATAGTTTTGATTATTTCTGGTGTAAGCCTCTCAGTTTCAGTACAATCCTTAGTTTACTAGACTTATTTCCTCTCTGTGCAGATGGATGAAAATGCTTTACCGTATACCTCCTCTTAACCCATTGCCCCATAAATACGCCTTTTTACGCCTTTATTTTATTCATTCATTGAAGAAAATAGTTCCCAATTATACAGTTATGAATAATGTATAAGAAATATTTTCTATACTCCAGCAAATGATAGCTTAAAGCAGGCTGAAAGTAAGGCAGAATGTGCCTTAAGGCTCATTCTGCTTTACTTTCAACCTGCTTTAAGTGGTCACCTATTTTCAAAATTAGAAACAGGCCATGGGGTAATGGGTTAACCCCCCATCCCTCTCCCTACAGACCTAGCTTTCCAAATATTACTGTACCCTAGTCCTATATAGGCAATCACATTCTTCAATGATTCCTTGTTAATACTAGTAATCCCTTAATGAGAATGGGTAAAATTAAATGTCAGTCTTTATTGCTACTCTACATAAAGCGACTGACAATTTGCTGCAACTAACAGTCTTTACCTAAGAATGCATTCAGAGTGCCTATCTCTGTCAGTAGTCAGCAATGGCCAATCCCTCTGCGTAGAGTACAATATTGACAGACTTTATTCTGGCCCGAGTTTATAAAGAATTTGAGTTAAGTCTGAAATTGTTCTTAAGCATCTGATTGGTCAGATTTGAGTTTTTGCTCAGACCAATCAAATGGTTGAGAACAATTTCAAACTCAACTCAATAGCTCTATATAACCTTAGACCCAGACCATGATACAAATGACTGCATTGAAAGTGAAGCAAGAAAAGCTACCAATGATTGTCACTTTACTGGTTTTGTCCACTTCAAGTCAAGACTACACTGATATGACCCAGCTGTTAGTTGTTTTTTTTTTAGTTTTCAATCATTGTTGAAAATGAGATCTTTCTCGATCTGCTCACCACAACTTCAACAACTTTGCTGAAATAAAATCAAATAGTCTGAAGGGTAGACTTTTCACTATACCGGTAATATACAATACAATTTTGTCTAATGAGAATTATTTGTTGCTGTTGATTATGAAAATTACAGACAGCCAAAGTTTTTAAATAGGACGGTCCTGGACCAAATTGAGACGTCTAATAACGAATAAACACATATGTACATCTCATACAATAAATAAACACACACAATGAATAAAATAACAAACACATAATTAAATCTGAAAACAAGGTGAAATTTGTAAAACAAGAAATGGTTTTGCTGAATCACTACATGTAGTCACATATATTCCCTTTAATATAGCAAATGGAGAGCTATCACAAAAACTTTAACCCATTTATGCAAAGTGGATTCTTCCATGCTTATATATTGGATACTTCCATTTTTATGTAAGGGGTACCTGGTCTAAGCACAAATGGGTTAACTGAATGTAAAAGACAGACAGAGAAAACTTATACATGCAGTTTCCCTCCTTTCATGAGTAGGGACCTAATTTATAAGTTTTGACACAGTTATGATTTTCTTTACAAACTTTTTGTTCTCCAAAATTCCTTTCGGCTAAAACAAGGTATTTGGCACAGTAGAGTAAAAATGATGTTATATGATGACTGAAAGTAACTGAATAGAGAGCCAATGCTTTTCTTGCATTCAATATTTGAAGCTATGACCAATCTTGATAGCCTCAAAATTTTAAGTCAATATCTAACTCCGTTGTTGAGATATTGTAACAGATATGCCCCAAAAATGGCCATTTTTAAGCGTTATGCTGTCCCACTTCAATAAATTTTAATTTTGAGCTCAGAATACAATATTTTAACCACCTTAAAATCAGCTGTAATTAAGACAGTCTCATAGATGTATTTGTTTACTAAGCTTTTATAGGTGGATGATGAAAATAGACAGTATATTAAGAAAGTTATGACCGTATAACTGAAATAGGTGATTTGGCCTAATCATCAGATTCACAGAGGGTATGCTTTGTTATATATCTGTAAAGAACTGCTATATTGTCAATAAACTGGAGGTTAGTGTTTAAAATGACTCATTTTTAATCAAAGTTTGAAATACCGAAATATCTTTGAATTTGCACCTTGCATTTATAAAATTTTAGCATTCGAATGTGGAAAAGCGGAAAATGAATTTTCTGTAGTGTCCGTAACAGTGGGTTTAGAAAGTCAATTTGTATTTACATTAGACATTTTAAATTTCCAAATATTATTTCTATGAAGGTTTGTATGCAAAAGCTAAAATATTAAAGATTTCCTTGATTTGACAGATAGTTGTTTTCGTGATTTTAGTGTTACGGACACTACAAAAATTGTACACTTAAACTGATAATTCATCATATCAAACTTCAAGAGCTTTTTTCTTAGTTTTGCTGCTTTGCAGAGCAATAAGTTTTGTTATGGATTATTCCATCACTTAAACACTCTTGGAAAATACAAGAAAATCTTGTTTGATGCAACAATAGTAAGATGTTATATTGCAATCGAAAGAGGGGTGTGCTTCCAAGAAATGTTCCAGTTCACCAGACTAGTGCCCAGTTTAACAAGAAAGGGCTGAAATAGTCTTCTATCATGTCAAACTGAAAGAAAGAAGTCCTGAGTAATGGACAAAAGCAACAATTTGAGTCCAAATGATGGCAAAGGTATGTAATAAAGACTTAAAGCATTGCTTGTTGATAAAATGTAGTGTCCGTAACATATTACAGGCATTTCTGTGTAACCATGCTCAAGTAGCCCAACGCTCAATTGTTACATCTGACTTTTTTAAATAATGTTCCCAAACAAAACAAATGTTGCAATTAACCCAATATAAGTGATCATTATCTTTCTCTCTTATATTTCAAACACCATTTAAGTCAAATTTAGTGATGCAAATAATCTGAAAGAATTTTTTGATTCATGTATTACATCAAATAAAATTGTGTTCCTTGTATCAAGTCATATAGGCCTTTTAAACAACATATTTAAAACCTTAGTGTCTGTTTGATTCACAGTAATCATGTCTTTCCTAAACTTATTTCTTCTTGTCAAAAATGTTACGGACACTACATGATCTATTTAATTTATTGAAGGCAATCTATTTAAGAATTTACACATATGTTTCTTTCATTATCTATGCCATTTGACCAGGCTATACACTTACAGACAATTTTGACTTGGTTTCTACAGAAACAAATGGTCTAAAGCACACATAACCCAACTCATGATGATCTGTGTTTGACAACATATATGAATTCTTCTAAAATATAATTCTGTTCAGTCAGATCTGTAGTGCAAATGTTATAATGCTTAACATGTATGAGAAATTTGAAAATTAACTAAATGTAAAGGTTCAGAGAGCTCTTGTTTAGATCCTTCTAATCTGAACTTATACTGCTTGCAAGTAAAAGAAGTGCAACTGTGTGGTCAAAGGTTACGAGATAGTTCAATTGTATAGAATATAGACTCACATTATTGAGATCTTGAAAGGGCCCCAGAATCTAAGCCTAAACAATTTATGAAAAAAGATTATAGATCCAACATCAAAGAACTCTTTTAATCCATTACTCCAAAGATACACATTTCAACAATTTTTAATTTGTTCCTTCACTGAAAAAAATTGTTCCATTTTCTACAGTCATAAATATTTATTTATGCTTTTCGGTGGATTACCACGATATAGCAGTGGATGATCACTTGGTAATCCACTGCAGTGGATTATCACCAATCGCTTTTATTATGAATTTTCCCCGTAGGGCTCCCCAAGAATCGTAGTCAATCGTGTCTTACCGTTAAATTCCGGCAGTCCGATTTGTCGCGAACTACTCACCGGAAGAGCACGAATCCAAACTCGGGAGCAACGAAGTCATTCGGATGACGTCAAATCAACAAATATACCGCCAACTGTCACGCACGTGTGTGTTCGACATAAAACGTGGGGCTCAACACGGGATAAATAATGTACGTTCGCTTTCAAATTTTAAACAATTTCGTTTAAAAAGTGGCTTAAAAGCATAAATAAATAGAATAACTGTGTTTTTTCAGTGTAAGATCGAATTTAATCCATTTCGTGAACATCAGACTGTTATATTTTCACTCGTGGCTTCGCCACTCGTGAAAATATAACGTCTGATGTTCACTCAATGGATTAAATTTCGATCTTACACTGAAAAAAACAGTTATCCTCTATATATTATAAAAAAACAACATTTTCTTTATTATAGTAAATAGAGCTTAAAGCAGGCTGAAAGTACAGCAGCATGCACCTCAAGGAACATTCTGTTTTACTTTCAAATTGCTTTAAGTAGTCACGTGTCATCAATACTAGAAACAGGCTATGGAGTAAAGGATGAAGAGCCCTTTGATATGTATCTGCACAGTTTATTACTTTAAGTTGATAGCATATAGTGCTGCATATTTCAATTGGGTCTAATCATGAAATTATTATTATGAAATAATCGATTAACCATTGAAATGGCAATATATCTTAAATATATTTAGCAGATCAGAGCAAGAGTTCATAACTGGGACAAACTAGATCTGCTGTTAAGAAATTGTACTTGAAGTGGAAGCTGAGAAGAAAAATGTGAATACTACACTGAGAGTTAAGATGAGAAGAAATTGTCAGAAAACAGAAAACTCTAAAAAATATTCAGGGCTGAAGAAGACTGACTAAGACAGAAGAAAATACTACAGATTAACCTGATGGCATCTTCAGATCCTGAAGTACAAAATTTAATGTACAAGCTGCTCTTAGAAAGAATAGAGTTGTCAGAGATACAATAAAGCTCGCCGAAGGCACATTTGGAATCTTAAAGACAGAGTCTGAGGTCAAGGTCAAGGTCATAAGGGTCAGAACTTTTTGTGTTCATGAAAAGGCCTTGTCCATATACTCAAAACTATAAAAGCAAGACATCAAGAGTCATAGCATTTATAAGCATTTTTTAAAACCTAAACACAGATTTCGAAAGCAAAAAGCGGGCCCTAAGTTTGAGGTCAAGGTCACTGGGGAAAAGAGAAAACTTGCCATTACAGGTACATGCAAGTCAAAGGACAATCAGAGGGTGAATGAAGACCATCAAAACTGTAGGCCTTCAGCATAAACACCTGCTTCAGAATAGGAATAGGATGATATTATAACCACAGGAAACAGAAACCGCTAAGAAACAGTAAACAGCAAAAAATACCACACAGTAACTTCAACAGTCCAAAAGTTACAACTCTGGGGATTTTTTTGCTTTTGATTTGAAACCAAAGAAGAACCCATATGTGTTTATGTGGCAGAAGTTACAAATATATATGAAGAGGAGTGTTGGCTTAAATACATGAAAAAATCAGGGGGTTTGTGCACATGGCCTAAACAAACAAGTGACTTTGTCATAAGAGCTGATTGACAATACCATAGGACACTTTAAACCCTGAAATTGTAAACAAAAGGGGCCTTTTAAGTTTCAAACAAGTGAATTAGACAATGTAAGGGTTACCCTTATATGAAAACACAAACAAGTCTGCTTTAAATAGTTTGGCATTGTAGCTTAACGGTACAGTTTGGAATTGTAGTGTCCGTAACAAAAGTGGTTTGGGATAATTGTATGTCCAAAGAAATTAATTGAACACATTTTGAACATTGAAAAGTGACTGGAATATAAAACTAAGACCTTGTACTAGCAAATAGATGTCATTTTAACATTGGGTTTGGAGGATGACAAATGTTAGGTTAAACGTTGCAAGTTCACTTTTGTTAAGTTTTGCGCCTGTACGTATTAAAATTAAAAAAAAATCAGTTTTGAATTTGAATTCAACTATATTTCATTTCAGTTATCTTATTTACATTCCATGTTTGAAGTTATGTGTTTAAATCAATAAATATGTTATGTTTTGAAGAAAATTAGTGTTGTTATATGCCTGATGTAGTGTCCGTAACATTTAGGTGACGTATACTTTAAAACCTCTACAAAAATACATTTGTAGAAGCTGCAAACTTAAAACAAGATTTGATATGCGTGGTCAAAGCTTTAACTTTTTGATGCTCTAAATTTCAAAATGCTACATTAAAGTTCATTTTTTGATCCAAGTGGGACACTGGTGTGCCAAATACCTTGTTTTAGCCGTTTACAAAACTTACTGTCATCTTATTTTAAGCAATCACCTGTCATAAACACCTTAACTTTAACAAAATTGAGTAGTTGTTATAGAGAGATTTTACTGTAAACAAGACCAACTAATAACTGGATAGGATCATACATGTATGTAGGTAGGATCTAATGCAGGTAGCTGGGGCCCGTTTCATAAAACTTCGTAAGACAAATGTTGTCGTAAGTCAGATTATAAAACTCTCAATTATTATTTATTTCTCCATCTAATCCTGTCTTGTGATATCTTTTTGGAATCGTCTTGAAAAGACGATTCCAAAAAGATGTCACAAGACAGGATTAGATAGAGAAATCTGAGATTAAATGTATTTTAAAGTTTTGACTTACGATAACATTTGTCGTAAGATGTTTTATGAAACGGGGCCCTGGACTCCAGATAAGACGAAGTAAACTAAAGTTTGTCAACATTTTCTCCTTTATGTCTGCACCAAACCCTATGATGTGACTACTCATTAACATAATCTGTTCCGATACAATTCTAATGAATAGTCACACCATTGAGTTGGTTGTAGAGATAAAGGATTTTAGTTCTTGAAAAAAACTTCCCTTATTTGGAGCCCTGGATAGGTAAGCTTTTTTTTCTTTCAGATAAAGCAACGTGTTTGATCAAAAGTTCACTCCGTATAACCCATGAACCCATAAATACGCCTTTTTACGCCTCTAGTTTATTCATCAATTGAGGAAAATCGTTCCAATTTACACAATTTTGAATATGTACCAGAAGAAATATTTTCTATATTCTAGCAGATTTTTGCTTAAAGCAGGCTGAAAGTAAAGCAGAATGCGCCCTAAGGCGCATTCTGCTTCACTTCCAGCCTGCTTAAAGTAGTAACTTGTTTTCAAAACTAGAAACGGGTAACGGGATAAATCAACAATACTGAGAAGGGCACCACATGCCAGTGTCGTCGCTGGTCTGTTTTGGAAGATCAGTGAAAATATACAGTAAAATTAGGTCTAAGGTTAAGGTCAAGGATGATTGGTAAACTATTTTGGTATGTCTGAATACTGTGTGAATTGGACTTGTCAAGGTAAACATGCATACCATAAATGAAGGTTGTAGACAACCAATTAAAGAATGTATGTCTAACGTTAAGATTTCGAACAACAAAAATGATGCGGACGCCAGAGTGACAACAATAGCTCATTTTTTCCTTAGTTAAACAGAAGAGATAAAAGTTGGTTATAAATGGAATGTTTTTTAGGTGTTACTGAATTTGTGACAACATATTCTAAGCGGTTTCTTAACAGAAAAATATAAAAACTTCTCTTTTATAATATTTCGACCTCTATGGGCAAAATATATAGCAAGGACTGCTTTAATGGATGTTTATCTGATGCCAAGTGGTTTATTTACTACTCAAGAATAACAATTCAGACTTTATTTACCCAAGCATTCAATAACTGACCAATAGGCAGTCTTTAAAACAGGCTGTTGCGCATGCAGGACAATAACCACAGAAACTCCTATAGCAGCCTTTTGCATCTCACTCCTATAGCAGCATTTTGCATCTATAACTCTTTGTGTTTCATCAGCTTCCACGTTATTTGACCCTCACTTTGGACAAGAATACCAGGAAGAAAATAGTCATTTTATAACAACAGCAGAGATAACAGATTCCACAGTATTTAACCCTTTTTACTTCAGGAGTGTGATTTGTCTGAGCTGCCTTGTCTGTTAAATCTGTATCCATTAACCGTTTCACTGCCATGATTTTTTCTGCTTAACCCGTTACCCCATAAATACGCTTTTCTACGCCTCTAATTTATCCCTCCACTGAAGAAAATAGTTCCAATTTATACAGTTGTGAATATTTATTATTAGAAATAATTTCTATATTCTAGCAGCTGGTAGCTTACAGCAGGCTGAAAGAAAAGCAGAATGCGCCTTAAGGCGCATTCTGCTTTACTTTCAACCTGCTTTAAGAGGTCATCTATCTTCAAAACTAGAAACAGGCTATGTGGTAATGGGTTAACCCTTTACTCCATAGATACACCTTTTTATGCATTTAAACAATTCCTTAACTTAAAGTAATTAGTTCCAATTTATACACATTCTGTTTGATCTTCAACCTGCTTGAAGAAGCCAACTGTCTTCAAAGTTAGAAACAGGTTATGGAGTAAAGAGTTAGAACTTGTTGTCTGCTTTCATTTCTAAAATTTAGATGTCATGCATTTTGACATTTTGTTTCACTACGTAAGGCATAATAATACTGGTCATTTTAAAGTAAAACAATAATCTAAATCTTCAAGCAAATAAAAATGAACAAATAAACAACCTAAAAACACCACCAAAGAAACCTTGATACCAGGTATAAGCAATGATCTATTGAGATTTTCTATTCCTTAATCAAAGAACATGTTGTTTCTGTATATGATTTGATTTGATTTTACGTCGCTTTCAACAGTATTTAAGTCATATCGCGACGTTCAGCTAATTATAGGTGGAGGAAGACCCCAGAAGTCCTTTATGCACTGTTTCAGGCAAAAATCGACAACTGGGTAGAACCACAGACCTTCCTCAAGCCAGCTGGAAGGCTTACTCACATGAAAAATCCGAACGACCCTACTGGGATTCAAACTCACAGCGGTGAGGAGCTTAGTGATGTAAGTCACAGTGACTATACCACTAGGCCACTGAGGCCCCCCGTTTCTGTATATGAACCTAAAGTTGAATATTTAATGAAATGTACCCATGACTGCATGAGTTAACCCATTACTCCATAACATGTTTCTAATTTTGAAGACAGGTGACCACTTAAAGCAGGATGAAAGTACACCTCAAGGCACATTCTGCTTTACTTTCAGTCTGCTTTAAGCTACCAGAAGCTATAATATAGACACTTTTTCTTATGTTAAATAGTGCAGGGATACATTAGGTGTAAAAATGTGAACTTATGGGTAATGGGTTAACCAAATGTGTTTGAGAAGCACTATCCCTTTGACAAATGCAGCCTATTTGACCTCTAGTTGACCTTGATCATTGTATGACATTGTCCAAATTGTCCTGAGCTCATGAGATTCTTGGGTACACAATGCCGAATATGAAGCCTCTATTGACTGCAGTTATAATGTTTTGGCAAAAGTTATGGACAAACCAAAAACAATTTGCAACCCCTCCCACACACCCTCCCGAATCTTCAATCTCTGGAGCCAGGGCTCCAGATAAGAGGGAGTAAAGTGAACAATTCTCACTCAAATAAGCACCAAACCCTATGGTGTTACTTCTCATTAGAATCGTCTCTTTGAGACGATTCTAATGAGTTGTGACACTATAGGGTTTAATGCAGAAATTAAAATTTTATTTTTTTGAAATACTTCCCTTATCTGGAGCCCTGTGAGCACAATAAAAAATTCTGAGTGTGTAGTTTGATAAGAATAGAAACTCTCAATGCAGCAAGCATAAAGGTATGCAGAATAGTCCCCAGTCTTCATTCTTATTGGGGGTTTTATGTACATTCAAATGGAAGTAATTCCGGTGTCAAAAATATGGCAGACTTTCATAGCAAACACAAAACTAAACAAGAATGCGTGTTCGATAAACACTTATGCCCCCGGTGGCATCCTTGACAATATATTCTGAATTTTTTCTAAGTCCAAATTAGGTCAATGTCAAAATCAAGGTTGGGTAATATGGGTAGATTGGAAATGATCCAAGGCAACAACTGTATAAGTATCAAAGCATTGTAGTCAGTTATGTTAATGCTAGATGAAACGGTAAAATCTAGTTAACCAAGAAATAGCCCATTTAAAATATTCTAAGTCCAAATTAGGTCAAGGTCAAAATCAAGGTTGTGTGATATTGGTGGATAGGGAATGGTCCAAGGCAACAACTGTGTAAGTATCCAAGCATTTGAGTAAGCGGTGTTGATGCTAGACGAAACGGTAAAATCTACTTAACCTGTTACGGACGGAAGGACGGATGCACGGACGGACAGGACGATTACTATATGCCTCCGCATCTATATATGCCGGGGGCATAAAAATTAGTGAGAATAAAGAGAAATGAGCTGGGTTCACTGGCTGGTTACCTTATAACCTTACTTGTGTGAGTTTTTAACTTTTTACTCCATAGCCCTTTTCTAGTATTGAAGAGAGGTCACCGCTTAAAACAGGTTGAAAGAAAAGCAGAATATGCCTTAACCTGCTGTAAGTGCTCACCTGCCTTCAAAACTAGAACAGACTAGGGTAAAAGGTTAAAATTTCCAATAAAACATAAATAAATTGTTTTATCTAACAAGCACGCATTATCTTGCCTGAAGTGAGTCTTACATATCATAACTATAGGATATAACATTTTTCACTAATAAACCCTATACATGTACTACTGAAAATTCTCAATAAGTTAGGGGTCTTAATTTTTAAGTGTTTATGAATTCAAAATTTACAAGTTTGACATCTATAGCCATAATAGGTGTTAATCGATATTTGCTATATGGAGAAAAGACATCCTTGTTTTTATAAGGGAAATTATATGACTATATGGGTCGGGAAGTCTCTTGGCCTGGAAATAGTACATGCAACATTGTTTGCTGGTGATTGTAAACATGAACATGGTGTCAGAGAGATGTGTAGATTGAGTCAAACTGTATTAAAAGCTAGAAAAATTAAAGAAATATTTATTAATTTATACCCTCCTTTGTCCACGTCGACGCTCAAAGATCTTGAGAATACAGTCAATCTTGTATTGCTTATTCCACAAAGAGATGTCTTTGAATTGCTTCGATTAAGCAACCCCAGAGCTCCAGATAAGGGGAGTATTTCAAAAACTAAAATCTTTATTTCTGAATTAAACTCTATGGTGTTACTACTCATTAGAATTGTCTCATGAGTAGTAACACCGTAAGATTTTAAGTGAGAAAATGTTGCATTTGTTCAGTTTACTCCTTCTTATATAGAGCCCTGAGCCTCTCAATAGAAGATCTATGGGAAGTTTCAAATACAGGCGAATGCTTAGTGCAGGATAAATGAAATGCAGAATGTTTAGAAGCTTTTTGAATGAGTTTTATCTTGCTGCTCCCCATCTTTAGAGATATCCATACTACATCAAAAATTATTGTGATCCCTTTATACAAGATTGACTGTATTTATGTATCATATTAACTCTTATCAATTACTAACATTTATAACCAATACTCCTCCGGTCCATGATCGAGTCTTATTTACGTACCGTCTGATTCTATTTCGCTGTCTCCAGATGAGGTCACACTCTCTAGAAAAGTGACCCAGTTCTCCACACCGGTAACATCGCTTGTTATCCATTCCTCCACCTCCTCCTCCTCCTCCCCCTCCACGACTGCCTCTTTTCCGAGGTCTGGCAAATGAGCAACGGATTCTGCAACCACTGATAACTCTGTGAAAAGATATTTAACCCATAACTTCATAAATACCTTTTTATTCTACGCATCTCATTATTTCTACACCAATAAAGGTAGTCCCTTCCTACGAAATCTTGAGCATGAAGCACAGAAGGCATTTGGTAACAGGACTCAACGCCCCATTGCATTAACGCCCCACTACACCAACGTACCATTTGTGGACCTAACGTCCCATTTTTAAAAAATTATATATATCACTCGTATTTGACAATTATTAATTGATGCAAAAGTGAAATAGTGATTTAAATGAGTAACTGGGATTAAATGAAATATTTTTTGCTTACATACTGTGTATATACGATGTTCCTATGTGAGTATTATCCTCCGTTAGTCGGGGTTGTTTTATCCATTTTTAGACCGATTTTTAGTCTCGCATTAATCCTCGTAGTTCGTAGGGCAGTTTCGTTTTAATTCTGATACTTTTTTTTCACTTTATTTATGTTTCATGCCTATGACTACCTTTGAACTAGCGGCATAGATGAAAGGGCATAGTCGCAGATGAGAGGCGTAACATATACACGTGTCAAGTTTTATATGCCACTGTGTATTCGGCACGCGCTGATAATCGCATGACGTGACATGGTTGCGAGGGTGTAAACATCGGCACTCTTTGATGGATGGATCAAAGGTTTGCGGTTTTCTTAACTTTTCCGTTAATTTTTGCAAACAGTTTGACTCCAGATCGGACGCCGAGTAACGAAGCGTATGATCTCGATTCAAACTGATTCACACAATGTAATTTTGTTCACGCATGCTTGATATTTCTTATAAAAAAATCTTGTTGTGGAAATCATTAAAATGAACTCATAGGTAGTTTATTATAAATAGTTTAATTCAGTTCTGGTTGACAATACGATGCGAAACACATGTTTGGACAGACAGAATTATAACATGCCTAATTAAAAAAAGCTATAAGCACCCCTTCTAATAAACAATGTAAATATGAAGTAAATTTGGTTGATTTTAACAATTAAATTCAAGTTCAGTGCAGACCCTGATCCAAGAACT
Organism: Gari tellinella; assembly: GCA_922989275.2. Taxonomy (NCBI): domain Eukaryota; kingdom Metazoa; phylum Mollusca; class Bivalvia; order Cardiida; family Psammobiidae; genus Gari; species Gari tellinella. Next base: position 60,776,720 of record OV277867.1, read on the forward strand.
CAAGAGGGGCCATTTGAGCAGTATATGCACTGTTTGCCGAGGAAAAGTATTGTCTTCAACAGGACACTGTAAAGGGTGCGTCTAGAAGATCATTGTACTCGTCAATAGGTTAACTCGTTCACTGCGTACCAGGTGTGCATTAGGATTGATGAATGGGTGAGTTCGGTGGTTTTATCAAAGGGAAGGTATATAACGCACGGGCCAGGCAGTGAAGGGGTTAACTCTATTTCTCCCTAGCTCTCCCCCTTCTCTCTCTCTCTCTCTCACTTCTAAGAATATAGCACATATAAGACACGATGCAGCACATTTCTCTTGAACTATTAATTACCTCTTACGCAATACATGTATATAGCATGATTTAAGTTCACTCTTTGAACCATAGTCACGCATTTATAAGCGTCCTTATCAAGCAGCATACCTCTGAGGAGTAGAATTGCCCATGCAAACGGTGTAGACCATGATCAGAGGGTTCCTTAGGAAACACTCTGACCAGGGTCAACACTGTTTGTTAAGACGACTTAGCGCGTCTGTGCGAACGTATATGTCATAAGAATTCCTGCTGCAACAAACTAAATACATGTATGCATAAAATGCTTTACATCCGGTAAAGACTAGTAATACATAAAATATATACGTGTACATGTAAAAGTAAATATCTATAAAAGAAACAGCAATTGCAAGATTTTGTGTACATTAAGATACTGAGATGAGGTTTTTAATACAGGTTAAAAATCAATTGCCTTACTGAGGAGCATAAGATTTTTCATTAAGCTCTCTTTCGAGAGCATATACTATATATGCACATAGTTTGCATTAAAGAATTTTACTTTGTACAGAAAATATTTACAGACATATAATTTACAGAGAAAACCCCCACTATATCTTGACCATCGACACCATGCAAACAGTGTTGACCCTGATCATTTTTTTTACTGCCATTTCACTGTTTACAAATGTATAGAGGACCATGGATCATCTCAGTCGTCAAAACCGTCGTTGTCTTCTCCGTGGTCCTCGGCAGTGTTCGGTATCGGCCCCATGCCCAAAAGCCGGCTTGCTTCCCTCAGCAGTCACCAATTTAACCTAAAGATTTGACACATAATATTACTATCCATATGTATATAAAACAGGTTAATATATACCCGAACACCAAAACATTTACTTTTTGTTTAGTTACAAATAATTTTGACCCGACTATTGTTCCGATTGGTAATTTCAATGGAGAAAAGGTTTTTCATTAGTCTTCATTAGTTTCAAATGAATGCATTTTCGCCAAAATTATTATTGACATTGCAAACAATTTGCAAGGTAACCCGGCGTCTAACAAGACTCCAAACTATATGTCATTCAGATTAATATAATCATGTTATACGTGTACATTTTATTGCAATGCATTTCTCGTTTGAGTTTACAAGTGAAAGAATAACGTCTTCTTCACTGAATGTGTAAATTTTACTGCTATTACAAATTCTTTGAAACTTTTTCCTTACCTTAGACAAAATTCTTAAAAATGTATATGTGGACTTAAAATCGGTGACAATGTAAAAGGACAGAGTTAATAAATGAGAATTTTCGAATCTAAGTATAACCGAATTTATAAAATTATTTATAGCGGGTGGAGCCTGGCAATAACATCCACAAGTGAACGAGCTTATCAGGATCCACCATATTTGACATTCAAATTAATGAGCTTAAACTTCTAAGATAAGGGTAAAGGCATGTCGGCGATATCAAAAGCATGTTTCAATGGACAAGCGGGACCACTATACCTTCAATACACAAGCACGTGTCGCACAGCGGGCATATAAACAAGCAATAGATCGGTCGGAACTCGTTGAGTGCTTTATAACAGGTGTCATATGTCCCTTATTAATAGATATAACTTATACTTCTACCAGGGTTGTCACCATATATGGAATAATTACAAACAGTGAGTGATAAACTGATATATTTTTATATTGCACAAATTATGTTTATCTGACCTTTAATAAAATAGTAATTAAATTCTGATTAGACTGACAACTTATGGTCAGAAGAGGACTAAGTAATTTGGCTTATTAATGTTAAATAGTCAGGCTATCTATGACTCATTCACGCGGTTTGGGCTAATCTAAAACGCCAAGTAACTCGACATCTAGCTTTGAATCAAACTGCGTGATTTATGTTGTCTCTCTCTATATATATTTATTTAGTAAATATGTATGTCTTTTATGTATGACGATATAGTTATAGAATTAACAAAACATTACAACAAGGCTGGGTGGGAATAAAATGAAATACGGACCACCTATTCACATTCAGCATGCTAATCAGAAATTATCGCATGAACTACTAGCAAAGTGACAAACAAACAGTTTTGATTCTGCATAAACACCGAATTACTCGGCGTCTTATCTGGGTCTAAACTGTTTACAAAGATTACCACAAGATCACTCATAGCATAGCGCGAAAGGTCAAAGAGACGCATCAAAAAGATTATAAATCACTACGAATTGAAAAAGACAATCAATATATTCGGTTATAAATTGTTTGCAAGATCTGCTATTTCCTATGTTAATCGGGACTAATATTTTGGGTCATATTAATATATTAGGACATTGTTGGAAATACATGGCTGAAAACAAAGTCTTAGGGATGGACCTATCTACAGGTGGCTGCTTAATACAGGGATAAACAGTTTTGATTCTGATGAGACACCGATTTACTATTTCCTATGTTAATCATGACTACAATTTTGGGTCACATGAATATATATTAGGACATTGCTGGAAATACATAGCTGAAAACAAAGCCTTAGTGGTGGATTTATCTATAGCATAAGTATAATAATTCTCAGTTTGGACTATCTAGAAAAAAAGAACACTTGGGACCAATTAAAACAAATTGTATTAAGCCAGGTGGTCTTTAAATGCAGGTAATTCAGAGCAGTTATACGACCATTGCAATCTGCATTTAAAGATCACCAGGCTTTAAAACACATTTTGTTTGAATGTTTTTAAAATCTTCGCCACACACAACAAGTTTGAATATACAAATTATTCATCCGGGCAACATTTTAGCATACATTGAAAATACATCTCGTAATTATGGATATATCTCGTTATTTTCAGGAATCTTGAAATGTCAAATACATTAACCCTTATCCTGCGGTGATGTCGTCTGCTTCGAAATTGTCGTCTGCAAAGTTTGTTAAATGTAAATATATACCTTTTCAAAGTAAAGAAACCTAAAGACGAGTGTCAAATAGTTTGGATCGAGATCAGACGCCGCCGAGTAACGCGGCGTCTGATCTGGATCTAAACTGTTAACAAAAATCAATAAAGTCGCGACCAGCAGGCAAAGGGTAAAAATAGTTTCGTTTCGATTTTTTAAAGATTTTGAAGAGAGACATATTTCAATAAACAATAAAAGAAACTTACCAGAGTTGCACTTCCTGTGCTGCCATCTCGAGCAGCTAATACACTGTATGGCATGACTTTGTCCAGGTACATTCTTAGAACACACTACACACGGTAGGTCCGGCATTGTGACTTAGAACTGATAATTCTAGCTTGTGCCGTGCAACTTTTATTCACGTGCATAGCATTGTTAGGTTTGAGTATTTTGAGTATTTTGAGTACTTTGAGTACATTGAGTAACGTGTCATATTGAGTTGCAGGTGTGGCGTAACAGTAACACCTGCAGTCATTAATTGGATAATCAATTCGCCGCTTTGAACCAAGTGATAATTGCTTTAATCACTTGCTTATATGATACTTGGGTGTTTCTCACAGATAATGCAATCAAGCAATCTTATATATCTAATTGATACTTGATCATAATTAGTGGACTGATCAGAAAAGAAAATAATCGACAGTTTGACCGTATTAATTTAAAGCAATTAAGGTATCGGTAGCAAATTGGCGATTTGTGTCGTGGAAATAATCAGGGTGCTGACTATTACGGCGTCTAAGTTTCCATGTTTTTTTTCTATTCTATTCTCAAAGTTAGTCGCTTTTGGGAATATCAAGAGACAAATATAGTCCTCCATACACATTTTATCTGTCATTTTGCGTTTATCTGCAAAAGAAAATGTCGATTTAGCGTTACATCATTGAAAATAAAAAAAAGTGATGTCTGCTAAAATCGATATTTTCTTTATATCATGTGAACTTCTTATCCGATTTACACACAGATTCAACCCTTTTTAAAGCCTGCGATGGCTTCTAGTCTGTAATGAGACATTTGTATAAAAGCCAAACATTCCACCCCATCGTGATACGAGATTATACAGGCATTCTTTTTTTTTCTTCGATCGGGTGTTAATTTTTTGGCAATATTCTTCATAAAACCTTCAGATTATGTTCGGGAAAATTATTAAACCATTTCTTTATTAAGGAACATTAAAATAATACTGTTTTCATATAATTTTTATATAGTGGGACGTTCCATCCATATAATTGGGACGTTCCGTCTGGTACGTTGAGGTATTGGGACGTTGAGACCATAAGCCAGGCATTTCCAGTATCTTTCAGCCTGGTACCAGGCAGCAGGTGCCAAAGCAGGTTGAAAGTTAAGAAAAGTGCTCCTTTACACGCATTGTGCTTTTCTTTCAACCTGCATTAAGTAGTTACCGGTTTTCTAGACTAAAAACAAGCTATATTATAAGCCATATAATATAAGGTAATGGGTTGACAGTGACAACTGATGGAAACTAGAGAAGCTGTGCGTACTAGACTTATATGATGTCCCATAGCTAAAGACAGCTGCATGAAAGGTACATGCAAACTAGCGATGTGGCTAAGATGTTAACTTTGAAGTAAGGATATGTTTGACTTGAGCGATGCTGAAAAAAATGAAATTCATCTACAGGCATGCAGAAAAATTCCAATTTAATATGTACTAGTAGTATGTAGTCAAAAACTTTGATATATCTCGAACTCAGTTAAGTCAAATATACCAATACTTCAAAGTTAAAATGTTTTAAGTTAACTTTGATTATAGGTATCAGGGGTGGCGAAATCTCAGAAAAATGCACCTGTCCACGGACAAGTGGTTTGAAAAAATCACTTGTCCGTATCCAATATCTACTTGTCCGTAAAAATAAATGTTACCTGGTTAAATAGACAACATAAACGTTTCCTATAGCCTAGCAGATCGTAAAGCAGACTGTGCCTAAAAATTAAGAGAAGATTTTTTAAGTTTTCATTCTGCTTTACCTATCAGTTTCCAAGGGACAGGCTCTTTCAGCGAACTCTGCTTGAATAACTTGACTCAGTTCAAGTTCAACATTTAACTGTTTATCTATCTATCTAACTGTTTACAAAGTAGACCTACTAGTACTAAGTCTTTATTAGGTCAAACGTTTCAAAGCAATACAGTTAACTGACCATTAATATGGTAGCACACCCTTCGAACTTTCATTTTCTCTGACTTAATTTATCAGAAATATCTTATCAGAACGATAGAATTGTCAACATTATTTACGGCAGATTGAGAATTTTGCGAACAAGAACAGGATGCAGATGGCCCGTTTTGGGGTGTTATGCCACGGTGGATTCGGGACTTTCTTTTGCTAATTTATGGTCAGGAACAATCTCAGCAGCTACATCGTTGTTAGTATCATCATTTCATTTCGTTTTTTTAGCCGTTGTTATGAAAAAGGAGCGAATATCGCTCCCCTGTTTTCGTTATTTCAGACATCGCTGAGAATGGCTACAGACGACGAGTTTATTCGCCGATAATATCAAAGAGTTTCCGAATACCGGAAATAACAATAATGAGCATTCGCCCCCGAGAGTACGATTCGTCCCCGTACCGAGAATTTTCAAACTTTCGCCGGATTTTTCGGGCACCGGCATTTTAACTGGGTCTTTTGTTATTTTTCCGCGCGAAAAGTGCCAAAACGGAGTCTAGGCAGATCACAGAAACTGAATTTGCGTAATTTAACATTGGAATTTCTGCTTGTCCACGGACAATCAAGACAGGAAAATTCACCTGTCCGGACCCTAAAATGGCCACCTCGGACAACACGGACAGTTGATTTTGCCACCCCTGCGGTATGTTCAACTTAACTGAACATGAAATAATGAAGTTCATGTGTCCAAATATTGGATAGTTCAAATTAAACGAGTTCTAGATATCGAAGTTTGACTGTAAAGTGTATATCGATGTTCGACTGCAATACATACTGGCCATCCATCTCCCTGATAGAAGTCTCTGCATCATCTTTGTACTTGAACACAACAAATGCAAAGCATGGCGGATTCCTAGCTATCCAAACTTCTATAATTGGGCCAAACTTTTCAAATTTTCTTTCAATTTCTCTCTTGTCTGGATCTGTACACAGGTCTGCCACATGGACTCTATACACATCTGGGCTGGAGTCCCTGCTACCAGAACGACTGCGAGAATGACGGTGTCTTCGACTGCGAGATCTTGACCGTGAGCGAGATCTTGATCTTCCCATGCTGAGGTTTGAATGTGTCTCGCTGAAATAAATAAATTTATAAGCATTTTAAAATCCATTCCACTCCATTATTCCATATATAAGCATTTTTATATTTTATTATTTCCTCAAATGAAGAAACATGTTACATTTTAAAAAGTCGTGAAATGCAACACAAATTTAACATAAGAAATATATTTTATAATAATAAATTTATATCCTAGAAGTTTGTAGCTTAAGAAGGCTAAAATTAAAGCAGAATGTGCCTTAATCCTTATTAGTGACCTCCACGGGCATCATAAAGAAATGATGAATGTAGTCATCACAGTATAATACCACAGAATTATACACCGACGGAATCGAAACCTCGCGCTATATCGTAAATCTCGTGCAGCGCATACGAGACTCGCGAGACTTGATAAGAGACTGTCTATCGGTAGTCAATATGATAAATGTGTGTTTTCGAAGCATTGTTCACGGGTTTATATTCCCGTGAATTGATAGGAATGTCCACCAAGTCATTAAAATCCTATAAAATGTCAATAAAAACACTCGAGTCGGTGAATTTCACGCCAGAAATGGTGGACAACGAGGCAAAAAGTGAGGATGTTGTCATGTGACACATAATCTCGCAAATTTCAACCGCCGCGAGAGCTCAAATGCTCGCCTATTCAACTTCGCTTAGTTGCTATTCCGTTTTGTATAATTCCGTGATAATACTAATAACTATTTTACCCATTCTGCTGCATCATCAAACAAATTTCTTCACGATAATTTTCATTTTTGTCACCGAGACCAGAACACGAAATCCCAGCATGGGTTAATTACACCGACCCCTGACACAAGAGGTCATAGTTGTTGGCAGGGGCACTGTTTATTGCTGTGTTTGATTGTTTACCAACTGCAACTAGTGAACTACCGGTAGACAACAGGTTGGTTTATTTTCAAAAAAAATTCCAAGAATTTGACTTTTGAGCTTGCCCAGATCGGAAAATCGACCTTGCCCCGGGCAATTTGCTGTCTGAATTGGACTTGCCAAAACGGAATTTGAGCTTGCCAGTGTCGTCGGTTAAGATGATTTGTCCAGCCCTGCACAAGGGGTTATTGTAGTTTGTAGGGGGACCCAGGGGCAAATTTGAGTTTAACTTTAAGAGTGTCATAGCTGCCCCTTTAGACTTAAGGGGTCACAGCAGGCCAAAATACGCAATTGTCATATCATGACCTCTAGGTTGAAATCTAGTAAATGCAACAAAATATAGTGCTTTAAACATTATGGCCACTTAAAAGTGAAGTGTGTAATTTAAAATTCAGGCGACATTCTTAATTACAGTGCCTAATTAACACAACGACATTGAAAACAAAAGGTTATAGAACGTCCATTGGATGTCCGAATATACTGAAAATATTCATACCAAGAGTGGTGCAATACAAACAGCAGACTTCCAACTACAATCTCTAAGACGATTATTACAATAAAATGCCTAGTCACAATAAACACAGCGCCAGAGCATGAACCATGCTGCCAAAATCCAGCCGTCGCCATTTTTCCTACCCGAGTCGAATGTAAACAAATTCTCCGATGTGTCGATCTCCTCTTGTACAGTATCAAATAACACCATTTTTGAAAAAATAAATTGATTGATTGTACGAGTTACACGTTACCTCATTGCAGTGGCAAGCCAAATCTGCGATTAGTGATCATATTCATCGAAACTACCATACATTGGCAATGTTTACCCATTTGTCTTTCCCACATTTCGAGATATTATTGCGCCGAGAAGAAGTGCGGGACGAAAATGTTTATCTATTTATAGATGTATTACCTTATGAAATGATTTCAACAATTTAAGAATCTTTAACATCTAAACATATATTTGCAGCTTTTGGATCCTAAAAATTTATGTCAAGAAAGGTTTTTTAAGAGGACTGAATTACGAACTACTTTTTTGGTGTATATATCCGGAACTGGGTCGCGGTGTTGTTAGGCACTTCCGGTCAACTGTCAAATGTGAAAATACGGATATAATTTGGCAGATTTGGGCGCTGGGTAAATGATATTGGTAAGTTTCACTGTATTCACAAGGGTATGTGTCAACAATACATGTAAGGTAAGTTAATATCTAAATTACATGTGTGATCGCTTAAAATTATGTCCAAATACACCCCAAAACACTGGAAGCCGGCTATGTTTACATTCCGCTGCTTGCACGTTTTTTTCATGTTACGGGTACCGCATGGTAAATTTGGCAAGTACGATAGTCTATTTTGTCCTTGGAAATTAAAAATTGTCGCCAAAATGGGAATTGCAAAAGATAAGAGGAGAAGTCGTCGTCGTCGTTTTGGACAACCGTGTGGGAAGCAAAGTAGGACATATAAAAAGAAGGAATACAGGACACAAATAAGACAAGAAATGAGAAATAAACTGCTAAACAGTGACAACAAATTTTATCAGCCATATTCAATTGTAAAGAAAAAGTGGTATAGTGATGGCAAAATGTGCACCAAAATTACAGTAAGAAGAATCCATGTGTCCCTTAACAAGAGGAAGAAGCTACTGAGACTAGGAGAAAATTCACTACGGTTTAAAGTGCAACCGGACTTACACCATCTCTCTGGCTACAGACTTGTTAATTTGGAAATGCTAAAAAAACATGTAACTGAAATAACAGCTCATTGCTGTTTGTGTTCTTCAGCATGTGCTATAGTGTCAGAGGGCAAAGACCCGATAGTTTTAAAATCGGAGCTGGGTCGAAATGGATTATTCAGCATTCTGAAAGTGGGGTGTCAGGGTTGTGGACATGAAGTTCCACTGAACACCAGTATGAAACAATCCAATGGACTTTATGACATTAATGTTAGAGCTGTGTGGGGTACTGTGGCAAGTGGCTGTGGCCCAAGTGACTTGAATGAAATTTTAACAACAATGGATGTGCCATCCATGAGTGAAAAAACATTTACCAAATTGGAACAGCAAATTGGAGACTGGTGGCATGAGTGTTTGAACCAAGAAATGTTGAAAGCTGCAGCTGAGGAAAGGAGGATAGCAATTGAAAAAGGAAATTATCACCAAGACGTCCCTGCTGTAACAGTAATCTGTGATGGGGGTTGGTCTAAGCGCACACACAAACACACATACAACGCAGCAGGTGGAGTTGCAGTTATTTTTGGTGCCGAAACTAAAAAGCTTCTATACATAGGTGTAAGGAATAAATACTGTGTGATTTGCAGAAGAGCAGAAAATGCTAAAAAGGAAGCAAAACCTCACAAGTGTTATATGAACTGGAGAGAAAGCTCTCAAGCCATGGAATGTGACATAATTCTCCAGGGATTTTTAAAAGCTGAATCTGAATATGGATTACGTTACACCAAAGTGATTGCGGATGGAGACAGCTCCGTTTTTGCCACATTGCAAGACAAAGTACCGATATGGGGAAAAGACATAGTGAAGATGGAATGTGCAAATCACATATGCAAATGTCTCAGATCCAACTTGGAAAAGTTAGTAGAGGAGAAACCACACTACAAAGGCAAGGGTAAATTGACCAAACAGAATAGAGTGCGATTGACAACAGCAGTCCGATGTGCCATAAGAATGAGGTCTCAAAGTCAAAGTCATAACGTGAAACAACTTCGAAAAGACATTATAAACTCAATTTATCACATTCTAGGTTTTCATTCCCGGTGCAGTGACTTTTGTCAAAAGAAGCAAATCTCCAGTGTTGAAACCATATCTGTTGATAATGATGAAGATGAAGAAGATTCATTTGATACTATTTTTGACCAACAACAACAGTACTGGACAATTCCAGATGACAAAGACTTGAAAAGTTCAAGGGCTGCCAGAAAAAATCAAGTCACACTTGCAGAACTCAAGGAACTTATCAGTGATGTACAAATCATCTTGAACAGACTTGCAGAAAAAAGTCCTCGTTTGATCGGAAACTTTACGACCAATTTAGCGGAAAGTTGGATGGCAATCCGTGCCAAATTTGATGGAGGAAAGGTTGTAAATCGCTGCAGTCGTGGATCCTGGGCAACTCGTTGCTATGGAGGAGCATTGAGGAAAAATCTTGGCAGTGCCTGGTCTCCACTTGCTTTTCAAACTGTTACTGCAACCAGGGCTGGAGTTCACTTTCATTGTGGGGCAAAAGTACAATTACAAAAACTTGTCAATTCCAAAAAATACAAAGACAAACCAGAAAACAAAGTAAAGAGACAAAAGCGAAAACTATTAGAGTCTGCTAAAAATGTGACCAAAAAGGCAAAAGAGAGCTATGGCAGTAATCTGGATGACACTCCAGACATCCAACCAACTAAACTGAAGGAACTGTGTGCCAATTTCATTGAAAAAAATTTCAACCAAAATCAAGATGAACTCGCTAAAATCGAGAAAAAAACAATTGACCAATCCAAATGTGAACAATGGAAAAAAGAACGCAGAATACGATTGACAAGTTCAAATTTCGGGAAAATAGTAAAACGCAGGCCAAACAATATTTCGTCCAAGATTGTAAAAACCATGATATATCCAACTTTTAAAGGAAACATTTTCACTATTAGAGGCCTAAGTGAAGAAAGCAACACAATTATTGAATATAAAAATGTAAAAGGAAATGTTATTGTTGAAAAGGCGGGATTCAAAGTTTGTACAGACCACCAGTTCCTTGGGGCATCTACTGATGGCATTGTTTATGAAGGAAACGAAAAGGGATTATTGGAGATGAAAAATTTTCTTCAGAACAACAACTACCTCATTTTAGAAGCCATCGACAAAGTACCAAACTTCTGCTTGGAGAAACAAGGCAAGGAAATATCCTTAAAAAAGACACATGATATATATTATCAAATTCAGGGCCAACTCAACATTTATGACTGCAGTTGGTGTGACTTCGTTCTGCGCCGAAAACAACCCCATGATATGCATATAGAAAGAATTTATAGGGATCAAGTGCTATGGAAAAATGTGATGCTACCTAAGCTGGAGTCCTTTTATCACAAGTTCATGCTTCCAGAATTAGCACATCCAAGACATGGCACTTATACTGGAATACGAGAACCTGCTGTACCATGGGTAATTACAGAACCTAACAGTTAACCTTTAAATTACTACTTATGTCCTTTTTTCGTGTTCAGTTTAAAGATTTGACGGTTTAATAAAATAACTCATTTTGTAGGGAATTAGCTAGCTGAGTGTCAAACAGCATTGACTTGGATCTGACACAGAGTTACTCCCTGTCAGATCTGGATAAAAACTGTTTCTAAATGTTTTCAAATTGGGATAATTAGTATTTATAGTGTTTAAGAATACCACATTTTTAAGCAGTCATGTTAATATTTAACCCTTAATCTAAGATTTACATCGGTTAACACCTTAGAACTAAAAAAACCAGGGTAGATCCAGACAGTGTACGACCAGATGAGAGTTCATTGTAGCGCATTCATCAGGGTCTGCAACACTCACCATGATATATTTTAAGTAAATATCTCTATAATGCAAAGAGGTGGTGAATGTCCTTTATTACAAATAGAAAAGTCCATTTAACCCGTTTCTCAATACATCATTCATTTTTACGCATTTGATTTAATCCTACTGAAGAAAATAGTTCCATTATATATTCATGAATATACTTCTTAAGAAATATTTTCTATATCCTAGCAGATGGAAGCTTAAAGCATGTTAAAGGTAAAGCATAATGCTTTACTTTCAACCTGCTTACATGGCCATTTGTTTTTGATAACTAGAATCAGGCTTTTGAATTAAGGGTTTTAAAGCAAATAGATAAAGACAAACTTTTGCACATTTAAATTTCTTTTTCAGTTTGAAGAGCAAACATGTCAGACCAGATCCACACAGAGGCAGAATAAAACTGCAGCGACTGAGCCAACATCTTCAGCATCATATTCTCCTACTCCTTCTACCAGTCAGGTACATAATGTATTTTTAACCCATTCACCCCATAGCCTGTTTCTAGTATTGAAGATAGTTAACCACTGACTTAAAGCAGGTTGAAATTAAAGCAGAATGTGCCTCAGGCGCAATCTACTTTACTTTCAGTGTGCTTTCAGCGACCATCTGCTAGAATAGAGAAATAAATTCTTCTCGTACATATTCTTGGTGTATAAATTTAAAATATTTCCTTCAGTTGAGGAATAAAAAAGTGGTAACTCTTCTCATGCTGATACGTGATCTGAAGAAACATTAATTCCGTCATGTTTTTGTAAGGTGTACCGAGGCCAAGGGTATACCCTGCTTGTCATCCATCCAGGTAATAGCTGTGCAGTAAGTTGCTTAACTTCTCAACCTAGACAAAGGCTTAATTAATCTGGCTATAAAAGCTAGCTTCCAAAGTTAGACTTTAGTGTTTATATACCATCTATTTCCATCACATTTTACTAAACTTTTTATCTTTGCAATTCGAAAGGAGGGCTTCCTTTTGTGTGTTTAGTATATACCTGTAATATAAATTAAAGACAGCTGACTCTTGGTGACTTGAATTTATGCTGACCAAACACGACTTGCTATTTAGATATTAAAGTTGCAGGAACTATTTTCTTTATTCTGAGTTACCCAAAGTTTATTAGTGTTTTTATTTCTATTAATTTACTGTCTGGAAATAACTCTCATTTTATAGCTTGCAAACAGCTTCAATTCATAAAGAACTTTACTGTCTGTGTTTTGAAATAATAAATTATATATTTACAATTCTAATAAGGCAACTTGTTTAATAAGATTATTGTAAATTACAGTCCCGTCATACTCAAGTTACCACAGCAGCAAGGAGCAAACGAGAGAGAACCGTGAAATTTGTAGGCCGTCACATTCTACATGAATGGGTGATTGATGAGACTTCAGGCGAGACGAAGTGGTATACTGGAATAGTTACTGATGTTCTTCAAGGCAAGTTATTTAAACTCGGTGCCCAATGGTAAAGTATTTTCATGCCTTTGCAAACAGACTGGACCCATTTCAGTTATGTCACACAGGGTCTACTATGTTTGCCTAATAAATTATTGTACATGTAAATAAGACTTTCCACTATTGGCTGCATGAATTTTACCTCTTACATTATACACAGATATACAAAAGTACAAGTTAATTATTAAGTTATTATAGCATAAATATTAAACAGTAAAGGGTTAATATTACAATTCAGGAAAGATGCAAATATTGCTGGTCCAGTGATTTCACGCATATCACAGTGGTCCTGCTAAGGGGAGTATTTTGAAAACTAAAAATTCTATTGTGTGACTACTCATCAAAATTGTCTTTAAAAGATGATTCTGATGAGTACTGACACCATAGGGTTTGGTTCAATAGATAGATAGATGTTGAAAGGTTTTGTTTACTCCTTCTGATCTGGAGCTCTGTATTACTTTTTTAGGAAAAGATGGAAGTTCCAATGCTGTGTATGAGGTCCAATATGAAGGAGAAGACAGCCCATATGAAGTGGATGACCTACTGACTGATCACAAGAAAGGCAGTGTCAAATTTAAGGACTTGTGAACAAGGTAGTTGTAACTTTTTATACATGCAACTTGCATGGTTGCTACATACAATGTCCTGGAATCATCAAGAGGTCGAGACCACCTTCTAATTGAGACAAATTCTGCTGTCGCAAATCTTTTAATAAGCAGGTTTATTCAGGGAAATTGCAAACAAGGTTGTGTGCACCCGATTCATCGAGTCCTCTGGTAGAACCAATCATGATGGTTGTGGTATTTAGAGTTTCCACATACCTGTTATGTTAAGTCCATATAAGGGATTTGTGAGAATAGCCTTGTCCCTTATGGTGGACAGGCATGGGAATTGCCTTGTCCGTTCTGGTGGATAGGCATGGGAATAGCCTTGTCCGTTAAGGTGGATAGGCACGGGAATAGCCTTTACCGTTAAGGTAGACAGGCATGGATATTGCCTTGTCCTTTATTGTGGACAGGTATGGTATTTTGCGTTATATAATAAGGTTCATCTGAGGTGCCACCTTATCAACTATCAAGCTTTATCTTTAATAGCTGTAGATGCATTGATTATGTATGGGGAAGGGGAGTGGGGAATGTAGTGAAGCACTATATTTGCTATACATTCTGTATTGACTGATGTCCATAGTCTAGCCACCATCATTACCCGGGGACCTTTTGAGCTGATCTATATAGCGGGAACATCACATGACATTTAGCCATGCCACTGTAGAGATATAGGATACAATTACCGAAGTAACTGTTTCAACAGGGACTGGCGCCACACCATGCTGTTAACATGGGTTCGTAAGATTATATTTCAGTATATAGTACTATAATCTTGATACATTTTGACCTTTGTTGATCTTAAACTTTATGTGAACATTTTTTCTGCATTGAGGGGGAGGGGGGTGTATTAGTGTTTAATGAAATCACACTTAAAATTGAAATGGTAATTTGGCTATTGATAACACATACATTTATGCTACGTTAAAAAACCCATTACTAATGGATGGTGCTGTTTTAAATACATATTGAAGAATGTGGCATGAGTTGGCCACCATACTTTTGCTCTAGCACTACATATTGATCACAAACAAAGCATGTCTGAGTTGATTTTGTTTAGATACTGGTATCCAAAAAAGGGCATCTACAAAATTGTTGGGGATTATTAGTGAATTTCCTTCTTAGAGATTGTTCTTCATGGATGTAGGTTGATACGTACACAAGTGTTATCTTCAGTTATGTTAGATAAATTGAGATTGAATGGACATAAGAAACTGAACTTTATTCTTGGAATAGCATTACCCAGAAAAGGACTACATACTATCAAGGTGAATAAAAATATACTATATAATGTATTACTAATGATTAAATAAAAATATAGTTCAATCAGAATCAGTTTAGTGAGAAAACATAAAAAAACATGTTTGACAGATTTGGGCGATTCCCCACCCACTTGCAGCAGCTATGAACCCTTAAGGAAAACCTAGGCGAGTATTTGTGTCAAAAATACATGTTGTTACAAATAGTTCATCTGGCATGAGTCTGTCCGGCAGTCCTCTTTCCTGTGGAAAAAATACGTACTTATTCCATTATAAGAGGCCTGTGCTCCAGATAAAACTTAAAAGGGAGACAACCGGCAAATCCAAAATTTTCTCTCATTTTATTTTTAAGCATAAAATCCTACGGTATTACTTCTCTTTTAACTTTAGAATCTTTTTGAAATTGACACCATATGGGTTTAATGCAGAAATATGGATTTTAGTTTAAAAAGAGTTACCCCACCCATTTTAATGCGTATCAGCGAGGGCTGCCAAACAAACGGCAATTCGCAAACATCCCTCCTTGAAACGCCAACGGAGATAGATATAACAAGACAAAAGAACATAAGAGACAATTATTATACACTGGATTGTTGCATTACCAGATATTATCCTGTTATTTCGGAGGACAAATTGTCTAAATTTGCCAGCGTGGTGAATCGTATTTAGAAAGCTGGCACGGTATAAAATATTTACCGTACAACAGGAAGTAGGATATTTGCGGGCACGAATGGACTTCACTACTTGACTGTCACGCATACAAAAGATATTGTCTATAGATTTATACTAACAGCTTAACTCATTTCCCCATAGAATTTTACTAATTTCGAATACAAGCATGGAGAAAGTTCTGTAATTTCTCCATGATACAGGTGACCACTTATTTAAAGCAGGTTGAAAGTAAATCAGAAATTGAGAATGCACCTTAAGGCGCATTCTGCTTTACTTGCAACCTGATTTAAGCTACCGTCTTACTCTACTTAGTAACTAGGATCAAAGATATATATTTCTAGGGATTATATTCTGAACTGTACAAATTGGAACTATATTATATTTAGATACGTGGAAAATTTTAAGATTAAGGTCTTAGATGGGTAATGCTTGACTGCGCACAGGGGCCCCGTCACGATTGCTTTTTTTTTTAGAGAAAACTTGAACATCGTCAGAAGGTATATATATTTTTCTCTCAAAAAGCAATCGTATCGGGGCCTGTGAGAAATCGAGCAGTTTGCAAATCGACGAGTGGCCGGTGCGGAAATAAAAGAAAAACAATGTTTTAGTGGATCATAACTATTGTGCGGGCGGTAAAATTGTTGAGTCTGCCAATGAAGAGCTAGATTTGCCAGGATCTGCAAGACAAGCGCCCATAAATGATGAGGGATGCATGATGAGATGACATGATGATGATTACAGGAAGATGATTTCGGCTAATCTCATTTGTTCCAAAGCAGCCTGTTTGGATTAAAACCACCAATCCGCCTTCCTTTTAGGAGGAATTATACCTGGAGAAGAATCATATACACAAATCTGCATTTTCCCGAAAATGTTGTCGTCCAATACCTGTATGCGCGATAACGCTTAATCGATCGATAATTCAACTGCACCGGTACGCCGATAGCGGGCTATCGCGTTTTTTATCGTGTTGAATGGTTACCTATTGTTAGTTTAAGTTACATAAAATCCTTAATTTTTACCCGATTTTCATTATAATGATCTTAAAAGAAGGCTAAGATATTTATCTTTCACTTGTGAAAATAACATAATCTAATTTTTACATTGATCATTTTTATGGCGAGTTAAAGAGCGGTTACCAAATTAATTTGCCGATAAAAGGGAGCAAGCGCTCGCTCAAAAATATATCACGCCCTGTTACAAAACCTTTCATAAAATCCTCAATTTTAGGCCGATTTCCATAACAATGGTCTTAAAGGACAGCTAAGAAATTTTTCTTTCAGTTGTAGTAAATGCCAGTGTTTATTTTTGAAATCGACAAATTTTATGGCGAGTTAAAGAACGATTGCCAAATGAAATAGTCGATAAACGAGAGCAGGCGATCGCGAAATAAATACAACGTCCCGTTTCAAAAACTTGAATTTAATCCATAATTTTCGTCCGATATATATATATATATATATTTTAAAAAAAGTCTTGATATAAAGCCGTGACACTTATCTTTCGGTTGTAAAAATACCAGGGGTATAATTCCTCCATGCTCTTACAGTGGAGAAAACGCTATTCTTTCCCAGTAAACGCTTTTACGCTAAAAGTACTATTTCCAGTGCAAACAGTTTGGAGCCTGATCAGAGCCCGGGTAAACCCGGCGTCTGATCAGGCTCCAAACTGTTTGCCACACAGATAACAATGAAAAGTCAGAATTGTCAAAAAAGTGTCCATTTCTGCATTTTAGTGTTTTACGTTTGCGTGTAAACAGGAAAGAATAACGTTTTCTCCACTGTAGCAGAGGGGATCATCTCGGTCTAATAACCAGAAAACATTCCCTATGACAAATAAGCCTCAGACAACCACAACAAAGGTAGAGGAACAGACTGCCTATTAAATACAGGTCTGACTGTAAATCAAAACTGTAGTACATGCTAAACATGTTTTCCTAAATCAACCCTTTACTCCATTGATACTCATGTTAACACATTTAATTTATTCCTTCACCCAAGTAAATAGTTTAATTTTATACAGTCATGAATATGCAAAATAAAAATCCTTTATCTAAGCAGACTGTACATAGTTTAACCCTTTGAACCCTAGTCCCGCTTATAGGCGTCCTTTTTAAACAGTGTACTTGTGAATAGTACACTTGTCCTATGCAAACAGTGAAGACCCAGATCAGAGGGCTCCGAAAGGAGCCCTCTGATCAGGTCTTCACTGTTTGTCATTATGCCAAACATTGACAAAAACAACCCTTAAAAGCCAGAAATGGACTAGACTAAAACGGAAACTTGTATTGTCCATTTAAAGTTTTAGGGAGGAAAGAGTTAAGCAGACTGGACGTAAAGCAGAATAAATCCTGCTTTAATTTCAGCCTGCTTTATGCAACCATCTCTCTTCAATACTGGAGTAAAGGGTTAAATATCTATTGCAATTATTGGGTTGCAACATACCAGCCGTTTATTATGAAACTTTGTAATCATTGTCAACTATTACAGTCAATCTTGTATTAAGCGCTCACTCAAGTGAATACCCATATTTTGTCTGGTATGGAGCTGTCTGTTTAATGCAGGATTAAACTAATTCAGAATGCTTCAGTAGGAGTTTTCTTCACTATTTCTACCCTGAGTTAATTAGTCGAGTGTCATAATGAAGAGGTATGCACACTGATTAGCAAGGTGGTTGCTTTATACAATATTGACTGTATTTCTCACATTTCTTGCTGGAGAATATTGTTTATCTTGCAGAAAATAATTTGTAAAACAGACAATAGCTATTAAATTGACATTTTTGTGAATTCCACAAATATTTGCAAATGACAGTGCATGTTACACCAACAAACTTCAATTTTCCTTGATTATACTTTCCCACAAAGTTTGACCCCTCTCAAACACAATTTCATTTTTCTCAAGTTACATGAGGTCAACCCTCCTAATTTTTTGTATTTTGTTTTAGAGACATGGTAGATAATTTTTAAGTGTGGTCACTATGAATGCCCTTGCCTAATTTTTGTAAAAATCTCAATTTTACTAAAAGGTAAAAAATTATTTTTGAGAAAAAATGGACTCATAAATTATTTTTTTCGAAATATAAGATTTTATTTTAATGTATTATGCAAAATATTTAATTTGTCTGCTTGTATTAGTATAAAACTATTTGTCTTAGGTATGAATGCGTAAATAGATTTTGATCTTTTTATTAATATTTGTAATTTTTATCCTCGGAAAGAAAAAGGAAAGGTAGTCATTTTAGGACGTTTTTTGAAAAGAAGGGTAGCAAGACAAAAATACTCATAATTTCAGTTTAACTCTGGAAAATAATGTAGTATTGAATACTCAATACGATGGTGTATAGCTTTTGCGGATTCGTTTCGGAGAGCATTACCCATCTCAATCCTTAACAAGCAATTTCATCCACCATTTCGTTGTCAATATACAGCCTACTTGTAGACTTGTAGTCTATCTTTTTTTAAAAATAGCTTTCAAAACATTTTATTACATAAACACACTGGTATGGCAGAACGAACGGGCTCCCGCTTAACGATTCGATTCCCGTTAAACCAACGCACCCGCTCCCGTTAAAAAATGGCGCAAGTTGTCAAATCGACACAAGTGAGAATATAAATATGATGTTTGTCCTTGGATATTGCTTGAAATGTAGACCAAGACTACTCTTACGGAGTGTCTCACACACTGAGGCATGCAAACGTACAGCTTATTTATAGGATAAATGCTTGAGGTCGATGTTTAACTTGAAAAAGTTTCGACTGTTACGGCAAATTCTGAAGAAACTGATGCTCATTGACCAAAAATTGTTCTGAATAGGCAACAAAATCAGCTCTAATCGATACCAAATATGTCCGTCGAGTAGTCTGGGTACAATTGTCAACTGTATATACAAAATAATCCGTTAAGCTATTAAACAAATAAATATTTTGATTGTTTTTCATTACAACGATCCACGCTCCAGTTGTGTGTACAACGAACAAGCTCCCGATCAAAATAATTGTAGATATTTTTTCTCAAAAACGTGGGACCATTGTTGTTGTTGTTGTTGTAGTTGTAGATTCCTCCGTTGACTTGTCGAAGCACCGTTCAATTTTATTTGAACGTGTAGTTGGCGTGTTTTGTTGTCTTGGAGGCACACTTTGTCTTGATTACACTTTGGTTCACTTGACTCTATTTGTCGGTGATATTCTATCACACCATATATGAATATTTAACCGCACTTGCCACTTCTTAAAGTAAATATTGCATAAAGCACTTCCTTTGTTGTATAGATCTACTAATTATTATTATGTGTATTAAGATTTAGAATCAGCAGCCTAAATTTTGCTGACATTTGAGATTCTGTTATGATACATAGATGATCTAGATTATGTGTTATCCATAATGGTGACAGATACCCCCACTATTAGCACCAGATTCCAGTCATTTACCCGTTCCTCCACCTGCTAATAAAAGCAACCTTCCCTATCCATTTTTGAAATTAACATATGCATCTGAAATAAAATATCGTCTCCATTGCTATCGCCGGCATGTAATTTTACCCTGTTATTTAAAGATTTAGATCTTTTACTGAGACCGTTTGAATATCTCATGCCAGGGCATCCATATTTTTGTAACTGTTAACAGACTATAGGGACGTGTATGTACGTAACGCCCTCCGACTGAAATTAATTTTCAAGCACAGGGCATTATATCCCGTTGCAGGTATATATAAGGAAACGAAAGCGAAAGGTCCACCTGTGGCTGTTACCGCATCCCTTAAAATGTATGTTTGAGCAGACAAACACCAAGCACGTGGAATTATAGATCTTCATTGGTCGTCAGTCCTAATCATTTCATTGTATTTAAACCACAAAAATATAAACTGACATCACAATCAATAAAAGAAAAAGAAAGTCGAAAAAGACTGGCATAGACACACTAAAAAGAAATAATAAGACTTACACCGATGACAAAGATAAAGCCAATATTCTAAATGAACACTTTCAATCTGTATTCACTCCGAAATCTCCTCTTTCTCTAAAATCGCTGGCTAAAACGACGGTCCAGGGATTTGCGGACACAGGCAGAGAGATACCCTCAAATACACCCCACAGTACCATGCCAGAGATTGATATTTCTGTAAATGGCATTGAGAAACTCCTGTACCATTTAAACCCTCATAAGGCTGCAGGACCAGATCAAATTAGACCTTCAGTACTACAGAATGCAAGTAAAGAACTCGCTCATATACTCACAGAACTCTTCAAAAAATCCCTTCATACCAGCACCCTACCTGCAATTTGGAAAATGGCAAACATAGCTCCTATATTTAAAAAGGCTCAAAGTCAGACCCTGCTAATTACCGGCCCATCTCTCTCAATTGTGTCCTATGCAAGACCCTGGATCATGTTGTTGCCTCTAGTATCACTAAACATTTTACTAGTGCAAATCTCTTCTACGAACTGCAACATGGCTTCAGGGAAAAACGCTCATGTCAGACTCAGCTCCTCATACTTATTGATGACATCCTCCAATCGATTAACCTTGAGAGTCAAGTAGATCTAGTACTACTTGACTTTTCAAAGGCCTTCGATATGGTGAACCATGAAAAGCTTCTTTACAAATTACATTTCTATGGCATTAAGGTTCAAACTCATAAGTGGGTAAAAAGTGTCTTAGACAATCGAACACAGTCAGTAGTAGTAAATGGTGAAACATCTAACACAATCCCAGTCTCTTCAGGTGTACCCCAAGGCTCAGTCCTGGGGCCGCTTCTGATTCTTATCTATGTAAACGATCTCCCTGACCACGTAAAATCTTCTTAAGTCCGTCTCTTTGCTGATGACACAGCACTCTATCTCTCCTTACAAGTCGCCTCTCACTCCAGTCTATTACAACATGATTTACAAGCGCTTTAGATATGGGAATCAAAGTGGGACATGAAATTTAACCCATCAAAATGCCAAGTTCTTCAGATCACTAAGCGCAAATCAGTAATTGCTACACAGTATACATTACACAACACCAATATTGAAACAGTTTCTTCAGCTAAATACTTGGGCATTACAATATCAAATAACTTAACTTGGAATACTCATATAGACAATGTTACTAAAAAAGCAAGTCAAACACTAGGTTTTCTAAGACGTAATATCAAAATTCACCCAGAAGGACTAAAAACAATGGCTTATAAAACACTTGCCAGGCCCCAGCTGGAATATAGAAGCACTGTTTGGTCCCCGCACACATCTGCTCACATCGAGCAAAATGAACGTGTTCAGCGGAGAGCTGCTAGACGGGTAAGACATGATTACAGCCGAATGTCCAGCGTAACCAAAATGCTAAATCCCCTGCAGTGGAGACCTCTTGACCTTCGGCACATCGACCATTGATTGACCATGTTTCATAACATCTTAAATGGCCAAGTTGCCATTCCATGCCCAGGATATGTTATCCCTAACAAAAGACCATCAAGACCTTCACACTCTCAGGCTTTCCAACACATTCAAACAAATACTGATTATCACAAATTTTCTCTATTTCCCAGAACTATCATCCATTGGAATGCCTTACTGCCAGACACAATTTCTTTTTCTGATCCAGAGTTCAGTCTGGCAGTAAGCAAGCTTGAACACATGTCTCCCTAGATATATCTGCTCTGTTTTAAGCTATTTTAACAAATCCTTCTCTTTTCTTTCTTTTTAAATGCTTTTAACTCGTCTTATTAACGTCTTGTCAGTAGACCCGCGTCAAAGTTTAAGTCCCCAGTAGGAGTTCGACGTAATGGAAGATAGATAAAGGACAAGGACAGGCGGGCAATGAACATTTATATTTCGACGTTCTTGGTGTTTTTGGTTTGGTCAAAGATACATTTGTAAGGGATGTGGTAAACAAAGCCAGGCATTCTCAGGCCTTTTTAGTAGCAGGCGAGCCTTTCGCTTTCGTTTCCTCACCTATACTTGCAACGAGATATAATGCCCGATGCTTGAAAATTAATTTTATTCGGAGGGCATTATGCACAGACACGTCCCTAACGTCTGTTAGCAATTTGGATCCCAAAAATGCCGATGCCCTGAGGATATTCAAACATTCTCAGTTACAGATCTATATTTTAAACCGGCGATAGCAATGGATACGATATTTCATTTCAGATGCAAAGGTTTATTACAAATTGGTCTAGAATTTTTGAGAAAAACATCAACAATGATTTTGATCTGGAGCGTGCTCGTTGTACACACAACTGGAGCGTGGTTCGTTATAATAAGAAACAATCAAAATCTTAATTCGTTTAATAGCTAAACGGATTAATTTTTATATGCAGTTGACGATTGTACCCAGACTACACGACGGACATATTTGGTGTCGATTAGACCTGATTTTGTTGCCAATTCAGAACAATTTATGTTCAATGAACATCAATTTCCTCTGAAATTGCAGTAACTGTCGAAACTTTTTCAAGTTAAACATGGACCTCAAGCATTTATCCTGTAAAAAAGATGTACGTCTGCATGCATTAGTATGTGAGACACTCCGTAAGAGTAGTCTTGGTCTACATTTCAAGCAATATCCAAGGACAAACATCATATTTGTATACTCACATGTGTCGATTTGACAACTTACGCCATTTTTTAACGGGAGTCGATGCGTTGGATTAACGGGAATCGAAGCGTTACGTGGGAGCCCGTTCGTTTTGCCATACCAGTGTGATAAAGCAGGTTGAAAGTATAGCAGCATTATCATATTTATGTTACAGGGATACCATACCTTTCTTGACAAAAATGCCTGAGAAAAGCCTTATAAATGCCCGAGCTTTGAACTTTCTATATAAATAATACAGGGAGAAAAATGTGGAAAATGCCTGAGATTTGATTGTTGCTCATAGAAATATTAGTAAAATCTGGGTTAAATACCTGAGATTACAGTCCTGGGCCGTTTCATAAAACTTCGTACGACACGTGTTGTCGTAAGTCAGATGATAAAATTCTCAACTATTATTTATTTCTACATCTAATCCTGTCTTGTGATAACTCTTTGGAATCGTCTTGAAAAGACGATTCCAAAGAGATACCACAAAACAGGATTAGATAGAAAAATCAGAAATTAAATGCATTTTAAAGTTTTGACTTACGACTGATTTTGTCATACGAAGTTTTATGAAACGGCCTCCTGATGTGACCAATGTAAGTCCCTTAATGTGTGTTTCATACAGCAATTAGTAAACGCATGACAGGTTTAATCACTTATCTTTAGCAATAACCAATGTTGCTTGGGATTTCTCCCTTCAGCGGTTTATACTCCAACTCTGGACGGAGTATATATCTTTATAATTATATTATTTGCAATTCAAATAGGGTAACATAGACCGTCAGATATTATTATTAAAGAATAGTCCAGTGGTAGAATGGGTTATAGAGCATCGGCGTATACAGTGTTCCCTCTCTACAACAGCATCCAGTGGGAGACAAAGATTGTGAGTACTGTTCGGAAGTTGTTATAGGGAGTGCACATCAATTCCTTGAGAGTACAAACAGTTTGAATCTAGATCAGACGCCGCGTAACGCGGCGTATGATCTGGATTCAAGCTGTTTGTCACTCATCAGTATGTTTCATCTGCCAAAAGGCCAATGTGACGCTTTGAGAGAAAAAAAACCCAGCAGAATTTAAGCAAAATAGCAGACGATAAAACAGCAGTGAAAGAGTTAGGCATAATTGTCTTGTTTGGGGAACAGCGGCAAGCATTGTTGTAAGAAGGCAAATGTTATTCGAAGGGCCGTTATAGGGAGGTAGCACTGTATTTTAAGGATGGTCTTATAAAACAGTTTCTTTCAAGATTCTGAATTACTCGGCGTCTTAACTGGATTCAAACTGTTTGCCACAGTTATCCAAGTTCGCCCTTAGCATGCACAATGTTTTACCCAACAACGTCCATGACGTCATCTATTTTAACCCTTTGCCTGCTGGTCGCGACTTTATTGATTTTTGCAAACAGTTTAGATCCAGATCAGACACCGCGTAACGCGGTGTCTGATCTGGACCTAAACTGTTTGACACTCTTCTTTAGGTTCTGTACTTAAAAAATGTATAAATCTGAATTTAACAAACGTTGCAGACGACAATTTCGAAGCAGACGACATCACAGCAGGATAAGGGTTAAAACAATTGCCGTCTGCTTTTATTTCTTTAATATGAATTTAAGGTAAACTGGCTAAAGTACAGTGTAATGTCGTAACAAGTGTCAAACTATTTGTATTCTGACCAGACGCCGTGTTACGCGATGTCTGATCAGGGTCCAAACTGTTTTAACTAAACTAAATATTCATTGTACTCCGGCCACTCAATCCTATAGCGAGGAGTCTTTAAAAATAATGTACCTGTACAGAGTATACTTATCATATGCAAACAGTATAGACCCAGATCAGATGACTCCTAAAGAAGCCATTAGATCAATTTCTACACTGTTTGTCATTTTGTAATAAATTGTATAAACAAGAATACAAAATAAACAACACATGTACGCCTAACCCATTACGCCATAAATATGCCTTTTACGCCCTTAATTTATTCCTACACTGAAAAAAAATGTAGTCCCAATTTTTACAGTCATAAATATTAAGCATAAGAATAGTTTCTATATTCTAACAGATGGTAGCTTAAAGTAGATTGAAAGTAAAGCAGAATGCGCCTTAAAGCGCATTCTGCTTTACTTTTAACCTGATTTAAGTAGTCACCCGTTCTCAAAACTATAGAAACAGGCAAACATGGAGTAATGGGCTTCATTGAGAAGAAGAACTTTCCATTTGAAGTTTCAAGGCTGTAGCGTGTTCAATTACCATTGTTTGCTGTTTAGGTTAGCAGTTTGTGCCCCGTGTGCAGCGTGCAGAGTACAGTAGAGAAAATGTTTTCTTTCCAAATAAACCCGGTTACGCGTAAACTATTACTTTCATTGCAAACAGTTTGGAGCCTGGCTCTGATCAGGCTCCAAACTGTTTGTCACTCAGATTTACACTGATAGTCATAATTGTCAAAAAGTTGTCATTTACTATATTTCATTGCAACGCGTTTGCGTTTGAACGAAAGATTAACGTTTTCTCATCTGTATTGCAGACCGGTAGCCAATTCGCAATCGATGGCCATCGTCGGCCATCGATTTCTTTACTGAACTCATACAGTGGAGAATCTGTTATTCTTTCCCAATAAACGCGTTTACGCTAAAACTATTATTTGCAGTGCAAACAGTTTGGAGCCAGATCAGACGCCGGGTAACCCGGCGTCTGATCAGGCTCCAAACTGTTTGCCACCAAGATAAACAAGAAGTATCAGAATTGTCCAAAAGTTGTTTTTTTCTACGTTTTAGTGCTTTGCGTTTGCGTACGTTTGCGTTTAAACGGGAAAGAATAACAGATTCTTCACTGTAACTGAATGAGCGAAGGCAGTGAAGGGTTTAATTGTTACGCGTTTCTTCGCTAAGAATGTACTGACCGTGGTTGAAGTTAGCTATCATTACAGGGATTATGTTTGTTTAAGCTGGATATGTGGATCAATGCTACTTTGACGTAACGTTAGACTCAAGTACGTAAGTAAAACTTCTCAAAACGACCATTAAAAGAAGGCTGATTTATTGTATGAAAGACAGATGATAGCTTAAAGCAAATTGAAAGTAAAACAGAAAGCTCCTAAAGGAGCTTTCTGTTTTATTTTCACATTGCCTTAATCAGTCACCTGTCTTAAATATCTAATAGTTAAGGAAATTTAGTGGTCGTAATAGAGAGGTTTCATTGTATTTATTATTTGTAAAATAACAACCAGACGTATATGCAGTGCTCTATATTGTTAGTGTTGATGTATCCTATTCGGATGAAAGAAACCTGGTCAATTGTTCAAATTATCTGACAGGTGTGAAGTATAATCCACAGCTGAAGGGTACAGTACCATAGTCAGTGGGAAAGAAGGATTTACTCTCGGACAGAAAAAGGTAAAAAACTTTTGTAACTCTTTCCTTACTCTATCACAGTTCTCCGCATGTCATTATGACATTGTGGCTCTTCTATTCCTTTTTTCAAAATAGGGTCTTACTATCCTTTAATTCTGCACCCAATTTCTTAAATTTAGAAAATAAAACTTTGATTTGCTCTTGAAGCAGAATATAAGAATTTAAACTAGTTTAAACTAATGAGTGTTTGATACATGTGTTTGTCTAATTTAGTCTTTATCAGATTTTAAGCATGTACTAAATTCTAATTAACGGGTTGTTTATTCCTTTCATCATGAAAATGTTCGATTTATGGTAAAATGTATCGACCCCTTCCTTAAAGCCGCATTGTGTTTTTGAGAAACCTGCATAAAACGGTTGTTTGGGGTCCCATTTGAACTACGTGGGACGTGATTCTTTCACAAAAACCGGCTTTATCTAAGAAATTCGCTTTTTAAATTTTATTTATAATATTTTTGTGCTGCACAAATTAAAAAGCCTCCCTTGTGAATGGAAAGAAGGACAACTCTGTAAATACAGGGCTCGAGATAACGGAAGTATTTCGAAAACTAAAATCTTTATTTCTGCTTTTAAACCCAATGGTGTCACACTCATTAAAATTGTCACGAAGGGACGGTTAAATCAGTAGTAACACCATAGTATTCGGTGCTGAAATGAGTGAGAAAATGTTAGATTAGTTCAGATAACTCCCGCTTACATGTTTAGCTGGAGCACTGAAAATGACCCTGTCAACCCTTATTCTGCTGCACAGACGTCTGCTTCGACATTGTCGTCTGC
Organism: Gari tellinella; assembly: GCA_922989275.2. Classification (NCBI taxonomy): domain Eukaryota; kingdom Metazoa; phylum Mollusca; class Bivalvia; order Cardiida; family Psammobiidae; genus Gari; species Gari tellinella. Next base: position 60,804,347 of record OV277867.1, read on the forward strand.
AAAATGTGTTCAGTTTAGATTTATGCATTGTTTTAATTAAACAAACCTTAAGACGAGTGTCAAACAGTTTGGATCCAGATGAGACGCCGCGTTACGCGGCGTCTTTTTAGATTCAAATAGTTTGTAAACTCCGTAAAGTTACGACCAGTAGGCACAGGGTTAAACACTATGAGATCCAGTATCAACGTGTAAATATTATTCACGGTGGGTAAACGATTAAAAAAACTACGGAGAATCTATACCTTGAGCTTGCTGAAAATGACTGTTTCAGCCTTGTCCGCTCTCTAACTCAAACACTTCTTTTTGGATCTTCACCAAACTTGCTACAAATGTTTATTAGTATAGAATCTAGGTCAGATTTAATAACTAGCAAAATCGCATGAGGCATGTCTGAGTTATTGCCCTTGAATAATTAAACAAGAAATATCTTTAAAAAAGATATTCAGCGAGATGGGTGGTGGAATTCATGCTGTAGAAGGGTGTGCAAAATTGTATGAAATTGGGGGTTTTCAAAGAATTGTAATATCTTGGATTGAAAAGCAAAAAAATACACATTCAAGGATATAGCATAAATCTGACTAAAAAAACTATAAATGTACAGAAATGCAAAACAATAATATAACCCATATCCTAGCTACTGATAGGAGATCCTCAGATTAAAATATTGTTCTATATATCAAACTTCATTCATGGGGAGTTTCTTGAAACAAACTATAACTAAATAAACTGTCTGCTCTGCTGTACAAGTTCTATAACACCTCACTCTTGTAAATAAATGATGAAACAACACAATTGTGTTTAACTCACTTGAGGCCATTTATTATATTGCTATCAATGTATGGTAAATTTGTACAAATAGTTAACAACTAAAATAAATTGGTAGTAAACCATTATTAAACAAAACACCTAGCTACCACTGTCTATCTATAAATAGATATCTGCTATCATATCTTAAAACAGAAGCATGATGTCATCAGCTCAGTATTACACACTGCCTGTGTCTCTTAATTTTACACTCAAATCAGTGCATAAACCAGCAGGGCTCCAGATAAGAGGGGAGTAAACTGAACAAATCTAACATTTTCTCACTCATTTCAGCACAAAACCCTATGGTGTTACCTCTCATTTTTATCGTCTCGAAGAGACAATTCAAATGAGTAGTGACACCATAGGGTTTAATGCACAAATAAAGTTTTTAAGTTTTGAAATAATTCTCTTATCTGGAGCCATGGCTACTATCCAATCAGACAATTCAGTTTCAACAGGTGCTCTTAATTCTAAATTTCTGATCAAATATGATTGGTTGACATGTTTGTCTAAATAGAAATGCTGGTCAATATAGATACTAGTCAGCTCCGCTGAAAAATGACTGTTTCAGCATTTTCTGCTCTCTAACACAAACACTTTTTATTGGATCTTCACCAAACTTGCTGACAACGTGTATTGGTATTAAATCTAGGTCAAGGAAAAAATCGAATACAGTTGAATGAAAATCCTTCAAGAGGTAAAGGAGAAATGTAGTGGTCATTTATTACTTAACTTATTATCAACACGGCTAAGATGAAGCACATGCAACCATTGACCAAATATTTGGCTAAAAATAGAATAAAAACTGGTCCTTTTACAGAGTGGACAGGGCAAAAATAAGGATAAAATAGCAAAATTAAAAAAATTAAAGAACCATAACTCCAACATGCCTTCGGCGATTTGGGTATTTATAGAACTGGACCAAGATTTTATACACATATTATTTTCAGCAAATTTGGTGAAGTCCAATTAAAACTGTTTGAGTCAGAAAGCTGACAAGCCTGAAGTAGCCAATTTCTAGTGCGATTTTGGAAGTTAAGATGATTGACCTAGATTTAATATTAATAAACATTTTCAACAAGTTTGGTGAATATCTGATAAAAATTGTATGTGTTAGAAAGCAAAATATGCTGAAACATTCATTTTTAATACATAAAGGGCAAAAACTCAGATATGTCACATGCGATTTTTGAAATAATCAAACTAGACCTAAATTTTATATAATTAAACATTTTCAGCAAGTTTAGTGAATATCCGATAAAAACTGTATGTGTTAGAGTGCAAACAGTCAATTTTTATTAATAAACAGGCAATAACTCAGATATACCTTATGCGATTTTAGTAGTAATCAAACTAAACCTTGATTTTATATCAATAAACATTTTCAGCAAGTTTGGTGAAGATCCAATTAAACGTATTTGTGTTAGAGAGCAAAACTTGCTGAAAACAGTCATTTTTTAATACGTAAAGGGCAAAAACTCAGATATGCCACATGCGATTTTCATAATAATCAAACTAGACCTAAATTTTATATGAATACATATTTTCAGCATGTTTGGTGAATATCCGATAAAAGCTGTTTGTTTTAGAGTGCAAAAATGACTGAAATAGTCATTTTTTATTAATTAACAGGCAATAACTAAAAAATACCTTATGCGATTTTAGTAGTAATGAAACTAAACCTTGATTTTATATCAATGAACATTTTCAGCAAGTTTGTGGAAGATCGGATAAAAAATAGTTGAGTTAGAGAGCGGACAAAAAAGTGTTATAGTCTAACTGACTGATGGATAGACGGGCGGAGGTAGATACGGTTTGCACCCAGTGAAGTTGATTTCGGCTGTATCACGTGATACTAAGCCGTGTTGTAATGTTTATGTCAGACGTTCTATTTTCGGTTTGTTATGATTTTAAATTGTCCTTTTTTGGTGATTTAGGTCCGTCTTCATCCTTTCATAGATTAGTTTGGCCCATCAGAATGTTCAAACATTATTATTAACCGTTATTGTATTTCAGGCATTAAGAAAAGGTCTGAAAACACAATGGGACTTTAAACTCTGCGGAGAACATGTATATTGCCGTCTGTCGAACATCAATATAAGTGATAAACAGTTTGGATCCTGGCCAGAAGTCGAGTTATTTAATGTCCGATCTGGTTTCAAAATGTTTACAATCGCTAGAGAAGTCGTTACGCGCATTAAAAGTGTGTTCGTGAAACCGGTTTTATTTATTTGAATTGTCGAGAGATATTAATCTGTATTGGAGTGGCTGACAATCGCAAACAAGACTGACCAAGGTCCAAATTGTTTGATTTTGGTGTGGATACTTTTCAGTTAATATGCCTGAAATCTTAATTTGAGAGATAGAAGCAAACGACAACTTTAAAACAAACGATATTTCAACAGTAGAATATTAAACAACACTTTGTTGAAATGTTACCCATTCTGTTCATATAACTGACACTTCATTTGCACAACGGTTAATTCACTTACCATGCCAAGCATAGGCTCCTGTCAGGATCCAGGCTGTCTGATGCTCGTAGTTAAATCAACGTTCTCTTAATATGTATTAATAACAATGAAAACAAGAACGGTGTCACATTAAGTGACATATGCCCTCAAGGCGTTTATTTATTGACGCTGAAACACTTTTTGTTGTTGTATGCTGACCAATAAATTTACACAATACATAACATTTGAAAATGGTGCACGTCACTTTACCATCAAAAGATTTACTCCCACACACAACCTCTATTTCTGTAGCTGACAGAGTAAAGGACATATTATCTGGATAAGTTTTTAAATATACACAACATACCAAGCTGTACTCACGCACTATGAAGTTGACATCCTTAGCTTATATGTACCTAAAGACATATGGTCCAGATAATCTTTTGCTGTAATTGAAACCAAAGGTCACGGCCAAAGTGACATTAAAGTGATACATGACACTGCACCATCTCGAGATGTATTTACACACACTTGTTTTTATTTCACAAACTGATGTGGTATAGAAACTATTCTAAGGACACTTTTTTCTCGAACTTAAGTCAAAGGTCAAGGTCAAAGTTAAAGGGTGTTTGAAATGCGCACGTGCCACTCGGTGTTCCTGAGATGTACTCGTACACCCACTTTGGCATCCCTACCTGATGTAGTACTGGACAAAATCTAAAGGTTACAGTGACCTGTAAGTGGTAGGCAACAACTCAAAACTACAGACTCAAACACAAGATGTAGTATCAGATACTGTGGTTTAGGTAATATTCTCCGCCACTCTTTGTTACCCCAAGATGTACACTCACACCAAATTTGGTATCTGTAGTTGAAGTGGGTGGCGTAGCAAATGAGTACCGGACATGCTGCTTTCTACATGTATAACTGTCATAACTGAGGCCAAGGGTACTGGTCAAGTTCGCAGTTACCTAAAATGTTACGACACGCTTCTCCATCTCACTATGTAGTACTCGCACGACAAATTTGGTACCCCAAGTAGGTGTTGTATAGAAAATACATTTATTAAGTATTTATGATTCAGGTCAAAGATCAAGGTCACAGTGACCTGTAAATGTAACAAAACACTGCTCATTCATATTAGGTGTACACGAAAAATAAATATAGTATCCTGATGTGATATAGGAAATATGCTATAGGCACGGACGAGCGGACGGACGGACGGATGGTCTCTCGTTCTTGTTTTGAGAATTATTTGTTGTAAGATCGTTGATTGAACGATCCCTAAATATGCAAGCTGATTTGTATAGGTCCACGTTAAGTTGTTAAATGTTGTTTCAATTTACAGGGCTGCCATAAGTTGATCATGAAAAATCTTAAGTTTTACAAATGTTCTATTTTTCAAGCCGCGGTTTTACAAACTGTACCTTTAACCCTTTACCACATAATCTGAAGCTGGGTTTGACAACAAGTGGCAACTTAAAGCAGGTTGAAAGTAAAGCAGAATGCGCATGAAGGCGCATTCTGCTTTACTTTCAGCCTGCCTTAAGCTACCATCTGCTAGAATTAAAATACGAAAATTTAGGAAAAATCCGGAGAAATGACATGCCTGAATTTAAACCCGAAGTTCGTCTAACCGGCCTTTTGTATGATACAGACCCACCTCTCAATATGATACCCAATTGTCAATTAAACAATCTGTCTACAAATTATAGTCAATACAGCACTAAATTATGGTGATTTACAAGTATGTGTCTATTACACCTAGTTCAGCATTTGACTGACGATCGTGTACTATACATGTACTAGATCTATACAAACCGTTGGTCTTAGGTGTTGAAAGGCTTTAGATTTTATCAGAGATCGTATCTAAATCAGCTCTGATACAGTGAATAATACGTTATTATTTCCCAATAAACGTGCTTGTTCTAAAACAATTATTCTCCCTGCAATCATTTTGAAGCCTGATCAGACGCCGGGTTATGGTAATCATGTTCAATAAACTGAAATTTTCTAAACGTTATTGTAAACTGCGGTTGCATTTGGTTTTGTATTCAAATAGAAAAAGAATATAACTCTTCACTGTGCTTGCTACATGGGTTTCGTGTTGGGGCATAAAACAGGGTTGGATTAGCTATAGCTGATCGGGATCTCTGCCGTTATCAATATATGATCACAGACTAAACTGACATACAACACTACATTGTAAGTGTGAACAGCACTTATTGTTTACAATAAACTTAACAAGTACATGTTTACAGTTGAGAGGACAATATTTTGTTCCCGTTTAAAGGAAACTAAACTAATCGCAAGCGCAATTCAATAAAGTGTAGAAAATGACAGGTATTTTGACAATGCTTATGATTTTTTTTATCTGAGTGGCAAACAGTTTGTAGCCTGATCAGACACCGGGTAACCCGGCGTCTGATCTGGCTCCAAACTGTTTTCAATGAGCATTATTGTTTTGGTATAAACCCGTTTATTTGGAAAGAATCACGTCTTCTCGTTGCACACTAGACAAAAGAACAATATCGTTCCTTAACTCACCAACCCCTAGTGACGCGTTGTTCAAGTGTCATTTATACATGTAATCATTGAAGCAGTGAAGAGTGCATTTGGTCAATACAAACAGTGTAGACACTGATCAGATGTCTCCTACTGGAACCTTTCGAGCAGGGTCTTGAATGTTTGTCATTTTGAAATATATTGGTGAAATCAATCTCAACTACATTTATGTTAAAATGGACTATATCTACACGTAATTGGAAGTCGGAATTGTCCATTCGAGGTTTCTTAGGTTATTGAGTTGGCATATACTGCACGTTAAAACACGCTCATATGCATGCGCATTTGCATAGCCGCTCCTATCATAAGTGGTTCAGGACTCGGGCCTGTAGAAAATTCAGATATAGAATCTACAGTCAAGATTGTGTTAAACGACCAGTGAAAATACAATGAAAATCAATGTCTTCCATATGAACTTTCCACTGTCGGTTTCTTCTGCATTAATCAACAACCCGTCTTTAATAGTGATCTACGTGCTTCTTTGAACAGAGTGACCGCCTAATACATTTGACCCTAATAGCAAGTACAGGCTCGTCGTTTACAAACAGTGAATAGATACATAGTATGTCTGTCCTATAACCACACTGTAGACTCTGAACAGAGGGCTCCATTAGGAGCATTCTGATCAGAGTCTTCATTGTTAGTCATTTGTGCAGTAGCCTACACGTACATACATTATTATTATTATACTATATATATTATTATATTATTATATAGCGCTCTTTTCACATAGGGATTGTGCGTTCAAAAGCGCTTTACATGAAATAACATATATGTACCTACAAATCTAATCATACATGTATTTATACTGTACAAAATACCACTTAATAGTAAAAAATGGATTAGACTTAATTGGAATTTGGATTTTTCCTTTTGTAGTTAAAGCCATACAAAATTGAATGTAATATACTGTTCACTATATTATACCTTATTGACCAACATTAGTGAAACAAGATTAATACTTTGACGCTGCCAAACGTATCGTTTGCTTCATCCCTTCGCCGCTAGAATATTCCCTGGTTTCACACTATTAACCCTTTACCTTATAGGCACTTTCTAGTATTGAATATAGCTGATCACCTAAAGCAGGTTGAAAATAAAGCAGAATGCGCCTTAAGGCGCATTCTGCTTCACTTTCAGCCTGCTTTAAGCTACTTTATGCTAAAACATATAAAATATTTATGATAATACATATTCATAACTGTATAAATGAGAACTATTTTCTTCAGTGTAGGAATGAATTAAATGTGCTAAAAGACGCTTCTATTGGGTAAAAGGTTAATCGCAATTGATAAACCGTGTCATCTCTTATTCAGGCAGTTTAACACTTTCACTCTCAATAACGCTTAAACGCGCGCCTGCAAACTGTTTGGATCCTGATCAGACGCCGAATAACGCGGCGTCTGATCAGGATCCAAACTATTTGACACTCGTTTTGACATTTCTTCAGGCATACTGCCTATTTTAAACTTTGAAACGAGATTGCAGACAACAAAATTGAAGTAGACGACAATGAAACTGTGAAGGGGTATAATATCACGAAAAATATTGACAGTGAAAGGGTTAAATGAAGCAATATTGATAAAGTGAAGAAGACGTTATTATTCTTTCCCGTTTAAACGCAAGCGAAACGCAAACGCATTACTATACAATGTAGAAAATAACTTTTTGACAACTCTGATTATGTATTTTCATCTCAATGGCAAACAGTTAAGAGCCTGATCAGACGCCGGGTTACCCGGCGTCTGAGCTGGCTCCAAACTGTTTGCAATATCAATTATAATTTTAGCGTTAACGAGTTTATATGAAAAAAAGTCTTCTCCGCTGTGCGAGTGTCAAACAGTTTTGATTATGATCAGACGGCAAGTTATTGAGCTTCCTGTGAATAGTACACTTATCCTGTTCCAACGGACTTAGATCAGAGGGTTTACACGTGCAGGAACCCTATAATCAGGATGTATGCTGGTTATCGTTTTGTTAAATTTTTTATTGCAAACAAAACACTTTTAAGAATCTATAACTGTCAAAATCGACTAGATTTAATCGGAAACTAGAATTTTTCATTTGAAGTTTCAGGGGTAACTGTTAACTCCTTCTACACCATGGACCTGCTTCAGATATACTCATTATAATTATTTGCAAACAGTATAGACCCAGATCAGAGGGCCCTCTGATTTGGATCTACATTATTTGCTAATTTAGAACTGTTTTTATTAAACTACCAAAAGTTCCAATTAAACTAGTTCATTTTTTGGTAACTAAAAGATCCACAAGGGAACCTAATGACCCATACGAGTTAAATAGTATTGAAGGAGGTAAAGTGTCCGATTTCTCGCGACAGTTCTACCACACATAACCCTAGATTACACATCCTAACCGCTTTATTTTAGGCCCGTAAGATTAACAGAGATTATAGATCTAACCCACACAGACCTTTACGACCGTGTTTGTAAACTTACGTATAATGTACGTAGTTAATAAGTGAAATGAAATATAATCTTAGTCAAAACTATGAATGAACGGCTTTAGTGTGGATAGTCAAAGGATATACCAGGATTTAGATTAATGACTGAAATATTTTACAGAAGTTAGTTAGTTAGTTGATCGGTTGGCCGGTTGTAATATCGAGGTAAGTTATTGAGATATCACATAGACTGGAATTTGGTCGCGGACGAACCGTCTATGGATCTATTGGTTCTTTAACGCACTGATTTAGAATGTGACTTGTGCCACTTGTTGAAATGTTTACTATCCTTAATGTACGACTGGGGAATGAACTAGCGACCCTCGCACAGCATAGGCGGATGCTCTATCGACTGAAATGTCGAGGCGACTTCCCATCTTTTTGACCATACAATTTACCCATTTATACCAGGAAATTGCAATGAACTCTCCCTGTGTGCTTGCTGGAAGATTTAGTTATACAGTGGAGAATCTGTTATTCTTTCCCAATAAACGCGTTTACGCTAAAACTATTATTTGCAGTGCAAACAGTTTGGAGCCAGATCAGACGCCGGGTAACCCGGCGTCTGATCAGGCTCCAAACTGTTTGCCACCAAGATAAACAAGAATTATCAGAATTTTCCAATGTTGTTCTTATCTACGTTTTAGTGCTTTGCGTTTGCATACGTTTGCGTTTAAACGGGAAAGAATAACAGATTCTCCACTGTACATATTATACAAGGGTGATCTAAAGACACTGCAGTGTTTTTCAATACAGCAGACATTTGATATGCAAAAGTAAACAGTGCAGACCATATCCAGGATCTACACTGTTACCTATTGTCTCCTTTAATAGGCACTAGACTTAACTTTTGAGAAATGCATCTTTAAGCGGTTCTTTCCCATTTCATTAAAACTAAATGCATATGCATTGTAATGGAATGTGAAAAATGACAGGGTTATTAACATTATTATAAGTCTTCATTTTTTTTCTTTTTATCTAAGTGGCAAACAATTTGGAGCCTGATCAGGCTTACTAATGTTGTTAGATCACGTGCCCCACCCGGCTTCATGTTATTGGAAATAAAATATGGCTAACTAGACAAATAACCTTTTGATAATAACATATGTAGCCCAAACGTGTCAATGGGAAAACATAACGTCTTCTCCACTGTAATTCACATCAATGTTTCTAAAGTTAAACTCAAAATGTATAAGATATAAAATTGAGATATAAAAATCAAACAACCATTATTATGACTGGGAATATAACAGACTTTGTTCAAATAAACTAGAACAATCCGTGAAAAAGCACGACCTTTTACGGCTGAACCTGTAGCGTGTCCAGTTACCATTATTAATATACTGTTTAGGTAGCATTTTGTGTCCCGTGTACAGCGTGCAGAGTACAGTAAGGAACACATTTTCTTTCCAAATAACCCCGGTTACGCTTAAACTGTTATTTTCATTGCAAACAGTTTGGAGCCAGATCAGTCGCCGGGTAATCCGGCGTCTGATCAGGCTCCAAACTGTTTGCCACTGATATTTAAACCGATAGTCTGAATTGTCAAAATGTTGTCATTTTCTATTATGTCATTGAAATGCATTTGCGTTTGAACGAAAGAATTACGTTTTCTTCGCTGTATTTCAGACCGGTAGCCAACTCGCAATCGATGGCCATCGACGGCCATCGATTTCTTTACTGAACTCATCACTGGCGATCGTCACCGTGAAGAAGACGTTGTTATTTCCTATTTAAACGCAAACGAAACGCATTGCAATAAAATGTACAAAATAGCAACTGTTTTGACAACTCTGTCTATTGATTTTAATTATGAGTGGCAAACAGTTTCGAACCTGATCGGATGCCGGGATACCCGGCGTCTGATTTGGCTCCAAGCATTTAGCATTTTAAATAATAAGTTTAACTTTAACGCGTTTATTAGGAATGAATAACGTTTTCCCCACTGTATATTATATGATCACGTTAAAGATTAGTAATCGGGGTTGACCTGGCTAGATTTTTATTTCAATAAAACAACCGTTTCACTTCAATATCTTGATGAATAGTGTCAAAACCTGTTGTAAAAGTTACCCTATTAATTGACTCTTTGTATGCTGTGTTTTTCATATAGACTATTCAATTTATCAAAAATGTCTAGTATATGTGTATTGTAAGTTATGTTGTTAGAAAATATTTCAGATAAACTTAAGTAAACCAAAAAGCGAAGACCCTAGTCAGATTACAGAGCCCCCTGATCAGGGTCTACACTGTTTACAAAATATACATATACTGGTTCCAAGCATAGAAAAGGTGTAACAGCAAGGCCTAACATTCAATACTTTATCTAAATTTCGCACGATATTCAAAGACAAGCGGTAGAAGATATGATCTATGACAGGCAACTCCCCCAATAAACAATCCAGTGTGACAATTAGTCAAAGCCAAGTTCGCCACACATCAATGAGCACTTTTGACTGAGTGGCTTACTTTTATAGCGTTATTAATAATGTTTTAGTTCCAGATATGCGGACACAAAAGTGTAAAGTTTTGTAGTCTTTGTTCAATCTGTAATTAAGGAGTCTTTGATCATATTGTGGACGGGACCGGTAAGTTTGTGTTAAACATAGCCGTGCACACTGATTACAGTTTAAATCCGATTAATTCGACAGAAACAGTCAATCTTGTGTTAGGCTTCCACTAAAAAGTGTTAAATGCAAGAGGAAAGTTAATGCTGGACAAACGTAAGTTTGAAAAACAGTAAATACCCTTCTATTGCAACCACTAAAAAGAAGGCTAAATAATTGCATAAATTGCGGATGAGAACTTAAAGCAAGATGAACTTAAAACAAAAAAATCATAAAACGCTTTCTGTTTTAAGTTCACATTGCTTTAAGCAACTTACTGTTATTTAACACTATTTACATATTTAGTTATCTTCATTGAGAGGTTTTACTGTACAGTGAAACTCATTTATAACAAAATTGATATAACGAAATATTGGATATAACAAAAACATAGTTTCTTACTAACGTATAGTAAAATATACCTAATATTGCGATAATTGGATATAACAAATTAGACGGCCCCGAGGACTTCGCCATAAACGAGCTTCACTAATGTCTTTAACCCATTACCTCATAGCCTGTTTATAGTTTGTAAGAATGATGATCACTTAAAGCAGGTTGAAAGTAAATCAGAATGTGCATTAAGGCACATTCTACTTTACTTTCAGCCTGCTTTAAGCTATTTTCTGCTAGGATATAGAAAATATTTCTTATGATACATACATGTATTAATGACTATATAAAAACTATTTTCTTCAGTGGAGGAATAATTAATGGCGTAAAAATGGGTATTTATGAGCGAATGAGTCAAATCAGTATTTAGGTCCACAAAGACAAGTGACTGCCTAAAGCAGGATAAAAGTAAAGCAGAAAAGCTCATAAAGGCAGTCTAAAACCTTCACTTTCAGGCTTAACGTTCACTGACTTTCATACTTTTGCAAACCGTTTGAAGCCTGATCAAACGCTGCGTAAATGTGTCCATATAAAAATACCTACATGTAAAACTATACGTTAAATATAAAACCAGACGATATTTTAGCAAAACAACACATGTCGTGGCAGTGAATGTGTTAGGGTTGTTTGTGATGCCATAATAGCAATGAAAGGACACATGCAAAGCAAACATAATGCAAGAGCATGGACCTCGAATTTTTGCTTTACCTTTATTCTGCATAAAGCAGTCAGCTGCCAATGTAGATGTCCATGTTTCGTCAAAGACCGGTCGATAAACACGTGATTGCTTAGTATTCTATTCGCATGTTTGTCATGTTCAACCATGATAAAACAATTAACATTACAAATATTTTATTACATAGTGTAAATGTGTTCATAAAGGCATACCGGATTTTTGTGAAAAACAAATGGGTAAGTGTTTTAGTTAAAAATGCTTTGTTTGACTTATAACTTCAAAACTTATATACATACATAATTATATGCACATCATGTACAATGTAATTGTATGAAAATCATAGTGCTAATAGAAATTCCATAATCCCAGTGTCATACTAGGCTAAGCAAACCAGTATCATAAAATGGAATATACATTATTCTTTTACAATAAACGCGTTTATCATAAAAAACGTATGTCAAATGCAAACAGTTTAGTGCCAGATCAGACGCCGGGTAACCCGGCGTCTGATCATGCTCCAAACTGTTTGTCATTCAGATAAAACAGAACCATAATAATATTCAAGGTGCTCTCATTTTGTCTACCATGCATGGCATTGCTTTTGCGTTTCGTTACATTCAAACGAAAGAAATAACGTCTTCTCTATTGTATCAATATTAGAGATACGACATAGTTTATAAACTAGATGTAAGTATGGAATTACGGAAAGTCGTCATTATCCAATTATCAACTGAATTGACTGAAATTTTACCCAACAAAGGAATGCTTATTGGATATTTTTTTTCTTCATTTAAAAATTGATCATGAAAGGGTTAAAATTTGATTACCTTTTAGCACGAACATTGTTCGATATTGACCTGCATGATTGAGGGAAGACAAAATGTTCACGCTGAACATTGCAAATATAATTCCTCCTAATAAACCGCGTTTTGTATGTAACACTTTTCTGATTGAAAGTGTAATGATTAACTGTCAAATTAGTATAATACGTATATTGTCTGTTTTATTCCGACTGTAAACTGTTCAACCCATTATGGTGAATATCCCATGGCCTGTTTCTAGTTTTGAAGATATAAATCAGCTTGATATAACAAAAATTCTGATGGTGCATTTACATAACTGTATACATTGGAACTATCATCAATGGAGGAATAAATTTAAGGCGTTAAGAACGTATGTATGAAGTAATTGATTAACTATTTAGCGTGTATGACTAAATATAATGTAAATATGCGTAAATAAATGTGCATGTACATGTATATTGCAGGGGAAAAGTAGAGGAGAAACCTTGTGTAGGCGCTTTCTTCTTAATATTTGTCCCGTATTAATCCTTTCACGTCTTCCAAATGGCTTGTGTAAAGTCAGTGGTTCTGCCCAGTTGACGATTTGTCCCCGAAACAGCGTATAAAGGGCATCCGGAGTCTTCCCCTACATATCATTAGATGGACGTCCCGATATGAATGATATACTCTTAACCCTTTCACTCTCAAAGACGGAATAAATCTCGTTTGCAAGCAGTTTTAATCCGCGTAACGCGGCGTCTGATCAGGATCAAAACTGTTTGCAAACGAGATTTTGAAATTACGTCATTGATACTGCCTTAAATCTAATTTTGAAACGGTATTGCGGACAACAATAATGCAACAGACGACAATATGGCGGTGAAGGGATAAGAACCTCATGATAAATTTGATAATGAAAGGGTTTAAGGACTGTACGTCACGATATGACTGAAATACTATAAAAGCGACGTAAAACATTACATATTGTTGTTTGTAATATCAAATGTTCAAATTTAGATTTAAGACAATATGTCTGACGAAAATTTTGAAACGAGGGTCAGACTGTTTGGATCCTGTTCAATTTGACGATTGAAGGTTTAATTTATCATTCTCTATATTTCTAGGTCAACAACATGGACGTACGACTGGTTTCTCCGAGACGCGCGGGGTCTCGAACAACAACCCCTCGGCGTGAGGACCTGAGACTGATCCTTCCCCGACGCCATGATTCCTCAATACGGACACCACGAAATGATCATACTCGCCTACAGTCACCAAGACGTGAAGTCATACGAACACTATCATTCGGGCGCGAAAATTCTCACCCTCACACACCGCGACGTGAAGAGAGTTTCAAATCTAACGGGACACTTAACAGATCTAACATCTCTAACCGGTCAGCGGTGTCTATGAGTAGTGCCAGGAACTTCTCATATACGTCACTAAAGGAAACAGCTCTGGCCAGGTAGGTTATACAGAATCTAAGGTGATAAAGCGTTTCAGTTAAGCCTGAGAACGTTATCAAGCATTTGATTGGTCAGTTTTGAGCTTATGCGTTCTCAAGCATTTTATTGATCAGATGTATTTTTGCTTATTTTTGTCTTGATACTACTTTTATCTATGGATGAGTAAAACCCCAATAACAGTTACGGCGAATCGTTTTCCTTGTATCTAAAGGGAAAAGTCAAAATAAGGCCGTTCAGAGTTTAGTGTCATGTGTTGTTTATGTGACCAATAGAATATTAAATTCGTGTGTTTTCAGAATTGAATTTATTGAACTCGTTGGATAAAATGATATGTTGTTTGCCAGTTCAATACTGAAATCACACCCATTCAATATACTCTATATGTACATCTAAACTATCTAAAGACATATTTTCTAGTACCTAAATATTTTGGTTTAAATTTATTTCAGTAACTTATTTTATAAAGGAAAGACAAACTATCATAAAAATAGGCAGATTGCAGTTTACTATATCCATGTAAAACTTTTTTCGTCAGTGTGCGATAAAAGATATCACAATGCATCGATTCGCACAATATCGCTTGAGTTATCACGCCTATGAAAGTCCAATAAATAAACAGAACTAATATACAGTCACATAATTTATTACTTACGACAAAATAACAACAAATGATAATTTGAAAGACAAAGCACGTTGTAATAAGACACCAACCATGGCCCAAGATACAGTGGGGAAAACGTTATTCTTTCCCGTTAAAACGCAAACTAAACGCAAACGCAAAGTAGTACTAAAGCGTAGAAAAGTACAACTTTTGGACAATTCTGATAATTCATGTTTATCTTGGTGGCAAAAAGTTTGGAGACTGATCAGACGCCGGGTTACCCGGCGTCTAATCTGGCTCCAAACTGTTTGCACTGTAAATAATAGTTTAAGCGTAAACGCGTTTATTGGGAAAGAATAACGTTTTCGCAACTGTAACAGAACAGCAAAATGAATATTGTAATCCTTATGTCACCACCAAACCCATGTTGTCCAACAGACTCGTCCTTTCTAATTACAAAATGTAGTGCAACAACATAGTGGTTGCTAACGACTCAGTGGAGTGGGCACAGCAAACGGTTGTTGAATAAACGGTTTAACTCCATGTGTGCATATTGTCCTATAACACTGGAAATATGCAAACAGTGTTGACTCTGATCAGACGTCGCATTATGCGGCGTCTGATCAGGGTCGACACTGTTTGCTGATAGGAATTTCAATATAAAATAAAATGAAATGAACAGACCAGCAAACCTTTATATAAAACAAAATGACTAGTCCTATATGTAAGCACGGAATAATTCACTGGTCGCAAATGGGTCAACCTTTTTAAACAAACAAACGGTCGCCGAATAAACCATAGCCCAAGATAACAGAACAACAAAATGAATAGTGTAATCATTATGTCACTACCAAACTCATGTTGCCCAACAGACTCGGCCTTTCTAAATAGTGCAACAAAATAGTGGTTGCTGACGACTCTGTTGAGTGGACACAACAAACGGTTGCTGAATAAACGGTTTAACTCATTTGTGCATAGCGTCCTTTAAAACGGGAACTATGCAAACAGTGTTGACTCTGATCAGACGCCGCATCATGCGGCGTCTGATCAGAGTCGACACTGTTTGCTGATAGGAATTTCAATATAAAACAAAACGAAAATGAAAATTTAGACCAGCCATCCCTTATATAAAAATGACTTATCCAATATTTAATCATGGAAGAATCCACTGGGCGCAAATTGGTTAACCTTTTTATATAGAAAGATCCAATATATTCATATAAGTGTTAGGAGGAATTTGGAGGAGCTTTATCTGCGTCCCACAAAGGTTTAGCATAATATTATGCATATAAAGGGTTTGAGGTGTGTCTGAAGTCGTTATTAAGCTCTTGAGTGGTCAGATCTGAAAATTGAAAGCTTGTAAAATATCTTACTTATCTCAAATGCTTTATAAATGAGAAGAAGATTATTTGCAAATAATAAAATCCTTACATCTTCATCAAACTAAATGCTACGAATACGCACAACATAGAGTTTGGTTAGGTTATAGGCCCTTATTTATGGTCCATACTGTGTTCCTATTCGTACGAAATATTTTGCTATACGACCCAAGACTGCAGCGACTTCAAATCACCATTTCTATATATAATAATATACTATAGCTATTCAGGGTTGCCATAAGTTGACATGAAAATTCCTAAGATTTCCAAATTTGCATTTTTAAAGTGCGAATTTTACGAATCGTACCTTTACCCCATAGCCTTTTTCTTGTTTTGTTGACATGCGGCTACTTAAAACAGGCTGTTAGTAAAGCAGAATGCGCCTTAGGGCGCATTCTGCTTTACTTTCAGCCTGCTTTAAGCTACCATGAATTGGGAAAAAATCCGGAGATTTAGGAAAAATCCGGAGAAATGGCAGCCATGGCTATTTCACATGGAAAGCTCATTGCAATATACAGGAATCAATGTATTAACTTTTAGCAGTCTGTATCCAGACGCAGTGCTGATGATATTCATTTCGTAGATTGACACTTTTTATACTTGATTGTGGCGACAAAAGTTTAAGTCGAACAATCGGCCCAGTTCCAAAATGATTAAAACAATAACGATACGATCATGTAGAAAAACATTGACGTTACATACAATGCGATAATTTATTCGGTTGTTTTATTTGCACGTACGGCATAGGTTTCTGACGAAATAGCGATATCGCTTGTTCAAGATGAAGTATAAAGCAGGATTGATTACACTATTCACGAACGGTAACTGTACCGGGATCCTATGTAAAACGCTTACACGATCAAAATGTGAAGTCCCTGTAACTTCCCAGGTTGTAAATATTATAACGAAGGGGACATAACATAGTAGAAACCCTATAGAGACAGCTAGTGTGAATACAGTAATGCGTTTCTCCATGCGGTTCAGTTTTGGTTGAGATGAACTAGAGGCACGCTTGTCTCCGTCTCGCATTTGTCCAGTCTTAATAGCTAGCGAGATAGTGTAAATAGATACACATTTGCGCTGCCCCTTTGTGCCGTGTTTCATGTCTTCCGTGGATTCCGAAGGGTTAAAAGCGGATCGGTAAGCCGCTATGTCGGACATTTCCGTATCCTTAGCTACACTCGAGTCAGTCATCTCAGATTCGGCCGCGCTATCGCTATTGGTTTGTCTTGTCGCTGGTACGTTTTCTTTGGCATTTCTGTTCATAAGTCGATTGTGTTGTTTCAGTGAATAAGCTATGCAGGTATTCGATATGATTAGCTCTATAAACACGAAAAGGACTATCAATATTTCAATAATCTCAAACACATAAGCTACGACCTTCTGACTGTAAGGGTTGTGCTCGTTACACGTATAGCCTGAGATAGTCAGGTTATAGTCTGTCAATTCTATTGGGTATTCAACTGTATCATAGGTAATCAGGGTGCGTCCTGACAGCACGACTGTGAAACCAATGACGATGGCTACGCTTCTTTGTGCTTCTCTCACGGACAGTTGTCGTCGCAAAGGTCGACACACCTTCAGATACCTGTCAATTGACATTACCAAAATGGTCAACATAGACGCACGTAAGATTACGTGCACTACGAAATGGGTAATTTTACACGGAAAAGACACAGAATATAGTATACCAAATCCCATCTCCGCTAGATTCATAAAATATATAAAACATCCTCCTAAATCAATCCAAGCTAACAGCCATATAAGACATGCACCTGAACTCTTCCTCGCATCCCTGTAGAAAAATCCTATAGTGACGATATTGCCGATAATTCCTACAATACTTACAACCGAGCTTACACAGAACACAGGAATGTAAGCCTCTAAAAGTTTAAAATAGATATCTAGTATCGTCACTGTTGAGTTGACCATTCTGTCCTCACCGTCACCCCGATATCAGATCTGTGGACGACACCCGAGGATGTCATATGTATTAATGTTAGTTACGGTCGTAAGGCCTGGCGCGGATTTCATTACGCCTCAGTGCCATCAATGGCAACCGTTCACTGGTTTTCGCACAAAAAGTAGCTTTCATTCCGATAAAACTTGCTCTATATTGGTGCATTAGCGTTAAAAAGGTTCTCTTGCGACCAGGTCAAAGAGACGTAAAATACTTTAACCATTTCATCTCTTTATTATCTGCTGAAAAAATATCATCTGTCAATATTGGTAATTAAATCTTGCTATTCAGCACATTGACTGAAGAATATTGATACCAGATTTAAGCAGCTTGGATCATAACGCTGATATAGTCAACACACATAATTGTTTGATGACGCGATTGACGGTTGAAGGGATGATCGACAATCTTAAACGTTGAAATTAGTGTCGTTCTAAAGCATTAATAGTGTTTCTACTTAATGTATCCGATTTCTATGAAATTGTTCGCTGTAATCACAAAATGCGTGTTGAGTTCAATAAATCTGGTCGAGTGTTTTTACCCGCCTAGGGATTTAGGTCAATTAGATCTGTTTGTCTCTGACTGCCTCAGTTTATCGTGATAATTGTATCACTATTAATGCAATATTGTCTATTGCTGGTGTCAAGTTGTTACTCCAGCTACTACTCTTCAATTTTTAATTGCAATAAACTTTTTTATTTGACCATGCAATGAAACAACTATTTTTCGACAGCAGTTGTCTTGCCAACGAAGAAAGGAAACTAGTATTTAGATGTAGCACTAATCAGTTACACTGAAGTCAAATCGTAATGTATAACAATGTTGTCACCACCGACTGACAAGCAGAACAAAAATGTCACGCCATTTCTTCGTCACAGCGAAAGCAACAAACCCGGAGAAGACTCATTTATACAGGGTAAAAATATTGAGAAATCCCCTTACAAACCGTTTAACACAAATTAGACTAGTGTTATACAGCACAGTAACCCATTTCCCCATAGCCTGTTTATAATTTTGAAGATTTGTGCATAAGGCGAATTCCGCTTTACTTCCAGCCTGCATTAACCTATTACCTACTAGGATAACAAAAATAGTTTTTTAAAGTACATATTCATGACTGTACAAAGTGGAACTATTTTCCGCAGTGGAAGAATACATTGCATATACATGTAGATACATAAAAATCGTATTGATGGGGCATTGGTTTAATACTTACTGAAATTAATCATTAACGTGCAACAGAGAAAATGATATTGTTACATAGTTTATACGTTTGAAAATTTGAACCATAATCCTGACATTCGTATTGCATCAGCATCAGCATCAGTTAATTGTAAGTACAATGTACACTTTAAGAGAGCTTAAATCATAGACCCAGCAGTGTACCATGCTAAGATGCCGTGTGACGTCATGCGACATATCAGCAGTATCTGCATTATTTGATACTTCATGTGACATTTTCTACTATATGGACAAACACTTCAAAGTCATAAGATCATTGTTTACCTGTAACGGTACGTTAAAGCAAGAAACAAGGACTGTGTGTTGCAGTAGACAGACACTCTATAGGCAAAACTCAGAAATGTGACCGCGTGTCATTCGTGTATTTCATAAATATACTTGCTACTGACGAGTAACTTTTAGGACGTGGAATTTGTCTAATTCCACAACGATTAAACACACGATTAAATGTATTGGTTTATGGAACATATAAGACGAGAATATGTATTTGTTTTATTTACACTTGCAGCAGAGATTTTTGACGAAATAGCGATATCGCTTGTTCAAGGCAAAATATAAAACAGGATTGATTACACTGTTCAAGTACGGTAACTGTATCGGAATTCTTTGCAAGACACTTGCCCTATCGAAATGCGAAGTTCCTGTAACGTCCCATGTTGTAAAGAATATGACATAGGGGATATAACAAAGTAGAAACCCCAGAGAGACAGCTAGCGTGAAAACAGTTATGCGCTTCTCCATACGACTCAGTCTTGGTTGCGACGAGCTAGAGGCATGTCTGGCTCCTCTTCGCATTCCCCCAGCTTCGTTAGATAGCTGGATGGTTGACAAAGTCACTCCTTCACGTTGGTTTGTTCTGTTGACTTTTATGTCTTCCGTGGATTCTGTAAGTTTGGAGGTGGATTGGTAGTCCGGTACATCGGACACGTCCGTGTCTGTAGCTACACTCGAACCAGTCATTTCAGATTCGGCCACGCTATCGTGTTGTCTTGTCGCTATACGTACTTCTTTGTTGAAGCTTCTGCTGATAAGTCGGTTGTGTTGTTTCAGCGAATAGGCCACATGTGCATTGGTAACGATAAGTTCTATACACACAAATACGAGTAATAATATTTCAATGATCTGGAACACGAAAACTACGACCTCCGGACTGTGAGGGTTGCGCTCGTTACACGCATAGCCTGAGAGAGTCAGATTATAGTCCGGCAGTTCTATTGGGTATTCGACTGTATTGTACGTTATGAAGATGCGCCCTGACAGCACAAATGAGAAGCTAATGACAATGGCTGCACTCCTTTGTGCTTCCTTGACAGTTAGTTGTCGTCGCAAAGGTCGACACACCTTTAAATACCTGTCAATTGACATTACAGAAATAGTCAAGACAGACGCACCTAAGATTCCGTGTATTATAAAATGAGTAAGTTTACACGGAAAAGACACAGTGAACATAACACTAAATCCCATTTCCGCTAGATTCACAAAGAATATAAAACATCCTCCTAGGTCAACCCAAGCCAATATCCACATCAGATTTGCACCTGAACTCTTGCTTGCATCCTTGTAGAAAAATCCTATTGTGAATATATTGCCAAGAATTCCTACGATACTAACAACCGAGCTTACACAGAACACAGGAATGTAAGCCTCTATAAGTTTAAAATAGATATCTAGTATCGTCACTGTTGAGTTGACCATTCTGTCTTCACCGTCACCCCGATACCAGACTTGTAAAAATGTCTCGTTATTTCTGCGAGGAACTGATGCACATTTCAATAACCCTCAACGCCAGCAATGAAATCCGTTACTACCGGCGATTCAATTAAATAACGCTAGTCCCCATAAACTTGCTGTATATTGTTGATCTAATGTTTAAAGGCCTCTCCTTCGACCAATAACAAGTAACGTGAACTATTAAAACCCTTTTATCGCTACATTATCTGCCGGAAATGGCGATCAGGGGGTTATGTAATCTTAAAAACTACAGTGTACAAAGAATGTCTTTCTAAAGCATTAACAGTTTTTCTACGTAGTTTATCCGATTTCTTTAAAAATGTTTGCCGTCATTACAAAATGAGTTTTTAGTTTAATAGATATGGTTTTTTGATTTTACTCGCCCAGGGAAATAATTTCATTACGTTAGTTCATGCTTATCGATGAATTCCTTAGATCGCCGTGATCATTTAATTACTATTATGCAACAGTGTCTAGCGCTGGTATCTAAATAGTTAGTCCAGTCACTTCTATCCAGTTTTTACGTTATGACAACCACGCAGCAATAGTTGACTCTCAAATGAAGCAACGAAAGAGGGACAATGAGGATAAGTGTAATAAATAGATATAATATGAACATGTATTGTCGCTTGAGCTTCATCTTAAACTATGATACCCCCCTCCCCCCAGCGACGTACAAAACAGAACATAATTACTCTCTCTCTCTCTTTTCTCTCTGTCTCTCTGTTTCTTTCTGTATCTCTGAGAGGACTGATTCATAAGGATAAAGCTAATTGAGAAAGTCCTTTCAAGAGCTTTCAGAAGTGCATGTACTTTCTTTATGTATTCTGATGCTGTCTGATTACTTTCTGTCTCACTTTTACACATTGTTGGGACAATCTCTTTAAAGAGACAGCAAAAACTGGCCACTTATCCCTTCCCTTCCCTGACTCGACATCGCCTGCTTTCAACAAATGTAACCTGTAAGCTTATTCTCAAACAATGAATTAAGGTAAATTGACCAGTTATCGAGCAATGAGTGTCCAAAATGGTTTATCAAAAATCAATTGAAGATTCCACCTAATTGTCAGCATCATTAGGGTTATAAGTGTTTATGCACTTTCTAATATAATTGAAAGCATCGAAAAGAAAGCAAATATGCCAATTTGCAGGCTTGGTTTAACCCATTTGTGCCCACGATCCCATATATGGGACATAGGCAAACAGTGTAGACTCTGTTCAGACGCCACACGGCGTCTGATCAGAGTCTACACTGTTTACTGATGAGAATTTCAATATAAAACAAAACGAAAATGAAAATTTAGACCAGGCACCCCTTAGATAAACAAGAGGGCCATGGCCCTTAATTCGCTCACCTGAGGTCATTGTGCCTTAGCTTAATAGGCAAGACAACATTTTAATATAAATGTAGCTGTAAATGGAATTATCTTCCAGACAAAAAAAACCATGACAAATTGGAATAATTTAAAAAAATATTGTTGCCAGAGTTATGGCCCTTATCCATGACACTTCTTCTTATCAAGCTACATGTATTTCCATATGATTATTCATTGCCCATTCTGCTTTACTTTCAACCTGCTTTAAGTTATCATCTACTAAGATATAGATACTATTTCTTATATCTTACAGTTTTATGACTGTGTAAAGTGGAATTATTTTCTTTAGAGGAGGAATAAATTAAAGGCGTAAAAAGGCATATGTATGGGGTAAAGGGTTAACATCAGTAGAACTGGAGTTATCTCAAAGACAAGAAAATATGACACTGGGAAATAACTCAAAAATGACATTGACCTTTGTAGAACATGACCTAAGTTATAAAGGCATAAAAAATGTAGCAGACAACACCATATGCTGCTGTTACAGTACCTCAGCTGACCTGAGTTCAATTATGTAACTCTGCCAGTAGGAAATGTGGCTAGGGTCTAACTCTTATAATGCTGAATTGCTGTCTGCTATACATATATTGAATGTGAATTATGACCTAGATATTCAACCGACCAGAACCATTTGAACAAAATAGGTAAAGAACATTTAGAAGTGTCACCATGCCAAATATCAAAGCTCTGGTCATATTAGTGTCAGAGAAGAAGACATTTGAAATTTTCACTATATAACTCTATGTAAAACTGTTACCCCCGGGGCGGGGCCAATTTTGACCCCAGGGACATAATTTGAACAAACTTGATAGAGGACCTGTAGGTGATGTTATGTGCCAAATATCTAAGCTCTGGTCCTTGTAGGTTTTGACAAGAAGATTTTTTAAGATTTCCTTATTTTTTTTACTTTGGTTGCCATGGCAACCAGAGTTCTGCATTGTTTTTAATTCTTTGAACAAATCTGAAAGAGCTTGACCCAAGGAACATTTCTGTAAAGTTTGGTTGAAATCTGTTCAGCGGTATAGGAGGAGATGTCATTTAAAGCAATTGTTAACGACGACGGACGACGGACGACGCACGACGACGGACGACGGACACAGGGCCATCCCAATAGCTCACCTTGAGCCTTTGGCTCAGGTGAGCTAAAAAATGGACTAATCCAATATATAAACATGGAAGAATCCACTGGGCGTAAATGTGTTAATAAACTCGGTTCATGAGGAATACTGAAAAGTGCAACATTGCTCACGCCCCCTTGAAATAGCCTAACCGGAATTCAGTTTTCAACTACACGTACAAGTGTACGGCCAACACAGAAACACATAACGTATCTTTTATGAAGTGATTTATAGGGGCGATCCCATGGAAGCATCGGGAACGAGTATAATATGCATTAGCAAATCTCATGGCAACTATGCAATAGGATACATACATGTACATGTAATATTAACCATTATTACACCTCGCTTTGAGTTACAATGTTAAATTCCCATAGACCTACAGTTAACATTTTGCATGTCTTTTACATCTATACTGTCACTCTTTATGATATTCTTTTTGTGACGTCATTCTAAAGGACATTACTTTTTTACTACGTCCGAAAACGTACTGTCAGCCTTGACATGCCAATCGCTATTGGATACATTGGAACGTTTTAAAGAGTGGTAACTTATAATCAACTTTTGGCATTTTCTGTACAAGTTGCGTACTTTTGTCCATTCCTTAACGATTTGCCATAATTTCGGAAGAGGATATTTGCCACCTAGACAATGTAAAGACGCTGTTTCTTCAATTTACTTATCATAAGTATTAACGTTCTTCTTTGTTTACTTGTAATATAATTATAAACACTGTGACGTCGTAAGACGGCGACGTCATTTCCCGCGTTATGTACATGTCCGCGCTAAATTGGTGTTCACAACACATTTTATAAAAGACGAATAAAACGATTCCAAAGCCAGGGTTGATAAGCTCGGTGTAATAAAATAAATATTAGATGTCAGTTTGCGTGACATTCAAATTGTCAACCCTCGAAAACAAGAATGTCACCCTCGGCTACGCCTCGGGGTGACATGCTGTTTCTCGGGTTGACAATTTGAATGTCACGCAAACTGCCATCTAATATTTATATAATGTTTGCCTTGATATTGCAATGAACTATCCCTGTATACTTGCTAGTATACAACGTTCATACAGCAAAATACATCGCAAACAGAACGGACTCTGATGAGACAACGCGTAATGTGACGTCTCGTCAGGGTTATACACTGTTTGCCAGTGTCCTCCTTAGTAGACACTAGGCATAAATGGGTTAATAATATAGTTGATGTGAATGCTTAAGCCATTGATGCCTGTCGTCCAGGGGCCCGTTTTACTAAACTACTTACGCAAAAGTTTTGCGTAAGTCAAAATTTTAAATTTTGATTTATATTTTTTATTATCACTTGCTACAAACAGCAAATAGCCAGATCAGAGGACGCGCTTTTAGCGCGTCCTCTGATCTGGCTATTTGCTGTTTGCAAACGTTTATGATAGAAAAATCAGAGTTAAACGATTTTGACTTACGCACAAATTTTGCGTAAGTTGTTTAGTAAAACGGGCCCCTGAACAGTAGCCATTGGCATACTGAACATCCTAATGCGACGTAGTACATCTCGGCGTCTCACCGGGGTCTGCACTGTTTGTTATTTCATATGAAATTACATGTTGGATGGATAAATGTTGTTGTGTTTTAGATCCCATTTGTAATATCTATTATACATTCTGCTTGCAAGCACAAAGCGAAAATCCATTGCGATTTACAGGCACAAATGGGCTAAGCATGATGGTTGCAAGTATAACCAGCATTGAGCAAAAATGAAATTGCTACAGATTTTTCATCTTCATAACATTGCCAAAGCTTTTTAAATTGCGTCTTAAATATTTAATTATAGACTGGTCGTTATCATAAAAACAAATACCGTTATGGTAAAAATAAAGCCTTATGCTCTGACATTAACAGGCAGTTTTGGTACTGATCAAACGTTGCGTAAAATTGCCAAACTGTTTGACATTCACACAAAAATTAGCCACATTTCTAAACGTATATAAATATGGTCGACATTTTCGAAAGAAGACACTATTATGACAATGAATGCGTTAGTCTTGTTAATACGCCATAATGGCAGTGAAATGATTAACAGTCTTGAGATATATCGAACAAATTTGACTTCTTCTAGTATTTTTGGTGTTTCAGGAGGGTACTGTTCGAGGACCAACATTTCCCAGCTCAGGACTCCTCACTGAAAATGAGATACCATAATCTTATCGACGACATCGAATGGAAACGACCTCATGTAAGTGTTAACTATATCCCTTGAAACTTCCAATGGACAATTCCTGTTTGCAATAAAGCCTGGTCCATTTTCGACTATTTAGGGTTGTTTTTTATAATATATTTCAAAATGACAAACAGTGAAGACACTGATGATATGGCTCCTAGATGGGGTACTTCACTGTTGGCATAGGACAAGTGTACTCTCTATAGATACACCTTTTGGTAAATGACGCATATATGCGTCACTAGGACTCAATGAGTTAACCCGCATGAACCATCTCATAAAATAATAGAAAAATGTTCAATTGCGATGGAATACTAGTATGCATAAAAGGGAATTACATGTACATATATGTAATTCTTTCATAAACTTATGTAATCATTGAAATTTAAAATAAAAAAGAGATCTTTCGTAAAACTTGCTTAGTGCTGACCGTCAGCAAGTACATTTTGCATTAGTTGGCTTGAAAAAGAACATAATCTTATGCTGATTTAAAGTGTTTTTTAAAGTATTTTACAATCATTGAATAGAGGAATAACTGTTCACGTACTTTATAGGAAATTTCCAAAAGGCCAAGATTTATCAACAAGAATCCTGGATCATTTGAGGTCATGCCTGGAGCTCTTGGCAGTACGTGGCTTCTTCCTGCTTTCTCCTCGTTAACACTAGCTCCAACATTAATCCAAAAGTGTATACCAGACGAACAGGCATTTGACGAACATTACGCGGGGATATTTCGTTTCCGGTTCTGGCGATTCGGGGAGTGGATAGAAATGGTTATTGACGACAGACTACCTACACACAATGGCAAGTATCACACAATCTCTAAGGACAGTGTAAAATACGGTTTTCGTTCCTATTTAAACGCAAATGAAATGCAAACACGTTGCAATAAACTGTATAAAAAATATAACTGTTTGACCATTCTAATATTTCACTGTAAAATGGGTGGTAAACAGTTTGGAGCCTGATCTGACGCTTGGATAACCGGCGTCTGATCTGGCTCCAAACTGTTTTCCGTTAACATGATTGTTTTAGGTTAAATGTGTTTAAAGGGAAAGGAGTCCGGTGTATTGTTTTCATTTTTGGACTAAGATTCAAATATCCGTTTTGAACGATATAATTTTTGAAGAATAGCATGTCGTTTGGTCTACCACTTTCAATAGCGCAAATGAAACGTATCCAGAGAAAGGAAATTGGTAACCGACTTATGATTGTTCAATTTTGTTATATTTGAACCACTTCGGTTTCAAATGTTTTACGTGATATTCTCCATGTGTTTAGAAAATATACACAACTCTTTCCAATCATTTTATCATTGCATGTATGCTAAGATTTCGTTTCCTTAAACTTTTCAAACGCTTCATTTATTTGCAAGTCATGAAAATCGGAAAGTTGATAACCGACTTAATTTATTTCTTAATGAATTAATTAGCGAAAGTGTTGAGGAAATTCTTCACATATTTAATCTTACTGGTTCTTAAATTGGTGTTTTCCGGTCATGTCAGGTTATTTCTACTTTCGTGTCATATTCAGATAACCGCATGATCACACTGAAATGATGTAAACTTTTGGCGACCGTTTCCACACCTTTATAATATTGCTTCTTTTATTTCAGGAAAACTCCTTTTTATTCGAAATTCAGATCCAAATGAGTTTTGGGCAGCACTGTTTGAGAAAGCTTATGCCAAGTAAGTGATATAGGGCCTATGGTATAGTTCAAGAAACCTTATGAGTATTAAGACATAGACATAGACATAGACATAGTTTATTCGTAACTTATACATAAAGTATCTCGTTACATAATCCATCATTTATACATCATATTCAACAGGTCTATCACGTGACATGCAAATATATATTTATATACCAAATCAGATCAATATGAATGCTTAACCCACTCACCCCTTGTGACGCATATATATGCGTCATTTACAATTTTGTATTGTGAAAAATACTCTTGTTTTATGCAATCAGTGTAGACCCTGATCGGAATACTCCTTATAGGTGTATCCAGATCAGGATCTGCACTTTATGACTTTTTAATATACATTGTACATAGTTAAAAATCAACTGTTGATGTTAACTATTTTAGTCTCCTGGGTGAATAAGTTAACCATTTTATCGAAAGTACCAACTTTCCTCGAATGAACTATGAGGGAAAGTATGAGGAGAATGAACACTAGATAAGAAAGTGATCAAAGATCCGTACTTTACTATTTAACCTGTAAGTAATAACATGTATATGCATTGCTGCGGACTTTTAAGAACAATGTGATTTCTTATACTGTCAATAAGATATCATTGCGCCTAGAAATCGCAAAACTTATAAATTTACATAAGTTAATAAGCGCTGGCTTATTATCAGTGGTAAGTAATTCAATAAATTTGTGCATACTTGGTCTTAGTCTATAATATTTTTTTATATACCTAGCTCTTAAATCTTCAAAAGCTTTACATATAATTATGAAATGATACTCGTCTTCAATATCATGTACATTACACAACTGGCATATTCTCTGGTTCCGTTCTAATCTATTTCTACCATATCTTCCAGACTGGATACGCAAATTATGAGCAGATATGCGGATCCTCGTTAAACACTGTCTTAAGCGTTTTGAAACAATACTATTAAGATAACTTTCATAACCGAAAGTCGGTTTGATATGAATATAAAGTGTATTGAGAACATTACTCGACTCAACATCAGAAAACCATTTTTGATAAAAGTTATCAATTACTCGTTGTTTAAACAAAACAATAAAAGATTTAACATGTACATTCCAAGGTTGTACCCAAATATCTGAATATCCAAATTCATCAAGCAGTGCCTTCACTCGCTTTACCCAATTATCTTTACCTTTTAGACATTGTTCACAAGCATGACGATAAACATTTTTCAAAATAATATTATCTGTATGCAATAATTTAAACCAGTATTTCAATATTTGAACGTATCTATTGATATACAGTGGGTAGCGTCCTAGCTCTCCATAGATTGCATCGTTACACGAATTTTGTCTGACGCCTAATATCATCTTCCAAATTTTAAATGTACTCTCTCTAGGTCTTTAGATTTCGAAAAACCCCATACTGGACAAGCGTAGTTAATAATCGACCCAACAAATGCATCAAATAGTTGCATAGATATACGTGGACACATATAAAATTTATTAACATTTCTGTATAATATATTCATAGCTTTAAGAGCTTTTCCAATCAAATATTGGTTGTTTAGGGCAAAAGATCCAGTGTAGTTAAAAACTACCCCTAAGTAGTTAAAATCATCTACAACGTCAATAATTTCATTGTTGTAATACCAGCGTTCGTTTGGTTTTAACCGTCCCCTTTGCCTAAATACGACAACTTTCGTCTTCGAAGTATTGACCCCAAGACCCCATAAATTACAATATTCATTCAACATGTTTAATCTGTTTTGCAAATCTTGTTGTGAAGAGCCAATTATAACCATATCATCGGCAAACAAAAGAACAATAATACATAACTCAAAAAGGTCATACCCACAATGAGCGCCATCTTGCAAATATAATTCAAGATCTTCCAAAAAAAGAGCAAACATTGCTGGTGAATTATTTTGGCCCTGTCTTAAACCCACTGACATATTGAAAAACTCTGAAAACGAATTATTGTGTTTAACACATGATTTGACAACCGCATACATTGCTTTAAACATTAACAGAATTTTACCATCTAATCCCATCTTGAAGAGTTTAAACAATAATGCATTCCTGTAAACAGAATCAAATGCTTTTTTAAAATCCACAAATGCACAAGGTAAGCGTAAGTGTTTACTTAAAACATCTTGTATTATATTATGCAAGACAAATATGGCATCAACTGTGCTGCTTCCTTTCCGGAACCCAAATTGTGAATCAGACAAAAAATTGTTTTCTTCAAACCACTTTTCGACCCTGTTAGTAAGAACAATTATAAATATTTTCCCGAAATTACTCAGCAACGTTATGCCGCGGTAATTACCAGGATCCTCAGAATCACCCTTCTTGAATAAGGGTATGATAAACCCTTTAGACCAGGATTCCGGAAAGTAACCAGCATCAAATATTTTGTTAAAAATATCGGTCAAATGACCTATAAGTATATCTAATGATTCTATAAAATATTCATTAATCAAATTGTCAGAAGGTGAAGACGCTTTATTAGCTTTTAACCCCTTAATTGCCTTCTCAACTTAATTTGGGGTGATTGGAGTATTGAACTCAGCAAACGTAGGGTCATTAATGTTAAAATCATTATTTTCGTTGAAGGTTTCTACTTCTTTAATAACTGTAGTTCTGATCTCTTCAAATATTTCTGAGAAATGATTTTTAAAGTCATTTATATCAATATTAGGAGTGACATGTTTATTTTTCTGTTTAAAGTATTTCCAAAACTCTCTGGGTCTACACCTTTTCATATCCTGTAACTCAGCAAACTGCTTTAATTTATAAACACGTTTTTTCTTACGAATTAGCGACTTATACGCCTTCTTTTTATTACAAAGGACACTCCTACTATCGTGCGATTTTGAACGGTTAAACTCATATAAGGCATTTTTATACTCATGCTTAGCCTCCATACAATCACAATCAAACCACCTATCTTCAAAATGACACCTTTTTTACTAGGATTAAAACAACTTTTAAACAATGGATCTGCTACACTACATATCGTATCGGTAAATCGTTGCACCATTGTATTAATACTTATAAGCGCTCCACGGTACATCGTATAGTGGAGCGCTATTGTCCTATCGTTGTTCTACTGTACAAAAGCGGGATTTTGTCAGTCACGTGACTGGGGTTCATTGTCGTGTATTGAGTGTGGTCAGTTCTAGCGAGTATCTTCTCTGGGCTACATCGAGAAATTTCAAATTCAGTGTGTATTATCAAACGTTTTATCGACTGGTTTATCCAATGTTGTTTTTGCAAGTCTATACTGTTCGCATACATAATTTGTTAGCGAAGATGAGGCCCGACATCTACGTGGTATTGCTTTAATGCAACTCGATACTTGCCATACGGGTACCATTTTCCAGAGTTTTTTCTTTATGAAGTTTTTACCTCTGGTTTTTGTATGGGCGAATCGACCACATCGCAAACAAATTGTGTGACAAAGTTGCTTTCGTTTGGTGTGTTTATAAAATTATAAAATATACTAAGAGTTGTTAGACTTGCATTGACGGATCTGTTGTTACTTGCAGTGAAGGGTCATTTTTCATTGAACCCTATTGTGTGGGATTTTGACTGTTCCACGAAAGTTACGTAGTTACATGTATGTGTACATGCATGCATATTTGTGCTGATATTACTCAGAAATATTTAAGTCTTTATTCGCACTATTCAAGCTGTAGTCCAATAAATGCAACTCGCTATTTGCAAAACAGTTGTCTGTTGTTTTGTTTCTGTGACATAGAGAGGACTGTTACTATCATTCGATACCGCATCAGAGATAATACTGTTGAACTCAGGTAATTTACCCAATATACTCCGTCTAAATAATCCCCTGTGTTCACTGTTCCATTTAAAAGATACAAAAGGTTTCTGTTCGTCGATATTACCTGAATTCGATACAGTATTACCTCTAATACTAAACTGAAGCGGTGCATGATCGCTATATATACATATTAAAGTCCTGTACACAAACATCAATAATCATGTGAAAATCGCTCTCCCTAGCTAACAAATAGTCTATTGTACTACTGGATTGATGACAAAAGTATGTACATCTACCTGTCCCAAAATCAGACCCCAGCCGACCGTTAACTATTCTCAGCGACATAGCTTTACATTAAGCGTTTTCACGTTTACATGGCTTAATAAGTTTAATACATAGTAGTAATAAAATATTCTTGAGAAGACAACCCCTCTCTATTTATTTTCTAAATAGACTTTATACATGACAACATATACACTATGAAATGCCAGGGTACATAAATTTCCCTTTGGTAGGTCCAGCATGTTTCATTGTCAGGAACAAGATGATTAAATTGCTCGACTCGATCACACATTATAATACAGCACAACAGCCCTCCCAACAACGACTCCCTCTTTACAACGAGCCTTGTCGCAGTTCCATAAACAGGACAATCATGTCTAACGCTTTTACTGCTGAAATATCGTCTGCTTAAAATTGTCGTCTGCTGTGTTTCTCAAAGTTACATAATGGACATTTTGATATAAAAATCTTAAATACGAGTTACAAACAGCTTGAACACGCGGCGTCTGATCTTGAATCAAGCTGTTTGCAAATGTAAGCCAATTTCACTCCCTATAACGACTCCTTCCGAACAACGCACACGTTTTCTGTCTCCCAATGGGTGTCGTTGAAGAGAGGGAGTGCTGTAATTTCATAAGGGACAACGTTTGTGATGTGAACACATGTTCTTGTTGAGCAACCTGTTATTTGTTTGCAGGCTGTACGGGTCCTATGGCGCAGTTCAAGGAAACAGAATACACTGGGCATTGCAGGATTTGACGGGAGGGATTGCAGACTGTTTTCTCTTCAATGATAATCGAGCTTTACTTCAGAGGATGGTGGATACGGCCATGGAGAGATGTACACTGCTCAGTGCTACTATCAAGGTAAGTAAATACACATCCACCAGTCCATGAAGAAACATGTCCGTCTATTAAGACTGTCAACTGATTAATCCATTTAACACTAGTTTATTACGCGTCTTTATCAAACAATGTTTATCTAAAGGTTTGACTTGTGCTACGCAAACAATGTAGACCATAATCAGAGTGATCTGACTAGGATCTCTGCAATGTTTGTCACTTTGAAATTTAGTGTTAAAACACCCCTAAACAGTACGAACAATATGAAAAGCAATGTGTTTACCGTTGTTCCCATTAATCTGGCACCAAACACAATCTATTGATTGACTGCTCAGAGAATAAATAACGGTCATAGGTAACCATGCGACCAATACATTCATATGTTCACCCCATCATCAACAGGTGATATTTTTCTAAATACAGTCAAACTTCGATATCTAGAACTCGCATAATTCGAATTATCCGATATTTCGAAACGAATTTGCCTTTCTTAGAACCATGTCTTTTGTTAGACTCAAGAAGTCCGATTCTTAAAGTAATTTCATATTACTTGTAACATTTCGTGCATGAATGTATTGTACTACAGTGCTCCCTCCCTCCAGCGATACCCAATGGGAACAAAAGTATGTGCCTTGTTCGGCGGAAATCGTTATAGGGAGGAAAATCTAGAGTCAAGCTATTTGCCATCCGTCACTATGATTTTGGTCAAAAATCGGATAATCCTATATGGCTCTTTGAGATAAAGTAGCAGACGACAATTGTAAGCAGACGATACTGCAACAGTGAAAATGTTAAAATATAATTGTCTTGGGAAACAGCAACATGCATTGTTGTAAGGAGGGAATCCTTGTTTAGAGTGCCGTTGTAGGGAGGGAATTCTGTACAATGAGAGTTTATTACAGGAGCAGGGGAACGTTTTCCAACAGCTACCAAATGGCCTGGTGACCGGCAGGGCTTACAATATAACAGGCTACGCTGAGGTAAATACAGTAAAACCTCTCTATTCGGACCACTAGATTGTTTTAATTATTAGGAGCTTTCCGTTTTACTGTTACCTTTCTTTAAACTGTCTCCTGTCTTTTATATCACTAATAAACAATATTTTAGTGGCCGTACTAGAGAGAGCTTTACTGTACCTAATCATCTAAAGATTGACATTGGTTATTTCCTTTATTCAGGATTTACTCTTTACTGCATAGTCTGCTTCTTGTTTGTAGACAGATAACTTCTTAAAAGATGTTGAAAGTAAAGCAGAACGCACCTGCAGGTGCGTTCTGTTTTACTTTCAGCCTATTTTAAGCTACCCTCTGCTAGGAGATAGAAAATATATTACGGTAAGTATTCATGACTGTATAAAGTGGAACCAAATGTATTTTCTTCAAGGGGGGATGGGTACTTTTAAGGCGCATTTATGAACTATTAAGTTAAACGCGATTAATCGACACCATTTGTCGGATAACTCATCGAATGATCTATTCATAAATTAATAGACTTATAGAAAACATTTTATATGAAATTTAGCATCATTAGAGACTATAGATAGCAGGGCAAAAAAACTTAATTGTTTTCTTTTTTATCTTACATGAAATGTGATCAATTATACATTAGAAACTAAACTCAATCTAGAAGTTTTAATCTAAATTGTTATTTATCAAGAGAATACCATTTTAAAGGGAATGGATAACAAACCACGAATAATTTGTTTATGATTCTTGCAAAATCATCGACAACCTTGTCGGACAAATTTATCAACGATTTTGTTGTTCGTCCATTAACCCGTTGTCTCCAGTGTCTTCTTCCATGTTTATGAATTGGATTAGTCCATTTTTTATCAAAGGGATACCTGGTCAAAATCTTCATTTTCATTTTGTTTTATATTGAAATTCCTATCAGCAAACAGTATAGACTCTGATCAGACGCCGCATAATGCGGCATCTGATCAGGTTCTTCACTGTTTGCCTATGTCCCATATATGGGATCGTGGGCACAAATGGGTTAATCATGACAACAGAAAAGTTTAAATCCTGCTCATACAACGCTTAACATCATTAAAACTTTTTGAAAATGTTTCTGTTGTCGGATTCGGCAATGACTAACTTAATTTTAACTGACTTTTATTTCTTTCCTCTTTTTTCTATCCAGTACACAGAAAGAGGAACAAGTGCAATACTAATTCGCCTTAGAAATCCCTGGGGTACTGCAGACTGGACTGGACAGTGGAGTGACAGGTAAAACACATACCATAACATAACTACAATAGAACCTCTCTATTGCGGCCACTAAAATGAAGGCTAATTGTCCGTATGAAGGACAGGTGACAGCTTAAAGCAATGTGAAAATGAAACAGAAAGCTCCTGTAGGAGCTTTCTGTTTCACTTTCACATTGCTTTAAGCAGTCACCTGTCTTAAACGACTAATATTTGACACAACTTAGTGGTCGTAATAGAGAGGTTCTACTGTACATATTGTTACACAAGACATGACCGTTGTTCTAAATATAATTATTTGTAATTGCTTAGAATAATCTGATCGGCAAACCGTTTGGATCCCGATCAGAGATCACGATACTTTACGTCTGCTTTTATGAATAAAATTTGGAATTCCATGCGGTTTTGGCTTAAGAAGTATTGAAGTGAGTGGCAAATGGTTTGGTTCCTTATCAGACACCGCTTTTGGCGGTGTATGATCAGGATCTAAAGGGTTTGCGATTTTAGTAGTATCAGACTTGGCATTGAAATGGTGTAATATCATTTAACGCTTTATGATGTAATTTAAATTTTTATTTCCTATTTCTCAGGTCTTCACAGTGGAACACCGTCAGTGATACAATGAAAGCCAAACTTGGATTTGGTCAGCTGAAACCTGGAGAATTTTGGTACAACATTTTCTTAAATGTCTTTTGAATACCCAATAGAACATATTTACTAGCACGTTTGGCTCATTTCCCACACAGTGTATTGAAAGTCAACACTACCTTATCCCGAGTACATTTTTATTTGGAAACAATCTGCTGAAACTGTTTTCAGCTACCATTTGCTAGGATATAGAAAATATTTCTTATCGTCCATTTTCTTAACTGTATGTATATATGTGGAACTATTTTCTGTACTGGAGCAATAAATTAAAGTCTTAAAATGCGTTTTGATGGAGTAATGGATTAACTCTTTAAACCCTAGTCACGCATATATGCGTCATTTTACAAACAACGCACATGTGAGGAATACACTTGTCCTATGCAAACAGTGTAGACCCTGATCAGAGGGCTCCTTAAGGAGCCCTCTGATCAGGGTCCACACGGTTTGTCATTTGACATGTATTGTAAAAATCAACCCTAAAAAATGGACTAGACTAAAATTGAAACTTAGAATTGTCTATTTTAGGTTTCAGGGAGGAAAGGGTTAGGTCTGACTATATACTGGTCAGAAAATTTAACTGTGTGATATTTGTTGCAGGATGCCATTTGAAGAGTTTTCAAACCTCTTCACCAACATAGAATTGTGCCACCTACCAGCGGAAGCGTGGAACTTCGATACAAGACTCCGGCACCGGATTCCCTGGCGCTCAGTTATGGCACACCGTCAGTGGCGGCGTGGCTTCAACGCCGGAGGCTCGAACGCACGTAAGATGATGCGTTATAGCAATGCAATGAAGCTTACTGGTAACGAATTTGGACATGACGGAATATTAGAGATAACAAAACAAAATGTGTACCCCATCTATAAATATTATATAGTTAACTGGACTTGGTATAACGAAATTTGGATACATCGAAATAAATCAGACGACCGGAAGACTCTATTTTAAGTGAGCGTCACTGTATGAAAGTGTTTTTTAAACTTATACACATTATATACATAGGAAACAATGTTGTCGACAATTGCATTGGTCATTGAAAAAGATCGATTATCATAAAATGAATATGAGGTTTTCATGTATTATATGTTGTGTAGAATACGTTATTCTTGCCTAATTAACGCGTTTGTGCTTAAATGCTGATTCCCAATGCAAACAGTTTGAAGCCAGATAAGACGCCGAGTAATTTGTAGAACATGACATTGTTTTAAAATATCTGACCAATAATATCTATCAAGGTGGTAAACAGTTTGGTGCTTGATCAGACGCGGTTAACCCGGCGTGTGATCTAGCTCCAAACTTTTTGCAATGGAAAATATAGTTTAACCCTTTCCCCAATAGAAGCGCCTTTTAGCGGCTATGATTTATTCATCCGCTGAAGAAAATAGTTCCAATTTAATCTGTAATGAATATGTATTTTAGGGAATATTTTTCTATATTATAGTACATGATAGCTTGAAGCAGGCTGAAAGTAAAGCAGAATGCGCCCTAAGGCGCATTCTGCTTTACTTTCAACCTGCTTTAAGTAGTCACCTATCTTAAGTACTAGAAATAGGCTATTGGGTAAAGGGTTAAGCGTCAATGCGTTAATTGGGAAAAACTAACGTATGTTCCATTGCACATATAACGTCCATGTTTTCAGTAATGGTCAGTTATAACAACCAGTTCTACATGGAGCTATCCCAGCAATGTAATGTCGTGCTGTCCCTCATGCAGAAATACCGACTGCTAGGAGAAACCACAGAGATGGTGCCATGTGGCTGCATCATCTTCAAGGTAGGACGTTATATACGTAGGGTTGTTTTCTATAATATATTTCATGATGGAGACAAAATATTGATAAAGGTTCGTAGAGATCGAACTATTAAAAAAGAGCATTTTAAAATCTTATATTTCATTTTGACAAACAGAGCAGACCCTAATCAGTGGGTTCCTATTAGAGTTCTTTATTTGCAACTACACTGCTTGCATAGGGCACGTGTACTGTTTACTGGCGCGCTGTTGGTGACAAACACTTATACATATAATCGTCGCTAGGGTTGAACTGATTAATGCAAGACGAAATGCATTGCAGAAAGTCTTATAAAATGCACAACAAAACGGAAATTCAAATTTATACATGCTACTGTACAGAAGTACTGTGAAAAAAGACGTTATTGGTTCCCGTTTAAACGAAACATAATGCAAACGCAATACAATAACATATAGAAAATAACAATCTTTTGAATAGTTGACAGTTTATTTTTTGTCTGAGTGGCAAACAGTTTGGAGCCAGATCAGACGCCGGGTTTCTCAGCGTCTGATCAAGCTCCAAACGACAAACACCATCTTGACTTTACAACTTTAAATATTCCCGCAGGCACCAAAAGACAGAAAGACGCGGTTACAGACCAATCATTTCACTATGTCATGTCACGTGGTATCTACGGGATTACAGACGGAACGTGATATTGTCCGATTCTTTACACTACCGGCGGGATGTTACGTCATAGTTCCTGTCACAGAAATGACAGGAATGGAAGGAAAATACCTACTGCGCATTTATACAGACGACAAAGACACTATTGTCAGGTAAAGCGCCTTTTCTTTGATCCGTCAATATCAATTTAGTATAGGAAAATATTAAAATGCTCGTTTCTAATACTCTGCCGACCACTACGAGCCTGTTCACCTGAGACTCGCGAGTCCAGTAGAATTTATCAAATGACGTAAAATGGTGCTACATTTTGAATGCGCAAGCATCTTTCAGCAGAACGACAAACCCTTCAGACGAGTAAGTAATGGGTCAAATTACGGCCTAAAACAAAATGGGAACCACGCAAACCCGGACCAACAATGGCAATTTTATGATTATAATGTCGAACAATGAAACCCTAAGCTAACTATTTGTTACCTTATAGCACGGTTACAGGACTGTTCATTAAAACACTCTTATAGATGCGTAAATTATACGGTATATAGCATTTTACTATTGGGATTTTGTATTGTCAATTTCGGACGCCATTTTGAAACTCGACTTACCCTGCGCAGGGACTGGGTTAACCTAGAGTTCGATTCAGAGGTCAAATGACGTCATTCGAGTACGATCGCGGTTTATTTACATGTAACCTGAGGAACTCGGGTCGACTCGAGGATCTCAGGTGAACACGCTCTACGAGTATTTATCATAAGCATGTCCAAATACACGTCACATTTTTGTTCCTTACATTCAGTCATAAAATAAAATAAAAATCATACCAAATGGTATGTCACCCGGAATACTGTTTCATGAGTTAATTGTCTAACTTTTTTTAAATAGGACAATTTCAGTTTTACATGGTTAACAATGTGCTAAACTACACTGGAGCGGACGTTATTCTTTCCCGTTAAACGCAAACGCAATAACTGGAACGGAACAAATTATAACGTTTATACAATTTGACGTCTTATTTCAAATTGAATTCAAATACAACGTAGTGTGAATAGGGTTACCTTTAGTTTGATCTGGCTCCAAACTGTTTGCAATGGAAGGTATAGTTTAGCGTAAACGCGATTATTTGGAGAGAAAAAATAACGTCTTGTCCAGTGAACAACAAATATATTTCAGGTGTGTTTACTACAAGAATATTGTATAGTATGCCAGCACTTCTTTTTCTTTTTGCTTAAATCCAAATGATCCATGTTTCTTTTTTCTGCAGGGAACTAGATGACCAGGATTCAGCGGTAAATACGCAGGTATGGCCGCCTTTTGTATCACTTGGCATCATTGTAGCACACTGTTTAGTAGGTACAACTAAAATTCCGTAAAGCTGACCATGCCAACAATTTTAACAATTTAGATGTTGACTCAGGCTACATTGACAGTTAACCCTTTGAACCATAGTCATACTAAAGTGTCCTCTTTAACAAGTGACATGTGAGGAGTACACTTGTCCTATACAAACAGTGAAGGCCTAGAGCAGAGGGCTCCTAAAGGAGTTATCTGATGAAGGTCTGCACTTTTTGTCATATAACACTATAATGACCAAACAACCCTAAATAGACTAGACACATTTGGAAATTGACATTGTCCATTGAA
Source organism: Gari tellinella (assembly GCA_922989275.2). Taxonomy (NCBI): domain Eukaryota; kingdom Metazoa; phylum Mollusca; class Bivalvia; order Cardiida; family Psammobiidae; genus Gari; species Gari tellinella. The sequence goes on from OV277867.1 coordinate 60,843,650, forward strand.
GAGAGGGAGAGGGAGAAGAAGATTTATATCAACAACAGACGCCGAGTAACTCGACTTCATGTCAATATTCAAACTGTTTTACACTCATGTCAATGTTTCAGTACTCCAGATAGCTAAATACATTTTATTTTTATGGTAATCAAACGAAATTGTAATAATTGTTACTGTATCATACGAAATTCTATTTGACAAAAAATGGTCGAAATTACATTTATGCCATTACATAAGTTGAGCTGATTCGCAGGTAAAGGGCCATCGAACGACGCCTGCAGTTAGGATACAGACTAACCGTCGAATGTGTCTACATGTACACTGATTCTTATTACATGCTATTCCCGAGACGATCAGTTCTCATGAATACACCATTGAATAATGGTATTTACTATTTACCCTTCACTACTAGTCAGCCATTGACTTGAGACAGGACAATTCATTGAATTAACCCTTTCCCTTATAGAAGCGACTTTTAGCACATTCATTTTATTCATCCGCTGCAGAAAATAGTTCCAAATTATACTGTAATGAATATGTGTCATATTAAATTCTTTCCTTATTCTAGCAGTTAATAGCTTAAAGCAGGCTGAAAGTAAAGCAGAATGCGCCTTAGGGCGCATTCTGCTTTACTTTCAACCTGCTTTAAGTAGTCACATATCTTCAATACTAGAAACAATGCTACCAGGTAAAGGGTTAAGATTGAATACACATTATCGAAGGAATGCCATTTTGCGTGTCAATGCGTCATGCGCGGATCCTACGTAACTCTTTGTATAACAGTCTCTGCCCTCGGTCTAAGAACTTAGATATTAACCCATTTGTGCCCACGATCCCATATATGGGACATAGGCAAACAGTGTATACTCTGATCAGACGCCACATAATGCGGCGTATGATCAGAGTCTACACTGTTTGCTGATAGGAATTTCAATATAAACCATAATGAAAATGAAAATGAAAATTTTAACCAGGCATCCCTTTGATAAAAATGGACTAATCCAATATTATAAACATGGAAGAATCAATTGGGTATAAATGGGTTAAAATGATCGGCTTGAACGATGAAAGGTACAATAACCGACGCCCATAATATTATACGTCCTTTATAAACAGTCAACCTGTGAAGAATACAATTCTTGTGTACCCAGATCAGGGAGTACCTGTAAGAAGTTGACAGATGTATAAACTACACATTGCATTTGTTTTCAGACGGATTCCAAATTAGATTCTGAAACGGTGTTGACTTTAAGAAAAAGATTCCTGATGTTTTGCAATGTGGTAAGTATGCTAACAGACCAATCTTCAGAAAACATTGCTTTACTCTTTTAAAACTAAATAAATATTGTAGGTTATTATGGTCCCTTGTGAATACTTTTTGTCACCAATACATAAAATTCTGGGTAGTTTAATAAATACTTCTCTAAATTAGCAAACATTGTACTAGGAACCCCCTATCTGGGTCTACACGGTTTGAAAAAGTAATGAGTATCTCTTAGACATGTCCATTGTGTTAAAGAGTTAAGCATTTATGTCCTAAGACAGTTTTCGTCAGCAAAAACAAACATCTGTATCTATTTCAAAGTACAGTCAAATTTTAAGCAAGTACAGTTCTTTGGGGAGAATAAAGACAATCAAAAACATGTCTTTGCTGCAGGGGCTTCCATAAATAGTTACTTCTGAATTGTTAGATAGTACTTATATATAGGTTCACATATATTTTTAAAGTCCACTTCTATAATTCTCGTATATATATAGTTACACTTTCTTACAATATGATCTATTAATCCATTTTCACAGTATGAGGAAATAGACGGCTATGGGCTGAGGTCTATACTATCCTACAAACAAAAGTCCAAGTCTTCCAAACAGCTGTGCTGCACTGAACAGATAGAAGGTAACTGTATTAGATTAAACGAATCAAATTGCATGTGTTTTCAAAAGGACGTCGAACAAGTAACGTTATAAAACGCCGAGTTACCAGGCGGTTGAAATAGCTCCAAACTGTTAGCATAGTGTCTACTAAAAAGGACATTTACAAACAAGGTAACCCTTATAAAACTGATGAAACAGCGCGTTATGCGGTGTCTAACCCTTTCAACCCTAAATATCTCTTGTGGGTATTTATAGTCATTTTTGACTCTTCAAGTACAGATATTTTGAACCAGTCTCCTGTTGTAATTTTGATATGATAACAAAAACCAATGGAAATATCAAACAGTGCAGACCCTGATCAGAGGGCTCCCTATAGGAGCCCTCTGATCAGGGTATACACTGTTTGCATATGTAACAAGTAATTTCTACAGAGGGCTGTAGGGTTGAAATAGCTAATCAACACCTGCACTATATGATACCTCATATGAAGTGTCCTGCTGTATGGACACACACTGTGCGCAATGTTTTAGATCATCCTTGTTATCTTCCAGCAAGCACATGATGAGTGCATATTACTTATTTGAACACTTGTAAATGTGTTCAGCGCGCATGAGATTACCATATAAGGTAATTTTATAACAGTATTCTTTCTTAAGTGCATAAAAGTATTTGTGAGAACATTTGAATGTGGGATCAGTTATTTATATCTTAATAAGTAAACTATCTCCATTACGACCGCTCAAACTAAGAATGATTGACCATGTAAAAGACAAGTCAGAGATCAAAGCTAGATGCACGTGATATAGAAATCTACAAAAGCAGCTTTCTGTTTTACTGTCAGCTTGTTTAGTGCAGCCTACTGTCTTAAAATACACAATAAATATAATAACTTAGTGGTTGTAATAGAACGGTTTTACTGTAATTACAAATATCTAGTGGTCGAAATGCAGGGCTCCAGATAAGAGGGGGTAAACTGAACAAATGCAACATTTTCTCATTCATTTCAGCACCAAATCCTATGTTGTAACTACTCATTAGAATCGTCTAGAAGAGACTATTCTAATGAGTAGTGACACAATAGGGTTTAATGCCGAAATAAAGCTTTCAGATTTTGAAATACTCCCTTTATCTGGAGCCCTGGTCGAAATGGAAATGTTTACTGATCAACTTTTACAGATATCGACATCGAAAGAGTGTTTCTGTCGCCGGATACGTGTAAAGCAGCAATTGCAATAGTAGATGTATCCTTGACCTTCATCACCCGTTGCAACAACTATGCTTTATCAGTAGAGAGTTAATAAGCATTGCGTTCTCATGTATATTGAGGGCACATTGTATTCCAAAATGAATCAGCATTTAGTATTTCGACTGATATTTTATAGCATAACAAAAAAGGACTTTTGCGAACAGTAACGACGCAAAATGTATGCTGCAAAGAAGCAAACATATAATATTTGATTTCTTTAATAAAATAATTATTTAGCGATGTATATGGGTGTGGTAACGGTCTAAAGTACATTTGGGTCAAGCGTTCTTTTTTGTTATGTTATCCATAGAACAATCCTTCAACGTGTCAATTCATGTGGAGTGATTTACCAATTTTATGTTGTTGTATGAATGACCTTTTCTGAGTTACGCAACTTCTTTTATCCAAATACAACTTTATTTCAAGCCATGCGTTATGTTGATTTCACATTTTCAATTTGCATTTCCCCGATTCATTTTTATAAATGCATTATCGCGTACTTCTTCTGGAATTTGTCGTTCCTGAAAACCAATTGCAAATGTTGACCCTTCCACAGTGACTTAAATGTTTGCTACTTTGACATTATACCGAGCAAATGAAAAACAAATCAACAACAACAGCTCCTTAACGACACTTAGAAAGGTATGAATGGGCAGCTGACGTACGATGAGTTCATGTCATTGTTCCAGCGGATGTACTTATGGCAGGTAAGTTCATGTCCTTCAGGCTGTTATTTAAGAAATGAACTGATTTTTCGGCGTTCAAGCGAAATGAACTACGGAATACCATGAATCGCGCTAGCGATTCATGGTTAATTTGCCGATAATTTTCTGTCCTGTCGTTCATTTCGCTTGAACGACAGAAAAAAATCAGTTCATTTTTTATATTTACAATATATTTGCTGCAATTTCTAACATTAAATAAACATTTTGTTAATACGCTTAATAGTATGTTTAATCCATATTAGAGGTAGATAACACAAATAATGTGTACCCTATAAGGAACAGCCATGGCCGATTTACTGAAGCTTGTACATTCGAAAGCAGAAAAATAAGTTCCATTGTTAAGATTCTAAGTCAACAACTTGACAGTTTGGCGCGAAAAATGCCGATTGTGATGTCATTGGAAGTGACGTCATTTTAAAGTAGGATTAATATATTGGGTTTTTTTTGTCATAAAGAAACGCAGATAGCCGCTGTTTAACAGGTATGTCAATTTTCTTGCAATTTAACTCACTGATAAAGAAGAAATTTAGTCGAGAATAAAGGTTTTCACTAATAGGAAGGCATCGATCGGCTTAGAACGAATTTGGAAAAATCCGCCAAATGTTTGCTGTGCAAGTTCCAAAGATTAATTCGCGAATGAAAACTGCATATGCCCCCCCCCCCCCCCGCCTTCGAAACTTATCAACAAGTCCCGCCCTCTCGAAAAGTGGTGTTCATACGAAATGAACAGCATTTTGTTCAATGGAATTGAATGGGGCGATAGTAAATATAACGAAATAACATCGTTTACGTGTTAGGCATACGCAATCCAACTTGTGTTAAGATATCACATAATCAAGAGGTAAGGCGTACTTTAAAAGCACATACGAAGTCTATGACAAATGCGATGCAAATGGCGCCTTACGAATCTTTACGTATTGGATGTATCCTGCATTTAGCTGCCGCTTGTCCTAAAGGGTCCTAAAGACCACACATACTGTATTTTCAGTGTTTGATAAGTACAGATTTGTTGAGACATCCGTTATATTTTCATTTTAGCGTCTAGTTTGTGGCAACATTGTTTGAACGTTATAAAGTCAGCATTGACGATGTAAAATTTATTATTTTCTGATTGGATGACAAGCTATAAAAGTAGTGGTTCTTTCATAGAAATTGCGTGCAGAAAGAATGATAGTGATTTTTAACTGTTTAATACAACCTCTTTCGACAAGATTATTTACAAGTCTGGTTATATTGTTAGTATTAAAGTATTTATATTTTATATATTTAGAATATTTTCCGGAAGTATGCAGTGAGTAACGGATCTGTAATGGACACATACGCCTTACGAAATGCATTCCGCATGGCAGGTAAACCCGATCGCCTTACACTATAAGCACCCATCCATTCCACATGACTGGCATTCTTAAAAGTCATGTGCTTTACATATACACGCACTTCGGATGTCGGGTTTTCTCACAAGTAATGTACTGTTGGCATACGCCCATTTCAGAGACTGTTATTCTCACAAGACATGTACTATAAACATACTACCATTCTACATAGCGGATATTCCCATAAGATATGTACTATTAACACCCTATCATTCCACATGGCGCAATTTCGCCGGTAAAATGTCTTGTTGGGAAAATATGTTCATAAAGTATTCTGATGTTTGAATCTTTTTGTGTTCTGTAACCTCGAAGATGATGCATTTTGTAATAGCATGTAGTACGTTGTATAACAACCAAGCGTGAAGCACGGTGGATAAGCCGTTATTCTTTTCTTATAAACGCGTGTATGCTAATACAATACTGCTCAGTGCAAACCATGCCGTCACAAATCAGACGCCGCGTGACCTAGTCTCAGATCGGGCTTCAAGCTATTTGCCACTTATTATTAAGAATAAGTCGTCAATGTTTTCAAACAGTGGTAATTTTTCTCCATTTTGTTGGGTTCGTGTTTCGCTTGTATTAACCCATTTGTGCCCACGATCCCATATATGGGACATAGGCAAACAGTGTAGACTATGATAAGACGCCGCATCATGCGGCGTCTGATCAGACTCTAAACTGTTTGCTGATAGCAATTTCAATATAACACTAACTGAAAATATTGACCGGGCATCCCTTTGATAAAAAAATTGACTAATCCAATATATAAACATGGAAGAATCCACTGGGTATAAATGGGTTAAACGGGAAGTATAACGTAATCAAGTACGAGACTACTGTGTTTGTGTTTTTTTTTCAGGATTTACTGTCAGTAACAAGATCTTGGAGGCGCTGGTACTCAGGTTTGCCGCCAAAGATTTCATCAACCTTGAAGGTTTCATCAATTCAGTTGTCAAACTACATGTTGCCCATCGTAAGTAGTTCCTTTGGTGTTGAAAATGTCTATATTTACCCTTTTTATGCCCCCAGAATCTACGATTCGGGGGCATATAGTTTTTGTCATGTCTGTTGGTTTTTTCGTCCGTCTGTCTGTGCCAAACACTTTAACCTTGGCTATAACTCTTGCATTTTTGTACCTGGGCCTTTTATACTTGGCATGTGTCTTCCCTGTATCAAGACCTTTCCAACCATATAAAACGTTTTGACCTTGTGACCTTGACCTTGACATTTGACCTACTTTTGTAAAAATCTTTAAAATGGCTATAACATTTGCACCAGTTGGATCTGGGCTTTCATATTTTGTATGTATATTTTTTGTGTCAAGACCTTTCCAACTATACCAACATCTTTGACCATGTGACCTTGACCTTCACCTTTGACCTATTTAATCAAACTTTAACCAAAAACCTTAACCTTGGCTATTACTTTTGCATCTTTGAACCTGGACCTTTTATACTTGGCATGTGTATTCCTCATGGCAAGACCTTTCCAACCATAGAAAACTTTTTGACCTTGTGACCTTGACCTTGACATTTGACTAATTTTGTAAAAATCTTCAAATTTCTATAACATTTGCACCAGTTGGCCAAAGGCTTTCATATTTTGTATGTATATTTCTTGTGTCAAGACCGTTCCAACCATACTAACATCTGTGACCATGTGACCATGACCTCGACCTTTGACCTATTTAATCAAACTTTAACCAAAAACCTTAACCATGGCTATCACTTTTGCATTTTTGAACCTAGACCTTTTATACTTGGCATGTGTATTCCTCATGGCAAGTCCTTTCCAACCATACAAAACTTTTTGACCTTGTGACCTTGACCTTGACATTTGACCTACTTTTGTAAAATTCTTTAAATGGCTACAACATTTGCACCAGTTGGCCCAGGGCTTTCATATTTTGTATGTATATTTCTTGTGGCAAGACCTTTCCAACCATACCAACATCTTTAACCATGTGACCTTGACATCGACCTTTGACCTATTTAATCAAACTGTAACCAAAAACTTTAACCTTGGCTATAACTTTTGCATTTTTGCACTGGGCCTTATATACTTGGCATGTGTTTTCCCTGTGGCAAGACCTTTCTAACCATACAAAACTTTTTGACCTTGTGACCTTGACATTTGACCTACTTTTGTTGAAATCTTTAAATGGCTATAACATTTACACCAGTAGGCCTACGGCTTTCATATTTTGTTTATATATTTCTTGTGTCAAGACCTTTCCAACCATACCTACGTTTTTGCCCTTGTGACCTTGACCTTTGACCCTCTTTTGTATAAATCTTTATACGCCTATAACATTTGAACCAGTAGTCCTAGAGCTTCCATACTTTGTATGTTTCTTGTGTTAAGACTTCTCCAACCATGCCAATGTTTCATTTACCCTTTGACCATGAGTTTTGACCTACTTTTGCAAATAAGCATTACATTACAGAACATGACACTGGCTGGGGGCATTTGTGTTTCACAAACACATTGCTATTCATCTGATCTTCACCAAACTTTCTGAAAAAGTTTGTTGACATAACATGGAGACCAATTTGGATATCCAGCGGCGCCAATTTATGCTAGGCCCTTTGGAGTAATGGCCCTTGAATTCCTCAAAATGGCACTCCAGGACAGTTTCAGCTCTCTAACTCGTACATTTTACATTTGATAGTCTGGATTCCCCTCCCTGTATCATCGGGGGCATTCTGTAACTGGGACACGCTCTTGTTCTTCCTCAAGCTGCAAATTGACAATTCCAGTTTCGAATTTAGTCAATCGATTTTGGGTTGTTTGTTGTCAATATATTGCTTTATTACTACAATCAGCCCTCTGATCTGAGTCTACATTGATTGAATATGACACGTGTCTTAAACAATAACTATGCCTTTAAATGATATGACATAAATGATTTATATGGCATAAAATATATCCTAGCAATGCAAATAGTTTTGAAAATATTTTGAGATGAATCTAAGGCCGTTTTCATGCTTTTGATTGGTCCGTTTAGAGCAAATACTTACGCTGTGAAGTTGTTGTTTTGTAAACGGCAACTCGTTTGTAAACGTTAGTTTAGCCGGATCAGTATTAAAGCGATATAGCCAGCTAATACTCAATGTTGTTTTGTTTTGGTGTATGTACCGTCGAATTTCAATAACTCAAAAACCCTCAAGTCGGACATACAGTAAACTCTCATTATTACGACCACTGAATTACATTAACTGTTTGTTGTCAAAGGCAGGTGGCTGCTTAAATCAAGGTGAAAATGAAACAAAACGTTCTGTAAGGAGCGTTCTGCTTGATTTTCACATTTCTTTAAGCTGTCACCTGTCTTTCTTACAGTTACAGTGGAGAATCTGTTATTCTTTCCCGTTTAAACGCAAACGTACGCAAACGCAAAGCACTAAAACGTAGAAAAGAACAACTTTTGGACAATTCTGATATTTCATGTTTATCATGGTGGCAAACAGTTTGGAGCCTGATCAGACGCCGGGTTACCCGGCGTCTTATCTGGCTTCAAACTGTTTGTATTGCAAATAATAGTTTTAGCGTAAACGCGTTTATTGGGAAAGAATAACCCATCCCCACTGTAGTCAGCCTACTGTTTGGTACATGTAGTCGTAATAGAGAGGAGAGGTTTTACTGTACCTTTATTGTAAAGTTAAAAAGTAGCACAGCCACGTTTTAACATTGAACTGTGGATATGTTTGACTTGTGCGAGCTCATGTTATCCAGACTAGCCTGTGTTTCATACTCAAAGAATCTTTTATTTACCTTACATACATGTTTTATGTTTTCATTTAAGAAACATTCATCCTCCACTTTGTCCAAGGTAAATTGAAATCTCCTTAATCCTACTTTTATTCGCCTTTACTGAAACGAACTAATAGTTATGATTGAACTAACCCATTAATACATGCCTATGTTGAATTTAATCATCACTGTACTTGTTGGAATGGTTATTTATAATATAAAACAATGTTATACATTGTACCCACAACACCGTATGTGTTAAACCTACCATGACTCTGAACGTAAATATCGACACTACATGCTGTTAAAAGTAGGCATATACGTATATGATTGTTTGGCGCAACAGTTTAGTCTGAACTGTTTCTAAAGGAAGTATTTTTAAGTTTGAAATTTTACTAAATTATTCCATTTAGCTTTAAAGCCCATGACGCTAATGATATAGATGATTCATTTTACACGCGACATATTCACGAATGGCATAACACACCATGTCATATCTAAGTTTTACAATTGCTCATACACAACGTTTTCTACTTTTATTTCTTTTATAACGAAAACTAACACACTTTAATATTTTTATTAACCATTTCACAACCATAGACGAGTTAAATTGCATTTAAATCAACTTGGATACAGAGCAGATACCACATAACACATCTTCTAATAAGAATCTAAACTGTTTAGAAATAGTACAGTGGAGAAAGCGTTATTCTTTCCCGTTTAAACGCAAACGAAACGCAAACGCAATACACTAAATGTAGAAAATAACAACTTTTTGACAATTCTAACTATTGATATTAAGCTGAGTGGCAAACAGTTTGAAGCCTGATCAGACGCCGGGTTAGCCGGCGTCTGATCTGGCTTCAAACTGTTTGCAATGGAATTAATAGTTTTAGCGTAAGCGAGTATATTGGGAAAGAATAATGTTTTCTCCACTGTATCAATTATCATAGTTAGTCAGTCCAAAAGTGCATGTGACATGAAATAGCACATGTCAAATTTTAGCACATGATATTTTGTCTGCAAAGAGGTTAAAACAGATTTAGAGCCTAGTCATATTTGCAACTCTTATTGGTGTAACTTGACAGTCATGATTATAAAAACGCAAACTGTATTAATTCCCAACAGACATTGTATGTTCTCAACAATGTAACATGTTTTAATTCCAGGATAGTTTTGTGGCGTAATGGTAGATGATTAACTTTCTATTTCTGTTAACGTGACCATTTAATTGTCATAATGCCAAAGTGTTTATGTTTTATCTGCATCTATAACCCTGGTCACATAAAAAGCTAAAGAATAAATTTCTTATCCTATGAATTTGTTGCAGAGTATTAAAAATCACCTGGTTTGATAGAGAATAATGTATAACTTTAGTAAAGCCCTTGCGTAGTTGCCTGTTTTACAACTGAAGTACAGTTGAGAAGACGTTTTTCTTTCTCAAGAAACTCGTTTACGTTCAATCTATTATTTTAATTGAAAACAGTTTGGTGACAGATTAGATGGCTGGTACATGTAACCCGGCTCCAAACTGTTTGCCACTCGTTTTAAAATAAATGATAAGCACTTTCAAACAGTTGTTATACTCCACATGTTAGTGCATGGCGTTTTCATTTTGTATGCGAGAAAGAATCGTGTTTTCTACAATGTACCCTATGTATACACAATATATACACAATTGTATATACACCGGTATATGGTATTCAAAATGGACATAACCTCTGTGTACTATATTACAATATGCAATGACCTGTGGAGATGGTGTTATTCTTTCCTACATAAACGAACCGAAACACTATTTGTCATTTTGTCAAAGTGAATGTTTGTGTATTTATCTGCTATAATTATAACCCTGGAGGGTCATATATAACTTTCTTGACCTATGCAATTGTTGCAGAGTGTTAAAATAAACTCATCTGGTTTGATAGTGAAGAGTGCTTGCAATACTGTCTGTTTGCAATTGAAGTAAGTGATTCATTTTCCAACTACAACTACAATGGAGAAGGCTAAACATATTCTTTCCCAATAAACACGTTTAAGCTAAAACTATTATTCCCATTGAAAACAGTTGGGAGCCAGATCAGATGCCGGGTTACAAGGAGTCTGATCAGGCGCTGATCTGTTTGTCACTCAGAATAAAAAAAGTAGGCTTATTCATCAAAATGTTGTCCTTTTCTACATTTTATTGCAATGCGTTTGCGTTTCGTTTACGTTTGGACGGGAAAGAATAACATCTTTTCCACTGCAGATGATAATATGATTATTGTGTCTCTTTCCCCAGAGAGTCAGGGAACACAAACTGGTGATAAGGTGATCAACGCTGATGCAGAGAAGAACAAGAAATATTTACAAGAGGTAAACCATAGTAGTGACAATGTTTCAATTATGAAAGAATTGACTAATATAAATAATTGCTACATGTTGCAATGATTAATTGACCATTTGATAAAGTAAAAGGGTTCATTTCATCGGAAGCTTCTTAAAGCGCAGATAATTCACGCGTTTACTTTAGCACTGTTAGGCAATTTGTTACAAAACAATGAACAAAAATGAGCAGTGCGAAGAAAATTCTCAGACGCATTGCATTTCAAACGGTGTAGATACAGACCAGCAAACGCGTATATGAATATTATTTCTTAAGTTAGAATACATGTATACTTTTTTACAACTGTAGGCATTTTATTTATCTTTCACTTGCGAATGTTCGTACGTGGCCGTGAATGGCTAACTATTGTATATTAAACAATCATATCGTATATTTCAGTTGCTGAGAACTGCGATTTATTCGTAACAAATACTTACGATTAAAATGCGATTCTGTGGGTGACATTGAGAAATGTACTCGAGCAGAGAGACAGAGGGACATGCGTATACCAGCAGTAAATTATCAACCCATTTGTGCCTAGCGTCCTATAAATGGTACATATACAAACAATGCAAACTCAGACCAGGCGCTGCATAATGGGGTGTCTGAACTTAGCCTGCACTACTTGCTAACAGGAATTTATATCAAACCTTACATGAACATGAAAGCTTAGACCAGGTACCCCTTAAATGAAATAGTGGACTCATCCAATATATAAGCGTGGTATACCGGTAATCATTTTGGCATACATGGGTTAAATATAAAACGAGAGCGTACTGGAAGGGTTACAGGATTTGTCCATGAATCCAAAGATACCATGAACATGTATTACCTTTAAAAGATGGTGGCAAATAAAAGCGTGAAACAGGAATCTGCTAGTTTACTTCAAATGATGTGCAGTTTAATGTGGCAGTTATTGATAAATTGTTGCAGCGGTTGACAATGAGTCTCATTGAATAATAACTGGCCAACTGGATGAAGTTCAACCAAAAGTGAAAGTGTTAACAACCCTCCCATCTCTATAGTCAGTCTACATACAAACAGTTTGTATTAAGCTTAGACGAATTGCTTGGCACTAGTGTCGATACATCAAATTGCCTGAAAAATAGAATTTCAAACATTGTGCAGAAAATTATATTTCAGCAGATGATATTTCGCAAAAACGTCATATTCTGTTTCTATATGAGATAAACAAACCAGATGGTAAATGTTCAAAGCAGAATGATGATGTCTTCATGACAATGTAAAGGTTGATGTAGTGTAAAGCCATTTACATCTACAAGAGTGTGGATGGTACACGTTCTATGATTAGAGTGTAAATGGGAAAAGATGTTGTTGTTTCCAAATAAACACGTTTATGCTAAAGCATTACGCCCTTTTGCAAACCGTTTGAAGCCAGATCAGACGCCGGGTAACCCGGCGTCTGATTAGGCTCCAAAGTATTTGCCACTCAGATAAAAATAATAGAATAGTAAAAAAAACTGTCATTGCCTGCATTTTATTGCGAAAACTGCCGCTGTATATTATCACAGCGACAGATAACATAAGATGTAATGACATATTTTCTACATTATGAAATTAAATTGAATTGAAAGATTAAGAAGATATTTTCGTTTAACTTAGCAAATTGAAGTGTCTTATAGTTATATTTGACAAATCTATGTATGTATGTATAAAATATGTATTTATATTGCGTCTGTAAATTCGGCAAGCAAATATAACGTAAAGGCTTCTTATTTTTTATCATTATTGATTTATATCAATAGTCATTTTCCCCAAAGCATCACTATGTCAACCCATTATCTAATATTGAAATATCAATCCTTAAAACTCATTTCGCCAATTTGTTTGTAGTACTACACTTTCAGTCTTAATCTTGCTCCAGTTGTTGATGTTGGGTATTCCTGGTTAGTCTCCTCCCCCATCCAAATTAAACGCATTTGTGCTTAAAACAAGTATTTCAACTGTTTGGAGCATTGTCAAACGCCCCGTTACCCGGCGTCTGATCAGGCTTCGAACTGTTTACCACTCAGTTTGAAACGAATCGTTTCAAGACCATTTCGTTTTCTATTGTCTTTTATTGCGGTCGCCTTTCGATTATTTTAAACGGGATACAATAATGATGCCTTCTCAACGGGGTGTCTAACATAATGGAATATGTCAACATCTTGTAATTTTATCCTACTAATACAGTTGTGATATAGCGCAACTTGTTTTAACTCCATCCACATTGAATAATTTAATTGACAATTTCAGTTTTCAATTAAGTTGACTCTTCGCTAAGGTTTAATGTGTTATACTGCCAACTAGAACATCATGAGGCTGTAAAAACAGGGGGAATTAAGTGCAGGACAAAGGTAAAACATACAAGGGCCATCATGGCCATATATCGCTTACCTGGAACACCATGTACAACTTGACCTATAGTGAACTAGATTTTGACCCGACATGACCAACATTCGACCGCGGCCAAGACTTTAATGAGACAAATATTTTGAGCAATTTTCATTAAGTTTAAGTGACATTTGTAGCTTCTAAAATGTTAACAAGATGTGTCTATTATTTGACCTAATGACCATGATTTTGACCAGCCATGATTCACTTTCAAAACTTTGCATCGCATTTATATATGCAAAAATTCTGACTATTTTTCATTCAGATCTAATGCGATTTGTAGCCTCTGGATGGTTAACACTGTTTGTTTTTATTTGACCAAGTGACCTAGTTGTTAACCTCACATGACCTACATTTAGTACTGACCTAGATATCATTAAGGTACACTTTTTGATAAAGTTGCATTAAAATCAAATAAGATTTGTAGCCTCCAGAGTGTTCACAATGTTTTTCTATTGTTTTCTCGTGTGACCTAGGTTTTGACCAGACATGACACATATTCTAACTTGACCTAGATACTAATAAGCCAAACATCGTGACCAAGTTGCATGCTAATCCAATGAGATTTGTAGCCCCTAGAGTGTTCACAAGATTTTCTATGATTTGACTTAGGGACCTAGTTTTAGACCGGACAAGGCCCATATTCGAACTTGGCCTAGATATCAAAGAGACAAACATTTTGACCAAGTTTCATGAAAACCAAATGAGATTTGCACCCTCTAGTATGTTCACAAGGTTTTGGTATGATTTGACCTAGTGACCTAGTTTTTTATTCGACATGATCCACATTTAAACATGACCTAGATTTCTTAAAGGCAGACATTGCAATCAAGTTTCATGAAGATCGGATGCAATTTGTAGCCGTTAGAGTGTTCACAACCAAATTGTGGACGAAGGACGGACGGACGACGGACATCCAGCGATCCAAATAGCTCACTTTGGCACTTCGTGCCAAGTGAGCTAAGACTGATTCAGAAGCGTTCTGCTTTATCTATGTGCTGCATTGAGCTGCCAACAGTATAAGCGATTATAAGTTGTTTCTTATAGTAACCACTTTACAGGAAAACGATTAAATAATAATATGCAAAAACAAAATAATGAGTTATTAAATTAGTTATGAACCATGCTCAGATGACTGATTTGGTGTTATGCCAGCCACCTCGGGCCTTACTCGCTGTCTACACAAAATGAGCGCCGATATGTACCCGTGTGGGAAAACAGGCTCTGACTGAAATGAGATCCCTGAAACAATGCCATTTGCTGGAACTGAGCATAAATATAGCATGTTTCTTGAAACAAGCGGGCCTGAAGGCCCTGATATCGCTCACCTGTTGTACTGAAGCTTGATAGCTTTACCTTTCTGTTTCACCCGTTTTAATCTAAATCCATTCAAATTTGTAGTACAGCATGTAAACAATTTTGGAATATAACCTCATAATTCTAGTACAGTAGAGTACATCAAGGGTAGATAACAATACTGAAAGTCTTTTCTAGCATTTCAAAGTATATCAAGGGCAGATAACTATTGCCACAATGATTAGATTTCAACAATAATTGCACTCCTTTAAGAACTTCTAGCTATATACTTTGTGTGCATGTATAATCAAAATCCATTGAAAACTGTAGTTGCAAGAGTGTAAACGCTGTTAGATATGGCATTTTCAGCAATTCAAGGGCAGACAACTCTTGACCTATTGGTCCGATTTCAACCATAATCACAATTATTCGCACTCTTGTGGTCATATACAATCTGAGCAAGTTTGAGATATATTGGATAAAAAGTGTGGCCTCTAGAGTGTAAACACTGTTAAATATGGCATTTTCAGCGTTCTGAACTTATTGATCTGATTTCAACCATAATCGAATTCGTCTGAACGCTTATGGTTATTCACAATCTGAGCAAGTTTCAGATAGATTGGATAAAAGTTGTGGCCTCTAGAGTGTAAACACCCTTAAATATTGCATTTTCAGCAATTCAAAGGTAGATAACTCTCGTCCTATTAGCCTGATTTCAACCAAAATCGAACTCATCTAAACTCTTATAGGCATATACAATCTGAGCAAGTTTAAGAAAGAATGGAGAAAAACGGTGGCCTCTAGAGTGTAAACACTGTTAAATATGGCATTTTGAGCAATTCAAAGGTAGATAACTCTTGATCTATTAATTCGATTACAACAATAATTGAACTCGTCCAAACTCTTATGGAAATATACAATATGGGCAAGTTTAAGAAAGATTGGATAAATAAAGTGACCTTTAGAGTGTAAACACTGTAAAATATGCCATTTTCAGCAATTCAAAGGTCGACAACTCTTGAACTATTCGTCCAATTTCAACCATAAATGAACTCTTGTGGTCATATACAATCTGAGCAAGTTTGAGAAAGATTGGATAAATATTGTGGCTTCTTGAGTGTAAACACTAAAATTGTTGACGACGAACTACGAACGACGGACGACGCACGACAGACGCCGGACATTCAAGTAATGCAAAAGCTCACCCTGAGCTAAACAAGAGCCGCATGCGGCCCTAAATCGCTCACCTGGTATCCATGATTACGGTAATGTTAATGGACCAGTAATGATTAAGTTTTCACTTATTTACCTCCACCCACTGGTGGCCATGTTGTTTGAGCTAGGAAGATTATTTGAAGAAAACTGGCAAAGGGTCACCCATGAATTGTAAAATCATTCTTAATTCAGACCAATATTTCAGAATTTTTTTTGAAAGTTTTTCTATACAGAAATATAAGGAAAACTTTCCCCATCCACTGGCGGCCATGTTTTTTAAGATAACAAAATGATTTTAAGAAATCTGGTAGAGGGTCATCAATTAACCATTTGTGTAAAATTATTTTGAATTTGAACCAGTAGTTTCAGAGAAGAAGATTTTTAAAGTGTTAACTATATAGTAAGATGCCCCACCCACTGGCGGCCATGTTTATTAAGATAACAAAATGATTTTAAGAAATCTGGTAGAGGATCATGAATTGACCATTTGTGTAAAATTATTTTTAAGTTGGACCAGTAGTTTCAGAGAAGAAGATTTGTAAAGTTTTTACTATACGTACAGTAACATAAGGAAAACTTGCCCCACCCACTGGCGGCCATGTTTGTTTAGATATCAAAATAATTTTAAGAAATCTGGTAGAAGATCATGAATGGATCATTTGTGTAAAATATTTTTTAATTTCGATCAGTAGTTTCAGAGAAGAAGATTTGTAAAGTTTTTACTATACAGTAACATAAGGAAAACATAAGGAAAACTTGCCTCACCCACTGGCGGCCATGTTTTTTTAGATATCAAAATAATTTTAAGAAATCTGGTAGAGGGTCACCTATGGATCATTTGCATAAAATTTCTTTCAAATCGGACCAGTAGTTTTTGACAAGAAGATTTTTAGTTTTCACTGTGTAGCCATATAAGGACAATCTGCCCCATCCACTATAGGCGGCCATGTTTTTAAAATAGGAAAATTATTTTAAGAAATCTGATAGAGGGTCACCAATGGCACATTTGGGTAAAATTATTTTAAATTCGGACCAGTAGTTTTTGACAAGAAGATTTTTTGAAAGTTTTTTCAATTGGTTGCCATGGCAACCACAATTTCAATTGGATGACCTATATTTGAAGAACTCTGAGAGAGTACCCTACAAGGAACAATCCTATGAAGTTTTGTGAAATTGGCCCAGTGGTTTCCAAGAAGATCTTTGAACAAAAAGTTTGACGACGGACGACGGACACAGGGCGATCACAATAGCTCACCGAAGTGCCAGGTGAGCTAAAAAACTGTTCAGACTCATCCACAGGCACACTAGACGTTGCACACCTTTAATGTGGGGTTTTTCAAGGCACTACTTTCATACATACATCGGACTGGAATACACATCTGACCACGTCAACACCAGGTCCTGAGGTTATATAGCGATTGAGTTTTGTCCGAGATCGTTCTGAAGCATTTGATATGTCCGATTTGAGCTTTTGCTCAAATCTGACCAATCAAATGCTTGAGAATGATCTCAGACTCAACTCAAACGATTTACAACCTTGGATTCAGCAGTCGAAATTACATTCACAACGGACTTAAAATGGCGTAGGAAAGAGCAAGATCAAACAAGTATTTGTTCATTGAACATTTATTAAAACATATACATTAAAACACACATGAATGGATAAAAAGTACGATATATAAAAATAAATGCGGTGACATTAGGTGGGCGACCTCTAGAGTTCGATCTCCTTACAGATGCATGATTTTATTTGTTTATTTAACTCTTTCACTGCCAAATTAAACGTCAGATTTTTACCCCTTCACCGCTACATTCTCGTCTGCAATATCATTTCAAAGTTATATTTCAGGTAGTATGACTTAAGAAATGTAGATATGAGTGTCAAACAGTTGGGATCCTGATCAGACGCTGCGTTACGCGGCGTCTGGTCAGAATCGAAACTGTTTGCAAACTCGCATTTTGGCGTCATAGGCAGTGACAGGGTTAAGCCTTCTGTTCAACCCTTTACTCCATAGATAAACGTTTTTACACATTCAATTAATTCTGCAACCTAAGAAAATAGTTCCATTTGATGCAGTAACAAATGTGGAACATACAAAATATTTCCTATGTCCTTGCTAAAAGTAGGTTGAAAGTTAAAACAAAATGTGCCTTAAGTCGCATTGTCATTTACTTTTAACCTTCTTTAAGTGGTCGCCTGTCTTTAAAACTAAGAAACAGGCTATGGAGGAAAGGGTTAAAATTAGACTTTAGTAAAGCGTCGATTAGGCCCATGTTCTTTAAATTCATTTTTTTTTATAATTTCAAATGCCATGCAGTCTGTGTCACTCATTTTATCTACAAGCTGTATAGATAGTAAGCTAATATGTTTTTTTAAATTTCAAATTAAAAATTCCAATAAATCTTTGATATCAGCAAAACCTCACCGCACTAAGCAACACCAAACTTAAGCTTCTGTCAAATAATAAGATGTATATGATGCTGCAGGAAGGGCCAAGGACGCTAGACTGAGTGATACGCCAATACTGTACCGATCTCCTTCATATCGGATACATGTATTCGTTTCTCAAAATACATCTCTGTCAGTGACTTTAGTTTCAAATTCCAAGAGTCTTGGCACAACATTTTTATAGAATTTATAAGCAATAAAACATACCGATTAAAGTTCAAGGAAATGGTGTATGTGAAAGCTGTCAAATATAAGTTTCAGTCGATAACAAATAAATTATTAGAGACAAATCTTAGACATATGTTGTGTATTTTGAAAGTAAAACCATTTAATAAATTGCATCCATTTACCCTAGGTAAACACAAACACAGTCACCTGACCACTGTATACAAATAAGATTTTCTTTTGAAATGTCAGTTTTTTGTAAAAGATTCCGACAGAGATTGTAACGTCATAATTCCTAACAATACTAAGCCAAAAGTAGTGTCTAGCCTACAACAGAGGTGAATATGTAAACCAGTAGTGAAGGAGAGCTTAAATCGAGATAAGAAGCCGCTTTTTAGTGGCGTCTTATCTGGATTCAAGCTATATGCAAAGCCGAGTTTAGTCGCATAATTATTGTATGTCACCAGCCAGTGTAGTTGAACCCTTCAGAATCTAACCTGCCTGCAGCTGCCATATTACTACTGATATTTATGGGAACATACAACATTTAATACAATTTTGTTCAGTTATCTTATCATAGTAAGTTGTTCGTCATTTTGTTATGTTTTC
Source organism: Gari tellinella (assembly GCA_922989275.2). Classification (NCBI taxonomy): domain Eukaryota; kingdom Metazoa; phylum Mollusca; class Bivalvia; order Cardiida; family Psammobiidae; genus Gari; species Gari tellinella. The sequence goes on from OV277867.1 coordinate 60,863,103, forward strand.
CACGCCAACACAAAACAATAAAATGTAAAAATGACAGTTTGTTGAAAACAATAATCTAAATTGCAAATAGTTTGGAACCTGATTAAACATCTATTTATGTGGCGTATGATCCTGATCCAAACCATTTCGAAAGGCTAGCACACGTGTAGCAAAACCGTTTTGCTGGAATAGGATAGCGGTTTCTCACTCCCTTCATAATTTTGGTGATTTTTATGGTTTTTCTCAAAAGATGTTAACATTTCCTTGATTGTAACTAAGAGTGTATTTTAACTTAAATATATTTTTGGAGAACACTCCTGATTAGATCGAGCCTATATCGGTCAATAGATGCACACTACGTAGATTTAACTTAGTTTGCAATTAATTTAGGTCACTTTCAACAGTACTTCAGTAAGTTTGCAACGTGCAGCTATTTACAGGTATAGGGAATATCCCCACATGCCCTTTAAACGCTGTTTCTGGCAAAACAGCAACTGGGAAGAACCACAATTCACGTCAACATAGCATTGTTCGACACGAACGCCAGTTAACGAGAATGTTTGATCGCCCTACGTAGTGTGCCAATATTGACCAACATTGTCCGATCTCATTAGAGGCGTACTACCGTAAAGTAACCGTGGATACAAATGGTAAATAAACATGCATAAGGTCAACGAACAAGCCTCGGAGGGCCTATCACTACAGTACAGCATTATAAAGCATAGTACAGATATCAAAATATACAAGGAAATACAACCAAACCTCGATATCTCAAACTCGCTTAAGTCGAATAAAACCGTCTGTTATTGTATATTATATTATATTATACTCTTGTGTATTTGTTTAGTAAATGTAGACAAGACGTCGAACTTACCCGTATTTCGAAGTTAAAATGTGGCAATGCCACGTTTTAACTTCGAAATATGGGTAAGTTCGATTAAATATGGGTAATTTCGACCATAGCAAAATATGGGTAACTTCGACCATAGCAAAATATGGGTTCGACCATAGCAAAATATGGGTAAGTTCGTCTAAAGTGAGATCAAGTTATCGAGGTTTCATTGTATTAAAATATACAAGGAAATATACATAAATCATACAAATTGTACAATCATTTTACATTTGTATAATATTAGGTATAAAATGATGACATCGATGGGATGAATATAAAAATGTATCATGAAAAGCTTCGCAAATAAAAACAAGCACTTTTTAAAAATCTGGCTCAGAATCTATTTCTATGTCATACATCTAGTTTCAAATTGTGTCAAAATGCTCCAACATGGTTCTGCTATGATACAAACATTTCATAGGGGTGAATAAAATACTTACATTTGCTGCCAAATAGTCGGTTTTTATTTTCTTGATCTTATGTTCTAAAACACACACAAAACTTAATACAATCACCACAAATCCGTACCCTAGGTCTTCAAAACCACTCCGATTCATAGACAAATCTTAGCTGTAACGTGTGTTTATAAAGGTATTTCGGGTTTTCAAGAAAGGCAACAGATTGAAGCTTGATAAATGTAAAGCACAAAGCTACTGTAGGAGCTTTCTGCTTCACGTTCATCTAACTTTCAGATATCTTGTGTTTTAACAAATTCTGTGGATCTTACCGAAACTGTGAAACTGACATTCAAATTTAGTTGTCGAACGATTGTCGAAGAATTGTCTATGGAATGGGTTCCAGGGCCTCCAACGAAAATTAGTCAAACGTACAATTAATGTAATTTAGCTGAGGATTCTTTGTCATTATGAGACATGTAATGTCTGGCAAGAAATTAACAGAATGATACAATTACATAACTGAAATGAAGAAAGAACATTTTAAAGTTAACTCTAGTGACGCATGCGTCTCATTTACAGTGTACTAATAGAGAGTGCACTTGTCATGTGCAAACAGTGTAGACCAAGATCAAAGAGCTCCTAAGGTAACTCTGTCATCAGGGTCGTTCTGTTATGTCATTTTAATGTATTGTAAAACAATCCTTAAAAGTCAAACTTGGACGCAATTTAATTAGAAATTGGAATTGTTCGTTTGATGTATATGGTAAGAAATGAGTTAAGATAGAGGCAAGCAGAGCGGAGAGCGGTATATACATTAGAAGTGAAGTATACAGGAAACTGTGAGAATATACCAATGTTCATAGATAGTGACTATACTTGAGCGTTTAGCTATGTAATATATAATATATGAGGTAAATATGAGTGGTGATACCGGTATGGGAAGGACACGATTGTGAGAGGCTGTTACCCTAAGAGTGCTATGCCAGACTGACCAGGCTTTATTAATACTAGGAATGGCAATGGTTTTTCAGCTGACCGGTTCACGGTTGAAACATCCGGTTATCGGTTAGGACAATCGGTAACCAGTTAAATATAACAAAACACAAGTATGCATTGACATTGCTATGAACTCTTCCGCATTTCCTGCTGGATATTTTCATTATAGATATACGATAGTGATCTAAAGACACTGTAGTTAAAATAGCTACGAATTGTTTACTGTTGGTCTTCAATCTTCTTCAAGAAGGACATTCTCTATTTTAGATATTAGCATGCGATAGCTTTAAAGCAGAAAACATAGCACTCTCAAGGGTTAACCTAGGTCCATGGTTTTAAAGCACTTAAGATGGGTCCGAGATCATTCTAAAACTTTTGATTGGTCAGCTTTGAGAATCACGCTTAGATCTGACCAATCAAAAAGCTTGAAAACGATCTCAGACTAATTTCAAACGCTTTCTATAACCATAGGCCGGAGGGTCAGAAATCACAGCACTTCAGAACAAAGACACTGTATATATTTTCGAATATTTCAGGCCGTACATATGCTTTACATCAATGAATAAAACCCATTTTTGATCCGGCCATACCCTTATTTTCTATCTAAATCTACAACCTTTGTTTATCAGCACGACATATACATTTAGCCCTTACACTGCCATTATGACGTCATAAACCGTTAAACACGTTCACTACCGTGATGTCATCTTTTCGCAAACATATCGTCTGCTTTCAGCTTCAAAGTTTATGTTTGAGGCAATTTGGCTTAAACCATTTACATAAGTGTCAAACAGTTTGGAAGCTGTTCAGATGCCGCGTTAGGCAGTGTCTAGTTTGAATCCAAACTGTTTGTATATGTGAGTTTATTCGAGCTTGGAACTGAAGGGGTTAATAAATTGCTTTTCCAATTCATCCCTTTCTATCGAAAACTTATAATAATATTGCAGTCAATCTTGTATTTAACAATCACTGAATGAAGAAACCTGATGTTTTTTCAGGGCTGTCATTTCTCCGGATTTTTCCGAAATCTTCGGATTTTTATCTTAACAAATGAAGCTTAAAACAGGCTGAATGTAAAGCAGAATGCGCCTTCAGGCGCATTCTGCTTTACTTTCAACCTGCTTTAAGCATTATGTGTCTTAAAATCTAGAAACAGACTATGGGTTAAAGTCATAATCAGGAAAATCGGGCTTGAGAGGTGGGTGTATTGTTTGTGTTGCGTTTCCTGCTTGAGTCTTTCGTATTTATTTGAAAAATTTATTATTTTTTCAATCTTAGGATTTTTTTTTATCAACTTATGGCAGGCCTGGTTTTTAAAGACAGGTTACGCTTACTGCAAAGAAAAGTATATGATTGGTATTTGCCCTACATTAAGCTTCCCCAATGTACTAAAGGATACTAAAATAAATTATATAATATACCCAATCTGTAGCGGTCGTTTAAATACAAGTTTGACATAACGATAAAATTATGTGTTTCAGTGGTTTATATGCATTGTTTAAAGTTTCTTTTATCAATATTTTTTGCAACAAACTGAAAAACATCTTTGTCTAGTAGTCTCACATTCTCCCTTGCATATTTCTCTTAAACAATCTACGATATAGAAGAAAGGCAAGGTGGATTGTAAACCTGAAGTTGATGCTACAATCAATCATTTACTCACAATTCCAATTATTCATTCAATCATTGTTTTCATATTGCTAAGAAGATAGGCTTCGTCACGACACAAGTTAGAAATTACAAATATTACAATCAGTTACTACATAGTTTAGAGATTACGTCAACACCTACAATATGTTTCCGATACATTACATTTATCCTACAACTTTAAACTACAGTCCGGTTTGCGCTTAACACCCAGTAAATCATTAAATAATTAGCATTTTATTATATAGGCGACAGTTTTAACCAGGACTAAGGAAAATCAGAAAGCTCCTGAACGAGGTTTCTTGTTTACGTTTGTTCTGCATTAAGGGATCATTTATCGTTTTATGTTACGATCTTGTTGACGAACGTAAAGTAGAACGCACCCAAAGGCATTTTCTGCTTTACATTTGTTGTGCATTAAGGCATCATATATGGTTAAAATTTACATCGATCTTCTCAAATGTTAAATGTAAAGTAAAATGCAAAGCTTCAACAGAGTAGCTTATCTAAACAATGGGCGCTAAACACAAGTACGACTATAGATCTTGCACTTTACAATGTCACTGTCTCGCCAAATATACGAGGAACGAAATATTGCATAACTTCTGGTGATTATATATTCTGGGGCCCGTTTCATAAAACTTCGTACGACAAAAACGATCGTAAGTCAAAACTTTAAAATACATTCAATTTCTGATTTCTCTATCTAATCCTGTCTTGTGACATCTCTTTGGAATCGTCTTTTAAGACGATTCCAAAAAGATGTCACAAGACAGGATTAGATGGAGAAATAAAGAATAATTGAGAGTTTTATAATCTGACTTACGACAACATTTGTCGTACGAAGTTTTATGAAACGGGCCCCTGGTGAGTAGTATGACTATGATGCTCTACATGTACTCTAAACAGAAGTAGGTTATTCATTTGACCTATCAATCCGTGAATGTTCAAGCCATGCTCAAATACACAAATAACATTTCCAGTGTCCAATCTTAATCACAGGTGTTGCTGCTTGAGTCTTTCCATCTTCTAAACGTTTACATGTATCCAGTGGGGAGCTAGCACACAGTCTTGTAACTGTAAATTCCCCCGGCCAAACCATAAGATTGCAATAAAAGAAAAATATATTTAAACTACATTCCACTTGTACGGTTATATATCTACTAAGGCAATTTGAAGTAAGTTTATAGCTAGGTATTCGGTTTCTGGGCGAATTCTACAGTGGAGAAGACGATATTCATTCACGTTTTAGGCAAACACATTGCAATTAAACGTTGATAATTACAGCTTTTTGAAAAGTCTGACTATTTCTTTCTAGCTGAGTGGCAAACAGTTTGAAACCCGATCAGACACCGGGTGACCGGCATTTATTAAGGATCAAAACTGTTTGCAATAGTTTTGAAGTGAACTTATAGCTTACTAATAGTTTCAGCATAAAACATTTATTTGGGAAAAATTAACGTCTTCTCCACTTTATAGTGACTGAAGCGATTCTACCCTAGCATGTGGTCTTGTTATTTCAGTAGTAAGCAGAGTTGAGATATTTCTTTAAGCGGCGTCTTCTGTTGATATTTCCTATGTTACATATCATCAGTAGCAAGCTCAATCTGTCCAACCTTAGTTCATGGAATATGAAGAGTCCAGCTTAATCCACCTGTAACAAAAATATTGTAATTTAACAATACTCAAAGACATATTTGGGTAACCAATCTCGTTTCATTTCATATACCGTATACAATGTTCATAGCCGTATAACAAAACAAAATGTACAGTAAATATTTAAGTTATACATATTTTAAAACCTACATATAGACTTTGGGGAATACATTTTATAACTATGCATTTTAAGCAATTATTTACCTGTGCAAAAGTTTAATGTGATATCTGCTAAGTACATAGTTGTGATCTCTTGAAATATTCTAGCATTTATACATAATTAAGTGATCTCAATTGATGTCCGTTTGATACATTTAATATTTAACATACATGACATTTCATGGTTCAGCCACAAATATCAGGGACCACAAAAGGAAATAAGGGAAAATAAGTTTCTCTTTTTGTGTTATCCTTGGTATTGGTGTGCCTGTCTTGAATTTCTGCATTTGTACATACAATTGTATGATATGTGTACTCTTATTGTTGGTTGCCAATATAAGCATATTGTTACCTGGAAAAAACTCTACAATAAGCGCATATAGAGTATCGCTTTCTGCCTTCAGTATAGTATACACTTAAGAAAACTGTCATTGCAAACAATTAGGAGCAAGATCAGGCGCCGGAGACCCGAGGTAGGACCAGGCTCCAAAATGTTCGACCCTCAAATGTTGGAATTAAAAACAAACAATCATTTAATTTTTCCAAATGTGTATTCTAAGTGTGTTCTGCCAGTCGCTATATCCAGCTCCACGGTTCTAGGGATTAACTGCCATAGAGAATGTATGTTTATTCGACAGAGATATAGAGGATAATCAATTCCTTTGGATTGATATGAAAAATATATCACTAGAATGGGTTATCTGGTTGTACAACGAGTCCGCAGGACGAGTTTTTAACCAGATAACAACCCATTCGAATGATATGCTTTTCATATCCATCCAATGAAATTAATTATTCCATTTATTATATACATTTTAATGACTTTTATAAATAGAAAACACACAATTATTGTTTACGCGCGACGTCATAAAAAATATTGAGACGTGACGTCACAAAAATGATATCGTCACTGCAAAAGTGATATCATCACCAGTGATGTTATCAACTGTGACGCATATGAAATTTATCAAATTGAGAAATCTCTATAAATCAAAGATAGATAAAATTATCTATGTGAGATATGGTTGTCAAACTATCAGTTTACCTGAGCATCTCTCAAGGCACAGCAGAGGATCATGGAGAAGATCATTCCGAGAATCTGGATAACACAAAAACAACGCGGTCATATAAGGACCTAAAAGGCTTGACCATGAAATCCAACACAGTCGTACATGTACTGTATTCTATACAGTCTAGAACATGAAAAATTAGTCATACATATATTGCATGCACTACAGTCAAAACAACCATATAAAATGAAAACAAACACAATATTTATAATGTATGTTTAACAGTCTCGAACACATAGTCGCAACAGAGTACTACATATTCCATTTATCACGAAAACAAAGTGCGAGACTGCCTATATATCTTTTTCTTCTTCTTGATAATTCCCTCCATCAAAAATGATGATTATGAGAAGGCGCTGTATCATAAATTATTATTTACAAATGTGAAAGTGATAATTATACAGTGATTTGATAACAAATAAAAGCAATATATGTAGTATTTGCAAATAGGTTCATTTAGCAGGTATTTTACTTCATTATTCAATTTCTTTTTATCACTGCTAGAATGGGTAAATATACCTTTCTAGCAGTGATAAAAAGAACTTGAATAATAAAATATATGTAGTAGTCTAGATCAGATCTACTATAACGGCTACGGTGACAATTGTCTTTAAGTCAATAAGTAACTGTAAATATTGTACTACATTTTAATGATTTTCACAGTTACAATATAAAGTATATTAACGAAATATAATGCTGGTATGTAAAGCCACTGCTTGCCAACTATAAACATCCCTAGGTTACACATTCAATTGGAACACTGATAACAGGTGTGTATTCTTAATACCAATTATTTCTGTAGATCGCTGCCTACTGTTTAGAACGCTTTCAAGAAGTCTACATGGACTAAGTATTACAAAATATGTTTTAATTGTTTGCATAGAGATCAGATAAAATGATATAGCAAAACATTTCCAAAGTTTTCTCTTGCGTGCCAACATGTGGCCCGCTTTTGTTGTGATGAAGACAAAGGGATTTAGCATTTGGCATACTGAATTTACCCAGGGTTATAGATGTACGATGTGTATGGTTAATGTACTATGCTGTGGAGAAGACGTTATTCTTTCAAAAATGCATGTAACAAACCCTTGTGAAAATTGCAAACAGTTTGGAGCCATATCAGATGCCGGGTAACACGGCGTCTGATCAGGCTCCAAACTGTTTTCCACTAAATCGTCTACATTTTCAGAACAATGCCATGTTGTACAGTTAACTGCTTTGCGTTTTGTTTCGTTTATACGGAAAAAATTATATCTTCTCCACATAATAAACAGCAATTATTGGAATCTAAAATACTTACCAAGATGACAGCTATTCCAATTGCTACTCCAGATATTATAACTAGGTTGTCTTTCACAAAATTGAAAAACTCGTTATTGCAGGGCTGAAATATAGAATCAAGAGCAAATTATGAAACACCAGGTCCAAGCTGTTCATCATACAAAATGTTAAAATGTAATTCTGAAAATAGTTTATCTTATAATTATCATATAAATGTCAAGAGATAATTATGAAAATATCTTTAATCATATAAATGTAAAGATGTAATTGTGAAAACAGTACTTCTTTAATCATATTAATTTGAAGGGATAATTGTTAAAATAGTATACATTTTATCATACAAATATGAAAAGATAATTGTGAAAATAGTACAACTTCTATCATACAAATGTAAAATGATAACTGTGAAAATAGTATATTTTTAATCATATAACTGTAAAGAGTTACTTGTCAAAAATGCAATGGAACAAGAACACTGTGAAAATAGCGTATCTTAAATTCTGTTCACTCTGAACATCTCTATTTGAAAATATCAATTTATCACAACACAAAACTTTAATCAGTTGTTGTTAACAACAACATTAACCTCAATGCATGAATACTGATCAGACTTACTTAGGCGATTACAATTACATTACAGATAGTCTGAATCATGATAAAACGCAGATAAATCCGGCGCTTGATCAGAATCCAAAACGGTTGGCATTCGTATGATGCCTCTTCAGTAAAACTACCTTAACGTCAAAAGGTGAACTTCAGTGCACACTGGAGTAATCAAGCAAAACGGGATTTTTGGAAAGGCAGCAGTTAAGCATACGACTCTTTGGTTGAAAGAGATAGCATTTAACAATATCCTCCAATTGTCTAAGCACCAGTTTGGTCTAAATTGTTTGTGAATGTCTACTTTTGTAGATGATATGCATTAATGTGTTAAATCAACACAATACACAGCATACTTACAGTATCAAACTCGTCACAGGACTCAACCTGTGTCTGCTTGTCTGCTGGATAATCAGAGAGACCTTTGGTGGCTCCACAGCACTTGAACTATAAACACAAAACAAAAAGTGTACACACGCAACCTAAATATTTAATGGGCATGTGTTCTATAATAATGCGTCAATGCTAATAATAATGTGATCATTTTACTGGTAAGTACTAAAAGTAAAAACTATTTACATGTTTTTTACATCGATAACGAAACAAGTTATTACAACTAAGACTAGTTACTCCGAGTCTTGATGGCTCGAATGGTAGCGTACAATGTATATGGTCCTTGTTGAGGGAGATAACCCACGTGTCCGGGCGGCGACGTAGATATCTATACTAAAACGAAGGATATATTTTTCTAAATGAAGGAATTAATTCTTAGCATATGATAACCTTCGTAAACAGTTTGGAGCCTGGCGAGATGGCGTCTCATCAGAATCCAAACTGTTGACACTCGGATTGTGTTTCGAAACACCATTTGAAAATTCTATGTTTTGAAAAGCAGCAGACGGCAATTGTTCCAGACGAAAATAATGACAGGGATACAGAGTTAATACTTTATTCCATAGCCTGTTTCTTTTGTAGAGGATAGGTGACCATTTAACCCATTACCCCATAGCCTGTTTCTAGTTTTGAAAATAGGTGACTACTTAAAGCAGGTTGAAAGTAAAGCAGAATGCGCCATATGGCGCATTCTGCTTTACTTTCAGCCTGCTTTAAGCTACCATCTTCTAGAAATTTAGAAAATATTCCTTCTAATACATATTTGTGACTGTATAGATTGGAACTATTTTCTTCCGCGGAGGATTAAATGGAATGCGCTAAAAGGCGCTTTTATAAGGTAAAGGGTTAAAGCAGGTTGACAGTGAGGCTTAAATGCGCATTTTGCTTTACTTGATGCCTGCTTTCAGCTACCACAAACTAGAATTGAAAACCGTTTTCTTGAGATATTCATGACTGTATAAATTACATTTATGTACCATATGCATGACTGTACAAACTGGAACTGTTTTCTCCAGTTGAAGAATGAATTAAGTGTGTAAAAATTGTACATGTATCTACAGAGTGAAGGTTTAAACAATGATTGAACTTACGTCACGCTGGACCATATCAATGAACTCTTTCTGGGCATCGTCCGTAAAATAATTGTCCACACCTTCTTGTAGAGCATCGTTCACTTTACCTTTCACCTGAAAATACAAATTCATATTTTGGTTATGCTACTGTTGTGCAGCTGGGGCCCGTCTTACGAAACGTCGTACGACACATATTGTCGTAAGTCAGATTATAAAATTCCCAATTAGTATTTATTCTCCGTCTAATCCTGTCTTGTGACATCTCTTTGGAATCGCCTTGAAAAGAAGATTCCAAATAGATTTCAACAGACAGGATTAGATTGAGAAATGCATTGGAAAGTTTTCACTAATGACCTTTTTTGTTGTACGACATTTTCGTATGATGGACCCCTGAATTTCAGTGTTACGTTTCTGTCCTTCTGAGCTTTGTTATGGTATGTTATTTAACAGTGATTCAGTAGTATCGCGACGTCCAGCTAATTACCCAAGAGGCCCTTAATGAATAAGGAAACGGAAATCAATGGGAGATAACTACGTGTACTATCGGCTTAACCGGACTTAATCAGTTATCTACCTTACCGATATTTAGTCTTTCCTCTCACTAATCTTTGCAACACAGACAGTAATTTTGGACTTTCTTTTCATCACAACGATTAAGGTATAATAGCTTACAATGCTTGTTTAAATGGATTCTCCCGTGTACCCACAAAGTCAATCTCTTCCTTTCATTTATTCTTTTGGTGTCTGTTTCTAAAACTTTTAATGCATATTGTCCTTAAAAGCAGACATTAGCCAACAGTGTATGCCCCATAAGAGCGAGTAGACTGAACACATTCATCATTTTCCCACTCATTTCAGCACCAATACTATGGTGTAACTACTCAGTAGAATGACGAGACGATACCAATGGCTTGCAAAAACAAAGGATTTAATGCGGAAATAATTATTTAAGTTTTCGCTTATCTGGAGCAATGTCATCAAGGTATATACTGCTTGCTAATGTTTTGAAGTGTGGACGATAAACAGTACTTAATAGAGTCCTAGCGACGAGTATACTCGTCCTTTACAAACATTCTATCTGTGACTCACTGAGGAATACTTTTTTCCTATGTAAACAGTGATGACCCAGATCAGATGCTTATTTACCCATCACCCCGTAGCCTGTGTTCAGTTTTGTAGACTGGTAAACTCTTAAAGCAGGTTGAAAGTGAAGCAAGATGCGCATTCTGCTTCACTTTCAGCCTGCTTTAAGCTACCATCTGCTGTGATAAACAATATTTCTATAGTTCATGTTCATGACTGTTTTAATTGGAACTATTTTCTTCCAGCGGAGGAATAAACTGAATTTGCTAAAAGACGCTTCTATTGGGGAAAGGGTTAAAGGAGCAACCCGATCTAAAAGCTACCCTATTACGTCATTTTGCAATCAGCTCTATATAGTCAAAAATTCAAAATGCACTAGACTCTAATATTAACTAGAACTGTCCACTTTAAGTTCCACGGGTGAATGAGCTAATGGGTTAATGTCGTTGGCTGACTCATGTAACATGTCACAGAGTATTTTATCGCTAACGTTCAACATTTATGAATATAATAACTACATGTACTGTAATACAGCGCTCCCTCTCTACAACGACACTCATTGGGAGACACAAAAAATGTTCGTTGTTCGGAGGGAGTCGTTGTAGGGGGGGAAATGGACTTACCTTTGAAAACAGCTTGAATCCAGATCAGACGCCGCGTAACGCGGCGTCTGATCTGGATTCAAGCTGTTTGTCACTCGTCATTACGTTTTTTTCTGTCAAAATGTCAATTATGTAATTTTGACGTCAATTTTCAGCAAATGATATTGCAGCAGTAAATGCGTTAGACATAATTATCGTATTTAGGAAACTAGGACGAGGGTCGTTGTATGTAGGGAGGGAACACTGTGCATGTAGTAGGATGAAGTTGATATTAGGGTGGTGTCTGAATACACATGAAGTCGGGCTTAACTTATCCAGAGGGATTATCTTGTACCATGTGACGACGTTATCAATATGTTACACATTTGACAGGGAACATAAATTGTGCATGGTTTCCTAGTCACGCCGTTAAACCCTCAGCCCTTTCACAGAAAATGTGCATGGTTGTAGCGTCAAGTTTCCTAATCACGCCGTTAACCCCCCCCCCCCCCCCACTCCCTACGTTTGAACCCTAGTTAGTCATTTTTAACCCCTTGCATGATCTAATTTATCGTGAGGTGTGTACCCCTTCGCCGTCGTCTGCTTCAATAGTGTTGTCTGCAATATCGTTTCAAATTAAGATGTAAGGCAGTATAACTGACGTGATGTCATTTGTAACAAGTGGCAAACAGTTTTAATCCTGTCCAGACGGTGCGTTACGTATTTTAACTCTTTTCTCCCTGAAACTTCAAATGGACGATCCCAGTTTCCATTTTAGTCTAGTCTATTTCTGAGTTTTCAGGGTTGTTTTGTCAATGTTTTGCATTATGACAAACAATGAAGACCCAGATCAGCGGGCTCTTTATGGAGCCCTCTGATCTTGATCTTCACTATTTGCATAGGACAAGTGCGTTTTTCACATACTGTTTGAAAAAGACGCCTATATGCGGGACTAGGGTTCAAAGCGTTAAGAAAACTGTCATTTTCTTCATTTTACTGCGTTGTGTTTGCGTTTAGTTTTCTCCAATGTACGTGTTAAACTCCAAGAAAATATGTTTCTGGGGAAAGTGGAAATATGCTAATTAAGAGAATTAACTCAGTAGAAATATTTCGTCGATTAAATTAACACTTGAATATGAGCTTCCAATATCTTTTTAACGGCCAAACCAATTAAGTTATCAATTGCCTTAGCCCGAATGCACTGGCGCCTGCAAACGATACAGTCATCTGCGAATAGTTTGGAGTCTTTGGACACAGATCCTAAGCCGAGTTACTCGGCATTTTTCCAATTCTGTACTGTTTGATACCTATAGCGATGTTTCATCAGTTAAAACACACCAAGTTTGAACTTTAGAAATATAAGCAGACGACGGGTGCTTAGCACACGTCATTTTGGCGGTGGAAAGGTTATTATTCCATTTTCTACTCATTTCCAGTTCCGACTTTTCCTGAGAACAGACTGAAATACAAAACCGCTTTTATTAACTCTTAGCACGCTAGTAGTGTAACCATGGTAACCTTTGCAAACAATAAGGATCCTAACAAGACGCCGCGTAACGCGGCGTCTCATCAGGATCCGAATTGTTTGACACTCGGAGCCTGAATTGATTTTTTTTTTTTTAAATTCTAATTTTAGAATAGCAGCAGACGACAAGTGTTGCAGACGAAAACTTTACCCAGCATGCAAAGAGTTGACTTTTATAATACAAGTAGAGGCTTTACTAGCTTTTGCGAACAGTTTTGTTCCAGATCAGTCGCCGATTACCTCGCGTACGATTCAATCTGTGTGATACCCGTACAGTGTATCTAGAGTGCTGCAATTAACAATGCGTAAAACTCTATTTGAGTACTTCCCTAAGACATCTTGTAAAGCAGTGGTTTTGTGGTATTTTAAGGGCGAACACTGCCAGATTAGCGCAATATTAAACGTACTAAAGACCGCTAATTTGACTGTTTCAAGCAGGCTTTTATCCGTTCAGCGACGGCGGGGAGAGCTGTTATGATTAAAATGGTTTCTGATTAAACACTCTCCTGCATATCGTTTTCAGCTTTTAATTAAGGCATATAATCCACAAAAGTAGACATTAGCAATCAGTATATACTGAGTAGACGCCGCAGTTTGTAGCATCTCATCAGGGTCTGCATGGTTTGCTGTGTAATATGAAATGGACAAACACTGTAGTGTATATCACCTTTATTAGTATAATGAAATCGTATAGCAAGCACACAGGTACATGTAGAGTGCATTGAAATAGCCAGGCATAAATAGTTTAATATAAGTGGTTACTTCAAGCAGTTGCTAAATAAAGCAGAAAACTCATTCAGGGGTGTGTTACTTTCAGTCTGCTATGACAAGTTATCATTAAAGTGTATTGACTGTTTTTCACTCTTTATAATCTTAAACCAATTTAGGCCTGGATAGTGCAATGACCTCTCCCTACTTGCTTGTGAGAACGTTTCATTATAGATATACAACGGTGGTCAAACGACACTGCAATGTTTGTCCAAAAAGCGGATCACTTCTTTCAAGATGGCAAACAGTGTCGATCCAGACGAGACGCCACGTAAAGCGGCTTCTCGTCAGGATCTGCACTGCACTATTATGCAAGTGTCTTTCTAAATGTACAATATAGGCTTCAAATTGTTAACTATGAAGGAAAAAATAATCAAAGAGAGGCAGCGAGAATCTGAATTTCAACATGTTGGGGTGTTTCTGCTCAACCTAAGTATCTAATTTATAAGCAGATAATATTAAGGCAGAGAAGGATTTAATCGTGTTTACCTTTACTCTTTAAATGCCCATCGCGTCTTAACTATCAATTCAGACTTTTGGGATCCAGATACGACGCATAACCTGGATCCAAACTGTTAAGCACTTGCTTCTAAAGTTTCTTCAACCAAAATACCCAAAACTTGAAGTTGAATAGTAAAATGCAGACGAGAAATATTAAGCAGACGACAATATTTCAGGGAAAGGGTTTTAAGCCGTCACTAATGTAGCGTCTTCCATCTTACGCAGACTTATGCCTTATTAGTGCAGGTATTTAAAATTGCAAAATCAATAAACATGTACAGTGGAGAAAGCGTTATTCTTTCCCAATAAACGCGTTTACGCTAAAACTGATATTTCTATTGCAAACAGTTTGGAGCCAGATCAGACGCCGGATAACCCGGCGTCTGATCAGGCTCCAAACTGTTTGTCACCAAGATAAACATGAATTATAAGTATTGTCCAAAAGTTGTACTTTTCTACGTTTTAGTGTTTTGCGTTTGCGTTTAAATGGGAAAGAATATTCTCCACTGTACAGTAAATCCCATTTTAACGACATCGCATAACTGTAGAGTCAAACTTGAACAAATCAAGGCATTTTATTATCGGCATGTATCTCTATAATGACAGTGTCACACGTGAACTATCTATCTATAAGCTTAATGCATGATAAAAGCAATGCCGAAAGCTCGTCTGTTTTTGTTCCTATACTGCATTAACGCTTTGCATGCTAGCGGCGGATATATCCGCCAGTGATTGCCTTTGCAACCAATTTGGATCCAGATGAGACGCTGCGTAACGCAGCGTCTCATCAGGATCCAAACTGTTTGCCACTCTGACCATGCTTTGAAAAGAAATTTAGAAAAATCTATTTTTAGAACAATAGCAGACGACAAAGTTTGCAGATGAAAAAATTACCCAGCATGCAAAGAGTTAAGCATGCACATGTACTGAACACTATTTCTCCATTCACATTAACTATTTCAACGTCAAATTGTATCGTCTGCTTTAACCCTCTGACCGCCAAAAAATATCGTCTGCACTGTTTTCTTCGAGTCAGATTTAAGGCTTTCTTGACTTAAAAAATCGAAACAAGACTGAAGTGTCAAATAGTTTTGCTTGTATAAGCAGTGTCTGATTAGAATCAAAACTGTTTGCAAAGTCACCTTTTGATGCCATTTGCAGTGACATTATGTCTAGAGACAGTTACAATGGAGAAAACGTTATTCTTTCCAAATAAACGCGTTTACGCTAACTACATGTACATGTATATTATTTGTATGACAAACTGTTTGGGGCCAGATCAGACGCTGGGTAACCCGGTGTCTGATCAGGCTCCAAACTGTTTGCCACCAAGATAAACATACATTATCAGAATTGTCCAAAAGTTTTACTTTTTTCTACGTCATATTGCTTTGCGTTTGCGTTTCGTTTGCGTTTAAACGGGAAAGAATAACGTATTCTCCACTGTATTGATCCAAGGTTGTAAAGCTGGGATTACTGAGCACCTTTAAGAATGTTAGTGTCAGTAGATTTGGGCTCTATACATGTTAGATTAAAATGCTAAATGTTCATCATGGGCCGATCCAGAGAACGTGAGGGAGGGGCTCCAGACCCCCACTAGCAAATCATACAAAAATGACAGAAAAGAAGGGAACACCGACAGAAAGGAAGGGAACGCCGAATAAGACAATCATACAAAATGAAAATAAAAGAAGAAGGGAACACTGAATTTATGCTGTATGTGCATTTGATTTCGACTCGAACCCTCCCCACACACAAACACACTTCTTGAGATTTTATTTGGACCCCTCCCAAGCAGAGAAAAATGGCTGGATCTGCGCAAGGGCATAGGTTCACAAACTTTTTGTACTGAGATCTGAGACAATGTGTTGTATTGTATCGAAAGAAGCTTAATACATAATGAACATTGTACTCAAAGCAGAAAGCTGCCGAATTCAGCATTAACCCATGTATACCTCGGTATTGTAGCGATATCTCCTTGTGTGCCTACTGGAAGATTTTATTATAGATATACGTTTACGATCTGATGACATTGCAGTAATTACTGTAGAATATTTTATGCGGGAAAGTTCACAGTGGAGATCCTGACGAGTCGTCGTGGATCGCGGTTGCGTCTTATTGTAATCTACACTGTTTGCCAATGAAAACTTAGCAAAATGGGTTAACCCTTTCATGATCAAATGTATCGTGAGGTTTTTATCCCTTCACCGCAATATTGTCGTCTGCTTCAATACTGTTGTACTTGTCTGCAATATTGTTTCAAATTTGATTTTACATTATAATATCATTACAAAACAAGAGGGCCTGAAGGCCCTGATATCGCTCACCTCTTGTACTGAAGCTTGATAGCTTTATCTTACTTTTTCATCAGTTTTAATTTAAATCCATTCAAATTTGTAGTATAGCATGTAAACAATTTTGGAATACAACCTCATAATTCTAATATGGTAGAGTACATCAAGGGCAGATAACTAGAGTCTAAACAATACTGAAATTAAGCCTTTTCTAGCATTTCAAAGTATATCAAGGGCAGATAACTATTGCTACAATTTTTAGATTTCAACAATAATTGCACTCCTTTGAGAATTTATAGGTATATACTTTGTGTGCAAGTAAAATCAAAATCCATTGAAAACTGTAGTTGCAAAAGTGTAAACGCTGTTTGATATGGCATTTTCAGCAATTCAAGGGCAGACAACTCTTGACATATACGTCAGATTTCAACCATAATCACACTTATTTGAACTCTTATGGTCATATACAATCTGAGCAAGTTTGAAAAAGACCGGATAAAAATTGTGGCCTCTAGAGTGTAAACACCCTTAAATATGACATTTTCAGCAATTCAAAGGTAGATTACTCTCAACCTATTGGTCCGATTTCAATCAAAATCGAACTCAATCAAACTCTTATGGTTATATACAATCTGAGCAAGTTTAAGATAGATTGGATAAAAATTGTGACCCCTGGAGAGTAAACACCCTTAAAAATGACAATTTCAGCATTTCAAAGGTAGATAACTTTCAACCTATCTGTCTGATTTCAACCAAAATCATCTGAACTCTTATGGTTATACACAATCTGAGCATGTTTGAGATAGATTGAATAAAAATTGTGGCCTCTAGAGTGTAAACACCCATAAATATGACATTTGCAGCAATTCAAAGGTAGATAACTCTTGACCTATTAGTCCGATTTCAACCATAATCGACCTCATTCGAACTCTTATGGTAATATACAATCTGAGCAAGTTTGAGAAAGATTGGATAAATATTGTAGCCTCTAGAGTGTAAACACTAAAATTGTTGACGACTAACGACGGACGACGGACGCCGGACATTCAAGTATTGCAAAAGCTCACCCTGAACTAGCTCAGGTGAGCTAATGACAAACGATGCAAATCCTGAACAAAGACTCCTTGCTGCAAAGGACAAAGTAAGTTTGTAATGCGCATATGTACGCCACTTTAATGTATTTAATGTCCATAATGTAACTTTGAGAAAATCAGCAGACGACAAATTTAAGTAGACGACATAGCAGTCGTAAATAGGTTTGACATAATTGTCCTATTTAGAAAATTGCGAAGGAGGGAGTCGTTGTTGGGAGGGCCGTTGTAGGGAGGGAGCACTGTAGATCACGTTTGGCTGTATGTAGATTGTATTTGAAAAAATATTTTCACATCCGCTTTATATACGTGGTAAAGACCCAGTGTAGACAGTCGTTTAAATGTCGATGTATTTCAAGTGGTATTCGTGCTGGTATTTCCGTATACATATGTTAGTGTCTATTAGTCGATTTTAACAAAAATTAAAAGTCAAGCGAGGGGCACCCGAGCGACTTTTAATCTTTTGTTAAAATAGACTAATAGACACTAACCCATTTAGTGGTTGAACTTATTTTTTTGGTACCGACGAAGAGCTATACCGTCAATTGGAAGTAACAAAACGTTTGTACTTCCCGAAACACCCTTTTTAAATAGTACCGACAAAGAAATGTCAAAGGAAATGGACATACCTTTAAATAGAAACATAAATCAGTTCATTTATATCCTTTCCAAATTAGAATGGTTTGCGCCGAAATGACAATATGCGTTTCATTTCTCAGCTGGACGGATATGCTCCAGGTGCATGCATAATGTGTGAGGAAGGTGGCTAACGCAAGGTGAAAGTCAAACAAAAATCATTAGGGGTGTTCTATTTTACTTTCACCTTGCTTTAGGCTGCCATCAGTATTTCATACAATCAATTATTCTACCTGTTAGTGGTCGTAATAGAGAGGTTTTGCTGTACATACTTTTCTAATTTTAATTGCATAGTTCTTGCATTTGTATTAGTTAAAACGGCAAATTACCATTGATTATTGCTTAACCCTTTACTCCATAGCCTGTTTTCAGTATCGAAGACAGATGGTTGCTTAAGATAGGCTGAAGTAAAGCAGAATGCTCCTTAAGGAATTGTCTGCATTATTTTCAGCCTGCTTTAAGATACTATCTGCTACAGTGGAGAAAAGTTATTCTTTCCCAATAAACGCGTTTACGCTAAAACTATTATTTGCAGTGCAAACAATTTGGAGCCAGATCAGACGCCGGGTAACCCAGCGTCTGATCAGGCTCCAAACTGTTTGCCACCAAGATAAACATGAATAATCAGAATTATCCACTGTAGGATATAGGTAATATTTCTCATGGTGCATATACTTGACTGTATAAAATGGAGGAGGAACAAATGAAATACGTTAAAATGTGTATCTATGGAGTTAGGGGTTAAGAGAAGTAGCACTGTGCTAGTTTACTGTTAAGACAATCATTTTCTAGTTTTGTATAATTAAATATCTACATTCACTATCACTAAAAATGTTGGGTTTTGGGGGTTTTTTTCTGGGGTTTTATGTTTATTGTAGATTCCCCAAACCCGACATTGCACATGCAATCTGCCATTTCTCCGGATTTATCCTAAATCTTAGGATTTTTTTCTTGTACTTGGTAGCTTAAAGCAGGCTGAAAGTTAAGCAGAATGCGCCTTAAGGCGTATATTGCTTTACTTCCAGCCTGCTTTAAGCAGTAAGTAGAAGCAGGCGTTTGGGTAAAGGTATGATTTGTAAAATTGCACTTGAAAAATGCAAATTAGGAAATCTTAGGATTTTTCATGTCAACTTATGGCAGCCCTGCTCATCAAAGGCTCTTTGAGGTTCTCTGAGGCTTACCGACACACCTGCGAATCAACCCAAATACGCATGCGCAGGATTAAATTTTTTAGTCGTTGTTTAGTGTTTGATAGTACTGACTTACAAAAATTAATCCTCGAAAATTTTCAAAAATACTTAAATCTCATTGGTCAAAAAATAATTTCAACCACTACTTGGCGCGTGTTGGTGAAATCCTGCCCGTGTCTCCACCCACAATTGCTGCACTTTAACTCTTAAGTATTCTGGTGAAACCCTGATGACCTTTGCAAACAGTTCGGATCCTGATGAGACGCCGCTTAACGCGGCGTATCGTCAGGATTCAAACTGTTTGACACGCTGACGCTGTTTTCAAAAGACGTTTTTGAAAATTCTATTCTTAGATCAGTAGCAGATGACAATTGTAGCAGACAAAATATTGGCCCAGCATGCAAAGCGTTAACTACCGGTAGTTTACTGTTGTTATATCCACAGTTCAAACTGTCATAATTCTGTACGTATGTTTAATATTTAGAAACAGTTTGGATTCTGATCAGACGCTGCGTAACGCGGCGTCTGATCTTGATCCAAACTGTTTGCAAGAGCCATCCCAGTCGCGCACACCACGTTCAAGGTTTATAGTGGTAGTTGTGATTTAGGCAAAGTGTGCTGCATTGTGATTTATTCTCTGCATGAAAGTGTGCTATTTAATAATTACAGGCACTTTTCACGTAAAGCTCTATAATTGCCTTTGAGTCTCAACATAATTGATTAATTAGCGATAAACTATGATGGAATCAAATCATTTCTCCGCCCATGTATAAACGAACATAGTTTACCAGATTCGGCTGTTCGTGTTCCATGCTTACGTCCATATTGTAGCACGTTTTGTATAGCAGTGGTTTGTATTTGTGTTTTTGTTATTTCAAATACCTGTGCGACTGTTCATTGGTACCTTAAAAGTACATGTGCCCGTGACTATCATTCCCTATTGGCACATTATAAGAACACAAGACTGTGTGTTGGTAGGCTTATAAGCATATGTGCCTGCGTACATGTATCATGAATTTAAAGGTATGGATACCTGAGAATTTGTATGTTTAAAAGTACGAGTGCCTGTGTAATTGGGACGTTTAAAGGTACACATGCCTGTGTATTGGTCAATGTTTAAAAGTACACGTGAATGTGTATTGGGACGTTTCTAGGTACATGTGCCTTTCTATTGGTACGTTTATAAGTACATATACCTGTGTATTGAGATGTTACAAGGTACATGTGCCTGTGTATTGGTATTTTCAACAGTACACGTGCCTGTGTATTTGGATGTTTCAAGGTACATGTGTCTGTGTATTGGGACGTTTCAAGGTACATGTGCCTGTGTATCGGTATGACTAAAATTATTTGTGCCTGTTTCAAGGTGTATTGGTATGTTTAAAATAGTAGTACACGTGCCTGTGTATTTGGATGTTTCAAGGTATATGTGCCTGTGTATTAGAACGTTTCAAGGTACATGCGCCTGTGTGGTGCTATGTTTAAATGTACATGTGCCTGTGTATTGGGGCGTTTCAAGGTACATGTACATGTGCCTGTGAATTGGTATGTTTAAAAGTATTGGTATGTTTAAATGTATATGTGCCTGTGTATTAAGAAATAAAGATGTTTCAAGGTACATGTGCCTGTGTATTTGGTTTGTTTAAAAGTACCAGTAACTTTGTTTTTTGAAAGGTACATGTGTCTGTGTATTGGTATGTTTTAAAGTATCTGTAGGTGCATAGGTATATTGAAAAGGCGCATAAATATTTGCATTAACATGTTTCTGAGTACTGGTTCTTGAGTATTTGAAAGTATAAAAGTAACTATGCATTATGTTTATCTAAAACCAATGACTATAACTGTGTACAGGAAATAAACTTGCCTTGTTACTACTCACAGAGAAAGTGACTCACCTGATCAGTTGCAACCACGGACCAGATACCAGCCCCCAGCAAGATGACGAAGATGATGAACAATAGTATGAAAAACTGAAAATAAAAATAGAAATATAGATATCAATGGAAATACATTCAGACTAGTAATTAACGACAATTAAAAGGACAACAGACAGTCTCTTTTACGAAACGGTGGTTATGGAATACTGATACGATATGCAGAAAGCTACTCTGTGGACTTTCTATCTTGATTTTGTTTGACCCTGCATTATGTAGTCATAAGTCCTTAGATATAGTAAATTAAGTCGGAAAAGAGAAAGGTGTGCTCTTACTTGTATCGAATAAATGGGAAAATCTTGTTTTAAAATTTATTCTACTTCTATCGGGGAAATAGAAAGATCTTACTTCTTTTTTTTTTTTTTACTTTTATCAGGAAAATAATAAGTGCTTATTTGTATTGGACACATGCTGGATTTTTATTATACTTTATCGGGATAATGTACTACATGTAGTTACATGTAGCTCAAAATTTACAAGGTAAATGGTGAGCTTTGACTTATGGGGATACATAGATAGATGGCAAAATAGTGAGCTTTTACTTTATGTGTGAATAACGAGCTCTCACTTTGAATGGGAACTAGTAAACACTGAGCTCTCACTTTGATGGGTAAATTGTGATCGCTTATTCTATCATGGAAACAGCGAGCTCTCAGTTTTAAAGGGATATATAGTGAGATCTTAGTATACGGGAAACAAGTTTTAATTTGTTTGTTTGTTAATGTCCGTTTCTGCAATCTATGGACTAGTTGGATGCCACGTGTCACTAGTGAGCTATAATGGTATTTGCTTAACTTTTCCTCCCATTTAAACGTCTTTCTTTAAAAAACTTTCACACATTCCTCATAACTTAAGGAACCACGGTAAATGCTTAGAGAAGGCTGAAAGTAGAGCAGATATATCTGCATGTGTAGGATATCACTGCTTTACTTTTAACCTGCTTTATCTTATTTAATATACAAATGTATACACTTTGATGTCGGAGGGGACTTTATTGGAATTTTTGGACTGTCAAATATACGTAGTTACGTACCACTCCCAGCATGCATTGGTTCTCCTTGATAGCACCACAACAGCCGAGGAAGCCGACTATCATTATAAGCACCCCGACGATTATGAAGATGTAAGCGCCTGTGTAGAGCAGACCAAAATGTTCGCTATTGTTGACATACTTGGCGAAGTCCTTATCCACTCGAACCCAGATACCAACGCTAAGGATGGCGCATCCAAGCAACTGTAAAACAAGATATAACATGATTAGATTACATCTGAGAAGACGGTATTCTTTTCATATAAACGCGTTAAGATTCAACCGATTATTTCCATTGCAAACAGATTGGAGCCTGATCAGACGCCGGGTATCCCGGCGTCTGAACAGGCTCCAAACTGTTTGCCAACCAAATTGAAATGAGGCGTCAACGTTTTTAAAACGTTGTCTGTTTTATTTTCTCCGTTTTATTGATTTTCGTTTGCATATAAACAGGAAAGAATAACGTCTTCTCCTCTGTATATAGCAACAGTCTAATTCGTGCAGCGGAGAAAACGTTATTCTTTCACGTTTCAAAGAAACTAAACGAAACGCAATAAAAGGTAGAAATGACAAAAATTTAGGAACTATATGGGTTTTTATTCGGTACAGAGGCAATCATTTGAGAACTGGAATTGTTCATTTGAAGTTTCAGGAATGAATGAGTTAATAAACCATCTTGACCTGAATATGGTGATGCGGGCATAAATAGGTTATTGACGAACTAGGTGCCGACTACGTATGGTTTGCTACGACCAATTATATGGGTATTATAATAGTCTTGTATTCGAACGAAGTCAGTGTATAAACTGGAAAATGTTATGCTACGAAAACAAAGTTGCCTTCGTAGGAATAGAAATATGTTATTATACCTATATAAGTTGTTGTAGCAAACCATTTGATGATAATACCTAGTTGGCCCCCCTGAGTGACTGTTTCACACGGGTTCGACTGTGTGCCAGAGACACGAGCAGAGACAGTTCGTGGTAATTATCTGTGCCCACGGTCACTTCTAATCACATCTGCGACTGACCAATATGCTGGAGACGCATACAGTAGAGACGACCTTATTCTCCCCCGTTAAAACGCAAACGAAATGCAAAACATTGTGCAATAAACTTGAGGAAGTGGCATTTTGTTAAAGTTTTGACGATTCGTTTTAATTTGAGTGGCAAATAGTTTGAAGCCTGATCAGACGCCGGGTAACCCGGCGTCTGATCTGTCTTCAAACTGTTTGCAATGGGCATGAGGGTTTTAGCATAAAGGCGTTTATTGGTGTAAGAATAGCGTCTCCTCAACTGTGCAGTACTCTCACACGTAAATTATCTTCAGTAATCAATACCAAAACTAGACAATAATGAGATGGTTTAACCCAAGAACTGAGTATCCCTTTCCTCCCTAAAATTAAAATGGACAATGCCAACTTTCCAATTTAGTCTTGTCCAGTTTTGATTATATTGGATTATTTTGCAATTTGACGAACAGCGCAGCTATTGGTCATAGGGCTCTCATCTGATCTAGATATTCTTTGTTTGCATTGGGAAATTGCACTCCTCACACATACACCGTTTGCAAAGGGCACGTATATGGGTGGCTATATGGGTCAAAGAGATAAGACAATTATGCATGGATATGAACTCTTCCAAAGTGCTTGCTGGAAGACCACATTTCGATAATACCGGTGTAATTGTAATCTAAAGACACGACAAATTTTGTCCACACAGCAGATCATTTTATATGAAATATCAAACAGTATACGTTTACAGATCCTAATGAGCGCTGGGAGCTTATTATCTACCCGATCCGGTCAGGGTTTACAATGTCTGCAAATGTTTAGTTTAATGGACAATAGGCATTACAATATACTGGCATACAACTGTGACTGAGTTTCAGAGATTACATTGGCATATTTGGGAAACTTGTAGTCTTTTCAGTATATCATGTGGGGCACCAGAATTGATTTACTCGATTGCTAGAGCACTTAGGGAAACTGACGTTCTTTTCGTCGTATGTTGGTAGTGTAACCATTACTTGAAAGGGTCATATTTAACCTTTAGGTTGCTGAGAGTGGCTTGACATGACAAACAATTCTGATACTATTGATGACTTTTTCATGACTCTGAGCTTTTTTTTACCTGTGTAATTTTCGTAGGTATGACACCTTCTCCAACATAAGTAAATATAAATAAAGCCAATGGTCATGAAAAACTCATCAATATGTCCAATCCTGACCATGGAAAACAACCTATATAGTTTAATTCTCATCTTAACCAGACGCCGGGTAACCCGGTTCTAAACTGTTATCCACACAAATTTAAAGCGCGTCAAAAGTTTTAAAAAGTTGGCATTTTGCAATGTGTTTGAGTTTCGTTTACTTGGGAAATAATAACGTCGTCTCTATATTATCAGAGCTCCAGATAAGAAGAGTATTTCAAAAACTCAAATCTTTATTTCTGCATTAAACCCTTCGAGACAATTCTAATGAGAAGTGACACCATAGGATTAGGTGCTGAAATAAGTGAGAAAAGGCTTGATTTATTCAGTTTACTCCCCCTTATCTGGAGCCCTGTATTATCAGATATTGGTATTGTCACTATGGATGTTACTGGTGACATGCTATAAGTGACTCATACACATCAACTCGCTTGGCAGCTCAAGACATGTCGCCATGAATAAATTATCACAGACATTCACAGACAATAGTAGAGCATAGAGTTCCGGACACTGTCACAAGATGATTCCTTATGTCGTTGCCAAAACTCATTATAATTAACCCTTTACCCAATAGCCAATTTTTAGTTTTGAAGATAGGTGACGATTTAGAGCAGGTTGAAAGTAAAGCAGAATGCGCCTATATGCGCATTCTGCTTTACTTCCAGCCTGCTTTAGGCCACTTATTGCGGGGAAATAGAAAATATTCTTTTTGGTAGGCTACATGTGTATGACTGTATAAATTGGAAATATATCTTCAGTGGAGGACTAAATCAAATGTGGTAAAAGGTGATTCTATGGGGGGAAAGGGTTAAACAATTAGGACACTAGCAAATCGTTACATGTTAAGTGTTTGCATGTATCTATCACATGTACCGATTATTATGTATTGTGAATTTATAATTGCACTGATGAGAAACTGTGTATCGCTTAAATCGATAGACTGTTTAAACTATTTATGTACAGTCCTTCCTCCCTACAACGGCCATCTGAACACCGATTCTCTCTTTACAACTCTTTGCCGCTGTTCCCCATACAAGACAAGCATGTCCAACCTTTTGACGGCTGCAATATCGTCTGCTCAAAATTATCATCTACTGTTTTTCTTTAAGAATCATTTTGACAAAAAACACCATAATAAAGCATGACAAACAGCTTGAATCCAGATCAGACGCCCTGTAACGCGGCGTCTGATCTCGATTCAAGCTGTTTGCAAATGTAAGCAAATGTCCATCCCTAAAACAACTCCCTCCGAACAACACACCCAATCTTTATCTCCCATAGGGTGTTGTTGGAGAGAGGGGGCACTGTATTCTACTTAGACTTTCCCCTATTCCAGACCGGTTCCAGCATAAGTTTGACTCTCTGAGCCAGTTACCTCGCACACTGGGAGATCATATCTGGTCAAGGTGCAGTTTAAATCGATCCTAGTGTTAAACATTCGACCAACTAGAACAATTAGTAATTGCAGACTGACACTCTTTAACCCAGATCAATAAACATGCGAATAGTTCCAACAACAAATAGTGTTCAAAGGCAGTAAGTCAGACTTGATGCACGCAATATGAAGAAGGCGTTGTTCTTTCCCATTAAACGCGTTTGTGCTAAAGTCAATTCTTTCCCTTGCAAAGAGTATGGGGTCTGTCCAGACGCTAGGTATCCCGGAGTCTCATCTGGCTCAACTCAGTTTGCGACTCAGATAAAAATAATTCTTCAGAAATTCCGAAAAACATTTATTGTCATTTTCTATATTTCAGTACACTGCATTTGCATCCATTGCATGTTGCATCCATTTATAAAGTAGTGTATCCGAACGTAGGTTTGACTGTATGACAAATTGAGCTCTTCTAATAGACCAACAATAACCTCTGGTACAACTCTAATTTGCTTACCAGCAGCTAAAAGTTTTATGGATGGTTTGTACCAAGGCATTGTTACCGTCAGATGGACCAGAGGCAATGTCTGTAAATTGTAACCATTGCTCCATTTTACAATGGTGAATACTATTATTTCCCAATAAACACATTTGTGCCAAAAATACTTATTTCCAATGAAAACAGCTTGGAGCCAGATCAGACGCCGGGTAACCCGGCTTCTGATCAGGCTCTAAGCTCTTTGCTACTCATACTAAAATCGATTCGTCAAATTTTTCAAATAATGTCATTTTCTCCATTGCACTTCGCTGTATTTGCGTTTAGTATGCGTTTTATGGGAAATATTAATGTCTTCTCTTTCGTTCTGAAGCCTCCATGCCTATGCCAAGCATTATATTGTGACAAATCGTTAGACTTGTCTGGAAGTGGTTTAGGGGCATAAAGGAGAACCTAATGGAGGTTTTAGTTCACTAGAACCCATAAAGAATCCTACAAATTGCACTATAATGTACGAATCTGTGATCTGCTATGCAGGGTGTTACAGGCGCTGGTCTTGGATCTAGCTTGTAGTCACACTCTCATTTTCCATAAAACAAAACCAAAAATATATACAGTCGGGATTGGAGAAAATGTTTTTCTTTAGAGTTTAAGCTGAATTAAAAACAAACGCAGTGCAATTAACTGCAAAAATGGACAACTTCTTGGAAATACTGATGGTGCTTTTAAATTTTAGTGACAAACTCGTTTGAATACTCCGGCGTCTGACCAAGCTAAAAAAAATAATATATTCTTTAGGTGGGTGAATTGTATTGCACTCCGTTTAGTTTCATTTTTAAAACCGAGAAAGAATAAGTAGAGATCAGGATTCAAACTATTGGGACTTAGCTCACACGTCGTGGTACTTAGAGTATGATCTATATCCAAACTGTTTGGCAACATTAGGCTATAGTGGAATGTGCATGGAGGAAAATAGATGCTTGGAAGAAAAACAGAACAAAGAATTCACACTTACAAATGTTATCTCTTGTTTAGGGCTGTCAGAGAACACACTACCGTCTCCGAGTCATTATTACTAACATCCTGCTTGGATTATATAGTACTAAATATGCTATTCGCAATGTACTAAAAAGTACAACTAGGCCTAATATATTACACGACAGTTCAATGATGTACTAGTAGTAAACGAGACTACCACAGCGAAAAAGACGTTATTCTTGTCCCAAATCACATTTATGCCAAATCGGGCGTTTGATCTGGCTCAAAATTGTTTGCAATGGACACAAATATTTAAGTCCAGACGAGTTAAAACTGTTTATGGAAAGAATAACGTCTTCTTTGTAAAGGGCAGGTGAAAAATGATTGATTATTCGACAAGTGTTTTATACATGGCATGAACGGACAGGTGCGTGAAGGTGTGCATGTTTCCCCTCCAGCATGGCATGAACGACCTCACGCTGTTTCATTTGACCCTTCACTGGGGTCTGGACATTTGCATTGTTTCAAGTCCGCTACAGTGGAGAAGACGTTATTCCTTCTGGGTCTCTCTCGTTTACCATTCCACTTGCTTTTGTCGAGTACGAATAGCTATGGCACAAGTGGAGAAGACGTTATTTTTACCAAAATGCCTGTATGGTAAAACAATTATTCCCATTGCATACAGTTTAAGACCTGATCAGACGCAGGATAATTCGGCGTCTGATCCGGCTTAAAATTGTTCGCAAATCGGATAGCCTGTTATTTTATACATTATATTGCATTGCATTTGCGTTCGGGTTCCACTCAAACAAGAAAGAATTATACCTTTCCTCCACCATGGGGAAAATAGCGTATTTTTCCAGTGTAACAACGTATTTTCCAGTGTAGCAATCTGATTCTGCCTACTCCAGCGTGGCTGGTTTGTAAGATAACATCATAAACTGTATTTTTTTCTTGTAAGTAATTGATCTTAGATAGGATAAACGGCCATTAACGTCCTGGGGTAGACAATAAATCATGGATTACGCTCCAGATTCCGAAACACATTTATAACATGGGCTCACATTTTTCCCACAGGTAAAATCATGCTCATGTTGAAGCAGCCTGGCGTTTTGTGATGTCAGATATTATAAGCTAAAATGAATAATCAGGTATGCTTGGTACAGTAAAGAAGACGTTATTATTTCCCAATAAACGCGTTTACGCTCAAACTATTGTTTCTATAGCAAACAGTTTGGAGCCAGATCAGACGCCGGGTAACCCGGCATCTGATCAGGCTCCAAGATGTTTGCTACTCAGATTAAAATAAATCGCGAGCAATTTTAAATATAATGTGTTTTTCTACATTTTAGTGTATTGCGTTTGCGTAAATTTCGTATGTGTTTAAAACGGGAAAGTAAAACGCCTTCTCCACTGTATATATGTTATGATGATGAGCTTGTATGCTTAAGTCAAATAAAACATCTGTTCTGTTCTGTTCTGTAACCTGTTTTTAGTTTTGAAAATATCTGACAGCCTGTGTAGCCGTTGGTAATTACTCTTTTACAACTGCAACTTTTAATGTTAAGTCTAGTTAATATATTTGCAACTTGACCTGAAATGATAAACAGTGCATACCTTGATCAGATACTATACTGTTTGCATAGGACAAATGTACTCTTCAAAGGTACACTGTTTGTAAATTATGAGTACATGTATACTCTTCACTAAGCTTTAATGTTTTAACATGGGCTCACATTCTTCCCACAGGTAAACCTATCATGATCATGTTGAGAATCAGCCGATGTTTCGTCAGTGATGTTAGACATTATAAATAAACTTGTTGACATAACTCATCAGGTACATTCGTTAACCCATAAAACCCTAGCGACGAGTATACTCGTCATTTATAAACAGATTACATGAAAATATTACACTTGTCAAAGAAGGTAATTAAATTTCATAAAAGTTGGCTTTTTCTATATTTATGATTTTAGCGCTTTGTGTTTGCATTGAGTATCGTGTGAACGTACAGTGGAGAAAACGTTATTTTTTCCCGTTTAAACGCAAACGAAACGCAAACGCAAATCATTTCAACGTAAGAAATGACAACTTGTTGACAATTCCATCTATTTAAATCTGAGTGGCAAACAGTTTGGAGCCTGATCAGACGCCGGGTTACCCGGCGTCTGATCTGGCTCCAAACTGTTTACACTGAAAATAATAGTTTTTGCGTAAACGCGTTTTTTGGGAAATAATAACGTTGTCTCCACTGTAAACAAATAACGTCTTCTCCACTGTGCCGGTAATTTCTTCTGACTGTTTTTTGCAGTATACAGTACAACCTCTCTTTTAACCACCCATCAGAGCGAGTAAGTAGAAGTATTAAGGACAACGCTGCTAAAAGCAGGTAAAACAATACTAAACACTCTTTTACGAGCTTTTTTCATAAAGACACACATCATAAAACTACCAGAAATAGTGTAAAGGCAAAACATTAGACTTGTTTTGGGTGCCTTTTAAGAGATTTTCAATACACGCAAATAACTAATTACATCACATTTAATATTTCTATCTCGGCTATAAAGACGGCTGCATTAGATACAAAACGAGGTATTATAGCTATTAACCCGTTGCCTGTCACAAAATCATCTGCTTCACTGTTGTCTTCTGCATATGTTGTTGTTTTTTTTAAATTAAAAGTATAGACATTTTAGCTCAGGTAACCTAAACATGGGAACCAAACAGTTTGGATTCTGATCAGACGCCGCGTAACGCGGCGTCTGATCAGGGTCCAACTGTTTGCAATTTCTATTTAAGTCACGACTACCAGTCGAAGGGTTAAGGTAAACACTCCTATTGAACATACATGTATTCACGTATCTATATTATCTGAATGGAGACACGGTGCAATGATTTTGTAAACCCCATTCACTGCCTAAATCCGACAACACTTGCATCTGCAAACATATTGACCCAGATCTACGGCCGAACAACTCGGAGGCTGATCAGGATGCAAACTGTCAAGACACAGATTCAGAGAGTTTATATGTCAAAATGATTTAAATAAATTGAAAACAAAGCATTCAGACTATACATTTAAAACATATTGTAGCATGTTAGTGCATGCGTTTATTACTCCATTTTAATTACTTGTATTCGATTATTGATATAGACACAGGCAACGCAAACATTGTCCCAGCACGCTGAGGATCATTGCGACACTGTTGTTTTATAACCATATATGTCTGGATATTGCAATGAGCTTTTCTGTTGTTGTCAGGGCTTCCATAAGTTGACATAAAAAATCCTAAGTTTTCCAAATTTGCATTTTTCAAGTGCGATTTTACGAATCGTGTCTTTACCTCATCGCCTGTGTCTAGTTTTGTTGACACGTGGCTGTTTAAAGCAGGCTGGAAGTAAAACAGAATGCGCCTTAAGACGCATTCTGCTTTACTTCAGCCTGCTTTAAGCTACCATGTACTAGAAAAAAAATCCGAAGATTTAGGAAAAATCCGGAGAAATGGCAGCCCTGTGTTGTGTATGGTTGAATACATGTATTTCATTAAATAGTTTATACACGGGTGATCTAAAGAAACTGCATGACAGCATAACATTTCATATGAAAAAGCAGTGTAGACCCTGACCAGAGAAGCCGCGTAACGCGATGTCTAATCAGGGTCTATAACGTTTGTTAATGCATACAATGGGAGACACTATGCTTAAAAGGATTAATAGATATGTACACAACTACAGTATATCCCCTCTATCATAACCACAGAAAACAAATCAATATGATGAACGGCCGGTGACAGCTTTAAACAAGATATAAGTAAAGCAGAAATCGCCTACAGGATCTGACTGTTTTACTTTAACCTTGCTTTAAGCAGTCATATGGTACAATACCGGCAACTTAAGCCCGTTTATGTAGTAGTCGTGGTAGAGAGCTGTATGACGGCGAAAGGTGCACGTTATCACATATATATATATACGTTTCTATGTACGATTTATGAATAATATACATGTATATGCAAGGATGGTATATTAATAAACATTCTATAATTATCCCAGAATATTCTATTAACAATAACACTACCAGAATTACCCACCTGTTGTGTATGGCAGGCGATACTAATTGGGCTTTCCAAAATTAGCATCAAATCTATTTCACATAATTTTGCATTTAATATTGGCAGTATGAAGACCTGAGTCTGATTTATATTCCAAGATAGTTATCAATGCATAACTAACAAAATGAATGTAATACATGGTGACTGAAAGATGTTTAAAATGTGCATAGTTAATAATTTTCTATGAGACCGATTTGGACATTGCAATAAAAGGTGTTTTCTAGAATATTACTTTATAGATAAGTGGCGATCTAAAGACACTGCAGTGTTTGTTCATACAAGAGAACAACAAAAACAATTTTCAACCAAGATCACAATTCGAGAGTTGTATTGGAGTTGCTCTACGCTGTTTGCATTTGCATTAACCCTTTCACCGCCAAATTATTTTTGAGTTTTTTACCCCTACACCGTTATACTGTCGTCTGCTTCAATATTATTGTCTGCAATATCATTTCAAAGTTAGAATTAAGAGAGTATGACATAAGAAATATCGAAACGGGTGTCAAACAGTTTTGATCCTGATCAGACGCCGCGTTACGCGGCGTCTGATCAGGATCAAAACTGTTTGCAAATTCGACTTTAGGCGAATCTGGCGGTGAAAGGGTTAAATAGGCCTCATGCAACTATCATATATATAGATACATGTACATGTATGAAAGAGCATAGAGAAATACAGGGTCGCCGCGTTATGCGGCATCTCACCAGGGTCTGCATTGTTTGCTTTCATATGAAATGTTCTCTTGTATGAACAAATACTGCAGTGTCCAATTCCCAACACGTGTTTGAGTTTAATCTGCTTAAACGCGTTCAATGGGGAAAATAACGTATTCTCCACTGTCACGCCTATGTTTTAGGACATGGGACTTCGTTGTCACATTGTGTATTTATTGGAAATTTTATCATTAGGTTAATTGCCAATAATACATTAATTAACATTGTTTGTGGGGGGGAAAAGCATCCGTTTCATCACGGATAATTTGCTTGAAATGGGATGTACATGTATTATGTTCTGTTCTGTTCTGTAATTATGTCAACTGCATACAATTTGGAGCCTGATCAGATATCGATCCGTTTGGCAGTAAGATTACAAAAATATATCATCATTGTCAAAATTTGTATTTGTAATTAAATGTTTTATTTACCGCGCTTCGATTTATTGCGTTTAAACGGGGTCGAATAACGTTGTCTCCACTGTACATTCGAATTAGATGGTTAGATACCCTAGGGATATTTTAGTGATAAAATAAAGAGCTTTTCTAGCGATGATATTTCCGGTAACACGTAACTGGAATTGATAGTTACAACTTGCCTAGGTTAATCATTTATAATTGCCAGCTAATGCAATTACAGTGCGCAGACTGAATTCGTCAGCACGGAATGAAAATAGACACAAATCCTACCAAAGTGGAAACTGTTGTGGGCGGCGTGAAGCTATTATACAGGGGTGAAGATGTTATTATACCGGGTTCTAATCGAAATTAAACCACTGCACTGTTATAAAATAGGGAAAACTGCATGTTGTTAGTAATTTGAATAAACCGCGTGTTGTTGGTAGTTTAACAATACATGTACTTATTTTAATCCGAGTTGTAATCAATTAAGAATCAGATCACTCGCCGGTTTACCCGGCGTCCAATCTTAAAAACTATATGCAATGGAACTACAGCGCTCCCTCTCTTCATCGACACCCACTGGGAGACAAAAAGGGCTGTGTTGTTCAGAGGAAGTCTTTATATGGAGGGATATTGGCTTACAAGTGCAAACAGTCTGAATTCAAGCTGTTTGTCACTCGTCATTATGTTTTGTCTGTCAAAATGTCCAATGTGTGACTTTGAGAAAAACAGCGTACGACAATTTCAAGCAGACGGTAGTGGAGACTTGAAAAGGTGAGCCATAAATGTCTTGTTTGGGCAACGGTGACAAGGGTCGTTGTAAGGAGGGAGTCGTTGTAGGGAGGGAGCATTGTAATTATTTTAGCATAGACGCGCCTTTCGGGAAAGAATGAGGTACTCTCCACTGTATTCTGATAATAGCGCTATCATCCCGCATTATGCATGTGTACTTTCATGTAAAACTTAAAGCGTGCAGGTAAAACAAACAGGATACAACATGCGATAAACCCCGTGCACCAAAGTATTCGGGAGATTTTTACCCCTTCTCCGCTTTATTGTCGACTGCTTTAGTATTGTTGTCTGACATATTTCAAGTTAGATTTACGATTGTATGAATTCATAAATATCGATAGAAGTGTCAAACAGTTTGGGTCCTGATCAGACGTAAAGATGTAAAGCGGCGTCTGATCAGGACCCAAACTGTTTGCAAACGCGCTTTAAGGCGTCATTGAGAGTAAAAGGGTTAACCAAGTACGAGTACAGTATATAAACCCTCACAATGTTGATTCTATTCAATAAGTGAATCATAAAGTAGAAAAGATGTTAGTGTTTCCCATTTGAACGAGATTTACGGATAACTAAACGTAGCAAGTGATGTTTTTGTGAATACTTTACCATTTACATATACAGGTAATAAAAATAGAGAGGCAAACATAATGGATCCACCGGAGTAAAGGGAGTCTGGTCTGGTTCCAAACTGTTTTCATTGAAAATCATAACATATTCCCCGCTGTATTTTTTCGCGGCAGGCCGGTGCCTGGTACACATCCAAATGCATTGACATCGTTTTTGTGTACCATTTCTTTACTACAGTGGATAAAACGTTATTCTTGGAATCTTTGTTTAAAGGCAAACGAAACGCAAACACAAATCAAATAAAGTGTTCACAGTTACATCTCTTTAAAAGTTCGAACGATTTATCTGTATCTGAGTAGCAAACAGCTTGGTGTCTGATCACGTGGTGCTTGGTCTGGCTCCAAACTGTTTGCACTGGACATATGGATATACAGTGTTCCCTCCCTACAACGGCCCTCCCAACAACGACTCCCTTCTTACAACGACCCTTGTCGCAGTTCCCTAAACAGGACAACGCTTTCACTGCTGCAATATTGTCTACCTAAATTTGTCGCCTGCTGTTGTTCTTAAAGCTACATTAAAGTGGATATCTTATTATAATAAATATAATGACGAGTGACAAACAGCTTGAATCTAGATCAGACGCCGCGTTACGCGTCGTCTGATCTGGATTCAAGCTGTTTGAAAATGTAAGCCAATTCTTACTTTTCCCTCCCTATAACGACTCCTTCCGAACAACACACACACACACGCTGTGTCTCTCGTTGGGTGTCGTTGTAGAGAGGGAGTGCTGTATGCATAAAGCGTTTATTGTGAAAGAATCACGTCTTTTCCATTGTAGCAACATATTTTGAAGTGGACCATATTACAGACACAATGTAATGAATGCATTCTATTTTAGGTGTTTACAGTCAATCAGTCAAATATGTGTCGAGCGAACAATACAAACAATGTGATGTTTCAATATAAATAACCTTTTAAACGTCAAAGTTAATAGATAATCGCAATTTCAAATTAATCCAATCCATTGTTAAAAATTAAAGGGTTTGAGTTTTTTTTTAACAATACATGTAAATCGCAAAATGCCACACTCTTGATATGGCCCTCTGATCTGGATTTACATTAATTTTGCATTTGAATTATGGTAAGTATACACATGTACCCCTAACATGTGATATGTTTGTAAAAGGCACGTAAATATGTAGCATTATTGGAGTTCAATGGACTGAAAGAGGTGTCAACATAACACAAAACAAAAGTACATGTAATCTACAAAATTCCTTTTTGCGATTTCCAATTTTGTTAAGGTCTGACATCATTTTCATCATATATTCAGAACATGTTTCATCATGTTTTTACACTGAACTACGTGTAATACTAAACACAGATTCTAAGCTTGCACTGAGCCATTTACTGCTATGTTTTAAGCCTGGTAATTATATACATGTATCTGTACGTTCATCAGATAGTATCTAGATCTTTTCTGAACATCTCCTATCCATGCAGCGGGAACTGTTCATGTTCGTGGCGTGCGTTTCATCAGCCATCAGCAGAGAGATATACACCGGCTGTCGGAGATACAGTTGAGTCTGTATTCACGTGTATAATTGACAGTCTTAAACTGTGAGGATCATCAGATATTGAAGAGAATTTCAAATACCAGACTCCTTACATTTCAACCAAATCCTATGTTGTGACTAGTTCGTTTACAACGAAAAAATGTTGAAAATATTCAACATGTTTCCTCTTATCTGAAGCCCTTGAAATTTCATGATAGGGATCTCTTACAGTGGAGAATCTGTTATTCTTTCCCAATAAACGCGTTTACGCTAAAACTATTATTTGCAGTGCAAACAGTTTGGAGCCTGATCAGACGCCGGGTAACCCGGCGTCTGATCAGGCTCCAAACTGTTTACCACCAAGATAAACAAGAATTATCAGAATTGTCCAAAAGTTGTTTTTTTCTACGTTTTAGTGTTTTGCGTTTGCGTACGTTTGCGTTTAAACGGGAAAGAATAACAGATTCTCCACTGTACTACAGTATACAGTTTTACGCAGGTCAAATGAGATGCAGAAACTTCACTGGCGCAGGTGTTATTCTTTACCAATAAACGGATAAATTTAGAGTAAAACATGTTTGTCCATTGCAAACAGTTTGGAACCTGATCAGACGTACCGCGGCGTCGTTAAGGGTCTGCACTGTTCGTTTTTTCATATGATATGAGCTTCTTTATGAACAAGCCATGTACATGTAGTGCGTTTATATAACCCTTGCAAATCTATGTCTGTACAATGAATGTTTTCAGCAAGTACACAAGACAAATTGATTGCAATATCCATGCAAAAAAATGCTCATTCTTTTTCATGCTAGTGGCGGACAACTGTGCCACAGTGACTTCCTTTGCAAACAGTGTGGATCTTGATGTGACGCCGCGTGACGCGGTGTCTCATCAGGGTATGTAACATTTGCTATTTTGAGAAGTTTTTTCCGCATTGGCCATCCTTGTAAATCTATAATGAAATCTTCCAACAAAAACACTGGGAGAGTTCATTGCAATATCCAGGCATACAAGGTAAACGATCGTTCTTTTAGTATTTTCATCTCGCTGTTGGTTCAACACATATTTTGCCTGCTCAAGATTCTGCAATGATATTTACTACATAGACCAAGTAATCCTAAATAAAACCTATTTTACAAGTAATAAGTTTCCCATTTGTAATAATTAGACAAAGTCTTTGATTCTGTCTTTATCCTGATATATCACATTCCTCAGCTCTGTAGTCTGCACGAACTAAAGCCATCACAATTGTGTGCTGGATTACTGAAGAAATCTCAATTTAGATGTCAGTTTTGATCCTGACCTATTGACAACTTTCTATCTGGTATGTGTCAAAACTGAATAAGCACGCCATGTTAATCGCAACTGGTAGTATTTTGGGCTAAAAGACAGGAATTAATATGTAATTATTCAAAATTCTGACAAATCTCCTTACATGTAATGGAGCTGTCAATAACTTGGAATATACGAATAATCTGGATTATTTATATACACACTATATAATTGGCATACTTATACAGTGGGTACAACGCGACCTCAAAACGAGGCATGTTTTCTCTGTTTAACATATTACCCCATAGCCTGTTTATAGTTTTAAAGACATGTAATCGCTTAAAGAAGATTGGAAGTAAAGCGGAATGCCCCTTCAACCGCACCCCTCTTTACTTTCAGTACATGTACCATCCGCTAGGATAAAGGCAAAATGATGGTGCTTATTCAATGACAGACTGTATAACGTTGACCTGTTATCTTCAAAGGAGGAATAAATTAAAGACATAATTCGGCGTATTTATCGGATACTCGGTTAAGACAATCGCCAGCTTTAAATGGGATGAAGGTAAACCAGAAAGCTTCTGCAAGAGAAGACGTGTTGCTTTCCTTCAATGCTACTAATATTTCCATTGCAAACAGTAACGCGGTGTCTGATTATACTCCAAATATTTGCCACTCATATAATAAACCCATTTTTTAACAAGAGGGCCAGAATGGCCCTTGATCGCTCACCTGACCATGGTGACACTAGGATGGGTCGCGTGATTTCAGAAAAGAAGATTTGTAAAAGGTGACCCCCAGGGCGGGGCGAATTTTGACCCCAGGGGCAAAATATGAACAACTACGATAGAGGACCTGTAGACGATGACATGTGCAAAATATCTAAACTCAGTGTACTATGGTTTCAGACAAGAAGATTTTTGAAGTTTTCATTGGAAAAAATCTATTTTAAGCTTCGGTGACCCAGATATGCAACAGACCAGAACCAATTCATCCATATATGTGAAGGACCTCTAAAAGTTACATCATGCCAAATATCAAAGCTCTGGCCATATTGGTTTCTGAGTAAAAGATGTTTGACCATTTCCCTATGTAACTCTATGTAAAACGGTGACCTCCGGGGCGGGGCCAATTTTGACCCCAGGGACAAAATTTGAACAACTTTGATAGAGGGCCTGTAGAATATGCTATGTGCAAAATATCTAAACTCAGTGTACTATGGTTTCAGACAAGAAGATTTTTTAAGTTTTCATTGAAAAAATCTATTTTTATCTTCGGTGACCCAGATATGCAACAGACCATAACCAATTCAACAATATATGTGAAGGACTTCTAGAAGTTATACCATGCCAAATATCAAAGCTCTGGTCATATTGGTTCCAGAGAAAAAGATGTTTGAACATTTCACTAAGTAACTCTATGTAAAACTTTGATCCCCGGGGCGGAGCCAATTTTGACCCCAGGGACAAAATTTGAACAAATTTGATAGAGGATCTGTAGACGATGCTATGTGCAAAATATCTAAGCTTAGTTTACTATGGTTTCAGACAAGAAGATTTTTTAAGTTCTCATGGTAAAAAATCTATTTTTAGCTCCGGTGACCCAGATATGCAACGGACCGGAACCAATTCAACAAAATATGTCAAATACCTCTAGAAGTTATACCATGCCAAATATCAAAGCTCTGGTCATATTGGTTTCAGGGAAAAAGATGTTTGAACATTTCACTATATAACTCTATGTAAAATGGTGACCCCCGGGGCGGGGCCAATTTTGACCCCAGGGGCAAAATTTGAACAACTTTGATAGAGGACCTATAGATGATGCTATGTGCCAAATATCTAAGCTCTGGCCCTTGTGGTTTCAGACAAGAAGATTTTTTAAGATTTCCTTATTTTTTCACTTTGGTTGCCATGGCAACCAGAGTTCTGCATTGTTTCAAATTCTTTGAACGAGCTTGACCCAAGGAACATTCCTGTGAAGTTTGGTTGCAATCAGACCAGTAGTTTTGAAGAAGAAGATGTTTGAAGAAATTGTTGACACACGACGAACGACGAACGACGCACGACAAAGACCGACCACAAAAGCTCACCTTGAGCACTTTGTGCTCAGGTGAGCTAAAAACAAGATGCATTTTACTATATGTTGATTCAGTGCGTTTACATTTAATTTCGTTTAAAGGAGGAAGAAGAACGTCTTCTCCACTTTAGTAACCTATGTGCCTGTAGCTGTAAGTTAATAGTACAGTTAAACCTCGCTATAACGACCACTAAAACGATGGCTAATCGATTATTTATAAAGGAGCTTTCTGCTTCACTGTCACCTTGCTTTAAGCAGTCACCTGCTTTAATCACCCCAAAACTAACAAAATTTAGTGGTCGTCATAGAGAGCTTTTACTGTATATAGTGCGTATGTGATTCTTTACGTCGTTATAACGTAATCTCATCAAGGACACTTGTAAAAGTGCTCGTTATCTCTTACACATGACACTGTAGTAAAGTACAAGCGAATCTGTCTGTTCCAAAATTTCAATAAGATACATTTCCTGACATACTTTCGATGATAACGCCTAATCAGGCAGTTCACATGCATAAATTATGCTTTTTGTGCGTCTTATTGAGGCCCGATTGTTATATTTGATAGTCTTCACACCTGTCCTCGAAACGAGACAGGGTATGGGGTAACAGATTAAAATTCCTTGATGTTTATTGCAAACAGTTTGGAGCTAGATCAGATGCCGAGTATCCCAATGCTTTAAACTGTTTGCCATTCAAATCGAAAATTATCATCAACAGTGTCAAGAAAGTGTAATTTGCAATATGTTGATGCACTAAATTTGAGTTTTGTTCGTATAAACGGGAAGGTATAAAGTTTTTCTTAACTGTACATGTCTACAACCAAGTGATTGCTAAATAGAGATCAAAGGTAATGGAATACGCATATATATTACATTACTTTTGCTTTAAAATGTCTCCAATACATGCTACAACTCGCATATTGAGCTGTCGATCAACACACATTGACTATGCATCAACCACATGCTAAAACAATGAATCTGGTGTGTCATTTATGCATTGTTATACAACCTGCATTTTGTAACTATCTCTATACAGTGGAGAATGTGTTATTCCTTACCCTTTAAACGAAACTGAACGCAATCGCCAAACCATTAAATAGCGACAACGACGGCTTCTTGAAAATGTAGACTAATTGTTGTCGGAATGGCAAACAGATTGGAGCCTGACCAGACACCGGGTAACCCGGCGTTTGATTTGGCTCCAAACTGTTTGCAATAAACATGAAAAATTATGAACACAAACGCGTTTATTAGGAAACTAGTACCATCTTCTCAACTGTACTTTGTTTAGGTGATGGCATAGAAGACTGACAATGTGCGATCGAGATGTTTTGACACTTTTTGGCGGATCAGGACTTTTATGTTTTTAGGATTGGCGCTGCATCGCTATGCCAAATTCCAAAGAATCAGCAAGAAATTCATGCCAAGAAATTCTCAGCCAACACCCGAGTATACCAGAATGCAGTCAAACCTGGCTTAATAGACCCGAAATTGGACTTTCAATATTAACCTGAATGCAGGAAAAGGTTATATTTATTATAAAAAA
The DNA here is from genome assembly GCA_922989275.2 of Gari tellinella. NCBI lineage: Eukaryota > Metazoa > Mollusca > Bivalvia > Cardiida > Psammobiidae > Gari > Gari tellinella. Next base: position 60,903,969 of record OV277867.1, read on the forward strand.
TGTTTTTTATAAATACATGTAAAGTAAATAATCAGCAAAGATTGCGTTTTTACAATATGACCTTTCACATGGATTCATGGATGTGAACAAGTATACAGAGGAGAATAAGTTATATTTCCCAATAATCGCATTTTGTGCTCAAATTATTATGGATATTGCAAACTGTTTGGAACCTGATCAGACGCCGGGTAACCCGGCGTCTGACCAGGCTCCAAACTGTTTTCCACTCAGAGTAAAAAGAACTCAATATTTTTAAACAAAAAACATATTTACTCCATTTAATTTCCTTGTGTTTGCGTTTGTGTTTCGTTTCGTTTAAACGGGAATGAATTTGACAAAATCCTCCACTGTACTATGTCAACAGCCATAGTGACGACTGAAATATGACAGGATTGTCAGGAAGTCGAGACTGTCAAATAATGTTGGCAGCTACTAGAGCGGTCACAACCTTCCAATCATCCTATGAACATTATTAGTGGAGAAGCCGTTATTCTTTCCCGTTTGAACGCAAACGAAACGCCAACGCAATTCTCTAAAATATAGAAAAAAAACATTTTGATTTCAATTTCTAAAGAATTGTTTTAATCTAGCTGGCAAACAGTTTGGAGCCTCATCAGACGCCTGATCACTGTTCATTGGGAAAGAATAGCGTCTTCTATATTGTATTTGCTTATAATGTAAAATGATATGCATTGAAAAAGGCACGGACTTTCCATTTACAAGACGACGGCGTCTGATCAGGCTCCAAACCGCTGGCCTCCTTTATCACCGTAGAACCGATTGTTTTGGCCTCCAAGACCCCTACCCATCTTCTCTACCAAACAATCACTGGTCAGGGTTATTTCATGGGAGAAATGTCGACAGTCTATCTCAATGCGGGACAAACACTGGGTAACAATACTGTCAAGATGTGGGATATATCGCCCCCAGTGTTTAGGCGTATTTCAGTCACCAACACTAACTACGGTTGTAACAACTTGTTACCACATTACTTGATGTGAAATTGACATGCCCTCCACGGAATGTCACCACCACCCGCATAAACAACAACAAACAACCACAAAACACGTGCGATAACTCAGACACAAACACGCGAGAGATAACTCAGAAAACCACAAATACATGACCGATAACTCATTCATAAACTCCGCCAGACAGAAAACCGCAATTACGTAAATACAACAACCCATAGAACATCTAAGGTGCATTCTGATTTACTATCAATCTGTTTTAATGAGTTCAACTATAAGAGAAAGGTTTATAGGAATTAAAGAAGGTTTAACATAATAATATACAGTAGAGACTCAGGGTTCTCACTAGGATTTTGAAAGTTGCAGTTCAGGACTCCAATCCTGGAAAAAGTATGAGTTCCATGGCAAAATTTGGATATCAAAACTCCAAAATTGATTACCGGGTATTAGGGAATTTTGGGTAAAAAAAAGAGGGAGTTCAGGACTCCAATGCTGGAAAAATTGCAGTTCCAAGACAAAAATTGCAGTTCAAGAACTTCTAATGATGAGTTAGTGAGAACCCTGAGACTACGTTATTTTTTAGTTTAAACGCAATCGAAACCCTGAATGTCGTGACAAACAGTTTGGAACCTGATCAGACGCCGGGCTGCCGCTGTTTACAATGAAAATAATACTTTTTAAGTTTTAGCGTAAGCGTGTTTATTTGGAAAGAATAACGTCTTCACTGTACATGCATATGGTTACAAGCAACATGAGCGAACGAATGTTATTTGCATATACTGTTTATAGTTTATACAGTGGATGAAAAGATGTTACTATTTCCCAATAAACTCGTTTGTACAAAACAATTACTTTCATTGCACACTTTTTGAAGCCAGATCATACGCCAGGTACATGTAACCCGGTGCCAGACCAGGCTCCAAACTGTTTGCCACTCGCACAGACAAGTATCTCCAGAACTTTTAAAACAGTTTTCAGTTTCTGTATTTTAACACATTTCGTTTTCGTTTAACCCATTTATACCCAGTGGATTCTTCCATGTTTATATATTGGATTAGTCCATTTTTTATCAAAGGGATGTCTGATCAAAATTTTCATTTTCATTTTGTTTTATATTGAAATTCCTATCAGCAAACAGTGTAGACTCTGATCAGACGCCGCATTATGCGGCGCCTGATCAGAGTCTACACTGTTTGCCTATGTCCCATGTATGGGATCATGGGCACAAATGGGTTAATATAGTTCAAACAGGAAAGAATAACATCTCTGTATGGGAGTGAAATTGAATAATTCAGAGCTACTTGGATATAAGAACGACAAACTTGAAGCCTATTCTCCCAGTGCAGTAAAAAGAGCATATATCAAAGAAGCATTTTTGTGCAAAATATGCGATATGTCAGTTATGTCCGGTATTGCATTTCTGTATGTAATAAATGTCTGTTTCAATATGAACAAATATTATCATCAAGTTTGATCCACGGCACCGATAAATCATATGAAACAAGTGTTGACATAAGAGCACTAAGAGCTGTCGGATTCTTTCCCCCAGTGGCAAAGAGCAGATGTAGTACTGCAGAATGCAACTTCTCTGCAATACTGACTCTAAGAGTTCAAGATAGAGCTCCAGATACGGGGAGTATTTCACAAACTTAAATCTTTAATTCTGGATTAAATTCTATGGTATGACTACCCATAACATAGGATTTGAAGCTGAAGTGAGTGAGAAAATGTTTGATTTGTTCGGTTTACTCCCTCTTACATGTATCTAGAGCCCTGTCCTGAGGCAACCGTGCTGTTTCAATGGGGAAAGTGTTATTCTTTCCGTCAACTATAAATATCATCTGAAAATTACATTGGAAGATAAAATAAATAAACATGGATGTGTGTAGACTGATGTCAGATAGATCTAAAAAGAAAACAATGAAGACCAAGATCATACAGCTCCTTAAGGAGCTGTTTAATCTGGGTCTACATCGTTTTCAAAATTAGTGAATACATAAACTGTTTACGCGTTTAGCTTGAAAATGGTAAGTTTCTTTTCCGATAGGAAACCACCGAGGAAGGAATGAGTAAGCTCTATTTACACATTAGTAATAGTTACGTGTATTATATTTCCTATAATACAAGAACACTTGCCAGATTTTTTACAACATGCAACGTTAAGTGTAGTCTATTTTAAGTTCATTTACATAAACAGTAACACATTCTCTTCCTCTTAACTTTATTTACATCATTTTTATACAGTAAAAACCAGTCTTTAGCGATGAAGAAAATGAGCTTATTTATTTATTCAATACCCTTACAGTGGAGAAGACGTTATTAGTTTCCCAATAAACGCGTATTATGCGAAAAACCTAAAATCCACTGCAAACAGTTTGAAGCCTGATCAGACGCCGGGTAACCCGGCGTCTGATCAGGCTTCAAACTGTGTACCACCTAGATGAAGAAATAATTGGTCAGAATTTTCAATAAGCTGTCATTGTCTATATTTCATTGTGTTGCATTTGCGTTCAAGCATCGTGTAAATGGGATCTAGATTTATACAATTTTACAGTACATATCGCCTTCATTATATACACGGTTTTACTGCACAAATCTTTACTTACCATCATGATATACACACCGTTTAGGTCATTGAAAAATTGCAGTTGTTTTGGATGTTCAAAACGGCTGTTTCAGCATTTTATTTACGAGCAAGTTAATTTAATAGCAGGTAATTTAATCGCTGAACTACATGATGCATACCTGTGTTCACAAGAGTATAACTATATCAGTAAACAGAAGCCTATAAAGTCGTCTGCTTAAATATTATCGTCTGCATTTGAAATCCAAAACATGTGTTTGGTTTCTATCTTTATCTTATTGAAGGAACTTAAAACACTGATCTAGTGTAGAATGTCTTTAAAGCATGTTCACGAATGCTAATCTCGAAATGTGAATAAGAGAGACAGTGAATACGATCATCCTGCGTCTACTGTCCCGCTGTGGGCCCCTATATATATTATAAATAAATAGTAAGATCGTATCTCTTCGGTTATGTCGACCAAATACCGGAGTAAAATAGAATAGAGCAACAAAACTCGACCGAAATATTCTTTCATCATATACTGACACCTTTAAACTAGAGATGCATATGCTTATCATTTAAGAAGTCTTGTGGATGGTGTTAAACAGGTGGTGTTTAAAAACATGATTAAAGTAAAGCAGAAACTTTCTGGGGACTTTTCTGCTAGATAACCAACATTTGACCATGATTTTTACCCCTTCATCGCTTTATTGTCGCCTGCTTCAGTATTGTTTTCTGCAAGACACGTGTCAAGGTTAGATTTAAGATTGTATGACTTAATGAATATCGATGAGAGTTGTCAAACAGTTTGGGTCCTGGTCCTGTTTAAAATAATTGTTTGGGTCCTGTTCAGGCACCGTGTGACGTACATATATCCTGATCAGGAACAAAACTGTTAGAACCTCATATCAAAGTTTCCGTAAAATATATAAATCGCAGATGTTTTATACATTGTAGCTATCGAACTGATTTAAGACTATAGGCAGCCGACATATTCCGTTATTCAGTACTGAAAAGAGTAAATGGACAATTTAACAGTAATGCCGTCTATATATACAAGGTCACCGGGTTAGAACTGTCTATTATCTATGTTTAATGTAATATTATCTAACGCAAATTTAAAACACAATGGAACACAGTTTATCCGTTGTAAAATCAGTTCTGTTGACCGATTTTAAAGACTTAAGCACATGTATTGGCCGCTACGTGATCCCTGATTAACCCTTTGAACCCTATAAACGACAATTGCTAACAGTGTACCTGTAAAGAGTACACTCGCCCTTTGCACACTGAAGACCCAGATCAGAAGGTACCTACTGACCAAGGCTCTCATTGTTTGTCATGTTGCAATACATTTCAAAAAAATTATGGTCAAAATTTGACTAGATTGGGAACAAGACGTGTCCATTGAAGTTTCAGGGAGCTCTCGATCATTTCCCATGGAGGTGAGTTGGCAGTGACATTGTCCTGACAGCTAACGAGACAAATGTCTTAAAAACATTTACCTAGTTTCACTTGATTTATTTTGAAACCTTTTACTCCTTGAGCGAACACATCAACCACTTCTAGTAAGTTGAGGTACATTGTATGTCAAGATTTTCCCTTCCTTCTTTCCCTCTCAACAAAACAGCATTTGCAAACAGTTTGGACCAAGACCAGACGAGGACCTCGTCTTCTGGACAGGCATCAACTGGGACCAATGTTAACCTTGAGGTCAGTAAAGCAGATAATCTAGAATTACAGCGAGAAGACGTTATTCTTTCCAAATATACGCGTTTACGCTAATAATATTATTTCCATTGCAAACAATTTGGATCCTGATCAGACGCCGGGTAACCCGGCGTCTGATCTGACTCTAAATTGTTTGCCATCCAGGTTAAAAGGAGTAGTCCGAATTATAGACAAGTGGTAATCGTTTGTAATTTATTGATATGCGTTTGCGTTTCATTTGCGTTTAAACGGGCTTCTACACTGCAGCACAAGAGTTACATTTCGGGGTTTTAGTGAAGTGTGTATGGTTATGTTTTCTTTTTACATGTTTATAGATGCGAAACGCGTATGCAGTATAGGTTTTCTATAATTACTAGACTAGACTATATATCCAGATAAATATTCAATGTACGTTTATAATCAAATATCGATAAATCATTAAAACTCAGACTCGGCTAAACAGTATACAGTGAAGAATGCGTTATTCATTCCCATTTAAACCAGTCATGCAGATTGGGGATGTTTAAAGACACATAATAATAATAATGATACATGTAATAACGACTTTATTTCATGTGGATGACATATTTGGTATCGAACAAACAAACCAATTTTCAATATGGTCCACACACGAGATATTTAACATTATTTATATTGTATATATTGACCTGCCACCTACATGTTTCCAAATGTGACTTATTCTGGGTATGACTTGGGGGTTTCCCTGTATCCAGATAAGATACCAAAATGCTTAAAAATCTAATCTAGAGACTTCACAAACACTGCGTTCAATAATTGCATATACTCCCAGTGACAAGATCGACTTTAGATTGAGAATTGGTCAAAACAACAATTGTATTTTAAAGTATCCAGCATTCTTATCTAGTAAGCTGTATTGATGATAGACGAAATGGTAGGTACAGCACAAGCAAGTACAAATTGAACCCTAGTGACGATTATACTCGTCGTTTATTAGCATTGTACCTTTGAAGAGTGCATTTGGTCTATGCAAATATTTTGTCGTTTTGACATTGCGTATACATATTGCAGTAAACAATCCTAATCAGTTCTACATGAACTCGACTTGATTGAAAACTGGGCATGTACATTAAAGTTTCAGGACTGAATGAATTAAATTCATGCAGGCACAGAAATGGGCTGACAACACAAACAAAAGGACCCAGGGCATAAAAGAGCACCCAGAATCCTCCCTTAACATTACCGCTCAATATTCAAGCTTCAAGCCCATCCACTAACAAGTATTCACTAATAAACGTCAATAAAAGTGGAGAAGACGTTATTCTTTACAGTTGAAACACAAACGAAACGCAAATTCAGTGTATTAAATTGTAAAAAAATTGCAACTTTTTTAAATGTCTTACGATTTATTTTATTCTGAGTGGCAAACAATTTGGAGCCAGATCAGACGCCGGGTTACCCGGCGTCTGATCTGGCTCCAAACTGTTTCCAATTGAAATAAAAAATTTAGCGCGAACGCGTTTATTGGGAAAGAAAAACATCTCATCCATTGTATAACAGACACTATCAAAACTCAGCATACTCTCGTTAAGCACAAGTGTCAATATATTCTTCTCTGCGTGAGCCCTCAGAGTTCCGACTATTTGAAAATGTCAATCCTGCTTCTATACGCCATAAAACAGCTTAGGTTAATGAAAGTAATCTCCTAGGATATCATTAAATGGCTTCAATATGTTTAGTCGGTGATTAAAGTGGAGATATGCGTTTATTAATTGCATATAAAATTTACATTAAACTATTCTTGAGGTTAATATCGTTCAAGCCACGCCACCAGACAAGATATATTCTTCACAATAATACATGCCACGACAATGTGGAAAAGACATATTATTCTTTCCCGATAAACGCGCCTAGGATATACAGTGTTCGCTCTCTTCAACGACGCCCAATGGGAGACGCAGATTGTGTATGTGTTGTACGGAGGGAGTCGCTATAGGGATAGACAATTAAGGTTTGGCATACATTTGCAAACAGCCTGAATCTAGATCAGGCGCCGCGTTACGCGGCGTCTGATCTTGATTTAAGCTGTTTGTCGCTCGTCATTATATTCATAATATCAAAATGTCCACTTATTTGATAATGTAACTTTGAGAACAAACGTAGTCGACAATTTTAAGCAGATGATATTGAAAGCTAAAGTGTTAGACATAGTGTTGTCCTGTTTATGGAACTGCAGCAAGAGATGTGGTAAGGCGGGGTCACTGCTGGGACGGTCGTTGTAGGGAGGGGATATTGTAGCTTCTTGTCCATTGCAAGCAGTTTGGAGCCTGATGGGACTATTCATTGAGATCGTCTCTTCGATGCGATTCTGATAAGTAGTCACGCCATATTGTTTGGCGCAGGTAGAGAACAGACATTTGCCACTCAGATTAAAACTAGTAGTCAGAATTGTGAAAAAAAATCGCCATTTTCTATATTAATTGCAACGCTTTTTTCTATATTAATTGCAACGCGTTTGCGGTTTGATTGCGTTTAAACGGAAAGAAAAACGTATTCTCCAATGTATAATGCAGATTAGTGGTTTAAGGGGAAAACACTTACAATTTGTACAAACTTTCATATCTTGACAGTATCAACGATGGTAAAGATGACAGGTGACGATAACCTTGCATCTGTAACTCTAGATTAGACATGCGTGTACGCGTAAAGTGCACGTTTATCCCCGCCTACGATGTCTGCGGTATCGTATTCCTAACAATAAAGCTTACATTGATACGGGTGTCAAAATGTTTGCAAATGCATGTTAAGTCATCATTACCAATGAAATACTTAACCCTTTCCTAATATTCATCAATGAAAAAAAGGCTCAAGGTCTGCAGAAAAAGCGAAACAAAAATCATGAAAACTTTCTGCTTTACTGTCACCCTGCTTTAAGCTGCTAAACCCCTACATGTAGCTGTTCATAAAGGAAAATGTAAGGACTACTCGTACTGTTGCCAAATAATTATGTCGAGGAAATGTTAAATCTCCGGCGTTGTCATGCCAGTAATTTCGACTTAACCGAGTCTTCGAGGTATATCTGACTTATCAAGTATCATCTGTATACATTGTTACTATCTAAGCTGTTGATCAAATTTAAACAGCACTTCCGATCTATCTAAGAAACATCATCCATGCTTTGTTCACATATAACTATGCTATAATAAGGAACCTGATACCATAGGTACACATAGGTTGTTTACTTAACCCTTTACATTACAAATACGCATTTTTATGCCTTCAATTTATTCCTGCACTAAACTTAAAAGAAAACAGTTCCATTCTATAAGATGTATTTATACTTAACTAGTGTCTTAGCAGATTGTAGCTTTAAGCAGGCTGATAACAAAGCACAATTCGCATACGTCATAAGTGACTTCCTTTGTTCATAACTAGAAATAAGCTTTGTAGTAAATGGTAAAACTTTTGACATGGGACCTCAGTTTTAAAGTCTCATTCGCAGGACATGGTTCGACGGGGTGACAATGCCATGTCAAACACGGTTACACCGGCATTTTGCAACTAGTTAGAGTCGAACCATTTTTGTATTAATACTGATGCTTTTTAAGCTATAATACAGAATATATCCCATGTACAAGGTTTTCAAAGTTTGCATAAACGACAAGTGCTTTCTTAACAGGAACACTTTATGCCAAGGACGAGTAAAGGAGTGACTAGGGTTCAAAGGGTTAACACAAGTTGGTGTTCGTAGGAAACTCGTTTTGGGTCAAAATACAGTTAAACTTCCATATCTCGAACTCGCTCTATTAGTTGAACATATCCGTATTTTAAAGTTCAAACGTGGCTGAACTTTAAATTAAGATTATGTTCTACTTAAGAGAGCTCAAAATATGGAATTCAACTCTTAAAATACGGATTTGTTTTAGTTAACAGAGTTAGAAATATCAAAGTGTGACTGTATTCTCTTGACGGTGAACTTGACGCTGAAATAAGTTAAACTGTCAACGCCTTTTTCTTTCCTATCGATCATTCAGGAAAATCAATCAGTTGACTGAACATTTTTTATTCATTCAACCGCATCGTAGCTCGCACTGTATCGATCCAGCTAAAACAAACATATCCATTCGCTATTAACTCGAGTGACAACGCTCATAAAATGGATTTCATGCGACCTAGCTTAACTTGAAATCAATTTCAGTAGTTTTGCTTTATTTTCCAGTCCAAGCATGTCTCAAATGTTGACACAATTTGCATCAACAGCGAACGTGACACCGCCTCAGGAAATCAATGGTCCATCGACAAAAAGGAGTCACCCTGGAAATTACAAATTGTTGCTCCAAATAAGACTAAGAGATAGTAAACCTTAAATAAATGCAACATTTTCTAACACATTTCAGCACCAAATCATAAGTATGATGTTACACTATTGCCACTCATTAGAATCGTCACCATGGGATTTAATGCAGAAATAAAGATTTTGAGATTTCAGTTGTTGAAAAATTCTCTAATCTGGAGCTTTGGCTTTCATACTATATTTCATACTGTTTCGCACACAGATTAACCTTTTCGCTGCCATTATGACATCACAGTCAAACATAACATCGTCTGCTTAAATTTGTCGTCCGTTTTTGTATAGAAAATGTGGGGTTTTAGTGGGTGTGTATTATTTTTACTTAAGAAACATTAATATGTTGGCATATGTTTGTGCTAAAAAGCCTAACAGCGAAAGGGTCTAAATGACCCCTAAAAGCGCGTTTGCAAACAGTTGGGATCTTGATCAGACACCGCGTCACCCGGCGTCTGATCAGGATCCAATCTGGATCCAAACTGTTTGAAACTCGTTTGAAAATTCTTCAGTCATACTGTCTTACTTCTTTACTTTAAAACGACATTCAAGACAACAACAAAATTGAAGCAGACGACAATGAAACGGTGAAGGGGTAAAAATCTCCCGAAAAGTTTGTACATTTTAAATTGTATTTCGATAGCGTTTTAATTAAACTAGAGAAAAAAGGTTTTCGCGGTTGTACATTAATGGCTAAAATGCCCGGAGTACTTTCTTGATTCAGTATCTGCTGATGAAAACTTTCATTATGTTACAGTTGGAGGACATATTATTCTTTCCCGTTTTAAGGTTACCACAGTGTAATAAAATGAAGAAAATAACTACGTTTTTAACAATTTTAAGACTTGTGTCTAACTCATGTGGCAAACAGCTTTGAGCCAGATCAGACGCCGGGTTAACCGGCGTCTGATCTGGCTCCAAGCTGTTTGCAATGAAAGTAACTGTTTTTGTCCAAACACGTTTATTGGGAAAGTCACTGTACACTCCCTTAAGGGCTATATGACAGCGCGGCCTACAAGTGATGACACAAAGTTGAGAAATTGACAAGCGTATTGATTAGTAAGATTTTCCATGTATATTTAATGCTTTTACTTGAGAATGGTTTCAAAATGTTATGAACAAAAACACATTACCATTTATGTTTGATGAGACTGGAATATATGCCATTGTAGAGAAGGCGTTATATTCTGTTCCGCTTAAAAGACCGCTATTAAAGCAGCACAATAAATGGAAGAAACGTTATTTCTAAACATTTTGACGACGATTTTTAATTTATTGTGAGAGTGACAACAGCTTGGCACTTGATAAGACGCCGGTGGTAACTCGGCGTCTGATCTGATCAGCCCCCAAACTGTTTGTCCTGTAACTTATAGTTTTAGCACAGACCCGTTTATCGGGAAAGAATAACGTCTTCTCAACTGTACTGAACCCTAGGTAACCCATGTCTGCCCAACTTCAACTCGACAATTCACTGACTTTCGAGGAAATACATCTTTATGTTTGTAAATAAACACAGGCTTTGTTTGCTGCGTCGGTGGATGTTAATGATCTATGCTTAACCAAACATGGTCCTTGACAGAAGGCAGCCCTAGTCCTTATGGCAATGCATTAGGTACATTGGAGAATACGTTATTCTTTCCTGTTTTTAAACGCAAACGAAATGCAAACGCAAAGCACTTAAACGTAGAAAAACGTTATCTTGGTGGCAAACAGTTTGAAGCCAGATCAAACGCCGGGTTACCCGGCGTCTGATATGGCTTCAAACTGTTTGCAATAGAAATAATAGTTTTAGCGTAAACGCGTGTATTGGGAAGGAATAACGTTTTCTCCACTGTAACATAGGCATGTTGTCAAGGACTGGTCACGATTCTGCGTGATCCCTGTTGAGGAAGAAATCTCACAGTCTCTTGAAACTTTCCCCCAGACACTCCGTGACCATATTACATAACCATACCGGAATAACAACTTACCCCTGAAATTTCAAATGGACTTTTGAACTTTCATTAAACATGGCGTCTTTTAAGGATCTATTTGCTATTTATATTAAGTAATCTGCCGTATGGACAGACACTGCAGTGTCTAGATAATTATTGTAAACATATCTAACATAAAATCTTCTAGCAAGCTCATTGGTGAAGATAATAGCTTTATCCTAGGGTCTTTAACTTTTTCCTAGTGCGTTTAAACAGGGTTCTGCATCCTAACCTTGTTTGCCTCCCCAATTTGTCTGCTGCCTTTACAGTACCAAACAAATTGTAAAATTGTTAATTTTTGACAGTTATACAGATTTAAAGCATAGTAAAATGTCTGGCATGGTTTCGTAATAGACAAACAATAACTTAAAAGCTTTTTTAAATTATACAGACAGAAAAAAACCTTCCATAATTCTTATATTAAAATATGCCATTTCCGAACTTGTTTGCCCCTATTCCCTTTTAGTGTTGTGCCTAAAACACTAATATCTAGACATACATGTTCTCTTTAGTAATGAAACAATGCTCATGCATTTCTGAACGGATGTAGCATAGTCATTTTGCTGTGCATGTGCTCAGACCATAAGATTATAAAGAATGGGTCCTAAGGGCCCCAGATAAGAGGGAGTCAATTTAACAAATCTAACATTTTCTCACTTGTTTCAGCACAAAAACCTACACTGTTAGAATATGACAAGTGCAATCCTCACAGATACACTGTTTGTAAATGACAAGTATATTCGTCAGTAGGGTTGAATGTGTTAACCCTTTGCCTGCTGGTCGCGACTTTATTGATTTTTGCAAACAGTTTAGATCCAGATCAGACGCCGCGTAACTGTTTGACACTCTTCTTTAGGTTTCTTTACTTACGAAATGTATAAATCTTAATTTAACAAACTTTGCAGACGATAATTTCGAAGCAGACGACATCACCGCAGGATAAGGGTTAAGAGAATATACATGCAAAGCTGTTTTGTCTTTCAAAACAATATAAGGAACAAGGAAACAATGCAATCCCAATGTATAACAGGATAACTATGTATTTCTATCAATAACAGACCACCATAAAGTGACATTGATACTATGTACAATATCATTGTAATGGAAATCTTATTCTTTCCCAATGAGTGTGTTTATGCTTAAATCCATATGTCCATGGTAAACAGTGAATAGACAAATCAGACGCCGAGTAACCATGTGTCTTATCAGGCTCTAAACTGTTTGCCCATCAGATGAAAATTATCGTCAGAATTTATTAAAAAGAAAGTTGTCATCATCTACATCATAATCATTTGTAATTTATCATTATGGACATAAGTATTTAGCATCTACGACGTATTATTTATCAAGAAAAATAACGTATTCTCCACTGTACATTTCCATTGAATGATCGGTTGAATACACTTTCTGTAATTTCTCATACATAATACATGTATGGAATAGATTTCATTATTCATAATTGTGTGCATACTAACATCAACCCTCCCACATGTTTTTTTCACATACCTATCTACCAGCGTGTACACAGAAAACCACAGTTTATACAGTGGAGAAAACGTTATTCTTTCCCGTTTAAACGCAAACGAAACGCAAACGCAAAACACTAAAACGTAGAAAAATACATCATTTGGACAATTCTGACAATTCATGTTTATCTTAATGGCAAACAGTTTGGAGCCTGATCAGACGCCGGATTACCAGGCGTCTGATCTGGCTCCAAACGGTTTGCAATGGAAATGATAGTTTTTATTGGGAAAGAATAACGTTTTCTCCCCTGTATTACCTGTGGGATGTTATAACATAAAACGAGTCACTTCTACCGTAGAAAAGACGTTACCCTCTCCCAGTATGCGCGTTTATACTAAAACCCTAAAATTTCATTGCAAACAGTTCGGAGCCAGATCAGACGCCGGGTAACCCGGCGTCTGATCAGGCTCCAAACTGTTTGCATCTCAGATTGACAGAATTCGTCCATTCTTTTCAAGAACTTGTCATTTGTAACATTTTAGTGGTTTGCGTTTCGTTTCGTGTTGTTGAACGAGAAAGACTAACGTTTTCTCCTCTGTAGCTGATTCGCAGGTGGATTATAATTAATTACTACACCATTCCTCCCCCTAAGCTTATGGCTTGAAGGTTTAGTCAGAGAGCTAAAACTACTTATCTTTTCGTCTCACTTAAAATTATTTTGTTTTTTGAACTGCAACACAGAGTAGACCCTGCAAGAGAGAGAGAAAGTCTTAAGAGAGAGAGGGTGTGAGAGAGAAAGAGATACAGACGACAGAGAGAGAGAGAGAGAGAGAGAGAGAGGGATAGATGGAGCGTCTGGAGTTGTATTATAGTCATTACTTGCACACAGAGTAGACCCCGATGAAACGCCGCATTTTCGGAGTATCATCTGGGTCTCTGTTTGCAAATGGCCTAGTTTTTGGATGCAAGAATTGAACGTGTTAAAATCGTTATTTCTGGGAAAGCAATATCCCATGTATGAGTCAGACACTAATTAGGCCGCCATTTTCATTGATTATCAATTTGCCCGTATGATGTAAAAATCTATAAGTTTATTTTGATTTAACAAGCGTGGTTATAAAATGATCGATTCCTTAGTTCCTGTGACTGTCAACCATTAAATCCTTTCATGTTGTTTCTTCAATGTGCGAGACGAGATTCCTGTTGCTTTGATAACAATGCAAACCTTTGATATCTCAACTGAACGACAATTTTGCATTAAGATTTGGATCAGCACATCGCCGTGTATGTATGTATGTAAATGCTGTATATGTTTCATGGAGTTTCAAGGTATATTATATAATATATATAAATCAAAAATGAAACTTGTAAATTAGGTTATGCTTAAAGGACATTGTCGCAATTTCCAGGTAAGCTCGTGCGTTCAATATTCCATTGCCTACTGCTTAGCATATCGATTACTATAGGTCTTACACCATGGCTTTTGACGCTTAGCACGCTAGTGGTGAAACCATGATACATTGTAATTTTTGCAAACAGTTTGGATCAAGATGAGACGCCGCGTAACGCGGCGTCTCATCAGGACCCAAACTGTCTGAAAATCTGATCCTGTTTTGAAGAAAAAAATCGTGAACAATTCTATTTTCAGAACAGCAGCAGAAGATAAATGTCGCAATTACCCAGCATGCAAAGAGAGAACTTGATTCATTGACAGACCTTCACGTTAATCCATTCACCTCAAATATGGACATTACCAGTAATTGAAACCTGTTTAGACCCTGATCAGACGCAGAGTTTGACAGATAAACTGGTATTGTCATTCTGCGTCTAAACGGTTTGACACACATATAAATGTAAAATGCACCGGAAGGCGTGAACCTTAGAATGTGGTCCCATTTAACCATTTCACTCTCAATGACGTCATAAAACGCATTTGCAATCAGTTTTGATCCTAATCAGACGCTGCGTTACTGTTTGCAACTTGTTTTGGAAGTTATACTTCTTATTGACAACAATATTAAAGCAGACGACAACATGCCGGTGAACGGGTAAAAACCTCACGATAAACTTGATCACGAAAGGTTTAAATAAAACTGAACGCAAAAGACAATGTAAAATGCAAAAAAACGCAGTGTTTTTGAAAATGAATACGATTTATGGTAATCCGAGTGGCTTACAATTTTACCCGGCGTTTGGCCTGGTTCCAAACTGTTTACCATTGACATCATGGATTTAACACAAACTGTGCAATATTGAGAGGAGTTAAAACATGGTTCAATATACACAGCCATGTAACATTAAGAAATGTTGCTCTCATTGTTATACAGTGGAGACAATGTTATTCTCTCCCAATAAACGCGTTTACGCTAAAACTATTACATGTATTTCTATTGCAAACAGTTGGAGCCAGGTCAGACGCCGGGTTACCCGGCGTCTGATCAGGCTCCAAACTGTTTGCCACCAAGATTAACATAAATTATCAGAATTGTCCAAAAGTTTTACATTTCTACCATTTAGTATTTTGCGTTTGCGTTTCGTTTGCGTTTAAACTGGAAATAATAACGTTTTTCCACAACACTTTACAAGCACTATAGTAGCCAGACGTATAAGGAGGAGAGCCGCCAATTAGGAACCTGTAATAGCACACACTCAAACCAAATATGGAAGTGGTACAATGGAGACTTGAAGACGTAAATTATTACCAATTAAACGCGTACCCGATAGGCCCATTCAAAACAATTTGGAGTCTGGCCAAACGCCGGGTAAGGTAACCCGGCGTTTGAACAGGCTCCAAACCGCTTACCTCTCAAATTAAAATCAATCATCAACGTTTTCAAGAATTTGTAATTTTCTACATTTTAGTAATTTGTGCATTGCGTTTCGTTTCGTTTAAAAGGGAAAGAATAACGTCTCTCCACTGTAGGAAACGACGAAGACACACGCTACTCTGTCATTAGTGACTTAACATGTTGGTTCTTAGACGGCAAACCAATGCACTCTCAGGCAACAAGAGAAGTCTTTTCCTTAAGAAATTCATATGTTCGTGGTTGATGATGTTGGGTCTAAATGCACTTGATATAGCCTTTCAAACTTTTTAAGATGACCACTTCATATACAGTAAATTTGCCAAACTTTCGGGCAGGTTGCAGCTTAATGCAATACATGTATTAAAGTACATCAGAAAGCTCCTATAGGACTAAGGAGTGTATTGCTTTACCTTTCTTCTGCATCTAACTCCACTAAACAGTGTCAGTAACATGTAGCATGTTTCTCAAAGGATCACCTGCTATAAACAAGCCTGTCTCGGATATACATAACGAATACAGTAGAGAAAACGTTCTTCTTTCCAAATAAACGCGTTTACGCTAAAACTATTATTTCTTGTGTAAACAGTTTGGAGCCAGATCAGACGCCGGGTAATCCGGCGTCTGATCAGGCTCCAAACTGTTTGCCACCAAGATAAACATGACTTATCAGAAATGTCCAAAAGATGTACTTTTTACGTTTGTATATATATATATAGTGCTTTCAAGTTTGTGTTTGCGTTTCGATTGCGTTTAAACGGGAAAGAATAACAACCCGGCGTCTGATTATGCTCCAAATTGTTTGCCACTAAGATAAACATGAATTATCAAAAATGTCCAAACGATTTACTTTTTTACGTTTGTATAGTGCTTTGTGTTTGCGTTTCGATTGCGTTAAACGGGAAAGAATAACGTATTGTCCACTGTATGATAAAGTATCACCCATATAAAATAAACGGGTTCCTTTCGTTGAGAGAGGGCACCGTATATATCGGTAATGAAGTTTTAATGTTGAGGAATATCGCGAGGAAATTGCTATTTCTATGTTCGAAAATAGAATTTCTAAAATAGACACGCGTGCTTGGCTTTAAATATTTTCTCCATGACAAGATAATGTCACATGCTCGGTTATGTGAATTTGTGTGTGTTTTTCTTCAATATGCAGTAAAATAATCAAAATTTATAAAAATAAATCTGAAGACTACTCAGACGACAATATTGCATTACAGTGGAGAAAACGTTAATCTGTTCCGTTTAAACGCAAACGAAACGCAAACGCATTGCAAACCCGGCGTCTGGTCAGGTTCCAAACTGTTTGCCACCAAGACAAAAATGAATAATCAAACATTTCAAAATAGCGGTCATTATATGCATGATATTATATGCATGGTATGTCTTTGCGTGTGTGTTACACTTTTAGCGCATTTATTTTATTCCTTCAACGAAGAAAATAGTTCAAATTTATACAGTAATAAATATATATCATCCAATATATTTTCTTTATTCTAGCAGATGATAGCTTTAGCTTTTAAAAGCATGCTGAAAGTCGTAAGGCGCATTCTGCTTTACTTTCAACCTGCTTTAAGTGGACACCTGTATTCAATACTAGAGACATGCTATGTGGGAAAGGTTTAAACGGGGAAGAATGTTCATCCGATAACGTCTTCTCCACTGTACACGTATCCATCAAGGTGTATCCATTTAGGGCAACACAGCGTGCGGACTTATCATTATAATTGAAAATTCTCAAAAGAACTGTTCTGATTTCAAGAGACCATGATTCAAAACTGGAAAACCTCATTGATGTTTAATAATGAAGTGCAGAAGAATGCCACTTCAACTGTTGGCGCCGAGGCCTCAGCAAGCTCCAAAAGATGAGGCTCTAGCGTCTTAACCCTTACATGTATACTGCGGGAAATTGTCGTCTGTAAAATTGGTTAAATTTAGATTTATGTTAAGAAGAAAAACATAAATACGAGTGCCAAAACGTTTGGATCCAGATCAGACGCCGCGTTACGCGGCGTCTGATCTGGATCTAAACTGTTTGCAAAAATTATTAAAATGACGATCAGCAGAATAAGGGTAAAATTATAAATTTGCTGATTTTCTTAACTCTTTGAGCCCTAGCGACGATTATACTCGTTGTTTACAAACAGTGTTACTGCATGTGTACACTTCCCCTATGTAAAACGTGTAGACACAGATCAGGGTATGCGCTGTTTGTCATTCTGAACCATATTGCTGAAAACAATCCTAAATAGACGGACTAGATTTAATTTGAAACTGGGTTTGTCTATTGATAGTTTCAGAAGACAAACGAGTTGGCAAAAATGCAGTTAATGAGCTATACTGAGCAAGTTGTAATCTAAATTTGCACGCAGCAGTACGACGTTTGATGTGAAGACACTATCGATAAGAACACTAATTGTTGCATATATAATTTTTTGCAACACAATGAAAGTTTCATTTTCTGTGAATGTCGTCTGCTTAACTCCTGAAACCTGTGCCCTCGTCTTTATGTTAACGGTAATGGGATCCCAGTGAAAAAACGTTTGTACACTGATCGGATCCCTCATTTAATACAGTGGAGAAAACGTTATTCTTCCCCAATAAAAGCGTTTACGTTAAAACTATTATTTCCATTGTAAACAGTTTGGATCCAGATCAGACGCCGGGTAACCCGGCGTCTGATCAGGCTCCAAACTGTTTATAACTCAGATTAAAATAAAGTGTTAGAAATTTCTACAAACTGACATTTTCTACATTTTAGTGATGTGCGTTTGCGTTTCGTTTGTTATTAAACGGAAGAGAATAACGTTTTCTCCACTGTACATGTATACAGTGTGGGGAGTGTTGAGGAACCACTCGCCGAAGTCCAACATAAGGATGTTTAACCCCTTGAACTTCACTGCCGTCATCAATTTTAAACAATTGTCTTTTATTTCTCAAATTTAATTTTTTGGTATTTTGATTTCAAAAATATTGAAATGAGTGTCAAACAGTTTGGATCCTGATCAGACGCCGCATAACGCGGCGTCTGATCAGGATCCAAGCTGTTTGCAAATAACCATAGTACTCGGGGTAAGGCAGTGAAGGGGTTAATGCTTAAAACTTATTTAGTTATATCCTGCATTTAGCAGATCCCAAAACAATGTACATGTACACTACTACATAGACAAGTAGTTTTTTCCTCTGAAGAAAAGTGTTTCATTTCGCACAGTTATGAATTGGAGCAGCAAACATGAGAAATATGTCTTATATCCTAACAAACGGTAGATCAAGGTAGGCTAAAGTAACGCAGGGAGCGCTTTAATGTACCTTCAGCTTTCAATCTGCTTTAAGTGGTCAGCTGTCTTCAAAACGAAGAAACGGGCAATTGGGTAGTGCGTTAAGGAGCCCTTTGATCAGTATGTACACAATTTTGGAATACAATTTCAAATATTCTAATTTTTTTGTAATTTCCACCACAAAAAGGGTTGCGGCAAAGAGAGTCAATTCGTATGTTTTTTACATGACCTAGATATGTATCTACCGAAGACGCTCGATTTATTCGACATCAACCAGCCTACAAGGTTATTTACATAAAAATTCAAACGAGTTTCCTTTAATATGTAACAGTATAGTGTATGTCAAAGAGGGGAAAACTGCCATTCTCTTTGCTCATTGTATATGCTCCTTACTGATGCCAAACGTAATCAAATGTATATTTACATTATTTGTGAATAATATGCATTTATTTGCATGCTACATGAACATGCCGTGCTTTGTATTGCGCCAAGACGGCGGCTGTTAAACATAACGACTGTACGTTAGGGCAATGGAGATTCATTTCACTTATACAGTGGAGAATACGTCACCCTTTCCCAATAAACTTGTTTAAAAATTCTAAAACACCTTATGTCCATTGCAAACAGTTTGGAGCCTGATCAGACGCCGGGTAACCCGGCGTCTGATCAGGCTCCAAACTGTTTGCCACTCAAATTAAAACGAAACGTCAAAATTTCCAAAATTTTGCCATTTTCCTAATTAATTGCAATTGCGTTTGCGTTACGTTTGCGTTTAACCAAAAGGATTATAGAGTCTTCTCCACTCTTCTCAACTGTTTCTAGCGCAAAACCTTATTGGTAAACATTGACATCAACACAACTAGGTCGTTTCTCAAGGTTTGCCTTTGGGACAATGTCTCAAGTTTGTAGGCCTCATAGTGTGACACAGTCAAACATTACAGTGTGGTCTTCCCTTGGCGGTGACTTAATTAATTTGTTGCTTTATTCTTGGTAAAGGAAATTACACATTCTTAATTATCTGTTTAAAGATGCTCCCTATACCCATTCACGACACCCCATCGGCTTTGGACTTGTATTCACATGCAACTTTGCCTGATTTTTTTTACATTAAGTTTGAAACTAAGAGATAAGTAGTCTCATCCATGAACCCCTGTGACGAGTCACTGACGACATGCTAACATTGTGACAGGTTCACAGGGATATGGCCGGATCAAAGAATAGCTCCATGTTATCTTAGTATACATGTGGCTAAGGCCTAGGGTAAAAACTAAATGTGGACTAACATATTTGTTACGTAACACTTGTAGAATGTGGAAAATGTCTTGAACAAATTCGATTGAACTTCCATTCATTAATGTTTGCAATCAATCTTAGTTAACATATTGAAATTGTCAGTCAACAACTACAGTGCTCCCGCTCTACAACAACACATTTTGGAGACACATTGTTCGTGTTTTGTTCTGAGGGAGTTGTTATAGGGAGGGAACATTGAAACTTGGTGTACATTCGCAAACAGCTTGAATCCAGATCAGACACAAAGTAACGGATGTCTGACCAGGATTCAAGCTGTTTGTCACTCGTCGTTATATTTATTCTATCAAAATGGCTACTAAAATGTAACTTTGAAGGAAAACAGCAGACGATAATTATTGCAGTAGTGAAAGCGTTAGACATAGTTGTCTTGTTTAGGGAATAGCGGCAAACATTGTTCTATTGAGGGAATCGTTGTGTGGATGGACGTTGTATGAAGAGAGCAGTCAGAAATCATACTCCCGTTCGTGCGTATACAGAAGGGCAAACGACTTTCTTTCCCTTTAAACCAGCTATACATAATGAATACAAAATGAAGCCAGACCACTGTGAGTTTACAGAACTAGGTGATTGACATGGAATGCCGAGCCTGAGATCTCTCTATTCGTCTGTGATTTGCCATGCCAGTTATGTACAGTAGAAATGACATTCATTCCCGTTTGAACGAAACCTAAACGCAAATATTAATTTTAGTGCAACCAAATGTAATAAGTTTATTAATTATTGATCGGATCTTATATTCTAATCTGGGTGGCAAACAGTATGTGGCCTGATCAGACGCCGGGTTACCCGGCGTCTGATCAGGCTACAAGCTGTTTGCCATGTATAGAATAAACGCGTTTACTCACTGAAGCGCACGTGTAACGCGGCCGTTGGGACAGTCCGATTTCCTTGTTATACCCAATTTGCATCATGTCAGGTCCATTTAGCGATACGTTAATTAGAAATGGAATACATTGAATGTGTTTTGTTATATGCAATACTTCGCAATATCCGACTATGTTATAAGCGAGCTTCACAGTATCGGGGAAATAAAAAACGTTTTCTCAACTGTAGATTACAGTGGAGAAAACTTTATTCTTTCCTAATAAACGCGTTTACGCTAAAACTATTATTTCTATTACAAACAGTTTGGAGCCAGATCAGGCTCCAAACTGTTTGTCACCAAGATAAACATGAATTATCAGAATTGTCCCAAAGTTGTACTTTTCTACGTTTTAGTGCATTGCGTTTGCGTTTCGTTTGCGTTTAAATGGACAAGAATAACGTTTTCTCCACTGTAGATTATCACAGCAGGAAGGTAATCTATACTGTGAGAGGCTGTCAACAACCTGTGAGACGTGTTATGTGTGCTAATGTCTTCAACAGTTCCAGGCTTGTTGTTGTTGTTATTTTAGTTCCAGGAGGATAATGGCAGGACGATGCAGTGGGTGAAATACTGCCATGTTTAAGACAGGTGGTAAAGTAATTATTTACCCCACATCTTCCACAAAACTTCAAATAGACAAGTACATGGAGTTTCCAACTGTTACTATTTACATGTTTAGGGTTGTCTTTGTCAATGTATTGGGAACTATAGAAAACAGTGCAGACCCTGATCAGAGGGCCCTTCTCTGTTTGCATAGGAGAAACGTACTTTTTCAAAGGGACACTGTTTGTAAAGAACGCATACAATGGAGAAGACGTTATATTTTCCTAATAAACGCGTTTACGCTAAAACTATTATTTCCATTGCATGGAGCCAGATCAGACGCCGGGTCCGCCGGCTACACATGTTGCGTATTTGAGTGTAGGAATCTTAAGACAAGTGTCAAACAAATTATATTCATATCAAACGCTGTGTCACACGGCGTCTGATCTCAATCTACACTAAATAGTTTTAACATCAATAACACCATCTCCACTTGTATTCCAGTACCCCAGAATTGACAATCAGTAAAGTTGTCATGTTGAAACTCAGCGACGAGCGTGTTGACTTAACCCTTCACCTGCGTGTTGAGACTGTACAATAGTTTGCAAATAACAGGGAGTAAACTGAACAAATCCAACATTTTCTCACTCATTTCAGCACCAAATCCTATGGTGTAACTACTCATTAGAATCGTCTCGAAGAGAATAGTGACACCATGGGGTTTAATGCAGAAATACAGAGTTAAGTTTTGTTTTTTTTTCTAAAAAATATATTCCCGTCTGAGTGACCAGAATCAAAACTATTTTACACTTAAGATTTATTCACCAAACTTAGACCTAAAAATCAGAAGACAACATCTATGGAACTCTTTGCATGCTGGGTAATTTTTTCGTATGCAACAATTGTCGTCTGCAACTGTTCTATAAATAGATTTTTCTAAATTTCATTTCAAAACAAGGTCAGAGTGTAAAACAATTAAGACCATGATGAGACGCATTTAGGTAATCACTGTTGGGCATATCCGCCCCTAGAATGCAAAGAGTTAATGCCTGATAACAGGTTCTGATTTATAACGAGTTGCATTGCCATGCAACTAAGCGCGAGCATTTTCCTGTAACTTGAAACTAAGTTTCAGACGTAAGATGTACAAGTGACTGCTTAAAGCAAAGTGACAGTAAAACAGAAAGCTCCTTCTGTTTTGCTGTCACATTGCTTTAAGCAGTCATCTGTCTTTCTACAATCAATTAACTTTCGGTTTAGTGTTCGAAACTGAGAGATTTAGTGGCCGCTATATTGAGGTTTTTCTGTATCTAGCATAACAACTTCCTCAGGTATCCGTTATAATACCCCTGAAACTTTTAATGGATAATTCCAATGTCAATATACGTTTTTGACTATTTACTACATGTACGAGGGTTGTTCGGAAAGTTCGTAGAATTTTGTTATATCTCTGGTTAGCTTTATTTGATAAATTTGAAATTTGGTATGTAAGTACCTCATCTTATTTTTAAACTATTTTGTAAGAGAGAAATGAAATAGATAATGTTTACCGAATATACAGGTTACCGTAGCAACGCAGTAACGGGGACCCGGAGCAGCTCGAAAGTTGTAATTTTTTAAACTTTCTTCTAATAAAGCAAACGTGATTTCTCTCAATTCTGTTGACGCTAGATAAGCGCGAAAAGGTCTGATTGTAACGTGACGTCATGACGTTAGTTACTCATAGTTTCAAAACATTGTAAGCGCTTGAACAGAATTTACAGTATTTAGTCTACAGATAGCGGAAATGCGAACTAAAAAGAAATGACGTCGACCAGTGACGTTGACTTGCAAACTGTTGTAAATAAAATTATGTTACTGTAGGTAAATCGCCGACAAAAACTCTTAAAATGATTAAATCCACGGGAAAATATGACAAGAAGTTGAGTCTCGCATTCCTGTATAAATGGCGATCACTTTTTAGGAATGGAAAATAATCGATCCAGGACGCTCCTAGGAGCGACCGACCATCAATCTTAGCTGCTTCCATTAAGGACAAGTGAAAAGATAAGGAAAATGCAGACAGAGTTACAACAGTAAGATATATGCTTGATAAAATTGGTGTTTCTTGCTCTACCGTACTTGAACTATTAATAGATGAACTTGGTATGTCTAACGTTAGAGCACGCTGGGTGCCGAGGTTGTTCACGGACAAGGGAAAGAAGAACCGAGTTCGATGCTCTCAGATGTTTCTCTGCCAAAACGATGCCGAAGGTGACGATTTTAAGGACAGAAGCACACTACGGATGAGATACGAGAGAAGCGACTACACATGGATCTTGAGCGCGTAATGCTACATCAGGATAATGAACCGGATCGTAGAGCAGCTTCAACGCAGTTAGAAATCAGCTTACTATGGTTTGATATGTAAGAACACCCGCCAAACGGCCCCGAATTGGCTCCCATGGGTTTTAGAGTGCTGACAGTTAAAGGCGAGCTTACATGGAATTACATTTGTTTCAGCAGCTGAATTTACCAAACAGACCCAGAAATTTGTATCTACATTCAGTGAGGACTTGTATACAGAAACATGCGTAAAATGAGTTAGAAAGCCATAACGAGTAGGTGGATATTGCGGGTGATTATGTTGGGAAAGTGAGACGTTCGCTTGACGTATATAACGTTTGACGTCACGTCGACGTTGACGTGCTCCGGGTATGCGTTATGTATGTATTTGTAAGATGCATAGAAAAAATGTGTTTAAGCGTATATTGCCGATTTTCACAGAATATGTAGCACAGATCTGGAAATTAATGTTGATCTAATTTTTTGCATCCAACTACGACTATACGTATTTTTATAGCAAAATTCTACGAACTTTCCGAACAACCCTCGTATTTAGGGTTGATTTAAACAATTAATTTCAGAATGACAAAAAGTGTAGACCCTGATCAGAGGGCTCCTTAAGGAACCATCTGATCAGGGTATACACTGTTTGCATGGGACAAGAGTAATCTTTACAGGTACATGTACACTATTTGTAAATGAGTATAGTCGTCACTAAGGTTGAATGTGTTAAAAGATTATCAAAGGCACTGTGCTGGAAAGAGACATATAAGTACATTGATTGTATTTTGAAATGTTTTTGTTTACTCCCTCGTATCTGCAATCCCGCAGGGAACTTTAATCAGTATTTTAATTGGTTTAGATGCTATTTTATCTGCTTTAGTCGACCATAATCAACCAACTATGCTCACAGCGTCAACTGCGAATAATTTAGCTAATTTAGATTATAGATATACTCGTATTATACATGGAAATGGATGCAATGAACACTCCCTAAGTTCTTGCGGGAACTGTTAATATTGATATTGTTTCTTCTCTACAAATAACGTACAATGATGCTTTTTGAAAAACCGTTTAGGCTTAGATCACATGGCTCCTGGAGGATATGTTTTATCAGGGTCTGCACTGTGTACAGAACATTATGTCCAGTGATAGTCTGCATTCTTTCCATTGCATACTATTTCTTGTTATTTATCATCTCATCCCTACATTCATCGGTGCTTATAACTTATTCAGTGCCGTAGTGTCGTAACCTCCAACCCACTGACTCCTTGTTATATTAGCCAATGTAATAGTTCAGACGATAGAGTAGGTAGAGTTTTTATATATGTGTATTCGACGAGAGAAGGGTTAAGCAAGTGTAAAGACATTGACAAGTTGTAAATGATACATAACGTTTCAACCTATTGGTTTCATCGTTAAATTTTAGCACGGTATAATGACAAATATGTGATACAGTGGAGAAGACGTAGTGGAGAAGACGTTATTCTTTCCCGTTTAAACGCAAACGAAATGCAAAAGCAAAGCACTAAAACGTAGAAAAGTACAGTTTTTGGACAATTTTGATAATTCATGTTTATCTTGGTGGCAAACAGTTTGGGGCCTGATCAGACGCCGGGTTACCCGGCGTCTGATCTGGCTCCAAACTGTTTGCAAAAGCAATAATAGTTTAAGCGTAAACGCGTTTATTGGGAAAGAATAACATTTTCCCCACTGTACACGCAAAGCAAAGGCAAATGAACTGAAGACTCCTTTTTAGTTCGAGTTGCAAACATCCTAAAGCCTGATCAGAAACCGAGTTACTCGGCTTCTGATCTGACTCTCAACTGTTTGCAATGAGCATCGCTGTTGAAGCATAAACGCGTTTATAGAAAAAGAATAATGGCTTAACAACCGTAACAGTTGAAACAGGTTGGACCAATATTTGTTGCTGAATAACTCTACGTCATATCTCAATTCAAACAATTTGACAGCCTCAAAACAGACATGGCCGACAACTTTGAAATTTGCAGAACTCTCGACTTAATCCATGATAGCCCCACCGCATTGCGTGTGGGGTTATTTAAAAGCACATAAAAGTACAATATATACCCCCATCAACTCGTCCTGAGGTGTTTTTCATTAGAATAGAATGAAATTCTCATTAGAATGGAGTAGACTATTTCTAGAGCAGTCACACTACAAAGTTTAGTAGGTCTATAATGGAGAAACAACGAAATGATCTTAAAAAGCTTTGCTTTCGATCCAATCCTATTCCAATGTTGTAAAATTGTTCTACCGGTAATCATAATTGT
This sequence comes from Gari tellinella, assembly GCA_922989275.2. Classification (NCBI taxonomy): domain Eukaryota; kingdom Metazoa; phylum Mollusca; class Bivalvia; order Cardiida; family Psammobiidae; genus Gari; species Gari tellinella. Next base: position 60,930,412 of record OV277867.1, read on the forward strand.
TCAAAATTTGTACTTTTCTACGTTTTAGTGCTTTGCGTTTGCATTTCGTTTGCGTTTAAACGGGAAAGAATAATGTTTTCTTCACAGTACACTATGTAGCAAAATGGAAACTAAACGGTTGAGCATTGTCAGTCTATTCTGTTATCCAGCGCCCTGGTGAACTACTCAAGATTTAGTTTAACGAACACCTATACATCATTATTTATGTGAGTCAGTACTTCAAGAAATAAGTCTGCAATCTTATGCCAATGAATGAGGAATTAGTAACTATCTGTAAATTGTTCAAATGGGCGGGGCTTAATTAGTCTCGAGTGCATCATTAACCTTATGGCCCTATTAGGCTGATATGATAAACGCCGTATTCGCTTCCACCGTGTAGGACACAGTCCACACTAGTGTCATGAGATAGGGTACACTGCAGCACACTTAAGCTGACATAGTGGCTGTATTCATTAAGGGTGTTCAAGGCTAATATTTATAAGTTTGGCTTTAACTCATGCAACACTAAGTAGCTGTTTTGGGTTATTAGGTTTCATTGTGGAGTGGATCATTCTAATTAACCACAACATGAACCAGGCTACTTGGAGTTCTTGATAGTTTAATAAATACTGTTGTTAATTAGCAAATCGTGTAGATCCTGATCAGAGGGCTCCTATAGGAACCCTCTGATCTGGGTCTACACGGTTTGAAACTTTTTGCGTGTGTTTTAACCATGTGCATGGTGTTGAAAGAGTTAAGCTCGTGTGTCTGTTTTGATCAATTCCTCAACACATGTTTTCATGTAACTGATGCGACTGACACAGATACTTGTTACACAGCCAACACACAAGTTCATTTATCATTGTTTAATCATATCTTGAATCACTGACTCATAACTTGAGCATGTTTATTGCGAAAAAGCTATGATATGCTACAGATAAGAGGGACGTTGAATACACTAAATGGTCAACATCTTAAAACATGTATCTCTTTCAAGCCCTATACTGTAATACGGCGACTACTCATTTGAATCGTTATATATTATGAATTGGCGAAAAAAACATGATGATCTGATCTGGAGCAATGATTAGTAGATATTTTAGCCCAGAAAACAAATTATAATTTAAAGCATTTGAGTTGAGTCTTGAGATCGTTACCAAGCATTTGAATAGTCGAGTTTGAGCAAAATCTCAAATCGGTTAAATCGAATGCTTGAGAATGATAAGGACAGAGATAAGTCAAATGCTTTATGACCTTAGAATCAGCGGGAGTTAGCGTACATCACAGTGTCCAATGTTATCAAGAGTTCGAGTTGAGTTTGAGATCGTTCTCAAGCATTTGAATGGTCAGATTTGAGCTTTTGCTCAACGAGACCATTCAAATGCTTTAAGAACAATTTCAAAGTCAACTCTAGATTAAACTCAAATGTTTTATAATCTTGGGACCAGCAATAGATAACGTGTACCACAGAAACTAGTGTGTATTATGCTTCTAAAGCGTTTGAGTTAAAGCCTATGCTCAAATCTGAACAATCAAATGCTTGAGAACGCACTCAGACTCATCTCGAAACGCTTTATAACCGCTGGGCCTGGTGTCTTATCAACGTGTGTATGTGTGGGTGGATGTTAAACAGTTATATATACATAAAGCCACTATTATCTGATTATTTTTCAAAGCTAAACAGTATCAGCCTTCACAGATATCTGCTTTGTTTCCTTGTAATTTTTCGTATCCTGGTTTACATTACAGTGAAGAAGACGACATTCAATCCCAATTAATGCGTATTTCCGGTGTAAACAGTTTGGAGCCAGATCAGACATTCTACATTTTATTGCTCTGCGTTTGCGTTTAAACGGGAAACTGTATTTGTTCAAAGCTAAACAGTATCACACTTCATACATATCTGTTTTGTTCTTGGGCAATCAGTCTAACATTACAGCTTGTCAAGTCTAATATCTAGTGACAGTGTTGCTATAAAGTCGAACGTTAGAAGTGCACGTCTTTTATAGCTTAGCACGTGAAAAGCAAACACTATAAAATGAGTAAGAAAGAACTTAACAATGTTTGTTGCTTGATGTAGTGTGTGGGAAAGCCAGATCAAAGACATCTAGGGACTCTAGATAAGAGTGGATACTCTGCGAATATGTTGTCCATGTTCTTCTTTCAAGTGGCTTTAAGTTTTCGCCAAAACCATGTGATAGAATCATCTCGAAGAATCGTCATTTCAAATGAATGGTCACAACTGATATACCGTTTTGATGGCGATGTAAGACATTTAAATTAGTAATACGAAATGTCCACCAAACTGGAAGTGGTGTCACAAACGAAACGCAATGCAATAAAATCGAGAAAATGGAAAATTCTTGAAAGTATTCAGTTGAGTGGCAAACAGTTTGTATCCTGATCAGACGCCGGGTTACCCGGCGTCTGATCTGGCTTCAAACTGTTTGCACTGGACATGAGCATTTTAGCATAAACGGGTTTGTTGTGAAATATAATAATGTTTTCCTTCATTGTATGTTTGAAGTCAGTAAAGTTAGTAAACAGGTTGGTCAACAAAAGGATGTAACCATGTTTGAAACATCAAGTACAAGTGTTATAAATGTTAGACTTTGCACGCAAATGATTTTCCTGTACTAACCACCACTTCAGAAACACTTTGAGTTGGTATTTACACTGACATACTGTTAAGTTAACAGTTGACCGTGACTAACAGTGTTACACTTACCAGTCTAGCGTACATGTATATATCTTAGCTGAACAAAAATTGTAAATATACAACGTTATTCTTTCCCGTTTAAATGCAAACGAAACGCAAACACAGTGCAATGAATTGGAGAAAACGACAACGTTTGAACATGTTGACGACTGGTTTGAGTGGTAAACAGTTTAGAACCCAGCCAGATGCCGGGCCTCTGAACTAGTTCCGAATATTTTGCAATATATGGAAATAAGTGTTATAGCTCAAACGCTTATTTTGGGAAAATATTGCATTCTCTAATTGTATGACAAGGATCATGACCATGATGTTTTTACAGATGTTTGTTCCCTAGGTCGGAATGTCCTCACCAAACCGTATGATACATGTATGACATGAAATTCATTAGAATCGCCTCTGTTTCTAGCGCTTCTAGTTAGAAGTAAAAGATAATTGAAGTATTGCAGATATAGCTCTTTGCCTTCAGGCTTGGTACGGTTTCAGATATAATAAGATAATTATTTTTTTCTAAGCATTACGATCGGCACGTTTTCTAGGAACTTGATACTGAGATTACGGAATAAAATGATAACTAGTTTCCTGGTAAACATTTACTGGTTAAAATTGTAACTGATTTCCTAAGTGAGCAGGTCTCTAGAGGTGGGTAATGCAGTCTCTGTACTCAATTCTAAACAACTGTGAGCAATTTATTTCACCTTGCGTTCATTACCAACGCAAGTTAGTATTTTGCCTGCAAATCTGAATCGCGAATTGAATGACATTTGCAAACAGTGGGATTCAGATCTCAGATGGCATATGCTCTGGATTTAACCCGTTTGACACTCTTTGTTAAGTGAAAATACTCATAACTTTATTAGACATGAATAGTTATCGGCATTGTTCAGAGCTCCAGATATTTAAAACACGAACTTCTGTATTTCTTAATCCAACTTCATGGTATGTCTCCTCTGGAGCTCCAGATAAGGGGGGTATTTCAAAAACTAAAATCTTTATAACTGCATTAAACCCTAAGATGTTACTACTCATTAAAATGATTCTAATGAGTAGTAACTGTAATACCCTTGGGTTTAATGCAGAAATAAAGATTTCAGTTTTTTACAACTCCACTTATCTGGAGCTCTGGTGATTTCTGTTCAGTACACTCCCTCTCTGTCTCATATGGAACCCTGATAGAGGAAATTCTTACAGGTTTCATGTATACCAAGCTATTCTGTTTGAGCAGAATCTTCGTGGAAATGTTCATATAAAACATAGATTCTGGGAAATGTTTATATCCGAGGAATGGGCGTTGTAAACAGAAACAGCTTACTATCTAGTGTATCCTAGCATTTGTACTCTGAATAAATAAATACAGAGCTCCAGATAAGGGGAGTATTTCAAAAACTAAATTCTTTATTTCTGCTTTAAACCCTATGGTGTCACTACTCATTAGAATCGTCTCGAAGAGACGATTCTAATGAGTAGTAACATCATAGGATTTGGTGCTGAAATAAGTGAGAAAATGTTGGATGTGTCCCCTTTTACTCTCTCTCTCTCTTATCTGGAGCACTGCTAGTGTATCCTAACATTTAAACTCTGAATAAATAAATATGTGCTCAAGATTTACACCCAGTCTACATGTACATGTGAACCATTTGGACTAATTCCATTAGAAAACTGTAAATGAGTAAAATGGGGCGTTTTCATTAAGAAATTCAAGTTCAACCCTAGCGACGAGTATACTCGTCATTAGCAAACAGTTTACCTTTCAGGAGTATACTTGTTGTATGCAAACAATGTAGGCCCTGATATAAGTAGCCTCTTTAAGGAGCCCTCTGATCAGGGTCTAACTATGTCATTTTGACATTATATTGTAAAAATCAAACCAAATAGTCGAAAATGTACTATATTTATTTTGAAATTGTCAATTTAAAGTTTTAGGGAGGAAAGGGTCAAGGAAATGGTTACTCCAACACTTGACTTACATGCAGCGTCAGCCAAAGTCACATAAAGGGATCTGGTTTAAATACTTATTCAAGTTCAACATGGGTTTAACCAGATTAACCCTTATCATGCTAAGCGTGACTTAGTGTGTTACTGGGCATCTGGACAGTCATTTATGCGCTTTTGCATATTTTCAAAAAAGGCATTCATCCAATTACTACATAACTTAATCCTTTTACGCCTTTACTTTATTCCTCCACTAATCATTTCACTACATACAGTCATGAGTATACACCATAAGAAAGATTTATATAGCCTAGCAGGTGGTAACTTGAAGCAGGCTACAGCAAAAGCAGAATGCACCTTAATGCGCATTATGCTTTTCATTCAACCTGCAATTCGATAAAACTATAAAAAGGCTAAGTGGTAAAGAAATACCAGATACAGAATTTAAATCGAATTTGAGTTATTTCGCATAACATTTCGCATAACGAAATTTTAAGTAACAGATACTATTAATCATGATGATAAGAGGTTGTGTATTCCAAGCTATTGGCAAGTGTTTATTGTGCCCAGGTAGCATATAACAAACTACTTAATTTCCGCTCTACTGTTCACACTCCCGACACATTTCCCCCACAGGGAAAAGGCGTAAACGTTAACTTCATGGCGGGGGCTTGCATACCTGTACGCCATAAACACACGGCCCAGCTTGTGTATTGAGAATTAGCTGATTCGGCATTGAATCACCAAGTAACAGGTGTATAATACTAGCATCGGCAAACTTTTCTGAGTTCCTCATTATATTTAAGGCTTTGCGTTAATGCAACAAGTTGGTTATCGATCAATACAGTCTTCCCTAATATAACCAGAGCTCCAGATAAGAGGGAGTAATCTGAACAAATCCAACATTTTTCACCTTATACAGCACCAAATCATATGGTGTTACTACTCATTAGAATCGTCTCTTCGAGACGATTCTAATGAGTGGTGACACCAAAGTGTTTAGTGCAGAAATAAAGGTTTTAGTTTTTTAAATACTCCCCTTATCTGGAGCCCTGCTCTACTGACAACGTCTTAGCTGGTTATTGTTTACATTTACCGCCCTCGGTATCACACATATATCATAGGTGACCTCAGACAACCATGGTATAAAACCTTTAATAATATTCAGGCTAACACAACTAATTATCATTTGTATAAACAGACCTGGCTTTGTTTTCTTTAGCGACTTTTGAGGTCACAGTGCGCTCAATTATCTGTAGTATTTCTTCGGCGACTCGCGTCTAGATTTGAGAAATAAAACCACGTGAAAACAAAAACATTTACGTACCCAAAACAGGAAGTTGAATGCGAACATCAAATAGCGGATACAGGTGTAACAGCTCCCCATCACCATTGTTTTGTCTTCGTCCTCAAATTAATTCCAAAAACAAGAAGTAAAACAAAAGGAATTATAACCCGGTAGATATTCCCCTAGCGTACACTCTATGGTTCACAGTCTACACACACTGTAGCTCGCGCGTCGTACTTGCCGCTCAACTCCACTACACAAATAGTTAAACCTTTCACGCACTGTCGAGCAATAGATTGGAAAACCAGAGGGGGCGCCGGTGGGTACAGATAAACACATGAAATACAAGAGCGATGATAGGTCTAAATTAACTCTTCACGTGCTACAATATCGTCTGCTTTAAAATTGTCGTCTGCTGCCGTATTTAAATTTAATTTAAAGGCCATTTTATTAACGAAAATCTTGACCGGGGGTCAAACAGTATGGATCCTGATCAGACGCCGCGAATTGCGGCGTCTGATCTGGATCCACACTGTTTGCACATCTGAGAAAAGTAGCCATTAGCAGACGAAAGGTTAAATCACCATTGGCACCACCAGATGCTAGAAGACAGGAAATTCCCGAGAAAACTAGATTACGTCGAAATTGAAACGCGTTTAGCTCTGAACGCTAGAAATGTATTCGCAGGGCTGCCATAGGTTGATAATAAAAATCCTAAGATTTCAAATTTTCAATTTCTGCTTTACTTTCGGCCTGTTTTAAGCTACCATCTGCTAGGATAAAAATCGGAAGACTTAGGAAAAGTCCGGAGAAATGGCAGCCCTGTATTCGTCTGCTACAATCGTTGACTGCTTAGAACTGTTCTAAAATCAGAGTTTCAAACAACAATTATTTTCACCCTGGTCCAAACTGTTTGCAAAAGTATTAGTAACCACTACTTTTACCTAAGCACACAAAGAGTTAAATTTCGTAAATGAAAAACAAATGACAATGTAAATCTACATGTAAAGGTATATAAGGTATGGAACACCAATTATAGGCTCTCCTATATAATTCCAGAGACAGTATATACACTGTCTCTGATAATTCATATAAAATGTGTTATCTTCAAGGTCAAAATTGGTCAACTTTTACAGCCTAGCCAGGTGCAACTCTATATTTTCCAAAATATACATTCATGCAAAACTGAAAAATGAAGAATAAGGGGTCGTGTGTTATGTAAGAAAAATATCATGACTTCAACGACATGACTGGTGTTCTGCTACCTTTTGACAGAGGGTCCGGTATAAACAGGGACATGTCTCTTCAGCCCATATCATTTCTACACAAACCCCTTCTAGGATAACAAGAATGTCTTGTATCTATTCTCTGGCACCCATGTAGAACATGAAAAGCAAACAAACAGTGTATATATAGTGACAAAATGCCATTTTGAGGCCAAAAAAGTTGGCACTATATCTCTGGGAAACTAACTTTGACTAGACCATGTAGTATTTCCGGTCTCAGTATTTGGTGTTCCGTAACCTATGGTGGACATCATGCGCGGATCCAGTAAATTTCAACCGAGAATATTGAACAGGCAGTGGAGAAAACGTTATTATTTCCAGATAATAGCACATCCCTTTAACTGCAAAAAGGTTTAAAGTGAAACGGTTCTGACCAGGTTCCAAACTATTTGCCAATCATTTTGAAAAGAATCGTTAACACTTTCAAGAAATTATCATTTTTTAACATTTAGTGCATTGCATTTGCGTTTTGTTTAATCGGAACATACTGTCAACTCCATTGTATAGTAAGCGGTTCCTTCTTCTCTTCTGTCCCTTATAAGGACTATCCATTAGTTCCTCTTGATCCGAGCATGGACATGATACTTTATTATGAAAGTTCACTACAAAACTGAAGATGTTGTGCTTGCTTACTTGCTTAATTCGCCAGAGTATGGCGGATGATGCTTTTCCATGTGTTCCTATCATTCATAGCTGTAGGCAAATCATTTAGTTGCAGTCCTATGTCCTGGCTTAATATGTCTATATAGGTGAGCCGGGGTCTACCAATTGTCCTTGTCCCATGTTTTGGTGTCCATAACACTAGCTGGCTTACTGGCAATTCTGGGTGACGGAAACTATGGCCAGAGAAACGTAGTCTTCTTTCTCGGATTTTTGATGTAATGGGTGGAGTTTTACCGTAGAGCTCTGCGTTTGTTGTATGAGATGACCAATGAACTTGCTTCACTTCTCTCAGCATTCTTGTATATGTGCCGTCGAGCTTGCGCTTTAACTGCTCTGACAATGTCCAAGCTTCACATCCATATAGAAGAACCGATTCAACTGTTGCCGTGAAGAAGTTTAGCTTGAGGTGGTCTGCAATGTTACTTCTCCATATTGTTCTCATGGAGTTAAGAGCTTGCCAAGCAAGGGCAATACGTATTCTCACATCTTTTGCTGTCTCGTCTACCCAGGATCCCAGGTACTTAAAGTCTTTGACTAGTTCAAGTGTAGAGCTATCCATGGTCTTAACATCTATGTCGCCTCCAGTGTTAAAAGCCATATATTTGGTCTTTTTAGCATTGAGATGGAGACCCACTTTTGCGCACTGATCCTCGACAGCTATAAGCATTTCCTGTGCTTGTACTATTTCGTTTGATACTAGAGCAATGTCATCAGCGAAATCGAGATCTGTGAGGGTAACAGGGCCCATTCTCCTGCTCATTCTTTTGCTGATTGTGAAGCCAAATCTCTCTTCCTTTCCATTTATTGCTTCTCTGAGCGCATAGTCAAGCACAATGACAAATAAGTAGGGAGCTAGAGTATCGCCTTGAAGTACTCCTGTTTTTATGTTGAACTCGTCTGTTGTGTCATCTGGAGTAGTGACTATGGCTCGTATTTCCTTGTAGCAATCTTGTATTGTATTAACCAGCTTCTGCAGTATTCCATATGCTTGGAGTATGGCTATCATTTTCTCTCGGTGGACTGAATCGAAGGCCTTCTTGAAGTCGATAAATGTTACTATCGCTGGAAGCTTGTTTATCCTACCTCCTACAAGTTTCTAGCTATCCGATTGGTGAATTGGCGTCACGTGAAAGCCGTGTATTTTCCATCCACTGCTTTCAGCAACCTAATAATATTGGCCCGGGGGCAAAAGATCTTATGCACGTGAAAACGTTAGCAACGTAACGTTAAAAATGGCTAACGTTCAATGAAGATGACGTCATTTGGTTTCTATAACGGCCGCGCTTATGTAAACATTCAAACAATTCACATATTCGTTGATTTTGTACCAGGTACAGTGGAGAAAACGTTATTCTTTCCAAATAAACGCGTTTACGCTTAAAACTAAAAAATTCATTGCAAACAGTTTGGAGCCAGATCAGACGCCCGGGTGATCCGGGGTCTGATCAGGCTCCAAACTGTTTTCCAGTTGTATAAAAATGAATAGTCAGAGTTGTCAAAAAGTTGTTATTTTGTACATTTAGTACGATGCGTTTGCGTTTCGTTTGCGTTTAAACGGGAAAGAATAACATTGACCCCACTGTATACAATAAACAAGTCATTATAAAACGGTTGCTGATTTTAAAAGATGTATACAGTTTTTGGGCGTAAACATTACGTCACGCACTAATGTTAAGATAATGATTGATGACGTCATGTTTTCATATTATATGACAGTGACCGCCTTTAATCTATTTTGTCAAGAATAAAAGGTAGTCGGTAGGATAAAATCGTTACACAGTTTTCAGGTGACCTAATATGGAATATACACTGCCAGTAAATTCCATATGGGACTCGAGCTCCGCTCTCGTCCCATATGGAATTTACTGGCAGTGTATATTCCATATTAGGTCACCTGAAAACTGTGTAACTTATATTGCCTTGACACCTTCGACTATTCTCCGTAGTGCAAGAACCTGGGCTACAGTGGTTCTACCTTGTCTAAAGCCATTTTGGTTTACTCGTAGAAGAGGGTCTAGAGCATAATATTGTAATAAAATGTAGCAAAGGACAAACTACTCGATACTTCGAACTTCGAATCGTTTAGATCGATCGTACTAGTATTTCATACGTTGAATTTCGATAATTCAATCTCACGGGTCGAATATACCCGTATTCAAAGTTAAACTGACGTGACTAAGCCACGTTTGAACTTGGAAATACATGTATGGGTATATTCTAACTAACGCGAGTCCGAAGTATCGAGTTTCGGCTGTATTGACATTTCAGACTATTCCTTCTAATATATAACCTGAGTGGCAAACAGTTTGGAGCCTGATCAGACGCCGGAATTAAGCAAACTGTTTGCAATGAAAATGATAGTTTTAGCGCAAACGCGATTGTTGGAAAAGAACAACGTCTTCTCCACTGCATTTATGATATTGACGGAATACGTCTATTTATTAATGTTTGTAAAGACATGTATGTTGAAAGTAAAATGGAATTCTCCTATAGAATTTATCTTTAATTCAATCTTGTTGTTCGCAGCAACGCGCGTCCTGCATTTAATAGAAATTCTCTCTATCGATGATTCACCAGGTTATATAGGGGTTTCCGATTCGCAGCGGAAACTTATATTATGCAATTTTCAGGGGAAAATGTATATATTTCAAATAAAATGGCAATTATTTGTTGAAATAGGAAATATTGAAAATATCACTAATAACAAGTAGCAAATATGTTGAGTATTATTTGCGAAAAACAAACGTTATGATTGGCGTCACAGTGCTAAGTCGATAGCCATAGGAACGAAACTATACACCCTTTCATGTTTTAATTGCCTATGGTACTGTATTGCTCAAAATGTAAACCTGTATCACTTTTTAATTGCTTTAACCATAATGATACTGTTATAAGATAAGATAAAATAGAAAGCAATGCATTTGAATATTAGTCGGTAACTATGGTAACAGTAACACCTTCCAAAAGAACGTATTTTACCCAAGACCTTTGGCAGGCCAAATACAGCAAACTATCAGAACCATTTAACAACTACTTTAATTAGTTTCAGGACTAGGTTTGCAAGTTAACATTGTCATATAAAACATTCACTTTTAACATAACAATGCTATGTGTTTACCTCAGCAACCACACACTGCAATTGCTAAAATAAGAGCATTATATTGAACATAATTATTAGTTGAATTCAAACCTTTTAACACAAATAACATTTTATTAACTTAGCAACTACTCATAATATATTCTAAATGAGAGCATAATACATTTATTGAAAATATTAGTCAAGTTGAAGTGATTCTAAGGCAAAGTATAGGAACATATTAGAACCATTATACATTAGTTTCATTATCAGGTTTGAACGTAAACGTTGTCATATAAACATCCACTTTTAACATGAAAGTAGCATTTGGTTACCTTAACAACAACGCACAATATAATTCATTCTAGATAACAGAATTACACTGTATATTGAAAATATGTGTCAAATTCGAACTGTCTTGAAGGTACAGCAATTTATTATAACCATAAGCAATACGTTATATAACAACAAAATACGAATACGTTCGGTGTACAGATGCACCAAATTTACTAATATCTTGATATATAATGTAAAACAGGCATTTTTCGCGTCATGAATATTTCGCGTAATGCGATTTTGTATTAATTCGCGACATCATGCAATATTTCTAGCAGGTGGTAGCTTAAAGCAGGCAGAAAGTAAAGCAGAATGTGCCTTAAGGCACATTCTACTCTACTTTCAATCTTCTTTAAGAGGTCGTCTATTTTCAAAACTAGAGACATTCGCGAATTAACGCGTAAATTATATTCTCGCGCATAAAACCGGTTTTACAGTAGACATTAGGTTTAAATTGTTCAAGAGTATTTTGTTTTCATGAAACACTGATGATGATTAAATTGAAAGTGGACACCAGATTTATTGTATCTATCGTAGACAGGAACACGAGTATTGTCTGTGTACTTATGTTTCTCTTATGATGGTCAGAGATTGGCTGGTCTTTTGAGACTTTGTTAATAGGACGATGAAAACTAATATACCCATTGGGACGTCTGAGGCTGGATTGTAAGGACATGTATGAGATTGTAGAGAACGGAACCAGCTAGACGACATCTCGTAAAACTCTCAAGCCATTTATCTCTGAACCATCAGTGATATTGTCGTTTGCAATAATTTTCGTCTACGTACAGTGGAGAAAACGTTATTCTTCCCAATAAACGCGTTTACGCTAAAACTATTATTAGACCCGGCGTCTGATCAGGCTCCAAATTGTTTGCCACTCAGATTAAAATGAAAAGTTAGACTGATCAAAATGTTGTCATTTTCTCCATTTTAGTGTGTTGCGTTTCGTGTTTCGTTTGCGTTTAAACGGGAAAGAATAACGTTTTCTCCACTGTACTATAGTTCTGAAATTAGACTTTTGTTGCTTTTCCAAAACGAATAAGACCATACCGCCAAACAGTCTGATACATATAAGACGCCGAACTATTCTGCGTCTCATATGGACCCTAACTGATTGCGAAGGCAAGCAGGGTTTCATCTTTAGAGTACAAAGAGTTAAGACGATACCATTATGTGAAGAAACGAGATGCAAGTTAACAGGATTATCAATGTATCATCTCATCATTTATTCAATATAAACTTGCACACATTTATTCATCTTTTTACCAGTATAGTTTTAGTAACTTCAACTCGCGTTATAGAACATACCCGTATTTCAAAGTTAAAACGTGCATCTAAGCTACATATAAACTATATGTTAAAACTGTATAATACAAATATGTTCGATGCAATCCATTAATACACTGTTTAACGAGGTTCTCTTGAGTACAGTTGTACCAGGGTCTACACTGTTTTCCAATATTTTCTTAAATAGACATCAGGTTTAGATACTTTAAAAGTGTTTTGTTTTCATGAGACACTATTGACCATTAAATTGAAAGTGGACACCAGATTTATTGTATCTATTAGAGACAGGAACACGATTATACTGCCTGTGTACAGTAGACCCTCTCTATTACGACCACTAAAACGAAGGCTTATTGATTAAATAAAGACAGATGAAAGCTTAAAGCAATGTGACAGTGAAACAGAAAGCTCCTTCAGGAGCTTTCAGTTTCACGGTTACCTTGCTTTAAGCAGTCGCCTGCCTTAAATACATGATATTAAGCAAATTTTAGTGGTCGTAATAGGGAGGTTCTACTGTGTTTATATTTCTCTTATGATTGTCAGAGATTGTCTAGTATTCTCAGACTTTGTTAACTAATATACCCACTGGGACGATTATGAGGACATGTACAGTAGTTCGAATGTTTTGTCATTTTTATACAAATACAATTGGTACAGTGGAGAAAACGTTATTCTTTCCCATTTAAACGAAACGAAACGCAAACGCACTAAAACGGCGAAAAGAACAACTTTTAGACACTTATGATAATTCATGTTTATCTTGCTCTAAACTGTTTGCAATAGAAATAATAGTTTTAGCGTAAACGCGTTTATTGGGAAAGAATAACGTTACAGAAACTAACAAAAATCATACATGTACGACATCGCAACAGGGCGTACACTGTTTTCCAATGTCCGTGTTTCATTTTTGGTAATTTAAATTTAGTCTGTTGTTAAGCCTAAGTTTTATTTTCAACATAAACATACGAAGCTATCTTTTAAGTTTCCGAAACGGAAATAATATGCAAAAATACAAGCTGTCTATTACAACCTCTGATAAAAGACAAATTGATGGTATACTAGTATGCCATTAATATCAGGATATTGCAATGAACTCTCTGTAAGAACTTGCTGAAAGATTTCATTATAGTTATACAAGGGCGATCTAAGAACACTTCAATGTCTTTTCCATAGAGCAGAATGTTTTACATGCAATAGCCAACAGTGCAAACCCTAATGAGAGACAACGCGTAACTTGGTATACACTGTTTGCAAATGTCCCCTTTAATAGACACTAGGCATAACTGGGTTAACGCAGGCGACAGGTTAAATCAAGATACGATCAAGCAGAAACCTTATACATAGCTTACTGCTGTACTTATTATCCTGCTTTAAACAGTCACCTACAGTGGAGAATCTGTTATTCTTTCCCAATAAACGCGTTTACGCTAAAATTATTATTTGCAGTGCAAACAGTTTGGAGCCAGATCAGACGCCGGGTAACCCGGCGTCTGATCAGGCTCCAAACTGTTTGCCACCAAGATAAACAAGAATTATCAGAATTGTCCAAAAGTTGTTCTTTTCTACGTTTTAGTGCTTTGCGTTTGCGTACGTTTGCGTTTAAACGGGAAAGAATAACAGATTCTCCACTGTACATGAAGCACATACCCAATAACTTCAGTTACTTGTTATACATGTAATAGAGGGGACGGGGTCATTGTTGACCGCATAAACGACAGGCGACAGAAATAAAGCAAGATGAGCGTATAACAGAAAGCTACTAGAGGAACTTTCTTTTTTACGTTCGCCTTGCTTTAAGCAGTCACCTGTCGTTATCACGGAATAGAAATAAAACATAATTTGGTGGTCGTTATTGAGAGGTTTTATTTTACTTCTGTATATAGATGTTTGAACTTATGACACAGATACTATTATTACACAAACTCTGAGCTAATATTAGAAACATCTCAATACATAAACCGAAACTAATTAAAGCTAGAAACGGAAATTAGTAATATAACACGAAGTGCAATCTTTGCCTACCATAACGCCGTCTGCTTGACTGCAACCCATTTAAACACAGTGTCTATGTTACCCATTACCAAATAGCCTTTTCTAATTTTGAAGACATGCGCTCATTTAAAGAGAGGTTAAAGTAAAGCAGAATGCGCCTTAAGGCGCATTCTGTTAACTTTCATCCTGCTTTAAGTTACAATCTATTAGGATATAGATATAATCCCTTATGGTACATGTTAATGACTGTATACATTATTGCAAATCCTGTTTTTATTGCAATTCCGGATCTGATGAGACGCCACGTTTTCCATTGTTGCTGTGTTTGCTATTTCATATCAAAATAATGTTCTTCTACAGTGGAGAATCTGTTATTTTTTCCCGTTTAAGCGCAAACGTACGCAAACGCAAAGCACTAAAACGTAGAAATGAACAACTTTTGGACAATTCTGATAATTCTTGTTTATCTTGGTGGCAAACAGTTTGGAGCCTGGTCAGACGCCGGTTTACCCGGCGTCTGATCTGGCTCCAAACTGTTTGCACTGCAAATAATAGTTTTAGCGTAAACGCGTTTATTGGGAAAGAATAACACACTCTCCACTGTATATATGGACCAACATTGCAGTGTCCTTAGATCATCGATGTATTATACAGTGCTCCCTCCCTACAACGGCCCTCCCAACAACGATTCCCTCCTCACAACGACCCTTGTCGCTGTTCCCCAAACAAGAAACAATGTCCAACCTGTTTACATATGCAGTTTCTTCTGCTTAAAATCGTCGTCTGCTGTTTTTCTAAAAGTCACATTTTGGACATTTTGACAGAAAAAACATAATGAAGAATGACAAACAGCTTGAATCCAGATCAGACGCCGCGTTACGCGGCGTCTGATCTGGATTTAAGCTGTTTGCAAATGGAAGCCAATTTCCCTCCCCATAACGACTCCCTCCGAACAACGCACATATTTATTGTCTCCCATTGGGGCGCTGTATTTTACAGAAATCTTTAACGAGAGTCAAATACAGTCGAAATCCGATACTTTGATCTCGCTTAAGTCGATCGTACCAGTATTTCACAAGTTAAACTTTGATAAGTCGATCTCGCATAAGTGGAACATGTCCGTATTTCAAAGCTAAATTTGAAATAACGGTATATTCGAAGTATCGGGTTTCGACTGTACATGGGATTCTGGTCTATTTACAGGGCCTATTTACTTGGTGTCCTGATCTGGACTGTATTGTTTTTGCAATAATGAAAGTCAGTAAAGTCCTGCTTAGCAAACTATTTATTAACCCTTTACCCCACATAGCCTATTTCTAGTTTTGAAGACAGGTGAACTCTTAAAGCAGGATGAAAATATAACAGAAAGGGCATTAAGACCTTAATATCCTTTTTATTAATAACCATAGACGTGAAATGTTACAGTATTCAGTTTAGTATATTTAGTACAAACACTATTTTATTCAAAGATGATAATTAGATAACAGGTAAAACCTATGTCAGTCTTTTCCAAAAAGCAATGTTTTACAACGTTGGAGAGAGTCCTCGTGCAAGGGGAGCCGAAGAGACAGCTGCATCCAGAGATTGACATGATTAACCCATTTATGCCCACGATCCCATATATGGGACATAGGCAAACAGTGTAGACTCATCAGACGCCGCATTATGCGGCGTCTGATCAGAGTATACAGTGTTTGCTGAAAGGAATTTCAATATAAAACAAAACGAAAATGAAAATTAAAACCAGGCACCCTTAGATAAAATTGTACTAACCCAGTATATAAGCATGGAAGAATCCACTGGGCACAAACGGGTTAAACAAACGGCAGCTGAATCGAGAGATTGACATTATAAAACAAACAAGTGGCATTAGTTCTGATAAATGATGTGAACACTAGTTTCGTTGCCAAATGTATCTATGTCCATGGACGGGTGTCAATTGTTTAAACAGTGACGAGCCAGATGCTGATTTTGGAGGAAATACAAAAATATATAATAAAAAAAATTATTGTTATTTCAGTGGAGAAAACAAAAAAGTCCCCGCTTTACCACATACCTTGATTCTAGTTTTAAAGACAGGTAATCTCTTAAAGCAGGTTGAAAGTAAAGCAGAATGCGACTTAAGGCGCATTCTGCTATTCTTTCAACCTCCTTTAAGCTACCATCTACTAGTATAATTATAGAAACTATTTTTTATAATATTCAAATACAGACTCTTAAAACTGTATAACTTGGAGCTATCATTTCTTCAGTGGAGGAATAAATTAAAGGCGTCAAAAGGCGTATTTATGGGATAGTTGATTAAACGAAGCTAAACACAAACGCAATACACTAAGATGTAAATAATGACAGATTGCTGAAATATTTATGATTATTAACGCGGCGTCTGATCTGGATTCAAGCTGTTTGTCACTTGTCATTAAGTGCTTTTCTGTAAAAATGTCCATTATGTATCTTTGAGAAAACAGCAGACGACAATTTTAAGCAGACGGTATTGCAGCCATGAAAATGTTGGACATAAATGTCTTGTTTGGGGAACAGCGGCAATGGTCGCTGTAAGGAGGGAGTCGTTGTTGGGAGGGCCGTTGTAGAGAGGGAACACGGTACTCCCAAGATTTAAAAGTCAGTTTTAACCCTTTCATAGACAGTATACCTTCTGCTTAAGTGCGTCGCCGGCAATTTGTATGCATTTTTTAAAGAAATAACTACTTTTAATTTGAAGATTGATACATTACGCGGCGTTTGATCTGGATCCAAACTGTTTGCAAAGGCGACTTATGACTATGAAGGAGATTGAGTATTCAGTTCAATGCAGTTTGGGCCTCTTTGTGCAGGAGGATATATGCCGCTGAGTTTGACGAACTTAACCTTTTTCGTGAGAGTTTTACCCCATCACCGTTTCATTGTCGTCTACTTCAATATTGTTGTCTGCAATATCGTTTCAAAGTTAGATTTAAAGGCATTATGACAGCAGAAAATTCGAAAATAATTTCAAACAGTTTGGATCCTGATCAGACGCCGCATTACGCGGCATCTGATCAGTATCCAAACTGTTTGCAAACGCGCTATTTGGCGTCATTGAGAGTGAGAGGGTTCAGTGATCTTTCACAGATATAAAGTCGATCATAAAATGCAGCTTTTAAATGTTTTTATGTTTACACCTTGCTTTCAAGTTTTGGCGGTTACATCCCATCTGTACACTTTAAGATGTAAAAGGCCATTGAACTTGATTGCCTACGCGGTTACTATAGAAATACCTTTCTTCAGCGACCATCAAATGGCGCCTAATTCTTGTTCATATTTTGAAAGACAGGTGGCAAGATAATGCAAAGAGTAATGCAGAAAGCTTCTGAAGTAACCTCCTGTATTAGCTTAGTCCTGTATTTAACACCGATCTACCATTTGCGATCGCTGCGATATCGCGACCAAGGTATGTCGGACAATAGAGATGGTACTGTATCGCCTTGTGACGAATTTTAAACACCGACACCTTGTTCAGAAACACATATTTATAACAAAAGATCATCAGGTCTACATTGTTTACCGTCTAACGTTCATTCTTTTACAATATGAGACTATTTACAAACGTCTGTTCACATACTCAGCATGATAGTTGAAGCAGACGGTAATGTTCACGGCAGACGACATTTTGTCAATGAGGTGTGACTTCATTTCCATTTTATGACACAACTACGTCACAGATCAGTCACCATACATATGAACCACTATCAGGGCATATCTCAAGTTTGCGTCATTAACACACTTGATCAGTGTTGTTGTTGTTGTTTCTAAAAAGGAATTACGTCCGCTCAAAGCCATTGTAATGATGCATCATCCCATTCCTTTGGTCAACATCGGCTCATTTAACCAATTTGTGACCACGATCCCATATATGGTGTCACTCCTGTACAAAAGCCCTTCTTCTTCCTCCATAGAACTCTATAGTAAATTGGCAATATTCTCCTGTCTCTGTCCAGTTCCAGGACCTACCGGTCAATATAACGACCCTGTTTTTATGGAAAGCAATAACATGGCACCAGAATTAACAAAAGAAAAAGATACCATTAAGGTTCAACTTTTCCACAAATTTCACATTTCTAAGGTCACCGTCAATATTTACAAAATGAAAGTTGATGACCCGCCGCACCACACTCGCATCTCTGACCACATGTTCTCACAAATTAGTTCCCAAATAGAACCCAGAAACACCTTTGATTTATCAACAACATCACTATTTCAGCTCAAAAACAAATGCATCTGCAGTTAATCAGCATTTTCAATAAAAAATATGACCATGAACACACACACATCAATTTTTCACTATATAAATTAGGAACTATTTAGGCACCCTACGACCCGGAAGCACTTCCGTACAGGTGTGACACCTAAATATGAACTAATTTTTTCCTGATTTGCCTGTTTTTACTCTTATATCATAGCTATAGGTATTGAAAAATAAAAAAACATGGTGACAGATGTCAAGTTCCACAACATTTGGCATTATAGACTGTTTAAAAACAATGTCTAAGTCGCAAAATTGGTAAAAAATCAGCTTTTTGGATTAAATTCAACCCGACCGCTAAATCTTTGTTTTCGCCACATGTAAACTTATTCGAACACTTTTTATGTAAACGAAAGTGTGCGGATAACCCTTTTTGAAAGGAAAATTGCCTTTTCGGGTAAGAAAAATATTGAAACGACAAAATTCGCCCTTCACGTCTGTCCTAGATAGTAAGGTTTCTCTATGAAAAAATGCATTTTTTGCCATTTTCACCCAAAATAGCTCCTTTTTTCAGCTAAAAAACGTTTTGAATATGCTGATAGCCATGAATAATATGGAGTACATGAATTTCCAGTGAAAAATAGAAGAAACACTATGTTTATGACAGATTTGAAGGAAAAGTGAAAGCTCATTGGTCTTGGACCGGGTCGAAAATGACCAGGCCGAATGGTAGCAGCCCCCTTTTTTTCTGAGGAAAAACAAGAAAATCAACATTTTGTGGACCAAAACCTTCAAACCTAATGACATTCAGCTTAAACAGACCTTTAAAGCCTACATAAGGCAAGCACAGAGCTTTTCTACAGCATTTCAAGAAAAAACGTGTGCAGCGGTCTCTTTCTCAAATCGCAGGCGTCACAATTTTAAGTGAAAAACCTCATTTTTAGCCAAAATTATTACCTGATGCAGCTAAAAATAACTTTTCTACCATCACATGTTCATAATTTCCCTAAAATAGCACTCTAAAATTAAAATAAACTGTGACGTCATTTTCCGGGAAATCCTTCATATAGGTGTCACTCCTGTACAAAAGCCCTTCTTCTTCCTCCATAGAACTCTATAGTAAATTGGCAATATTCTCCTGTCTCTGTCCAGTTCCAGGACCTACCGGTCAATATAACGACCCTGTTTTTATGGAAAGCAATAACATGGCACCAGAATTAACAAAAGAAAAAGATACCATTAAGGTTCAACTTTTCCACAAATTTCACATTTCTAAGGTCACCGTCAATATTTACAAAATGAAAGTTGATGACCCGCCGCACCACACTCGCATCTCTGACCACATGTTCTCACAAATTAGTTCCCAAATAGAACCCAGAAACACCTTTGATTTATCAACAACATCACTATTTCAGCTCAAAAACAAATGCATCTGCAGTTAATCAGCATTTTCAATAAAAAATATGACCATGAACACACACACATCAATTTTTCACTATATAAATTAGGAACTATTTAGGCACCCTACGACCCGGAAGCACTTCCGTACAGGTGTGACACCATATGGGACATAGGCAAACAGTGTAGACTGATCAGACGCCGCATCATGCGGCGTCTGATCAGTCTACAGTGTTTGCTGATAGGAATTTCAATATAAAACAAAATGAAAATTTTGACCCGGCATCCCTTTGATAAAAAAGGACTAATCCAAAATAAAACAGGGAAGAATCCACTGGGCATAAATGGGTTAATTGTTGAGGGGACGTGCACTGGACCGGGATGAATCAATGCTATATTTGGTACAGTTTAACCCCATAACGACCATGACGTCATCTGTTGTAAACAGTTGTCGTATGTTTTTATTTCACAAACTTAACGTTTATTTAATTTCTTTAAAGCAAATATCGTAATGAGTTTCAAAAAGTTTGGATCCTGTCCAGACGCCGAATTACGCAGCGTCTAATTGGGATCTTACCCGTTTAAAAAAGTCGATTGTAGTCGCTTAATCAGCTTAACTCTTTCCCAATGACTTGTTTTCAGTATTTAAGACAGACGGCTGCTTAACCCATTGGCGCTTAGTGATTTCTTTCATTCTAATAATTTTGATTACTCCATTTTTTCTGAGGGATGTCTGGTCTAAATTTTCATTTTCGTTTTGTTTTATACATAAATTCCTATCAGCTAACAGTGTAGACTCTGATCAGACACCGCGTTATGCGGCATCTGATCAGAGTCTACACTGTTTGCATAATTCCCATTATATGGGATCGAGAGCACAAATTGGTTAAAGCAGGCTGAACTTAAATCAATCAAAATGCTCCTTAAGAAACAGCCATCTGCTAGGATAATGGAAATATTTCTTATTGTCTAAAGTGGAATTGTTGTTTTTAGTGGAATAATAAATGAAAGGCATACTAGGCGTATTTTAGGAGTGTAATGGGTAAAACGGTTAAGCAAGCACCAATCTTACTCCAAATGTACTAAAATGGAGTTTCGTAAATCATACCACGGTGAGCGGACGACCGATATCTGATACAGTGGAGAAAACGTTATTCTTTCCCAATAAACGCGTATATGCTGAAACTATTATTACTTTTACAAATAGTTTGGAGCCAGATCAGACGCCAGGTAACCCGGCGTCTGATCAGGCTCCAAACCGTTTGCCACCAATATAAACATGAATTATCAGAAATGTCAAACAGTTTTACTTTTCTACGTTTTAGTGTTTTGCGTTTGCGTTTCGATTGCGTTTTAACGGGAAAGAATAACGCATTCTCCATTGTACATATACATCAAACTATGCGTGTTTTGACATTTATGAATTCCAATTGATGCTGAAGGATGGTTTCATAGCTTATTTTATAAACCATAAAAGTCACAGTCGAAACCAATATGTATTTTATCGTTTGTGTTTAGGACACTTAGTACAGCGTACGAATTTAAGGCCGGGTAAGGGAACACAGTTACATGTATATGTATGTACAGTCGAAACTCGATTCTTCGAAATCGCTTAAAAACTTTTTGATGCACATTTTCGTTATAATTCACGTACTGTGGCGTTATTTGACGGAATTTGATGAAATAAAAAGTAGATACTGATAAATTAATCATTTCCCAAGGGTACCACAAGAGAATATCGGCGATCTAGTCAATTTACGTGTCAGTTTAAGTCGATAGTTAAGATTAGGTGTTGAATTGCGCTGTTTACCTTGTATCTATAATAGAAGTCTAGTAATAGATCTAGATGTATGTGTCAAGTACCTGTGATTTTATTTTTGGGAATAGATCTAGATGTATGTGTCAAGTACCTGTGATCCGGTTGCAAGTCCCTTTAAGGTCCAACCTGTTTACATATGCAGTTTCTTCTGCTTAAAATCGTCGTCTGCTGTTTTTCTAAAAGTCACATTTTGGACATTTTGACAGAAAAAACATAATGAAGAATGACAAACAGCTTGAATCCAGATCAGACGCCGCGTTACGCGGCGTCTGATCTGGATTCAAGCTGTTTGCAAATGTAAGCCAATTTCCCTCCCAATAACGACTTCCTCCGAACAACGCACATACTTTTTTGTTTCCCATTGGGTGTCGTTGTAGAGAGGGAGCGCTGTAATTTACAGAAATCTTTAACGAGAGTCAAATAAGTCGAAATCCGATACTTTGAACTCGCTTAAGTCGATTGTAGCAGTATTTCAAAAGTTAAATTTTGATAAGTCGATCTCGCATAAGTGGAACATGTCCGTATTTCAAAGCCAAATTTGATATACATGTATCGGTATATTCGAAGTATCGGGTTTCGACTGTACATGGGATTCTGATCTATTTTCACCTATTTACTTGGTGCTCTGATCTGGACTGTATTGTTTGTTATAGAAAATGACCACGTGTTTTGATCATGTTAAGAACTCATTTTAATCAGAGTGGTAAATCAGTGCCTCATCAGACACATCAAAGATGATAACGGATTCTTTAATTCATTTCTTAATAATACCCATTAGTGTACTTTTTGAATCTCAGATTTTTTCAGCTTTTGTCTTATTGCATTTTTTAGTTCAACGATTAGCAACATCCACGTGGTCTTACCTTTGTATATATTTATATAAATATAACTAATGAATCGAATAATGTCTTTGATACTTGAACTGTGATAGTCTCTTATAATTCTTATAAAGAATGGATATACGCCATATTTGTTGTATATGTGATATTTGCTATTATATGTATGTGCACAGATGAGACTTGAATAAAGATCTATATATATATGGTTACCCGGTGTTTTATCTTGTTCCAAACTGTTAACAAATAAAATAATAGTTTTAGGTACCGTAACGCATTTTTTGGGGAAAGAATAACGTCTCCTCCACTGTATATGCATGTATAGGAAGGAAACAAATCTCGATGAGCTTGAAGCTTCCTTTACTTTATACGTATGTATTCATGCATGTTGGTATGTAAATATTATTGAAAAAACATGTTCAAGTTTAATAGGTTTAGATGTACTATGAAAAATGTCACAGACGATACATTTGAAGCTGTCGACATTTTTGAAGCAGACAATATTAGAGCAGGGTAATGGAGCAGAGTAATGGAGCATCGTAAAACAGATGTATGGAATTTATTAATAAGTTGACATTTGGGAAATTTTCAGATAAGCCTTACTCTGGGGACATCAGGGCGAGCGATAAACATCAATTAGAACAACTTTATGAATACGCTTGACCGAATACTCAATAAATGCGCCTTTGTACGGCATTAATTTATTCGTCCACTTAAGACAATAGTTCCAATTTATACAGTCATGAATATGTATCATAAGAAATATTTTCTATGACCTAGCAGATGGTAGCTTAACCCATTTGTGCCTACGATCTTATATATGGTACGTAGGCAAACAATGTAGACCTTGATCAGAGTCTACACTGCTTGCTGATAGGACTGTTAGTATAAAAATGAACGAAAATGAAAATTTAGAACATACACCCCTTAGATAATAAATGGAGTAATCAGGATGTTACTAGTATGGTAGTTTGACAGGTGAAATGTCAATAGTGTCAACGAGTCTGGATCCTGATCAGATGCCGTCTTATCAGGATCTAACCTACTTGACACTTGTATTGAGCTTTCTTCATTTACAATTACATACAAATGATTTCGAAATAATATTTCTTTTCTAAACCGACGAAAATTTAGCATGCCACGATTTAAAACCCTTTCACTCTATAAAAAAGCAGCACATTTGCAAGCACGTTTGATCCTTGTCTGAATAGGATCAAAACTGTTTGCCAATTGTTTTGAAATTCGCCAGTTATATATAGGATATTACATGAGTGCTCATAATTTGATTAATTCAACAAAAAACTTTTTAAATTGAATCTACATGAAGGAATGACGACGTTGGATATTGAACGCACTTAACGCATTTTAATGGCGTCATTACTCATTAGTACACGACGTTGTAGCAAACCTCATTTGCATAGTTATACAACTAGTAATATATACTATGCCAAACTGCCAACGCAACACGTCCGAGTTCCCTTCTATTTTCATATCAGAGCGGGTGTTTAAATCGATGGAAAAGTAGACCAAAATTATTAATTGTTTTTATTTGTGTGTTTTAAATTGATGTACTTTCCTCAAAGTTGTTAATATTGGCAACGAATTTTCATTGACACTTCTGACGAATAATAACCATCTATCCAAACGTAGCGCTAATTTCTGGTTAACATTCCCCATTGAAAATGCATTGAAATGAGATTTTCGAAAACTTGTTATCTAAAAATTCCATACTCTAAGAATTGCAGACGAAATCTATTCAGGATATGCACACATTACAGAATTGGCCAAACTTAAATAAGACATGTTTGATATTGGAAGTAATGGGAATATCCGGGATGTTGCGTTGGAAGTTTGGCATAGTATATGAAAAATAAACAACGGATGTTATTAAACGCTCACGCCGCCTGTCACGCCGTTATGAACTGTTATAAAACTACTCTAAATCTAAGTTTGAAACGATACTGCAGACAGCAATATTGAAGCAGACGACAATGTGGCGGTGAAGAGGCAAAATACCTCACAATAAATTTGACAATGAAAGGGTTAAAGCAGTTTGATGAAAGAAAACTCGAAACGAGTACCAAACTGTTTGCAAAGTCGAATTTAGTCGCCTGTAGATGTGAAATGGTTAAATTATGTAATTTCACAGAACCATATATGTAAAACCTGTCTATCACGACCACTAAGATGCGTAAATTAGCAGGTTTTTAAGGCAAGTGACTGCTTAAAGTTAGGTGAACGTAAAACAGAAAGCTCTTTCAGCAGCTTTCTGTTTTACTCTCACCTTGCTTTAACCCTTTCACTCTCAATGACGCTTTAAAGCGCCCTTGAAAACAGTTTGGGTCCTGAGCAGACGCCGCGTATCGCTGAGTCTGATCAGGACCCAAATTGTTTGACACTCTTATAGATATTTATTAAGTCATACAACCTTAAATCTAACTTTGAAACGTGTCTTGCAGACAACAATACTGCAGCAGACGATAATAAAGCGGCGAAGGGGTAACATTCTCCCGAATAATTTGATCATGAAAGGATTAAGCTGTCACTTATCCTTCTTTATAGTGGTCGTAATAGAGAGGTTTTACTGTATTATCATCTTTTCCTGTTGGCTGGAGAAGCGTCACGATAATGAGCAATATAAAGTATTTTCTTTATAAAAATCCTTGACACGTTACTACTTATAGAATTCTAGGAATAAAGTAGACAGTTCCTAATTGGATTTTTTCTGCTGTTTCAGCCTACTTTAAACACAATCCTATTTATAACACAGGAAACGAGCTATAAGGAACACAGTTATCGGCGGTGACTATAAATCATTCTAATGGAAATCCAATTGCTATTAAAGAGAGTGAAAACCAATTTTTTTCCCTAAAAAAGATTTTTTTCTTTGTAAATGGATACCTGGGACCCGTTTAATAAGACTTCGTACGACAAAATTTAATGTTGTCGTAAGTATGATTATAAAAGTCTTAATTATTATATATTTCTCCATATTATCCTGTCTTGTGGCATCTCTTTGGAATGGTATTGAAAAAAAAAACGATTCGAAAGAGATATCACAAGACAAGATTAGATTGAGAAATCAGAAATTAAAAATATTTTAAAATTTTGACTTACGACCGTTTTTGTCGTACGAAGCTTTATGAAACGGGCCCAGGCGCCTATTTACAGTGGAGAAAACGTTATTCTTTCCCGTTTAAACGCAAACGAAACGCAATCGCAAAGTACTAAACCGTAGAAAAATACACCTTTTTGGACAATTCTGATAATTCATGTTTATCTTGGTGGCACAGTTTGGAGCATGATCAGACGCCGGGTTATCCGGCGTCTGATCTGGCTCCAAACTGTTTACAATATAAATCATAGTTTTAGCGTAAACGTGTTTATTCGGAAAGAATAACGTTTTCTCCACTGTAAACACGTAAATACATGTATAAGTGTAGGAAAAAGATGTTTGTTAGAAAAAAACATATTAAACGGGGATGTAATACATGCAGAAAATGCAAAACAAGATATGCGCTAAAATTGTGCCACCGCTTTAGCCAATCGACTACCAAACTTTGTAATTTTTGTTTCAAAGAAGGATTAACCCTTAGCCTGCCAGTCACGACTATAGCTCCATATGCAAACAGCTTGGATCCGGATGAGACGCCGAGTAACTCGGCGTCTCATCCGGATCCAAGCTGTTTGACACTCGGACAACATTTTCAGCAATTTTGAGCAACTTTGAAGCACTTTGAAACTTGAAGCAGACGAGAAATATAGCAGACGACAATTTATTTGGCGGGCTAAGGGTTAACGTCAGCTCGAAGTCATCTAGTGGCGCATCATTCAATTTCCTTGCAGCTGTGGCCAACATCGACTCATTCTTGTAAACGGACGTCACGTTCTTATCTGACGTTCTGTTTTATCTTATTGGGATTGGAATAAGCGAGGCTAAAAGCAAATATCTACACATTCTGAGGTCGGAGTAGAAAAAGCGACGGACAAAATCTTAAACGCCGAAAACATCAGTTCATTTCTAATATTGACATTATACTTACTGTAATTTCTAATATTAAACAAACTATATAATAGTATGCATGTATGTTTAGTGTAATCCATATTACAGGTTGTTAACAAGAATACATGTAATGTGTACCCTGAAAGGAACAGCCATAGCGGCATTACTCAGGCAACGCAGCAAAATGATTCGCGGAGAGCAGATCCATAAGCCCCGCCTCCTCTGCACAAGATATCCACAATTCCCGCACCTAGAAAAATTGCGTCTACATGTATACGAATTAAACGTCATTTTGTTCATTTGTGTTGAGGGCCTCATGGAAGATTGGTCTTTACCAAATGAGTTCTCTCGTTAAATAAAGTCTTTATTATTATTATCATTATTAGTATAATTATTATTATTATTATTGGAATTGAATGGGGCGAATGTTAACCTTTTCCCTTATAGAAGCGACTTTTAGCGCATTCAATTTATTCATCCGCCAAAGAAAATAGTTCCATTTTATACTGTTATGAATAAGTACTACAAGTAATATTTTCTATACACTAGCAGACAGTAACTTAAAGTAGGCTGAAAGTAAAGCAGAATGTGCCCTAGGGCACATTCTGCTTTACTTTCAGCCTGCTTTAATATGTCACATATCTTAACTACTAGAAACAGGCTATTGGTTAAAGGGTTAATCGTTTGCCTGAACAATGAAATGTAGGGGATATAACTACTGCTTGGCGAGTGACATTCATTGGAAGGGTATACTGAGATTTGTCTCCACCTAGTCACATGTTTAGTTGACTCTAAATGGAACATGTTGACAGTAAAGTTCCGCTATTACGACCAATGAGACTGGTTTCGGTATAAGACATTTACCCCTAGAGACGAGAATACTCGTCATTTACAATTAGTTTACATTTCAAAGTATACCTCTCCTGAGTAAACAGTGTACTTTTGTCCTGCAGTTGGCTAAATCCTGTCATTAAGACGACATATGCGCCTTGTCATGACAAAACATGCCTTATTACATAGCAGTGTTGTACAGGTCAAGCACTGTTGTCATCCCAGGCTCTGTATCTGAGTTTGGTCTACACTGCCAAAACCATATAATTATAATACAGCTACATGATATGCTCTAGATGCATGTGGGTGTCAAACACAGTGAAGATCAAGATCAGCCGACTCGTCCTTGATATTCACTATATGCAATCAAATAAGACAGGCTTTTCATGGCACGGCTCAATTATATAATAAAATATTATGGTGTTTTGAGTTGTAGAATAATACATGTACATGTACACACGTTTAACTGAAGTTCAGCACAGCGGGAAAGTACTACTCATATTTTTCCCCAACAAACACGTTATAATGGTTATCCTGTATATCTGCATTACCAACAAATCCATACGCCATAAGAGTGAATTCGGAGAAATTGTTAAGTTAATCAATTTAATAATGTGACTTTTCTGCAACAGCTTAGATAGGAAAATCGTTCTAAATGCTGATTTCTGCAAAACATATATGTCACAAGTAAAACGGAGAAGAGATTATTTTTTCCCAATACACGCGTTTGTTTAAAACCAATTATTTCCATTGCAAACGGTTTGGAGCCAGATCAGACCCCGGATAATCCGGCGTCTGATCAGGCTCCAAGCTGTTTGCCGATCAGATAAAAAAAATCGTCAGAATTTTCAAACCGTTGTCATTTTTTTTACATTTTGCTATATTGCGTAAATTTATGTGTTTCTTTTAAATGGGAAAGAATAACGTTTTCTCCACTGTTTGTTCATAATGAGTTTCTCTTGTTCTATTTAAATTGAATTGTCAGAAAGAATAATGATATCAAACCATTTAACTGCCGGGATAACGCCTATTTAGAAATTGTCCTTTGTTTTAACAGTAAAACTCTCTATAACGACCACTAAATTTTGTTAATTAGCATGTTGTTAAGGTCGATGATAGCTTAAAGCAAGGTGAACGTAACAAAGAAAGCTCCTTAAAGCAAGGTGAACGTAACAAAGAAAGCTCCTTAAAGCAAGGTGAACGTAACAAAGAAAGCTCCTTAAAGCAAGGTGAACGTAACAAAGAAAGCTCCTTAAAGCAAGGTGAACGTAACAAAGAAAGCTCCTTAAAGCAAGGTGAACGTAACAAAGAAAGCTCCTTAAAGCAAGGTGAACGTAACAAAGAAAGCTCCTTAAAGCAAGGTGAACGTAACAAAGAAAGCTCCTTATAGCAAGATGAACGTAACAAAGAAAGCTCCTTATAGCAAGGTGAACGTAACAAAGAAAGCTCCTTAAAGCAAGGTTAACGTAACAAAGAAAGCTCCTTAAAGCAAGGTGAACGTAACAAAGAAAGCTCTTAAAGCAAGGTGAACGTAACAAAGAAAGCTCCTTAAAGCAAGGTGAACGTAACAAAGAAAGTTCCTTAAAGCAAGGTGAACGTAACAAAGAAAGCTCCTTAAAGCAAGGTGAACGTAACAAAGAAAGCTCTTAAAGCAAGGTGAACGTAACAAAGAAAGCTCCTTAAAGCAAGGTGAACGTAACAAAGAAAGTTCCTTAAAGCAAGGTGAACGTAACAAAGAAAGCTCCTTAAAGCAAGGTGAACGTAACAAAGAAAGCTCCTTAAAGCAAGGTGAACGTAACAAAGAAAGCTCCTTAAAGCAAGGTGAACGTAACAAAGAAAGCTCCTTAAAGCAAGGTGAACGTAACAAAGAAAGCTCCTTAAAGCAAGGTGAACGTAACAAAGAAAGCTCCTTAAAGCAAGGTGAACGTAACAAAGAAAGCTCCTTAAAGCAAGGTGAACGTAAAACAGTTCTGTTTTACGTTCACCTTGCTTTAAGTTGTCACCTGTCTTTGATATAGTCAATGTTACTTCTTTTTAGTGGTTGAAATAGAGAGGTTTTACTGTATTTCTCAAATATAAAGTGTAGATATTTTGAATGAAGACATACTTATCGTGAGTATTTAGCAGTTTGGGTCTAGATCACGTGTCGTGTTACCCGGCGCGGCGTCTGGTCTGGATCTACAATATTTGCAAGCTACTGCACAAGCGGGCCTCAACAGTGCAGGGGTTGATTATATAAAAAGAAAGATGTGTTAAAAGCCATTTGGAAATAACCCAATGAGAATATTATCAGAGAAAGAATAGCAGAATATCTTCTATAAACGAACGCTTTATCAGTTTGGGAACGACATTATTCTTTACCCACTAATTTCAATCGTAATGTCATAAAATGCAGAAACTAACATGTTTCTTTGAAATCGTGCATACATGTTTTATTTCTAATAGAGTGGCAAGTTCTGACTTGGCGTCTGATATTGAGCCCGTTTCATAAAACTTCGTAGGACAAATGTTGTCGTAAGTCAGATTATAAAAGTCTCAGTGATAATATATTTCTCCGTCTAATCCTGTCTTGTGACATCTCTTTGGAAACGTCTTGAAAAGGCGATTCCACAGAGATGTCACAAGACATAATGAGATAGAGAAATCAGAAATTAAATTTAAAGTTTTGACTTACGACCGCTTTTGTCGTACGAAGTTTTATGAAACGGACACCTGACCCCTACCTGTTTGCAATGGACACACACAAATTAATTCAGAAAGAATAGCATCTTCCGGATCAAAGCATCACTTAATGACAAGCAAGTTTATTTAAAAAATCAATTTAAACCTCGGTGAAAATAAGGCAGAAGGGTCAATTGGAGCCATCCGAAGTATATTAATCTGGCTTTCGGCTGCATTAGAGATGGCGTTATTTTGCCTGTTTTAAACGAAACGATACGCAATCGCAATACAACAACATGCAGAAAATAACGTTTTAAACATTCTGATAATTTATGTTTGTCCGATTGGCAAACTGTTTAGAGCCTGGTCAGAAACCGTTTTACCCTGCGTTTCATCTGGCTCAAAACTGTTTTTAATGGACATAATGTGTGGTGTTAACATAAACGCGTTGACTGGTAAAGAATAACGTCTTATCAATTTGAACCCTAGTCCCGCACATAGGCGTCGTTTTCAAACAGGGTACATGTGAATAGTACACCTGTCCTGTGCAAACAGTGAAGACCCTGATCAGAGGGCTCCGAAAGGAGCCCTCTGATCAGGGTCATCACTGTTTGACATAATGCCAAACATTGACAAAAACAACCCATAAAACTCTGAAATAGTCTAGACTAAACTGGAACCTGGAATTGTCCATTTAAAGTTTCAGGGAGGAAAGAGTTAACATAAACGCGTTGACTGGTACATTGTAAAGAATAACGTCTTAACTATCATCAATTGTAACTCCAAAATCAATTATTATTTTATTGACTAAATATAATGGCGGATTTTGTTTCATATATAGTAAAGCTGTGCAACAGTTTACATGTAGTCACATATCTCTGTAGATCTACACATTGACCAATCAAACGTAACGGCATGACACTGTCATTATGCTCTCTTTCGTTTAAAACTTAAATCAAAGGTAATATTATCTTAACAGACACACCCAACTTGTTAAAAAAGACCACTAACAGTCCAACGGATGTCATATATCCCTATATAAAGCACCATTACGAGCTTTTTATGACCGCTAAATGCAAGATAAAAGTTATGAGCATGCAGAAAGCTACGTTGGCTAGAATTTCGTCTAGTCCAGTTTTCACTATTTAGGGTTAATTGAATAACAGAATGCAAAGCGATAAACAGTGAAGACCCTGATAAGAGGGCTCTTGCAGGGGCCCTGTGGTCAAGGTCTGCACTGTTTGCATAGGGTACGTGTATTTTAAGAGGGACACTTTTTGTTAACGACGAAGATACTCGTCACTATGGTTGAGTGTGTTACATATTTGAAAAGTTTACTCAGTTGTTGGGGGCTAGTATAATGGGCAGCGAATCCGAGAAGCATGTTCGCCACAAAAAACGTAGAGTTACCTCCCTTACATATAGTATCAGATGCATTTGGTCATGTCGGTGTGTATAAGGACTCACTGCTCAATAGCTTTATCATGAAATAATGTACACTGTAAAATACAAGTGCAATAAGTTAAAGGACACAAAGTGGAATGAAAGAGCATGTACATTGTATTTCTTTTGTCTTCATTTTCTTCATCATCATCTTGTTCTTCTGCATATTTAGACGCAAGTGAAATAAAAGAACATGAGCACTGCTGCATCTCAGCCTCCTCTCGTTATTCTCATTGATCTACATTTCTTATTTTATTTCTTATGATGTCAAGGATAAGGAATACATTTACCATTATTATCAATATTATTATTGACATTTTAATAAGATGATAATGACAATACTACTACTAATAATAATGATAATAATAATTCGTCTTTCTTCTTATTATTTTAATGTATAATATTGTAATGTTAATAATAACAGTGATACTCACTATCATCATGTTCATTATTGTTATTATTGTTATAATTATTATTATTGCGTTATCCTAACAAAAATAATTATATTGTTGTAATTATTACACTATTGTTATTATTATTGTTATTTTATTTGTTATAATTATACTTATTATAAGTAGTAGTACAGTGATCCCTCTCTACAACGACACCCAATGGGATACACATACTGTGTGTGTTGTTTACAGGGAGGCGTTATAGGGAGGGAAAATTAAGACTTGGCTTATATTTGCAAACAGCTTGAATCGAGACCAGACGCCGCGTAACGCAGCGTCTGAACTGGATTCAAGCTGTTTGCCATATAAATATAAAAAATGTGTACTTCCGGTATTCATGCGATTATGAAACTCAGTCGCTTTTACTAGCAAAAAAAAACAAGAAGCCTTTCGAGTCTCACTATGTTTGCTATTGAAAGCGACTAAGTTTCACAAGCGCATGAATATTGGAAGTACGCAATTCATTTATTAAATAAAAAAGAATAGTGTTTTCTCCACTGTTAAGAGTATTTCTGTTAAAATGATTAGTCTGTTAGTATAATACTTGAATTGTTTATGGATGGTGGATGAGTTGGGGTTTACGGCACTGCAACACAAAATATGTCATATAGCGCCGAGCAATGATAAGGAGTGATATGATGATGCTTTCAGGAAGATGATTTCGGCTAATCTCATTCGTTGCGAAGCAGCGCATGGGATCAAAACCAACGACCTGCCTTCCTTTTAGTTTTAGCAGAGGGAATAATCTTAATTTAATAAACAGAAACAATGCCCTGTGACAATTAAGCACCAGAACTACGACAAGGTAGGGAGGTCTCATAGGGGTGAATTGTTTATGACATATTGTTGCAAAAAGGATTATTTAAACCCAGTACGGTTTTGGCGATGTTAGATGTCTCGTCTTTTTTATTTCTTAGCTATTTTACTCTAACCCTAGGCCAAAAAAAGTGTCATTTAACCCTTTCTCCGCCACTGGCGACAAAAGGTGACCTTGCAAACAGTTTGGTTCCTGTTCAGAATGCAGCATCTGATCAGGTTCCAAACTGTTTGACACATTTAATGAATATTGCTTGAATCAAAATAAATTTGATTTTTGCATTAATCGTTTGCCTGCTGATCGCGACTTTACTAAATTTTTCAAACAGTTTGGATCCAAATCAGACACCGCGTCACGCGGCGTCTGATCTGGGTCCAAACTGTTTGACACTCATTTCTAGGTTTCTATGTTTAGAAAATGTATTAATTTAAATTTGGCAAGTTTTGCAGACCACTTCTTCAAAGCAGACGATATCACAGCAGGATAAGGGTTAAATCGACGATAACTCCATGTCTGTAACGAAAATTCCAAACATTATTGGAAAGATTGTCTCCCTTTGCACACAGTCAGTTTTATAGTCACTTTTCTTGGAGTAATTATTGTTTTTCTTTATACTTCTCATACATAACTTTAACTCAATTACCCCTTTATCTGTTTCTCATTTTAGATAAAGGTGACTACTTAAGGGTGTATCAAACTAATGATTTTGTGAAATTTTCAAAATATATAAAAACACTCTCACTGGTTAGGAACTTGGTTACTCGCGACAGGTGGTATCGGAGTCCTGACTATACATGTTTCAGAGTCTCGTCGTGAAACAAAACTTGGCACGCTGAAGTGAACGCAAAAGAGGTAATTAAAGGTCAAATTGACATAAACACTGTAAGTCGTTATTGTCACCATATAGTCCGATGTTTTTCTAAGTGTCGTGCATGCTTAATTTGTTCCATTTATGGAATTAACGCTTGGAATAGTTAATAAAACGACGCGGTAATCAAGGTTTTTGTTCACAACGATCAATTCTTATAAATGACTGCATAATTTCGCCTGAAATTAATGTTTCTGGCAAGATTAATACTTAAATTGCATCTTTGCAAGAGAATCACATTAAAAATATCGTATATCAATGAAATTTTCTGGATTTCATGTGGTTAATAAGGTTACAGAGTCTAACAGAGAGTGTTACAGGTTCTCTGACGACAGGTTATAAATGGTTACAGGTTGTTATCGACATTTTTGTTTTGTTTGAGAGAGAGAGGATCTAAAAACCATGTATTGCAAGAGGTCCTTTATCTTTTACAATGCTTTAAGCTGTCACCTGTCTTTTATACAATCAATTTGCCATCGTTTTAGCGGTTGTAAATGAGATTTACTGTCATTATTACGTATTACTGCGTTCGGTTAGTGCCTACTTGATATTCTATCATATGTTAAGAACCATCGTCGTATTTAATAATTTCGAAATAGTTAACACGATGCAAAAATAATAAAAAGTACTCAATTTCAAAGATTCTGTTGATGTATTTATTTCCCAAAATGAAAACCGGACTCTTAAAAATTAAATATATACTTGCAAATATCTCTAAAGCGATCACTGAAATAATCTAACGTGTAGAACAGCTCCAAAGGCAAAACATAACCGGTACATGTAATAAAAAAATAACCTGCTAAATTATCGTATGGTTATCTCAGTCCATTACATAACTTGTCAACCAAAGCATAGTACTTAATGAAAAAACTGAAAGCCACCATTAATTTAGACATTATGGTGTGCAAGGTAAATTCTTCCTAATAGGCAAGTCTCATATCTTGCCACAGGCGAACTCTGGTCTCGATTTGCACTATTTGTGCTCTTTTTGAATGCAAATTTTCACAATAAGCTGCTCAATATTTTTAAGTTTAATTAATAGCTTTCTAACTATTTCTCAGACAAATAAATCATATGTGCAAAACGATCCGTCATATATCAAATATAAGTTTAACCCGTTCACTGCTTTACTCTGACCGTATAAACACAGATAAACAGGTTAGATACGAATGAGAAGCTGAATAATTATGTATCTGAATCGGATCAAAGCTGTTTGACTATCTTAGAGATCCTTTTTCGAGATTGATCCTGGTGAGTCATCGATACAGTTGGCGCAGCACCAGTCTCTTAACTGTTTGCAAATACGACTGTTAGTCTATTAAAAGTATAAAACAGAATGCGTTATAGATCTTCCACCGAGAATAGGATCGACCGTGCATATTATCAACTTTGCGAAATTAAATTCAAATCTCAAGCGTGAGTAAATTTGCATTTTTTCTGGTGTCGTCTAAACGACGGCCTACATGAAAATGAGTTCCACAAACAAAGACCAGATTCTTTGGTCCATGTTTGTCTTCGAGATGTTCAATGAGCGAGGCTTTGGTATTGAGTTCTGCTCCGCAAGTGTCACATTCAAAGGCACTCTTTTGCCAAGAATGATAAACATGCCGATGTCTTGCCAGAGTTTTCCGATTATTAAACCGTCCGCTGTATAATTAATAAAGCGGTTTGATTTTGTTGTGATACGCCATTACGTGTTAATTAAAGTCATAGACTGAACTGAAAGCTTTATTGCACAAAGTGCAATTTACCTTTCTTTTCGATGAAAACTACCCCTGTGAAAAGTGTTCAGGAGTTTTAGAATACCCATAAACGTTAAATAGAATAGTTCTAGGGTTTCAAAAATACTTTACGCATTCTACAAAAGGAGTTCAAGAACTTCTGCAATTCTAGAACAATGGTTCTAAAAACATCAAATTCCTAGAATTATTGCAGCATATTCATGAACGTTTAATGGCCACTTCTCCTATTTTTCATGAATATTCAAGAAATCATTCTCGAATAGTTCTAGAATAATTCAATACCTTCCCACGGGGGTATTTTTGTGGCGCTAAAGAATGCCTGAACTTGTGGTCATGTACTGATATTCTTTAAAAAGAATGTACTGATATTCTTTACAAAGAAATTGCTTTTTTTCATCTTCTTTTACGACATTTGCACGGGAGTCCGGCTGCTGGAAGTGCCGCATATATTGTTATTGCCGTTTACTTCAATATCCAGACTTATATCGAGTAAACTGGGGTCTTCTAACGAGATCTCGCCCATTTCGAGATTCGTGAATACTCTGTAACACTGTTAAGAAGAACCTGTAACACTTATCAAACAGTCGTCAGGGACCTGTAACCTCTACAGCACATTGATAAGTAACACCAAACTTATGATAGCATTAAAAATCGGACATATTTCTTTAAAAAATGCTTCAATATTAGAAAAACACGAACAAATAGATCTTATTGTGTTCAATGCTGCAACTTCTCACGTTAATTCAATTTATAACAAAAATATGTGCATCTACATGTAGCCAGTGGGAATCACTTGCTTTTAGTTCCTCTATTCACCTGAATTCTAACCCAGGCGACGTTAAGTATCTTCTTAAATGGAAGCCGAAAGCACTTACCATGTTTTTTATCATGAATCCTTGTCAAGAGGCTGTGTTAACTCGCTGAACGAGTATGTTTTTACATGTACACGCTAGAAAAAGTCATGACTCTGAAACATTTTTCGAAATGACCCCTATACCACCTGTCGTGAGGACCCTCGCCCCACTGTAACCAAGTTCCTAACCAGTGACTCTATGATGGTTTTAAGATGAATGAAAAAATAAAAAAAACATGTACATTTTGGTATACAACTTATGGCTCAACGGCAATTTCTAACAGGTGTGTCAGATTAGGATACCATCTTCTTTTGTTGTCCTTTTCAAAGCGCCCGCTTCAATAAAATCTACTTCAAAAATTGATTTCTACTTATCGCGGTTCGACTGTATACTCCATGTGCAGTTGTTGCAGAGTGTTTTGGTTTCTCGATGGAAACCCTATTACGATATTCTGAAAATGTCACAGTTTAAACAATAACTGTGACAGTTCACTTTGAAATATTGGAAATAAGAATGATTTTTATGAAAATGTTTATGCCATACATATACTATACAACCTGTCTCAAGGACAATAAAAATGAAAACGTATTGATAGTCTGAGATACAAAAGAAAGTTTAAAGCAAGATGAAAGTAAAACGTGTCATCTGATGTACTACCTTTTTGCTCTAAGAAGTCATCTACCTTTAATTCCAGAAACAAACTGACATTTTGTGTCCGTATTAACAGGGACTCGCGGTATATCCAATTTACTTTCATGTTCGGATTTAATTTCGATATACAGACAGTTTGTGTCATAAATGTCAAAGATATATAAACTGTAGTATACCTTACTCATACTATGTAAAATTCTCAAATGCGTCCATATCTCTGTCTGCAGTTATCTAAATATTTCATCGATCAATACTTTAATATAACATAAACACCAACAGTGGTTGAATGTTTGATTGTGACTATGCAATGGACTCATTGCGGTTTGATCCAGGAGCAAATGGGGTACCATTAAGACGGGCTTAGCACTCTGGTATATACGCCGAAATATAAGGGAAGCCTGGTGTTCGAATTTTGGCAAGTAGATATCTAGATGTCAAACTCTGTTAAATTGAATTGATTGGCAGACTGCAGTTTAGAATACGCTAGTTGTCCTTTACAATTATACCGTTTGCAAACAGTTTGCGGCGAGATCAGACGACTAATAACGTCCGTTCAGTATCCAAACATGTATCTTGTAGTGCATTTGAGTTCCTTTCCGATTACACTGAAAAAATAACGTATTCTTCCGCGTTTTTAGCAATATATTGTTTTTTGGCCTGAAGTTTTTAAAGTTTATTTTAAGTGAAGTACTATTGCGATTTTATTTGGCATAACTAAAGGCGAATTGTTTTTATTGCTTATGTTGCCGTTTCTATTATTGTTAATACATGTACTAGTAGACATATAACTATTATAATTGTTATTATTATTGTAAGTATTAATATCATCATCATCATTACTGTTATTGCTGTATCTGCTGTTGTTTTTGTGGTTTATCTTATGGCGACAAAACATAGTGCAACCAGGCCAGCACGTTGCCTGTTCTGCATGGGAAGACAAGGGGACTCCTAATGAGGACACTATAAAAACTTGGCCCTGGCGGACTGTTCGTGGCAGTTTCCCATTTTCTTCCGCTGTCCTGTGATGATCTAATTTGCACGTGTATTGCTCAGGTGTATTGAAATGATCTCTACTCACGACAGACGCTGGACCCAGGATAAATGGTCGGTGACAAAGTCAGATTTGCAACAATTTCTTTAACCCTTATCCAACCGATCGCGACTTGACTGGTATTTGCAAACAGTTTGGATTTAGATCAGACGCCGCGTAACGCGGCGTCTGTTCTGAATACAAACTGTTTGATACTTGTTTATAACTTTCCTTAATTAGAAAAATGTTTAAATTTTAATTTAATATATTTTGCAAACGACAATTTTAAAGCAGACGATATTTCAGCAGAGTTAGGGTTAATATTTGTAAACGCAATAGAGAGCTAACATCCTACAGTCGCACTAAGTGGCCACATCTTCAATTAAATAGTTTGCACGCCATGTTATTATCGCACAAATGAGGTAAAAAGTCAGACGACGACAGTTATTTAAAACTTATATGACATCACAGCTGATGTCGTTCACTGCTCCTTGATGTACAGTAGCCTTAATGTCATTGGCAACTTAATGTACTTCTACTGGGATTCCTTGACTGTCCTGTAAAGGACTTTCGTTTCTCTATTTACTTTCGTGTTCCAATACTTATAACATAACAGACGGCGTGAGCGTTGAATAGCACCCGTTGTTTAAATGTCACATATAACTAGTTATATAACTATGCAAATGAGGTACGCCACGACGTCGTTTACTTGTGACGTCGTTAAAATGCGTTCTATGCGTCTTCATTCCATCATGTAGATTCAATTTATAGATGTTTGGTGTTATTAATCAATATTAGATCTACATGAAAGTGTTTATTAATACATATAACAACATAAGCATTATGCTAGTGAACGGGGTTAATTTGGAACAACTTTTTCCTGTATATATCTACTTATATCGCGCTTTGCATTCACTTGACCTCAAAGGCTGCGATAAATAACATTTCTAGGTTTTGTTATAAAAAGAATATAACATTCGTGTTAATAATTTATTGGATTTATCAAACTCGTCGTTTTAGAAAACGATAAAAACTCGGCAAATCCTCGTTTTTATCGTTTTCTAAAAGACTCGTTTAATAAATCCAATAAATTATCAACACTCATGTAATATCCTATATTTATTATGAGTACACACGTACATATACATTTCTAATGACAAATGACAGATTTATAGGATCTGTTGCTTGTTGATTTTAAGATAAACATTTCCGAAAATGTTATTAAAGCGAGTCGTTTGGCTAACAATTAACAAATTTTGGTGAGTTTAGGTATATAGATCTTAAATACAACGAGCATCAGATTTTGTTTCGCACAAACTCAAACAGTGTGTTTCGCCGTTTTAATACAGTAACATGTAAATAACGGTATTTTTATATGTTCTAAAGTGTTCTTACATGAGCAATGAAGTATTTGATGATATATTGATAATGTTATTTTTAAGACAATGAATAATCTCTATCAGTAAACTTAAAATTAGACAAAATTGACATTGATAAAAAGTGTGGTATGATTACACGTGATTACACGTGCTATTTTTTACCTTGATATTGAACATGTATACATTCATTATCACAGGAAATATCTAAAGTATGTGTTAAAACTATTGAGGTTATTTTCCTCAACAATGTTCCTTAGCTTTTGAACCCTAGTCCCGCATATAGGCGTGCTTTTCAAACAGTGTACATGTGAATAGTATACTTGTCCTGTGCAAACAGTGAAGACCCAGATCAGAGGGCTCCGAAAGGAGCCCTCTGATCAGGGTCTTCACTGTTTGTCACAATGCCAAACATTGACAAAAAACAACCATTAAAAGTCAGAAATGGACTAGACTAAAATGGAAACTGGAATTGTCCATTTAAAGTATCAGGGAGGAAAGAGTTAATGGGTACGATCGTTGATTCTATTTGGCAATGCATTCCTATAGTATGTACTGTTTTGGAAGAAGGTGTCTGACATCTTTTTTATTTTTTTTACCTCTCCGCATATGAAAAAAAAGCCTTTTGACTTGTCTAAAGGTCATGTATTATTGATACCTTTAAAATATTACCATGAAGAATATGTAAGACGGTTATTAAAAAATTCTTACAGACATAATTTAGAACAAGTTGTTTATCCCTTAAATCAATGTGTAGAGGTCAGTAAGAGATATTCTATGAGTATAGGTACAGTGCTCCGTCCTTACAACGGCCATCTGAACAACGAGTCCCTCATTTCAACAATGCTTGCTGCCGTTCCCCAAACAAGATCAGTATGTCTAACGCCTTCACTGCCGCAATTTCGTCTGCTTAAAATTGTCATCTGCTGCTTTTTCTTAAAGTTATGTATTGGATAAAGAAATCACATAAAGAGGAGTGACGATCATTTTGAAAACAGATCAGACGCCGCGTTACGCGGCGTCTAATCTGGGTGAAAACAGTTTACAGATGTATTCTTAGGTTATTTATTTTCCTCCCTATAACAACCCCCTTCGAACAACTCAAAACAAGTTTGTATTCCGCTAGGTGTTGTTGTAAAGAGGGAATGACAACTTTGTATTTAAAGGTTTGTAGACGTGTTTACTACATCTTACGGGGTTTATATTCACAACTTATTCGTTTTGCTAGGGCTTGTACCTCTGTTGAGGACTTCCACATTCGTAATAAAACTATTACTGAAAAGCTTCTTAAACAGGGGTACAGATTTCATAAACTTCGTAAAACATTTTCTAAATTCTTTTATAGAAATCTTCCTCTCATTAACAAGTATAAATGTAACTTAAAGTCTTTTCTGCGGTAAGGTATTTCACATCCGGAGTTTTATGGTGATGTGATTTACAGACTTCGTAAGATTCTTGGACATATGCATTTTCAAAACATATTTGTGAAACGTATTAGATTTTTCCTCAAAAAAGATTATGATCCAACTATATTGCTGCGCACTTCACGTTTGGTTATCGATCAATCTACAATTGATAACTGTGCTTTCCTCTTTGGTTGTGCGACGACAGACAGGGCTTAGCACTACATGATGATGTATCTCTAAAGCCGTCCTTAACCGGGAGAGTTATGTCGGATTTTCGTGCTTTGGTTTTTCTCTCCCTCTCTGTCGTACCCTAAACCCTCCCATGTCTTACAGTTACTCGTGACTACAGACTATTCGCTTGAGTACAATTTGACCGTTGCCATAGTGGGTTATTTTTAACACGAGCTTGAATGTTTAATTCTTTCCCGTGTTACTAATAATCCTGTCAGAGAATTTTGTTAGATGTTTTACATGTATTTACTTACTGTGCTGGCGGTCTTTTTGATTGTAAGGTTGTGGAACAGGGTTTATATTTTATGTACACTGTTCGTCTTTATATGTGAATATAGGAGATAAGTGTGAGGTTTGGCGCCCCTAAACCCAGGTTTAACCCCCCAGTGGTTGTTAATGGTTAATTTATAATTAATTATTGATTGCTGCTGACCGTACCAAGGCGGGCTCCTATGTTCACTTTGCTTTATGTTTGTCTTGCGTATTGTTTTCTGTTTGGTGTGTGGGATTGCGTGTGTGTGTGTGTGTGTGTGTGTGTGTGTGTGTGTGTGTGTGTGTGTGTGTGTGTGTGTGTGTGTGTGTGTGTGTGTGTGTGTGTGTGTGTGTGTGTGTGTATGTGTGTGTGTGTGTGTGTGTGTGTGTGTGTGTGTGTGTGTTTGTTATGGTATGGCTGTGTGTGTGTTCTGCTTTAGAGATGGGTGTATTGTTTGTGTTGCGTTTCCTGCTTGAGTCTTCTTTCGTATTTATTAGCTTGGACGACACCTGAAAATACCATGATGAACAGGTGTAGTAAAAAATTCATTGAATCAACGAGCTACATAGCGTTTTACGAATACTCATATCAAGAACATTTTTGTGCATGTACATAAATCTAAGTCTATCATTGACCGTCTTGATTACATCTTTAGCTGTGTTTCTCACATCATCTAACACTTGATCAAGACACTTAACATTGGATTATGCTTGCACTTTTTTGTCTGTTACAATCCTAAAGCATTATACTTTTATCAGTGTGAAAAAACCCACATTCTGTCAACTTACTATGTATAAAAAGATTCAAGTTCAAAACCAGGGTTCAAGGTTATAAAGAGTTTGAGTTGAGTCTGAGTTCGATCTTAAGCATTTGATTGGTCAGATTTGAGCCTGAGCTCAAATCAGACCAACCAAATGCTTGAGAACGGTCTCAGAATCAACTCAAACTTTTTATAACCTTTGTTCCAAGTCTATCTGAAACCATACTAATCATCTAAGTCTCCGTCATAATATATTTTACCCTTTACTCTGCCTTTTACGCATTCATTTAATTTTCTCCACTGAAGAAATCAATTATATTTTATACACCAATTAATGTGCAACATAAGAAATAATTCATATATCTTCACGACTAGCTGCTTAAAGAAGGCTCAAAGTAAAGCAAACTGCACATTGAGTCGCATTCTGCTTTACTTTTTTAACTTTACCTTCCTTGAAAGGTGTATCAGACGCATAAGCGAAATTTTCAAAGTATTCAACTTTTTTTCTTTCATGTTTAATTTGGGAGAGCTGTTTAAGATAAATGAAATAAAAAGAAAAAAATCATTTTTTGGCGTGCATTATTTTGCACTATGGCAAGTAGGAAAAGGTGTGTCAAATTAAAACTTTTTCTCCAATTTTGTCAAATTTAAAGTATAAGGTTCAGTACAATTTATTTTAGATAAACACAAACATGGTAATTGTGTTATTCATTATGTATTTCATGTCTATGAAAGTATTCTAACGTGCATAAACTAAACCACGACCAAACAAGCACCAGATTGGGAAAATATGAATCTCTGAATAAACAACATGGTTTTTATTGGTAATGATATTTTTTAATAATTTTTTTTATGAGAAATAGTAAATAAAAAATTCAAGTATTTAACTTTTTTATATTCTACCAGATGAAAGCCCATGCAAAGGCTATACACGAAATGAAAAGCAATTGATAGGTTAGTGTTGAAAGTTTTGAGTTATTAAAGAAAAAGGAGTTATCTCCCTTTATAATTAGAGCTTTTTGGTGCCTGTTTTGTCTTGAATTAGTTTTTCTATGAGGATGTACTACCATAGACGTGGAATAGATAATACAAAACCAAATATACCAAACCCTTATGAAACAGATTTTCAAATATTTATTAGAAACGATAAACATTAATTTTGTAGTTACTCTTTTCCGAAGGTCACAAAACATTCTTAGTTTTAGTTGTTTGCCTCGAAATGACATGTTGTTACTAGACAGTAAGGCATTTTGATTGTTTATTACATTAAACATTTTTTATTTAAATACCTACTTTATTTGCGTAACGTGGCTTCTGTCATTGAAACTACAGCACTCCCTCCCTACAACGACTTTTGTCGCTGTTCCCTAAACAAGACAATTATGTCTAACGCTTTTACTGCTTTAATATCGTCTGCTTAAAGTTGTCGTTTGCTGTTTTTCTCAAAGTTACATATTGGACATTTAGACAGAAAAAAAAACTTAATGAAGAGTGACAAACAGCTTGAATACAGATCAGACGCCGCGTTACGCGGCATCTAATCTGGTTTCAAGCTGTTTGCAAATGTAATCCCATTTCCCTCCCTCTTACGACTCCCTCCGAACAACGCATACAATTGTTGTCTCCCATTGGATGTCGTTATAGAGAGAGAGGACTGTATATTGCATACAACAATATCATAACAGACGTCACTATTGTGGTGAACGGGTAAAATACTCACGATAAGTTTGACGTTGAAAAGGTTAAATCAGTGTTTTGTCCTGGGACATACTATCTGTCGTGTATGCTGTATATCGTGAATATTCTCATT
The DNA here is from genome assembly GCA_922989275.2 of Gari tellinella. NCBI lineage: Eukaryota > Metazoa > Mollusca > Bivalvia > Cardiida > Psammobiidae > Gari > Gari tellinella. The sequence continues at coordinate 60,974,433 of OV277867.1, forward strand.
GTCACTTGGACTGGACTTGTGAACTTTATAATTACTGCTAGACACATGAGAATAAAGTAAAGTCCGTCCCAACAGACCTGTCAATGAACAAGTATGAAGATAAATCTGTGAAGACACCCAAATAAGATTGTTCAATGATCGTGATTTTACGGAACCCCTAAAGTGACATGATATACAGAGTTCCCTCTCTACAACGGCACTCCCAACAACGATCCCTCCTTACAACGACTCTTGTCGCAGTTCCCTAAACAAGACAATTATGTCTAACGACTATACTGCTTTAATATCGTCTGCTTAGAATTGTCGTCTGCTGTTTTTCTCAAAGTTACATATTGGACATTTTGACAGAAAAAAACTTAATGACGAGTGACAAACAGCTTTAATCCAGATCAGACGCCGCGTTACGCGGCATCTGATCTGGCTTCAAGCTGTTTGCAAATTTAAGCCGATTTCCCTCACTCTAACGACTCTCTCTGAACCACGCACACAATTGTTGTCTCTCATTGGATGTCGTTGTAGAGAGGGAGGACTGTATATTGCAGACAACAACAGTGAAGCAGACGACACTATTGCAGTGAAGGGGTAAAATACCCACGATAAGTTTGACGATGAAAAGGTTAAACCACGGTTTTGTCCTGGGATATACTATCTGTCGTGTATGTTGTATATCGTGAATATTCCCATTGTCACTTGGGCTTGACTTGTGAACTTGATAATTACAGCTTGACACAGGAGAATAAGTAAAGTGAGAAATAACCAGTCAAGCCTACCCCCAGCAGACCTGTCAATGAACAAGTATGAAAATCAATCTGTGAAGACACCAAAATAAGATTGTTCAATGATCGTGATTTTATGGAACCTCTAAAGTGACATGATACATACCCTTTACTAATTGGCAGTGGGCCGCAGGGTGATATATTCAGTTCGAGACGTCCTCCTATAAGAGATGCAAGATAGACTTATCTAAGATATGGGTCAATTGGTTGTTAGCAAGCCTTTTCAGTTTTATTTTGCCATTGTAACGCAAATTCTTAATGATTCATTTCAATTTAGGCACGCTTATTTAGAAACCCACAAAAGAGATTTACATGCTTAATTTACTGGACTTCAAATGATATATCTTTTGAATGAAATTAGAACCAACTTTTATCGACAGTTTAGTTAGTATTTTTTGGAAACTCACTTAGAGTTTCAAAGGCTTTTATTAGGGAAATGATAACTTAAGCTGTATGTATCCTGTACATTCAAAGTACCCGACAACATGCGTTGGTAGAAATGCCGTCACAAAAAGGATCATGACCGAATTGTTCCGCTTGCGAATATGCAAAGATGGCGGTCTCCAATTTGATTAGTGAAGACTCACATGGATAGTTTATTTTCTATTTTTACGCTTATATGCATCCAAACGACAACGGGATTTGGACATATGTTGTTTGCAAGACAAAATGTACAATATATATAAGTCCGACTTTAACACAGGCTCCATCTCAATCGATAAATTGGCGAGCATGACAGGAATGTAGTGATTGCTAACGTAAAATGATTCAAAATCGAACAAGCATATACCAAGCAATAACGGTCCATGCTTAAAGTATAGGAATTCTGTATAACACATTGAACAGACGTGATTTTTGACTACTTTCGGTTTTGATCGGGCCATTGTCCAAACTTTGGTTTAATTTAACGGCTACCAACATAACTGTTTTGCAAACCAATCAACACAGTCTTAAGGTATGATCAATTCTATGTGGAATGACGAAGCCCGATTTTTGGAAAAACACTTAATGACTTTTATAGAGGAAGAAACATGTACACGAATAATGTTTGTCTTACCTTTCATGGCTATTTCCTGTCTTTGGCTGCTTCTCGGAAGTTTCTTTGGCTCTTTTTTCAATACATCGCGAAAATGTGATGGAGCCAGAGATTACAGGCCGTGTTTACCGGAGTTGTCGATCTGCCCTTAACCCTAGGGCTGCAATTGATTTTCGCCAGCAACCAACGTCTTGAATTGATCTACTAAATCTATATAACTTATGTAGGAAATCACCCAAGAAAACAATATGCTAAGCCATTTCCATCCACTAGGTGTAGTTGATGAACAGAAGGATAGACGGAATAACAGACGGGCGATTGACGGTTTACGATCGCAAAAGCTCAACTTAAGCAATGTAAAAAATGATGTAATGAGACGAAAGAACGAAATAATTATTTCGCTGAAACGAAATAACACATTTATTTGCTGTATTAAATATAAAATTTGAATGGCACTTTAGGCTTTCCGTATATGTTTTTTATTACAGTATTCTTTTGTTTCAGCGTTATCAATATACGACGATACATAACTAGACACGTTGTCATTTCTAACCCAGTGTTCTTCTGAAACATCAAATGCAAAATGTTTCAAATACCAATTTAATCGAATTCGACTATTTAGGGTTATTGCCTTACAATATATTAATATAAAATAGCAAGTAGTGCAGACCCTGACCAGAGGGCTTAATTCTAGTTTAGAAATAATATATTATACCAGTGTTTTATCGTGCAATAGAACACGCGTAGAAGTTGAGATGCGTAGTAATTAAATCACGAGGCCGTAGGCCGAGATATATAATTACCAGCATCTTAACGACCAATCGTGTTCTATTACACTATAAAATATTGGTATTAATTTATAATTTCGATTCTAACACTTAAAGCTAACCACAATTTGCACTAACGAAACGGCGCTACAGTTTTGGTGCACGAAATTTCAAAGCCTTATTATGTCACATTAAGCTGTTATAGCGCGTGCGTCTATTATTGAGAAATTAAACACAGATACGTTCCTTTTTGTTTATGTAAAGGTGTGTGAGAGGTGTGTTAAAATTTTACATTGTTTAAAGAAGAAGTGTATATTTTTGGCGTCAGCGAATCATGGTAAATTCTAGATTAATTCATGGAGAAAAGATTCATACGCCCCGCCTCTTCTGCGAAATATATCTACAAGTCCCGCTCGCTCGAGCAGTTGCAGCTATACAAATTAAACGTCGATCTTTTCAGTGGAATTGAATGGGCCGAATGTAAATATTCTTCACTAATACACTTTTAGTAAATGACGAATATACGTGTCAATGGGCGTTAATTGGTTTATGAAATTATTTGTTAGACAGTAACAGGACTTTTCATTGTAGGCAAACACTATAACAAATATGATAATCAATACAATATAATAACAACAACAGCAACAGCAAAACTAATAGTAACAATACTACAGCGCTCCCTCTATACAACGACACCCAATGGGAGACAAACACTATTAGTGTTGTTATGAGGGAGTCGTTATAGGGAGGGAAATGACTTGCAAACAGCTTGAATCTAGATCAGACGCCGCGTAATGCGGCGTTTGATCTGGACTCAAACTGTTTGTGACTCCTCATTAATTTTTTTTGTCAAAATGTCACTTTGAGACAATTAGCAGACGACAATTTTAAGCAGACGATATTGCAGCAGTAAAAACGTTAGACATATTTTTTCTGTTTAGGGAATCGCGGCAACGGTCGTTATAAAGAGGGAGTCGTTGTTGGGAGGGCCGTTGAAGAGATGGAATACTGTACTACTACTACAAAATGATGATGATGATGATGATGATGATGATGATGATGATGATGATGATGATTGATGATGATTGATGATAAAAATAATAATAATAGTAATAATTATAATAATAGTAATGATAAATATTTTATTTAACGAGAAAACTCATTTGACACTGTCAATCTTCACATGATCTAAATGTATAATCTGATGCTAATGGCTGCTTATTAAAGACATAACGACGCAGAAAACTGCTTGATTTAATTTTGTCATAAAGAAACATATTAGTTAACGAATAATTAATCTTCGTTTGAGGTATTGGGCATTTAATAGCCAGAACTGTTTTCTGTGGTGAGGTAAAAAGAAGTCCCCCAAGAAAACAGCCCAAAATAAACTAGTTTCTGAATAGCCTTTTGTCAAGGAACTTAAACCGTTTTGTGCCTTTCATGTAATGCATGTGTACCGGTGAATAGATAAAAGGCATCTCTGCCGTCCTGAATCCTCTATCCTATAGCCTGTTTCTAGTTTTGAATACAGATAACCACTAAAAACAGATTGAAAGTAAAACAGAATGCGCGTTAAGTCTGCTTTAAACCCTATCTGCTATAATATAGAAAATATTTCTAAAGGTACAAGTTAATGGCTGTGTAAAATATCTTCAGTGGAGGAATAAGTTAATGTACTAAAAGACACTTTTTGGGGGAAAGGGTTGTATAATGGAGAAAGTAAGTTGGCTTACGCGACATGTTCCTGTGCAAGACAGTGCCTCTTTCGAAAGGTAGCAGTGCACTAGTCATGTCACTGAAGCCATGATAATGTTCATTTCATTCAGGGGAAATATTTCCCTCCAATAAACGCGTTTACGTTAAAACTACTAGTTCCGCTGCAAACAGTTTGGAGCAAGATCAGACACCGGGAAATCCCGGTGTCTGATCAGGCCCCAAACTGTTTGCCACTCAAATAAAAAATAAATAGTAAGAGTGACAAAATGTTGTCCTTTTCTACATTTTATTCCAATGTGTTTGATTTTTGTTTTCGTTTAACCCATTACCCCATGTTTCTAGTATTGAAGATAGGTGATCACTCAAAGCAGGTTGGAAGTAAAGCAGAATGCGCCTGAAGGCGCATTCTGCTATACTTCCAACCTGCTTTAAGCTACCAGCTGCTAGAATATAGAAATTATTTCTAACGTTAAATATTCACAACTGTATAAATTGGAACTATTTTCTTCAGTAGAGGGATATATTAGAGGCGTAAAAAAGGCGTATGTATGGGGTAATGGGTTAATCGGTAGAGAATAACGTCTTCTCCACTGTAACACATGCCTCTCAGTTCGTCTTACATTTTGTCAGTTCTGCATGAATATATATATTTATAATTATATAACACTATAACATATAACACTGAAGAGCCGTAATGGCGAAACATGTTTGTTACTAGAGTATCACATTGAAACTTACATATAAAGGCATGTGAAGTCATTTTATTTAATTTTCCGATATATTTAAATATATAGAGAGGCTCGTGTTTGAGTATAATACATGCAATTGATATTTACGCACTTTAGATTTGTTTATGTTCATGTATGACATACTTATTAATCGGTGTCATATACCCTCAACTGGCCAAATAATACAGGTTGGAATGGTCAGTAGAACCCGGTTGTTAACCCTTTCCCCAATAGAAGCGCCTTTTAGCGGATATGATTTATTCATCCGCTGAAGAAAATAGTTCCAATTTAATCAGTAATTGATATGTATTATAGGGAATATTTTTTATATTATAGCACATGATAGCCTAAAGCAGGCTGAAAGTAAAGCAGAATGCGCCCTAAGGCGCATTCTGCTTTACTTTCAACCTGCTTTAAGTAGTCACCTATCTTAAGTACTAGAAATAGGTTATCAGGTAAATGGTTAACAAGTATGTAAAAAGAAGGCATTCCATAACAGCCAAACCAGCATACAGAACATCGTACGATGAAATTACGCAGAAATCTTCTTTAGGATATTTCTGTTTTAATTTCATCCTGATTTTTGTAGTTTTTCTTCGTTTTGAAGACATGTCACCACTTGCTTGAGGCATCGATTTTTAACCTTCAGCCTGGTGTAAATTACACTTAGCTAGGATATTAGAAATATGTCTTATGTTGCACAATCATTATTCTATAAAAGGAAATTAATTATGTAAGTGGATAAATTATTTAAATGCGTTACAATGTGTACCAATGGAATAAATGGTTAAAACCGAACAGGAATCTGTATTTGAGAGGCCATAATATCAAGAATTGATTATAATCTTATTCCATGCTCTCCTCGAATACCAAATTCACAAAATTATTTAGCAAATATATTTTAGTGGATATTTTTATATCAAGATTTGTTGACCACATGCGATATGTCGTGTGATTAAACAATTTTAAAGTCCCATGCTGCCAGGAAATCTTAGTGTAATTGGTGGCGGCATTTGACGACCAGTCCCCTGGTTGGCGACAGATGTCTAGAGAAGTGACCTTGTGACTATCTGCTAATACTGTGGATAAGGTGCTATTCTTTCCTGTTTAAACGCAAATGAAACACAAACGCAAAACAATTAAACGGAGAAATGACAGCATTTTGAAAAAGTTGATGGTTCATTTTAATTTGAGTGGCAAACAGTTTGGAGCCTGATCAGACGCCGGTTCCAAACAGTTTGTGATAGAAATAACAGTTTCAGCGTAAACACGTTTATTGGGAATGAGTAACGTTGTCACTACTGTACAAACGATCTTATGTTTAAATCGTTCACCCGTGAACTTTCCAATAATCGATTCAAGTTCCCAATAAATCTATTTTTGACTATTTAAGTGTGTTTCTGTTAAAATATATTGCAAAATGGCAAACAATGCTGAGCTTGACCAGACGGCTCTGGTCAGTATCAACACTATTTGCATAGGACAAGTACACTTTTTATCTGTAAACTGTTTGTAAATGACGCATGTACGAGATACTAGGGGTTAATGAGTTAAGGCGGCATTGTTGTTTAAAACAGGCCAATTAAAGATTGAACGCTCTGAAAGAGGCTTGCTCCTAACGAAAATCGTACTAATACTCTTTTATGAGAAGCAACAATAAGCAGTCCATTTGGAAAATATGCAAATGCGTGGAACTTCTTTCTTTTGAGAGAAATGCTGCTTATTACAAATCAGGGCGTATAGTCTTTTGTTGCACATTAAGCTGCAGCATGCTTTAAAAAATATAGAATATTACAAAGTTATTCATTATGTATTGGATTTATTAAATGGATCTTTAAGAAAACGATAAAACGAGGCTTTGTCGGGGTTTTATCGTTTTCCAAAACGGCGAAAATTTATCAATTAAATAAGTTATGATGACTTCGTATGTTATATTCTATGTATAGCATGATCCAGAAAAGTTGTTAGTCGCTGCAATGGAAGTTAAATGGATGACTCATACTAAGTATTTACATGTACACGTACATATATTCATAAGTGCGAAATAAGTAGGCAGGCAACTATGTGGTTCCAATGTAGTTTTATTTATTCAGAAGATAGCATATATTTTGTGTGACTAGTTAGATGTAATTGTTTTCAGGTAGATCTATTATTATTGCCTTATCCTGTTACCGAAACGTTGTGAATTGTATAATTATGACGAAATGATTACGTGGCGTAGGACATCAGAAGCATTGTAATGACGTCATAAGCACAAATCACATACCTCGTTTGCATAGTTATACCACTAGTTAGATATGAAAAAATAAACAGGGGTGTGGAGAAGACGTTATTCTTTCCCTTTACTTGTTTTATTAGGCTCAAAACTGCTTGCCACTCAGATTAAAATAAATATTTAAAAAAGTAAATAAAATGTACTTTTCTATTATTGAGTTCCATTGCGTATGTTTTTAAACGGGAAATAATGAAGTCTTCTCCGCGGTATCTTATATTTCAGTTTCGGTGCTGCACAGACAAATTGATCGCCTATAACAGGACCTGACAAGAGTTGGTAAACCGGGGGATATGTCTGTTACACGGTCTGATCCCTATCGAACGGACGCGACTATTGACAGTTCTTTCAGATATGGTTAACCAGGCAGCGATGAAGTAACTCTATCCAGACATCTCGGAACGCTGTGCCACACTTGTTTGATAGGTTGTGTCATACTGGACCATTTATCCAGGAAAGTACAGTGGAAAATATGACATTGTTTCCCGTTTAAAGGCAAATGAATCGCAAACGCATTGTAATAAAATGTAGAAAAAAACAATTTTTGACATCTCTTACTATTCCTTTTGATCTAAGTGACAGACGCTATTGTTAAAAAACATTTGGTCTGAGTGGCAAACAGTTAGGAACCGGAAATAATAGTTTTAGCACAAACACGTTTATTGGAAAAGAATAACATCTTCACCACTATATGAACAACACTGATCACTGTTGATGGTTACTGCCTGCTCATGTGTATACATATACACGTATATGCTTTGTAAACTGTTTAATATGTACTTTATATCGAACAAGGCATTTGTACAAAAATATTTGCAATGAAATATTATTAAATCAATAAACTCCTTGCCTTACCCTGTTATAATGGTTATTTGCAAACAATTGTAGGGCTGCCACTTCTCCGGATTTTTCCGAAATCTTCGGATTTTTATTCGAACAGATGGGAGCTTAAAGCAGGCTGAAAGTAAAGCAGAATGCGCCTTGAGGCGCATTCAGCTTGACTTTCAACCTGCTCTAAGCATCACGTCTAACAAACTAGAAACAGACTATGGATTAAAGGTATAATACGAAAAATCGCACTTGAGTATTTTTTTTCAACTTATGGCAGCCCTGCAATTGGGATACTGATGAGGATTCAAATTATTTGCAAGTCATTACCTGTATAATAATACTCAAGTCAATTTACCGTGACATTTGATTTGAAAGGTAAAAGCAGACGACAATAGTTTAAAGCAGATGACGTCATGACAGTGACGCATTTAAACATTTCAATGATAAGTCCGAATATTCGAATAGTTTAGATTCATTTGAGTTTTGGAAATTGCTTGAACACTATATGTTTTACTTTGAATAGTATTCCACTCACTACGAGAAACTACTACACCGGTTATGCAAACTCTGAATGTAAGCCGGATCCAAACAGTTATTGACGTTTGTTCTGGATCAAAATTGTTTGGAAAATATGATAGTTGCTGCCAACAAATGTGTAATAACTTGAAATTTTGACCAAGTCACCATACATAAGATTAACTTTCCACTGTATAGAGCTAAGTACACGTGCAGATACATGTAGATGCAAATGGTTTTAAATCAGATCAGACTAGCCTTCTGAAAAGCATTCAAAATTGTGAAATATTTATGTCAATATATTTAAATAATTGTGTCATTTCTTCTTATGAAATAAAAGCAGTGAACAGTTTTTTGTTAAGAGCCATTGTATAAGTGTTTTCGTCTGACTTGTCCGAGTTATTTTTAGATTGGAACATTCTAAACTTTCAAAGGGATGAGTACCGTACTTGATCATTTCCGTACAGCCAGCTAGAGATACGGATGTTCTGTAATGTACATGTACAGTAGAGGAAACATTTTTCTTTCCCGTTTAAGGCCTTTCGCTCACGGAAGTCGGTCTTGCGGGCGAGCAGATATTCGTCTTGGCAACATAGACTTTTTCCGTACGTGCTTATACTAGACATTTATATAAAGGAAATGTTGATACGAATTAGTATAATCCTTCATAGCGCAGTGAGTAGAGTGATTGACTTGCAATTCAATGGTCATAGGTTCGAGACCCATCCGATCCAAATATTTTTTTAAGTGTCCGATTTATTGACTTGTCAATCCATAACGCAGTGATCAAGGGACATGCTATGTTTAGTCTTCATTGATTAGAATAATTGATGTTATATACGGTCCAATTATATGTCCACTTATGTGTACGTTTTAGTTTAATGACTTACAAGTCAATAAAACCGGTATACATGTATACGACTTGATCAAAATATAAAGCCACACATTGAAGCTTATCAATACGTCAACCTTTTCAAGATCAACATTGCCCATTATTATTACGTTTAAACAATATAATTAACCTTACGCATGCAAGTCCATATAATAGCGCATTTTAATGACAGAATTTTAATTTTAATGTAAGTAACTGTATCTCAACTTCAAATTGCCCCTATTTTAATATAAGAAAATCTGTTATAACAATAAATCCTGACTGTAATATTTTTTTATTTTTTCTGACCAACTGTTTCATCAACCATATATTTGAATAAAATGAAAACAAAATACATTGAATGAGTCAGTTTTCTTTAATTCAATTTTTTAGCATTTTTCAAAATTTAAATAGCTGATAACATCTTTCTGAACACCTTTATTCAAAATGTTTTTAGCTTTTCTTGGAATGAATGTTGTACACTACTTAGTGGGCTAGACCAATAGTCATTAGCTATTTTTCTCATTAATTGTCGTGATTGATGATTTCCCCCCCCCCCCCCCCCCCCCCAATTTTATAGCTGACGGATAAAAATGGTACACATTCCATCAGAATATGCCAATTTACAAAACATTTTTTTAATTTTTTACGATTTAATAAGAACATTTAAAAAAAAATTCAAACAACGATGTCAAAGCCATCTTTATTTGTAACATGATTAAAATTGCCCAAAATACTCTTTATAAACATATCTAGGGATCCTTGTCTCAGATTTTTAAAATACCGCTTCAAACCTTTTTTTATATAACATCAAAGATTTTTTACGGTTTAAAGTCGACCTCTATTACGTAACGCTTTATAACGGACAACTGGAGCTACTTATACAATTTCGGAGACACGGTTCCCTCAGGGAGATAATACCCTTTCATCTGCTTCAAACCGCACGAAAATTGAACCCCAACTGCGAAAGTTAGGGGTGTTCAAAAATACCGCTTGCTTCAAATTATTTAATGCCGGAAACTCCAATTAACTGACTGATGTGTCAATTAGGCTCTCGTGACCACCCGGTAATCAACTAAGACCTTCTTTTTCAACAAATAACATGACCCAGCTTATGATCAACCATTTTGTTAAACTCCGCCCCAAATTAAAAAAGCCAATCATATAAAAATAACGATTTTAATACGGTAAAAGTCGTAAATCACCTCTGACAGCTTCGGAATAAAACACCTATCTAGTCACGTAATCTACGCAATTGAGGCACCCAGCGGGGATTCTGACGCGTGATTTACCGGTAAAATGACCGAGAAAGCAAGAGAGAATTTGGTAACTTGTGGAAAATACCTTTATCTATCAGGATTTGTAAAAAAGTATAAAACGACTATTTTACCATTTATTTCATAAAACGCTACCTTAAAGACAAACCACACGATAGATTTTGCTTATATTTTCACACATTAATTCGAAGCCTATAATCGTTCTTCATGAAAAATGTCATAACAATTGTATGGAAACTAAGCGCACATGCGAAGTACATTAAACGCAACTCAATGCACTAAACTCTGAAAAATTATTTTAGAAATGTAAACTATACTTTTAATCTGAGTAGCAAACATGTTGGAGCATGGTCAGACACCGGGATGCCCGACGTCTTATCTGGTTCCAACCTGTTTGCAATGGAAAATAGTTTTAGTTTATAAATGCGTTTATTGGGAAATAATAAAATATCAGCAAAGTAAGCGCATCGGCCTCGTGCTGCACGCGTATTATTATCTCAAGTAGGAAAGTGTACGATTATAGATTCGATGTTACCTTGCTTACCTATTTACCATTATTAACTATTCTGTTCTAAAATTAACTGTTTACACAAACGGAGAAGGGCACACTTTGACTCTGTGTGAACTTGAGTGCTCATTATTTATCATTTGTAATAAACAAGTTGACTAAAATAATCGTATTTATTTTAGTCAACGAGTTTATTAAATATGCTAAATAATGAGCACGAATGTGAGATTTTATTTATCACTTAACACTTTCAAACACATTCAGCGCTTGTGGATGACCAGGTTGGGCTGGTGCCCACAATACGGTACTTCACCAGTGGAATACGACATTTATATAATGGCTGTATGCCACTCCCAGACCACAGGTTATGCGATAAATATGGATATAAGTTTAAACGTAACACAGCGTGCAGAGGGGTTAACGTTTCCTGTCATTGGCTGTATTTACAAGTTGTCACTCACAACATAACTTAAACCCCCACGCTTTTACAGAATTGTTTAGACCACGGGTATTGGCATAAACTGAATATTTGGCAAATATATTGCAGGGCTGCCATAAGATGACATGAAAAATCCTAAGATTTCCAAATTTGCATTTTTCAAGTGCGATTGTACGAATCGTACCATTACCACATAGCCTTTTTCTTGCTTTGTTGACATGCAACTACTTAAAGCAGGCTGTAAGTAAAACAGAATGCGCCTTAGGCAGAATGCGCCTTAGGGCGCATTCTGCTTTACTTTCAGCCTGCTTTAAGCTACAATGTACTTGGAAAAAATCCGGAGATTTAGGAAAAATCCAGAGAAATGGCAGCCTGATATTGATATTTCAATTTCAGCCCAGTGAAGTTTCAGTCAAAGGTCTGCTACAACTAATTTACTCCACGACAGCGATAAACCAGATTCGACTGGCATTGCATAATATCGCCATTTTGCTAACTATAAGGACACGCTGGAGGCTAAACTGTCCCGAATAGTTTGTACAGACTTCACTCAAACTAGCCATTTCCACAGGAAGTATTCAGATCGCTGGATATCCAAAATGTAGAACGAAATTTAAAATATCGACATACAGTGAAGAATACGCTATTCTTTCCCCATAAACGCGAAAATGCTAAATATACCCATGTTCATTGCAAACGAGTTCGAGCCAGATCAGACGCCGGTTAACCCGGCGTCTGATCAGGCTCCAAACTGTTTGCCATGTTGATACAAATCAATCTTCTGATGTTTCAAAGCATTGATTTATCCCTTCACTACAGTGTCTAGTGACGTAATAAAGGGGTACATGTGACATACTCAACCTAAATTTATCTGTATAGTGGGTGGGTGAATAAACCGGAACTATTTGACTGCACCATTACATTCTTCAAGAATATTAGCACATAACTTACAGACGCAAACAATAAATATGTTTAATTATCAGTTAGCATCCCCATTAAACCGAACTTATAATAGTTTTAAAAATGGATCGAGCGGGATTCGAATCCTGGACGACGTGGTGGATGGCGGGTATCATGCAAGCTCCATTTACAATTTGATGTCGTTTTTATGTAATTTTATCTAATGAATTAAAGCGATAAATATGGCCCATTTGAGTTGAAATGTATACCTTTCCAAATTGTAATCGACTTTCTTTTCCATTTCATTGCCATTATTTCACTTTAAGCTTTTTGTTTCGTCCCTTTCCTGTCGTGTAAGATTTTAACCAAGAAAACAACGCACATTTCGGTCGTTCCACCCGCGGTGATTATTTCAAATAATTCTGTATATCAGAATAATTAATATCTCTGAAATTATATGGAACTTGTCAATTGTGGTTTTATAAATTATAAAGTTTCAAATCATTTAATGATGGAATAAATCGAATAATATTTCCTTGCATGCGATAGGACTGGTCTATTCTGCGAGGGCAGAAACAATTGACCGCTCGGCGAAGCCTCGCGGCAACTGGTTTTTACCCTTGCAGAATAAACCAGTCATATATCATGCAATGTCATATTATCTCTATATTCTCTTAACACTTTCACTCTCAATGACGTCATAAAGCGCGTTTATCGATATGTTTTACATGTAAGTCATACAACCTTAAATCTAACTTTGAAACGTGTCTTGCAGACAACAATACTGGTGCGGACGACAATAAAGTGCTGAGGGATTAAAATCTCCCGAATAATTTGATCATGAAAGGGTTAATAGTTTACATTGCTTTTGCGTTTATCCGGACAATGAATACGTGTAATGTCCTCTCCTATACATGTTTGTACTAGTAAACCACCATAGAACAAGAGATACAGTGCTCCCTCTCTACAACGGCCCTCCCAACAACGAGTTCCTCTTTACAACAACAGTAATGTCTAACGCATTTACTGCTGCAATATCGTTTGCTTAAAATGTCATTTGCTGCTTTTTCTCAAAGTGACATATAAGTGGACATTTTGATAGAAGAAATATAATGCCGAGTGACAAACACCATTAATTCAGACCAGACGCCGCGTTAAACGGTGTCCGATCTGGAATGCAAGCTCTTTGCAAATGTTAGCCACGTCTCAATTTCCCTCTCTATAACAACTCCCTCTTAACAACACACATACTGTGTCTCCCATTGGATGTCGTTGTAGGGAAATGCACTGTATAACTGTAGTCATGCCATAATTTCGCCAACTTAACCCATTACCCCATAAATACGCCTTTTTACGATTTTAATTTATTCCTCCACTGTAGGAAATAGTTCCAATTTATACAGTTAGAAATATATAGCAAAATAAATATTTTCTATATTCTATCAGATGATAGCTTAAAGCAGGCTGAAAGTAAAGCAGAATGCGCCCTTAGGCGCATTCTGCTTTACTTTTAACCTGCTTTTCATTGTAAACTATATCCAATACTAGAAACAGGCTATGGGGTAATGGGTTAAAACTTATCGCCTGTTTTCATTTTTAAACTCTTTCGACCATGATCAAATAAAGTTGAATCCTGATAAAACTAAAACAGTGTCTGATTTTTCGCGAAACAAAATTTAAAAAACAATATTACAGTTGATACAAGGCAGCGACAAACCGGATTCGACTTGCATTGCATAATATCGCCATTTTGCTAACTATAAGGACACTCTAGAGGCAGAACTGCCCCGACTAGTTTATACAGACTTCAGTCAAATTAATCATGTGTACAGGACGTATTCAGATCGCTGAATATCTACACTGTAGATAGAAATTTAAAATATTCACTTATAAGCCAGCACAAAACAAGAGTACAGTAAAACCTCTCTATTACGACCACTAAAACTTAATCTAAATGGTTATATTCAAGACATTTGACAGCGCAAAGCAAGGTGACGGTGAAACAGAAAACAGAAAGCTCCTAAAGGAGCTTTCTGTTTCACTGCCACCTTGCTTTGCAGTCACCTGTCTTTAACATCCAATAATTAACCAAATATAGTGGTCGTTATAGAGAGGTTTAACTGTACATTGAACCTATTTATAGCATGATTTAGTCCGTTTTTTCAGTCCAATGACCCCTAAAACGTCAGACATGCAATTACAGTTTCAAATAACGTCAAGTCTATTTTTGAAATTTTATAATTGTTTTTCGCTATTTAAATGTATTTTAAAGTGATACGCAGTAACTATTCTGATAAAAGAGTCCTTCAAAAATTAAAAATATTTGCGCAGGACAAGTGTACTCTTCACAAGTGTACTGCTTGTAAAAGACACACATATTCGTCATTGGGGTAGAATTAAAGCGTATCAACTGCTTTTTTTATTTCCAATTTCGCATGTAAGCACTTTCGACTAGAATAACCCTGTGTTTGGACCCTGATCAAATGCAGTATTACACAGTCTCGTACCTTTAAAGGGGTCACCTGTCTTGAAAACTAGAAACTGGCCATGGAGTAAATGGTTAAAGACATATAATTGTAAGTAACTACTGTAGAGTATGTTATTCTTGACTATATTTATAGATATTATGATATCCATAATTTACCTTTGTGACATGTATCAAATCTTTTCAAACGCCTTAAACCTAATCGCATGAAACATATTGGTGTCTTAAATGCCCATAAACTTAAATAAACCATGCTTTTATAGCATAACAGCCAGACCATGGCCCAATGTTATACAAAGTTTTATTCGAGTCTGATATCGTTCTCAAGCATATGATTGGTTAGATTTGAGCGTCAGCTCAAATCTGACCAATCAACTGCTTGAGAACGAGCTGTGACTCAACTCACACTCATTTTAACCTCAGGGCTGGAATGCATAGTGTCACCTTTTGCATATGCAAAATAAAAACTACCTGGAGCGCCAGAAGTCTGATCGAAAAGAACGCAGTTATTATAATAATACAATACCCAGGGGGCGCCATTTTTTTCTCCTGTCACCATTGATTTCGGTCGCGTTTTGTGTCGATGAAGAAAAAGACAGGGAGACCAAAGAATCTTTACAGATTGCGAATCCATTCGCGTGACACATGGAATATTGTCTAGCATTTTGGACCCCCTATTCTCGCTGGTAATTTGTTTTCTGTGATTGTAAATGGTGATGAGCTTGACGCACGAATAGTCACCACAGTTTGCTAGCAAGACTGCGTATGACATTAACCCCTTTTAGTGCCGACAACAGAGTGCCGACAACAGATTGTCGTGACCTTGACAAACAGTTTAGATCCTGATCAGTCGCCGGGTAACCCGGCGTCCGATCCGGATCTAAACTCTTTGCTACTAGAATATAAAGGTCTGCAAGTATAGAGGAAGATGAGTCGACTAAGAGTTAAAACAGACGACATTTTGATTAGACAATATTATAAACTCCTTCACACACATGACGTCATCTGCTTAAACCAATTGCCGTCTGCATCTATTTCTCAAATTTACATTTTAGGTTAAATTTACTAAATTCATGTCTCCAAATGAGTTTGGATTCTGATAAGATGTCGTGTTGATGACGTCTGATCGATCAAGATCAAAACTGTTAGCAAATAAATGCTGTGCCCCGGGTAAGACAGTGTAGGAGTTATACACTGATAGGGTAAAGAGTTTTGTGACACGTCGTTGCTTTTTATTGAGCGTACCTATCCGTTCGGACTAGGCACTGCGCAGTTTCACGTTAAGCAAACCTTTCAACACAGTGATTACTATAATGTTCTAACTAAGGATGTTAACAATTATAACTATTACAGAGAGTAAGCATTGTTATTTATGGCCTACAAGGAAGTAAAAGAAAAGTATGACCAGGGCTGCCATAAGTTGACATGAAAAATCCTAAGATTTCCAAATTTCGAATATACGAATCGTACCTTTACCCCATAGCCTGTTTCTAGTTTTGTTGACACGTGACTACTTAAAGCAGGTTGGAAGTAAGGCAGAATGCGCCTTATGGCGCATTCTGCTTTACTTTCAGCCTGCTTTAAGCTACCATGTTCTAGAAAAAATACGAAGATTTAGGAAACATCTGGAGAAATGGCAGCCTTGTATGGCTACAAGGTCGAGTAATTGACAAGTTTTTGCAAATATCGCTCGCCTATAAACCTGGGTGCCAACAAATTTCAGCCACTGAGCTATATATTGCTGCATGATATATATATATGGTTCGAAGTTATAGGCAGATAGTTGGCCTTGATCTACAATGTTTGAAATACAATAAGGCAGGTTTTTTTGTTAACAATTGCAATTCTGAAACATTAAATGGGTCATAGGAAACGAGACAAATTGTTTCTCAAAACACTGATTCAATTATTCCATCAAGTTTCCTGTTTCCAATATTGCTTTAGTGAGTATTTGATTTCAATTATTAATTACACCAATTAAAGTGTCTTTTATAGTTTTTGCTATAAGCATTAGTGTTTTTAAATTTTGATTTGAGTTTCCGGTCCCTTTTAAGCAATTTTAATTCTGATCAGATGCCGGGTACGCCAGCGTCTGATCAGAATTCAAACGGTGTAGTAGTTCGTTTCTCAAATCGATACATATAGGAACAATTGCTAGGTTTTATTTGGAAAATGATGTAAAAAAGGCGTATTCAGTAAATATAGGAATATACATGTATAACAACTATTTAAAATATAATACAATAATTGTTCACGTTTAAATAAACAGGGGATTACCGCAAACGTGAAAATAAAAGTGAATTCGAATGTTCACTTTATTATCCAACCCAGACGGATCAGATCTCCAGCTTATAAAACGATTGAGTTCTATAAGTCTGAGATCGTTCTAAAGCTTTTCATCAGATTTGAGCATTATGAACCGGTTTAAACTTTTTGCCACGCAGATACAATTTCATCGTCAACATTTTAAAAAAGTCATTTTCTACACTTTATTGTGTATTGCATTTGTGTAAAACCTCATTTGAACGGGAAAGCATAACCCATTTCCTACTGTCATATGCATCTTTTTTTATATTGCATTACAATGAAACAAAATGAACTATTTGCCAGGGTCCAAGCTTATTAAACTTTTCAGTTGAGTCTGAAGACGTTTTCAAGCATCTGACCAATCAAATGCTTGAAAACACATTCAGACTCAGCTCAAAGGCTTTGTAACCTTGGAATCAGTCTTCAGATGCAGACGTAATTGCTGTACATGTATATTAACTCAT
This sequence comes from Gari tellinella, assembly GCA_922989275.2. Classification (NCBI taxonomy): domain Eukaryota; kingdom Metazoa; phylum Mollusca; class Bivalvia; order Cardiida; family Psammobiidae; genus Gari; species Gari tellinella. The sequence goes on from OV277867.1 coordinate 60,992,326, forward strand.
CATTTTCTTGTCCTCAATAGTTTATACAAGACAGAGAGTCTGCTACATCTGGAGATAAAACCTTACATAACAACAGACAGTAAAACCTTTATTCAGAGACGCTAACACATATTTTGTTCTTATAGCAGGCTGAAAGTAGAGCAGCATTCTCATTAAGGAGCATTTTGATTTACTTTTATCTTGCTATAATGTACAATCTGCTAGGATCAAGTAGCTATCTCTTACGGTGTATATCTATAACTGTATATAGTCGGGCAATGGTTTGTAGTGGGGGATAAGTTAAAGGTGTAAACGTGTGGTTATGGAGTATTGGGTAAAAGAACACTCGAAAGAGCCATTATTTTTCAATCTGTAGTTGCTTTAGAAATAATGTATACATGCTGCACTTTATCAAACAAGTATGAACCCCATTTCTCCGTTATGTTCTCCGTTATGTTTCTCGAGAGTGTATGCTCTGTAGCATCAATATAAACATACGTTATCTTAGTTACGTAAATTACTTTCATGACTGGTATATCACATAATGCTTATTTGACAGTCAACATAGCCAAAAGAACGGCACCTGAGTATAAGTTTATAAAGCTTTTCAGTTGAGTCTAAAGTCGTTCTCAAGTATTTGATTGGTCAGATTTGAGCCTAGGCTCAAATCTGACCAATCAAATGCTTGAGAACACACCCAGCTCTTTATTATGCAGTAGGAAACACGTAATAATGTCCAACTAAACGAACATTGCAAGCAGTCTGGAGCCAATAATTGTTGAGCTCCAAACTATTTGTCACACTGATACAAATGAATAGTTAGATATTTCTAACACTTGTGTTTTGTACATTTTATTGTAATGTGTTTGCGGTTTGTTTCCGTTTATACGGGAAAGAAAAATGTCTTCTCTACTGTTTATCTATCACCAATACATTACCAATCAACTGTATTGAATGGGCAACATGTTATTCAGGTATAAACAAATGTAATACTTTGATGGATATTTAACTGTGTGGTAATATTTATTTCTTACATAGTCTAAACTTTTCAATTTCACACACAAATGTAGAAAGCAATACCTGGTAGCTTTCGTCCGAGTGAACTCGAGCCAGCATAGACCACGATCAGAGGCCGAGTTACCTAGGAACTGATCATGATCTAAACTGTCAGGTGATATGTATGACTATATATGGAACACATTTTGGTTAACATCTGTTTATTCATAAGAAATACTTTTTATTTAGGTTTTATTATAAATTATAAAAATTTCAAATGAATTTGCGTATTCCCAACTAATGACCTCTCTATTGATATGTATGTTTTCTATTTGTATAAATGTTAATGCTGTCCACGGTAGTGGACCTTATACAGATATATTTCAATAAAGTTTCAAAGTTTCAAAGTTTCAAAGACTTCGTCAGCCAACTGTTCTGACATCTCATTTAGGCCGTGAGCCAGGCACCTGAAATTTGAGGTACGGGTACCATTCGGGTGAATAAGGTTCACTATGATTTTCAGGAAGCCCAAACCCTCTGCTTTTAGGAAATGTATGATAGCAGTAAATTCACGGCAGCTTTGTTGGCTTTTGAGGCATTTTTGTTACCCCACCCACCGAGTTAACGTTGTAAAAGAATCATTGTTATCACAATCGTACTTTTTGTACTGCATGCATTTTTTGGTGCCTAATATCAAAACGGGATTGCAACATGCCATTAAATGTTATTGACATTATTAAAGGTTTTAACTTTGGTTAAAACCAAATTTTTATCACCTTTTTAAACGAAAAAATCACCTTTTTATGCCTTTAGACAAATGTCTTTTGATGTGGATGGCATATGGTGATCCTACTGGCGGTGCGTACGAGTTAAACAGATTTTACCGATTCTTGTAGCAATAACACCGTGTAATAAAATGCTTTGGTACTTAAACAGTTGTTGGTTAGGGTAATTCCCAATACAACCATATCATCCAACCTCAGTTTGACATTGACCTTGACGGAATTTTGTATACGAATATGTTATTAGGGTTGTTTATTGGTTAACTAGAGTTTACTGTTTCGTCTAGCATCAATACCGCATATAAGAATGATTTGATACTTGCTGCTTTTGATCATTGCCAATTCACCCATATCACCTTACCTCAGTTTTGACCTTGACCTTCACCGAATTTGGAACTAAAATATGTTATAAGGGCTGTTTTATTGGTTAACTAGATTTTACCGCATCGTCTAGCATTATTACCGCTTACTAGAATGCTATGAAACTTTCACAGTTATGGCTTAGAATCATTCTCAGTTCACCCATATCACCCAACCTCCATTTTGACCTTGACCGTGACTGAATTCGGACTTGTTATAAGGGATGTTTATTGGTTAACTAGATTTTACCGTTTCATCTAGCATTAACAACTTTTATTAGAATGCTTTGAGACTTGCACAATTGTTACATTCCCAATCAACGAGTATCAACAAAACTTAATTTGGCATTGACCTTGACCTTATTGTGGACTAAGAATATGTTTTATGTGCTATGTCAAGGTTAAATAGATTTTATCTTTTCGTCTAGCACCGCTTAATCAAATACTTGGATACATATACAGTTGTCGCCTTGTACCATTCATAATCTATCCATATCACCCAACCTTGTGTTTACCTTGATAATACCACAGAGATCACTGTCAATGAGGACACACAAACTCGCATTGGGACCATACACTTCCGCTTGAACATTGGTGCCACCAAGCGTTACTATATAACAGTGCATCTATCAGCCAATTTAGAGACATTCTTGAAGATACGAAACACGAGAACTCTCACACACAGCTAAAAAGGTCACAAATGCAGAAATACGAGGAAAACGTTACTAAAGTAACATATCTTATAAGAGGCTGGTTCAACCCATTTGAAATAAATCAAGATCTGATTAGCATATCCACCGTTAATGCAGTACCTTGAGGCATCGCAAAAGACCTTCTGAGTGCGCATGCGATTGGTAAATGATGATATTGGTCAATGCTCGTATGCACAATTTAAAGGAGAACAACCATGGTGGAATGAAGAGCAACAACGTTTAGACCTCAAGCAGCATGAAAGTGAAATCCAGTGGAAGACTGGCAGTTCTTATAGCTGATAATGCTTTTGTTCGGTCGCATCATAGTTATGGCACACACACGCAATCTCCGGATAAATTTCATTATTTTACTTATTGCTCTTTGGCAATAGTCTTTCTCAACATCAAATGGTTTGCTAAGAAATCCAACAATGCTGCATTTGCATTGAGCTAACAGAAACGCTTGGCTTAGCTGAAGGTGTCCCGAAAAAAACTGTCTCTGTGATTGACGGAATGAACCTCGTATAGAGAGTCAAAAGATACCAATGCATTTTTGTGGCTGCGCAAGCACTATTCTATCGATGGTACTCGAGGCGGCAGTGACAGTGATAGAATAGATATATACAGGGGAGACGCTTCTTTAGCAATATGGTCAATAATAATATTCTTATAGCATTCCTGGTGCATCAATGAATGAAAACTGAGCACAGTCAAAGGTTACAGAGGATTTGATTTGAATTTATTATTTACGTCGCTTTCAACGGTATTTCAGTCATATCGCGACGTCCAGCTAATTATAGGTGGAGGAAGACCCCAGAAGTCCTTTATGCACTGTTTCAGGCACAAATCGACAACTGGGTAGAACCATCGACCTTCCGTAAGCCAGCTGGAAGGCTTCCCAACATGAGAAATCCGAACGACCCTACTGGGATTCGAACTCACAGCGGTGGGGAGCTTAGTGATGTAAGTCACAGTGACTGTACCACTAGGCCACGGAGGCCCCTAGGTTACAGAGGGAAATATCGCACCTTACGTTGAAATCAAATGTTTCAAAATAAAAAACAATGGGTGCGAGGAGGTACAGGGTCTTTGAAGCAGCCAAGAAGAAGCAAATGAACGTATTTAAGAAATGCTGGACAAAGACACGCACAAGTTATATATGATATCCTGAAAATTGAGGACGCGATTGACACTGATGTTTGCAAGTCACTGAATTGAATGTATGGTTTAACATGTTGTGACACGGTCAGCGCATTTGCTGGTAAGAATAAAACACGCGCACTGAAATTGATGAATGGTAATGCTGAAGCTCAAAAATGTTCCCAGAATTTGAATAGGAAATGGGATACCCCTCCTGCTTTGATATACAGACTTGAGATATAAACGTCAGCTCTATGCCATGTAAGCGTCATCAGCAAAAGTGAATGATCAGCCGTACGGCTTATTATGTACCACATAGGGTAAGATAGAGCGCCACCAGCTACAACTCATGCCTGGATGGATGGATAAATTATTTTGGTTTACAGCACTGCGCCACAAAATGGGTCATAAAGCGTCAGTGAATGATGGGGAAATGATGAGTAGCGATGATGACGATGACTTCGCGCAGATGATTTTGACTAATTTCGTCCTTTGCAAAACAGCAAATAAGATCAAAACCAACTACTGTCTTCCTTAATTTTAGTTCTTAGAAGAGGGGGTAATCTCGTTCTAACAAAGAGAAACAATTCCGTATGACAATTAACCCACAACAATACAACAAGATAGGAATGTCTGGACTGTTTTAGATAAGCACACTTTAAGAGCTAACCTCAAGGCTACTATTTGGAGTCGATGATATTCCAAGTCCTGTAGGAAGAGGATGGAAAGTTGTGAAAGAGGGTGAGATTGATCAGCTATTAGACGACTTGCTGGATAGAAAACAGGTCCGACGTAGATGCTTGACCTACTAGCGGGGAGCTGTGCTAGTAAATGTACTTTGCATAAATGTGTATGCATTTCTTATGGTTTGAATAGTACGAACATGTGCAAACTCCCTAACTAGTACAGGATCACATGATGAAGAACATCCACTGGAAGAGGCTGAAAACATTGAGAGTGAAGGAGATGTGAGAATTGGTTTTCTTACATAAGAATTACAACCTACACGTCAGTGGTTGTAATGAATTGATTATTCGTCAATGCCGACTAGATGTTTAGACATTTTCATAACACTGTTGTCAATGGTTTGTAAGTTAACGCCAATAGATTGCCTTTAAACTTAAATCCTTTGACCCGAAATATATGTTTTTCATCTGTTATGTGGTAGTAGGTATATTTGAAAATTGCAGAGTCAAGGATTTGTACAACATTAGCCTTAGCATAAGAAGAGAGTAACAATGTCTTAGAACATTACTGCTTAAAGTGAACCCCGGAGGCACCCTTAGCAGTACTGTTTATTCTGATTTTTTTTTCAAGGTCCAAATTAGGTCAAGTCCAAGGCCAAACCGAGCTTTGGTGGTATTCCTGGGTTTCGAAAGGTTCAATGTATTCAGTTTGCAATGATCAAATCATTCCAGAAAGAAGTAATAACTCTGGAGAAACGGTAAAATCTATTTTACCAAGAAATAGCTCAAACATAGCTGGGAATGGTTCAAGGCAACAACTGTAGAAGTGTAAAATCATTCTAGTGAGCTGTTTTCATGCTAGATAAAATGTTAAGATATGGTTGACTTCGTACGAACGAACAGGGCGATTACTTTAATTATGCCACCTGCATCAATAGATTCCAGGAGCCAAAACAGGGATTTTTCGTTATGAAAAGGATGACGTAATTTATTGTTTTCGCTTAAGTAAATTACTTAAACAATTCCAATAATGCCTAATGGCACGTTACAATACTTTTTTAATGTGATGCTTCAAAAAAACGTATGCATGACCAAATGTATGAGTGTGATAATGATGGTCCTTTTACAATGTTAAACTTGGTGGGTGGGGTAACAAAAATGCCTTTTTTGCTAGAATAAATTACTTCAACAATTCCAATGATGTCTAATTGCATGTTACAATACATTTTTATAATGATGCTTCAATAAAAATGCATGCGCTACCAAGAGTATGATTGTGATTATGATGGTCCTTTCACAATATTAAACTTGGTGGGTGGGGTAACAAAAATGCCTAAAAAGTCAACAAAGCTGCCATGATTTTACTGCTATCATACATTTCTTAACTAGTCACACATTGATCTTTCCGAAAATCATAGTGAACCTTATTCACCCGATTGGTACCAACCAACCCCTCCGGCTCACGGCCTAATTGGGGATTAACACCGCTCGAGGCCTTCGTGAGCGATGTTAATGTTGAGTCCCAGATGTGCGGAAGATTGTACCGGCCCCGTCCCTGTTTAGGGCTGGTTTGTGAGCTCTTATGTAGATCGATTCTTTCACCCCCCCCCCCCCCCCCCCGTTCAAACCATGAGGGTTCTCTGTTTAGATACCAGGTATTGCTTTCTACATTTGTGTGTGAAATTGAAAAGTTTAGACTATGTAAGAAATGTAATACTATAGATGTTTAAACCCCTTCACTGCCATGGCAATTTAAAACAATCGTCGGTTTAAACAATTGTCGTCAGCTTCTATTTCTCAATTTTATGCACTTGACTTAACTTTTGAATTTGAATTATATTGACCTGAGTGTAAAATGTCCTGATAAGACATCGCGTTATGAGATGGCTGGTCAGGATCCAAACTGTTTGCAAATACATGTACCTACCCTACTCAGAGTAAGGCAGTGGAGGGACTAACTCAATACAGTGGAGAAAACGTTATTCTTTCCCAATAAACGCGTTTACGCTAAAACTATTATTTGCAGTGCAAACAGGTTGGAGCCAGATCAGACACCGGCTAACCCGGCGTCTGATCAGGCTCTAAACTGTTTGCCACCAAGATAAACATGAATTATCAGAATTGTTCAACAGCTGTACTGTTCTACGCTGTAGTGTTATAAATGCGTTTGCCTGCGTTTGCGTTTAAACGGGAAAGAATAACGTTTTCTCCACTGTATAAGACTAAAAGTATGACGTTTTTATTAAACATTCACAATTCTTATACTGTCGAACAGTGATCCTTAGGAAAGTGAAATGGTATAAATGTCTAACATTCAATACATATGGATTGTTTAAAACACTGACAGTTTAATTTCAATGTGTCAAAGACATATATCAAAAGTGTTTGTCCAAATAGTGATTTTCCATTAAAGAATGCCATGTAGCAATTTATCAAAGTTTACGTTTTGTGAACGAATGGATAAAGTTTTCGGTATATGTCAAATGTTTGTAAATTAAAAATGTGAAGGCATTACAGTTTAAGTTTTTAAACATATTTTATTACAGTATGCAATACAGTTGTAACTGATAAATAGGAAAACGGCCAACGCTCAAAATACTTAACAGATACATTATCAATATGTTCATTAAATATCAGAGGACTGAAAAAATTCGCCAATGATAGCTTATTCGTTACATTCTGCAAGCAATATGACGTAATAGGACTCCTAGAGACGTGGCAGACCCCAGGGGTTGATTTTAGTAACTTTATTCCTGGCTATGTAAACTTCGATTGTTCTAGAAAAGTGGATAAAAGCAAGCGCGGATCAGGGGGGATAAGCGTATTTGTTCAAGCTAGTCTAATTACAGCAGGTTTATTCAAAATAATTTACAGTGAATTCACAGATTGTGTAGTATTATATATAGACAAGAGTATAAGCAAATACCAATCAAATACTGCATTAATTTTTACATACATTTCTCCAGAGAGATCTGCCGTATACGATTCACAAAATGACAATAGAATCGACATACTTAACGAAAAACTAACAACAATCTCATCTGATCTACCAGATATTTCATTTGTAGAAGCAGGTGATCTCAATGCGAGAGTTAAGGATATCTGTGACTTTATTCCAGAAGATAGTCTTGAATTCATATTTAATGATTGTTCTGAATATCCGGGAGACAATTTTTCGATACCTCGAAAATCAAGAGACAAAGTTGTCAATACTTTCGGTCTGTCCTTAATATAACTTTGCTGTGCACATGATATTCATATTGTGAATGGGCGATTTCCCGGTGATACGGAAGGTACGTTTACTTGCACAGCGAACGATGGTAAAAGTGTTGTAGACTATTTTATAGTGCCAACCGACATATTTTCTCATATAATTGACTTTAATGTTGGAGAATTAGACTGCTCTGATCATTTCCCGCTCAACTGCAAATTTAGAATTGGCCACAGTGAATTAGCTGATAAGCCCCCATTACAGAATAGTGTAAAGAGACAGAATCAATGTTTCAAGTGGCGTGAGGAAAGAAAGAATGACTTTATTACAAGATTTGAAAGCGAATATGACAGCTTTTACACCACAGTTGATGACCATAATGTTTGGGAAAAACGTAAAGAATTTATAAATCTTTATCAAACTTGCGCGGAATGTATGCGGTGTAACCATCGTAATCGACGAAAAAGTGATACACAACCTGACTGGTGGGACAGTGATTGTACAACAGCTAAATCGCTCAAATACCACTCACTCCGTACCTTTAGAGTATCAAATGATGATAATGATCTTCAAATGTACGTTCGAAACCGAAATGCATTCAAAAATTTGTGTAGAGCTAAACAATTATCCCTACAGAGAAAACGCCGTGAAGAACTGATCAAAAATAGAAAGGATCCAAACAAGTTCTGGAAACAAACAAAGCCTTTGTCGCAAAGCAAAAGCGGTTGTAGTGAAACTATAGACAGTGATACTTGGAATAATTATTTTAGATCTCTATTTGTGGCAGATAATACTAACATATACACTGAGGATAATATGTTTGAAATACTAAACCAAAATAGAGATAGTGACTCCTTAGACAATATTATATCTGACCATGAGATTATTACCAGTCTTAACTCTCTACGCAACGCCTGTGCGACAGGCAATGATGGTATCTGTATAGAAATGTATAAACACACATCAGAGAAAATAGTTCCATATCTTAATAAACTCTTTAACAATATACTTGAATCGGGTAATTTCCCCCCAGAGTGGAGTGAAACTATGATAACGCCAGTGCATAAGAAAGGAAACAAAGACGATCCTAATAATTATAGGGCTATAAGCTTAATGAATAGCATCAGCAAGATGTTCGTTAAAATATTGAGTAACAGACTTTCAAACTGGTTAGAAGACAACCATGTTATAGACGAAGCTCAGGCTGGATTTAGACGCGGTTACTCAACTATCGATAATATATTTAACCTACAATCTGTAGATCTGTACATATCAAAGAAACGCGGAAGAGTATATGTCTTCTATATAGACTTCCTAAAAGCATTTGACAATTGCGAACACTCGAAGCTATGGGAAAGCCTAATACGTAATGGTTTGAACTCAGACGGTAAATTCCTAACTGTCTTTAAATCAATGTATAGTCAGTTAAGATCATGTGTCAAAGTTGGTGAGTGCATTACAGACTACTTCCAGTGTGAAAAAGGCACCAAGCAAGGGTGTGTTAGTTCAGCGACAATTTTTTGTCTCTTCATAAACGATCTAATTTCATATTTAAAAACAAAGTGTGAACACGGCATTCAAATATCCCAGGAAAACGGCAAGATATATGCATTCTTATTCGCTGACGATGTTTCAAGCGTTGCAGACACTGTGATAAATTTGCAAAGACAAATCAATTATGTTGGCGAATTTTGTGATAATACCGGCATGAAAATTAATATAGACAAATCAAAAGTAATGGTCTACCGTAACGGAGGCCCTTTAAGAATGTACGAAAAAAATGGTTTTATAAGGGTGAACGGATAGAAATAGTACCGTTTTATAAATACCTAGGCGCATATTTTACTCCTAAGTTGTCATGGTCAAAAACCAAAGAAATTTTAGCATTGCAAGCAAATAAAGCTATGTTCACAATATTCAAATACCAGCAACACTTCGGATATTTTGAACATAGTGAAGCGTTCAAGTTATTTGATGCCATAGTTAAACCGATACTTACATATTCCTCAGAAATATGGGGGTTTCAGTACTGTGAGCAGATAGAAAAAATCCATACTAGGTTTTGTAAACGTATTGCCTGTCTAAATAATAATGTTGCAAATTTCTTTGCTCTAAGTGAATGTGGAAGGGTACCTATTTCTGTTACGTATATGACACGATGTGTAAACTACTGGACTAAACTGATAAGAATGGACAATGAAAGATACCCTAAACAATGTTACCTGATGTTAAGACGACTTGATGAATCAGGACGAACAACATGGGCGACATGTGTTAAGCGATTGCTATACCAGTATGGTTATGGTTATGTATGGTTAATGGACGATGTAGGTGATGATAATATGTTCATATCGAGCTTTCAACAAAGACTCATAGATTGCTGTTATCAGGATCTGAATTCAAATATAGAAACATCACCGAAAGCATTATCATATAGACTATTCAAAAGTGCCCTAAATCCTGAGAAATATCTATCAATGTCATTACCTTTTATGTATAAGAACAGTTTATCGAACTTATGATGCTCAGGACATAATCTAATGATCGAAAAAGGACGTCATCTAAAGATTGATAGAGATTTCAGACTTTGCCAACATTGCCGTAAGAAAAACATGTTTGTTATTGAAGACGAAATGCATTTTCTGCTTAACTGTCCTTTATATGACAGTTTAAGACACATGTTCTTCTTACAGGAGTGGAAATGTAGTATAAGTGAAGACTTATTCATTAGAATTATGTCCGACAGTAGATATCATAGTGTCCTCAGTGTCGCAAAGTTCCTTAAACATGCATTTAGATTGAGACAAAGTACACTATGTAATGATAATTGATTACAGTGGGAACATTATATTATGACCACTGACAAGAGGATTGATTGATCGATTTGGGAACTGGCGACAGCGGGGTTAAGGTGAGGCAGAGGGCTCGTTCGAGAGCTTTCTGGTTTACTTTCGCACTGCTTTGGATGGTCGCTTGCATGGTGCGCCCAAATATTTTCTCCATTAGTAACCATAATGAAGAGGTTCTTATGTACTGAGAATGAGCTGAAACGCTCTAAACTGTCACTGTATATTTTCAATTTAAAATGTACTTTATTGTATAAGATGTAAACAAAATTGAATGCAAGCAACATGATAGTGAAGCAACACAAATTTGCTTTCTTTCATCTTGTTTCAAGCAGCTGATAGCACTTACCTAGGATATAAGTGTTCAGTTGAGTTTGCAATTCTGTGAGTTTGGTCTTAAGTTCAGCTGAATGCACACTCAGCGGTAACCATTTGATCGAAACAAACAATGCTTAAACTTGAATGTTAATTACTTAATATTAATCGTTTCAAAGTTATAAATGTATTACCTATTTATTTATATAGTTCCTTATAGTATAGACACAACATAAGTTGATGGTATAATGATGTTGTATTTTGGGCCGGAGGCCTTTCATTACGAAATAAATTCATTGTCATTCATTGTCATTGTACATATTATATACTTACCAAACATTAAAATCACAAAGTTTAGATATAAGAATATGCCCTGCTCCAATTTGAAGCGTTTGTCATATTTTCAGAAATAACAACTCTATCACTTTAACCCTTTACCCCATAGCATATTTCTAGTTTTGTAGACAGGTAGGTTTAATGTTAAGCATTCTGTGTTACTTTAAACCCGCCTTAAACTATTATCCACAAAGGCACATAAACATCTTCAACGGCACCTTATTCATGACTTAACAAGTGGAACCATTTCTCTAGTCGAGGAATGAATTGAAAGCGTAAAAAGGCAAATATTTAATTTCGAATCGCACTTTCACTGGCATTCAAAAATCAATTTAGGTCAATATCAGATGCCAAAAGTCGGACAAAATTTATAAACAACATATTTTCGTCTTAAATTATGTTCAAATAAATACGAAAGACTCAAGCAGGAAACGTAACACAAACAATGCACCCACCTCTCAAGCAGAACACACACACACAGTCATACCACAACAAACACACACACACACACACACGCAATACAATTCCTACATCTACACACTAAATAGAAAACAACACGCAAGACAAACATATAATGTGTGTAACAATAACTGGTGCAGCGACATTAAGTCTGTTATGGAAACCTTAGGTGTAATTGACTGCTTTAACAACCAAACTAGTGTTAACCTACAAATAGCTAAATCACGTATGACGGACTTCTTTAACCAACAATGGCTTGGTAATGTGGAAAATACACGTAAATTACGCACATACAGACTGTTTAAAAATCATTTTGAGACCGATAACTTTGTTTTACTTAATCTAAATAAGACAGAGCGATCAATTATGGCCCAATTCCGATGCGTAATACTACCTCTGCGAGTTGAGACCGGACGTTATACCAATGAACCTATTGAGGACAGAATTTGTAAATTTTGTGAGAATAACTCTATTGAAAATGAGCTGCATTTCCTGTGTTGCTGTCCAAAGTATAAGGAAGTACGAAAGCAGATATTTGGCAACGTAATAACAAATGAACGATACATACAGAGCTCTAATACGGATAAATTGAAAATTCTTCTTACTGAGTATACTCGTAAAACAGCAAAGTTTCTGTTACAGGCATACTTAGTAAGACGAGATTCACTCTACAATAGGGCCTAAAGGTCTAAGAGCGTCAGTCTCCTCCCTACTGCACTTTATCTGCACTTTATCTGCTTTCTTACTAATTTATATATATATGTGTGTATATACTTGACAATTCATAACAAACGTTTAAACTGTTGCAAGATTGAATCAATTTATTTGAGTCAATTTATAACAAACGTTTAAACTGTTGCAAGAATGAATTCCTTTATTTGAGTAAATTTATAACAAACGTTTAAACTGTTGCTAGATTGAATCAATTTATTTGAGTCAGTTTATAACAAACGTTTAAACGGTTGCAAGATTGAATAATAAAAACTGATCAATGTTTCATATTAATTAACACTCTGAAACTTTACTAAAATTTGTATATTTATATCATTAAGGTGACATATAGGCCCATGGGGCCGGGTGATTAATCATATGTGTTTACTTTTGATAATTTGTATTTTGTTATGTAAATATCACATGTCACTATAATAAACAATTTCTCTCTCATAAAGCAAAGTGAATATAGGAGCCCGCCTTGGTACGGTCAGTAGCAATCAATAATTAACTATAAATTAATTAATTATTAACAACCACTGGGGGTTAAACCTGGTTTTAGGGGCGCCCAACCTCACACTTATCTCCCATATTGTAACCATGTAACCATGTCTCCCATGTAATCTCTTTACATTTTTCAATTTCACTTTTGAATATCTAAGTTTGATTTCAACAATTTGGTGCAAGCTGTTTAACAGAACCTGACCGGATGGTTCCAATTAAGCTCTCTGATCGGACTCTACACTGCTTGCATTTGACAAGTGCAATCAACACAAGTAACGCGTTTACACGTCGACAGGGTTACATTTGTTTAATACACTACGTTATCGGTACAAGCATTACCGGTATATAACGGCATGTACGAGTATAAGTATGTCGTTATATACCGCTAATGCCTGTACCAATAAAACACCGGTTACACACAAGGATATGCAATTTATTCACTACAAAAGCAATTGCAAGCGACATAGGCGATATCAACATAAACGAAAGCCAATTAAGTAAACATATCAATATATCTGTATAACCCTTTTATGATCAAATTCATCGTTAGGTTTTAATCCTTTCACCGCCATATTGTCGTCTGCTTCAATAGTGTTGTCTGCACTAACATTTCAAAGTTATATTTAAGGTACTATAACTGACGTCATTTCAAAGCAAGTGGAAAACAGTTTTGATCCTGATCAAACGCTGCGTTACGCGGCGTCTGATCAGGAGCAAACCTGTTTGCAAATGCGCTTTATGACGTCATTGAGAGTGAAAAGATTAATTGTTTTAGTAATGGCCCTACTTTATTTTCTGTTGTGCTCCATTACGCACGTTTAAAACAAAATATGAGCGAAAAAAGTGTTATGAAGACACCGAGAGACATACATTGAAATTAAACATTGTACCACAGGCAGATAAGCTATACACTGTATGTATGGCAAACACATCTTCCCTGAATTTCTTATAGGTTTGACTGTTCTTGTTTGATGTTATGTAGGTGTAACAGACACGTTCTACATGGTTTAAATGCACTGAAAACCAGAATAAAAGTTTTCTACAAGCGCAATACACATGATAGTATGCCTACTTTATTTCCATAGCCATGCCTTTGTATTTACGGTTTATGCGAATGACAACTGCATTTGGTTACTTATGCAAGTTTAGCCCTTACCTTGCCAAACGTAATCGCCCTTTTGAACTCTTTACCGCCATAATATCGTCGACTGTTGGTCCTATGGCGGGTTTATGGTTACATGGGGGTAGTAGACGTTTTGGAATGAAATATCAATAAACAAGATCTTGTTTTCATTTTAAATTGCGGATTCGGAAGCTCCTTATGAAAGCCCACAGTAAAGAATGCACGACCAAATAATTTTGGAAAAGAGTATTAAATTTTATGCTATCAAGCTGTATTTATATATGTGTTTAAGTTATATATTTGAAGTGTTTTATTCACACCTAATATTACAATGTCATTATTTTTAAACGGTGGGCGTTCGATTCACTTATTTATTTATTTATTTTTTACAAAAAAAAACCAACTTCCTATAAAGGTACAAATAACAAAATGTACCCTGTTGGCTTTAAATGGAATATGTAGTTTTTATACAGATCAGAGCTTTACCAGTCATATCCAATGCCTCAGTAAACAATAAATGTGAACTTTTTACAAAAAACATGATTAAATTCATTGATGTTTTTTTCTTACTACAAATGTAGTCTGGAATTTCACGTACATAATTGAAAGTTGATAATCATATCTAAAGCCACAATAAGGGATTCCAAGACATCCTTTATTTTTCAATTAATTTGTTCACGTTTTAACTAAACAATATCATTTTCTCAATTCGAGATTTTAGTTTTTCGAATAGATCTACTCATCTTTTTTGTGGCACTTATTGTTTAATCTGTTAATTTGGAGCTTTAATATTTATAATTACAAAACATATAAGTCTTTTATTAATCCTTTTTTGACCAGGCTTCATTTGATTGGAATACATGACTGATAATAGAAATTGGACATTAATTTTCTATCTTAAGCAACAATAACGAAATACCAAAACTGGTCTTTTCGTTAAATTGTTTACAATATATGTCATTTACATTATGGTGTTTTAACCTGTCTAACATATTCACTACCATAATAGCGTCTCATCGTAAACATATGGTCTAATGTTATTTCTAACGCGCCAAAGTTTATCTGTTTGAATTTAAAAGCATTTATTTGGGTGTTTAATAGTTTGGTGCTGGTCAGATGCAGTGTTGCATGGCTTCTGATCTAGGTCAAGACTGTTTGTATATGTAAGTCATGATGAGCATGGCACTGAAAGGTCAATGTATAAACCAGTAATTGCCAAAATGTCGAGAAAACAAGAACCTTCTTTTATGTCTTCATATCTATTCACAAAATGTTAAACAAGACAATTGAAGTACAGTTGAACTTCGATATCTCGAACTCGGTTAGGTCGAACATACCTGTTTTTTAAAGTTAAAACGTGGCTTAGCCACGTTTTAACTATGAAATACGGGTATGTTTGACTTAACCGAGCATGAAATAATGCAATTCATGTGTCGCAAATCGGATATTTCGAATTAAGTGAGTTCGAGATATTGAGGTTTGACTGTAAACATTGTATTAGACAATGAATATTATTGAGTTGTCCACGTCTTCCACATCCCCATGTAAGTTTTATCCGACAATGTGTAAGGATCCGGCGCAAGTGGCTGTAATGAAAAAGAAAAAAGAAACAAATGGATGGCACATAGTCAAGTTGCTGTTATGAAAAAGAAAGAAAAAACTGGATGAATCTCGTCGCAAAACGTGTCATTTTAGTCTGGATTTGCAGTTTGTTACTTTTCAAATACGTATATAATTAAGAAATGAATTTATTTTTTCGGCGTTCAAGCGAAATAAACGACAGAAAATTATCGACAAATTTACCATGAATCGATAATTTACTGTCGTTTATTTGGCTTGAATGCCGAAAATATCATTTCATTTTAATATTTACAATATATATGCTGTAATTTCTAATATTAAATGATCATTTGTTAGTACGCATGTATGTTTAATCCATATTGTAGGTTAATAACACGAATAATGTATACCCTATTAGGAACAGACATGACCGAATACCTGAAGCTGTGTACATTCGAAAGCAAAATAATAAGTTCCATTGTTTACATTCTGACGTCAACATCTTGACAATTTTGGCGCGAAAATGCCGATTTAACGTCATTTGGAAATGACGTCATTTTGAAAGTAGGATAAATATATCGATTGTTGTGCCATAAAGAAATGCAAACAACAGGTATTTACGTATAAGGTATATCAGTTTTCTTGCAATTTATCTCATTAATAAAGAAGAATTTTAGTCGGTAATCATGGTTTCCGTTAATAGAAAGGAATTCATCGGTTTAGAACAAATTTTGAAAAATTCCGCCAAATGTTTGCTTTCCGAGTTCTAAAGATTAATTCGCGAATGAAAAATGCATATGCCTCGCCATCTCTTCGATACTTATCTACAAGGCCCGCCCTCTCGAATAATAGCGTTTACACGAAATGAACGTCATTTTTTTCAATGGATTTGAATGGGGCGAAGAAACTATTAGATAATGCAAATTCTTTTTTAAGAATAAATGTATACCCACCCACAAAACATTGGGCAGCATACAACTACTTATTTCATTGGAGGCAATAGCGTATATTCGTTGTCTTCTAAGCTCTAGGCTAAACTTTACTTTTGTCAACAACAATTACCATATCTACACTGATTGCATAGAACCAGCTCATTCTTAACAGTATACACTATTTATGGGTAACACTATTTGTGCTAAATTAAAAGTGTTCATTTCGAGTTAACTACATAATTAAGAAACCACAAATTAGGAAGAGTTTGTTAAGGCGCAATGTTAATATAAATCATAATGAGAGCTTTACGAGACCGCCTTGGAGGCTTTCAATTCACCGAAAATTCGGACTTGATTGTCCATATTAGCCGACATTCGTCTAAAGTAAAAATTGCTTAAGTCTTTTATGCATTCAAAATGGAATCAACATTCAACAGTGGCCCAAAATTACGGGTGAACTGCTGTCGAACTTGTCTTACATCAACACTTAAAACAATATGAATTAACATTCTTTAACATATGTTGCAGCCTAATGCAGGGTAATGGTAAAGTAGCTTGCTGCTGTAGGGGGATTCTTTAACCCCATTTTCTTACTGTTATCCAGCACACTTAGCGTTCAACTGTTTTAGAGTATTAATATATAAACTGCTCTTTTCTAATATTTCGACCTTAGAGGTCGAAATATTAGAAAAGAGCAGTTCTTATATTAATATTAATTTAATTCCCTATCTGGAATATTGAAGAAAAAAAATTGTGTTTTAGAGTAATTGACGATGGATGAATTTATCAGTACTTACGACAACAATCCACACCAGCAACGTCATGACTGTAACAGGATGAAGTATAAGACTGTTTACACAGGTCGAGATTCGGTTCATATCCGTTACAGTTGAGATTTGTCGTATAAACTGTCCCATTTCCCCGCCCGAATTCCGACTTAACCAAAGCCTTGGCATGCTCGCTAAAAACCAAACAATAGGTAAATCACGTGTGAAATATGGATCGACAAAATATTGATGGAGGCCACCGTGCAAAGGAGACCTTGTTGCAGTATGGTAAATAATCAAAATGTGAATACTTGTATATGGATATCAGATAAAAACACATAGAGAAAAGATATATATATATATATAGCATAGTACCGACAAACTTGATTGTTAGACAAAACGACAAAAATATATGACGAAGAAAAAAGCCATCTTTTCTCAAGCTTTTGAGTTCTAGATGCATTGTTTGGTTGAGTTGGGGTATTACGGCATCGCGACAATTAGATCCAAATATAAGTGAAAACAGTTAGAGCCAGATTAGACACCGTCAAGGTGAGAATCAATATTTAGAATTGTCTAACAGTTGTTTGTTACTTCATTTTATGGCAATGCGTTAGCGTTTAGTTGGCGTTCATTGCTGGCCGACATTGACTCCAAAGTCAGTGGGTTCATTCGCAGATTCGATCCTTGCAAGCTTGTTTGATCATCAAATTTCATATGCTTGGGTCCAAGATTATGAAGCTTCTGAGTGGAGTCTGAAGTCATTCTCAAGCATGATTGGTGAGATTTTATCCTAGGCATGATAACAACCTCACACCCAACTCAAAAACTTTATAACATTGGACCTTTGCCTTGTGTATCAAAGAAATCATAATTCTTGATGTTCGATCATCTATTTTTTCTCAAAACTTGAACACATCTTTAGAACGAGTCGTAAAAGAAACAATCAACTCCTCTATGGCATGGTCGGTCACTGGGGTTATAAATAGAAATACTGTATCATTTTAATCCAAACACAATATAACAGGTATATTAGACCGTATAGCATCATGGAATCTTGTACTGACACATTCTTTAAAAATAATTCTAAAACAACCAATGTACATGTACATGCTTTATGTTTTTAGTCCGGTGAAAGTTATTTCTTTCGGTGTAACTATACTGCACATAGGTACATTTGATAGTATACCCTTGATTTCAAAGGTACATTGACTAACAGTTTGAATGCAGTCCAAGAAGGAAATTCGATGTCTGATTGAATTTGCCCCAAACATTTATATTAATATCTATTTCTGTATGCTCGTATATAACTTTGTTCGTACGCCCATGTACTTTTATGTATTCTTTTGTGTTTTTATACTTATGTACAACATGTACTTCATTTATATTCTTTGGTACTCACAGACAATGGGGAAATAAAATATTATATATAGAGCACCGCGCTCGGTGTTTATGATAGGTGCAAATTAATGTGGGACTCCAGTCTTTTGACTGTGAGCACTATCTGTTAGTGACCGGCCGTGTCCTAGGGGAGTTGGTTGTTAATTTGACGGATTGTTTTAAAGGCGTGTTAAAGATTTGAGACAAAATTGATGGCCGTTCATTAAGAGTGATTATTAACATTTTTCACTAACCATTCACTTTTTTCATTTCCTTGCGCTGAGTTTATGTTACGTTTAGTTTAAAAGGGGAAGAACAACGTCTTCTCCAATGTAGAAAAAATTGTTACAGTAATAAGATGGATACAAGTAATAAAACATACGGATGTGGGAAGTCCAGCATTCTACAGATGACCACTGCATCGGCCCGACTGAAAGAACTATGACATACTGTCGACCACTGCCCTAAATGATTGACTTCAACCCGTCCCGAATATTTGTTGGGTCCATTGACTATGCGTACCGCCTCCATACCTTTATATTAAAAAAAAACAACAAATTAGTCATAACACTCACAAACGTATATTACGAGTATACGGAATGCAAATACATTAGAATAACTATAGTTGCTATTGATAAAGGTCAGTGCACGAACTATGTCTGACCTCTTCATCAACACTTGAATGCGTATGTATACATACACTACTACTTTACAATAATAACTTGTTTCTAATAACACTAGATTTAAAAAACCTCTTACAAAGCGCGATTACGCATAACATTTATCAACATTCACCTGCATCTTATGCTTACGTAGAGGATGCTTCTAACCAGATATTTCATTATCAATTTTGATCTGTTCAACATGACACTAATTTGTTCTGTGATGGTGGTCCATTTTTTCTGAAAACACTCAACTTGAATTATTGTTGTAAATTATGTATAGGTTGTTGTAAACAATTCCATAGATAATTGTGTGAAAATAAACATGAATTTGATGAAGTTATTAAATCTAAAAACATTTTGTCAAAACCCAAATGATATTTGCATTCTCCCGCTTGTGTAAAATATAAAGTATACACGCGACAGATAGTGGTTAGCTATGCAGGCTTATCATTATAAATAGAATAGAATAAACGCTATGATTCATGAGTCAACGCTCCGAATAACCCTTTCACTCGTAATGACAACAAAATGCACGTTTGCAAACAGTTTGGATCCTGATTAGAGGTCGCGTAACGCGGCGTTAAATCAGAACCCAAACTATTTGACACTCGTATAGATATGCTGTAAGTCATACTACATAGAATCTTACTTTGAAATTATCTTGGAAACAATAAAATTGAAGCATACGACAATGAAATGGTGAAGGGGTTAAACTATCACGATTAATTTCAGTTACCCTATTTCTGCCAACAATCCCATATATGGGACATAGTCGAACAGTGTAGACTCTGATCAGACGCCACATAATGCGCCATCTGATCAGAGTCTACACTGTTTGCTGATAGGAATCTTAATATAAAACAAAACATAAAGTGAAAATGTAAACCAAGCACCCCTTTTATCAAAAATAGACCAATACAATATGTGAGCATGGTAGAATCCACTGGGCGCATATGAGTTAATTCATTTAAGGCTGGATAATGGAATGAGTTCTGCCTGCTTGCTTGCATGGAAACGTTCATGTCACACTTGTATACAAGAAGACACTCTTGTAACACCCCATTTAGACACTTAAGCAAACTTAATATCTTAATATTTCCATTCCAATTAAGAACATAAATTCCTTCGGCTAGGGAAGCAAACGAAATATACTTCACCAAGGGTTTTAAATCAAAGTTAAATTCATTATCAGAACTTATATATGAATAGAAATACTTTTCAATACGATTTCATGACGTGTTTATTCTGAAGAATAAAGCCATTCGTTTTGATGTTAATGTCATGACGCCAAAACATATTTACGTTAATATACAATATACGTATACTTTGTAACCCTAAAGAGCGAGAATCGAAACCAGTTTAAACACACATAGCCAAACCCCTTGATAGGGAAAGACGAGATGGGATAGATCAAGGCAAATGTCAACTCGGACAATTCCAAACGTGAAGACTGGAATATGACCCTGCATTTTAAGCCTTCTGATACATGCAATTCATATCATCATAATGACCACTGTTTATTCATACACAAAAACAAAATACATCGCTCCCTCTCTACAACGACATCCAATGGTAGACAAAAATTGTGTGCGTTGTTCGGAAGAGTCGTTATAGGGAGGGACATATGCCTACATTTTCAAACAGCTTGAATCCAGATCAGACGCCGCGTAACGCGGCGTCTGATATTGATTCAAGCTGTTTGTCACTCGTCATTAAGTGTTTTTTCTGTCAAAATGTCCATAATGTAATTTTTTTAAAAAAAGAACAGCAGACAAAAAATTTTAGCAGGCGACATTGCAGCCCCGTGAATAGGTTGGACACAAGTGTCCTGTTTCGGGAACTAAGACAAGGATCGTTGTAAGGAGGGAGCCGTTGTGGGGAGGGAGTACTATACCTCCATCGCAGCTCACAGATATGTCATTGCTGTGGTCACAATAGCTCGACGAGGGTAACCACGAAGCTCCACAATTTCCCAATGTTGGCTCGTTTCCGTTACAAGCTAAATCCTTGACCAGGACTTGTCCAAGTCCTTGACCAAAATAGGCCCGGGCGTGGTAATAAGCTCCTTGTCTAAATTTGGAAATAGTTGCAAATATAGCTATCCACATTATGTTAAGGTAACACTAGCCACGGATTGTAATTCATGCAAGAAAAGCTAGTACTCTATAGCCTTTGAATTTAGATATAAGTAAACAAAAACGGTATAAAAAATCTCAGTTCAATATTTACGATTTATAGTTACATGTATATAAAAGATAGTCTAAGGTGTGATCCCCTCCGAGAGAATACTGTGTAGTAAATTAATTAACTTGTGTGTTATATAAGTTTCTTGTTTAAATTCATTTAGAGCACCATGCATAAAATTAAGCATCGTGTATTAAGTCTAGCTCGATCAATTGCAAAAATTGCAACGTGTTATATGTAACGTTTGCATAGTCAATAAATAAGAACAACAATTTTGGAAACTAAAGACCATACTTTATCGTTACTGTTTTATATCATATGCAGACATATCTATTTTTAATGATAAAGTTCTCTTTTAGTGACACACGTTCGAAATATTTACAAATATGACAGTAATACTTGACTGTCCGACAATGATTTTTGGAAAATGATAAGAGTCATACAAAGTATCGCAGATGATATCTAGACACTCGCCAACTCTATCTACAAACACGATGATCTAGTTTAGGAGGCAGTAGTTTTCCAATACGAACCCATCTACGTCATGAAGTGTACCATCGCTCAACAGACTTTATTTCTTAAGAATATGTTATCATATTATTGTACAATACATGATAAAATTTAAGCAGATTCCTGTTGAGTGAACCTTTTGTATTAATGGGTCACTAAGCAGACAATTGAAATGTCATGTCCATGTTACTTTCTTTGGATGCAAACTATATATATTATTGATTGTCTTCTGTATTTTAGTTATATGCTTTGGGCACTTGTTTTAAGTAACCCTTATAAATTACAAAAGTCGAATACACTTACGGAATGGGGTCGTATCCAAGTGCCCTACAAACGACGATGAGATCATTACGGTCAAAGCCGCGGTCGCAAACTGTCCCGTAGTATCCATTATGCAGCATCTCAAGCCTTCCAGTGCCATTAGTTGGTCCCTCTACCAACCTCAATGACATTTCTAAAACGAAACAGTTGGAACCCTCTGTTTGTTTTGTAGTTTAGATGACATTTTAACCCATTACCCCATAAATACGCGTTTTACGCCTCTAATTTATTCCTTCATTGAAGAAAATAGTTCAAATTTATACAATCATAAATGTGCATCATAAGAAATATTTTCTATTTTCAAGTAGATGGTAGCTTAAAGCAGGATGAAAGTAAATCAGAATGCGCCCTAATGCGCATTCTGCTTTACTTTCAACCTGCTTTTAAGTGGTCACATATTTTCAAAACTAGAATCAGGCTATGGGGTAATGGGTTAAACGCTTAATACATAACATGCTACATGTAGCAGAAAGGAAAGAAGACATTTTTACGACTTTCTTTACTCTAAGGCTGATTCTAGTTTTCATGAGCTTGAAAAACTTAACACACTCAACCCTAGCGACGAGTATACTCGTCATTTACAAACGGTGTACCTGTGAGGATTACATTTGTCCCATGCAAACAGTGTAGTCCCTGAGCAGAGGGTTTCTTAAGGAGCTCTCTGATTAGGGTCTACACTGTTTATTATTTAGAAATATATTGTTAAACTCAACCCTAAATAGTAAAAAATGGAGAATACTTGTTTTTGAAATTGGAAATGTTCATTAAAAGTTTTAGGTGAATGAGTTCAGTTATAGGGGCACATATTTGTTACCTCTTGTGTACGTTGCAGAAAGGCATGTTATTCAACACTTACACAAATACGTGATTGTCATATAAAACACAATGCAAATTCGGATTAAGTGCCCGGATTTAATAGAGCTTTAAAAATATCAGATTTTGTGGTGGTTGCATAAAAATTAATGACATAGGCTGAAGACCGAAGAATGTTATGCCTAAGAAGGATAAAACTCGGTGTTTCTTCGATGCTGTTTGAACTTAGATCACTGTCTCAAACAAGTAAAAATCAGAATTGACCAAAGGAGTGACAAACGTACCTCCGTTGCAATTCACGCCAACGTCGGCGTCGTGTGATTGGTAAGCATTTGGCCACCAGCGAACGGAATGGCAGTTGCCGATATCTGGCTCCCCACCATCACATTCGAGACCATCAGCAACTACTTCGCCAACTCCCTGGCCGTAATAAGACGAAGAATGGAAAAATGATTTCTCCCTAAAATAAAGTGTACCAAACGTTCACAATATACACACCCAATATTGATAGAATCAAGAAATTAATATGTGGAAATAATTTCAATTAAAATAAAAAATATCGCTTTTAATCAATTAGGGTAATGCTGAGATTAGTTCATCTTGTGTCAAAATTTTTAAGTAATCGTGAATGGATATGTTTTGCCATAATTATGCATGAAATCATGAAGTTTTCAAAGAATTGCCTCTTTCGGACTTATCACCGAAAGTAGGTCAGGAAATGTCTTTAAAGTCCTTTCCATCGAAAGAAAAAGTATCTAAATATAGACGAATTGTGAGTATGTTAACGTACGTGAATGTGAATCCAAGCATTCTGCATACAACCTCCAGGTCATGATGGTCAAAGGAGCGGGAGCCAATAGTGCCCCAATGCCCATGCCTGTATAGCTCAACTCTGCCAGATTGTACAGAATCACCATCGACGAGTCGGATCTTGGACTCTGCAAGATTTTTTTAATGCATGCATGTTTTTGTATTATATTACTTTGCTAGTTAATCAATCTCTTTGTACTGTTACGTATTATTATTGATATATGTTGTACTGTATGTATAGTGTATATTTATCACATAAAACAGCCTTTGGCAGTGTAATAAAGACATTCAAAAAACGTTAATGAAATATCGATATTTGTGCTTCGGTCCAACCTTTTCATACACAAGCGCTGTAGAAAGCGGGACTCCAAATTACGTAAAGCAGATAAACACATTAGGTAAAATAATCTCAGAGGAAAAACGTCTTTCAGGTTATTTAAAAATATGTTCCTACTTCCTGCACAATTTACGCCGACGTCATATTGATGTGAACAGTAGGCAGAAGACGATGACGATGTCGTATGCCAATCGCGTTGTTTACAGTTAGAAATATCTATCTCTGTCCCGTCACAATCGACATATTCTGTGATCACTGGACCAGTTCCTTCTCCGTAGAATGCTCTGTTCATGGCAAATGCGTTACTGGATAATATAACATAAAATAATGAAATTTTAATAGATAAAAAAGCTCTATAGTATAGAATTTTATAATTATCTTTAAATAAACCAACAGCAATAATGTATGTGGATACCACAATATCCTCGTTTCAAAATCCATTAAATATGAAAATCCACCAAATAATTGTTTATCAAGTAAAGGAAATGGTATTCAAGAACTGAATTGTTTTATATTTTTTATTACTCTTGTAATGCTGAAGTGCGTTATCAGCCAAGACTTTACCAATACGTATATAAGTACATAAGATGTCCAATGCTATCACGCTTTTTTGTTTATTGTATTCGAATCGACAGTTTTCGCATTTTTGTGTTATCCTTCTGGCATTTGTATTTTTAAGATACAATCAGAGAACAAATATTAAAGCAATCTTTCGAAACGGTTATATTGTTTCAGTAATCATTAACGTCTGTTCTACGTATTCGTTTGAAAAACATCATTAGAGTTCAAACGTTCTCACAAAAAAACAACACGACTAGACAACAGATAGAACACAAACTACCATAACTGAGTCTAGCCTATGTTTTTCAACTCATATCCTCGACCTATAATGAAATATTGGTTATTCTCCTCTTCTTCTTCTAAATAGTCATAAATAGACGTTTTGGTGACGTTTTAAATCCTGCTTCCAAAAGCATAAATGTAATTTCAACAAGATGACAGAAGTTGTAACACTTACGTTGTATTATATCCAAGCATTCTGCATATAACAAATACGTCCCTCTCGTCAAATGAAGAATTTGGGTCGCATATTGTTCCCCATGAGCCAGCGTGGAAAATCTCTACTCTACCAATTCCAGGTGATGCACCACCCACAAGACGAATTCCAGTTGCTAAATAACAAATGGTATCGATCGACATTTCTATTATTCGTCCCTATTCCTTTCACCTCATTTTGATTTACATTTTATCATTATAAAGTTGTGCGACACTTCTTGAAATTCAAATGCAGTAACAACTTCTGTGCAAAGGAGCAGTATTTACTTGATTAGATTGCACAATGTTTAACCCATTTGTACCCAGTGGATTCTTCCATGTGTATACATTGAATTAGTTCAATTTTTATCACAGGGATGCCTGGTCAAATTTTTCATTTTCATTTTGTTTTATATATTGAAATTACTATCAGCAAGCAGTGTAGACTCTGATCAGACTCTACACTGTTTGCATATGTCCCATATATGGGACCGTGGGCACAAATGGGTTAAGTGTATAAATGTGCGGTATACAGGTATTATGTGAAAAACTAGAACCTAGCCAAAATGGCAGACACGAAAAAACAAATTACCACCACAGCTAACTCCGGCTTCCTGACGGTGGTCACACCCTGAAGTCCTAGTCCAAGTGCTTCCGCACTGTAAGATGTCTATCTCATTCCCATTGCAGTTCGGTGACGACAGCATATAGGTACCAGAGCCTCTACCGAACGCCGATTTGAACACCCTTACGATGCCACTAGATATAGGAATAAAAGGTCGTATTAAATCAGTTTTAACACAACAAATAAGGATTTGATACAACTGTACACGTTAACACTCTTGTTAAAACAAGACAGCAGTTCTCTAAACCCCCGTGTTTTAAATTAAATGTGATTGGACGAACACAATTTCTCTGAAGGGGTACCCTTTTCTGAAAATTATTTTATTCGCGATTCCGGATTTGTCTTCTGGAAAATATGTGCAAGTTGTAATTGAATTGATTTGTTTAGATGGAAAATATATGCCCTCATATTCGCTGGGAGAAAGTCTGTATTGTCATAGGTCACTATTGTATTGAAACAATTGCTATTTCGAAAAACCTACTGAATAACTATTGGCTATTACGAATGTGATTTCAACAAAGGGTTTCACAAACTATATACTATTGTTGTATTGCAAATGTAGTTTTGAATAAACTAAACAATTCCTCTGCATTTAACAAAAATAAAATGTGTCACAACTCGAGAGTTTAAAGTATTATCTAGTTTGAAAACGAAGTTATACGTCTAATTCATTATTCCAACGTACATTTGGAAGCTTAAAGTGCTTATGTAATGACCAATCTAATCATTTTTGGAAACTTGGCTGTATTACACACAAACTGACCTCTTATTCAGTGTAAATGTTACATGTCTGTTCGACCAAATTATTCAGCTCTACTAATACATTGCTCCTACGTTGGCGCGTGACTTAGATGTAAGAGCGCAAGATTAATATCCCATTTGTGCCTACGGTCCCATATGTGGGACATAGGCAAACAGTGTAGACTCTGATCAGACGCCGCGTCTGATCAGAGTCTACACTGTTTGCTGATAGGAATTTTAATATAAAACAAAATGAAAATGAAATTTTTGACCAGGCATCCCTTTGATAAAAAATGGACTAATCCAATATATAAACATTGAAGAATCCACAGGGTATAAATAGGTTAATCTGATTATTAAGTATAGGTTCAACAGTCGCCCGACTGCGACAGTACCACAACACGTTTAGACATAGTTTAGAAAATGTTTAACATATTATAGTAAACAATAACTACAACATATATGTTATGGGATATAATATCAAATGATCGCGTCAAATCATTGAACAGGGTTATTAAAGTTGTAGATTCCAGATGCCAAAGCAAAGGTCAACATATGTTACCATCTAAGCATTGCAAAGCGTTCAGTCCCTTATTACACACTTGAACGATTACTGATTGTGTTGCATGTACATATTTTCATATATAATGATGCTCAGAGATAGAGAGAAAGAGAAAAAAGAGAGTTGGATAGATGTGTTTATACTTACGTGTGTCCAAAACCAAGCATCGCACACACTACCGTGGCGTCTTGGATGTCAAAACTGGAACTACATATACTTAACCACTCCCCCTAAATGTGAAACATAAGGATTGTTTAAATGTATGGTAGCAGAGGGTTTATCGTACTGGTGTTGTTAATTACGACAATAGATGAATTATTTAACGGTCGCAAATCGTTTTTATGGCGACGCCGAAAGCGGGACCCTTCAATAATTTTAACCCATTGTTGCCCACGATTCCATATATGGGACATAGGCAAACAGTGTAGACTCTAATCAGACGCCGCATTATGCGGCGTCTGATCAGTCTAAACTGTTTGCTGATAGGAATTTCAATATAAAACAAAATGAAAATGTTGACCAGGCATCCCTTTGATAAAACTTGACTAATCAAATATATAAAACATGGAAGAATCCACTGGGCGTTAATGGGTTAAGACCGTTCATAATATTGTATCCTATCGCACATTCGCAAATTTAACACACCAAAGAAAGATACGCCCTACTGTAACGCAATTTATAACTCAAATATTATATCAACATCTATAAATAAAATCAGTAAAATGAAATCATCGATAATGGAGGTATGGTGGGAAAATACAGAGTTTTAGTAATTTATGACGTCCTCAGCAATATTTGATCAAATTTGGATCATTTTTACATACTTATATACAATTAACATTTATAAATAATACTTTGATTTTGCTTAAAATTGAGCAACGAAACAATTTCCGTCAAAGTTTCAAATTAATGCTAACAATGAAATCTGTATTCTAACTTATCTAACAAAAGCTGTTACAAAAGATGTTACAAAAGTAGTTATAATCAAACAAACACTGACTGTAAGAATTAAAGTTCATGAGAGCACGGATGATGAAATTTAAGTGAACTACAGAGGTATGGGGTGTGTGGTGGCAGGGGAGGGGAAACTAGGAGTTTACCAATAGTAACTATTTTAAGAAGACAATAATTCTTGAAACATTGAAAAGTACTGTAAAGAGTCTAAAAACAGGATTTGCCCTAGACTCATTATATGAGAAAGGTGAATATTTTTTTCAAGCATAATTAAACAATCATAAGTATGATCTCTTTCAACCAAACGTCCATCAGTATTCATTCGTACAGTGGAGAAAACGTTATTCTTTCACGTTTAAACCCAAACGAAACGCAAACGCAAAGCACTAAAATATACAAAATGACAACTGGTGGATCATTCTGACTTTCTATTTTAATCTGAGTGGCAAACGGTTTGGAACCTGATCAGACGCCGGGTTACCTGACGTCTGATCATGCTCCAAACTGTTTTTATTGGAAATACACATGTAACAGTTTTAGCGTAAACGCGTGTATTGGGAAAGAATAACGTTTTCTGCACTGTAGCAGAAGCAGACCAGATGCTATAAAACTCTGAAAGAGTTATTCAGCATCTGGTCTGGGTGCAACTACTTCTACATCCGAATTTAAGCAAGGTGCAAGTATTTCCTTCTAACGCGTTTGTGCGAAATAAGTTATAATACCCACTGCAACAGTTTGTTGTCAGATCAGACGCCGGAAATTTAATTCAATGTATTTAATAAGGCTCAACGTTGAACGTTTGTAACTACATGTATTCTTGAAATAGTTGTAATAAACCCTTACTTTTCTACATTTCCTTGCACTGCGTTTGATTATTAAGTAACCATTTCCTCCCTTGAACCTCAAATGGACACTTTTAGTTTTCAATTTAGTCTAGTTCATTTATTACTTTTTTTGTTGATTTTTACAAAATAGGTCAAAAGCAGACCCTGATCAAAGGACTCTTGAAGGAGCCCTCTGATCAGGGTCTACACTGTTTGCATAGGACAAGTGTACTCCACCGAGGTACACTGTTTTCAAATGACGCATATATGCGCTACTAGGGTTCAAAGAGTTAAACGGGGATAATGGCATATTCTCTATCAATTGTTTAACTAACCTGAACATTTACTTCTATCCTCCCTGCCGTGTTCGTAGATCCGTCAACCAGTCTGATCTTGGAGGCTGGGACAAAAACAGACAATGATAGTAATCCAATTTCTACGGATTTGTCCGAAATTTTTCGATTTTTATCCTACAGATTGTAGCTTAGAGCAAATAAAAACTAAAGCAGCATGTGCATTTAGGCGCATTCTGCTTTATCTTCAACCTGCGAATTCAACTTATGGAAGCCCTGCAGGACATATCTGAAGAGAAATATTTAAAGATTCGTGGAGGTATTTTAAATAGAAGAGCCCATAGCCTAGTTCGATAGGGTTCTGCTTATAGAAGAGTGAAATAGTTCGGACGACTTTCAAACTGTGCAGACCCTGGCCGGAAGGCTCCTAATCAGGATATAGTGTATATTATTACCTAATACTCTATATAACTTGTACTTCTTTATTTGTACTGTTTGGCTGTGTTGTTCTGACATTGCCTAATCCGGGGGCAATAGTTTTAACTGTTGACCGCTCGGACGAACTGTTTCCCCTGCGCGACAAAGATGCGTAGAAATGTTAAAATCAGTGTTATTGAGAAGTTTTCCGGTACGTTGGATTGCCGCATTGTTATGAAACAGTATTGGATAATTGTCATTGATTGTTGTCTGGTGAACGTTTAATACTTTATTTCATGATTTATTATTATTTATAATAATTCTATATTCATTGAGATGAGTTCATAATACACATCAACGTTATCCTTCATACCGAAAAACAACACGGACCCGAACATTACTATAATGTGCGGATGTAATAATGCAAGCGCTTACCAGAAGAAGGTGATCATTCATCAGACGTCTGTCAAAAATCACGAATGAATAACAAACACTGTGTTATTCATTCGCCCAAAAACTCAAAATGACTAATACATTTTTTTTTCATTTGTATTTTGGCTCAGATTAATTCTTTTTGAAAATCTAGGTATATAGAGTATTAGGTAATAACACGGTTATTTCATGTGTGTTAAGGGAACAGTCAAAACTATTGTCCCTCGTTATCAGGGAAGACATTTCGAACTGTTGCCCTCGGACTATCGGCCTCGAGCAACACTTCGAAAGTCTTCCCTGATACCTCGGGCATATAGTTTTGACTATTCCCCAGTCACACATGTAATAACTGTAGTCTGTTAATGAGGATATACTCGTTGCTAAGGTTTAATGTGTTAATGTATTTCTTTTTTGTTGGAATCATTAATACATATAATGGTCTGATAATTTGCTTCGGTTACTACTCTAGACTCTTACAACAACAAGACATTAATATGCTTGTAATATGTATTTTAGGGACTTATGGCACTCTTGTATACTAATACTTTTAGCAAATATCAACATTTTTGTTGCGATTGAATATAATCAACAATATCTTTTCGAGTTTAACCAATTTGGATTTAGAATCGTGAGCCACACCGTTTAAATAGAACATTCCCGTATTTCAAAGTGCATATCTTAACTTTAATGCTTGTTTCATTCCATACATGACAATAACATTACTCATACATAAAGTATTTCGAATATATAATATTGTATATTCCGTGAAATATTATCAAGGCCCGAATCAGATATTTAACCCCTTCACTGCCTTATCCCGAGTACAAGAGCTATTTGCAAACAGTTTAGATCCTGATCAGACGCCGCGAAAGGCGGCGTCTGATCAGTATCTAAACTGTTTGACACTCATTTCAATTTTTCCTTAATAGATTATAAATTGAGAAATAAAAGCAGACGAAAACTGTTTAAAAATGATGACGTCATGGCAGTGAAGAGGTTATTAAGTGGGATGATTAGAATATACTCACGCACACAATTGATGTCAACATCATGACCACGTGTCCCAGTTGTTCGGCCGTATACAGAACTACATTGTGTGATATTTGCTTCCGTTCCTGAACAGCTGATATAGTTACGGATCTGAGGTCCTGTGCCGTCTCCGTATATAGATGTAGCAATGTTTGCAATTCCGCTAAATTCAATTGCAATATGTGTTACGTAAACTATTCACAAACATCTAATTCTCTTTAACTGAACACCCAAACCTGTCTTAGTTTAGCTCACCGTCAGGAAAAAGCTGGGTCCATGCTTATAAAGCGTTTGAGTCGAGTTTGAAATTGTTATCAAGTATTTGATTGGTCAGATTTGAGCCTATATTTAAATCTAACCAAACAAATGCTTGTGAACGCACTCAGACTAAACTCAAACGCTTTATAAGCGATGGACCTGGTTAGTTTTGTTAATGTACACTTTTCTTTTAATTATTTAACATAACACAAATTACAAAAAGAAGGGCAATATGCCTCAAAATACTTAATAACATTTTATAACGATATACATTGGATACAATGAAGTTAAGTTTTAGTAAGTCGATAAACCATATAGCTCTGTTTCTTCTTCTTCTTCTTCTTGATACTTCCCTCCATCAGGAATTCTTGAGTCCCTCTCAGACTCTTCTTGTTCTTCACTTTACCGATTTCTATATCAGTGGCGTGTTCAATTACCATTGCTTGCTGTTTTAGGTTAGCAGTTTGTGCTCCTTGTGCAGAGTACAATAGAGAAAACGTATTCTTTCCAAATAACCCCGGTTACGCTTAAACTATTATTTTCATTGCAAACAGTTTTGAGCCAGATCAGACGCCGGGTGACCCGGCGTCTGATTAGGCTCAAAATTGTTTGCCACTCAAATTAAAACTGGTAGTCGGAATTGTCAAAAGGTTGTCATTTTCTCTATTTCATTGCAGTGTGTTTGCGTTTGAAAGAAGGAATATCGTTTTCTCCACTGTATTTGAGACCGGTAGCCAACTTGCAATCGATGGCATTCGACGGTCATTGATTTCTTTACTGAACTGGTCATAAATGGTGCATACTTTTGTGGGGACAATATGACTCGGACATTTTTTATGCCTTTTTGCACAATATTTATTTCAAAATATTACGAACATTGTTTCATGTATAACAAGAAATAATGTCAAAAGCAAACAAATATAGATTAAAAAATAACCGACTGAAAGCGTTTATGAATTCCTCTCTATCACGGGGGGTCAAACTATCACGACGACCCGTTTTGCACAGAAGACCTGTATATATATTCAATGACGACTTCGGTTGGTATCATATACATAAACAATGTACATCGTTTGATAACGTGTACATATTCTGTAAAGTTACTCTGTATACAGTACTGAACATTATTAAATTAACAATTTTTGCGATTCGCTTGCAATTCGGTGGTAATTTGCTTGCAATTCGATGGCAATTCGCTTGCGATTCCAAATAGTAACTATACCCTCGGGTAAGTTTTCTTGAATGGTGTATCTCACAAATGTTCGTAAATATGTCTTCGTTAATTTTTTCGATTCCATTTTTGTCACAACCGCTTCGGAAAATTCGCGTAAAAATATTCAATGGTAGGATTTGTTTTTTGAAGCGCCCGGTTCGATGGCAATGCGCTTGCGATTATTAATAAGGTTCAGTACTGTACAAGGCTTCTGTGCGAAACGACCCTCGTGATACTCCGTTGGCCCCCAGTGGCCATGGCAAGTAAGGATATTTGCAACGCAGGAAGTATATTTAGGTTTTAACAGTGATCTTTGACCAGAATTAATCGATGTGACCAAACGCATGACTTGTATCTTTGACAGAGTTCCCTCCCTGCAACGACACCAAAATGGAGACAACAATTGAGTGCGTTGTTCGGAGGGAGTCGTTTTAGGGAGGGAATTTGGCTGATATTTGCAAACAGCTGTAATCCAGATCAGGCGCAGCGTAACGCGGCGCCTGATCTGGATTCGAACTGTTTGCCACTCGTCAATATGTTTTTTTCTGTCAAAACGTCCATAATATAACTTTGAGAAAAACAGCAGACGACACTTTTAAGCAGACGACATTGCAGTCGTGAATGGGCTGGACATGATTGTCTTGTTTAGGAAACTGCGACAAGGGTGCGCAGTAAGGAGGGATTCGTTGTAGAGAGGAAGCACTGTATATACTTTGCAATTTCTGAGAGTTAAAAATAAAAACAATATATTTACGTATTGTTATATCCAAGCATGCGACATATGACCTTGGCATCCGCCTTGGTAAGGTAGTAACTGCTCATTGTGCTCCATTTTCCAGTTGTGAGAATCTCAAGCCGGCCTGTTCCGTTCACCTTACTATTTACAAGCCTCACTAGCTGGGCTGAAGTATATATGAAAGTGAGGATTCAAGTTGAGTTAAATCCCATATACAGCACTCCCTCTCTACAACGACACCCAATGGGAGACAATAATTGTGTTCATTGTTCGGAGGAAATCGTTATAGGGAGGGAAAATGGATTACATTTGCAAACAGCCTGAATTCAGATCAGACGCCGCGTGACGCGGCGTCTGATCTGGATTCAAGCTGTTAGTCACTTGTCATTAAGTTTTTTTCTGTCAAATGTCCATTATGTAACTTTGAGGAAAACAGCAGACGACACTTTTAAGCAGACGGTATTGCAGCCATGAAAAGGTTGGACATTAACGTTTTGTTTGGGGAACAGCGGCAAGCGTCGTTGTAGAGAGGGAGTCGTTATTGGGAGGGCCGTTGTAAGGAGGGAACGCTGTACTCTTTAATTGTTATATATGTATACAACAAACCTTTCTTTACATTGATTGTCAAAGATGAGTTTCGACAATATGTTTATTTTGATTGCCAATATAAGGGTTATCTGCAAGCAAAAGATAATCGACAGTCATTTGAGCTCGTGTTCCGTGTTTTATTTTGTCCGATCAACCACACAATTAAATTATTTTAGTCTCGGCCCCATGCTACTTCCGGTTATATAAAAGACAAAGCAAGTACGTTTTAGAAACTCTTGTTCACTTTCTGATGCATTTTCTGAATTAAAGCAGAATCCCTTTTTGCGCTAATTAAAAGTAAAATATTTTATAACATATGGTATCTATATAGGTTTAATACTGCAAACGAATACTTCTAATTCATTTCATGCTACGTGATATTACTTTTATCTCATTGTAGTTATTGAGTGGTTGAACTTAATGCAGGTAAATTAAAAAGTATTATTTCATTTGAACTTTAAAGTGATTTGAATGCAAATTCAAAAAGTGTTAAACATCGATTTCAAAGCCTTTTTCATGTTTAAATCAAGCTAATATAAAACCATTTTTTGTGTCTCAGGTTCAGTTAATACCTACACGAAGTACTGATGGATACCTATCTCAACCATTAGTTATAACAGCAAATATATGTTTCAATTAAAGTATGCCTCTATTACGTAACATTTTATTCTGAACGGTATGAACCACAGGTACTTGACACATAGATCTAGATCTATTAGATCATTTTTAACTGGACTCCTATAACGGTATATATAAAGACAAGGTATACAACAGGGATCGAACAGGTAGTCTAAACTCTAAATATCGACTTTTTATTTCACCAAATGTCGTCAAATAACGCCATAGTACGTGAATTTATAACGCAAATATACATAACAATTGGTCAGGCCAAGCGCTTATAAAGCGTTTGAGTTGAATCTAAGTGCGTTGTCAAACATTTGATTGGTCAGATTTGAGCCTATGCACAAATCAGACCAATCAAATGTTTGAGAACGATTTTATTGTCAACTCATTCCCTTTATAAGCATGGACCCTGTTTGCGCTTGTTGAAGAGAAAGTATACCTACCTGATGTACATTTCTCTGTCAAGCACCAGCATAACACCTGAAAAGAAACATAATGTTGTGCGAGACAAATTATTTTCTCGTCTCATTTAACACATTTATACCCAGTGGATTCTTCCATGATTATATATTGGATTTGTCCATTTTTTATCAAAGGGAATCCCGCCTGGTCAAAATTTTCATTTATATTTTATATTGAAATTCCTATCAACAAACAGTGTAGACTCTGATCAGACGCCGCATAATGCGGCGTCTGATCAGAGTATACACTGTTTGCCTATGTCCCATATATAGGATCGTGGGCACAAATGGGTTAAGGTTATATAACGAAGTGTTTGTGGGGTTTATTTTGGTTCAGATACTCCATAATTTTGCAATCTGAAAGTACAAAGACATTCCCCATTGCAAATCGTTTACGTCCAAACTTCATTTGTATAGTATCCTCAAAATGGGAATTCACAAACTGAATACACGGAAACGAAACCAACAGATTATTTCATTTGCGTCTACACACATTCTCATAAATTTATTCCAGTTGCATAGAAAACGAATTCTTTTAATAGTGAATCGTCCTGGCAAATGTTCTGGCGGGATTCTTTCGAGGATCAAAACAGTTATATATACAGACTGTTAAACTCGGTTAATGCACGGTATTCATAAAACAAACAAAAACATACAGTTAATGTTCATTTCTTACGAGAGTTTCTATATTTCAAACGTAGATATGTCCCATATAGAGTAAAATGAACATTTTTACATTTCTGTGAAACTCTTTTCTGATAACACATATTATAACGAATTATTTCCGTGCCAAGTCTGAGAACACTGATATAATGCTAACAATTTGGATCCAATTTGGACCTGATCAGGATCTAAACCTTTTGACGCTCATGTAAATGTATTTAAGTAACATACGAAATAAAACGCAAACGACTATGAAAACAGAACAATTCCTATTGGAGCTTTCTGATATACTATTAGATTGATTTATGCTGTCATTATTCTTAAAATCATCTAATAATCCTCTTCAGTTAAGATTGTGCCCAACATTTCCGCTAATATCATGCATTTAGGAATTAATTAATTCGATCATTAATTTATTAACGATCCTCACAACAGAAGATTTCGGCAATGTTGGACTCGTGTTGCCATTTCTCCGGATTTTTCCGAAAGCTTCGATTTGTTTCCTAGCAGATTGTAGCTTAAAGAAGGCTGAACGTATGGTCAAATGTGCCTTAAGGATTTACTTTTAACACATTTTAAGTAAAATAGGAAATTTGGAATTCTAAATATTTTTCCAGATCAACGTATACCAGTCCTGACTTTACTCGTATCCTGAGCATTACTTGAAGTTAAGATGGATATAGAACATGTGTTCATTGCCCATTCCTTTCAATCACAAAATACTCCGAATGTACAGTGACCCCTCTCTACAACAATACCCACTGGGAGACGATGATTGTGTATTTTGTAAGGAGGGAACCGTTGTTGGGAGGGCCGCTGTAGTGAAGGAGCACTACACATAGATCACAACTCATCGAGTATTGAGGTTTCGGAGTGAAATATAGTAATTACACCATACATTAAACAAGTTAAGAAAAAGCTTTCCTCATTTAAACCCTTACGGCCTTTCATCTACAAAAATTAGGCTTTAACAAATAGCGGAGTTTCGTCAGTGTTTACACTGTTTGTTGTCAAATAAAACGCATACGAGGTTTAAGATCATCCTTGTAACTCTATATTATTTTTTTTCAGGAAACGCACGGGGATGTTTCATAACAATATCCAAGCATAATAGGTTAACAAATAAAACATCATTGAAACTATACAACATCCCACTGAAAGAGAGGGGCCCGTTCCATAAAACTTCGTACGACAATTGTTGTCTTAAGTCAGATTATAAAAGTATCTATTATTGTTTATTTCTCCATCTTACCCTGTCTTGTGACATCTCTTTGGAATCGTCTTGAAAAGACGATTCCAAAGAGATGTCACAGGACAGGATTAGATAGAGAAATAAGAAACTAAATACTTTTTTTTAAGTTTTGACTAACGAACGTTTTCTCATACGAAATTTTATGAAACGGGCCCCAGATTCCTATTTCGACCACTTACTATTAATGTCCATATGTTAAGATTCACCATTCTCCTTGGTTGTCATTTATCTTTTGTATACTGTCTCTGGTCAGCAGTTATAAACCGTCCTTGTTAGTTAACAATTACAATCAAACCTGTAGTGGGCGATATTTTATTGAAAGAGTGTGCAGTTAATTAAAGCAACGGGACTGTTCAGTTACTAAAAGAAGGAATATAATAATTCAGAACGGGAGTTTCTGCATTACGCTATTCTGCATACAGTAGTTGCATATTTAAGAAAAAAAGCTTATAGACTTTGTATTAAATGCTCGCTTAATACAGGTTTTGACTGTAGTTTAAACTGCACTCAAACATAGACAAGGGTTAGTTTGGACTCATCCGCATTCTTATCTATCTCTCTGTCGGCTTGACATTAACCTTATCAGTTGTGTTGCCATCATTTAGCAAGAATATACAACTCAGTAGCGTGTTCAATTACCACTGTTTGCTGTTTAGGTTAGCAGTTTGTGGCCCGTGTGCAGCGTGCAGAGTACAGTAGAGAAGCCGTTTCCTTTTCAAATAACACCGGTTACGCTTTAACTATTATTTTCATTACAAACAGTTTGGAGCCAGATCAGACGCCGAGTAACCCGGCGTCTGATCAGGCTCCAAAGTGTTTTCCACCAAGATTAAAACTAGTAGTCAGAAAAGTGTCATTTTCAATACTTCATAGCAATGCGTTTGCTTTGAACGGACGAATAACGTTTTCTCCAATGTATTTCAGACCATAGGGGTCCGTAACGCTTTCTAGTTTCTACACACTATATATATACCAACAAGGGGTGCAACTCTCTGACTGGACATTCGTACACCACAAGTATAAAAAAGGCTGTAACTCTATCAATTTACATGGTATACTCATAATTCGTTCGACTACTGAAAGCTAAGACATGTGTCTACTAATTTAATACACTCTTCTAAACATTTCTTATGCATTTCGCCAATTCCAAGAACAATTTTCTCCAAAGCTGACGTCATTTTTTGAATCTCGACTGACGCTCGTTCACCCGGGTCTCACTATATCACAGCGATAACCTGGTGATGTACAGTTCAAAACATGGCATGATTCAATAAAACGACCCAAGTCTATCACTAACCTTCGGGTTGTAAGTCCTCAGCGTCAAAGTGGTGTGGTAAAATGAGCGATATTTCCGAGTTACTTTCACTTCGTCGAGGAGTAGCCATTTTGCCTGAAGAGTTACAAGTGCGGTAGTCTGGTACCCTGTCTCCTATTAACTCCGATATATGAAATAATCAAACATCCGGCAACCTGCCTACAAGTGCGGTGGAACAAATTACCCCAAACCATAAAACCCCTACAAACCACAAAACACAGAAAACCATACATTGGGGGTATTTTACTGCCGCAACCCCCACTAGAACAATAACTGTTGTTTTTTGAAGGTGAAATATGTGCATATAATGCAAAATTATTAAGTTTCTACACTATTGTACCTATATAAAATAATTACTTGATAATGGGAGATTTCAATTACCCCGCAATACTCGTAGACTTGAACACAATGATTGCAAATACCAATACATGTAGAGAAACTCTTGAGAGAACTAAAACCTGACAAATCACTGGTCCAGACAATTTACAGCCAACGTTTCTCAAACAACTAAGTAAAGAACTGTCAACACACTTGATTTGATTTGTTATGATTTTTTACGTCGCTTTTAACAGTATTTCAGTCATATCGCGACGTCCAGCTAATTACAGGTGGAGGAACCCCAGAAGCCCTTTATGCACTGTTTCAGACACAAGTCGGCAACTGGGTAGAACCACTGACCTTCCGCAAGCCAGCTGGAAGGCTTCCCCACATGAAAAATCCGAACGACCCTACTGGGATTCGAACTCACAGCAGTGAGGAGCTTAGTGATTTAAGTCAGTCAACACACTTGAGTACTTTATTCGAAGCATCGTTTATAAAGAAGTAACAATCAATGGAATATGATCAAACTGGCATAACGTCACTTCAGGCATCCCGCAAGGATATGTGATTGGACTCCTCATGATCATAATATACATAAATGATCTTTCTGATAATGTTAAATCAACAATATACTTATATGTAGACGACACAAACATATTCAATATTATCAAATCCCCAGAAGACAAAGCAGCAATCCAACATGACCTACACAAAATATCATAATGGACTAAAAATACACACACAAAAGGGCAAAAGCACAGGTACTTGACACATACTTTATTATCTATTAACACCCCCCCCCCTTTTAAAAAAAAAAAAAATTTTTTTTTTTTTTTACTATACTTCTATTATAGATACAAGGTAAACAGCGCAATTCGACACCTAGTCTTTACTATCCACTTTTACTGATGCTAAAATAGACTCGATCGCCGATATTCTCTTGTGGTATCCTCGGGAAAGGATTAATTTATCAATATCTACTTTTTATTTCATCAAATTCCGTCAAATAACGCCACAGTACGTGAATTATAACGAAAATAAGCATAAAAAAGTTTTCTGTCGTTCTCTTGGTACAGAATTGTACATAGCAACGAATGTACATGTAGGGGTGATCTGTTATTTGTCCACAATAAACGACCTATGCCACTGGAACTTTCACCAAATATTATAAATCATCTTTAAATGAAATATTATCAGTTTTATATAATTTACATAGAATGCAAAATTAAAAGAAACTTTACCTGTTTAATTTTGACCAATGAGATCGCTCCGTTCATTCAATTCATTCCGGTATTCAAAATGGCATTCACAATGAAATGAGTCTTTCACTTGTCAATTTCATGCCAAATTACATGTATATTTCATATAGCTGATAGTGAAGAGGGTCATGTTCCGACACAAACGCGTTTGCTCTAATGAAATTAGGTGAAAGTTCCAGCCGTAAAGGCCGTTAAATGTGCAAACCGACTAGATTACCCCTTATTTTGGGCAATAAATTCTGTACCAAGAGAACGACAGAAAACTTTTTTATGCTTATTTTCGTTATAATTCACGTACTGTGGCGTTATTTGACGGAATTTGATGAAATAAAAAGTAGATATTGATAAATTAATCCTTTCCCGAGGATACCACAAGAGAATATCGGCGATCGAGTCTATTTTAGCATCAGTAAAAGTGGATAGTAAAGACTAGGTGTCGAATTGCGCTGTTTACCTTGTATCTATAATAGAAGTATAATAAAAAAAAAAAAAAAAAAAATTTTTTTTTTTAAAAAAGGGGGGGGGGTTAATAGATAATAAAGTATGTGTCAAGTACCTGTGGGCAAAAGTATGCATATTGGAAAGAAAAATCCAGATATAAATTTCTCATACGAGCTGATGGGTTTCACATTGGAACATACAGAAGAAGAATTCAGAAGAAGAAAATGACACAAGGGTAATAATAGATAACAAATTAAACTTTGATTAACACATTGCAGAAAAAGTAAAAATAAAAACACAAAAAACATATGAGTGCAATAATTCGGCGAAATTTCCATCATCTTGATGAGAAAATTTTCTCTCAATTATACGAATAAATACGAAAGACTCAAGCAGGAAACGCAACACAAACAATACACCCACCTCTCAAGCAGAACACACACAGCCACACCATAACAAACACAAACACACACACACGCAATCCCACTCCCTCATCTACACACTAAATAGAAAACAACACGCAAGACAAACATAAAGCAAAGTGAATATAGGAGCCCGCCTTGGCAACCTTAGTCAGAATGCATTTTAAGAAAGCAGGAAACTTTCTAAAACAGAGAGAAGATCAAACAATAAGAACTTCAATAAGGGGAAATCATAAAAAGTCATACTCACAAAGTGCAAGGTTAGATATCAGAAAATACAGCTTTGGTATAAGAACAGCAAACATTTGGAACAGCTTAACAGAAGAGGTGGTAAATACAAAAACACTCAACTCATTCAAAAATAGATAAGATAACTACTGGAAAATACAACTTCATGTATAAGGCCAATATAAGAACCGAAATCTAAAACAAAAATACTAAAGTACTAAGTGCACAAAAAGAAGAGTCCAGCATAGAGGAACCTTAGCTGGAAATCAACGCTAAGTAACACTAAGTAAGTATAAGGTTATATTCGGGATGATCGCCAAAATTAGTTTGGAATCAGACAACAATTTAGCACGGAAATGTGTCATTTCCTGGAAACCAAAAATCATTTTACTCCTCTATGACGCTTAAAAAGATTTTAATGACACGAAAATGGAACTGTCAATGTCTAAATCTTTCAAACCTTACCTTCATAACACACTGTATATGTCAATCCCCTTCCTCTTCCAACGTGTTCAGCATCGGCCGAAGTTATTCCACTACAAACCACAATGATGTTCACATCTCGACAAAAACAAACCCTTCAGACCTCTTTACTTATGTTTATCAAGCACCACACACTAAAACATGAACGACTTTCTTCACCGGTAACACTTTGACAGTCTTTAAAACGCAGCGGTATGCTTCTGTCCATATGGGGCTGAATTTGACTATTTTCGTTGCATCCATCAACGGGAAAAGGTATGCGGGTATATTTTTATGCCCCTTGCAAAATGTCTTCCTGCATTCTAACAAATAGTTTTTACCCTTCCAAGTTATCGAGCAGCTCGGTGTCTGATCTGGATTCAAGTTAGTTGTACGTTAAAGACTAATGTCAGTTCAGTTGAAAAAAGCAGTACAGTGTACATAGAACTGCATGCGGGGAATGAGTGAATTTGTATGATTGTTAATCTCTTTCGCCTCTGACGGCGTATAAAAGAATAATTTGCTTCCAGATCAGATGCTGAAAATCTCTGCTTTTGAATTAGAATGAAAGCTGTTATGAAGGTAAGGTTTTAAAATTTTCGACAGCGAGAGAGTTGAAGGATTAACACACATGGCAAGGTGAACAGACGTTGCTAGGATGAAGTGTATGGTTAGCAACAGGGATACCTCCCACAAGAAAAATAAATTACAAAACAGAAACTTATTTTGGTGATCACCCCGATTATGACCTTATATAGCTACAACAGTCTTTTAATATGCATACTTTTGCACTTTTGTGGGTGTTGTTTTAGTAGCTATTTATCTGTCCAATATGATATTTTGTGTAGGTGATTGTGTAGTGTTTCTTTGTCTTCTGGGGAATTGATGATATTGAATATTTTTTGTCGTCTGCAAATAAGTATATTGTTGATTTAACATTGTCAGAAAGATCATTTATGTATATTATGAACATGAGGGGTCCAATCACATATCCTTGTGGGGTTCCTGAAGGGACTTTATGCCAGTTTGACACGATTCCATTGATTGTTACTGTTTATGTCCTCCAGGATAAAAACTATCTTGTCAATTCAACCATATTTTTTCCAATTCCATACGACTCTAGCTTACTTATTAGTCTATTGTGGGACACTGTGTCGAAGGTCTTTTGGAAATTCATGTATACACAGTCAATCCCGTCTCCAGTGTTGATTGCTTCTGTCCCTTTGTCCATAACATTTAACCGTTGGAGCGCCGTGGATCTCCCAGCCATTAAACCATACTGCTTGTCCGTGAAGAGATCTGATTACTGTCATGTGCTCTATGATGAGGTTTCTGACTTTTTTCTCCATTGCTTTGCAAATGACCGATGTGAGACTGACTGGTCTGTAGTTTCCTGGATTTGATTTTGTATCCTTTTTATAAATTGCATTGAATTTGTTTTTTTTTCTAATCAATAGGGGTGTCCTTCTTTATTATGGATTCTTCGAAAATGATATTCAATGGTATTGACAGTTCTTTGACAGTTCTTTGCTTAGTTGTTTGAGAAAAGTTGGGTGTAAATTGTCTGCACCGGTTGATTTGTCAAGAGTTTCTCTACATGCATTAGTGATATTTCAATTTCTGTCCATGGCGTCTTTGTGTCTCTATTGGCAATTTGGGTATTTCACCAGGTGCTTCCTTTGATAAAAACACTACTAAAGAGAAATCGGCGATGATGTTCGCCTTTTCCCCTATTCATTAGTCTTTGTCGACTTATGGTCTGCTGTTTTTTTCTCAGTTCATTGATGCCAGTCTTGGTTTTACTCTTCGAGTATATATATTGCCAAACTCGCTTCAAAATGGATTGGTCTTAGATTTTGCTGCTAAATTATTTTCATATCTCTTTCTAGTTTGTCTGACAAGTTTTGTGACTTTATTCCGTGCTCTGTTATATAGTTTCCTGTCTTTCTCTTTTTTGTTCGGATGAAGCGTCTTTAAGGTGTCGGCCTGGTCTTGCAAGTAGTACCTTGTAAAATACAATTTCCAAGATTTGCAATGTTTAGTGTTGCCTGTGGGTGAGTTTGAATGGTTTTCTTGCTGAAAACTGGTTATTTGTGGTCATTTCCACCAAATGGCATTGTTTTAGGGATCTCATTTCAGGACTTTTTCCCCAGGCGGATGCATATTGAAACATAGTGAATGTGTTGAAGGTGAAAGTTGTTTACCTTTATTTTGACAGTGACCTTAGAAAATCATCGATAGCAAAAATGTATTTGCCGATGTTATAGATTGACTGGTATCAATCAACAGGGAAATGTCTATAGAATTGAAGGGTATGTCTTTTATAGCTTAGATCCTGTTTTTGAGGGAGCTGTTGACTCTGAAAGTTAGGCATTTTACTATAGATTATATAGGGCGAAATTAGACCAGGCCTACACCTTAAAGAGTGTTTTTCATTTTGATCATCTAGGATGTCTTTTTCCAGTGGCATGGTATTTGTTTTTTGTTATTCTTAATTTTGATCAGTGGTGGATATTTATTTTGTAGGGTTTGTAGTAGGTTTCTCTCGGTTTTTGTTTTGTTTGTGTACAGCAGATGAAGTCAAAAAGAATTACACAGTGGTCACTCTTGCCCAGGGGACTTTGATAGTCAGTATTTTGCTATGTTGTTTTCATCTTCAGTTAGAAAAAGTTCAAGCATGTTGGGAGTGTATGTTCCCCTCCATCTGGTTAGTCTGTCTACTATTTGGAATAGACAGTTTTTTTTAATACAGTCAACGAACTTGTTTCCCTCAGATATTTCCGCGGTATTGCGGGGTAATTGAAATCTCCCATTATCATGTAATTATTTTATATAGGTACAATAGTGTAGAAACTTAATAATTTTGCATTATATGCACATATTTCACCTTCAAAAAACAACAGTTATTGTTTTATAGGGGGTTGCGGCAGTAAAATACCCCCAATGTAGGGTTTTCTGTGTTTTGTGGTTT
The DNA here is from genome assembly GCA_922989275.2 of Gari tellinella. Taxonomy (NCBI): domain Eukaryota; kingdom Metazoa; phylum Mollusca; class Bivalvia; order Cardiida; family Psammobiidae; genus Gari; species Gari tellinella. The sequence continues at coordinate 61,036,870 of OV277867.1, forward strand.
GTAGGGGTTTTATGGTTTGGGGTAATTTGTTCCACCGCACTTGTAACTCTTCAGGCAAAATGGCTACTCCTCGACGAAGTGAAAATAACTCGGAAATATCGCTCATTTTACAACACCACTTTGACGCTGAGGACTTAAAACCCGAAGGTTAGTGATAGACTTGGGTCGTTTTATTGAATCATGCCATGTTTTGAACTGTACATCACCAGGTTATCGCTGTGATATAGTGAGACCCGGGTGAACGAGCGTCAGTCGAGATTCAAAAAAAGACGTCAGCTTTGGAGAAAATTGTTCTTGTAATTGGCGAAATGCATAAGAAATGTTTAGAAGAGTGTATTAAATTAGTAGACACATGTCTTAGCTTTCAATAGTCGAGCGAATTATGAGTATACCATGTAAATTGATAGAGTTACATACTTTTTTATACTTGTGGTGTACGAATGTCCAGTCAGAGAGTTGCACCCCTTTTTAGTATATATATAGTGTGTAGAAACTAGAAAGCGTTACGGACCCCTATGTTTCAGACCGGTAGCCAACTCGCAATCGATAGCCATCGATGGCCATCGATTTCTTTACTGAACACATCACTGGTCTACTTTGCACACCACGATACGGGACGAGGTGTGTCGTTGTTCCGTAGGTTGATACGTGCGACCATCTATCTACACGTGATTCCGAACATATCCTCATCCGTTATTTGGCTAAAAACATTTTTATCCGTTGTGCGGAGTCTGATCTTGATCTGAATTGTTTGCAAAAAGCACTAAAGTCGCGATCAGCAAACAAAAGGATAACCTGAATCGTTGGAATTTTCAAAAATAGGGTTTTGTTTCGTTTAAATTGGAAAAAATAATGTCTTCACAATTGCAAACAGGAATATTCTTCAAATCTGATTTTTGTAAAAATTCTATTTTCACGTTCAACCGTGATTTTTTGAATCGACATACGTAACTCAAGATTTTTGCACATCGTGTACTACTCCTTTCTAACTTTATAAAACATGATAATAAACATATTATGTCGTTTACTGCGATACATCGATAGCTGACAGTCCTTAAATTTAACAAATATAGAGAATATGTCATTGCATGAGATAGGACTGGTTTATCATGCGAGTGGAGAAACTAGTTACTACGAGGCTTGGCGAGCGGTAATTGGTTTAACATCGGGCAGAATAAACCAGTCATATCTCATGCAATGACGTATTATTCGAATACTACTGTTATACATGTACAAGTAATAACCATTGGGGAAAACCCGAAGTACGCATTATTTTCTTAAATAATCACACAAGACAGTAAATGATAAGGCAAAACAATTAGAGTAGAATAACGGAACTAAAATGGAAAAAAAGAAATCGACCCCAAATTTACATGTTTTACATTTCAACTCAAAGCTGCCATACTTTATGCTTCATCTAATTAGATAAAATTGAAAAACAAAATCAATACAAAACGACTGCAATTGTTACAAGTTTTTTGTGTGACTCTTCAAAGTCATGCATTTTTAAAGAGTTTCTTTCCTTGCTCCTCATATTCAAACTCTTCTTCCCATGCAATGTTTACTAGTATGTCGAAATTTGCCATGAAATCTGCAATTTTGATTTGTTTATTAGGCTACCTAGTACCTAAATACTCTTTCAAGCTGCTGTTACAATACAGTATTGCTCTAGCAGAAGACCGAATTCAAGACGATTGTAGAGCGTTCAATAACAGCGTATATCTATGTGAGAATATAACTATTGAATGGATACATTTATGTAAACTGACCTATACTTACAAAGGCAAGAGTCTTATCTACAACAAATGATTTTTTGCTAGTTATTTGATTTCTTTGAAAAACGCGTCAATAGGATCACTTTATAAACACCTTAAATCAGCTTGAAAAATAATGTAACTAGTGTATGTCATATCAAGTTGTTATTTGTATAAAATGTCATGTGACAATATATTGCTGGAATGTGTCCCATTTAAGCCGTGGTTCTACCAAACAGAACTTTAGTAAACAGCGAAAAACACACATGTTAGGCGGTGTCTAGTCAGTGTCGGCAACTCTGCATTGTTTGCAATTCTAAATATTCCGTTGTATGGACAAACAGTATAATCCTATAAGTTACAATTGTTTATCCCAGCAAGCATATATTGAGACTTCACTCCAATGTCAAACCATTTATGAGTTAAAACTATGTATGCCTGGTCGATTGGTATGCTTCTAAAGTGGCTGCCATTGTCATAAACGTTTTGTTAACGTTTTCACTGCCAAACTTCCCGCGAATCATTTTACCCCTTCTCCATTTCAGTGTCGTTTGTTTCAATTTTGTTGTTTGCAAGATCGTTTTAAGGTAAAATTCACCGTAGTATGACATAAAACATATCGATCCGAGTGTCAAACAGTTTGGATATCGATACGATAGTCAAACAGTTTGGATCCTGATCAGACGCAGCGTTACGCGGCGTCTGATCAGGATCCACACTGTTTGCAAACGCGCTTTTAAGTGTCATTCAGCGTAAAACGGTTAAGTTCAATAGAACTTTTATCAAACCATTTCGTAGCCATCTGCGCATACTGGTGGCATTGCAAAATGTCTGGACCTTGATGTGCCGTCTGATGAAGATCTACAGTGCCACCTCTCTACAACGACACCCAATTGGAGACGATATTATTATCACTGGGGACTTTAATTACAATACCTCAAAGGATGCCTCTCGGAGAAGAGTTACGTCTCTGTGTAACCAGTTCTCACTACAACAGTGTATAGATGAGTCAACTCACTACACAGAGACATCTTCTTCTATTCTCGATTTGATTTTTGTTAGTAAAGATATTACATTATTGTTTTCAGGAGTGGGGGACCCATTTTTAGACCAAAATGTGCGTTATCATTGTCCTGTATTTGGAATTTTAAACTACAATTCAAACAAAACCAAATCTTTTAAACGACGTGTATGGAATTTTAATACTGGTAATTATGATAGATTAAGGTCATTAGCTAGTACGTCTGATTGGAATCTACTTTATGACACTGACATAAATATACATGCAAGCAAAATTACAGACTTCATTATATCTATCTCAAAACAATGTATTTTCAACAAAATAGTTACAATTAAACCTAATGAACCTACTTGGATTACATCATCCATAAAACGTAATATCCGAAAACGTAAACGGGCTTACAAAAAAGCAAAACAAACAAATAACGCTTATCACTGGGAAAAATTTAGAAAGATTAGGAACGAAACTATAGCTATGATCAGGAAACGTAAACTAGAATGTAATGAGAAATTAATTAATAAGTTAACAACTGAAACCCGTTCTTCGAAAAGTTGGTGGAATTGTCTAAAAGAGTTTATCTGTCCTAGTCGAAAAGCGGCTATTCCTCCTCTACAATCTGATTCCACTATTGTTTCTGAGGATATCGACAAAGCAAATCTTCTGAATAACTTCTTCCAACAACAAACTATTATAGATGATGAGTTTCATGAACTTCCAGATCTCACTGTGCCCAATCATAGTCTATCTACAATCATCATAACTCCTGAAGAAGTAAATGAAACACTTAGAAATCTTCAAACAGGTAAAGCTGTAGGTCCAGATGAGGTCAACAATCGCATCTTGCGGGAGTTAGCCAACGAATTATCCATACCACTGAGCAGGTTGTTCAATCAAAGTCTTGATCTTTGCGAGGTTCCTTCTGGTTGGAAAGAGGCGAATGTGTGTCCAATATTTAAATCCGGCGATCCGTCAATCGTATCTAACTACCGACCTATCTCTTTGCTCAGTGCCTTAGACAAAGTTTTTGAAAAGATTATATTTAAGCATCTTTACAACTATTTTCATGATCATAATGTTATTTCAGAGGTCCAGTCTGGTTTCACTCCAGGAGACTCTACCATAAACCAATTGGCCTATCTTTATAATACTTTCTGTCAAGCAGTTGATTCTGGTTTGGAAATTCGAGTTATCTTCTGTGACATCAGCAAAGCCTTTGATAGAGTTTGGCACAAAGGTTTAATTGAAAAACTTAAGGCTGCTGGTGTCACAGGAGATCTGCTTGAGTGGCTGACTAACTATTTGACCAATAGGAAACAGCGTGTTGCTTTGCCTGGTACATTTTCTGACTGGAAATATGTTAAAGCTGGGGTACCGCAGGGCTCCATCCTTGGTCCTCTGCTATTTCTTGTTTTTATAAATGATATCGTCAATGATATTGGTTCAAATGTTCGTTTATTTGCAGATGATACGAGCCTGTTTATTATAGGGAATGACCCAGTACTCATGGCATCTGAAATCGATAGAGACATATCTAAAGTTAGTTTATGGGCGGACAAATGGCTTGTGAAGTTCAATCCTAAGAAAACCGAGTCCCTAATTATTTCACGAAAGTCTGTTCAAAATAACCACCCATCTGTATGTATGCAAAACCACATCATCCCAGAAGTAGATTCACATAAGCACCTAGGATTGTTTCTGTCAAATGATTTAACATGGCATACACATATTGAATATATCGCATCAAAAGCCTGGAGTAGAGTAAATGTTATGCGAAAACTTAAATATTCATTAGACAGGACATCTCTCGAAACTATTTATACGTCATTTATTAGACCCATTCTAGAATATGGAGATATTATTTTTAGTAATTGCACTCAAGGTCAAAAGTATGAACTTGAAAAAATCCAATATGAAGCAGCTAGAATAGTCACTGGAACAACTAAACTGGTTTCAATTGAAAAGCTTTTAAAAGAAGTTGGTTGGGAAACTTTAGAATTAAGGCGGAGAAATCACAGATTAATACTACTTTTTAAGATGGTCAATAATTTAACGCCACACTATCTATCAGATCTCGTACCAGAAATAGTTGGTAATGCATCACGCTACCAACTGAGAAATGCTAATAATATTCAGTCTGTGGCTTGTCGCACAAGTTTTTATCACAAGTCATTTCTTCCCTCAACTATACAAGAGTGGAACAACCTTCCCGAAACCACAAGACATGCACCTAGCCTTTCTACATTTAAATCATCTCTGAAAAACAAGCCAATTGTACCTAAACACTTCTATTATGGACACAGAAAAGTCCAAATTCTACTTACTCGGCTTCGTACAAATTGCAGCTCTTTGAATCATGACCTTTTCTCAAAGAACATATCTGATACTCCTCTCTGCACATGTGGCAAAATTGAAAATACAGCGCATTTCTTCTTAAAATGCAAAAATTTCGACATTCAAAGAAATGAACTTCTACGCGAAGTATCTACTTACACAGCACCATCGCTCTCCGTATTTCTGCAAGGTGATCCACAACTACGTTATGATTTAAATGTTAAAATTGTCGAAGCTGTTCACCGGTATATTAAAAATACAAAGCGATTCTAAGAAAATCGATAGCATTTCTATATATACTGACTCTAACCACGATCCAATCCATCTATTCTTCGGGACCCTGTTTCTCCCTTTCCCCCTGTGTCAATCCTCACCAAAACAACTTTATACTACTAATTGTTCGATTCTAAATTCCATGTTACATTGTTGAATATTTTTTGTTCTTAATCTAAATAAAACATTTACCATTATCATTATCATCATACTTATAGAGACACAAAATACTTTGTTCATTTGGTGCTTCCTTTCTTGAGCGACACTCATTACGGAGAGTCGTTGAAGAGAGGCAGCACCGAACTACGTATTTTGCATTAATATAAGAATGTATACGATATATGATAGTATAGCTATAGACAGAGCATATGTATATATCCAACGGTGCAAGGAAAGAAACTCAATAAGCAAGTTTTGCTTTCGTTTCAATCCTAAACTTATTGTATGTTTGTAATATGCATGTAAATATCTGAATAAAATATGTTTAAACTAATTGGAGACAAGAAATGTGTGCGTTATTCGGAGGGAGTCGTTTTAGGGATGGAAATTGGTTTAAATTTGAAAACATCTTGAATTCAGATCAGACGCCGCGTCACGCGGCGTCTGATCTAGATTCAAGCTGTTTGTCACTCCTCATTAATTTTTTTCTGTCAAAATGTCCATTATGGTATATAGCAGAAGACAAATTCAAACAGACAGTATTGCAGCCATGAAAATGTCGTCATGTTGAGGGAACTGCGGCAATGGTCGTTGTAAGGAGGGAGTCGTTGTTTAGAGGGCAGTTGTAAGGAGGGAACACTGTATATTGTTTGACATAAGTATTGACATTTCTTCAAAAAAATGCCTTAATATTAATGTGAACACCGGTTGCAGACAGTAGTATCAATGCAGGTGTTATTATGGCTCTAAGAGGGTTAACCCATTTCCCCATAACTACGCCTTTTTACGCCTCTCATTTATTCCTTCATTTAAGGAAATAGTGTCAATTTATATAGTAAAAAATATGTATGATAAAAAAAATTCTATATTTAAGTAAATGTAAGCTTAAAGCAGGCTGAAAGTAAAGCAGAATGCGCCTTATGACGCATTCTGCTTTACTTTCAATCTGCTTTAAGTAGTCCCCTATTTTCAAAACTAGAAATGGGCTATGGGGTAATGGGTTAAAGCAAACGATATGATAGATGTTAACATGTTAAATCAAACGATATTACGTATGTTAAAGGGTTAAAATAAATAATATCATTGCTGTTCAATGGTTGGTGCAGACATTATTTTGTCTGCCAGAGGGTCAAAGGAACGATATTATGGCTGATAAAGGGTTAAAACAGACGATTTTATGTTTGTTAAAGGGTTAAAGAAGACGATGTTACGGATGCTCAAGGGTAAAAGCTGATATGATTTTGCCTATAAGAATGTTAAAGCAAACAATACTGTGGATGCTTTAGCGTGAAAGTAGACGATGTTACGAATGTTCAAGGGATAAAGCAGACTCTGATATATCTGTTAAAATGCTAAAGGAGACGATATTACGAATGTTAAATGGTCAAGCAGACGATATCACAAACTGTCAGCGTCATAGAGGTCAGGCTGCAGATCTTTCATGCACTGCTCTTGTTTCTGTGATAAAGACACAAAGGATTACCGCATATTTTTGTTCAGATTCCAAAACTATTGCGTGACAATTTAAATATTGTCTAGAATATTGGACCTCGAGTTTTCTCTGGTAATTTGTTTCTATGATTACAGGTGGAGATGAGGTTTCCGCACGAAAGGTCGACATAGTTTGCTACAATGGATCTTAACTCTTTCACTACCAAAATGTTCGTGAGATTTTTACCCCTTCACCGTTTCATTGTCGTCTACTTCAATGTTGTTGTCTGCAATACCGTTTCAAAGTTAAAAATAAGTCAGTATGACTGAAGAATTTCAAAACGAGTGTCAAACAGCTTGGATCCTGATCAGACGCCGCGAAACTTGGCGTCTGATCAGGATCCAAACTGTTTGCAAACGCACATTGAAGCGCGATTGAGACTGAAAGCGTTAATGACATTAACGTTTTGTTGTAGAAGAAGCCAGCGTATTTATAAAACTTAAAATGGGTAAAAACCTCTCTGCAACAAGTGCTAAATCAGGTACGTTTTTCAGTGTTTACGGTAAGTTATTGGTTTAAGCAAGATTCAGGTAAATCAGAAAACTCCCACTGGATGTTCTGCTTTAATTGAATCTTGCTTTTAAGCTCTTACACTCCATTGAAAGCATCATATAGCCTGATTTTATGGTAGTAAAAGATGGTTCAACGTACTCATTTTTACTACCATGACTGTTACACTCAACCAATCAGTGGGTTTTGTCGAACATACCCGTATTTCAAAGTTAAAACGTGGCTAAGCCACGTTTTAACTTTGAAATAATGGTATGTTCGACTTAACCGAGCATGGAATAATTCAGTTCGTATGTCGAACTATCGGATAATTCGAGTTAAACGAATTCGAGATATCGAAGTTCGACAATACTCTTTTGAAGGCCAATATTGTTCTCGTTCCTCTCCGTTTCGTGTCGCCACTTTGGTCACAACAACAGCTACAGTGGAGAAGACGGTATTCTTTCCCAATAAACGGGTTTGTACCTAAACGTTGATTTCCATTGCAAACAGTTTGCAGCCAGATCAGATGCGTCTGATCAGGCTATATCCTGTTTGCCACTCAGGTTAGAATAAATGGTAAATTGCATCAAGAATTATCATTTTCTATATTTTACCGCATAGCGTTTGCGTTTAGTTTCCTTTATATGGGGAATACTAACCACTTCTCCACTGCTATTCGGCTGCCGTTCAACCTGTGACGTAAGTTTGATATTCTCTTGTTCAGCTTGAATGAGTATAATTTCCTGTAGGGGATAGACTAGTTTTTTGACAATAGCAGTCGCCAAAAGAAGATAGTATGTATTTGGCAATGTCTTTGACACGTGTTAGATTGACCTTTAGTGGTGTACGATGAATTGCGTACTTAGATCTTTGAATTGTATAAAATTTGGCAATGAAAGAATTAATAAGTGTCCGCTTTCTTATATGTGTACATGTATGTCTCTCAAGAGTGGAGGTAACTAGATATACTAACACGATCAAGAAACTGTACACTTTATTTGAGGGACTTCTGTTATACTTATAAATACAAACCATAAACAAGTTTGAAATTAAAATAAGCAAAAATGTATTGGCTAAACTATGGTGTATATTTAATTGAGATTTGATAATTTGAAGATCATAATTTAGTGTGTGATAAGGCGATGGTACATGTATAAAAGGTAAAACATGCAGACTTGGGATGTTTGTAACTGTTGTTTTGCCATCGACCAATCTTCTTGTGCCAAACCGAGAGGCCTAGAGCTTTGATATTTGACATGTAGCCTTGCATATTAGACCATTACCAAATTTTTTCAAATTTGTATCCTGTGGTCAAAAATGGCCCGCCCCGGTTGTCAAACTTTTACACAAAGTTACAAAAAACATTACATATCTGCGAGTTTTACTTTTCACACCATCGTCTTTCACACACAAAATTATGCTTTGGAAGTTATTAAATCACGATTACAACTACATCATCGTTTAGGTAGTACATTTCTGCGGTATTTGATACCAAATTTGGCTTTTGTTTGTACTAATAAGTATATCAAAAGTCCGGCCTTGAACAAACTGTGCAGTTCCACTATCGTGTTAGTTTATATTCCGAACGTTAATCTTTAACCTATTCACTGCCTTACCCCGAGTACAGTGGTTATTTGCAAATAGTTTGAATCCTGATCAGACGCCGCGTAACGCGGCGTCTGATCAGGATATAAACTGTTTGACACTCATTTCAATATGTCTTCAGTCAAAATATCTAAATCTTAAATGTGAGACATAACGGTAGATGACAATTGTCTTAAATTCACTTTTTTATCGTCTGCTTTAACCCTTTCATCGCCATAATATCGTCGGCATTGACAGGGTCGAGTGCAATATTTGTAAATTTAGATGTAGGGAATTTTTCTAAAGCAAATTGCGATGTGGATATCAAACATTTTGGATTCTGATCGCGGCATCAGATCAGCACTTATGGCATTGAAATAGTAAATCAAAAACATTGAGACCCATTTTTGGGATGTAAGGCGAACGATATTCGTATGTAGACATAAAAATGGCATATGAATCATATTTCAGTGTGTAACCCCTTTACGTTACGCATTTACAATTCAAATTATATCTATATTATCAGGTAATGTATGTCCATATTTTCCAGTTTATAATATTTATATTATGAGCTAATGGTTTGGGGGTTTATTTCATTTTATTTATATCATAAGATAACGTCTATACTTTCAATGTGATCTATATTATCAGCTAACGTCTATTTTTTCAGTTTATATATTTTTCAGCTTAAACATGTCTATAATTTCAGTTGATAAATGTTATCAGCTTATGTATGTCTATATTTTTCAGTTCATCATTATATTCTTCGTTTAGACTTTATTTTCTGGATTAGTCTTTATTTTCAGGTAATGTCCTTTTCTGGATATATCAATATACTTTTCAGGTTATAGTATATATTGTTTTATATATACTATATATATTGTTTTTAGACAATGTTTTTATTGTTGTTTATATTTTTGTTTCTTATATACCTAGCTTTTTCCTAATGTCAAGTGTTCTTTTGAGCCGTGCGATGAGAAAACCTGACATGTATATCAAGACCAGCCGCCTCGTCTTTGACATCTTTGACGCGGCGGCTGGTTTTGAACTACACTGTTTGACACCCACATGCATCTAAAACATTTCATGTAGCTGTATTATATACGGTATTTTGAATTGTAGACCAAACTCAGATACATAACCTGGCGTGATAACGGTGCTTGGTCTGTGCAATGTTGCAATGCATCAAGGCTGGTTTTGTCATGGCACGACTCACAAAGTATTGTCCTCGAAAACTATAATCGTTCGTGATATAGAGAAACGGGATAAAACAATAGAACGTTATATGGATATATGGATATGTTGATTCATTCACTATTCCCAATACAAGCAAGGTTCTTTTACAAATGTTATATTCGGGACCAGTATTAAACCAGACATAACTGGTATTGCGTAACATTCTGCATGCTACACGCGAACTCTAAATAACAGCTGCAACCAGTTTGGATCTAGAGTAGACGCCGAGTACCTCGGCGTCTCATCTGGATCCAAAATAATTGCAATTCTTATGATATTTTCTTTTAGAAATTGCTGATAAATCTTTTCTGAGAATTGGTGCAGAAGACAAATATTTCAGACGACAATAACGTCGCGTGCTTAAGTATAATACCGCCCATAATACTCAACGTGGGACACACCGGAGACAGAACTGTCGCTAACGTTTTGTACAGACTTCATTCAAAGCTATATTACGTAAATATGAAATTGGGGAGTTCAGATTTTGGAATACCTAATGTATAATAGCAGTTGCACTCTTGTAAGTTTAAACTAATTTATTTATGCTTTTCGGTGGATTACCACGAAATAGCAGTGGATTATTACTTGATAATTTCACTGCTCTAAGCAATGGGGTTATCGCCACGCGCGCTTTTATTATGAATTTCCCCCGTAGGGCTCCCCAAGAATCGTAGTCAATCGTGTCTTATCGTTAAATTCCGGCAGTCCGATTTGTCGCGAACCAATCAACGGAAGAACACGACTCCAAAATCGGGAGCAACGACGTAATTCGGATGACGTCAAATCAATAAATCATTGACGTCATCGTACGGGAAACAGTTTCGAAAATGTGTTCGATATAAACTTGGGGCTCAACACGGGGTAAATCATATACTTTCGCTTTCACAATTGTGGCTTAAAAGCATAAATAAATAGAATAATTGTATTTTTTTAGTATAAGATCCAATTTAATCCATTTCGGGAACATCAGAATGTTATATTTTTACTCGTGGCTTCGCCACTCGTGAAAATATAACGTCTGATGTTCACTCAATGGATTAAATTTCTATCTTATACTGAAAAAAAACCCAGTTATCCTCTATATAATCTTTACAAAGTATTCTCGATTAATTATCAAATCTAGGTGTTCAACTGCTACCAGATTCCGCAAGTCCTAAGTTCATACTAAGTGTTGCTTTTCTTCATTTAACACCTTCATTGCCGAACCCTAACCCTTACGCTGCCATGACGTCATCAGTTGTAAACAAATGTAAACTGCCTTTAACTATAAACCGCCTGAACAGGTGACAACTTAAAGCAGATTGAAAGAAATTCAGAATGCGCCTTAAGGCGCATTCTGTTTTACTTTCAGCCTACTTTAAGCCACCATCTGCTAGGATACATAATATATTTCTTATGGTACATAATCTTTACTTTGTAAATTGGATACTTTTTTCAGTAGAGGAAATGAATTAGTGGGTAATTGGTTACGAGAACTGCTGACGAGAAATTTTGTCTCGGCGTAACCTCTAAACGGAAACATATACCATTGAATTTATCCTATTATTTTTTATATTGTTTTCTGCTTAATAGTTGTCGTACAAATTTGTTTTTAATGAAATTTTTGCATTTTATCTAATACATATTTACGAAATATATCTAAGCGTTTGTATCCAGATCAGACGCCGAATAATTTGACTTCTGATCAGGATCCGTTTGCAAATTCAAGAGCAGTATAGAAAAGACAGCGGTATGGTTAAAGGGCACTAAATAACGTTTAAAACTGTAAAATAGGCCGCATATTTGTTTCTAAACTAAATCGCTTTATGTATTTTTTAACTTTAGTTTCAAAATTGTTTACCAAAATACTGTCCAGGGAGCTTTTACACTTTCACTCTCACTGACGTCATAAAGCACATTTGCAAACGGTTTTGATCCTGATCAGACGCTACGGAACGCGGCATCGGATCAGAATCATAACGTTTGCTAGTGTTTTGAAATCACGTTAGTCATACAGCCTTAAATCAAACCTTGAAAAGATATTACAGACAACAATATTGATGCAGACGACAGTATGGAGGCAAAGGGGTAAAAACCTCACGAAACAAAGGAGCATGAAAGGGTTAAAAACAGTCTGGCATATATATTAAGAGCGGCGTCGACGAAATAAAAATACAGCGCTCCCTCTCTACAATGACACCCAATGGGAGACACCACTTGTGTACGTTGTTCGGAGGGAGTCGTTATATGGAGGGAAAGCGGCTTACATTTGCAAACAGCTTGGATCCAGATCAGACGCCGCGTAACGCGGCGTCTGATCTGGATTCAAATAGTTTGTCACTCGTCAAGAAGTTGTTTCTGTGAAAATGTCCATGTTTGTTTAAGAAAAACAAAAGACGACAATTTTAAGCAGACGGTATTGCAGCCAAGAAAATGTTGGACTTTCATGTTTTGTTTGGGGAACAGCGCTAAGCGTCGTTGTTGGGAGGGCCGTTGTAGGGAGGGAGCACTGTAATACCAAAACAGTCATAAATTAAGCAATGATAATATTTATAAAATAAGTTAAGTGGCCATTACCCCATTTGCTACTATGACGTCATCAGTTTTAAACAATGGTCGGCTACTCTTATTTCTCAATTTTAGAGTTTAGCTATTTTGACTAGGGAATATTAAAATGAGTCTCAAACAGTTTGAATCCTGATAAGACGCCGCCTTATCAGCATCAAAACTGTTTGAATATTTTTCATGTAAGTCTACTCGGTTACTGAATGGATTATCAATGTTACTGATTTTGTCACACTTCAGTTGTATGCCTAGTTACACTGTGCGATACGAAATATATTGATCTCATTGACGCGCATACAGTGGTGAAAATATCTAATCCTGTTTGGTGACACCACTTTCGAATCGTCTGGAATAGACGATTCCAAAGAGGTGTCCTGTTTTGTGACACCACTTTCGAATCGTCTTGAAAAGACGATTCCAAGGAGGTGTCACAAGACAGGATTAGATAGAGAAATAAGTAATAATTGATACATTTATAATCTGACTTACGACAACATTTGTCGTGAGAAGTTTTATGAAACAGGCCCCTGGATCCTTACTTTTGGAACATTATTCATTATGATAACCGGGGATGTCTTACAGGAACTATTTCTTATTGAAATATAATTGTATATACAATTATATTTCTCTATTACGACCATTGAGAGTAGTAAAACCTATTGTATATACATGTATAAGACAAGTATAAGCTTAAAGGAAGATGAAAGTTTTTAGGAGTTTTCTGCTTTACTTTAATCTACCCTTTACATCCCGGTCACACAGAGCCATCGGTGATAGATCGGTTGTTTTTGTCGCCAAACTAGGGAGGGGACCGATGACAAGCTATTTACTACCGACATCACCTATTGGCCACCTGTTTTCCACCTATCAATCGCTATTGGGTAAAGATGAGTTTCGTCGGCGAAAAATCACCGATTGGGATTTTTAAACGTGCTTAAAATTCTCGATCGGTGAAAATATTTTACAAATAACCGATTGACAACCTGTCTACTACCGATATCACCGACGAGTCACCGATAAACCACCGATAAAGCACCGATGAACTGATACTTACCATCGATGAAAAAAGATGAGAATTAAAACGCAGGATCTCGTCGGTTTTCATCGGTTGTTAATGGCAGTTCAATCGGTGATCAGTTGGTGATCAATCGGTTGCCGCCAGCATTTCATCGGTGTTTTATCGGTATTCGTCGATTATTGATAGGTTGTTGGGCGCTTTTAATCGGTGACCCACAGGAGTTCATGAGTTGCCAATCGGTGGCCAATCGGAGGCGGGATGGCGTTTCACCGATTGAACAATTATTTATCACCGATACCCGGTCACACAGAAAGCCTGAAATTAAATCACTTGTGACAACCGATCAAAACAGCAAATAATTCGACCGATTGGGTACCGATTTAAGCCCGACCGTCTGTGTGACCGGGGCATAAGCAGGCACCTGGCTTAAACACCGAATACCTTGTCTAATTTAGTAGTCGAACTAGAGACATGTTACTGTACATTTTGATATTGCAAAATATTGTAAACATACCTTAAAAAGTAAACAATGGACTAGAAAATTTGAGAATCTGATTTTCCATGTAAAGTTATATAACGTCAATTAATTAATCAATAACAGGGCTGCCATTTCTCCGGATTTTTCCTAAATCTTCGGATTTTTTCTGATACATGGTAGCTTAAAGCAGGCTGAAAGCAAAGCAGAATGCGCCTTAAGGCGCATTCTGCTTTACTTCCAGTCTGCTTTAAGTAGTCACGTGTCAACAAAACTAGAAACAGGCCATGTGGTAAAGGTACGATTTGTAAAATCGCACTTGAAAAATGCAAATTTGAAAATCTTAGGATTTTTTATTTCAAATTATGGCAGCCCTGCAATACCACTTGAACTCATGTTTCAAATCTAACCGTAAACTTTACGCCACTCACTCATTAGGTCATAAAAACGTGTGAAGTTATGAATCAAATTACTCAGTTTGATAAATTGCAATGCCTTTCCATTTTATGAAACGAAATCAATGTAACTCAATCTTCAGCTGCCGATATTTAGAATCATTCTTTGATTTTCTGAAGGTCCATTCGCGGATCCAGCGATTTTTCTCATAGGGGCAAGAATCAACATAAAGCGAGGAATACGTTACTCTTTTCAAATAAATACGATTCTGCTAAATCCATAACTAGGCGTCTGATAAGTTTCAAACTCTTTGCTACTCGAATTGAAAATAATCGAAACATTTTCAAGAAATTGCTATTTTCTACAATTTAGTATACAATTCTGCCGTTCTACAACAACACCCGGTGGGAGACAAGGCTTGCGTGTGTTGTTCGGATGGCTATGTTATAGGGAAGCATAATTAAGATTTGGCTTTCTTTAAAAGAACAGCTTGAATCTAGATCAGACGCCGCGTCAGGCGGCGTCTGATCTGGGTTCAAGCTGTTTGTTACTCGTAATTATATTTTTTCTGCAAAGATGTCCACTAATAAGTTACTGTAAGAAAAGCAGTAGACGACAACTTTAGGCAGAAAAAAAATTACAGCAGTGAAAGGGCAAGTAGGGAACAGTTGCAAGGGTCGTTGTAAGGAGGGAAACGTTGGGGGAGGGTCGTTGTAGGGAGGGGCACTGTATTGCATTTGCAAATTGTTCAAATTGGACATAAAACGTCTTCTTCGCTGTACGACATATACTTAATGCTTACTTCTCTGCTTTTACTTTTATAGGATGTTCCGTGGACGAGGGATGTTCCGGACCCCAGTCCACCCTTCTGGATCTGTACCTGAAGTCTGTAACTGGGAAGTAACATACATTATAGGAATAAACAACATATTTTTGACGTTCATGACGGTATGACTACATAAGCTTCGCAGGGGGTAAATTTCGTAAACGCCCAAAGGGCGTTTACGTTTAATTTACCCCCGAAGCTAATGTAGTCATACCATCATGAGCGGCAAATAGATGTTGTTTATTCCTTATATTTATATTTATATTTTCTGTCTTGTCAATTGAATGTGTTTATTGGCCAGATTTGTTTTTCTGTATAAGAATTTATCATATACCGGTCAAAGAGGTTTGATAGATGTAATGTCGATGTAATAGCCATTCCAGTTTCTAAATATGGTGAGAAAGTAGTCCCAACTACATGTACTGTAACTGTATTAAAAATTCAGAATTTTTTCCAGTAAACTTTCTCTCTGTGAATGGAAAAGACTTACAAGGCAAACAAATAACAGTGCAACTTGAATATCTATTGCAAAAGCACATTCTAAAAATACAGGTCGCGGTTGTTTTCTTAACCCATTTACACACATAGCAACGCGATGGCAACGACCTATGGGTCTGTATCACTCCGCTAGTGTCATATGACCGTCGACCAATGGGAGCTTAGTGTTAAGTGCCCGATGTAGTCTATTTGAAGAAGTCCACGAATAGCACGGGGGAAATCCGAACTGGCTAAAACCAGTTTGGAATTGTAGGTTCATCGGCAGATGTACTGCATATTTTTAATAGGATTACATAAAGACTTTAAAGGGTGAATGTAAATATAACCATTTTACCGCAATTGGCAACCTACAAAACTGGTGGCTACTGATCAGGGGTCCGTCTTACGAAACGTCGTACGACAAATATTGTCGTAAGTCGGATTCTGAAATTCTTAATCATTATTTATTTCTCCATATAAACCTGTTCTGTGGCATATCTTTGGAATCCTCTTGAAAAGACAACTCCAAAGAGATGTCACAAGACAGGATTAGATGGAAAGATAAGGAGAAGTATTTCAATTTTTTTTTACTTACGACCGTTTTTATCGTACGCCGTTCCGTAAGATTGGCCTAAGATGCTTAATGCGAAGTCTGATCGGGGTCCAAACTGTTTTGTACTAGTAAAGGTCTGTTTCTCTACACCACCAACAAATGGGAGTAAAATATTGTGTTTGTTGTTCGGAGTGTGTTGTTATAGGGAGAGATGACTAATACCCGTAGAATACATTACATTTGCAAACAATTTGAATCAAGCTATTTGCAAAGTCGATTTTAGTTGCATTTGGAGGTGCAAACAGTAAAACTGGTTTTTTTCATAATTGGTAAGTTCATGATCTATTATGTATGTTTCTATATTTAGTATGAGTTTTGCTATAAGCATTGTATGTAATGGTTTACATGTTTTGTAATAAACCCATCGTGTTGTATCGTATTTAGACGAAGATTTACTAGTGCAGTCGAACTTCGATATCTCGAACTCGTTAAACTCGAACTATCCGATAGTTCGACATATGAACTGCATTATTTATTGCTCGGTTAAGTCGAACATACCCGTATTTCATAGTTAAAACGTGGGTAATTTCGACAAATACGACTTCGAGATATCGAAGTTCGACTGTAAATGATTTTGTAGCCAACGCAAATAGCCATAGTGTTTGAGTTATATTATCAAATAATCATAACACGTTTTTATTGATTATTGTAACTAGTCATACTTGTATCAAACAGGATTACAAATATATGTATATTCTGTAGCCAGAAAAAAATTGCAAATAGTAACACAAAGCACACGAGAAAAACGTTCGGTTTAGGAAATGTTGCTGATAGGAGAGGGTTTGCATCCATTGAAAACAATGTCATTGGAAGATGGTTTAACCCATTTATACTTGGATATTGTAATGAACTCTACCTGCGTACTTGCTGGAAGATTTCATTGTATAAATACATGTATACAAGGCTAATCTCAAGACAGAGTTTGTCATTAGAGCAAGATATTTCTTATGGTACAATAAACAGTGCGGACCCTGATGACATGCCGTGTTACGCGGTGTCCCTTTAGGGTCTACATTGTCTACCAATGCCCACTTAAATTGACCCTAGATTGTAATGGGTTTAGACATGTTTTGCTTACTGTTGGACAATAGTAATGCTGCTAATGTGACGTTATTTGTTTTCATTCATACACACATATTTTCATTACGCATGTAGAAATCTCCCAAATATTTGATGTATTTTGACTTAGGAAAGATTGAAATGAGTGTCAAACCGTTGGGATTCTGATCAAATGCGGCCTTCCAAAATGTTAGCAGATATGAATTTATTATACTGCTCTTTTCAAATATTTCGATCTAAGAGAAAATCAAAGAAAATCATGTTAAAACACACGTCAGATTTTTTTTTACATAATTTTCTTTAAAAAGGCTCTTATAGGTCGAAACATTAGACAATAATATTGTTATAAATTCATATTATGTAAATTCCCTATCTGGAATAATGTTATATTTATTACATGTATGTTTGCAAATAAGTATTGTACTCGGGGTAAGGCAATAATTGGACTTTGTACTCCTGTTTTGACTTATTGTTGCACCAACAAGTCTGTCTGAATGATCGACGTCATGCTATAACATATACTACTCCAGAGTTTCAAACAATTAACAATCATCTGTCGTTATGACGTAATATTCCGTTTAATTATTTCACTGCCAACGGCACCAAAAGGCGAGGTTGCAAACAGTTTGGATCCTGATCAGACGCCGCATTACGCGGCGTCTGATCAGGATCCAAACTGTTTGTCACTTGTATCGACATTTCTTCAGCCCTAAATCTGACTTTTAGAATACTGCAGACGACACTAGTAATGCAGATGATATTTTGGCGTCAACCGGGCTAAAGCAGACGATAAACCGAAAGAGATAAATAGTGACGATCATAATGTCGTTTGCTTAAAGTCATCTTTCATTTGATTAAATTTAGAATTGTGTTCATTTGTTTACAAAATAAACATTTATATCAGAGCCATTTAGCTTAGATCCTTATCTAATACAGCGCTCCCTCCCTACTACGACCCTCCCAACAACGACTCCCTCCTTACAACGACCCTTGTCGCACTTCCCTTAACACAACAATTATGTCCGACCTATTGACGACTACAATGCCGTCTGCTTAGAATTGTCGTCTGCTGTTTTTCTTAAAGTTACATAATGAACATTTTGACAGAAAAAAACGCAATGACGAGTGACAAACGGTTTGAATCCAGATCAGACGCCGCGTTAAGCGGCGTCTGATCTGTATTCAAGCTGTTTGCAAATGTATGTCAATTTCCCTCCCTATAACGACTCCCTCCGAACAACGAACACAATGTTTGTTTTCCATTGGGTGTCGTTGTAGAGAGGGGGCGCTGTACCGCGCTTTGTGGCGTCTGATCAGGATCAAATGTGTATGTAAATATCAGTGCTACAGGAACTATCAGTGAAAGACTGACATTGAACGGAAGGCTGACATAATGAGTGTGATAATCATTTACAGGGAAGGATCAAGAATTTCAAATGGCCGAGGACGATTTATAAACAGAGATTCAAACTCTGTCGTAATACGCTAAACGTTACGCTAGACATGTCACTAGACGATGCCGATGCATCTCGAACTCGCTTAACTTAAAATATCCGATATATCGAAACATGAATTTGCCTTATTTCAAGCTCGGTTTAGGTGAACATACCCGTGTTTCAAAGTTAAAACGCGGCTGAAATTCGGGTATGTTCGACCTAACCGAGTACACGCAAATAGTACAGAGGAGAATACGTTATTCTGTCCCAGTAAACGCGTTTACGCTAAAATCTTTTCTTTCCATTGCAAACAGTTTGGAACAGCTCAGTGGTAGAGCGTCTCCGTTTACAGTTCGGTAGGTCAAGGGTTCGATCCCCGGTGGAGTCAAACCAAAGACTTAAAAATGGTAGTAAATACCCGAAAGGGTTGTAAAACAGTATAATATAGACCTAGATCAGACGCTGGGAAACTCGGCATCTGATCAGACTCCTAATTGATTAACACTCATATTGAAATTGATCGTATAAAATGTCAAAACGTTATAATTTTCTACATGTATAGTGCACTGTGTTTGCCGCTTCGTTTGCGTTTAAACGGAAAATAATAACATCAGCTCCGCTGTAAACATCAACTTCTGACATGCGTGTACTTGCGCCAATATTTTATTTCAACCTGTGATCTGGTCACGGTACAGTCGAAAGCGACAACTCAGTACAAGACCAATGAGTACAAAGGAGAAGACGCTATTGTTTCCCGTTTTAAACGCCAACTAATCGCAAACGGGCTGCAATAAAATGGCGAATATGACAACTTTTCGACAATGCCTTATTTATTTTGATTTGAGTGGCAAACAGTTTGGAGCCTGATCAGACGCCGGGTTACCCGGCGTCTGATCGTGCTCAAAACTGTTTGTAATTGAAAAAATAGTTTTAGCGTAAACGCATTTATTGGTAAAGAATAACGTCTTCTTCACTGTATGCTTAAATAGAGACTTTTGCTTATCGCATACTAAAAATTATGCAAACACGTTACGCTGCGTCTTTTTTTTCAGGACTTGTCAGTAAGGACCTCATTTATTGTCCTCGTCATAGACGTGTCGGGGTCGGGGAGCTACATGTATCCACCGCCACATCTTACAAAACATGTGATAACGTATTTCTATGTCACTGACAAAACTAAAAAAAATACATTTCTTATACAAAAAGTAGGATATGAAAAAAAGGGTTTACAAAAATATACCCTAAGTTTTCTTTCTCGAACAGAAACATTATTTTACATTTATTAATAATAAGATGTATTAATAGTATCCATATTTATCAACACCTTTGTTATATATATATTTATTATATACCTACCAATGTTCTGCCCGAAATATTTCTGTATTTTATCGAACAAATACACCTTGACGGATTGAAAATTCCGTATTACCCATGTACCTTGTGTAATGGGAAAATAACGTTTACTGTGTAGTCGGAAGTTCGGAACCACAGTAAAACCTCTCTATTACGACCACTAAATTATGTTACGTATTAGGGTGTTTACGGTAGGTGACCGCTTAAAGCAAGGTGACAGTGAAACAGAAAGCTCCTTTAGGAGCTTTCTGTTTCACTGTCACCTTGCTTTAAGCTGTCACCTCTCTATTATTTAATCAATTAGCATTCGTTTTAGTGGTCGTAATAGCGAGTATTTACTTTCACGCGCCATTCCCCGAAGTGTGACGTATGGGAAATCCCGTTTATTTATAGTAACGCTCGAAACATTTCTATCGTTTTTCATTTTATTTTTATTATAAGAGGTATATAATAAAAGGAACATTACTATACTTTGCATATCTTATGCACCGGATCACTCTCGTTGTGTGTGTAAAGGCTATATCCAACTCGACCTTCGGTCTCGTTGGATATAGCCTTTACACACACAACTCGAGTGATCCGGTGCTAAGATATGCAAAGTATAGTAATATTCCGTTTATATATAATGGTGCATTCACTTGAGAAATAAAAACAAACAAATGAAAAAAACCAATATGTTAATATGTGTTTTTCTACAAAATAGTAAACTGCTCCCATTGTTTATAAAAATTGTCTTCAGAATTGTTTTGAACTGCTATAGACTTGAATAACGTGTGCTTTAAAGATAGGTTGCTCCTAAGACTTTGTGTTGTAGGTTTATATTTATTATATTTGCACAGGAAAATATACATTTAAAAAAAAAATTAGAATAAGATTATTTACATTATCTGCGTTATGTCTAAAACCAAAGAGCATTGTTTCAATATTAACCCTTTACCTGGTAGCATGTTTCTAGATTTGAAAATAGGTGACTATATAAAGCAGGGCGCATTCTGCTTTACTTTCAGCCTGCTTTAAGCTATCACCTGCTAGACTAAAAATAATATTCCTTATGGTGCATATTAATAACTGTATAAATTGGAACTATTTTCTTCAGCGGAGGAATAAATCATATTCGCTAAAAGTCGCTTCTATGGGGGAAAGGGTTAAGAGTGCGAAAAGCGTTATGAATGGAAAAAAGTGTGCTGCGTCTTAACAGGATCCTAGCTATTTATCACTCATATATCTAAATTTCTTAGACCAAACCTTACTTTCATATAATAGTTTAGGCACCAGTTTTATACATGTAGCAACCGAGATATTTACAAAAAAGCCGAAAACTAATTGGGTAAGCATAGCGTATTTTTAAAAGTATGTTCGATGTCTCATAAGGTTCCGAACTGTTTGACACTCGTATCTATATTTCTTCGGCCAAACTGATTTAAATCTTACGTTGATAGTTAACGATGTATATTGGAGGCAAATAATGTACTTGCGAAAACGCAGACGATAAACTGTTGCGATGAAACGGTGAAAGAGTGAAAGGGCCAGTAGATTGGGTTTAGGGAGAGAATAGATCCGGACTGGCTTACATAACCTTACAAAAAACGACGCCATCCTTTGGGGTTTACTGTCACAGTTGATTTCAGTTGCGTTTTATGTCCATGATGGAAAAGTCAACAAACAAAGGATTCTTTTCCCATTCTAATTACATTGCATGACAATTTGAATCTGATCCAGTGCCTTGTATTCTCTGTTGTAATTTGTTTCTACGATTATAGATGATAATATGGTTTCCACACGGAAACCCAGCATAATTTCAACGAACGCTGATCGCCAAAGTTACGCTTCTGTAAAAAACCGTCTATTTCGTTACATGAAAAACAGGCATTGCATAATATATGAGGGGAGAATATACAGTGGAGAAGACGTTGTTCTATCCGAATAAATGCGTTACAGTGAAGCTCGCATATCTTTTGTTATATCTTAAGTAATGTTATTATGAATGTCAAGCAGTTTGTATCCTGATCAGATGCCGCTTTTACTCAGCGTCTAGTCAGGATCCAAACTGTTTAGAAATAACCATTGTACTCGGAGTAAGGCAGTTGGGTGTTGCTTTAAAATCGGTTACCTCATATGTCAGCAGCAGTCCCAACATCAAACACAGTATTGCCATTATGAGGAAAACGAATACATTCTTTTTCAGAATCACGTTAATGTTAACCCTTGTACTGCAATATGCGCATTCAGTCGAGATCTTGATTACTACATTGGTCAACGAGCAGTAATATTTGCAAAACAAATAAATTGATCGTGATCATTTTTACCGTGTGTTCCAACCGCATACCCGATCGGACTTTGAACCGAGCATGTTCTGTCTTATATTGACACTTTTATATAATACAATAAGTGTGTTAAACTACCATGTAGTTTTATGATATAAAATACTATAAAATACTATATACATGGTATGTTACGTCTCTTACATGTAGACTTAAAATAATTATAGTACATTAAAAAACTTAAAATTTCTTATACAAATGCCACTATTCATTTAATAGTACATGTATTATATACCGGTATTATATGAAAAACAATACCAACTTCGGCTTACGGCACTCCATACATTCTCATATCGACCTAATGAAAGTGCAATAACTGTTTTATTACAGTTTACCGAAATTCTGAGCTTTAACTAGGATATCTAGATGTTTCCAAAATTAAGCTGGGTGGAATCACAAATGCAACTAGACACACACGTGTTTTATAGTGATATTTCCTGTTTATAAAATAATGGAATTTGAAGTAATTGGTGTATCTCCCCCTACTAGTGCCCTACATGCATAGGTTTGCCTGTTCGGACCTGACTGTTTATTTGCATCATTTTGTGATACTTATACTCCAAACTAGTTCAAATTGTAGCTCCAAGTTTTAACGTTAATCTAAATTGACGTTTTGGCGCGTTAACGTGGATTTGACGTCATTTTCGGTTTGACGTCATTTATGAAGTTATATCGGGAACCACTCAGGTATTTTCGCATACTATCAATATAGACGATAATCACCGAGCGACTTTTCGGCGCTATGTGACCTATTTTGTGTCGAAGTGCCGTTAAACCGAACTCATCCATCCGAACGACTTTCGATCGAGTACGGGGACGGCTACAAAAGTTGTGGTTGGCTTTAAAAAAGTATCGTATGCTACAACGTCATCGATTTCTCCTTGGTTTGTTTTTAGAAAACTGACCAATATGATGATTTATCAGGTTCGATTTTATTATAAAAATTGTGCAATGTTTTACCTGTGACCCAGTGTAGACAAATAGGATTGCAGAAAGAAATTGAAACTGTAATAACAGCTAATATTTATTGCAAATATACGGAATCATAAATTTCGATAAAGATAAAGACAAATATCAAATTTGGTATAACTACACAGACTTACCTTATCTGTTTCAGAGATATGTAACTCTTTAATACAGTCGAACTTCGATATCTCGAATTTGCTTAACTCGAATTATCCGATAATTCGAAACATGAATTTGCTTTATTTCAAGCGCGGTTTAGGTGAACATATTATTTATTCATTATTATTATTATTATTATTATTATTATACCAGATTTATATAGCGTTCTTTTGACACAGGGGTTGTGTGTTCAGAAGCGCTTCACATGGAATAACATAAATGTACCTACAAAGCGAGAAAAGACAAAATAACTACAATTATATCTAAAATAAAACATGAATAAACATATAAAAGACAGTCCCCAAAATGTACAGCGACCACCTTCAAACCCCCCCCCCCCCCCCATCAATCAGCAATGAACTGACCGGCTAACGATTGCCGACCAATAGAAATAATAGTAGAGCGCCCAATGCAGGCCGCCGATAAAAGATTAATAACTACAATTAGAACTAAAAATAAACTTGAATAAACATACAAAAGACAGTCCCCAAGCAATGAACCGACCGGCTAAAGATTGCCGACTAATAGAAATAATAGTAGAGCGCCCAATGACGGCCGCCTAATGTAACATAACTAGGAAAAATAGCATGCGACAATAACTAAAAATGTCTATAAAAAATCAATGACATGATTAAAAATAATGAAAGCTGTCCAAGAATTATGCCACAGACCCCGCCAACATATCCGCATTTCAAAGTTAAAACGCGGCTCAGCCGCGTTTTAACTTTGAAATGCGGGTATGTTCGTCTTAACCGAGTTCGAGATATCGAAGTTCGACTGTAATTCAAAGCAGCGATTAAATGTTCAGCAGACTAATATAGAATGATGACAATGTTTTGACAATGTAGACAATTTGTTTTAATCTGAGTGGATCGGTGTCATTTGACCATTTAATGTGTCGCGGTGCAGTAAAATCCAACTCAATCAATGAATCTAAGTGACAAACAGTTTGGTGCCTGATCAGTCCCCGGGTTATCCGACGCCTAATCGGTCTTTAAACTGTTTACCTTGGACATAAGGTGTGTAGCATAAACAAGTTTATTGGGAACGAATACCGTCTTCTTCGTGGTCTGCCGGATGGCTACGGACCCACAGGAAACAATCCAGCCATCGGATTTCATTCTAAACAGTTAAACCCATACACAAAGACAAAACAATATGGCTCAAATGTTTTAAAGAAAGTCAAAGCATAGCATGTTGTCACTTAACCCATTACCCCATTAATACGCCCTTTTACGCCTTTAATTTATTTTTCCACTGAAGAAAATAGTTATTTTTTATACAGGCATGAATATGTATCATTCGAAATATACTCTATAGTCTAGCAGGTGGTAGCTTAAAGTAGGTTGAAAGTAAAGCAGAATGCGCCTTTACTTTCAACCTGTTTTAAATGGTCAGCTGTTTTCAAAACTGGAAAAATGGCTATGGGGTAATGTGTTAAATCAGGATGAACGTGCATGTTAAGAAGAAACCTTATATATAAGGAGATTTCTGTGTTCCTTGGAACGATGGTTAAATAATTCATTCCCAATTCTAAAAATACCTATTGGTAGTACAGTGGAGAATCTGTTATTCTTTCCCGATAAACGCGTTTACGCTAAAACTATTTTTTCTTTTACAAACAGTTTGGAGCCAGATCAGACGCCGGGTAACCCGGCGTCTGATCTGGCTCCAAACTGTTTGCCACCAATATAAACAAGAATTATCAGAATTGTCCAAAAGTTGTACTTTTCTACGTTTTAGTACTTTGCGTTTGCGTTTCGTTTGCGTTTATCGGGAAAGAATAACAGATTATCCACTGTACAGCGCTCCCTCTCTACAATTACACCTACCGGGAGACAACAATGTGTTCACTGTTCGGAGGGAGTCGTTATAGGGAGGGATATTGGCTTAATTTGCCAACAACTTGAATCCAAATCAGATCTGTATTCAAGCTGTTTGTCACACTTTATTAAGTCTTTCTGTCAAAATGTATATTAGTAGTAGTAATCTTTATTTACATCTCATCATTATACATACATTTTAAAATATCATACATTTTGTAAAACTTGTACATGTATAATGCCACTCCTTTTTGGAGTTATAAGAGATGATTAAACAATATCACATGCATCATCTAAGAGTCACTGTACATACATAATAAATCAGTTATGACTGTAAAAACAATGCTGACCAAATCTTATGCCCATTGCGCTAAAATAGTTTCAAAGGCTGACAGACAAAACACATATATTGTTGTACAACATTTAAAGAATGCTCTTAAAAACGCACACATTTATTTTTTAATAAAAAAGCAAAGGGGGAAGGTATAGCATTGCTATTACAGACATAAAAAATAGAAAGTAAAACAATAAGAAATAGCTAGTAATGTTTACATTGTAAATCGTTATTTACACTGTAAAAACTGACGCTGCTGTAAAATAGAGAAACAGGTTTTGGCACAAGTACGAATCATATCTGGGATTGAAAACAGAAAACAAAACTTATCATAATCAGACAAAGTATGGAACGTTGGATTAAGATTATGCGCCCTTGTAAGCAAAACTTGTCTTATATCTCCATAAATGGGACAGTTCAATATAACATGTACCTCATTTTCAATGGAACCATCATTACAAAAGGAACAAATCCTAGATCTCTCTGGCAAACCCTCATAACGACCAGTTTCAATTCTAATAGGAGCGACGCCTAGTCGAAATTTACAAAAAGCCGAACGATGGCGGGGTGGCAATAACATTCTACAATACTGTTCTGTATGATAATCAGTTTTGAATAATTTATATACTCTTAATTTGTTACGACCATTGCCAGAGGGACCCACAGTTTTGTTTATCCTGTTGGACCAGTTGTTAACATATGTGTTAGATGTCTTATCCTCAACATCATTTGCAAACGAACGAGATATAGCGTTAGTCAAACTAGAAAACATTTGAAAATAATTAGTGTCGTAGTACCTTTTGACATTAAAAAACCAGTTCCTACATGAGTTACCAGCCTTTCTATATGCCCAAAGTGACACTCGTTTATTTAACCTTGTATTATCCATACACGATAGTTTCGACCAATATAACGAAATGCATTTCCATTGTCGGACAATAGGTGGTTTCCATCCAATATCTCCTTCTATTCCATCACATGGTGAATATTTTCCAACTCCAAGAAAAAAACGTATTGCTCTACGATGGACGGCTTCGATACATGAATATGATTTATACCCCCATATTGCAGCACTATAATTAATTACTGGCCACACAACTGAGTCATAAAGCTTAGTAAAAACGTTATACGGAACACCGCCAATGGATTTGCATTTAGCAATAAGCAAGCCTAATGCACGACTAGCACTCTGGGCAACTGTTTTAACAGTTATATTGTAATCCAAATTTTCGTGTAATACAACGCCTAAATATGTATATCTATCAACAATGGTAATAGGGTTAGTACCATACACAAAGTTAAACTGAACACATGCTACATATTTCGGTCTAAAATGCACTACGTTACTCTTAGCAGAATTAACCTTCATGTCATTCCGGTCACACCAGTCGTTTAAAGAATTAAGGAGTAACTGTAGATCAGGGGCAGATTCTGCAAGCAATACAATATCATCTGCATATAACATAATGCATATCTTCTCTTCTCCAATAGTAATACCAACGTCTAGCGATTTAAGGTAAAGTGTCAAGTCATTTATACATAGATTAAACAAAAGAGGTGAAAGAATGCAGCCCTGTCTCAATCCACATTTAACGTCGAACCATTCGGTATAATAACTGTTCACTCGTATACATGACTTCACCGAAACATATAAAGATTTCACTGCATTCAACATTTTGCCCGCTATCCCTAATTCATTTAAACGTTTCCATAAGATGTTTCTATTAATTGTATCATACGCCTTTTTAAAATCAATAAAAGAACAAAAAGTAGATTTACGTAGCTTTTTTCTTGTATCAATTATGCTAGTGAGATTGAGTATCTGGTCAGTTGTGCTGCGGCCTTTTCTGAAACCATTTTGTTCATCTGAAACTTTATCGTTTGCCTCTGACAAAATACCCAATCTACAGTTTAAAATCGAACAATAAATTTTATACATAGCTGGGGCAAGTGAGATACCTCTGTATGATAATGGATCCCTACGATCTAATGTAGAGGATTTTGGTATAGGATTGATAATGCACCTATTCCATAAGGAAGGAAGAATACCATTATCAAAACATATATTAAATAGGATATGAAGAAATGCGAGTGATGCATCATTATTCAACACTTCAATGGGAATATCATCAATGCCGCATGCCTTACCTCTATTTACTGAATTAATGGCGTTTTTCAATTCCAAAACAGATATATAAGCATTAAAACATGCATTGTCCTCAGACACATTGTTAAAATCAATATCTGGAATGTTATTTTCCGTTTGGAACAGAGAGCTAAAGTCCTTTTTCCATCTTGATAAGACAATATCGATGTCTGTAGATACTGAGCCATCGACTAAAACAACTTCTAATGGAATTTTAGTTTCTCTTTTACTGTTAACTCCAATTTTACCAATAGATTTCCAAAACTTAGATGTATCAACTTCGCATTCTTTTAAAATTTCAGCCTGTAATGAGTACCAGTGTAGACGTTTAGCTCTCTGTACCTCACGATCAAATAGCTTGCGGGCATGTCTATAATCTTGTTTTAAAATAGTTGCATTACGTTTATCTTTACATGATAACCAAGCTTTTTCAAACTTGCAAAAATTATTCCAAAGGTTAGACAAAGTTACCGACCACCAGGGTTTACCAGGACGACGACGTTTGTTATTTTGGCCATATTTAATTTCCTTACATGGTAAATGCTCATACATATTGTGTTGTAAAATTCCACACCAATCCTGATACACATCATCAATATCAGATTGCGTACGAAAACCAGTTTCTAGTTTCGAAATTGCTTGATTAACATGGAACATGGTATCTGTACTTAACATAAACTCCGTAGGAATATGAGAAACATCAAATTTATAGTGACTGTTTTTATTTAGACAATTATCATAAGAAACAGGGTCTTTCAATTCGCTGTCAATCACAATGTTCCATCTAAGAAGAGAATGATCTGGAGAAGCACCTGTTGCTATAGATGAAACAATGTTTGTTTGATTAATAAGATCTGTTACCCTTAAAACCTCAAATTGTTCAAAATGGGACAGACATTCATGGCTAACAAAACAATAATCTACTACAGATTTCCCCTTTGTAGATACAGAGGTAAAATCGTTTCTCAAATTCTTACGACCATTTAACATAATCATGTTGGCATTTATCAAAAATTCTAACATTAATTCGCCATATCTATTAAAACTAAAATCGATAATTTCCCGATTAGGCACATCGTCAACTCCCCTTATAAAGTCATCATTATCACCACATCTACTGTTGAAATCACCACATATGAACAAAGTTCCACTGTCCTTATACTGATAAATGAAAGATACCAGTGAATCGTAAAATTCAGTGACATCAAAATATCTAGACGAGTTTTCAGGTGGTAAGTAACACACACATGGCAGCAAAGTGAAATTATGTAATTTTTAGAAAAACAGAAGACGACAAATTTACGCAGATGGTATTGCAGTCACTTAAATGTCTTGTTGGGGAACAGCGACACGAGTCGTTGAAAAGGAGGGTGTCGTTGTTTGGAGGGCCGTTGTAGGGAGGGAGCACTGTATTTTAGAGGTCGTAATAGAGGGGTTACTGCATATTCAATCTATTTCATTTTGTCGCATGACTTCGTCTAGGGAACTCGATTCACACCGAACTGGCAGACCAATAACTGGAGGTCTCACATTACTAAACTGGTTTGCATATAAAGTGTCATCAAACCTAAAAGGGCGAAGCATTTATGGACTGTCCGATCCCTTGGCAATAACGTTTGTTCAGAGATTGTGTGCCCTTTCTGTTTACAAGAAAACTTCACCATTAAGACAATGAAAGTATGTGCAAGTCTCCGACGCTGAGTATGGAATATTCATTAAAGCATAGTGAGGATAAATCAGAAATATTCTGCTTCAGCTTTCTGTTTTATTTTCAGACCATTCTAATCAAAAGCCTGTCCTATTTTTACCTGTGTAAATGGTAGATAAGTGAACGTACAGCGGAGTGTTTCTGTATCATATTCACTGTTAGTAGATACAGTCGAACTCCGATATCTCAAACTCGGTTAAGTCGAACATGCCAGAATTTCAAAGTTAAAACGCGGCTAAGCCGCGTTTTAACTTTGAAACACGGGTATGTTCACCTAAACCGAGCTAGAAATAAGGCAAATTCATGTTTCGATATATCTGATATTTCGAGTTATGCGAGTTCGAGATATCAAAGTTCGACTGAATACTGTCTCAGACTGATATTGATAAAATTATGTAAATCAAGTCATTTCTTTCAAAAGTGGCAATATTATTGATAAAGTAAGATGGTCAACTTTGTCCGAGACAACGCATTTATACACACAGAGTACAGCGCCCCCTTTCTACTACGACATCCATTGGAAGACAAAGATTGTGTTCGTTGTTCGGATGGAGTCGTTATATGGAGATAGATCGGCTTACATTTGCAAACAGCCTGAATCAAGATCAGACGCCGCATCACGCGGCGTCTGATCTGGATTCAAGCTGTTTGTCACTCGTCATTTATTTATTTTCTGTCAAAATGTCCATTATGTCACTTTGAGAAAAACAGCAGACGACAATTTTCAGCAGACTATATTGCAGCAAATAAAGTTAGACATAACTTTCGTGTTTAGTGACCTGCGGCAAGGGTCGTTGTAAGGAGGAAGTCGTTGTTGGGAGGTACGTTGTAGAGAGTGAGCACTGTAGTAATATCAATACGATAAACCCTGAACTGCAACAATGACGTCACATTCGGTCAAAATCATTCACTGATACAACATCGTCTTCTAAAACAAGTTGTCTGTTTTTATTTGTAAAATGATTTAAGGACTTTGAACTTAATTTTAAATTGATATGAGTGTCAAAAGTTATCAGGCGTCTGATCAGGATCCAAACTGTTTGACTTTGGCAATATATTGAACTAATTATCAATAAACAAACTGGAACCGAAATATAATGCTTTATTTTTACTCCAATAGTATTTCAAATATATATCTATTTTGACCTGGCAGCATAACGTGGACAAATAATGACAGCGGCAATGACCACAAATATTTCCTTTGCAAACAAATTGGAGCCAGATTAGACACCGGATAAGCCGTCATCTGAACAGGATTCAAACTATTTGCTATTCAAATAAGGATAAATTGCCACATTTTTCAAATACATTATCATTTTCTCCCTTTCAGTGCATTGCGTGCCGTTTGTTTTGTTTAACCCTTTTACTCTCAATGACGTCATAAAGCGTATTTGCAAACGGATTTGATCCTGATCAGACACCGCGTGACGCGGCGTCTGATCAGGATCAAATCTGTTAGTCACTTGTTTTGAATTACGTCAGTTATACTGCCTTAAATCGAAGTTTAAAACGGTATTGCAATCAACAATATTTAGGCAGACGACAATATAGCGGTGAAGAGGTAAAACCCTCACGATTAATATTACACGTAGCAATACGTCTTTACAGAAAACAATATATCTTGATTATGCTATCAATCGAAAGTACGAGTAATTTTCGCATTCATAATGTTTTTATTGATCTAACTCGTCGTTGATTCATAAAACGATAAAACAAACCCGGCAGTGCCTCGTTTCTATTGTTTTACAAAGTCTATTTCTTAAATTAAAACAGCCATGAACATTCCAGCTATAATTTGCTGTGTTTTCCCGTTCAGCTGCGTTGGCATATGTAGCTTTTGTAATTTGGTTTTCAGTCTGGTGATTTCGATATTTTTCTGTCAAGGTTTAGCTTATACAATATAAGTTTTATTGCAAATAATACGTTAAAATTGCATGTGTCTATGTTAGTTTATAGGGGCGTGTAAAACATTAGTGCACTTAGTTAATTCACCAAACAATGATAAAATACGTTATATAGATCCCATGTTGTTATTCCTGAGATTATGTCCAAATCCAAAATCAATGTAATAAATATCATACTGTGTCTAGATTATAGCAAATATCGGTGCACAAAGGTAGATATGTGACGTATTTCACGGTTTTACGTATATATATAAGGTTTATTGCCCTCTGACAGATGTTATAAATTGTAATTTCCTGTATTGAGATATTTGATTGCTTTCAAAGAAAATTAAGAATTTCAAGCCTTTACAGTACTATGTGTGACATTCTAAACTGTTCTGTCTTTTGAAACGAAATATCTATTGGTGATGAATGGGTAGAGCTTGTTTCACACTTACCACGTTGAGAACAAATGATGCAACTCTTGATCAGATGTTGTTCTTTTATCAGGGTCTACACCCCTTTTTGCAATGTCAAACATACTCCAGTCTACCTCACAATAAAGGACATCCCATTCAACGTGATAGGAGACAAAAGTCGACTTGGCAAACAGTTTGGATCCTGATCAGACGCCGCGTAACGCGGCGTCTGATCAGGATCCAAACTGTTTGGGACTAGTATCAATATTTCTTCAATCAAAACTTCAAAATATTGATTTGGCATAAATTAAAGACGATAAATTTTAGCAGACGATATACTGTGTGTAAAATGGGTAAAATAGATGATTAAATTTTCCATGAAAGGGTTAAAGCGGACCAAGTCAATTGACAAAATCTATTGTTTCAATATTGAAGTAATAAATATGTCAATTTAAGCATTAGTGTGTCTTTGAACTATAGAAAGGAGGTCTGTAAATCTGTCACATACGCCAAAACCACTAAGTAAACCCCGTCACTGCCATGACGTCATCAGTTCAAACACTTGTCGTCTAATGCTTTTTTGTCAAATCAGGTTGGGTTTGTTTAGGAAATATTATACTGAAGGTCAAACGATTTGGATCATAATCAGACGCCGCACACGGCGGCGTCGGATCTGGATCCAAACGTTTTGTAAATGATATATTGTACACGGGATTAAACGGTGAAGGGGTTTAACAATTTGAGATGTTAGAATTTTGTTAATATCAGAAAAAAGTTTCATATGTAAATTTGTTGTATCTTGTGTTAAGCTTAGCTTTTTAACCCTTTCACTCTCAATGACGCCAAAAATGGCGTTTGAAAAGTTTGGACCCTGATCAGATGCCTCGTTATGCGATCAGGATCCAAACTGTTTGACTTTCTTTTTTTTTTTAAATCTTCAGTCATTTTCCCTTAAATTTAACTTTGAAAGGAACGATTTTGCCTACAACACTATTGAAGCTCAAGAGAATTAAAAGGCGAAAGGGTTAAAATCTCACGATTTTGCAGCGAAAGAGTTAAAGGCTAACTTTGCTCAGTTACAGTGGAGAATCTGTTATTCTTTCCCGATAAACGCGTTTACGCGAAAACTATTTTTTCTTTTACAAACAGTTTGGAGCCAGATCAGACGCCGGGTAACCCGGCGTCTGATCAGGCTCCAAACTGTTTGCCACCAAGATAAACATGAAATATCAGATTTGTCCAAAAGTTGTTCTTTTCTACGTTTTGGTGCTTTGCGTTTTTGCGTACGTTTGCGTTTAAACGGGAAAGAATAACAGAGTCTCCACTGTAAGACAAACGACATGCAAAAGTCAAACTTACGGCTTCTATGATATATGTTCTTATATATAATAATATATATATTTGTAATTATGTCCCACATTCAGATGTTACATTTGTTCATGGCTGGTAATTCGCCCTTTTATTAGTGTTCGCTTTACAAAAGGTTGACTGTATCTG
Organism: Gari tellinella; assembly: GCA_922989275.2. NCBI lineage: Eukaryota > Metazoa > Mollusca > Bivalvia > Cardiida > Psammobiidae > Gari > Gari tellinella. The sequence continues at coordinate 61,070,665 of OV277867.1, forward strand.
TCAAAGACAAAGTGATTAAATTGGGTCTATGTCAAAGACAGTTTGAACTTTATGTGAAAATATGTCGTCAGTCGTCACCCTTATTATGCTGAATTGTCGTCTGTTCCAAAAAAATATCCCGCGCAAAAAAGCTTATAATACGTTTCAGAAAAATTGAATACGGTGGCAAATATATTGGTCTTGAGCAGACGCCGCGCTACGCGGCGTTTGATCTGGACTCAAACTGTTTTCAAATGTTAGCCAAGTCGCGCACTAGCCATGATAAGGGTTAACCCTTTTAGGGTTGAATATTTCCGTCTGATAGAATGTTCGTCTGATTGATCCTGGCCTTGACCTATTATTCTCAATATTAACAGATTAAAGATATCGGACTTGTCTTACGGTACGTCGTACACAAGAACGGCCGTATTCAACAATTTAAAAGACATATAATTTCTGAGTATCGATTTATTCCGGTCTTGTTAGATCTGTTTGGAATCGTCCTTTCAAGACGATTATTATGAGATGTCAAAAGACAAGATTAGATGGAGAAATAGAATTTGAGAATTTTAGAATCTGAGCTCCGACAATATTTGTCTGACCGTTTCGAAAAACGGATCACTAGATGTCAATTAGTTAAGTGTCTAATTGTGTGCCAAGTTACACAGACTCTATTAACAAATCGACAATAAATGACGTTTACATAATCAGTGCCATATCCATTACTACATCTATAAATACGACGTGAACGCCTTTGATATATCCGTCACCCGACTTATGAAAGTAGATCAAATTTATACAGTCATAGGCCCGATATCATACAGTTCAAATCAACACCAGGCTCAAAACGCAGATTTTCCTCAGCTCATAACACTTCAGCAAATCTTTTAAATAATTAGAGTTTACACACATAATTCTACTGTAAAACATTTTCATGTACAACAAATGTCTATACTAAAGTCAGTAAAATCTGTTAAAGCATGATATTAAAAACTATAGTCTGTAATCGAAATTTAGTTTTGGACTCAGATTTCGCTTCAAGTTTTATTATCTCGGGACCAGAATATGTACCATAAGAAAATAGTTCATGTCATAACAGATGGTAAATGTATTCTCTAAAGTTAAAGTCGTTAGAAGTTCCCTAACATACATGTAGAAGCGTAATGGATACAAAAGGGCATTTCTTGACTTTAGATATAAGTTACAGTCAAACTTGTGTTAAGATACCACTTAACGTCGATCGATTTGTAATTCTTAAACCAGGTGGCAGTAGTAGCATAATGCTTAAAAGTCTTGCAGGAGCCTTCTACATGACATTAACCCTGCATTTACCGGTCACCTATCTTTAAAGATCACCATGCATCTTCATTCACTGGTCGCATGACACAGGTTTTGGATATATAAAGGAGAGTCGATTTGGTGAAACATATCCTATATTAAAATTTGACTCTCAATGACTTCACAAAGCGCATTAGCAAACAGTTTTGATCAAAACTGTTTGCCACTTGTTTTGAATTTACGCCAGTTAAATCTAACTTTAAAACGATATTGCAGACAATAATATTACATCAGAGGACAATGTGACGGTCAAGGGGTAAAAACCTCACGATAAATTTGATCATGAAAGGGTTAAAGTGATGAAGAGTATTTCGACTGATATGGAGTTTGCCCAGCCATTGGCATGTCAGAGGTAACGCCGGCTAGACACATATGTTATATTACTGTACTATTATGTAAATATTATACGTTAAGAGAACCGCACGTCGTTGCCAATTTGGCTGATGATCAAACTGTTTGATGTACAATCGTCAGTATGTTGTTTTTTGTTTGATTATTGGTTTAACCCTTAACCCCATAGCCTGTTTCTAATTTTAAATAGAAGTGATCACTTAGAGCAGGTTGAAAGTAAAACAGAATGCGCCTGATGGCGCATTCTGTTTTACTTCCAGCCTATTATAAGCTACCATGTACTGGTATATAGAAATGATTTATTATGCTGCATATTCATGACTGAATTCATTTGAATATTTCATCCGTGGTGGAATAAATGAGCAATCCTATTTATGGAATTAAAGGTTAAAAGAAGAAATACATCATCGAAAACATCACTCGATTCAACCCTTTCGGCGCGAAATTATTTTTGAGTTTTTTACCCCTACACCGTTATTGTGTCGTCTGCTTCAATATCGTTGTCTACAATATATCATTTCAAAGTAAGATTTAAGAGAGTATGACATAAGAAATATCGAAACGAGTGTCAAACAGATTTGATCCTGATCAGACGCCGCGTTACGCTTATTATTTCCCTCAATTTACAGTTAATCCATTAATGCAAAGTGAAATCTTATGGAATCAATGATTATATTTTTGATTTGTCATATTTTTATCGAATGGATGCTTGATCTAGTTTTTCTTATTTGTTTTGTTTTACATGTTTATTGAAATATCTATCAGCAAACAGTGTATACTCTGTTCAGACGCCGCACTATGTCCTATTTACAGTGGAGAAAACGTTATTCTTTCCAAATAAACGCGTTTACGCTAATACAATTATTCCTTATGCAAACAGCTTGGAGCCAGATCTGACGCCGGGTAATCCGGTGTTTGATCAGGCTCCAAACTGTTTGCTATCAAGATAAACATAACGTATCAGAATTGTCCAAAAGTTGTACTTATCTACGTTTTAGTGATTTGCGTTTGCATTTCGTTTGCGTTTAAACGGGAAAGAATAACGTTTTCTCCACTGTATCGGACCGTGAGCTCACGTGAGTTAAACTTTTACATGATTTTAAAAGTCTACATTGCCAAGACTATTGCCAAGCATTGGATTGTGATCAGACACCGAGTACTGTTTCAATTTTCAAATATCGACCACGAATGGTAGTTCATCCTTTCACGAAAAATATGCCTGCCTTCTTTAACCTTTTTGACTGTCGTGTTAACTCTTTGAACCCTAGTCACGCATATATGCGTCATTTGCAAACAGTGTACCTGTGGGGAGTACACTTGTCCTATACAAACAGTATAGACCCTGAGCAGAGGGCTCCTTGAGGAGCCCTCTGATCAGGGTCTACACTATTTGTCATATTGATATATATTGTAAACATCAACCCTAAAAAGTAAACAATGGACTAGACTAAATTGAGAACTAGAATTGTCCATTTGAGGTTTCAGGGAGAAAAGGGTTAAGGTATGCCTTACAATGTTGTCTTAACTATTATTTCATTGTATACCGAACAAGTAACACACAACATGTTGCAAACCCCCTCTCATGACAGTTAGCAATAAGCTAGAAATGTTCTTGCTTTTTTCGGCGTTGGTCATTTTCTGTCGTTTATTTCGCTCAAACGCCAAAACCATTACTTCATTTCTTATATTTACATTATATTTGCTGTAATTTCTAATTTTAAATTAATATCTCTTAGTATGCATGTGTGTTTGATTCAAATTAGACGTTGTTAACACGAATAACGTGTACACTGGAAGGAACAGCCATAACTGTATTACTGAAGCAACGCAACAAAATAGTTCGCAGATCCATAAGACCATCTCCTCTGCGAAAGGTATCCACAAGTCCCACCCCTAGAGAAATCGCGTCTTTATGAATTAAAAGGTTTTTTGCAAAGGAATTGAATTGGGTGAATGTGAATATTGTTAAGGTTGACAGCAACAAGTACGAATGTACACACGTCCGTTAAAAAGCCGACTTTTCAAAATTACATAATATGTACCTCACTTTGCAGTGAAAAGAGAGTAAACTTTGAACAAATAATACATGGAAGCCACGTATTGCAGTTGATGTCTCACAATGCAACCCAAATAACCCATAAATACGCCTTTTTACGCCTTTAATTTATTCCTCAACTTAAGAAAATAATTCCATTTTATACAGTCATGAGTATATTCTATAAGAAATATTTTCTGTATTCTAGAAGATGAAAGCTTAAAGCAGGTTGAAAGTTAAGCAGAATGCGCCTTAATGCGCATTCTGCTTTACTATCAACCTACTTTAACCCTTTACCTCATAGCCTATTTCTAGTTGTGAAGATAGGTGACCACTTAAAGCAGGTTGAAAGTAAAGCAGAATGTGCCTTAAGGCACATTCTGCTTTACTTTCAGCCTGCTTTAAGCTAAAATCTGCTAGGTTATATAAAATATTTGTAATGGTAATTGTTCATGAGGGTATAAACTGGAACTATTTTCTTCAGCGGAGGAATAAATTAAATACGCTAAAAGTCGCTTCTATTTGGGAAAGGGTTAAGTGGTCACATGTCTTCAAAACTAGAAACAGGCTATGGGGTAATGGGTTAACTGTGTATCTTGCTTTATTTTCAGCTATTCCACAGGTTTTTGATGTTGCTTACCAGTCATACACAAAATGAGGAATGTTGTCGATTGGAAATGTCATGTTAAACAACTGACCATACCTTTTTTCGTTCAGGATATAATAGTAAGATTTAAAGCAGGTCGGTCAATGAAAAATTGATACGAGCGTCAAACAGTTTGAATCTTGATTAGCATTCAGTTTGTTTAAAAAGTCCTCTTCAGTTGCCTATGGTAATGAAAGAGCAAAACATACCTGGAGTTCCAATAAAATGCAGCTATCAGGCACGCCTGATCTGACACCAACTTGGTTTGTTCCACATCCCGGACGTTCTCCCTTATTTCCGCTAACGACATTTGTATGCAGACGATACGGAGGATAAGACTATTCTTGCCTGTTGTAACGCAAACGGAACGCAACAAATGAAATGCAGAAAATGACAATAATATTGAAATAGTTCAGAAAGGGATATCACACACAAACGTATATATACCAATCTATCATCTGCCATAGAAAATAGTTAAGTCGACATGAGACAAGACAATAGGAAGTGACGGCTAACGTGGTTTTTTTAAAAGAATATAAGGTCCATGTATATGCTCTAACTCTTGAATATTTAGACTTTTAATTTTTAATTTGGTGACACACATCTTTCAGTTTGGTCATACGCTCAGTTACCAAGCGTCTGAGACTTGCTCATGACTATTTGCAATGGAACGAATAACGGCTTCTCCATCGTAAGGGTAAACTAGATTTTCAATACTTTCATATTCCTTACGTATTCTGATCTTCCGTGATAACCGATGATATTTCGCCACAAAGAGTTGATGGTATAAACTATACAATCAAACATATTTTCAACAACATTTAGACGAGTATGCATGATAATATTCAGACTGCTGGTAGCCTACTGCAGGCCACAAGTGATACAGAAAGCTCCGTTAGGAGCTTTCTGTATCACTTGTGTCTTGCAGTAAGCATAGCTTTATTTTAAGAAAAACTCTTTCTTTATAAATTCACTATTAACAAAGTATCACAGTATGATTGTCTCAATATCATAAACTATCATAATAACTAGAGCTGTACAGTGAAGCTTCCTTATAGCAAAGTCCTTCAGATCGTCAGGTTTCTTTCGCATATCTAGGTTTCGTTATATCAAGTCAATTTTGCTATACGTTGATCACAGATGAAAAATAAATTTTGGATTGTAATATACAATGTGTCATTATATCCAATAGTTCGTTATATCCTATTTCGCTATAAGAGAGCTTCACTGTACATACAGTGAAGCAAACGTTATTCTTTTCCGTTTAAACGCAAACGAAACGCAAACGCATTGTAATAAAATGTACAAACTAACAAATTTTTGACAAATATGAGTATTCAATTTTTATACGAGTGGCAAACAGTTTGGAGCCTGATCAGACGCCGGGTTACCCGGCGTCTGATCTGGCTCCAAACCGTTTGCAATGGAAATTACAGTGTAAGCGTAAACACGTTTATTGGGAACGAATAACATTTTCCCCCACTGTATACAAGTTCAGACAAACTAAGACATGCTGATATCTATACATTATGCATTGATATTGTTAGTGATGGAAAAGCTGTCAATGCCAATTGCTCCTACTTCCGGTTAAATGAAGGCACATCCGACGGAATGATTACATGTAAGACAGATATCAGAGAAATAGTATAGTAAGCTTATGATAATTTGTCACTGAACAACTTTTCAGTTAACCCCTTTACAACTGTTGTCCGCTTTTGTTTCTCAAAATTTAGAATTACGATAAATTGACCAAATGTATACCAGAGTTTCACAAAGGTTGGATACTGATCAGACGCAGGGTTATCTGCATCTAATCAGAATCGATATCGTTTGCAAACTACCTTTGTAAGCAGGATAAGGCAGTGAATGGTTTAACCCTAACTGTTAATAATCGTTCAACACGAGCCAGTTAATGTCTTATTCTAAGTCACTGTCTTCATTTTATGTGATGGTATTCATATATATATTAACCCATTTGTGTAAAGTTCCATAAATCTGGGCCTCCATGGCCTTGTGGTATAGTCACTGTGACTTACATCACAACGTTAGTTCGAATCCCGGTCTGAGCGTTCGGACTTTTTTACCTTGAACAAATGCATGTAATTTAACAAAATCAGAATTTTTTATAAGGAGCAATCTGCCTTAAGGGTGTATCAATGTCATGAATTGAAGAAATTTTTGAAGTATATGAAAACTCTTTATGATGGTTTTGTATTGAAGAGCTATTTAAGATGAATGCAAAAATAGAAAAGGTGTACATTTTGGTGAACAACAGTTGGCTCCATGGTCATGTAAAATTTACCCCACCCACTTTCTCTTATTTTGTCCTTTTCAAACAGCCCGTTTCAATAAAATCCATTTTAAATGAAAACAAATATGATAATTTGGTTTTGTGTTATTAATTTCCTATCTATGGTAGTATTTCTTCATACAAAAGCTAATTTAAGAGAAAACATGCACCAAATGTGAAATTTATAAAGCTCTAAATATCATCGATATGATACTTTTTTGTAAATTGTGTAAGGGGAGATAACTCTTTTTACTTTAATAACTCAAAATTTTCAACACTGGCCTTTCAATTTCTTTTCATTTTTTGAACTGCCGTAGCATTGGCTTTCATTTGGTAGAATGTAAGAAAAAGTTTAATACTAGAACTATTTCATTTTCAAACTTTTTCAAATCTAATAAAATCATGCCCTATAAAAAGCATATTTTTGATATTCGAGGATCCATATTGTTCGAACCTAGTACCTGCTTTGTCTAAATTTGGTTTCTATATGTAAAAATTCCACCATAGACATGAAATGAATAATGAAAACCCTAATTACCATGTTTGTTTTGTTTTGAAATAGATTTTACTGAAGCTTGTACTCTGAATGGGTAAAATTTGAGAGAAAGAGTCCAAATTTGACATACCTTTTTCAAATCGCTGTAGCTCAAAAAAAGGACACTACCATATTTTTTTTTTTCCATTTTTTCATTCATCATAAATAGCTCTTCAAAAAAAACAATGATAGAAAAAAAGTTTGATACTTTGAAAAAATCGCTTATGGGTTGGATACACCCATAACATGCCTTCAAAACTATCATTAGGCTTAAACTAGGATGCATTGATGATACATAAACCGTGTATTTTTATCATGTTTTAGAGTACGAATAGCTTTATCTATGCCTTGTCTTTATTTTGTGCTAATTGAATAATTCAAATGATAATAACAATGATAAAAATAACTCAAACAGAAGAATAACGATATTATTGTAACAAAACTATTGAAATGACCTGCATTGCCCAGGAGCTCCATGGTTTGACAATTGAAGCCACGTCGCTGTTTTACGTTGTAACGAAGACTGCCCTCAACTTCATTGCCAGAAAACAACGCAGACCCACCTGCCAACCACTGCCGCTCAATTGAATAAAAATATTTACAAAACATGCATATATACCATAGAAAGTGCTTTCTATAAACTAGGCACACTTTCACATTAAAGAACTAATATTCTTTAATATAAAAGGCATAAGAACAACTTATTTACTAAATATGGAAAGAAAGGCAAATATATTACAAGCCATTAAGAAACACACAACTAACTTAAATTGTCTAAAAACTAGGACGAACACAACTAACGTTTACATATGTTGCCATTCCATCTGTTATTCTTTCCTAATGAAGCGTCTATCTCTTTTCCATTACAAACAGTTTGGAGCCATATCAGATGCCTGGACTAAACGCTATGTTAGTTTGCAGCAACAATAAACAGTCATCATGGATTATAATAAATTGGACAACGGAATTTTCAATTTTAAAGTTTCAGAGCGAATGCAATCACCGACCACAATAAGAGAACTCGGAATTTATATAGAAGAGTGTCACAAACGCTATCCTTAAGAAATTGTCTTACCGGCATTTGCAGGCACTTATGTGTAGAGATTTTCCATATTTCTTTATTTAACAACTACTTTACACAAGTAGGACTACACTGTTGGAAATTCGAGATTGTTACTATTTGTTTTACTCCGAGTTCAGCAAATATTACAATTCAGACCTGATTTTGTATTTGTTTAAGACAAGGTTCTAACAAGACCGAGGTTTACTCTCCTGGCGTCTCAGGTTTCTGCAACATATGATATAAATACCCATTACATGCCAATTCAATTAACCACTTAATTGACATGACGTCAACTGTTTTAAATAAATGTCGTCTACTTTTATTTTCTCAAATTCAAATATTAGGTATTTTGACTTAAGAAATAATGAAATTAGTGCCATACATTTTAGATCCTGATCAGACGCCGCGTTACGCGGCGTCTAATCAGGATCCAAACTGTTTGAATTGTTTTAGTAATCTAGGGGAAAGGCAGTGAAAGGAGTCAAGTCTAGTCGTCTGTGTGATGTGCATTGACGTTTGTCTTCAGGACAGTCGGTCTGTCCCGTGTAACTATTGTATTTGGACGTCGGCAATCAAGCCCATCACTTGGCTGAAAGTCAACTAAATAAGTAACGACTGGCCGTCAATCACGGCGAATGTTGGTGCTTATTAGTGCAGTGCCAGTCTCTATAGAGCAGCAGCTGAGACACCAGAGGGTATTTCACTATCTAGCCGCACTATGAAAGTCAACTAAATAAGTAACGACTGGCCGTCAATCACGGCGAATGTTGGTGCTTATTAGTGCAGTGCCAGTCTCTATAGAGCAGCAGCTGAGACACCAGAGGGTATTTCACTATCTAGCCGCACTATGAAAGTCAACTAAATTAGTAACGACTGGCCGTCAATCACGGCGAATGTTGGTGCTTATTAGTGCATTGCCAGTCTTTATAGAGCAGCAGCTGAGACACCAGAGGGTATTTTACTGTCTAGCCGCACTATGAAGATTTGATAATGTTTGGGTTGAACATGTACAGTAAATCTCTTTATTGCGACCACTAACATTGTGTAAATTGTTAGGTATTTAGGACATGTGTAGGCTGAAAGCAAGGTGACAGTAAAACAGAAAGCTCCTACAGGAGCTTTCTGTTTTACTGTTACCTTACTTCAAGCTGTCAAAAGTATTTTAAACTACAAATTTGCCTTCTTTGAAGTGGTCGTAATAAAGAGTTTTTAACTGTAAAGGTGGAAATTGTTTGGGTTTTTTCGCGTACAAACACAAACACAATGCAGTAAAACTTCTAGACATCTTTGATTTCAAAATCAGTGGCAAACAGTTTGAAACTTGGTTAGACGACGGGTGTTTCTGATTCCTGATCTGGTTCCATACTGTTTGCTGTAAAATAATAATTGTTTACGTTACAACTCGGTGTTTGGAAACGAAAAATAATCAAATATTTTACTCGGGGTAAGGTAGTGAGAGACGTTTAGTCTAGTCGTCTGTGTGATGTACATTAACGATTGTCTTCAGGACAGTCGGTGTGTCCCGTGCAACTATTGTATTATGACGTCGGCAATCAAGCCCATCACTGGGCTGAAGTCAACTAAATTAGTAACGACTGGCCGTCAATCACGGCGAATGTTGGTGCTTATTAGTGCAGTGTCAGTCTCTATAGAGCAGCAGCTAAGACACCAGAGGGTATTTTACTGTCTAGCCGCACTATGAAGATTTGATCATGTTTGGTTAACAATGTGTAGTAAAAATCCCTTTATTACGACCACTAAATTGTGTTATTATTTAGATGTTAAAGACAGGAATGCTTAAAGAAAGGTGAGAGTAAAACAGAAAGCTTTCTGTTTTACTGTTACCTTACTTTAAAGCGACTCGCAACCAGATGGTGCATTTGCAAAAATAAAAGAAAATACTCAAATATAACCAAAAGGGTAGCATTATCGAGCATCTGGCATTGGAAAAATATGACCAGTCTACAGACACCCTCTAGAAATGTCTTCAAATCTCAGTTGTTTAGATATTTTCCATCGTTTTATCCATAGCGTCTACAGTTGCTATAGAAATTGATCACGGGCTAAGACATAAACCCGAGCCGAATTATGCAGTTGTATGTACTCTTCATCGCTTCCCACTGAAATACGTTAAATCGATCCCAGATATATGAATAGTTCCGTGGCCCAGTGGGTCAGCGGTGTCCTCATTTTGACTTATGTCCGCCCATGCCGGGTCACGGGCTCGATTCCCACCAGAGCTCAATATTATTTTTATTGAAATGCATTTTTTTAACAGAATTTCTTATCCTAACCTAATTCTTACCCGTTTATATAAGCGTTTGTCACATATTTACAAATTACTATTTTTAATGCTATATCTGGTTGCGAGCCTCTTTAAGCTTTCAAATGTATTTTAAACAGCCAATCGTCGGTGTCGTTCGAATCGGGCGAATATGCCAAAATCCAAATTTTCAGGAGACACAAAAAAACTGTTTTTCATGTCACTTGTTACATTGCATATATGACCTTTTTGACCGGTCAAATATTGAATAGAGCTAAATTGCAGGTGCTAACAAGAATATCGTTCCCAACGATTGGTGCTCCCCACAAAGAAAACCCCAAAAGTATAGCATGTTTAGTAGTAGAACACAGTATCAAGTTTCATCAACTTATGATGTAATTTTCTGGAGATATGCTTCAGACAAAAATGATTTTTTATGAAAAAAGGGAGGCAATATAATATTTAGAGATGAGTTATAATTCTTGAGTACTACACTTCTTTTTGTCATCCTCTAACACAGTATAAAGTTTCATCAAGTTACAGTGCCGCAGAAAATGTGGGTTATTTAATTTTTATGTAGAAAAAGGAAGATAATTCAATTTTGGGAGATGGCAGAGTTATGGTTCTTGAGTACAGCACTCTCTCTTTCATCCTGTATCACTGTATCAAGTTCCATCAACGCACAATGCAATGCTCAGGAGATATGCTCCAGAATTTATTTTTTTTTAAATAGAAAAGGGGAGATAATTAATTATTGGGAGATGACAGAGTCATGGTTCTTGTGAACTGCACCTCCTTATGTCACCATCTACATGTATCACTGTATCAAGTTCCATTAATTTACGGTGTAGCAGTCAAGAGATATACTCCGGACAAAATTGTTTTGCATTTTAAGAAAAAGGGAGATAATTCAACATTGGGAGATGACAGAGTTATCGTTCTTGTGTACTGCCCTTCCTACAATCATCCTCTATCACCATAACAAGTTTTATCAATTTACGGTGTAACAGTTCAGAGATATGCTCCGGACAAAATTGATTTTTAATGAGAAAAAGGGAGATAATTCAAAATTGGGATACGAGTGAGTTACGGTTCTTGTGTACTGCACCTCCTTCTGTCATTCTCTATCACTGTTTCAAGTTTCATAAACCTACGGTGTACCGTTTAAGAGATATGCTCCGAACCAAAAAGCGTGACGGACGGACGGACGTTACTTATGTGGCTATTTTCTATTGTTTTCTTTTGCGTGGCTAGCCACATAAGAGACAATTTCTTTTGCTCTAACTTGGAAAAAAATGATCTGGAGGCTAATCCTACCCCTAACCCTATGTCCCACAACTGGCCATGTTAATGTCACAAGAAATGGCCAGGTTAATGTCACAAGAGACGGCCAGGTTAATGTTTTTCAATTATGGGGCTAAGAATTTTAGCCACATAAGTACCCTCCCGTAAGCACGGATACACGGACGGACGGACAAAGCGGCGACTATATGCCCCCCCCCCCTAAAGAGGAGCATAAATGATATGATTATGTATCATATTTGTCTCATTTTTTAAATGGTTGCATTTTGCATCAAAATAGGTGAGATAAGTGCTACTTACAGTCGAAGAGAGACCCTAAGAGCTTGTAATGATGTCGATGACACGACTTGTTTAACATCAGTATCCAGCGATTTTTCACTGCATATACGACCTTTTTGACCGGTCAAATATTGAAACCAATCGAAATACGAGATATGCTCACGTGACTATATCTCATCTGTTTTATTGGTTATCAATACCGATATTATCGCATTCGAAGCAGGTAAATACCGAATACATAATCGAAAATAGGAAAAATCCATTTTTTGCAGATTTACATATTCGTCCTTTTCGAACGTAACCCACGCAGTTTTCCTTCTTTCAAGTGGTCGTAATAAAGGGGTTTTAACTGTATATGTTGTAAATGCGTTATTTGTTTAGTTTAAACATATTTCATTGCCAAAAATCTAGCCGTACTATGAAGCTTTGGTAATGTTTGGTTTAACTCATTGTGCCCTAGTGACGCATATACATGTGAAAAGTACACTTGTCTAATGCAAACAGTGAAGTCCTAGATTAGAGGGCTCCTATAGGAGCCCTCTAATCGGGGACTTCACTGTTTGTCATTTTGTAATATATTATAAACAAAAACAACCTAAATAGTCTAAAATGGACCAGCCTTTATTGTTAACTGGAAATTGTTCATTGGTCTCAGGGGATAATTAGTAAACCATGTTTAGGTAGAGAAGACGTTGTTCTTTCGCTTATAAACACAAACGAAACACCCGCGAACATTGCAATAAAAAGTACAAACTGATAATCTTTGGAAAACTCTGATTTAAATATGAATTGCAAACAGTTTATATTCTGATTACATGCCTAGTCACCCGTCGTCTCGTCTTGTCCCGTACTGTCTGCATTCAAGATAGTTGTCTCAGTCAAAACGCATTTTTTGTGAAAGAAAAATGTATTTTCCCATGTACTTGCCAACCATGGAGAAATTGGGATTTGCAATAAGCTGAGACTATTATGATCCAGCTATATTGCTGCGCACTTCACGTTTGGTTATCGATCAATCTACAATTGATAACTATGCTTTCCTCTTTGGTTGTGCAACGACAGACAGGGCTTAGCACTACATGATGATGTATCTTTAAAGCCGTCCTTAACCGGGAGAGTTATGTCGGATTTTCGTGCTTTGTTTTTTCTCTCCCTCTCTGTCGTACCCTGGACCATTCCATGTCTTACAGTTACTCGTAGCTACAGACTAGTCGTTTGAGTACAATTTGACCGTTGCCATAGTGGGTTATTTTTAACACGGGCTTGAATGTTTAATTCTTTCCCATGTTACTAATGATCTTGTCATAGAATTTTTGCTAAATGTTTTACATGTATTTACTTACTGTGCTGGCGGTCTTTTTGATTGTGAGGTTGTGGAACAGGGTTTATATTTTATGTACACTGTTCGTCTTTATAGGTGAATATAGGAGATAAGTGTGAGGTTGGGCGCCCCTAAACCCAGGTTTAACCCCCCAGTGGTTGTTAATAATTAATTAATTTATAGTTAATTATTGATTGCTTCTGACCGTACCAAGGCGGGCTCCTATATTCACTTTGCTTTATGTTTGTCTTGCGTGTTGTTTTCTATTAGTGTGTAGATGAAGGAATGGTATTGCGTGTGTGTGTGTGTGTGTGTGTGTGTGTGTGTGTGTGTGTGTGTTTGTTGTGGTATGACTGTGTGTGTGTGTTCTGCTTGAGAGGTGGGTGTATTGTTTGTGTTACGTTTCCTGCTTGAGTCTTTCGTATTTATTAGATCAGTTATGAGTTCAGTAAAGAAATCGATGGCCGTCGATGGCAATCGATTGCGAGTTGGCTACCAGTATGAAGTGCAGTGGAGAAAACGTAATTCTTTCGTTCAAACGCATAGATAATGACAATTGTTTGACAATTTCGACTACTAGTTTTAATTTGAGTGGCAAACAGTTTGGAGCCTGATCAGTCGACGGGTTACCCGGCGTCTGATCTGGCTCAAAACTGTTTGCAATGAAAATAACAGTTTAAGCGTAACCGGTTGTTTTTGGAAAGAAACTGTTTTCTCTACTGTTCTATACATGCTTCACACGGGACACAAACTGATAACCTAAACAGCAAACAATGGTAATTGAACAAGCTACAGAACTCTAGTTACTATATGACATGCGTATGAATGTGTTTTTGGTGTTTTTTTTTCAGTTAAATTGTCAAAGATGAAAATTATTGCAGAGATGCAGACGACGTCATTTAAGTAGTTGAAAAGCTGGTCTTGAGTAAATTATTAAACCCTTATCCTTCTCATAACTTACATTTAATTTTATTGAAAAACAATAACTTCACCAAACAAAAACAGCGGAGACCCAGGTCAAAAAAAACATTCACCCCTGAAACTTTTAATGTAGAATTCCAATTCAAAAACAAGTCTAGTCCATTATTGAATATAAAGGGTTGATTTTAACAACATTTTTCAAAATGACAAACAGTGTAGCTCCTGATCATTAAGGAGCCCTCTGATCAGGTTCTACACTGTTTGCATGGGACAAGTGTAATCCTCCCAGGTGTACAGTATTTGTAAATTACGAGTATACTCATCGCTTGGGTTGAATGTGTTAAAGGAGCAGTCTGATCATGATCTGCACTTTTTTCATATATAATATATGTCAGTGGTATGTACTAGCACACGCTCATTCCTGATGGTTTTGTCTTTTCACATTAGCCAATGTCACAGTTCAGATGATATTCGTGCATAGTATACAAGTATTCAACAGGAGAAATTTTAACTGCGAAAACCAATACGACTATTCAGAAAGTGACTACATAATTATATTTGTTTTTAACCCATTACCCCATTGCCTGTTTCTGAAATTGAAGATGGATGGTTATATAAAGTAGGTTTAAAGTTAAGCACATCACATTCTGCTTTATTATCAGCCTGCTTTAGGCGATTATCTACTAGGATGTTGGAACTGTTTCTTACAGTACATATTCATGACCGCATACGATGGAACAATTTAAAGGTGCAAAAAGGCGAATTTATGGAGTAATATGTTAATCGGTCCACCGTCATGAAGGTTAACGTCATAACCCGGCTAATAGAATTATTGCTTGCAAAGATATCACCTCCTGTGTTTTGTTACGTTTAGGAATATTGGATATGTTTTACTTAAAAGCAGTTCTGCAATTGTCAAACAGTTAGGAACCTAATCATACGCCGCATAATGTGGCATCCGGTCCGAGTATACACTGTTTGCCAATGTCCTATTTCTTGGACGATAGGTACAAATGGGTCAACAGTGGACTCAAGCGCTAGCCCACTTATCATTTATGATACGTTTCTATATCAAAACACAATAACAGTGAATATATTGGTACTGACATCCCATCAGTCAATGTCACAATGCATGGAATATGTAAACGTTACTAGGTAGTTCCCGTACGTATGGTACACGTGAATGTAGGCAAGTTCTTGACTCAGTGGCATATTAAATCTCTCCCATAGAAGAGCCGTTTGACGTCTTACATGTACCTTAGGCAGAGAACATACTGTTTCCCAAAAGGACGTATGTACTTAATTATTTCAAGTGTGTTTGCAACTCAGACAAATATTAGTTGTTCGAGACGTCAGTCCATCTGATCAAAGCCTACACAGTTGGTAAAAGACACGTGTTATCACTACAGTGGCTATGTGGGTTTAACAGATTACCATATTTACTTAACATCTTTTCTGGGTCCAATTTCTTTCAAAATGTGAATTTAAACGACTGACAAACAGATATGGCATAAAAAACATATTAGTTTTGTAAATTTTAACACATGTTTTATAACACACGTAAAGGCTAGTTAAGGAATACCATTTATGGTACAATGCATTTTGGTTTAAAATCGAATCTATGCGTAGAAGGCCATAAGGCCGTTCTTATTTGACAGTATATTTGGTCCTATTTGTATCCGTGCAGAAAAAAGAGAACACCTGTACGCATACACCCAATGAAGGGGAAATATTATACGATAATAGATGATTTTGATCATGATACGATCTCGTGTCAATATTTCTTTATTTAAAGATAACACCACAAGTGAGTATTTCACAATTTATGACTCACTTTCTTCCCGTAGTAAACATTGAAATATTGAATTAAGTTTGATTAGTAGTTGCATTATTTTGTATGGTTGTGTATAGTAGGGGGGTGGCCTTTGTCATAAATAAAGTATCTATATAGAATGAGAAATGTTTGATGCAAAGGTTAAACACAGATCTTACTCCGTCTTAGGTCGGAGAATAAAGCCGATGGAAAATATATAAAAACAAACTAAGACTTACTGATTTTTTTTGAGAATGTTTTATATCGATCATATTTTAGTGCGTTCTGCACGATAATGCCAGAAATCTGCTTTTGTTTGAATAGTTTTCCTTTTTTGCAAGTACACCAGTTTTTTAGTATTCATAAGTCGAGTATACAATGATACGTTTAAAGAGACACGTGTTACGGAAAGGAAACTTCATCTACAAAAATGTTACATGACACAATTTGATTTTCTCTTCAATATTTAATGAATGTACTCTATCATGCAATAAAAATCACATAAACCGGTGGTTTACCGTCAATGAAATTCCAGTAAAAAGTGAACATTTATTTTTAAGTAAGTTTTATACATTATAACACTTATCCTACAACAATGCATAAACCATGTAATTTAAATTTATTTTCCCATTCAGTAATTACGATAACGCCATTTGTTCTTGCTACATGACTGTACTACTTAAACACCTCGACAGTTCAGGACGCTTGCAATTTTTTCACTTCATCTGAATTAGAAATAGTAAATTCTTAGACTGACAAAGGCCAAGTCGCGTTTTTCCGGTGAATGTGTAAATGAATAAACGAATTCAAGTATCAAGTCAACATGTTAGATCTATCATATTCTACAGTTGTTGACGTTATTAATTTGATTCAACTATCTAATTAATAAGGCGATATTTCATTCTGTCTATTTCAAGAAACCAACCAAAGTACATACTTCAAACACTACTATTATTACAAATGACTTTAATGCTTTTAACGAAAACTAACGAAAGTCATAAAAAGGAAATAAGAAGTCATGAAATGTTTTAAGACAAAACTATAAAATGTACATGTATTTAAAATGTCACAGTGTTCATACATTGAAGCTGCGTGAACAGGGCCAATTAACCCTAAACCCCAAAGAATGTTGCTAGGTTTGGAAACAAACTACTTACAACAGATTGAAAGAAAATAAAAGGTGCTTCTAAAAGCGCATTCTCATTTACCTTTAGTCTGATTTAAGCTACCACCTACTAGGATATAGAAAGTATTTCACATTTATAACTGGAAAACGTGTAACTATTAGGGGAATAATTTAAGGACGTAAAAAGGCGCATTTATGGAGTATGAACCAATTTACTTCCGGCTGTTCACAATAGATCGAAATTACAGCAGAAATCCCATGATTGGCTATATACTACATGTACTACTATCACCATACTTTAAGTTGCCAATTATGTTCAACCATGTAAACGGTGTATCATATGAGTTGGCATATTAGTCGAGCTTATTTGTAAGACACATTTGGATAAATATTAATACGTTAACCAATTAAGAGAACAACTAACATTGTAGCATTTGGATAAAGGTTCCATTTGACAAATTAATTAAAAAACACTATTTGATTACAAAAACGCTTCAGGACGATGCAAACAAGGTTACAATATGTTCAGTGCTTGCACTTTTTGCACCTGCTCTTTAATTAATTTATATAACTAATTTGGTTCTCCCAATTAACCAGAACAGTCGCCGTATTTCAAACGCTGTCTCTTATCTGAGTTTCTGATGTCATTGTTTACTCAGTGCTCTTCCTATATACTTAGTCAAATGCTTGTTTACCCCGCCACTACCATACCCTGAGTACAATAGTTATTTGCAAACAGTTTGAAGCCTGATCAGACGCCGATTAACGCGGCCTCTGATCAGGACCAAAAGTTATTTACACTAGTTTAAATATGTCTTTGTTGTTGTTTTTAATCAATTTAAGTCAAAATACCTAAAATATCAAATTTGAGAAATGAAGGCAGACGACAATTGTTGACAATTGATGACGTCATTGCAGTGAATGGATTCGTGTACTCCCAGCATTCAATTCAATTACCGGAAAAAAGTTGCGTACGACTTACTTGAATTTGCCATATGTCAAAGGAGAGCTTTGAATTAGCATACATGCTTTTTCATATTCAGCATGGATTGCCGTCCTGTAATTATCTTCTCTGATCAATACCTGTAACAACATATCGATAGATAGAAAAAACAGTAACACTCCATTACTGTCGGTAACAGAACCAAATATGCGCGGACAGTCTTTACGTCATAAATAGTCTTCATGTTATGCAAACAGCAACATACACCATATTACATCGGTTTCTTCGTTCATTTGGGCATGCACTTCACAAACATAGAGCTATGGACATTGGCTTGTCCTAATTACGTTCACTCTCCGCTATAGAACGAATACATTTATTTTATTCCTACTAACCCCTTCACTGCCGTACCCCGAGTACAGTAGTTATTTACAAACAATTTGGATTCTGATCAGACGCCGCGTCTAAACTGTTTGACACTCATTTCAATATGTCTTCAGTCAAAATAGCAAAAATTAAAATTTAAGAAATAGAAGCAGACGTCAATTGCTTAAATTTGATGAAGTCACGGCAGTGAAGGGGCTAAACGCGTTGTGACTGACATGTGCTCACATTTCTGATACAGATCAGGCGCCGAATAGAACGTATATGATCTTACTCAAATTGTATGACATTCAAAACAAAATCTCTTCACATATAGGAGGACATTAACCCTTTTTTTTTATAAAAATCTAATTACGGACGATAGTTTAGGTGCAGGAGAAACTATGACAGACTAAATGCTAATGCGATAATAGTGACGGATTAGTATTGATTCAATAATTAAAATGATTAAAATAGATGAAGCTGTCAATGTTTCTATTAATATTCAAATAACTCAGTATATTTTTAACCAAAGTTGTCATCATTTGCATATTCCAGCAATATTCCCGTGGCTGTGTGTATTTGAACCCTTGGTCAATATAAGGGAAAGCATTCGACTTTGAAAACAGTTTGGAGCATGACCTTACGCCGCTTATCGCGGCCTCTGGTCAGGCTCAAAACTGTTTTAGGATCGGTTCGATATATTTTCAGTCAGTTTGCCTTCAATCTAGCTGTCAAATAAAAGTACAGACCACAGTATTAAAGTAGATGACATGTAACCTTTTGAACCCTACTTTGTACAAATAGTGATGCTGTAAATAATACATGTAGTTTAGACCAAGACAAACAAAACCCTATATTTCACAATATACATGCATTGCCGGAATAAAAAACAAATGGTGAAAAGGACTATCATCAATTGGAAACTTAACATGTCAATTTGATCTTTTATGATAAAAAAAAAATCAGCGAATATTATTTTCCTGAAAGGGTTAAATAACCGACGAATGTTGTTTCTTATCAAACTGAAAGTCTATCCTTATTTATTAACCCGCAGTTTACATCTGCTGAAATTCTCAAAATATATTATTTTTAGCTCGCCTGTACGTAGTACATGACGAGCTATTGCAATACCCCCGGTGTAGTCGTCGTCGTCGTCGTTGTCGTCGTTGTCGTCGTTGTCGTCGTCGTGAACGGCGTAAACAATTTTAAGAAAACGTCTATAACTTCTATGTCCCTTGAGGTATTGCTTTCATAGTTGGTATGTGTGTGTATATGGACAAGACCTTCCCATGCACAGAAAAGGTTTGACCCCTGTGACCTTGACCTTGAACTTAAGGTCTGCGTTTAGGTTTCGAAATCTGCGTTTAGGTTTCGAAAAATGCCTTTAACTTCTATATCTCTTAAGGTATTGCTTCCGTAGTCGGTATGTGTGTGTATATGGACAAGACATTTCAATGCTCAGAAAAATTTAGACCCCTGTGACCTTGACCTTGAACTTAGGGCCTGCGTTAAGGTTTCGAAATCTGCGTTTAGGTTTCAAAAAATGCTGTAACTTCTATGTCCCTTGAGGTATTGCTTCCATAGTTGGTATGTGTGTGTATATGGACAAGACCTTTCCATGCACAGAAATGTTTTGACCCCTGTGACATTGACCTTGAACTTAGGGCTTGCGTTTAGGTTTCGAAATCTGTGTTTAGGTTTAGAAAAATGCCTTTTACTTCTAATTCCTTTGAGGTATTGCTTTCATATGTGGTATGTATTTGTATATGGACAAGACCTTTACATGCAAAGAAAAATTTAGACCCCTGTGACCTTGACCTTGAACTTAGGGCCTGTGTTTAGGTTTAGAAAAATGCCTTTAACTTCTATATCCCTTGAGGTATTGCTTCCATTATTGGTATGTGTGTGTATATAGACAAGACCTTTCCATGCTCATAATAATTTAGACTCCTGTGACCTTGACCTTGAACTTAGGGCCTGCGTTTAGGGTTCGAAATCTGCGTTTAGGTTTCGAAACATGCCTTCAACTTCTATGTCCCTTGAGGTATTGCTTCCATAGTTGGTAAGTGTGTGTATATGGACAAGACCTTTCCATGCACAGAAAAATTTTGACCCCTGTGACCTTGACCTGGAACTTGGGGCCTGCGTTTAGGTTTCGATATCTGCGTTTAGGTTTCGAAAAATGCCTTTAACTTCTATATCCCTTAAGGTATTGCTTCCATAGTCGGTATGTGTGTGTTTATGGACAAGACCTTTACATGCACAGAAACATTTAGACCCCTGTGACCTTGACCTTGAACTTAAGGCCTGTGTTTAGGTTTCGAAATCTGCGTTTAGGTTTCAAAAAATGCCTGTAACTTCAATGTCCCTTGAGGTATTGCTTTCATAGTTGGTATGTGTGTGTGTGCTTACATAGTTAGTATGTGTGTGTATATGGACAAGACCTTTCCATGCACAGAAATCTTTTGACCCCTGTGACATTGACCTTCAACTTAGGGCCTGCGTTTAGGTTTCGAAATCTGTGTTTAGGTTTAGAAAAATGCCTTTTACTTCTATTTCCCTTGAGGTATTGCTTTCATAGTTGGTATGTATGTGTATATAAACAAGACCTTTCCATGCACAGAAACATTTTGACCCCTGTTACCTTGACTTTGAACTTAGGGCCTGCGTTTAGTTCTCGAAATCTGTGTTTAGGTTTAGAAAATGCCTTTAACTTCTATGTCCCTTGAGGTATTGCTTTCATAGTTGGTATGTATGTGTATATGGACAAGACCTTTCCATGCACAGAAAATTTTAGACCCCTGTGACTTTGACCTTGAACTAAGAGCCTGTGTTTAGGTTTCGAAATCTGTGTTTAGGTTTAGAAAAATGCCTTTAACTTCTATGTCCTTGAGGTATTGCTTTCATAAGTGGTATGTATGTGTATATGGACAAGACCTTTACATGCAATGAAAAATTTAGACCCCTGTGACCTTGACCTTGAACTTAGGGCCTGTGTTTAGGTTTAGAAAAATGCCTTTAACTTCTATTTCCCTTGAGGTATTGCTTCCATTGTTGGTATGTGTGTGTATATAGACAAGACCCTTCCATGCTCAGAATAATTTAGACTCCTGTGACCTTGACCTTGAACTTAGGGCCTGCGTTTAGGGTTCGAAATCTGCGTTTAGGTTTCGAAACATGCCTTCAACTTCTATGTCCCTTGAGGTATTGCTTCCATAGTTGGTAAGTATGTGTATATGGACAAGACCTTTCCATGCACAGAAAAATTTGGACCCCTGTGACCTTGACCTTGAACTTGGGGCCTGCGTTTAGGTTTCGATATCTGCGTTTAGGTTTCGAAAAATGCCTTTAACTTCTATATCCCTTAAGGTATTGCTTCCATAGTCGGTATGTGTGTGTTTATGGACAAGACCTTTACATGCACAGAAACATTTAGACCCCTGTGACCTTGACCTTGAACTTAAGGCCTGTGTTTAGGTTTCGAAATCTGCATTTAGGTTTCAAAAAATGCCTGTAACTTCAATGTCCCTTGAGGTATTGCTTCCATAGTTGGTATGTGTGTGTGTGCTTACATAGTTAGTATGTGTGTGTGTATATGGACAAGACCTTTCCATGCACAGAAATCTTTTGAACCCTGTGACATTGACCTTCAACTTAGGGCCTGCGTTTAGGTTTCGAAATCTGTGTTTAGGTTTAGAAAAATGCCTTTAACTTCTATTTCCCTTGAGGTATTGCTTTCATAGTTGGTATGTATGTGTATATAAACAAGACCTTTCCATGCACAGAAACATTTTGACCCCTGTTACCTTGACCTTGAACTTAGGGCCTGCGTTTAGTTCTCGAAATCTGTGTTTAGGTTTAGAAAATGCCTTTAACTTCTATGTCCCTTGAGGTATTGCTTTCATAGTTGGTATGTATGTGTATATGGACAAGACCTTTCCATGCACAGAAAATGTTAGACCCCTGTGACTTTGACCTTGAACTAAGAGCCTGTGTTTAGGTTTCGAAATCTGTGTTTAGGTTTAGAAAAATGCCTTTAACTTCTATGTCCTTTGAGGTATTGCTTTCATAGTTGGTATGTATGTGTATATGGACAAGACCTTCTGATGCCCAGAAAAATTTAGACCCCTGTGACCTTGACCTTGAACAAAGGACCTGTGTTTAGGTTTCGAAATCTACGTTTAGGTTTCGAAAAATGCCTTTTAACTTCTATATTCTTTGAAGTATTGCTTTCATAGTTGGTATGTGTGTGTATATAGACAAGACCTTTCCATGCACAGATAAATTTGGACCCTTGTGACCTTAACCTTGAACTTAGGGCCTGTGTTTAGGTTTTGAAAAATGCCTTTTACTTCTATGTCCCTTGAGGTATTGCTTTCATAGTGGGTTTATGTGTGTATATGGACAAGACCTTTCCAGGCACAGCAAAATTTAGACCCCTGTGACCTTGACTTTGAACTTAGGGCCCATGTTTTCGAAATCTGTGTTTTGGTTTCTCAAATTTTTTATTACTCCTATGTCCATTGGAATATTCCTTTCATATTCAGTTTGCATGTGTATATGGACAACATCTTTCCTTGCATGCAAAATGTTTGAGCCCTCTGACCTTGACCTTGAACTTAGGACCCGCGTTTAGGTTTCAAAGTCTGCGTTTAGGTTTCTCAAAATTTCTTTAACTCATATATCAATTGAGATATTTCTTTCATATTTGGCATGCATGTGTATATGGACACGACCTTTTCATGCATACAAAATAATTAGCCCAGTGTCCTTGACCTTGAACTAAGGTCTCGAAAGGTTTTAGGTTTCGAAATCTGCGTTTAGGTTTCAAAAATGCTTATAATTCCTATGTCCCTTTAGGTGTTATTTCATATTTGATTTGCCATTGTAAATGGACAAGACCTTTCCATGCAGCAAAACGGTTGACCTCTGTGACCTTGAGTGTGTTTTTAAGGTTCTAAAGGTGCCGGTGGCGAGCTTTGTTGTCTCTCTGACAACTCTTGTTACAATTGCTTTCGGACAATATTCGAATTGTCAAATAGTTTGGATTCAGATGTGAGGCCGAGTTACTCGCTGTCTCATTTGAATCCAGACTGTTTGTTACAGCTGTTACTTGATCGCTGCCTCTTTCGTGATAAAGGCTAAAAACGACAGTATCTAATTCTGCGCTATTCCAATATTTACTTTCGTATCAGCAACAAAATGTCCCTTGATTGTTTACTTCAATTGCATCTGTCTTACGATTCACTTCCAGAAGTGGAATGCATGTTAGTGTAGCTTATACATTAATTATTTTATATTTTAAGCAGGTGCTGACCGTTGCATGAGGTTTTGACCCGATAAAACGCCTAGTAAATAGATGCTATATAGAATCTAAAATAAACGACACTTTGGTAATTTGTTTAAAAATTAATAGGTTAATAAATCAAGTTTGGGAATAGTTGTAGATACCAGTAATTTAAGTAAGGCGGGATATGATGTTAAAATGCTAACATTAAACATGTCACACAACGTCGGTGTTTCGAATTGTATAAAAATGTTCTCTATGTTACCATCTGACTCTTTCATTGCTGTGACGTCATCTGCTCAAAACAATTGTCGTCTGCCTTTATTTCTCAAATTTAAATGTAGGTATAATAGCTAAAGTACGATCGTAATGAGTGCCCAACAATTTGAATCCTGGTTACCATCAAAACTGTTTGTAAATAATCACTTTACTCTAGGTAGGCAGTGCAGGTGTTAATCATTTAAATTATGTTCATCAAGCAATGCGTTATTAATAAGATAGATAGATAGATATAGTTTATTGACTTATACTAAATACAAGTATCTCGTCACATTTAACATTCATACATAATCACGTACAATCAGGTAAATGATATGGTAAGGTAAACACACACACACACACACACACACACACACACATACAAACATGCATCAATGACATAAATTACAGAGAATGGTGTTAGTCATGACGTTGCAAAATGAATAATTATTAATAAGACGACCATGTTTTCTGACTATCACATATATTTGACTCATATAAACCTTCAAATTTATCTAATGCAGTGTCATATTTTTAATTTTCCGATATGGTTTAAGCTATTGAATTTTCAATCTGTTTTTCAAGCTTGCCAGAGATGTCTCTAATGACTTTTTAAAAACGATTTATATGGAGTTATTAATATCTATTTCGAGTTTAAACTTGTTGGCTTTTTATGGTAACCGTTATTTCGCCGTCATATCAATATGTTTTCGGCATTAATAAAAGAAAGTCGTATCACTAAATGTAAAGGACACAATTGGAAGCCAACAATTATTAAGCACAGTATGTTTTTAATTGTTTTATGATAATATGTTTACAATATTTACAAAGTTGTTGTTGATAGATTTTCACTGAAAACATTAAACGAATATATTTGGCTCTTTTATGGTAATATATATACAAACATATTCACGTTTGGTAATGGATAGCCATACCACATCTGGTTTTTGTTATATTTACAGTCAATCATGCATTAACCTATATACATGTATCACTGATAGCTCTTAACCCCTAGCCCCATAGCCTGTTTCTAGTTTTGAAGTCAGGCAATCACTTAAAGCAGATTGAAAGTAAAGCAGAATTCTCCTACAAGAGCATTCTGCTATACTTTCAATCTGCTTTAAGCTACCATCTGGAAACATGCTGTGTTATTTGTTCATGATTTTATAGATGGGACTACTTTTTCTAGTTTAGAAACAATAGTATGAGTAAAAGTTGCGTATTTGTGGAGAAAAGTGTTAATACAGTAACTGCTTAATGCGAGATAGAGATAATGCAGAACTATTCTATATTAACTTTCTGCATTATTCTTATCATGCATTATTAAACTACATGTATTAATATTGAATGGTTTCTTTACGCAACTATCTGATACGATTAAGAAATTATTTGTTATGGTATTATCGATGACTTTTTAAAGTACACTTATTTGTTTTAGTAGAGTGATAAATTAAAGGCGTAAAAAGGCCTAATAAAGAGTGGTCGCTTAATACAAGATTGACTGTATTAACACACTTAAGACGTCAAATGTAAATAAGGTGCTCGTGTTCGTGCGTACCGAGTTCGGTGACGTATTCTATGTCAAGTAATTGACGTGGCCTGGTCGTGATCCGTGTCTTTGACAAGTAAATATGACAGTTACAAGAATCAGTTTACTGCCAATCGAATTGTCGTCATATCAATAGAATCTGAAATATCTGTTTGTCATATGATGTTAGTTTTCTCATTGATGATAGGGACATTGACATGTGAAAACAGGGGAATATCTAACCATATTCACCGCCATTGGGATCTAAATTCGACATAGCAAACATTTTGTATCCAGATCAGACGCCGCGTGACGCGGCCTCTGATCAGGATCCAAAATGTATGACACTTTTATAGATATTTCTTCAGTCACAACTTTGACTTTTTTATTTAACATATAATTGCAGACGACAATAAATTTAACATATGTTTAAAAGACATGTTAATGGGTTAAATCAGACAGTTATATTTGAATGGGAAAAGGCTAATTTCATATTGCCAGAACACCGTCTATTTCAGCATTGACGTCTTCCAAAACGAAAATTTCGTTTCAGTTTAGAAGTCATTATTCCTTACCGTGCAACGCAAATAAAAACGCAAACGAACCACAATGCTTTTGACGACTCATTTTGAATCTGAGAAGCCAAAAGCTTGGAGTTTTATCAGATGCCGGATAGATGCTCTTATCAGATTGCTTATTTAGTAGCCATCTTGTCTGTGTCACCTCTTGTTTTGCATTGAACGACTAGACTGTTCATCGGTAGACTGCTTGTAAAGGACTAGTATTCTCGTCGTTGAAGTTCAATAAGTTAAAGTTAACTTAGGATGACATATATTGTTAACCATATCACTCTCAATGACGTCATAAAGCGCATTTGCAAACAGTTTGATGAGGATCAAAATTGTTTGCCACTTGTTTAGAAATTGTGTCAGCTATAGTTCCTTAAATCTAACATTGAAACAATATTGCAGACAACAGTATTGAAGCAGACAACTATATGCCGGTGAAGGGGTAAACCCCTCTCAATAAATTTGATCATGAAAGAGTTATACGTGCTTAAAACAATAAAAGTCAAAATGCTCGTAAATAAATGACTCGTTTTAAAACGTAACTAAAACTGACTTCAGCATCCAATATAATACCATGACAAAATTAGCTTTGAATGCTTTGACAGGCATTTCAAACTAGGTTATGTTATAGGTTTATACATAGGAATGGACGTGACACGCAAATGGTTGTTTCAAATCAATAAAAGGTATTCATTGTTTAACATTTGCACTGCCAAATTATTCGTGAGATTTTTACCCCATTCACCGGTTCATTGTCGTCTGCTTCCATTTTGTTGTCTGCGATGTTGTTTCAAAGTTAAAAAAAAAAATAAGGCCATATGACTGAACAAATTTCAAAACGAGTGTCAACCCGTTTAAATTCTGATCAGATGTCACGTTACGCGGCGTCTGATCAGGATCCAAACATTTTTCAAACACGCGTTTAAGCGTCATTGAGAGTATAACCTTTTGTCTGCACTGTAGGCTTAACGATAAATAATCGGAATAAACACCAGATCAAGGATTTAAACTAAAGCAATACGGTAATTCCACAGTATCTATAATAGATCTAGATCTACCCAATCCTTCTGGACCTAGATATATGCATTGTTTCAGCTGTAGATGTAAAAACCGGGATATGCATGTCTTGATTGGTTTTACTAAACAGCTAAGATCATAGGGGAACTGCAAAAGCTTGATGACGTCATATTATATACAGTGATACTATACCTAAACTTTAAAGGCCATTAATAATGAATTGTGCTTACATAATTATAGAGCTTCAATAAGCCTTATTTATGTTGGCGTTGAAGCATGCATAATGTCTCAAGCTATACACAATGAAATAACCTTTCAATTTAAGTAAAATATTACAAATAAAATGTCTTTTTCGTCTAAAACAAAAAGCAGAAACGAAGGGTCTTCTTGTTTTCCTCGAGCCCAAGCCAGTGCTAAATAGGTTAGACAATGGTTGCGCGCGAATAAACGACATAGTTCTCGGGGGCTACGCCCCCTCGAACTATATCGTTTATTCGCGCGCAACCATGGTCTAACCTATTCATACAGTCTGAAATCGCGAAGCAGACACAACAAGTATTTCGTTACCTCTTACATGCTTTACGCTATCATTTGCTAGAATATGAAAAATATTTCTTTATACACGGTTCAAGGCTGTATAAAATGGAATTATTTCCTTCATTGGAGGAACATATCAAAGCCATGTAAAATGAATATTTGTGGCCACTTGTTTAAAGGCATGGCAGTGGTAGTCCTTACTTTTTATATGAAATAGCAAACAGTACAGATCCCGCTAAAATGCCGCTTTACGCTGTTTGTCAATGCCCTCTTTAGTAAACTTATTGTTTAAATGGAATCAACAGGACATACAATAAATTTTCAGTCACCGTATGCCTTGTGTCCTTTGATTGCATCAAATTCTGTTCAACTATTGTAAATATCTGTTTCCGTGGCAAGTTTAGGAGCAAAGATACGAAATGTTGTAATTAGACTCGTAACTTATCATTTGTAAGTGCCTAGATGTCTTTGAAATAACAATAGTATAGCATTTCAGATAAGTATGTAATTGTTTGCGCCAGCGGTTGATACAATGCTATTGGAAGTAAGCGTTAAAACCAATGTAAATAATGAGCTATAATAAAGGCAGTGCCCATATCAAGCTGATTCATTTACGTTTTACTTGATAGACCAAACTTCAGTATCGATAAATAAATTGGTTAATATAACGCACAACAGCATGTATGAAACAGCTGCACTCGTTGTTACAATGGATAAGACGATACTATGTCCCGTTAAAAAGTAACTTAATTGCTCCCTCTCTACAATGATACCCAAACGGAGACATACATTGTTAATGTTGTTCGGAGGGAGTCGTTATAGGGAGGGGAAATTAAGATTTTGCTTACTATTCCAAACAGCTTGAATCCAGATCAGACGCCGCGGAACGCGGCGACTGATCTGGACTCAGGCTGTTTGTCACTCGTCATTAGATTTATTCTATCAAAATGTCCACTGACTTGGAACAAAAACAGCAGACGACAAATTTAGGCAGACGGTTTTGCAGGCATGAAAAGGTTGGACATAAATGTATTGTATGGAGAACAGCGGCATGATCGTTGTGAGGAGGGAGTTGTTGGGAGGGCAATCGAAAGGTTGGAGTACTTTAAACGCAACGCAATGCAATACAAAATAGGGGGAAATAACTTTTTAAAAGTTTGTGACGATTTATCTTTATCTGACCGACAGAAAAGCCTGATCAGAAGCACGATTACCAAACCTCTGATCTGAATCTATACTGTTTTCAGTGTATATAATTCTTTTAACACAAACGCGTTTATTGGGAAATATTTACATTCGCCCCATTAAAATCCATTTAACAAAATGACGTTTAATTTGTAAAATCGCAATTTATCTAGGGGTGGGATATGAGGTCACCTGTTGCAGAGATGGAGGTGCCTATGGATCTGCCTCCGCGAATCATTTTGTTGCGTTTCCTAAGTAACGGAAGTTATGGCTGTTCCTTTCAAGGTTCACATTATTCGTGTTAACAACCATTAATATGGATTAAACATACATGCATACTAATAAAATGTTCGTTTAATATTAGAAATTACAGCAAATATAATGTTAGTATAAGAAATGACCTGAATTTTTTCGGCGTTTAAGCGAAATAAACGACAGAAAATGATCTGCAAATTTGCAAACGGTTTGCAACTTAGAGTAAAACGAATGTTAAACATTTTCAATACGTTGACATGTTTCACTTTTTAGCAAATTGTGTGACTATGTTGATATATGCGCATTATTTCTGTTCTGTTTTAAGCAGTTCTCTTTCTTTTGATTAACCTTTTGTTTCATGGTTTACGTTTGATTGCACTGCAAGCTCAAATTACGCATCAATATTTACAATAGCAATTTGACGCACCATCGAAAGTCTATCCTAGAATATTCGGATAAAACTTTTCGAACATAATTCCAGCCTATATTTTGCAATGCAGTAGAACGTTGCAAATATACATATCTATTTACCATCTTTATTTCAATTTTAATTGACAAAATGCATTAATTTATCCCCGGTTGTTGTGTTGAGATCTCTGTGTGCCTGCTCGAATATACATTTACAAGGGTGATTTAATGACAATGTAGTATTCGTCAATACTGAACAGCCTTCCATGTTACACTACTTCCTCTATACAACTACCATCCGAACATCGGTTTCCTCCCTACAACGATAATTGATGCTGTCCCCAAAACAATATAGGTATGTCCATTCACGGCTGCACTATACCTGACAGGTATGTAGTCTACTTAAAGTTGTCATCAGCTGGTTTTCTCAAATTTACATATCAGCCATTTTGACAGAAAAAAACATAATTACTAGTGACAAACAGCTTGAATCAAGGTCAGACGCCGCAACGACTCCCTCCGAACAACGCACATTCTTTTTGTCTTTCATTGGGTGGCGCTATAGAATGGAAACACTTTTATATCAAACACTAAGGACTCTACCCATGATCAAAATAAAACCCCTTTGAAACTCCTTTCGATGTTTTGTCGGTACAACAACTGAAAACTAATTTAACAAATATGAAACCGACATTTTAGCCCCTTTACTGTCCTAATCTCAGTACAATATTTTTTGGCAGACAGTTTAGATCCTGATCAGACGCCATGTAATACCAAACTGTATGACACCCAATTTTATATTTCATTAGTTTAAAGTCCTAAAATAAGTACGAAATAGAAGTAGATGACGTCATAGCAGAGAATGGGTTAAGTAGACGATAAATTAAAGCGGTTATTCTACAATACGATCAAACACAATTTTATCGTATATACGCATGCAATGTAAATAGGGTTTAGTGAAATATTGCAAGCAAAAACGAGATTTTGTCAGGAACTGTTGTGTTTACGTGTTTGGGCCTACATTAAAATATATATATAGTGGGGACCAGAACAGTCGTCTGGTTGGCGACTAGAAACGATTAGCTGGGTAAGGATGCTGCAGATATTGATAATGAGAAAAACGTGTTTGGGGCCAAAATGTAAATGCGTTGTTTTATATCGTCACCGTCAATACTATTTACCCTTTCACTCTCAATGACGCTTGAAAGCGCGTTTGTAAACAGTTTGGATCCTGATCAGACGCCGCGTGACGCGGCGTCTGATCAGGATCCAAACTGTTTGGCACTCGTATTGATTTGTTTTAAGTCATACTACATTGAATCTTTCTTTGAAACGATCTTGCAAACAACAAAATTGAAGCAGACTACAATGAAACGGTGCAGTGGTTAAAACTCACGGAAACAATTTGGTAGTGATAGGGTTAACAGGTACATTGTTTGTGAAAAAAAGTAAAGCCGCCAATGACGTTGAAAACACCGTCAACGCCTACTAGTCACTTGTTACTTTATATGAGATTACGAAGGTTGACATATAGCCTGTCACATTGCAGAGAAGCCAGCTTGTACAATAAATCTCCTTACTTGGTTGGTACTATAATGACGCCATGTTACAGTGATGACGTAATTTTGAAAACGAAACTAAATGTCAAATGATCATTTTTAGTCAAAAAGACAATTTAGGATCAAATATTAATTTTTAATTTGAATACGGTATTAGAGAAGTCTTTTCACAACACAATGATGGTGGTGTTGTTTTTATTTTAGTTTGATTGATGTTTTTCTATTGATGAATAAAACCGGACAACACTTATGACGAATCGTTTTCCTAACAGCTCATGAAAAATGTGGAAGTAAGAACTGTCGGATTTTGTGCCAATTGGTGTTTATGTGATAAATAGAACATTAGATTCGTGTGCTATCAGCACTGAATTTATAACACTCGTTGGATAAAATGATATGGTGCTCACCAAGGTTCGCAGCATATTTTCTTATCCAACTCATTCAATAAAATCACTACTAAAAATTCTCATTCAATATCCTCTATAAATAAAATCAAGATATCAATTTTTAAATTATGCGAAAATGTAGATAATAATATTTTTTGCAGAAAATGGTATTACGATTGAAGAGTTATCAGAACATGTTCAATTATAGAAAAGTATTTTCATATACATTTGTACGAGGTTTTTTTTAACACTTATGCAACTGGGGTAATAAAACGCACGTTGATCGATGTTTAAATCATTTACGCGTCATTCTCATAAAGAAATACATGTGAACGTCGTTTTCCGGAGGTACAAATATACTCAACAAAATAATTAAAGGGGCAAATGTATAAGTTCATATATCTTTTTCAAAAATGCAAACATTTCCAAGTTAAAAGAGTGAATGCGTGTTTTGATGCTTTAGAATAAAAAAATTAAGAAACAAACGTCACTATGTGCAAAAATGGTCATGGTTTAATTAATTGAAGCGGACAAGTATCAAAAACACGGTTTTTAACGTACACTGGATTTTTGCACGATGTGTCTGCCTATTCTTCAACGATTAGTTTTATAGCTGTTTTCATTATATCGAGTGCATATGTGTATCTTAAGCAAAAACAGATTGCATATTGGTACAAAATTTGAAAACTATGCCCCTAAAGACGTCATTTGCCGTTTTCCAACGTCATGTTGCGAAGGAGTTTAACGTTAGCAAGGGTGTCGTCGACAGGTTGTGGTAGTTGTACCTGGACACTGGGGTGGTTAATTGGAGATCAGGTCAAGGTCGTTTGCAGGTCATATTTGAAGTGGGGGACCGATGTTGTCACTTATGGCATGACGTCAACGGCTCAATTCCCTCGTAACGCTTAATAGTGTTTATAAACAGACGTGTGGTTACAGGATTTCTGTTCAGATCGTCGGGAATAGACTTCATGCTGCACACCTATGGGCTAGAAGACATGTCGTGTGACCGGCCTTGACCCCACACCACCGAAAACGTCATCTAGCGTTTTGCCAGAAAGCATGCCATTTGAACGTTTAAGTTTTCGCAACGTATTGTGGACTAGTGCGTCAAATTTCATTTTGGATTTAAATGACGACTGCAGACGAATGTAAAGACAGCGAAACGAATGTTTCTTCATCTGTTATGTGGCAGAGCATGACGGACTCAGAAAGGGGTCAGGGCTCCTATAGGTGGGCATATCCTACAACGGTTGCACGGACCTTTACGTCATTATGAACTGGACTCTGACTAGTTTGGGGTACAGGGACGAGACCCTAGACGCTATTGCACGAGCTGAAGCTGGAGCTTTGGGTTCAGGCTTCATCCCGACAGACGACAAAGCTCGTCCGTACCGAGCACGTATGGTAGACCAGTACTTGGAACACGAGGGCATAGGGCAGATGGACTGGCCAGCAAGGTCAACACACTTCGGTCACATTGGGGATGCTTAGGACATGCGGCAATGCCGGATATCCGGTCGAGATCATCACCTTAGAGGCTAACAGACATGCTGATTGAAGAATGGCACAGAATGTCCTTTTCATACATCCTTAAGCTAATTCTCCGATTTCCATGTAGATGCAAGGAAGTGATTAATGCACATGGTGAACACATACGATACTAGCTGTAATTTAAGAGAAGAACCTAAAAGGTGGGGCTCTTGGTCAAGTTGTTTATTACCCCACCCACCTAGTCTGGCACACGGTAATTTTAGGGTGGTTGTGTTTGAAGGGGAACTGCGATATATATTTCTACTTTTCGAAATACAGTTATACTCTACAGCGAAGTTAACATGTAATTTTACATGAAACTGTTAAAAAAATATTATATGAACTTATTTTTATATATTGGGCCTACCCAATATATTTGCCCCTTTAATTGTTTTGTTGAGTATATTACGAACTCGATTAGTTGCGCAAGTAGATGGTAATGTGATGTCCAGAAATCACTGAACCCTGGCGAAGAGTGTACTCGTCCAATACAAACAGTATTTCTGTTAAGATTACATTTGTCCTATGCAAAAAGTAAAGACCCAGATAAGAGGGTTGAAAAGAAGCCGTCAAATCAAGGCCTGCATTAATTTCATTTATTACATTGTTTGTTTATTTGACAAATACAACGATTAATAGTCCAAAGAAGAATATTCATAATTGGACATTGGAAGCATACATTTAAAATTAGATTTAGGTATTTTTCACGCGTTCCGATGCAATTCGCACCAAACTGAACCTCTGGAACATGACCTTTATTTATAACTGGTATACTTTGAAGCCTAATATAGTGCTGCCAAACTTAAAGACCTTTATTTCCTCTGGGAAAAGGCTATTCTAACTATATGTTTCCTGTGTGATCAAATTAACTATGAGTGTGGGAGGATAATAGACATAAATAATGGTGTATACATCTATCCTTTATAAGCATGTGTAAACAGCTTATTCAAAAAGGTTGCTACATATTGGTGCCTGGTCAATTGCCACAGAACTGGCCACTGCAATATATATGAGCCGTGTCATGACAAAACCTGCATTATTGCACTGTAAAATTGTACAGACCAAGACACATTGCCATTCCATGATCTGCATCTGAGTTTGGTCTACACTACCAAAACCTGTATATAGTACTGCTAAATACAATGCTTTAGATGATTGTGGGAATCAAACAGAGTAGACCAAGGCCAGCCGCCGCGTCTAAGACGCGGCGGCTGGCCTTGATCTCCACTGTTTGCAATGCAATAAGGCAGGTTTTGTCATGGTACGGCTTATATTCATTTCTCATTTAAAGAAACTGGAACCCGAATTTGGCCGAAAAATTGTAATTGGATGCTTAGTGCCAATATAATATAATACATACTTTTTAAAGAAAACAACTTCTATTAAGATACATGCCAAAATAAACAAACAAAGCGCTTGGTCCGGAATCGAACCAGTGCGCTGAAGCAAAGCAAGAGAATGTCCAAATTGAAGCACACGCTTTAACTTTTTCGAACAACTGAACTTTCTTTATCTACCGGTCTATATATTCTACTAGAAATGTATGTAGCAAAGTTTAAACAACGACCTATCCCGTCTTGGTACGGAGTGCAAAAAGCAATGAAAAATATCTAAAACATCCTAAGAACCGGTGATGTTTCTTAAGGATGGTTTTAGTCCGGTCGTATTAGTTATGTCATATAAACCACTCATATGCTTTTATTTTAGTATATCGTCCTTTTTTACAAATACGAAATTCTGTTTGCAGTACCAATTGAAGAGGTATGCCACAAGCAGAGCATTGCAACTGTTCTTTTCTAAAACAAACAAAAATTGAAATCAACCATCCTTTTCTGCTAAATTGAGATAGCGGCTATTTCATCTGCTGGTATGAATAACTTCGTTAATAAATTTAATTTGTATTCATTGAATATGCAATAGTTATGAAGGTATTGAACCCGATTAAGATTTTAATTTATTACATTATTCAATCTTATTTTTTACATATTTACCACTTATCATATTTATTAATAACAATATCGAAACTCTATCATTAGGTGTGGTATATAATACACCATGCGTTTTCTGCCACCGAAAGAGAAGCATGCGTGTTTAACTACAGATGAATGTTCTTTAAAGCAAGATGAAAGTAAAGCAGAAAGTTCCGTAAACTGAAACCTGTTACATACGGAGACAGTGAGTATTCTGCTAAATGGGTATATTAGCGGACTTCCTTAACAAATAAAAGGCAATATGCAAATTATATAACCTTAGCCGTTGTGTTTTAGTGCAGGCACGTAATATATCACTTTTAATGGACGAAGGCAGGCAATAATGCATGTAGTTGACGAATCAAAATGACAGACAGAAGAATAGTTTTACTGGCAATTGAATTCTCGTAATGACACTATGTAACCTGAGGTACTTATTTGTCAGCTGTTGTTACGCAGCACATTTATGAAAGGAGACTTGACATAATTGTAAGGTTTGATCGACCCAAGACAAGCACCTCTATGAATTATTACACAACCATTTTCAACGTGTTTTGACATAGTTGCGTGTTAGCTCTTTCCTCCCTAAAACTTCACATGGACAATTCAAATTTTCAATTCGGTCTACTCATTTATATAATTGTTTTGTCAATGTATTGCAATATGACAAAAGTTGTAGATGTAGACCCTGATCAGAATGCTCCAAAAGGAACCCTCTGATATTTTTTTCTTAATGTTCACTGTTTACGTAGGACAAATTTACTTTTCACAGTTTCACAGAGTGACTAGGGTTCAAAGAGTAAATATTTTATTTCATGGTTACATATGCCCAAAACTCAGACTATATTAGTTCCTTTAACTCTTGTATATATATTCATTTGTATCCTT
This sequence comes from Gari tellinella, assembly GCA_922989275.2. Taxonomy (NCBI): domain Eukaryota; kingdom Metazoa; phylum Mollusca; class Bivalvia; order Cardiida; family Psammobiidae; genus Gari; species Gari tellinella. The sequence continues at coordinate 61,106,616 of OV277867.1, forward strand.
TGTCTTAACAAATTATACCATAGCCTGGTTTTAGTTTTGAAGATCCGTAACCACTTCAAGCTGGTTGAAAGTAAAGCAGAATGCTCCTTAAGGCGCATTCTGCTTTACTTTAGCCTATTTTAAGCCTTTATCTGCTAGATAGCTTATCTTATGATCTTTATTTGTGAAAGAATAAACTAGAACTTTTTTCTTCAGTAGAGGATTTAATTACAGGCGTAAAAAGGCATATTTATGGGTAATGGGTTAATTATTTATATATATATATAATTATATTTACATTCGCCCCATTCAATTCCATAAGGAAATTGTTTATTATTCGTATTGATACAATTGCTCGAGGGGGCGGGTGCTTGTAGATATACTTCGCAAAGGAGGTCGGGTTTATTGGTCTTTTCTCCGAAAATTCATATTTCGAAGTCGGACAGATTCAATTTGGCGGATTTGTTTAAATATGCTTCTTAATTGATGTTTTAGCGGAAACCATGATTATCAACCATATTCTATTAATTAATGATCACAAATGTCAAGAAAATTTGATGACGTTTATTATTTACAACGGAACTTATTTTGTTGCGCTCGAATGTACACAGCTTCAGTAATGCATTTATGGCTGTTCCTTTCAGGGTACACATTATTCGTGTTAACAACCTCTTATATGGATTTAACAAACATGCATACTAATAAACTTTTCATTTAATATTAGAAATTACAGCAAATATAATGTAAATTTATAAAAAATGAACTGATGTTTCCGGCATTTAAAATATATTATCGACAAAATAAATTCGGCAAATTAACCATGAATAGCTCATGGAATTTTCCGATCATTTGTTGTCGTTTATTTCGCTTAAACGCCTAAAGAATCAGTTCCTTTCTTAAATGTTAACAACGTTTTATCTGCATCCTTAAAATAAAAAACTGTTCTGAGCTCTTCTAGTGTTGGTTTGCTTTTATATGAAAGCAATAGTTCCATATGCATAATACTCTTTATATTATTCATATTCATACCTATACTAATTAGACTTAACTATAAGTAAGTAATAAAAAAAGAGCAACATATACTATAAACACATTCCTAACAAACATAATAACTAACAATATTCATTTATATCGGACGGCTTTTGTAAAACTATAACCATTTCTAATCTTCTATTGATGTTTCACTTTGCTATTAATTCAAAAGTTTTGTATGGAAAAACATCTTTTAAACTCAAACGTCAAACGTCTCTATTGAATGGAACGTATTTTCAAATTAAGTCAAAATCGACAGAAAGGTCTTTGAAAAACTGCATTTCAAAAATGTTTCTTTTTTTCTTCAAAAGTAACTCCGATTTTTTTTCATGCGGGCGCTCAAATGCCTGAAGAAAATTATATTTAACTCTTTGGCTGCCAGGGCTTTATAACACTTTCACATGCCAAGAGTTTGGTGTCAGGCACTATGTCCCTATCTACAAGCAAACAATTTGGATCCTGGTCAGACGCCGCGTAACGGAGCGTCTGGTCGAGATCCAAACTGTTTGAAATTCCATTATTATAAATAAATGCAGGCGACAAATATAAGCAGACGATGTTATGTTTGTCATTGTGTCAGCCAGTTATTACATCATAATGCTGCCCAGCGCGAAAGGATTGACTCTTGCAAGGAAGCATCATAACACTCTCCTAACACACGTTCAAGTTAGTGCTGCAAGTGAATGTTTATTAACTCTTGCACTGTCAGTGGCGCAAAAAGACGACGTTGCAAACAGTTGGGACCCAGTTCATAAGCAATGTTACGGAGCCATTTATGATCCGGATCCTGACTGTTTGACGTCGCTAAATCTTCAGTCTATGTGCCCAACATCTACCTTGAAAATAATATCGGTGGACCGACGTCTGATCAGGCTCCACACTGTTTGCCACTGAGCAAAAATGATCGTCAGAATTTTCAAAAAGCGGTCAAAATCTTTTTTTATCGGTCTGCGTTTATTCTGTTTAAACGGGAAATAATAATATCTTCTCCACTGTAGCTTAATGTAATGCATTTCATCATGACATAATAGTGAGGCATTATCAACAGACTGAAAATACGTTAGTAAACTAGGAAATAAAATTCCGTCTAATCTGTTTCATTCAATAAACAGCAATTTGAATTAGGAACAACAACAAGGCAAAGACATGACATTTCTGAAGTCTATCAAAAGAAAATCAACGTTCTATGTTAAGAACATTTTCCACTAAAGCGTGTATGTTTTTAACTTTTTGAGAGAAGTTATTGCATACATACACGTATTTAGTTTAGAATATTGTGTATCTCATTTGAGCCTAACAAATTATCTTGGTTTTAAACGATTTGGTTTACTATATTGATCTGTAAGAAATACCTTGACTTGCTTTTCAGTTACCTCTGTGTCTGTCCGATGTTGGGCTTATTGGATGTGTGGGGGCTTCGTAGGGACCCTTGTACTGCAATAAAACACATCATCTGGTTGTCGAACAGTTTGTTTCTACATGTAGTTGAGACGCCGATTTATATAGCGTCTCAAATGAAAACAAACTGTGTACAACATTGTTTTTGAGATCATGTTATTCAATGCCGTTTAAACGAAACGAAACAAAACACACTCGTTGTTTAGCAATTTTACAAAATAACGTTGAAAATGACAACGTTTGGAAACTGTTGTGAATTTGTATTTATTTGTCTGAGTGGCAATCAGTTTGGAGCCTGATCAAACGCCGGGTTACCCGGCGTCTGATCTGGCTTCTAACTGTTTGCAATGGAAATAATTATTTTAGCATTAACGGGTTTATTTGGAAACAATTACATCATCCTGCTGTATCACAATTTAGCCAATAACGTTCTGAAGACTTTAGGGAAATTTTCTAAGCAGAATGTCAGCGATAATTGATTCAGTCTAACCGCGTGCATAATGCATATTAATTCATGCACAGTCGATTTCATTTGTAAATTATGTTCAGCGACTTGTGAAACTTAACTAAGTATCTTAACAACATTTGAGGAATATAATGTCACCTTGTATGGTTTATTGCCTACCTCGTCTGTCTTTTCTCCAAAAGTCGATAGCCCGTCTGGCAACAGGAGCTACGATGGAGAAACCGTCCGCCTTTTCCCGTTTAAACGCGACAAAACGAATAGGCTTTGCAATAAAGTTGTGTAAATGACATCTAATTGACATGTTGATCTTTTTTTATCGGAGTGGCAAACAGTGGTACTTATGATTACAATTTTAAAGATTAACGACGAGTTCACGGTTACAAACAGTGTACCCTTAAATAGTACACATTTCCTACGCATACAATGTAAATCCTTGTCATGATCTTGTAAAAGGCGACACTAATAAATAACTAACAAACTAGACTCAATTGGAAACTGGTGTTATCCATTGGAAGTTCCGTGTGTCATTTAAGTTAAGCTCTAAAATGTCACGTCGTACTTCAATGACATTTGTTAACACTTTAGATGTATATCAGATGAGGAGACGTCCTCCGAAACGTCGTACGACAAAAACGATCGTACGTCAAAACTCAAATCTAATTTCTGATTTCTCCATCTAATCCTGTCTTATGACATCTCTTTGGAATTGGATTTTTAGACAGTTCCAAAATGATATGAAAAGACAGAATAAGATTGAGACATAAATAATAATTGAGAATTTTAGAATCTGTCTTACAACCATATTTGTTGTACGATGCTTTGTAAGACGGGCTCCATATCTGTATTCAGATATGGGGCCCGTTTAATAAAACTTCTTACGACAAATGTTGTCGTAAGTCAAAATTTAAAATACATTTAATTTATGGTTTCTCTATCTAATCCTGTCTTGTGACATCTCTTTGGAATCGTCTTTTCAAGACGATTCCAAAAAGATGTCACAAGACAGGATTAGATTGAGAAATAAATAATAATTGAGACTTTTATAATCTGACTTACGACAACATTTATCGTACGAAGCTTTATGAAACGGGCCCAGAGGCTGCGTACCGCGGCGTCTATTCAGGATACATACTCGGATTATTTTTGGCACTTGTATCAATGTTTTACAGAGAAAAAATTAGAATTGCGCATAAAATTCAGCAGACAAATTGTAGTTGACTGTGTATTGTCTGCAAATCGGTCCAATGTTTTTTTGTAAAACACAACGTTATGTTTTCTGTAACGACTTGACTAAAAAGCGTCGTCACGAATTCCTTCGCCGTGAATAACTTTTAAATTCGACGTTGAAACCCCTACGATACGGGTATCAATATATCTTTGTACATACTGCCTTAACTCTTTACTGCCATGACGTCATAGACTTTATACAAATCTAATTTGTTTTTACCATCTAAAATCTAAATTATAGGTATTTTGACATAAACAATATTGGAAATAATGTGAAAACAGGTTGGATCCCGATCAGACGCCGCGAAACGCGGCGTCTGATCAGGATTCAACCTGTTTGCAAATAAATGTTGTACTCTGGGTAAGACAGCGAAGGGGTTAACTTCACATTATTTGAAACGATATTGCAAACATCAATATTAAATATGTGGATAAGGTGGCCGTAAAGGAGTAAATGCACACGCTAATATTGCTGTGGAAAGGGTTAAACAACATGAAGTTGTCTTCAAAACCACCACTTGTTGTCACCAACTGTTGCATATTTGAATAATTCATGGAATATCACCTACACTGGGCCTTGTGAAGCGATGTTATTTACGACATACCCCCTTTGTCTGGCATTAAACCGACTGCTTCAGGAATATGTTCTTCATTAGTACTATTAATGACAGTATAATATGTTTCAAAAACGAAAACGAAAGCCATATAGTATCCTGATTCAATCTGTGTACAATTATGATCTAAAATATAAGCTAAGTCAAGTGATGTCGTCGTCTTTTGTGCAGTGGTTAAGACGTTATTCTTTCCCAATAAACGCGGTTTGTGACAACAAGTATTACTTTTATAAACAGTTTGGAGCCTAATCAGACGCCGGGTAAACCGGCGTCTGATCAGTCTTCAAACTGTTTGCCACCCGAACAGTTTTAATCGTCAGATGTTTTTAGATCCTGTCAGTTTCACCATTACATTGCCACACGCTTGCGTTTCGTTTCGTTTTGTTTGAATTGGAAGAGAGAAAGTATTCTCCACTGTAACAGGGAAGTGAGTGAACATGCCTAGTTGATCTGTACCGAATGATCACTGTCCTGTTGATATAGTAGGCGTTTGCATGTCAAACTACCATCAATGATACAGTGGATATGCTGTTATTCTTTCTAATTTTAACCCATTACCCCATAGCCTGTTTCAAGTAATAAATATAGGTAACCACTTAAAGCAGGTTGAAAGTAAAGCAGAATGTGCCTTAAGGCACATTCTGCTTTACTTTCAGCCTGCTTTAAGCTATTACCTGCTAGAATAAGGAAAGTATTAAATATGACACATATTCATTACGGTATAATTTGGAACTATTTTCTTCAGCGGGTGAATAAAATGTATGTGCTAAAATTCGCTTCTATAAGGGAAAGGGTTAAAGCAAACGAAACGTACACGCAGTGCATTAAGACAATGACATTTTTCCTAAAGAAAATATCGACAATATTCTTTTTCATTTGAACGTATTGCAATATAATGGAGAAAATGAATTCGAAAGTTAATTCGATTGCCGGTATATGTTCGCGGTATATATTCATCGAAAGAAAATTGCAAAAATGTTTGTATAATTTTGCTATACAATTGTGGCTTATAACATGGCAATCTCACATTGTGCTTGCAGCTTTGTCGTTATTGTTTATACAACGTTCCCTTTTTACAATGGCCCTCCCAAAAACGATTCCCTCCTTACAGCGACCATTGCCGACGTTCCAAAAACAAAACATTAAAGTCCAACAAATTTATGGTTGCAATACCGTCTGCTTAAATGTGTCGTTTGCTTTGTTCTCAAAGATATATAAAACAAAATGTAGAATAGATAGAATAAATTTAATGACGAGTGACAAACAGCTTGAATGCGGCGTCTGATTTGGATTCAAGCTGTTTGCAAATGTAAGCCAAGTCTTAATGCTCACTCCCTATAACGACTCCCTCCGAACAACACACAGACTCTGTGTCTCCCATTGTATGTCGTTGTAGAGAGGGAGCACTGTATAAAGAACAGCATTTACATCCCTATCAAGATATCTAATATGCATAAAGACTTTGATTATTAATTCATTTAACTGCTTTGTTCTTTAATCATGACGGAATATCAGTGCCATTTATTAAAGTACGGATTAAGTTTAAGAAAAACGTTACCCTCAGGTAATGTATAAAACGTCGACGATTAGACATCTGTCGTCGTCGGTCATCACGTCGGCGCCTTTGCGACGCGATCGACCAGTATCACGATTATTCGGCGACCAAACGATGTTCATCAAGGACAGAATAAGGACATCAATATACAAGTGCACAATACATGTATTTTTATGTTCTAACTTTATTTACATATCGGTACACAAAATTGCATTTGGCTAATTACAAACTGACAAAGAGCATGGCATACATGTCCAGCACAAAACCATATTTACATAATTATTAATACTCAATACAACACTTTATCTAATAAGATTTGATTTTTCTATTAGAACTACAAAGCAGCTAACCATTCCTTGGCCCAAGGTTAAAATGAGTTGAGTCTGATACGGTCTCAACCATTTGTTTGGTCAGAGTTGTGTGTTTGCTAAAAGAGGATTTGTCAAAAACTAGTACTTGAGAACGATCTTAGACTCAACTCAAACTCGTTATAACCTTGTGGCCAGGGTTTTTGGAGTAAATTATTTGCTTTCTTGACACAAATCGAAAGCTAATTAACTTTTTTTTTTTAATTTCCCATAGAGGTTCAAGAAATATTACCTAAATATTGTGACAATGTCGAATGGTATAATGGAGAAAACGTTATTCATTTTTAGGTAAACGCTTTTATGCTAAAATCATCATATCTATTGCAAACAGTTTTGAACCAGATCAGGCACTGGGCATACTATATAAAGCGGCGTCTGCTCAGATTCAAAACTATCTTCAATTTTGACTGTAGTCGAGTATACCTTTAACCCCTTCAGTGCCATATCGTCATCAATTTTTAAACAAATTGTCGTCTGCTTTTATTTCCCTAATTTAAATATCATCGGAGTTTTTTCACTTTACATATATACTATTCAGTGTAAAACAGATTGAATCTTGATCAGACGCCGCGTCATGCGGCATCTGATCAGGATTCAAGCTGTTTGCAAATGACAACTGTATTCGAGGAAAGGCATTGCAGGCGTCAAACCAATAAAAATTACATTATATGTGTTCACCCAGCTGCTGAATCAGACAATTCCAGTTAGAGTGTCTTTTTCATCTGACATAGGCTCTTGCTTTATTGGATAACTGCTTGGTCTAAGCGATGCTTCATACATCAAAGGGAAAGAACTCAAATATAACCACTGAACTTCACGCTGCATAAAACAAGCACTGGCATTATATTCCGATATAGCAGTCAAAGAGATGGACGCAACAATGTGACGTGTGCGGAGAAATATATGCACTCTTTGACGATAGGGTCAACTTGTAATTGATTAAATTTGTACTGAGCTATCCTAATGCATATCGTCAAAAAGGTAAATATTTAAAAACAGTGCATGTACACAAAACCCGCTGCATTTTGTAGTGCCTAAGCCTGGGTCTGCACTAGTCACTATCTCTTTTGATATGATCTGCTGTATGGACAAACGCTACGATTGCCGTTAGATCACCATTGAGTACAGTGGAGAGTCTGTTATTCTTTCCCGTTTAAACGCAAACGTACGCAAACGCAAAGCACTTAAGCGTAGAAAAGTGCAACTTATGGACAATTCTGATAATTCATGTTTATCTTGGTGGCAAACAGTTTGGAGCCTGATCAGACGCCGGGTTACCCGGCGTCTGATCTGGCTCCAAACTGTTTGCAATGGAAATAATAGATTGAGCGTAAACGCTTTTATTGGGAAAGAATAACGTTTTCTCCACTGTATACAGTGCTCCCTCCTTACAACGGCCCTTTCAACAACGACTCCCTCCTTACAACGGCCCTTGCTGCTGTTCCCCAAACAAGACAATTATGTTTAACGCTTTTCATGGCTGCAATACCGTCTGCTTAAATTTGACGTCTGCTGTTTTTCTCAGTTACATAATGGACATTTTGACAGAACAAAACTTAATAACGAGTGACACACATCTTGAATCCAGATCCGAATAACGCACACATTTCTGTCTCCTATTGGATGTCGTTGTAGAGAGGGAACGCTGTATATGATTAAATCTTCCAGCAATCATTTAGGGCTAGATCATTGAAATATTCAGGCATGATAGGCTAATATCAACTAACAAATGTAATTACGAACTGGAATGACATACTGAACAAACAGATTATATAATAAATATTGTTCAACAACGAAACGTTCAGTTATTGCAAATGTTAAGCTATACATGTATTTGTTTTCTTCTACAAAACACTGCTGTAATCATTACATTTTTTAATCGCAAATAGCATATACATTCGACTATCTGTTGTTTTACCATACACATCAATTATTATCGATTAACGATAAGCTTCCGCTGCTATATACGATAGCTTATACGGACCCACGACCCCATCCCCTTATATGTACTAGTATGGCTAAAAATTAAAGGAATACATATCATTGATATGTATAATGTGATCTTTTCTCTGAAGATACCTCAATCTTAATATTTATCTTTATCAAAATGTATCATTTCATATATCTGCAATATATACAAGCTAATCATTCTGGACTGTTACATGAGAATGTTATTTATGTAAATGGTTTTCTTGCAATTCTAAATAGGCATTAAGATATAATATTTTAAAAAGCAGATACATGTAATGTAAACATGTATCTTCCAAAAAAAAAAAAAATTCAATTTTTCAGTTATGATAAATGTAAAATGCAAACAAGAAACACATTGAATATTAAACAAGAATAAGCCCATTTCACATAAACAAGTATTTCATATACTTAATGACTATATATACATTACGGAATATATCTTAATTACATATGACAGATAGATACTGGTGAGTTATATAAATAATTAGTGTCTTTTTATGAGGAAATTCGAGTTACTTTAATGTATTTCAATACAAATGATTATATTTTAAGTCTAAAAATCAGAGTAAAACATTCTGTGTCATGTTATACCAAACATATATCATAGTTTTCAAAAAGCATTTTATATCATAAAACTACGTTATATTTATACATAATTATTGTATATATAAGGTGATCAGTATAAGGTTCCGTAACTAAATATCTTTTATCTTATATGGTTCACCCTACAACGAATTCTATCGGCTAGTATTACCACCATTATGATTATCATTATCATTATAATTATTATTAAGTGGTAGTAGTAGTAGGAGGAGGGGGAGAAGGAGGAGTAATAGATGTAATAGTATTGTACTGGTTGTTTTAGTTGATGTTGCTGTTGTTGTTGTTCTGATTCCTTATTCTCAGATGTTAACCCCTTCGCCGCTTTACCCCTAGTACCCCTAACGCGGCGTCTGATCAGAATCAAAACTGTTTGACACTCATTTCAATATTTTTTAAAATCAAAATACCTAAAAATTAAATTTGACAAATAAAAGCAGACGACAAAAGTTTAAAATTGATGACGTCACGGCAGTGAAGGGGTTAAGATAGTGTCGACCCGGTAACCTAGTACTGCGTTGTATTAAAGTTTGCTTTAACTGTGTAGTCAGCATAAACATATGTTAGGAAAACACAACTATAAGACATGTGTCATGTTACAGTATGTCATTAGACGCCGATTCATTGTTCGTTCGATCAGGGCCAAACAACTGATGCCAGTAAAGTCGCGCATATCCCCGATCAGCGACAATAAAATCTTTATTTTCCGCATGTCATTGGCTGTCTAGCATTCATCTTGTCTTTAGTAAAACTCAGTAATTGCATAAATCGTTGATTAAAAAGCCATTATAACACTACATTCGAGCCATGCCATGACAAAACCTGACTTATTGCATTTCAAACAGTGTAGTTCAAGAGCAGCCACCGCGTCAATGACGCGGTGGCTGGTCTTGATCTACACTGTTTGACACCCATATGCATCATAGATATTTTATGTAGCTGTATTAAATACGGTTTGCGGCAGTGTAGACCAAACTCATAAACCGAGCCTGGTAGGACAACGTTGCTTGGTCTGTACAATGTTGCAATACAATAAAGCAGGTTTTGACATGGCACGGCTCATTTCTATAGGGAGGATTTGACGATGCTGGCAATTCAATGGCGAGGGATTTCATAGAGCAGCAGCAAGGGACACGGGGGATTTCTATAGCCCAAACAAACTCATGGGGGAGATCTTGTAACACAGTATCATTTGTTACATCACAGTGTTTTTGAATTAATACCTTCTCCTATCATCTTTTTTATCTGCATGACAGACAAGTGATTGATAAAGCAAGCTGAATGCTCGTGTAGAGTTATGGTCTTCGCTATCTATGATTCAAGATGATATCATATATAAATATATGATACATATCACAACTGTTACAGTGGAGAAGACGTTATTCTTTCCAAATACACGCGCTTACTATAAACGTAATATTTTTATTGCAAACAGTTAAGAGCCAGATTAGATCATTTTACACTCAGACTAAAATAACTAGTTTGAAATTTCAAAACATTGTTATTTTCTACATTTTATTGCAATACGTTTGTGAGTTGGTTTGGGGGTTTAAATGGGGTTATAAAAACGACATTTTTACTGTTCATATATAAAATGGAACGAACTGATCAACCCAGTGGTCCATATCGACAATTATAGTCGTCATTAAAACAAATGTACCTTGAAAAAAAAAAAAAAAAAAAAGTAATATACCAAGTTAAAGTCTACTTTCAGTCCGAATGACCGCTCAGCCGACTGTACATATACTCCCCTGATCATCGAGCCATCTTGCCTATGAGCACTGCTAACATATGGCGCAGTCAAATGCAGCCGCAGTACCGACTCAGACCCTTCACAGGTACCCATTTTAACCCCTGGGTTGAGAGGAGCAATTCGCGGTACATGTCTTGCTCAAGAACATTCCTGTACATCATCGGGGATTCAGAAAAATCCCCTAGTCAGACCGCTGGTCCGGCGGGGGATCGAACTCACGACCCCTGGTACCGTAGTCCAAGGTGTTAACCATTGGGCCACTACCTATGCAAACACTGTACACTCATCTGAATTGGAGAAAATAATAACTTTTTGACAATTCTGACTTTTCATTTTTATCTGAGTGGCGTCTGATCTGGCTCCAAACGGTTTGCATTGAAAATAATAGTTTAGCGTAAACGCGTTTATTGGGAAAGAATAACGTTTTCTCCACTGTACTGACACGGCAATTGATTCCTGCACATCTTAAATGGAGTTCATTAGACAAAGTGTGAAATCTAAAAGCATGTTGATAGTAAGCAGAAATATCCCATTACGGTATTACTGTCATCCTGCTTTAAGATACTACCTGTTGTTAACACTAAACAGTGGTGTTGTATTATGAAGTCATAATATTGGGGCTTCACTGTCCTAGGTCTCACCCACCACGCTCTGTAAGAAGACAACAATACGTCATCAGATCAGGACTAATTTGTGGGGCGTATATTTATAAGTTCCGCGCGGTAAACATTATTGTATAATCCTGCCGCTATTGAATTAATATTCGCATTGAGTCTGACACTTAATATATCACTGGTCAAAGATGAAATTGCAGATGGCAGAGGCCTCGTCATACAGGCAAATCTTGTTTAACCCTTTCCTCCCTTAATCTTAGAATGGACCATTCAAGTTTCCAATTCAGTCCAGTCCATGTTTGACTTTTCGGGTTTGCTGGTTAAATTGTATAGCAAAATAAAAAACAGTGCAGATTCTGATCAGATGGCCATTTTAACATCGGACAAGTGTTCTCTTCACGGGTAAACTGTTTACATACTATGTGAATATGCGTCACTAGGGTTCAAACGGTTAAGCGCGTTTTCAACAAAGCCTGAACAACCTGTATCTCTCTTCAACAACGATGACAGCTTAATGCAGACAAACGTAATGCAGTAAGCTCCAAAAGGATTTAACATGCATTAACGCATTTGATACTATTTAACCCTTTCCCCCATAGAAGCGACTTTTAGCACATTCATTTTATTCATCCGCTGAAGAAAATAGTTCCAAATTATACCGTAATGAATATGTGTAATATTTAATACTTTCCTTATTCTAGCAGTTAATAGCTTAAAGCAGGCTGAAAGTAAAGCAGAATGCGCCCTAAGGCGCATTCTACTTTACTTTCAACCTGCTTTAAGTAGTCACCTATCTTTAATACTATAAATAGGCTATCAGGTAAAGGGTTAAGAAAAGATAATGCATAAACATTCGCATTCTAGTTGCGACATTACAAGAACTTTCAAACAGTTTGGATTCAAATAAGACGCCGCGAAGCTAGGCGTCTGATCAGGATTCTAACTGTTTGACATATTCGTGTTTAAGTTTCTTCAGCTAGAATTGTTTTAACAAACTAGAACATAAAAATTAATTGCAGACGACTTCGATTAAGCAGACGACAGTTGTGAAACAGCCGATATTGTAGCAGACGGTAAGTTTGTAATTCTAGCGTCTACCAGATGGCCTTAACCCCTTCACTGCCGTGACGTCATCAATTTTAAACAATTGTCGTCTGCTTTTATTTCTTAAATTTTAATATTTGCTATTTTGCCTGTAGAATATTGAAATGAGTGTCAAACAGTTCGGTTGCTGATCAGACGCCGCGTAAAGCGGCGTCTGATCAGCATCCAAACTGTTTGCAAACACTGTTGTGCTCGGGGTAAGGCAGTGAAGGGGTTACACAAAGTCACTAATTGCAAAATCTCGTCATTTTCCGAAACAAAATCGCAAAATTTACACAAGTAATCGTACGCTAATTGTCGGCTATTTCTGCGGCACCGTCTACAATATTATACGTTCAGCCACAGACTCGTCTTATACTTTATGCATGCTATATTGATAATATAATATTTATGGTATACATTTGGTATATACTTTCCTATACAGTTGACCTTCGTTATCCAAAACTCACGAACGCATAAGCATTTCTTTAGTTGAAAGTTCATAGCTTGATTGCTTGGGTCGAACGAACTCGTATTTCAATATTAAAACGTGGCAAATCCACGTTTTATCTTTGAATACGGGTATGCTTGACTTAAAGCGAGTTCGATATAATGAAACTAAGATTTAGAAATATTAAAATAGACTTAAGCTAATTCGAGATATTGCTGCATGAACCGTTCATAAACGCCTTGTTTTAGTCCATAAGAAATAAAAACCTTCCAAAATTATGTTCTATATTCGCAGATGGTTTATTGCAAATAAGTATATTCTCATTATTAATCGATCATCTCGCTTTTAAGGAAATAACTCGTATTTCAAAGTTTAAACGTAACTCGGACAGTTTGACTGAACCCTTAACCTCATAGCATGTTTAGTTCTGAAGACAGGTGACTACTTAAAGCATGTTGAAAGTAAACAGACTGCGACTTAACCCTTTCATGATCAAATTATTCGGGAGAGTTTTACCCCGTCACCGCTTTATTGTTGTCTGCTTCGGTATTGTTGTCTGTAAGACACGTTTCAAAGTTAGATTTAAGGTTATCTGACTTGCTGACAACTGTGAAAAAGCGGAAGCTGAGATGGTACGGTCACGTTACACGATCTTCAGGACTCTCAAAGACCATTCTACAAGGCACAGTAAGCGGAGGGAGAAGAAGAGGTCGACAGAGAAAACGTTGGGAAGACAACATTGCAGATTGGACAGGCATGGGTCTGAAGGAAACGGTGCGAAAGCTGAAAACAGAACGGAATGGAAGGAGCAGAACTATTTTAATTTCCATATTTAACAGCCGACATATGACGCCCAGGAAATTCGAACATGCACAGTCACTGTCCTCTCAGGGAACCAATTTCCATCTTGGTCGAGTTGACCATATGAGTAACGTTCTTGTGCCCTGAGAAATTTATGCTGAGCCAGCGGCAGGTTTCGAACCAGGGACCTTCCGATTCTAAATCAGAGGTTCTACAACTTGACCATTGCGTTGAGTTAAAGGAACTGTTTGCCACTTAAATAGATATACAGCTCTCTCTCTCTCTCTCTCTACAACGACACCCAATTGGAGATAACGATTTTATGCGTTGTTCAGAGGGAGTCGTTACAGGGAAGGGAATTGGCTTACATCTGCAAACAGCTTGAATCCAGATCAGACGCCGCATAACGCGGCGTCTGATCTGGATTCAAGCTGTTTGTCACTCGTCATTAATTTATTTATTTTTCTCACTTTGAGAAAACAGCAGACGACAATGTTAAGCAGACGACTTTGCAGCAATAAAAGCGTTAATCCTGTTAGGGAACTGTGACAAAGGTCGTTGTAAGGAGGGAGTTGTTGTAGGGAGGATCGTTGTAGGGAGGGAACACTGTATTGAAGATGATGGCATGTTTCCCTCAACTGTTAGTGCAGTTGAGTATTGGTAAATGATGTTGTTTAATATGATATCGTCTCTTTACTAATAATGTATAATACATAAATTGAAAACAGTTAAAAAATGTACCGGTACAAAGTCTACTTTCAGCCCGAATGACATTTCAGTCGACTGTACATTTATTCCCCTGATCAGTGAGCCATATTGCCTGCAGTCTCGTACTGAGCACTGCTAACAAAATGCATTTAGGCAGCCACAGTACGGATCGGACCCTTCACCTGTACTCACTTTAACCCCCGAGTGATGAGGAGCAATTCTCAGTGCATATCTGGCTCAAGAATATGTCTGTACATCATTTAGGATTCGGAAAACCATAGTCAGACAAGTGGATCGTTGGGGAGGGGATACTCGAACTATCGATCCCGGTATTGAAGACCATGCGCACTACATGCCCTACTTTCTTCCATAATTTCAAGTAGTATGGAAAGTTGTGAACAAAGTTGTTTCTATTTCACTAACCCTGTCAATGAATGTAAACTTTATTTAGATACAGTAATCTGCTGTAATTGGAACATAATTGTGAGAACAGTTTGTAAAATGGTGATAATTTCTACACAATTATATTAACTCTCTAGGACCCAAATATTCTACAAAACATTTAATAATATCCATTTTCTTTTAATTAGCTTTTAACATGTCTTTTTTTTAAGGACTGGTGCAAATTATCAACATTTTATTATTATACACACACACGCTCATTTTAACTGTACAGTGCTCCATCCCTACAACGGCCCTCCAAGCAAAGATTCCCTCCTTACAACGGCTCTTGTCGCTTTCCCCCCAAGACAATTATATCTAACCTTTTCACTGTTGCAATATCGTCTGTTTAAAATTGTCGTCGGCTGCTTTTTCTCAAAGTTACATATTGGATATTGTGACCATAAAAAGAATGACGAGTGGCAAACAGCTTGAATCCAGATCAGACGCCGCGTTACGCGGCGTCTGATCCAGATTCAAGCTGTTTGCAAATGTAAGCCAAATCGTGTTCAGCACTCTAAGGATATTAATTTCCCTCCCAAACACGACTCCCTCTAAATAACGCACACACTATCTGTCTCCCTTTGGGTGTCGCTATAGAGAGGGAGCACTGTAAATTCAGTCGTACATGATTTGCAGTGGCAAGTTAAGAAATTGATGTTATTGTATTGTTGTTAACTAGTAATTTATGGAATATTCAAAATAATCGTACATTGACTTGCCCGGGATTTGTTTTATTTCAAACCAGAAAAAAATATTTGATAACTATGTACATTATTAGTTATACAGTTTCTTCACAGGGTACATGAGGATTTCTTCCAGGCTGAGGAAAATCATTGTTGTCCGAGTCGTTAGGCGAGGGTTACATGATTTTACCAGCCGGGAAGAAATCCTCATGTACCCTGTGAAGAAACTGTATAACGAATTTATTATACTTCAAAGTTTTTATTGTTCAAATGAAATATTTCGGGATTCGTCGTGCACAGCGCTCAAAGTAAACAGTAACAAAACCGCGTCAAAACATATGACGTTGAGCGTAAGTGACGTCATATGTTTATGACGTTGTTATTTAAAAGAAAAATGGACAGACTAGTAGACTTCGACTTCAAACTTTCCCAGAAATAATGCGACTGTTGAAAGATCCAAACACCGATTGGTTCTTAGCCGAAATGGACTTAAAACGGAAGATTCACGATTGAATGCACTCAACCCTGTCGAGCTATCGGCCATCTTATTTTCTGCAAAGCAAGACTCAGGGACCTGTCAGCCAATGAACCAGCTGCATTCCCAAGTACCCTGTCAGCTCAAGGGTACAGGGGACCACGTCTAGGGCTCGTTGACCAATACAAAGTAAGGAATTTACTTTGCAGTATAATAAATATTTATAACACTTGGGCGTCTTAAAGAAGAACATTCTGGTCTAGTATATCGATTCTTTAATCTCTATCCATTAAATATTCTATCACATAAAACCGACTCTGGCAGTGTAATGTAATACAGCCACTGGTGAAATATCGATGTTTAAGCTCCGTTCCAACTTTGTCGTCCACACAAAATGACGTCATTTGTGACGACGTTACTTTAAACAACGTCACGATTGGCGGAAAATATAGATTGCAGAGGTACAACAAACCACGGCATCAGTTATATGTTTTAAAGTGGTTATGGGATACCTAGAATCTCAAATACGTACTCATTACTTATCATTTTAATAAACTCTTTGACCAATATAAATATGACGCTCGCACAGGCTCGCGTCATATTACTTTACTCAACCCGTTTATTAAAAGAGAAAAATAATGTGCACCCAAGTAAGATGCTGTATATATGTACTTATTATACGCAATTGACCT
The DNA here is from genome assembly GCA_922989275.2 of Gari tellinella. Taxonomy (NCBI): domain Eukaryota; kingdom Metazoa; phylum Mollusca; class Bivalvia; order Cardiida; family Psammobiidae; genus Gari; species Gari tellinella. The sequence goes on from OV277867.1 coordinate 61,123,530, forward strand.
GTTTAAGCCTTTGCAGGCTGGCGGCAAGGATTCTTAAAATTGTTTATTGATTTTGTAACCGTTTAGATCAAGATGATGCAGCACAAGTGATGACCTGCTCATTGCGTGTTTTAGATAACAAACTAAAGAGCAAACAATGCGTCCTAGACAGTAACGCGCCGCCCCAAGTGTATCTACGTTTTTTTCGGTACATATTTTTACCAAAACAACAATAACTTCCCGAACGTTCCCGTATTTCAACGTAAAGTTAACGGTCATTCTCGTCATCCGCCCGTTCGAGCATAGTTATGTCCGGATTGTGAGTTGTCGAGAATGACCGATCGCTCGCAAACTGGACTTTTATCATGATTGGAAAATGATATTCGAGCATGATCTGAGTCGCTCTGCGTTTTGTCTGGATTCAAGTTATTTGCATTATTAACACATTCAGCATTAACGACGAGTTTACTCGTCATTTTCAAACAGTATATCCGTGACGAGTACACTTGACCTATGCAAGCAGAAGCCCCCCGATCATGGTCTGCACCTTTGTCAATTTTGCAATACAAGTATATTGTTTGAATATACTCTATATAGTCAACAATGGACTAGACTTAATGAGGAACTAGAATTGTCCATTCGAAGTTTCAGGGGTGAATAAGTTCATCGCATATTCCCCCGTAGAGTGTAAAAAGTTAAATTTCAATTAAACGCAATGACGTCATTTCTTTGAAACAAGAAACTAATTAACGTAGCTTTCTCTGTGAAACATTAATCGATATCAAATAACTGTATGTGACTTATTTCAAAGTAAAAACAAATTTGTATATGTCAAAGATTGTAGCAATTTAAACGAGTATGTCATACGATTTGCTTTAATATCAAAGACGCACTCCTTTTGAATATGACAGATAAATATATCTCTTTTTACGGGGATTGTTTCAAACGGTTTCTAACTTTACTTATAGGATTCATTACAAATCAAACACGACTATTGATTACATAATAGATCCCAGTGACGTTCATTTTATGTCTTGTTGACTTTAGTAAAATATGGATCTGCAACTCTGCAGCCCTTTAGTTTCTGTAACAATACATGTTTGAATAACTAAATAAGTTTCCATACAGTTACTTAAAGACTAAAAGTATAATACCACTTTTTGAACATAAGTGCTTGGGTCGCAATTTCCTAAGAGTGTGACAGAGTATAAGGGCAATAAAAGAGGAAAAACGCTACAAATTGGAGCCGTAGTTTCGCAGCAGGCTGAAGTTAAAACAGATGCGTGCGCATAGTGATGTATTGAGAGTTAGGAATGATTTTATCTCCGATTTATAGTTCAGAATGACTCTTGTTTCATATAAACAAGATGAAGCTGATCTGACAAATGTTAAATAACGATTTGTGTCAGAAACCATTGATCAAACTGAACGATTGTAGGAATTTTAAAACATTACGTTCCATGCGTACAGTGTAGAACTAGTGTTGTTAAACTTTTCACTCTCAATGACGCCATAAAGTGCATTTGCAACAGTTCTGATCCTGATCAGACACCGCGTAAACTGACACTTGTTTTGAAATTACGTAAGTTATACTGCCTTATATCTAACTTTGAGATATTGCAGAAAAATACATTGAAGCAGACGAATATGGCGGTAAAGGGATAAAACTCTCTCGATAAATTTGATAATGAAAGGGTTAATCGGAATCAAATTTAGTCGACTACTCAGGGAAAAGTGTCGCCTAATTAATTATTTTTAAACAAGATTATTTTTTAGGATTGAAGGAAAGTTATCGATTAATACTTGTTCAACACTTCTTACCGTTAATATTTAACCCCATATTCTGTTTCTAATTTTGAAGACAAGTGAAGACTTAAAGCAGGTTGAAAGTAAAGCAGAATGCGCCTTTATTCTATAATTACTTCCATTCAAAACACAGATAAGTAAAGCAGAATAGTTCTTCACGAGTAATCTGCTTTACTTATACAGTTTAAGTAATATATCTGGTTATGCATAATTCGTTGACTTAATAGATTTCTTAGCAGACGAATGATACTGTTGTTGTCGACTTCTCAACTAGAAGAAAAAACAACGTTTTGAATTATTATGGTAGAATAGAAAATAATATAATGTTATTGCAATAACTTTAACATGAGCAATGAGCATAACAACAATAAACACATATCAGGGAAAACAGTATGGAAAGATGGCGTTGGGCAGAATATTTTTGGTCTATATATATGTAGTTGGTATATGGTATAAATAGTGCACATCCTGAGTAGAACTTGCCTTCGTTTTAACTCTTTCGTTGCCAAGTTTTATCGTCTGCAATGGTAGTGTCATCTGCAATAATTTTTAAAGTTAGTTTTAGGGCTGTTTGACTGAAGCAATATCGATACGAGTGTCAACAGTTGGGATCCTGATCTTGATTAGGAATCAAACTGTTTGTAAATGCATCGCTTGGTGTCATTGGCAGTGAAACGATTAAACGCATGTGGGGCGATGTAATTTACCAAGTTAACAGGCTAACAGTAAAGCGGAATGCTACAGAATGCAACAACGGGGTTTCAATACTTAATACAAGCTACAGGTAGACCTTACCTCTTAAATACGCATTTCTACGCCATTCATTTATTCCTGCACTGAAAAAACTAGTTCCACAGTTTACATCCACGAATATGCACCATAAGAAACGGTTTCTATATTATAGCAGATTTTAGCTTAAAGCAAACTGTACCCTGCCTTATGTGACCACCTGTCTTCAAAACTAAAACTAAAACAAGCTCTTAGGTAGTTGTGACTCTATGCTTTAGGATAATGTAAGGAGGTTACAGTTGTGAAGACGTTAATCTTTCCCGTTTAAACGAAACGCAATCGCATTGTAAAACATTATACAGTGGAGAATCTGTTATTCTTTCCTAATAAACGCGTTCACGCTAAAACTATTATTTGCAGTGCAAACAGTTTGGAGCCAGATCAGACGCCGGGTAACCCGGCGTCTGATCAGGCTCCAAACTGTTTGCCACCAAGATAAACAAGAATTATCAGAATTGTCCAAAAGTTGCTCTTTTCTACGTTTTAGTGCGTTGCGTTTGCGTACGTTTGCGTTTAAACGGGAAAGAATAACAGATTCTCCACTGTAGTTAGGGATATGTTTGACAACTCCAACTGTTTATTCTAATATGAGTGACAGACAATCTGGAGCTTGAACAGACGCCGGGTAAGTTACCCGGCGTTTGATCTAGCTCCAAACTGTTTGCATTTGAAAAATTGTTTAAGCATATTAAGCACATTTATTGGGGATGAATAACGTCTTCACCTTTGATACTGAATATTCTACCGGGCATCGATAATCCACTGTTACCATCAATCACTAACTACAGCACAACTTCTCTTTTACGACCACTTAACCCATTACCCCATAAATACACCTTTTTACGCCTCTAGTTGATTCATCCATTGAGGAAAATAGTTCCAATTAAGGATGTCGGCCTGTCTTTTTGAGCATTATGAAATTTCCGAAAAATTTTACGAACTCGTTTTCAAAAAAATGGTAAGAACTCATTTTTGGTGAATGCATACAGTAATAAAACACTATTTTCCCGGGAAAAAAATAGATTTTCGTTCCGGAAGGGACTTTTTAAGTTTTATGTCCTATTCGTAGTTTACAGCATACACTGTTTTCATAGGTAGGTTGTATTTTGTTACATCCGATTTCATTTCAATTTCTCAGAATATAAGCATGAAATTTTCATGGTAGTACAGTTTTAGTATAAATTATAGATAACTCAATAGATAAAATGAAATTTTTTGGAAAAAAAATATTTTTGGTAAAAGTACACAAAAAATTGAAAAAATGAGAAAAAATGGATTTTTTAGATAAAATGATCTATATCTTTTTTAAAAGATACGGGACCCTGTGTTTTTATTTGCTATTTCACTAAAACTTTTTGTTTGCAAGGCTAAAAACAACAAATAAAAAATTTGGTATTTAGTTTGCTACAATTAGTAGGGCAATTTTCACAGTGCCTTATTCTCCCATTATAAAAAAGTGGGTGGGGTAAATTTTACTCCTTTCTGGTGAAATCAAATATTTTTATTTTGGATCTTGAAAAAACATTATTTTCAGGGTTTATTCTTACTATGATAATATAAATTAGGATACTTTTGGTACAAATAGATTGTTTAAATAAAGATTGAAAAACCGTAGTACAAAAAAATAGGAGTTTTTATGAAGCTTCAATTTTAGGGGGGTAGCCTTGAAAAATCTCAAATTGTGAAAAAGAAAGGTCCGGTACCCCCACTTGTTTCACCAGTTTTGTCATAGAAACTAATTTTACTATCGGTATGCAAAGTTTGAAGAATTTGGTATTTACTTTACCAAGGTGCACCTACCCCCTTAAGACAGTTATGAATATGAACCTTCAGAAATATTTTTTATATTCTAGCAAATTTTTGCTTAAAGCAGGCTGAAAGTTAAGCAGAATGCGCCTTAAGGCGCATTCTTCTATACTTTCAACCTGCTCTAAGTGGTCGACTCTTTTCAAAAATAGAAACAGGCTATGGGGTAATGGTTAAGTTGTGTAAATTATAAGGTCCTTACGACAAGACTGCTTAATGCAATTTGACATTCAAACAGAAAGCTGTCACCTGTCTTTTATAAAATCAATTAGGATTAAATTTTTAATGTGGACTTAATAGAGAGGTTTCACTGTATGCAGTACATAAGACTTTATTATTTCCCGTATAAACAAAACTAAATATAAACGTAATGAAATAAAATGTAGAAATGTCAGGATCTTTAGTTTCCAAGTTTTATTCTTCATTTTCTCAGTATGTACACTCACATATACAAGAGAATACATTCTATAATACTACATCAAAGCCACGTGAACAGAGAGGACAACTCTTATTCAAAAGCAGTCATATGCAATCTCCCTCTAACATCAAGTATTGACAGCTCTTTAGAGATATATTTTTAGTTATTACCTAGTTAACACTTTAGCCCTAGCGACGAGTAAAGCCGTCATTTACAAACAGTGTACCTGTTAGGATAAAACTTGTCCAATGCAAACAGTGTAGATCCTGATCAGAGGGCTCCTTAGGAGCCCTCTGATCAGGATCAACACTATTTGTCATTTTGAAATATATTGTTAAAATCAACCCTAAAAGGCAAAAATGGACTAGACTTATTTCGAAATAAGAATTGTTCATTAAAGTTTCAGGGATGAATGAGTTAAGTATCTTTAAATAATTACGATTTGTATCAATTTGTATGGCAAATAAGTTGAAGCCTGGCCAGACGCGAGATAACCCAAACTGCTTGCAATGAAAATAATTGTTTTAGCATATTATTGGGAAAGAATAACGTCTTCATTCTTTCAACACAATGGACCTTTTTAAAATAAACCCATTACATTTACCAACAGTGTAGACCCAGATCAGACGGCTCCTACAGGATCCCTCTGATCAGAGTCTTCACTGTTTGCTAATTTAAAACAGTATTTATTAAACTACCAATAATGCTAAGTAGTCTGGTTCATAGTTAAGTAATTAAAAAGATCCACAAGGGAACTTAATAATCCATAAGAGTTACTTAGTGTTAAAGGAGTTAGTATTTACGTCTGTCTACTTAAGCTATTGCCTGTCTTATAAACCGGCCATTCGACATTTGTTACGTGTCCGTGTCACCCATTTTACCATAGCGACGTATATATTTCTTATACAAACAGTGTACCTGTGGAGAAAATAGTGAATCTAACACCACCGTGAGTGTCAGATAAGAATATCCCACCCGAGTTTTGAAGATATATTTGGAACACGAGGCTTTGCCGAGTGTTCCAAAAATATCTTCAAACGAGGGTGGGATATTCATCTGACACTCAACTGTGGTGTTAGATTTATTTTCTCACCTCGTCAACCCTAAAACGCGTTTAACTTGCTATACGATGGCGAGTTGTATTTTAACGCGCTAATGCATGCATGACGACGTCATGACGACGTCAAAACAACGGCAATAACAACCAATCATAAGATTGTTCCAATAGTTCGGCTTGTCTGTCATGACAGATAAGGTTATCTCACACCCCCTTGATTTCGGGATACCTCTGTCCGAGAGGTGATAAATACTGGTCCTGTGCAAACAGTGTATACTAAGATCTAAGAGCAACTATAGTAACCCTCTGATCAATGTCTCGACTGTTTATTATTTTGCAGTACAGCGCTCCCTCTTTACAACGACACCCAATGGGAAACAACAAATGTGTGCGTTGATCTGAGGGAGTCGTTATGGGGAGGTAAATCGGCTTACATGTGCAAACAGCCTGAATTCAGATCAGACGCCGCGTCACGCTGATTCAAGCTGTTTGTCACTCGTCATTATGTTGTAGTTTTTTTCTGTCAAAATGTCCAATATGTGACTTTGAGAAAAACAGCAGACAACAATTTAAAGTAGAAGATATTGCAGACGGTAAAAGGTTTGAATAATTTCTTGTTTCGGGATCAGCGACAAGCGTCGTTATAAGGAGGGAGTCGTTATTGGGAGGGCCGTTGTAGGGAGAGAACACTGTATATCCTAAAAGCAGCACTAAGTTGTCAAACATGGACCCAAATTTAATCGGAAACTGGCAAAGTCAATTGTTTAGGTCCAGGGGCCTGTTTTACTAAACAACTTACGCAAACATTTTGCGTAAGTCAAAATCATTTAACTCTTATTTTTCGATCATAAACGTTTGCAAACAGCAAAAAGCCAGATCAGAGGACGCGCTTAAAGCGCGTCCTCTGATCTGGCTATTTGCTGTTTGTAGCAAGTGATAATATATAAATATCACATCTCACAGAGGGTGAGAGAACGGATTGGTCACCCGAGGCAAGTAATGTCAACCGAGGCGTCAGCCGAGGTTGACATTTACTTGTCGAGGGTGACCAATCCGTTCTCTCACCCTCTGTGAGATGTGATATTTATTTTATTATACCGAACAAAAATTTAGATCTAATTACCACTGTTTTCAATACAGAACAACGATCGCGAATACATGTATCGGAACTATTTTATTTTCATTACTAAAAACAAATAACGGAGAAGTTTATTTTTAGACGCAAAAAACACAATAAATATATGTTTGTTAACCATTTGGTATCCACAAAAAAAAAAAAATATTTGAAAAAAAAAAGTTTGGATCGATCGGGATTCGAACTCAGACCGCCGTAGGCAGAGTCGACCATCATACCTCTAGACCACGGACACAGATCACGTGACGTCGATTTTAGTTGTATATAAAGTTTTTATATTGACGCATTTTTTAAAAAAAATCGAATTGCAAGCAACAAATCTTTATTCTGAATAAATATTGCCAACAAAAAGTTAACAAACACATATCCATTCGTTATTTGTATTCCCTTATAGCTCTACGCTGTTATAGACCATTCTACAATCGTCTCCAATTCTGTCTGTCTTATTCTATTTTTAGCAATACGGCACTCTAGCAACAAGTTGACAGATACTTTAGGTAGGCTAATAGACAAAGCAGAATGTCAAATTTAGTAGCAAATTTCGACATAAATATTGAACAGGATGCAGAGTTTGAATCTAAGGAGTGAGTAAAGAAACTGTTCCAAAATAATGAACGACATTGATTAGCAACGCGAAAACTGGTGACACTTTGCAGTCGATTGTTTTAAAATCTTATCTCATGAGATGAAGCGTAAAGTAGATGGCCCATTTGATTTCGATTGTGTAACTTTGCAAATTTGAATCGACTCACTTTTCCAGTTCATTGCCGTTATTTCACTAGAAGCGTTTTGAATCTTCCTTTTTCTGAACTGAGGGGTACTAAAACACGGGCCGAATACGCAGGGTAATTTCGTGATGTTACGCGGGCCGAAATGTAATGTTAGCCATGTAACATTACGGATTTTCACCTACTGACGTCACATTAGGCTATATAGTAGATAATTCGAGTGAGGTATAATAATACAAAATATAAACTAAAATTTAAAATTTTGACTTACGCAAAAATTTTGCGTAAGTAGTTCAGTAAAACGGGCCCCTGGGTTCAATGATTTTACCCATTACCTCATACCTTGTTTTCAATATCGAAGACAGATAATTGTTAACAGCAAACTCAACTTAAAGCAGAATTCATTAAGGAAATTCCCGTTCAACTTTCAGCCTGCTTAGGAGATAGAAATTATGCATAATCATGACTATATAAGGTGGAACTATTTTCTTCAGTGTAGAAATAAATTAAATACGTTAAAGGTATGTAGAGACTTACAACTGTTTGAAATGAAATGTCAATTTATCTATTTTAACTTGAGTGGCAAACAGCTTTGGAGCTTGGTCAGACGCCGAGTTATCTGACGCGTCCAATCAGTAGCGTGTTCAATTACCATTGTTTGATGTTTAGGTTAGCAGTCTGTGCCCCATGGGAAGCGTGCGGAGTACATTGGAGATAATGTTTTCCTTCCAAATAACCCCGGTTACGCTTAAACTATTATTTTTATTACAAACAGTTTGGAGCCAGATCAGACGCCGGGTAACACGGCGTCTAATCAGGCTCCAAACTATTTGCCACTCAGATTAAAACTGGTAGTCTGAATTGTCAAAATGTTATCATTTTCTATATTTCATTGCGATGCGTTTGCGTTTGAACAAAAGAATTACGTTTTCTGACCTGTATTTCAGACCGGTAGCCAACTCGCAATCGATGGCCATCGACGGCCATCGACTTCTTTACTGAACACGCTACTGTTTCACAGGTGCATTGTTTGTAAATGAAACAGTGCTCATTAAGATGAACATATTTGCTATACAACGATACACAAACGAATCAATAATTGAAAAGAATGCTATAACACTTACACAGATTCGGGTGCTATAAAATAATAAACCAATCGCTAGTTTATATATACGGTAGTAGTATATTTTATTTCCTCTATTAAGGAGAGCATTTTAAATGAACAAAATATAGATAGTCCGAAAAGAATAATAAATCAAATACACATCACAGAAATGAAACGAATAGTAATACAGATAAGAGGGAGTAAATCTGAATCGCAACCCATGGTTCGACTACTCATTAGAATCGTCTCTTCTTCACAGGTCTAATGCATACATAAATAATAATGAAACAGTGTTTATTCAGGCGTACATATTTGCTATACAACGATATACAAGCGTATCAATAGTCAGAAATGCTATAACTCTTACACGGAATCGGGTACTTAAAAATAATAAACCAGTCACTAGTTTATATATCCGGTGTCTAAAAAAACACAGTAAAGCCTCTCTAGAACGACCACTACATTTTTATAAGGTGTTCAGTGCAGGTGACTGTTTAAAGCAATGTGACAGTAAAACAGAAAACTCATACGGGGTCTTTCTGTTATACTGTCACATTGCTTTAAGCTATAAACGTCTTTTATACAACCAATTAGTCTTCTTTAAGTGGTCGTTATAGACAGGTTTTACTGTATTTTGTCATTTTATGAGGTTTCAAAAGAAATAATTACTTTATTAAATGTGATACCCAGTAAAAATGTTATGTAAATACTACATACATGTATTTTAATTGGTTCCAATTGTCTGTCAGATTAATCTCCAACACTGTGGTTTGGTTCCCAGGTTCTGCTATTCTGGCAGAACCTGGAAGCCAAATTAAAATGTAAAATATTATTCTGCAGCCTCAGGCCTATTCTGCAATCTCAAGCCTAAGAAAAACTGGGAATTTCAGACACCTTTTTTGCAAATCTGAACTATTCTCAAGCGTACTAAAATCAACTCGCTACATCTCTGGGTCTCGAGGGTAGTTACTTGTGGTCAGCGGCAGAGATCTGCCACTTAGCCTGTTGCGTTCTTGTTTCCAATAATGCATGCGTTAGCCGGGTCTCTCGTGGTCTGGTTCGCTATTTCAGAGGTCATTTATCGGTAATTACTATGCCGACTTTTGCTATACTGCAATTGTCTTATTATCCTATAATTTTAAGCATCATGCTAACTTTCCCTCGGGGGGACAAATTTCTACGTGACGCACTTAGTTCCGAAAGCAATCAGCACGCATGCGCGATATTATGTTGTTATGTACATTGCAAATAACGTAGGCGGGTGTCCGATGCTTCTTTTGCCGGAAATGTCCGATAATGCTCAATAGTGTCACGTGACTAGAATATACTTAAAGGCATTAGTTGTTTAATGTTCTGGAGAGAAAGTTTATAGCGCCTGAAACAAGAGGAACAACAAGTGAGGGACATTTTTATTTTTGTGAACAACTTTTGAAGCAACACATATCTTCCAGAAAGGGTTACCAACTACTATCATTTCACAGTAAGTCACAATTTATCGCTTTTCTTTGCCGCCAAGTTATAGGGAAATACTTTAATGTAGCGCTTTAGGTTTGTGAATTTTACTCTGCGAAACTTTGGAAAGTAGAACTACGGAAAACGTGCTGCGGTGAGTTGTTCAATAGACTTGTTTATAATATAGAGATATTTAACACTTGGTGCTCTCCAACCAATTACATTTGCTTCATTTTTAGTCTAAACTTTTCAATTTCACACACATATTGTAGAAAGCATTACCTGGTAGCTTTCGTCCGAGTACTTCGGACTTCGTCCGAAGTCCGAAGTACTCGGACGAAAGCTGAAAGGTAATGCTTTCTACAATATGTGTGTGAAATTGAAAAGTTTAGACTAAAAATGAAATGAATAACACCACACAGTTAAACCTTCATCAAAACAATTACATTTGCGTTTATAATAATTGTAATTGTAAAACAAAATGTTTAAAACTGTTCTGTATTCTTTCTATTCTTTGGAGAAATATTCTGTAAATCGCAAATAGCCATTTATAATAGTTTACGACTGTTTTGATATTATTATACAAACATCGATAACACCAGTGCTTGTATATTATGTCTATATTCGAATTCGAATAACGAGAACTTGCTTTAGCTAAACACATACGTATTTCAAATCTAATACGTAAAGAAACACGGCGCGTTCATTTTTCTTTATTCCGAATGGTCCCTTTACCCAAAAGCATGTTGCAAGTATTGAAGAAAGAGGTCACTTAAAGCAGATTGAAAGTAAAGCATAATACGCCTTAATGCTGATTCTGCTTTACATTAAGCTTGCTTTACGAAACTACCTACTAGAATATAGAAACTATTTGTTATCGTACATATTCATGACTATAAATTTGAACTATTTTTCAGTGGAGAATAAGCTAAAGGCATACAATGCGCAATTCTTAAATAATGGGTTAAGTTAAACGTATACGTATCTCAAATCAAACAAGTAGCTGATGTTGTTGTTGTTGTTATAGCTGACATCCATTCTAACTTTCAAATAGTGCATGTTCACCTTAAGTAAATTAATTATCGATAGTCTACTCTTGAATATTGTATCTAATTTGTTTATTTGTAAGATAAGTATGGGGAGTATAATTTAGTGACAAGAAATGACACACGCTGTGCACTATTATAATTATATCACAACAGTGCATATTTTATGCAGGATTAATTTTCTAAAATGAATTATATTTTTATTCTACAAATTCCCAGGCTTACTTTATTCGTACTCATAAAGATGCCATGGTTTCAATACTTTTAGTGTGTAATTCAATTGGACGTTTTACATAGTCCCTGCGCGCCACTCACTTCTTGGATGCCTCGAAATAGTCTCGTTCCCTGAAGCCGTCTGCAATTATTTTTAAAAGTAAATCTTATATCCATTTAAGTATAATAAACATTAATACGAGAGTCAAACAGACGAAGGGCTATTCGTTTCCCTTCATTTTAGCTCATTTATTTTATTTCTCTTCTGAAGAAAATAATTCCAATTTATACAGTCATAAACATGTACCGAAAGAAATACCTCCGGTATCTTACCAGATGGCAGCTTTAAGCTGGCTGAATGCAAGGCAAAAGGCGCCATAAGGCGCATTCTGCCTTACCTGTAACCTGCTTTAAGGCCTCACCTATCTCCAAAACTAGAAACAGGTTATTAGGTAAAGGGTTAATACTAAAGGGTTCAAATTGCTTAGAGTAAAACTAATAACAAAGTAAAGATTTGTATAAATCCTTGCAAAACCATTTTGTTTACAAATATATAAATCAAACCCGCTTTTCACGGTATCTAACATGAACACTTAAATAGATTAAAAACAGATGATAGTTTAAAGTTTAAAGTCGGGCAAAAGTAAACCAAACAGCTCTTACATAGATTCTGATTTGATTTCTTTCCTTAGTTTAGCATTCGCCTGTCTTCTTGAGTCGTTATAGTTGTGGGTATTTATTGTAGAACAATTTAAACATTTCTATTAAGCTACAGTGGAGAATCTGTTATTCTTTCCCAATAAACGCGTTTACGCTAAAACTATTATTTGCAGTGCAAACAGTTTGGAGCCAGATCAGACGCCGGGTAACCAAGATAAACATGAATTATTAGAATTGTCCAAAAGTTGTTCTTTTCTACGTTTTAGTGTTTTGCGTTTGCGTACGTTTGCGTTTAAACGGGAAAGAATAACAGATTCTCCACTGTACAAACCTCCTATTATATTTCTGTGACAGTGTTTCAAACTAATAGAATGCAATTGTTATGTGGTTATTCTATCAACAAAAAGTAGCATTTTATGTTAGTTACCTGAAATACTATTCTTTTTCAATTCATATCAAATGTAGCCGCTCTCAATTTGTTTATTAACAGCAAATCATTAGATTAACTAACTATTTACGGTTAGCAAATGAAGCACGGAAGTTTTAATTTCAGATCAAGATTAGCCAACGTATTTCAGAATCTGTATATATTAAACTATTCCAGTGTGTGCTCTTTTTCTAATATTTTGACCTCTAAGGGCCGTTTGCAAAGAAAATCACGTCAAAACACACGAAAAGGGCCCTTAGAGGTCGAACTATTAGAAAAAAGCAGTTTATGTATTATTACTAATTTAATTCCCTATCTGGAATCTGATCAGAGTTTACACTGTTTGCTGATAGAAATTTCAATCTAGACAATACACATTTTGAGGAAGCAACCCTTACTTTAAAAATGGACTAATCAACTATATAAGCATGGTAGAATATACCGGGCACAAATGCGTTAAAGTAAACGGTATAATCGCAATTGACGGGTTAAGGTAGACAGTTTATTTTAGGAACGGCAAACGTCTGTAGACCAACCGTTTGCAGATGTAGTCAACCGCAAATGACAAAAAATGTAGACAATTATCAGAGATCGCGTTAAAGCATTAGAGCTACATTCATGATTTGCAATATACGTTTACTTATATCACCCATTACAGTGAATATCTTCTAAATAGTTTGCTTATAGTATGGAAGATAGCTGGCCACATAAGGCAGATTGACAGTAAAGCAGATTGCGCCTTAAAGCTACTTTAAGCTATCATCTGCTAAAATATAGAAAATATTGCTGATGATCTATATTCATAAATGTATAAAATGGAAACATTTTATTCAGTGTAGATATAAATCAAAGGCGTAAAAATGCGTATTTATAGTGAAATAGGTTAAAATAAAGAAGGGTTTGAACCAGCCAATTTGTCCGGTTTAGAGTGAAACCCGGCATGTTGAGGTTCCCGTTTGGAGGGGTTTCACTGTATTGCGTATATGACATTTCCTAAAATATCTAAGACTCGTTTTGAATGCAATATCAAACTCAGATTTAGATTTGTCTTCGAGTCATTTTATTTTTGGCGGCAATGTAACTTAATTTTTGATATTATAGTTTTATACATATTATTTATCTATACATAGGGGACTAAGGAAATGCCTGCTTACTCCAAATTCACCATTCTGTCATATAAGTTCCTGAATAAGCATTTACAGACTGCTTACAGCGGCGCACGAAATTGCCCAAATTATTATAGTTTTGTGGCGGGTTTATTATTTACAGCACTATAAATAAAATACGGAGCGGATAACAAAGCGGTTTAAGACAACGAAGAAACAAACATATTATTACCCGATCAAAGCAACATATCTTTGGACTTATAACTGGCAGATTAATAGACTATAAGTTGTCATAAAACATGATCAATGTCAGGGCAGCTTGTACTGGGCAAAGGGGAGATTTTTAATTTCACACAATCTGAAATTGGGTTGAATAAATCAAATTATTCCAAAATTGTTTCCATTTCGTACTCATGCATACTTTTGGAGACTATTCTAATAAATAGATTAAATATAGGGTTTAGTTTGGTCTTGTGAGTTTTAGAGTTGTGCAAGAATGTTGGAATGCAGCTCTCCCTATGTGCTTGCTGATCGATTTCACTATACAAGATTCAAGATACAGGGAAGTAAACGGAACAAATCCAGCATTTTCTCACTTATTTCAGCACAAAATCCTTCTAGTGTTACTACTCATTAGAATCGTCTCTTCGAGACGATTCTAATGAGTAGGGACACCATAGGGTTTAATGCAAAAATGAAGATTTTAAATTTTGAAATACTCCCCTTATCTGGAACCCTGACTATACATTTCAAAGGTGATCTAAAGACACTGGTTTGTCTGTCCATACAGCAGATAATTTTATATGAAAAATAAAAGAGTGCAGAACCTAATGAGTCGCTCAGCTGTGGCGTCTCGTCGGGATTTGTACTGTTTGCTTATGAGTATTTCTGTTGACGTAAAACATTTATATATTAATACTAATTTATTAAAACTAAATGATCGTCGAGCTCTTACCTTTATAGAATTCGGCGCAAATCGCACATACAAATATGATTTACATGTAGCACTGTAAGCCCTGAATTTTAATGCATTTATCAGAACAGTAAAGAAGTATCTTAATGCGTATACGAGGAGGAATTGAATTGATGCAAACTGACCGGAAAGGAAATACAATCTTTATAAACTTCGTTATCTTTCTTCAAACATTGAAAGTAAATACTAGATCTTTATACGTATAAACGATTAGTGTTTGATCAAAGTAACAACTGCAGACAAACTATCACAGTAAAACATAAATGTATCACCGGATCAGACACTGTATATCTACTCGAGATCGGAACGTTATTAATATATATAGCATTGTTATTGATCATGTTAATCAGAATTAACATACTTTAATTTAATTTCCCCCATAGAAGCGACTTTTAGCGTATTTAGTTTATTCCTCCGCTGAAGAAAATAGTTCCAGTTTATACCCTCATGAACAATTACTATTACAAATATTTTATATAGCCTGGCAGATTTTAGCTTAAAGCAGGCTGAAAGTAAAGCAGAATGTGCCTTAGGGCACATTCTGCTTTACTTTCAACCTGCTTTAAGTGGTCACCTGTCTTCAAAACTTTAAACAGGCTATGAGGTAAAGGGTTAATGTAACACAATTGAATAATTTAACTTTTCTTTTAACAAATGAGCATAGCTTACGAAATGATCGAGGATTTCTTAACCCTTTCAAGGCAAAATTTCATTTTTCCCCCCAATTTTCTCCGCTAGAATATCGTCTATTTTAATATTGTGCTATGCGCACATTTTTCTAAAGCTAATTCCAAGATAAAATGACTAAACTTTCTAAAACAATATCGAAATTATTGTCAAACAATCTAGATCCAGATCAGAGGTCGCGTAACGTGTAAATTGTTTGCAAAGTTGACTGCAACCCCAATGAAAGTAAAAGTGTTAATATCAAATTTATAAAAAGCAACCCCAAAGTGTATTGGCTTTTCTCTTATTTAATTGAACTTATGAGTATAAAACAGTCTGTAGGCGATATAATAAACTAATACGTATTTATATTATAACAGTACTATTAACAGTTTTATTGCTAGGATATTGTCTGCTAAACTATTGCCGTCTGCTTTTTTATTCCCTGATTTACAATTCCCTTTTTTGATTTATATTTGTGTTAAACAGCTATGATCCTTTTTCAGAACCATGTTATTAGGTATCTGCATTAATAACTATACCGTTTGCACTTGCCCTCGAGTATATACCGCCAAGAAGCTAACTCTTCAAATGCTACTTTACTAGACTTTGCAAAAAGTTTGAAACGCGGCGTCTGGTCTAGATCTAAACTGTGTGACCCTCGTGTTACGACCTTTTTGGCTAAAAAGATTTAAAATACATAATGATTATATAGATATATAAAATTAATAACAATACCAGACTATTTCATTGCAGGCGAAGACAGTTACAACAAAAGTAACAACTTTCATTTCTCAGATCATTCTTATGACATCGTAAAGTGAACCCTGAAGGTTTACTGCTCTTCCAGTGGAGAAAACGTTATTCTTTCCCAATAAGCGCGTTTACGCTAAACTATTATTTCCATTGCAAACAGTTTGGAGCCAGATCAGACGCGGGGTAACTCGGCGTCTAACCAAGCTCAAAACTGTTTGCCACTCAGATTAAAACTAGTAGTTAGAATTGTATGACAGTTGATATTTTCTGTATTTCATTGCAATGCGTTTGCGTTTCGTTTGCGATTAAACGGGAAAGAATAACGTTTTCTCCACTGTACCACTCTTTGTGACAAGAAGTTCGAACTAAAGTGCTGAGAAAATTACCTGACATCTGTTTTAGATGTGTCTTTCAAGATTATTGACGCCTGGGCATAGTTTGATCATTGAAATTCTGTTAGCATTCATACACCATTCACAAACAAAATTTAACCCTTAGCCCGCCAAATAAATTGTCGTCTGCTATATTTCTCGTCTGCTTCAAGTTTCAAAGTGCTTCAAAGTTGCTCAAAATTGCTGAAAATGTTGTCCGAGTGTCAAACAGCTTGGATCCGGATGAGACGCCGAGTTACTCGGCGTCTCATCCGGATCCAAGCTGTTTGCATATGGAGCTATAGTCGTGAGTGGCAGGCTAAGGGTTAATGTTTAGCAATGTCTGTCCCGAGGACTGTTCTTCCATTCACATGAACTGAAATATTTCTTAAATACCGACGCATCTATTAAAACATTTAAATTAAACGACCTCCAACGACCTCAAACGACTACATTTATTCATTTACTTATGCAAACAAGAGATGATCGTAAATTCTGAAATAAAGTAACGTAGATTGCATTATGGTCATTTATTGCTTAAATATTTTTCTGTTGAGGTATAAAATCAAACTGCTGCTTTAAAGCGACAGTATGCCTATTTTGAATGGTTGCCATAACGGAACGTTACTGTATTTTGGAAATTGCCATTCCGTTAGTGATCGTGTTCAAACTACAAACAAGTTTGATATCTAATCACATGTCAAGTTGGCATGAAATGAAACTTGATTATAATCCATGTAAAACTAGTGTCTTCTAACCAAACGAAACTTGATTATAATCCATGTAAAACTAGTGTCTTCTAACCACACGAAACTCGATTATAATCCATGTAAAACTAGTGTCTTCTAACCAGACCATTTTCAAATTATAAAGACCCTTATGAGAAGAGACGTCTCATCATGGGCTGTACTGTTTGCTATTTCGTGTGTGCTAAATGCACAAATACTGCAGTACAGTAAAACCTCTCTATTACGACAACTAAATTGTGTTAATTATTAGGTGTTTACGACAGGTGACTGCTTAAAGCAAGGTGACAGTAAAACAGAAAGCTCCTGTAGGAGCTTTCTGCTTTCTGTTTTACTGTCACATTGCTTTAAGCTATCACCTGTCTTTTATACACTCAACTAGCCTTCTTTTTTAGTGTCCGTAATAGAGAGGTTTTACTGTATTTGAAGAACAGCCTTGTATATCTATAGCAAAAATCATCATGCATTGTTTTCACACAGGAAGAAATCATTACAATATCCTGGAATAAATGGGACTAACTCTCAGACATCGATATAGACAAAATGTCTCCTTACAAGAAATACTCTACAGAAAAGTGTATAACGTTAAACATGGATGGTGGCCTAAGGCAACATGAACATTAAGCACGAAGTTCCTACGGGAGATTTGGACTCTAATCTAATCATGCTTTAAGCAGTTACCTGACAAAAGCAGCTCCAAAAAAGTGTTTTGTTACATCTGGCATTTGTATATGTCATAATTGCGTGTATCTTTTCACTCCTGCCCCTATGAAACTACGAATAGGCAATACATATTTCACCTGCTAGTTAGGTCTAGTCTAATTTTGACTACTTTGGGTCTTTTTAATAAATTTGAAAATTACCAACAAGGTAGACCCTGATCAGAAGTCTCTGATCTTGGTCATCGCTATAAGCACATATGTACGATTCACAGGTACAGAAGAGAATCTGTTATTATTTCCCGTTTAAACGCAAACGAAATGCAAGTGAAAAGCACTAAAATGAAGAAAATGACAATTTTTCGACAATTCTTAATGTTGATTTTAACCTGGACGGCAAACAGTATGGAGCCTGATCAGACGCCGGGTTACCCGGCGTCTGATCTGGCTCCAAACTGTTTGCACTGCAAATAATAGTTTTAGCGTAAACGCGTTTATTGGGAAAGAATAACGTTTTCTCCACTGTACCTATCTAAAATACGGGTATACTCTTCATTGGGCAATGATTGTAAGCAGCTGTCTTCCTGAACACTCTAAAATGCTAACCTCAAGAGTACATCTATTTGCAAACAATTTTGATCCTGATCAGACACCGCGTGACACTCATTTCAAGATTTCTTAAGTCAGAGTACCTGAAATTCAAATTTGAGAACTAAAAGCAGACGTACATTGTTTTAAATTGATGACGTCATTGCAGTGAATGCGATAAACATGGAACTTCACTGCACGATTGGCGTTAAAGGTTAGTTTTCCGAAAACGTGCTTATGCGTTTGGAACTGAGTTGAATTGCAAACGAACTTTAATCGAACCGAACGTCGAGTAAATAAAAGGTTATAACGGCTCTTAAATCTTTACAATAAAATTTCAATGTCACTTTCTTTATTTCACATCTTTTGTTTTCATCTTTATTTCGTTTGATCACCACAGAATATAATGTTTCGCCATCACATGGCAGTGTTTTTTTTTCGATGGAACTGTATCTAACTTTGTAAAATGCTGTAATTAATTCACTCCTTGATAAGTGAATTCACGAAGTTCCCGCTAACACAGTTAATTAAGATGTTCGATGTTTTAATTTATTTCTATCAGATTCTCCTTCAAAAGCCAAGCAGTTTCCAATTATACCGGGATCATGGGCGCTTCCTTAATTTTAATTCAATATCTTGCTCTGTTGCACAAAAATCGAAATTAAATAATAATATATTGTCTCTTAAATTCTTTATACATTACTTTTACGTCAGCTGCGAAATAGAAACATAGTTTTACCCATTAAAACCAGCTCTGTGTTTTCTGATCTCGTCTTTACCACGGCTTTTAACATATACACATAAATGTTTCATCTTAAGGATGTCGGTGTAAAGAAATATAGCTTAGTAGTACAATTAAAACCAAAACATTGGCGGTTTTAGTACGGATCGTAGCTTACCTGTAGGATAAAAGGGGAACAGAACCTTCCGAAATGAGTTTTGTCTGCTGTGCTTTCACTCTGTCTAAACCTTCTAGTTTACTGTCCTAGGATACAATTTGATTGCTCCTCAATGATTCGTATTATCTATATCTGTAAAGTCTACATACATGCATTTCTAAATTGATCGGATGCTTGGCAATATTCGTTACCTTGCTCTTTGTAGAAATATAGACAAATATTTAGGAAACCCAGAAAACTGGATGTTAGTGGAATTTGATAATTTGATATAACGGATGTTGACCTGGTGAATCTGTCGTCTTCCCAAGTGTTAATTACAATTGAGTTTCACTATTTCTTGAAACAGTATACAAAGAGATTACTTTTTACGTTTCCTCCCTTACCCTTTCGTGATCAAATTATTTTGAAGATGTTTACCCCTTCACCGTTTTATTGTCGTCTGCTTTAGTAGTGTCATCTGCAAGACCTGATTTAAGGTTGTATGACCTAATAACTATCGATACGAGTGTCAAGCAGTTTTAATCCTGGTCAGACCCCGCGTAACGTCAAGATCCAAACTGGTTTCAAACGCTATTTTAAGCGTTATTGAAAGCGAACGGGTTAAATTTAAAATGGAAACATTCAAGTTTTAATTTAGTCTAGAACGTTGTTTTACTATAAAGGGTTGTTTTTGTTAATACATTGCAATATGACAAACATGTTTACTTTCTGAGGTATCTGGTCTTGGTCTTCATGGTTTGCATAGTACAACTATACTCTTCACAGGAACGTTTTTGGCACAGAACGCGTATTTGCGTTACTAGGATTTTAAGGATTAAGACAGTTAAATATAAATATTTGTGTATCAGTTCAAGACAATTCCAAAGAGATGTCACAAGACAGGATTAGATGGAAAAATAAATAGTTATTGATAATTTTAGAATCTGCCTTACGAACATATTTTTCGTACGACGTTTCAAAAACGGTCCCAGGGTATTCAGTGAACATGAAATTGTCGATAGGTATTTAATGTAGCTAGCTTAAGTGATAATGAACTATTTCAAAAGTTTAACCATTTTATCGCACAACTTGATGGATGTGTGTCCATTTCGTAGACAAAACACCGTCCGTTAGAAATTTTGTAGTCTGTAATTTCATGCAGGGAAAAATGTTGGAAGTTTTGAATTAAGAAACTTTGATACTAGTGACATACTGATGTCTGTTTAGGACCGATATTAACACAGTCAAACCGAGTTATTCACCATTTTAACGCCAACTTTAATAGTCATCTTACGCCTTTTTTCCTTCAAATAAACAAGTCTATCTCAAAACTACATCATAACTTTTGTTTTAAAGCTGAAATTCAGGAGAAATGATTGAAAACATATCGAAAAGTACTCATGTAAACGCTTGATGTTGGTAAATTAGTTCTGATATTAAAATCAACGGTCATGGTCAAACATTATTTCAATTAACAGGTATGCAGCCAAAGCTTGCATTGCAATATTGAAGATAAATTATCAAGGAATGACAACAATACACACAAGTGTTACCTTGGTAATTGTTATACAATTGTTATCATATTATTAGACAATTACATATTGAAATGAGTGAGAAATGTACACGAAACATTGTTAGTCGTTATGCATCTACGTCATAATATATTTGATTATTTGTAATTATGAATATATGAATTAATCTACAATCACATGGTATACTATGGCAACATATCTAATTGTTTATACAAATAACACATGTTTTTCTATAACGTAGTAACTATATCCTTCAATATTCAAATCATTATCGTTTGTTTGAGCTGCATCCAAACTGTTTGGAACTAGACAAAGAAATCAAATCATGTTCTGGGCACTCATGCATACACAGTCAGGGAGTTTACTACTCGTGACATTAGATCTACTAGAATGTTGAAACCCACATTTATTCTATCACTAAGGAAACTAGTTCCATTAATATGATTCATATTTCTTACATCCTAACAGATGGGAGCTTCAAGCAGGCTGAAAGTAAAGCAGAATACTCCCTAAGGAGCCTTCTGCTTTACTTTTACAGCCAGTTTTAGCAACTACCTGTTTTCTATACTAAAACAAGCTTTAGAAGGAAGGCTTAAATGCCGATTGAAAATTCAAATACCCTGTTGAAGGCCTGTGTGAATCTTATTATAAGCTGACAGTTCATATGTCATAATTCCGTATACAACGCGATGTGGTCTATAGCTGTAGCATACCAATTATTCCATTTCTGGCTTCTATCAGTTCTAACCATTAATGACAGGCCACATCAAAATTCAATAGTTCACGCGCCGTGTCAAATATGACGTTGTGCACTGCAATTTGAATTATTTAACCTTTGACACAATATCATATTATCGTCTGCTAAATGTGTAGTCTGCAACATTACTTACAGTTTATTTATCTTATTTTTTCTTTTAGAAACTATAATCGAAAAGTCAAACAGTTTGGATCCAGATGAGAGGCCGAGTTACTCGGTCTCTCATTTGGATACAAACTGTTTGCAATAGTCATCAGAAATTTGACCGGTATCGTGCGGATAGTGAATTAGTTCATTTACACCTATCGGACGGCTAACAATACCGATTATACGTAACAGTCATGAATATTAATACACTTCATGCGATCAGGAGATAGGAATAATCTGATTTAACAGAACCCAGTACTAACACGCCTCCCCTGGGGAGAGCATTCATAACTCCAGGCCAACTGAACAATTGTCTTTGACTACAAGCAATTGATTCTATTTGGCTGTACCAGTATTTAGAAAGCATTGCTATGCTCTAGATTAACCTTTACCTCGCAAAAATGTATAAGTCGATAAACCTTGAACAGTAAAAGATTATTCCTTCCCGTCCAAACTAACTTTAAATGCAGGCGCAAAATGATGCCGAAAATGGTAGTGTTAAAGAAATACATTCACGATATCGGTTAATCAATGATGCAAACAGTTTGGAGCTGAGTCAGACGCCGGATTACCTCGCATTTGTTCGGGTTCCAAACGGTTTGTATTGGACATACGGAATTTTAGTATAAACGCATTTATTGAGAAAGAATAACGTTTTATTTTTGTTGTTACCCTTTTTTCAGCTGATCTATCTACTATAGGTTGTCAGGTTATGTACAAGTTTTGATTTCTATCAAACATGTTACCCTGTTGCTCATCTGTGTTAAAGGTGATTTCAACAATTACTAGTATTATGTTTAAGTCCATCCATCAAATAATTTGAAATAGCTAGTTATCGTCATATTCATCTTTCCCGCTTTCTAAAAGTAAAAGAATTAACATTGTACAGATGCAAACAATGTTCTAGCGAGCTCGAAAATATGTTCGGTTTTTATTATATGTAAGTCGCTATGCGTCTGATCTGGATCCAAACTTTTCAAGATCCAGTCTTACACCCATTACAGTATAGCATATTTCTAGTTTTGAAAATAGGTTATGACTTAGATCATGTTGAAAATTCAGCAGAATGTGCTTTACTCGTAAGTCGCAGTCTGCTTACGTTCTGTCTAATGTAAGATATAATTTGCTACGATATGGAAATACAGCTTAGCGTGCATTCTGATGGCTGTATAAAATGAAAACATTTTCTGTAGTAGAGGAATGAATTAAAAACTTTGATCGAGGTATTTCTCCCTGTGTTGTCTGCCTATGATAAAACACATGATATGTTGTCTGCAATTGTATATACTTATTCAAAACTTATGTTCATACGGTTTGTTGCACGAGGGTTCCATTCGTGCAGTTCAGACCGAATTAAATTTGCAAATATTGATGTGTCTAGGAACATCAAAAGATAATGTTTTGACATAATAATTGGTTTAACCCCTGCACGACTAGACATTGAAAATTGAGATTAAACATTGAAGACAATCACAAAATTACAAACTTAAAATCTGTAAAATAAGTTTTTATTTATGCTTTTCGGTGGATTACCACGAAAAAGCAGTGGATGATCACTTGGTAATCCACTGCAGTGGATTATCACCAATCGCTTTTATTATGAATTTTCCCCGTAGGGCTCCCCAAGAATCGTAGTCAATCGTGTCTTATCGTTAAAATCCGGCAGTCCGATTTGTCGCGAACTACTCACCGGAAGAGCACGAATCCAAACTCGGGAGCAACGAAGTAATTCGGATGACGTCATTATACCGCCAACTGTCACGCCACATGTGTTCGACATAAAACGTGGGGCTCAACACGGGATAAATAATGTACGTTCGCTTTCAATTTTTAAACAATTTCGTTTAAAAAGTGGCTTTAAAGCATAAATAAATAGAATAACTGTGTTTTTTCAGTGTAAGATCGAATTTAATCCATTTCGTGAACATCAGACTGTTATATTTTCACTCGTGGCTTCGCCACTCGTGAAAATATAACGTCTGATGTTCACTCAATGGATTAAATTTCGATCTTACACTGAAAAAAACAGTTATCCTCTATATAAAGAACAGATAAAACAAATAAATAGAATGGCATTGTCAAACAATTAACGTTGTCCTCCCTAAAGTTTCAAATCGTCAATTCCAGTTTCCAATTGAGTCTAGTCCAGTTCTGGACTCTTAACTCTTTCACTGCCTTTAGCGCCAAAAGGCAAATGGCAAATAGTTTAGATCATGATTAGACGATGTCATTCTAGGCTCTGTATACGAGTTTAATTTACACTGCAAAATAGATAAAATGCTCTAGATGCACGTGGGTTTCAAAAGTCATAGATCATGGCTACTCGCCACGTCTTTGACTGTTTGAAATGAAATAAGACAGGTTTTGTCATGACGGAACAAATGTATATAGGTGAGCAAGGTTAAAATGTTTCATTGCATTATGTGGTTGCATTTGTAAATATTTTGGATCCGAATCAAATTTCGAGTAACTCGACGTCTGATCTAGATCTAAGCTACCGGGGTATTTGATATTTCGATCTTTACACCAATATTACCCGATGTCCATTCCGTAAAATCTGTATTATTTAAAGAATACAGACGGTATTCCATTAAGCAGACGACAATTTATTGGGATAAATGCTAAGACTATCAAGGGAGGTTGTGTCGAATGCAAAGTCTGCCGGACGGAATGCAGTCGTGTTTTAGCTTCGATTAACGCTTTGTCTGCTTCCCAATCGTCTGTTTCACAATTGTCGCGTGCATCTATGTTTTAAAATCATTTAAAAGTAATTTCGTTGGAGATACCGTAACACGACAGTCAATCAATCTGGCTTTTGATCAAACGCTGCGATACGCGGCATCTGATCAACATACAAACTGTTTTACGAATGAGTACACTAACTTTCTATCAAATTTCATGCAGTGTAGCAATTTTCAGCCAAGGGTTAAAATTAAACAGCTTTACACAGATATTCAGAAGGTTACATATTATCTTGGGACTATGAAAGCGCAAGACACATTCAGGAAATCTGTTTTGATTTAATGCAAAGAATGTTTATTAAGCAAACTTTAAATTCCAGATCGTTTTACTTATTTGCCGTATATTGCTATGCTTTGTTTTCGATGGGTAAGTGAATAAAAACATTTTACGGTTTGATGTGCTTTGTACAGCTAGTCTCGATATGGTTTCAATTTGTGAGCATAATATTTTTAGTGAGAGACAATAACAGATTATGAAATATTTTGCTCCTTGGGAAACTTTGTCAAAATATACTCTAAGATTGTCAAATATATGGACTAAGTTATATAATCAAACAGTCCGAAATAGATTTTGCAACAAATAGTCAAATATGGACTAGACATTATTAGACAATGGAATATTCCATTTCAAGTATAAGAAGTGAATGAGTTTAATCTGGAATTCCTGAGTCGGTCAATTTAATCGATGGGTGCTATTTCAATTTTTGAGAACTTATGTTAAAAACATTTAATACAAGTATTACTATTAAATAGATGAACAACTATATAATGGATATTGTATTCCTAAGAGCTATGATTTAAGCCAATATTCTAACAGTGTGTTGTTTCTTTACAAAGGGACATTGTTTTAATGTATCATGAAGAATATGTATCCAAACAAAATGTTAACTCCTTGAATACAAAGGTGTAATCTACTTTTAAAATATCATTAGCATTTCTTCTCAAAATTTAATTTAATGTTAAATGACTAAGGTTATATCGTAATGAGCATAAATAGCAATTATACTCCGGGTAAGGCAGAAAAGACTTTAATGTCTAAAAACTTGGTAGAGTTCACTGAACGAAGATTGGTAAAATGATTTAGGGTAATGCCAATGGAAAACTGTCCTTACATTGTTTTCTTAGAAAACTTCATATCGATCTAACATTCTTCAGTGTTTGCTATCTACCACTAAGAAAAATGTTATTGTTTATCCTTTTAGCTTGCTAACCACGACTTTTCTATCAGTTGCAAACTGTTTGGAGCCAGATCAGACGCCGCGAAGCGCGGCGTCTGATCTGGATCAAAACTGTTTGACGATCATGTATCTATTTTTAAAGCTATATTAGTATTGGCTTTAATTTCTTTAAATGCAGATGCCAACGATGAAGCAGATTATATTACTACAGTCGAAGGGTTAGCAATGTACAGTTTGCATGCGGCACGAGATCATTACTTTGTTCCTTAGTACATTGTTCTTGGCTTTGGAATACATTTTGACACCCTGTCATTGCTGATCTATCGTTAGCACCCTCACACACCTTCACATCTGAGGCACTTCCTTGGTCTCTCTCGACAATAGTCTCTTGGGAATAGACACGAACAGTTCGTCAAAATTGATAAATTCTAAGATGCAGACTTCTAGGTCCTAAAATTAACTTTTCGGTTCCTATTTCTCACTAAAGCGACATTAATAACCCTTTCACTACCAAGTCCGACAACACTGACATTTGGAAAGATGGATCATACATTCATAATCAGGATATAAACTGTTTGGCACCAATATCAATGTTATGCAAAACGCACTTTAAACTATCAGTAGACTATTAATATAGCAGTAACTATAAGACGGGTTATTACGTCATAATGTCTGTGAAAGGGTTCACCAATCAACTCGGCGCCACATGACCATTTGATGTGTCGCTGTGCGGTAAACCCAAACTAAATTAATCAGTCACACAATCAACTTCTTCGATACTCGGGAACGTATGTTTGCAAATAGTATGGATCCAGATAAGACCCATGGTAACTGTTTGTCATGCATATCAATGTTCAGGCAAACGTTTTTATAAATAAGAGCGGACGGACATATTTCAGCAGACGATATCTTGACAGTCGTGTTTAAAATGCTGAAATGTTAATATAAACCCATACACCCTTTTCACCAGGGGCCCGTCTTACGAACGCCGTACAAATATTGTAGTAATTCAGATTATGAAAAATTCAATTATTATTTAGTTCTCCATCTAATCCTGACTTGTGACATCTGTTTGAAATTGTCTTCTTTTGACCTACGACCGTTTTTGTCGTACGACCTTTCGTAAGACGGACCCCTTGTGAGCTTTTCCTTCACAATAGTGTCGTCTGCTTAAATTCTCAAATTAAACATTGTATTTCATTTCTAGATCTGTTTTAAACAATATTGTCAATTTATCAGTTTGAAACCTCGTTAATAGCGGCATTATTCGGGGTCTCACGTGGCGACAAACTGTTTGCCTCAAATCGTTACTAGTACTAGGCCCGTTTCATAAAACTTCTTACGACAAATGTTGTCGTAAGTCATCACTTTAAGATACATTTAATCTCTGATTGCTCTATCTAATCATGTCTTGTGACACCTTTTTGGAATCGTCTTTTCAAGACGATTCCAAAAAGATGTCACAAGACAGGATTAGATGGATAAATGAATAATAATTGAGAGTTTTATAATCTGACTTACGACAACATTTGTCGTACGAAGTTTTATGAAACGGGCCCTTGTTATTTTCAGAAACCCGTGATTAATACCCGCTGGGCACATTTTAAGTAAATTGAGTTAGTTTAAGCATATTTCATTTCAGTATAAATATGGAAATTGGATCGGTTGACAAGTTCTTACAACAATCGTAACATTAATAGAGAAAATGTCTATAGGTTATTTCAGAATAGTGTTTGCTCATGCAGTTATATATAGATCTATGATATACTCATATGTTTTAGGATTTTGTTTAGAACGATCGCGTCACATAAGCTTGAACATATGGAATCATTAAAACACATATCCGTATATTCTAAAACCGCAGCTATATATAACTAAAACGCCAAAAGAATGTAATTACATGTAAGTTCAGTTAAAAGGATGTCACTCGTATACGATATTCAGTCAAATGACGAGAAACAAAAAGTATGTTATATTTCAAAATATCCCAATGCTGACACAGGAGACTGGTTAATGATTAATCGTCATATCACATGTTTACAAATACAGTGAGGCAGCAATTCTTAAGCTTCAAACCTTCGTCAAGATGTATACTTCTTTCAACTTTCAAAGCAAAGTTATCGTCTTCACCAAAACTGTTGTCTCAAATATTTTTTAATTATATTTAACGCAATGATACTGATGAAATAGAGACTTCAGTTGTCAAATATAGTATCATCTGATCAGACACAGACCTAGACGGATCAGAGCTGGATCAAAACCGTTTTCAATGAAACGATAGTGCCAGATAGAGGTGAAGTGATTTAGAGAATATTTCCAGACAAAACACCAACTGCCCTACGTACATTTCTGGCAGATCAAGGTTGGGTTGTCATTATTGATTTATTAAAATCTTTTATTGACATTATAGGTCTGGTAATATCAGTTTGATGAACGGGTTTTTGGTTTAAATTAAGATAAAACGTTTTGTTACGTGACCATGGGAAAGATTCACAATGATCTGGAAATACGATGCTATCTTTTGTTTAAAACAGATAAGCAGAATAAACATATACCTAGGTCAAGACTGCATTTCTTGTTGACTGGGATAAATATAGTTATATTAATAAAAATTTACTCTTTGAACATTTCGTATTGCTTTTGTCTGCATTATATTTTGCCTTTTTCTGTTCCAGATAAAAAGGATATTTCCGAATAAGGCAATAATGTCAAACAAAGTGGAATGGTAATTACTGTTTCGCCACTATCATGAAAAGGTTTGATCATCCGTTTAACCCTTTCCCCCAATAGACTCGCCTTTTAGCACATTTAATTTCTGCCACCATTGAAGAAAAAAGTTCCAATTTATACAGTCATAAACATGTACCATAATAAAGATTTTCTATACTATAGAAGCTGGTAATTTAAAGCAGACCACTGCTTTAGTTTGAGTGGCAAACAGTTTGGAACCTGATCAGACGGCGTGTTACCGGCGTCTGATCTGGCCCGAATCTGTTTGCAATGGAAATAATAGTTTTAACGTAAACGCGTTTATTGGGAAGGAATAAAGTCTTCTCCACTGTACTTCTAAACTCAAACAGTTTATATCAAGCTTAACCCATTTATACCCAGTGGATTCTTCCATGTTTATATATTGGATTAGTCCACTTTTATCAATGGGATGCCTAGTCAAAATTTTCATTTTCATTTTGTTTTATATTGAAATTCCTATCAGCAAACAAATTGGACTCTGATCAGACGCCGCATAGAATCTACACTGTTTGTCTATGTTCCATATATGGGATTGTGGACACAAATGAGTTAAGCGGAAGATTGTTTCTTTAGAGTACATTGTTTAGTTATAGTCAGTTACCCTGACTCGAACCTGTAGTATAAATAGCAATCATTAGTAACAAGGGAATGCATTCAGCAAATAACTGATGAAATAAATATTTAATCACAGGGTACTAAGATGACTAAACTCCATTATAGGTCATTATCTTGATTTATTATTGTTCAGCAACAAACTTATTAGCTCTTTACCCCATAGCTTGTTTCCAGTTATATGAAGATGTAAAACCACTTCAAGCAGGTTAGAAGTAAAGCAGAATGCTGTTTTATGGGCATTCTCCTTTATTTGCAACATTCTTTAACTCTTTCACTACCAACTTTTCCGTGAGTTTGTTTTTCCCTTTACCGTTTTATTGTCGTTTGCTTCAATTGTGTTGTTTGCAAGATCGTTTTAAAGTAAGATTCAATGTAGGATGACTTGAAATATATCGATACGAGTATCAAATTGTTTGCATCCTGATCAGACGCTGCGTTACGCGGCGTATGGTCAGGATCCAAACTGTTTGAAAACGCGCTTTCAAGCGCCATTGAGTATGAAAGGGTTAAAGCACAATTTGCAAACATATAGGAAAGGCCTTCTGCATTCCATGGATTACGACTTACTAAACGGGAAGTACTTTCTATAGTGTATCAATTATAAGATGCGTAAAATATCGTATATACGGAGTTATGGTTAAATAAATAGCAGATGTAAATATTTAAGACACTGTAGACACTGGTCAAAGTAATTTCTTAATATAATAACGTAACCAAGAGTTGTGGAACAAAGATCCGACACTTATTTACCCATTACTTCATAGATACACCTTTTTACGCCTTTAACTTATCCCGACACTGTAGAGTCATACAGTCACTAATATGCACCAGAAATGATTTTCCTACGCCCTAGCAGTTGGTGATTTAAAGTAGTTTTCAACCTGCTTTAATTGGCTATATGCTTCGAATCTAGAAACAGGTTATTGGGCAAAGAATTTATGTGTTAACAAATTCTAGTAAACCTCTTAGTAGGAGATGCCTAATCCAGTGTCAGCCTTACAGTCTTTGAATACTATACAAGTTGTGAACATAACATAAACAAGTAGGATATTAAACAAGTATGTAACGTTTATCCAGTATAATGTCTGGCTTTTGCTTGCTTTTGAGCTTTTCCAGACGTCTAATAGTAGACATATCAATAAAATTTTAGCATGGACTTTATACATTTACCCATGCATGATAGCTCGCTTGCTTCACTAACCGATGCATTTTGACAATTTCATTATGACTAACTGTTTTTGTACAACATACAGATGGTTGCTTAACTCTTTCCTCCCTGAAACTTTAAATGGACAATTCCAGTTTCCATCTAAGTCTAGTCCATTTATGACTTTTAAGGGTTGTTTTTGTCAATGTTTGACATTATAACAAACAGTGAAGACCCTGATCGGAGGGCTCCTTTCGGAGCCCTCTGATCTGGGTCTTCACTGTTTGCATAGGACAAGTGTACTATTCACATGTACACTTTTTGAAAAGGACGCCTATAGGCGGGACTAGGGTTCAAAGGGTTAAACATATTTAAAGAGCTATTTAATTTATAAGGACGTCTTCTATACGTTCAATTTGCTTTAAGCAACCACGTAGTTTTATTTGTCAGGATAATGTAGACAGAAAAAGGAAATTCCTAAGTCGAAACATTATGTGCAATGTCAAACTACATGCCGCTACTCTATTAAGTGTAAGCCTATGTAGACATAGTATCTTTATTCTATTGTCGAAATAAGTTTCTGTTATAGGCCATAGCAAATGAAAAAGTGAAGGTTAATTTTTAAAAAAAACACTGAATTTCTTCATATACCGTCTGCACGCTGCGGGTATATTCGCAATAACTGTTGGAATCAATTTGGCTCTAGAAGAGACTCTTGGATCCAAACTGTTTGACACTCCGATGGTTGGTTCTAATTTCTGAAAGAATATACATAATTCAGATTTATTTTGTAAACGACACATTTTACAGACGACAGTTACATTAAGTAGAGAAGGTTAAAGTGGTAGCGACTGTTGCTACATGTTTGAGTCATTCTTGGCTCAATGTGTGTGTCCACTGCCATCCAATCGTCAACATAAACTAGGTCTGTTGTTGTTATTATGCTTAATTTTCAAACTGACCTATATACAAATATCTGACAGAAATAGTACAAAAAGCCATACAATAAAAATTAGGAATATCTATATAAAGTATGCTTTTAACACGAAACAGCTTAAAGATGGACAAACGTAAAACAGAAGGTTCCAGTAGGAGCTTTCTGGTTTATTTCTATCCAGCTGTAAGCAGACATCTGCGGATGGTAATATTCGGTATTAACTGTAGATGAAATAGCTGCTATGTTTCATTGGGATCACTTATATGTTATAAGTTTTCATATTTCCCCAGCTTGCCTCTTGGGGTACTGTCGTATGTGCTGAAAGAAATATTATCGAGTAACAATTTAACCAGTATTGTCTGTCTGATCCCGCGGCGAATATTGAAGCCAACGTTTTAGTTATTGCAAACAATTAGGATTGTTGAACTTCTAGTCACTATAGCTTCATTGAAGAAAACGTTATTTTTTTCCCAATAAACGCGTTTACGCTAAAACTTTTACTTCTATTGCAAACGGGTTGGAGCCGGATCAGACGCCGGGTTACCCGTCGTCTGATCTGGCTCCAAACTGTTTGCCACCAATATAAACATGAGTTATCAAAAGTGTCCAAAAGTTGTACTTTTCTACATTTTAGTGCTTTGCGTTTGCTTTTCTTTTGTATTTCAACGGGAAAGAATAACGTGCAGAGGAGAAGACGTTATCCCTCCCTCCCGTTTAAACGAAAATAAACGCTAACTCAAGAATATAAAATGTAGACATTACAGCATTCTAACAATTTTGACGATTTATTTTAAACCTGAGTGGCAAACAGCAATTGTTCTGCTTTTTTTAACCTTAGCAACGTGTATAAGCGTCATTTACACACAATGTACTGTTGAAGAGTACAGTTGGCCTATTATTATTATTATTATTATTATTATTATTATTATTATACCAGATTTATATAGCGCCCTTTTCACACATGGGTTGTGCGTTCAAAAGCGATTCACATATGCAACTATTGAATACTCAGATCAAATGACTCTTGACGGAGCCTTCTGATTAGAAAATGCACTGTTTGTCATTTTGAAATATATTTCAAAACACATCCCTCGATATTAAAAAGTGTACATGTACTAGATTTATTTAGAAACTGGAGTTGACCATTTTGGGTGTCAGGTCTCAATGAATTAAGCTGCTGTCTGTGTTAACCGTCATAAATGAGTCAGACATAAACGAACCTCAGTTCTTTGGGTTTGTGCTAACTTGATTATTTCATATTCTACACTGTCTGCACTGTTTGAAACCAACATTAGCGAAGTGGTGTTAGTTTTAATAATTGAAATATTGTCAGTATCCTTTCCTAATCAGAGGGACCCAGCAGACGCCCTCTAAACAGGATCTGCACTGTTTGCACTTTGCATTTTTTTGCATCAAACATCATCTTAAATAGTCATAAATGGACTACACTAAATTGGAAAATTGGGATTATCTATTTGAAGTTTCAGCTATCAATGACTTTAAAACCTCTGAATCAGAGCTTAATTCAATGCTAACACAAAGAATCAATCAACTGCAATTTAAGTATTCAATCATTTAGAATTCAAACCCGCTGCAAAAACCAAGCGTTTCTCCATTATGCAGAATGTCAACTCCATTCTGTTTAGGCTTGTCTCATAGAGTATTTAGGAGGTAGAAATGCAGATAAAGAAGCATCCAAACTCAATAGATTTCTTTAGCATCAAGAAGCCTCCTGGTATCTGGCATAGCCCTGTTGCTGCGCACGCGGAACAACTTCAATGACAACTTAATTACAGAGTTACAATAAATTGTTAAAATATTACAGAAAATCTTTGCTAAAGCAACAGGACAGATATTGCATCAGTCGGTTCTCAGAGCGCCTGGCAAACACAGACCAAACACGAGACAAAACGTTCATGTAATCAGTATTACAGTGTTATAAAGATAATCTGTTCGCATATACAGTGAAGCTCCACTTCACCGGACATGTGTTGGGACAACATACATTTCCTGTTCAGAGAGGTTTTAATCCATTACCTCATAGCTTCTTTCTAGTATGAAATATATCTGATAACTTAAAGTAGGTTGGAAGTAAAGCAGAATGCGCTATAAGGCGCTATTTAGAGGTTCTGTTTGGAGGGGCTCCACTGTACTAATGTTGGGGAGCTCGACACTGCAGGGGTTAAAATAAAATCGTCTGGTATATAATATCGATTATAGCATAAATATCAAATATATTTTAAAAAGATAGTCAGATAATAATTCATAGCTTTATTTCTGGAATTTTAAAATGAATTTTAAAATTGGAATATTTCACTCAATAAATGTATAACTCTTCAGCAGTGTGTAAGATATTAAAACTTACATTTCAGCCGACCTTCGTCTGAATCTGTATTTGTAGACCTTATCTCATCAGTCGTCAAGACTTATAGTGGAGAAGGCGAATAAACTCGTATACGCTAAAACTATGATTTCCATTGCAAACAGTTTGGAACTAGATCAAAACTAGAACTCCAAACTGTTTGCCGCTCAAATTAATATATATTGTCAGAAGTGTCAAATATTGGTCATTTTCTATATTTTATTGCAATGCTTTGAGTTTTATTTCGGAATAATAAAGTCTCCTCCACTGTTCCTGATATGTGCACACAGTTGGAATAAGATATCAAAACTGTATCACAGTTATGTGTTGGTTTTCCAGATATCAATCCTTTCCTGCCTGACACTTCAAACGGACAATTTCATTTAAGTGGCCACGTGGCTAAATTTGAAACAAAGTATGGGGATAATTGATTAAACAGTTTAGATCCAGATCAGACGCTTGGTACATTTCACTTGACGTCTGTTATTG
This sequence comes from Gari tellinella, assembly GCA_922989275.2. Lineage (NCBI taxonomy): Eukaryota > Metazoa > Mollusca > Bivalvia > Cardiida > Psammobiidae > Gari > Gari tellinella. Next base: position 61,157,550 of record OV277867.1, read on the forward strand.
ATACATGTATACGGTGTATTGCTGGTTAAATAAAGTTTTCAATCATAAACAAATACAGTAGAACCTCTCTATTAAGACCACTAAAATGAAGGTTAATTGTCTGCAAAAAAACAGGTGACAGCTTAAAGCAATGTGAAAGTGAAACAGAAAGCTCCTTTAAGCATTCACCTGTATTAAACGACTAATATTTGACACAGTTTAGTGGTCGTAATAGAAAGGTTCTACTGTACTCGAAAATCAATTTTAACAATATGCATACGACACGTTTGCAGCAGACGATATCATGTCAATAGCGAGGATAAAGTAGTCCCAAGACTGACGTATCTTCTTGCACATCTAACTGTTCAATACTATACAGTCAACCAATTCATTGCTGCAATATCATCTGCCTCTAGATTACCGCCTGCTTTAGATTCTCAAAGCTAGAGTTTACGCATTTTTACCAAGCAAACATTTACACTTTAATCATATAAATATTGACAGTTTGGAATTGAGTGCCAAAATGTTTGGATTCTGATCAGAAACCACGTTACTTTGCCCGTACTTCAAGTCATGGTCAAAGGACTAAATATTTGAAAAACCGCCAAGAAAAAGAATTCTTAGTACATTGCAATTTAAAAACAGTTGACAATTTTAGTCTTAAGCATCACCAATCTTTAGAAAATCTTCTCTTTACAGGACTTTAAATATTCTTTCTTCTGACATAATAATATACGTGTGACAAGTTTATTACTATTTGCAAGTTTTAATTCAACTTTGCTTGTTTATCTCGCCTAGTGTAGTATATGAAAAAACAAGCACACCAGTTTAGACCAGTTAGTATTTTGGACCGGGCTTACATATGGGTTAACTTTTTGACATTCTTTATCGATGTTTCTTTTACACCAGAAAAGATAATCCTAGAGAAACAAATACCCTTGAAACAAACAATGATATAGCTGGTTCCCAGTATGATTGACAGCCGAAAGTTATCTGTATATTGGGACGGGCAACAGCTCTCAAAGTTCCATTGTGTCTTAGTTTTGCCTTATTTTCCCGATAATTGTCGGGTTTGCGCGGTCTTATCGGGTAATATTTGTGCTTAATTAATCTTGATGTTTGGTACAATAACTATCGTTTCATTGCGCATGGTTAACCCTTCGTCTGCTACAATCTCGACTGCTACACAAATGACGTCAGCAATCCCTATGAAATAAATACGTTAATTCCTTCAATGGCATGACGTCACCGAATTTAAACAAGGGTCGCCTGCTTTTGTTTCTCAAATTTAAATTTAGGTATTTTCACATAAGATATATTGAAATGATAGTCAAATAATTTGGATCCGTTACGCGGCGTCTGATCTGGATCCAAACATTTTGCAAATAACCATTGTACTCGGGGTAAGGCAATGAACGGCTATAGCCATTTAATTTTGAGAAAAATACACATGTGGATCAGACAGTTCATCGGCGTCTGATATCGGTCCAACTTATTTGCTGATTCTAGTAAAACCGCGACTAAAAGGCGGATTGATTAATCCTCTGTTAAGCGATTACTCATCGACATAACATAAGGATATCTTGAGAAAGGGGTGGCTGCTAACTGCAGGACAAATCTTATGAAGAAAGTTCTTTTCATTTAGCCTTTGTCAGTGTTAACACGTTTACATGAGTTTCTTTAGAGCTATCTTTCAGCACACGTTACATTGTATAGTGGAATATTCGTTATTATACCCTGTTCAGACAATCATACGTAAACGCAAACGCAATGCACAAAAATGTAAAAAATGGTAATTTTTCTAAAACTGCTTAAGATTTTGTTCTTATCTGAATGACAAACAGTTCGGTGCCTGATCAGACGCCGGGTTACCCGGCGTCTGATCTGGCTCCAAACTGTTTGCTATGAAAATTATTGATTTTACAACAACGCGATTATTGGGAAAGAACAACGTTTTCTCCACTGTAATTTTATCCCATCGACTATTATTTAGAAACATTATGATTCCTTCAGACACGCATGTTGCACGCCGACAGAAAATATCAGGGATATTCCATAAAATTTATAGTTGTTTCTTCTGACACTATTGCAATAAAATTGGAGGTTAGATTTTACAAATTAATTTGAAAGACAATGTCTGCTGAGACGGTAGTTAAAGGTCTATCAAATGACATTATTAAAGTATGTGATTATCTCCCCGCACGCGAACCAAGATTAATGCCAAAAATATTAATCAAATACTTTCTGTGATAACTGCCATCACAGGCACTAAACTAACAGATACAAGATAAAATAGAACGTTTCCTATATATTGAACTTAAAGAAAGCATGTTTAATTGCAGCATGTAACATATATATCTACTTCATGGTTGTATATAACTAAATGTATCTTGGATCAAATGACACCAAACAGTGGCAATATGGAGTAACTAAAATCCCGGAATAAGTTAATATATTACCATATAGCATGCTTCTAGTTTAACGGACAGTGTACCCCTTACAGAAGGATGGAAGTAAAGCAGAATGCGCCCTTAAGACTTTCAGTCTGCTTAAAGCTTTAATCTACTTTGATATAGATTATATATCTTACGGTGCATATTCGTGACTGAACAATATGGAACAATATCTTCAATGGAAGAATAAATTAAAGGCGTTAAAGGGCGTTTTATGGAGAATTGGGTTAACCATTCAAACGTTAGTTGAATGTGAATTCCAATGAAGACATGTGGGAGGTCTATGAGACTAGTGTAAATAGCTAGCTAAATAAAGGAAACAGATAATGCAACGAGCTCCAACTGGTGCTTTCTTCATCACCTTTAGTTTGGAGAGTTGTATGTTGCGTATTTATTTCATGACACAATGTGTCGAGAGCTTTTTCGTCACCGCCATTGTGTCGTCTGCTTCCATATTGTTTGTTGTCTGCAATATCGTTTCAAAGCCAGATTTAAGGCAATTTGACTGACCAAATTTCGAAACGGGTGTCAAAGGCGTTTCGCGGCGTCTGATCAGTACCCAAACTGTTTGTGAAAGGGTTAAAGTCAAAGTAACTCTTCCACGGCCAAAAATATAACATTGATGTACTAGATCTAAACGCTTGACTGACCGTTGAGCAATATTGGCGATTAGACTCATTAATTAATATATATATAACATCGCTTAACAGCATAATTACGCAAAGCCTTCCGATAAACGCAATTGAAAGATGTTTTAAAATTATGCAGACCTTAAACGAGTTTAATATGTTGTTACGTTTTCGTCAATATTTCTAGGCTTTAGAATTATTGTCTAATTTTCATCATTACAAGATCTGCATAATTCCTCAATACATAATTTACAATCAAGAAAAACACAGCTATTCTAATTATTAAAATCTAATGACTTCAGTGTTGGATGTACAATGCAACGACTTATTTAACTATTATATTCTATCAACAATAAAAGCCCCGTTATAATTATCAACCCTTTGGTGTTGAGGTTTCTTACAGATGGCTTCTATTTGCAATATAAAAGAAAGATCAGAAAGCTAGTACTAGAGATTTCTACATTTTTATCCCATTCTTATTTAACCATTATTGCCTATCCTACAAAACTGTAGTCACTGGCAAACAGAGTAGACGCCAATGTCTGCTCTATTTATTTTCTATTTTATAAAAATGTTCTGCGGTATTGACTTCAACAAGCACACAGGGAGGTTTCATTGTTATATAAAGACATACATGTAACTTATTTTAAGCAAGATGAATAATAACACAGAAAGCGTTTACCGAAAGTGTTTACTATTTAGTCCCATCTTTATTTATTACTTTGCCTTCTACACCATTTGTGTTCGTATGATGGTAACAACGGGACATTGTATTAATAGATCGGCCAAAAATGTTCAACAGCATTCGTGCCGTGTTTTATTCCTCATTAACCGGAAGTCTCCCCGTGTGCAGTGTTTCCCGTTTGTTTTATGTTGATCTGAGATGGTTAGTTTCACGGTATTGAACAGTAAATAAGCCGCGACAGGTCTTGCTCGCAGTGCATACAAATCTTCCGAAACTGTATCACATCAAGGCCAATTTTGGCAAACTGTATTTGGTATGATAATAGTTTCCATACCAATGCCCATGTTTGAGATAATAATGCAACTGGGTACGGTCATTCGAACGCATCCCTATTAAACCTTTGCCTACCGACTTTCCAAATAAATACTTGAATTTTCTAAATGATACCAAATTTAAACTGCCTCTTACATAAGCAATAATTAAAATTATGACAAACAATGCAGTCCCTGATCAGAGGGATCTTTACTGTTTTCATATAACGTATACTCATTTTCCGCACTATAAGGGCTCAAGCAGTCCCCCGGGACACTTGAAGACGGCAGAGGGCGCTCTCAGTTAACTAATTGAATTTCCTTTACTGCCAAGTGGAATCAAATCAATGACAATTTGCTATGGCTTTGCGCGGATGTGGGTTTGATATCAACTATGAAAGGCATCACCCTCACATAATGCCAAGCGGTATTGAATAATCATAACATAGCATCCGGCAATGGAAGAGCTATTTGTGCATTTAATTATTTGCAACCTAGCAGCGAAACCGTGGTTACCTTTGCAAATAGTTTGATTTTGGTGAGACATGGCGTACAGTGGAGAAAACGTTATTCTTTCCCGTTTAAACGCAAACGCAAAGCACTAAAACGTAGAAAAGTGCAACTTTTGGACAATTCTGATAATTCATGTTTATCTAGGTGGCAAACAGTTTGGAGCCTGATCAGACGCCGGGTTACCCGGCATCTGATCTGGCTCCAAAGTGTTTGCACTGCAAATAACAGTTTTAGCGTAAACGCGTTTATTGGGAAAGAATAACATTTTCTCCACTGTAACTATTTGACACTCTGATCCTATTTTGAAAAGAAATTTTCGAAAAATCTATCTAGAACAGTAGCGGACGACAAGTTGTTGCATAAGACAATTTTACTAACGCTGCCAATCAAATATATACAGTATACAATTATATGTACATACGAAATAGTTCTTTAAATATTTGTAGTATTCCATAAACGATAAAGCACTATTCGAGTACAGTCAAAGGAAGGCTTGAGTTATGTGCTTATTGCAAGGTGTGTGTGTTGAATGCAATATAAATGTAATGCAGTAATCTTCCTTGGAAACAACTACATGTACATTGGCATTCTACCTTACTCTATTACCTGGTTTAAACAGGGTACTCGTATCAGTGGTCATATCACTGAAACTTTACTCATATGAAACATTCTTTTTTGAGTGGCATGCAATGCTGAAAACGTTATTCTTTACCAATAACAAGTTTATGCTTAAATAATTTGCCGGGTAACGGCTTCTTATCAGGATCTTAACAAAGTATGCCACTTACAAAAAAAAACCTGAATCATCGGAAGTTTAAACTAGGTATTAGATTTACCGGTATTCTCCACCTTCTAATGCATTGCACTTGTGTTTAGTTTCGTTAACACATTATCCCCTAACACTTCCAATGGGCGATTCCTGTTTGCAATAAAGTCTGGTCCATTTTAGACTTTCTAGGGTTATTTTTGTAATAAATTGCAAAATGACAAACAGTGAAGTCCCTGATCAGAGGGCTCCTGCAGGAGCCCTCTGTTTTGGGACTTCACTGTTTGCACTGTTCAGAGGGCTCCTGCATACTTTTTGCATATGACAAGAGTACTCTTCACAGGTACACATTTGGTAAAGTACGCATATATGCCTATTAGGGCTCAATGAGTTAAAACGAGACGGAATAACGACATTCTTATTCTAACTTTATTGGATATTTGAAGGTCAATTTATTTGACACGTGTATTCAGACTTCTACAGTTTAAATAACATTTGAAATCAATTTGGAAAATGAATAATAATGTCAATTATTGTTATTGATAATTGATAGTATTTGTTTATTATATAAAGACAATTCTTCTCAACAACAATTACATGTATCAACAGCCCTGAAAAAGTCACCAGTTTGCATGTGCTGACTATTATTTCAACAAATTAGGTTAAGTGAGTTAAATTTTGACAAATTACAGTCATTTATATTTAAGTTAACAGTTCACCATGCATGCACTTAGCCGTTATTAACTGAAAAATACTTCAGCTTTCTGGAAATAGTTTACACCTTAACGCAGGACAAGAAAAGAGGAAAGGGTATACAATTGACGTTTTCTGTGCTGCTTTTGATCTGCATTAAGTTGCAACCAACATTACAGACTGTCCATATAGCTATTTAACTTCTTCACTGCCATGACGTCATCAAATTTAAACAATTGTCGTCTGCTTCTATTTCTAAAAACTAGGTTTTTTGATTTTAGAAATATTGAAACAAGTGTCAAACAGTTTGGGTCCTGATCAGACGCCGCGATACGCGGCGTCTGATCAGGATCCAAACTGTTTGCAAATAACTGCTGTACTTGGGGTAAGGCAATGAAGGGGTTAAATACTCCATTGACATGTGTTTGACTGTACATATTAATATTCAGAGGCTCATGGTGTAGTTCATTATTACAAACGAACAGTTGACTCTGCTGGGATCTTAGGAGGGAAAACCTGCCACAAACTGTTGCCAGAAAGATCCATTACACTTTTAGAAATGGTCTCTGAGGTAACTGCGAGGACATTGAATCACTAAACATGGAGTTTGTTTACAGAGCTATTTGAATAATTGCATTTATACGTTTTACGTGCTATGTTAGTTTAACGTTCACGCCAGGCTTTAAGCCAATTATATGATCATGTAACTTGGTTGGAAGGTAGTGTTTTATATTAACCTAGCTACTTTTTATACTGTTTTAACACATGAAAACAGGCTTTACCATTTGCATGCTAAGGGCAAATTTGCAAATGGATCGTTGCAAAAACGTTTGTATCCGTTATGTGTTGAACCATGTGAATGATGCGGATAAAGTGTTAATTACTGTTGCAAACAGATGAGACGCCGAGTAACTCGGCGTTTCATCATGATCCAAACTGTTTGACACTCTGATAATGTTTGCGAGTGAACGTTAGATTTAATCTGAACCACGTGAAAAGTGTGGCTCAATTCTGAAAATTGTTTAAATATTGTACAAATAAAAACTGCGTTAAATGTATTCCATTACAACAACAACAACTTTTATTTCTTAGATCATTATTATGACATATGAGGAAAACGTGACAAAATCAATATTATTGTTTTACTCCCTTCCAAGGTCGGATATTGAATGGGGTTTCAGAAAAAGGCTTGCGTTGTTCAAAACGCGAAACTGCAAACAGGTTTGGTCCACGCGTCAAATTTCGAGTAGCCCAGTATTATCTATTAACTCATTATCCCCTGAAACTTCCAATGGACAACTTTTACAATAAAGGCTGGTCCATTTAAGATTATTTAGGGTTGTTATTTTTATAATATATTACAAAATGACAAACAATAAAGTCCCTGATTTTACTGTTTGCATTAGACAAGTGTTCTCTTCAAATGTACACCTTTGGTAGAGGACGCATATATGGGTCACTAGGGCTCAAATAATTGACTACAGACACATTATAACAGTGACATTGTTAAAGAATATGCATATCCAATGTTTATTGCTGAGATGAGTCTTAGCTCATTCTAAAGCCTTCAGTGAACACTTTATTTTACTATATTTAGCAAAATTGGAATCGAGAATTTTAGATTGCAATATTGCCTTTATTCTAACGCTTACGGTGTGTTCACGTGACACGACACACTACTGTACTTTTAATATCAACATTTTTACTTCAGTTTGTCACCAATTACAAAATCATCTCTTTGTGACTATTTCCCGTTTAAACGTTTCCAAGATTATGGTTTAAAATGTCTATGTTCCAAGATGTACATTTCGGATATCTTAAAAACAATTTGAACACAAAGTGGAACTTTAACATAACTGGCAATACTTTCTGAAATAAACTAAAGTCTTTCATTGGTAAAGCCTCATCCCAACCAAAAACAGCTGAACTTCAATATCTCGAACTTGGTTAGGTCGAACATTAAGCCACGTTTTAACTTTGAAAACGGGTATGTTTGACTTAACCGAGCATAAAATAATGCAATTCATGTGTCGACAAATCGGATAGTTCGAATAAAAAGAGTTCGAGATATCGAAGGTCGCCTGTATTAAATATTCTCTGTCTTGAATGAAAAGTTAGCAGGTGTAAGCAACATTTTGAGATGGTAAGATCGGGACTGATAAACTTTAGACTTAGGTAAAGGTCTGTAGAAAATACGTATATAGTTCAACACTATAGCAAATATTCATTTCTGTGCATTAAAAGTAACTTGAATGAAAAAACGTTTAAGTACCATGTATCCTAATAAATCTCTTCAAAATCATAATTTAAAACAAATTCCACATGGGTCTCTACGATTTCTTGCAGAACTTTTCCAATGCCACAATATTTTGTTTTAATATTGTATAATATTATCATGTCACCATACATGTATTTACGTACATTGAACTGTAGTATCGTTAATATATAGTTATGGATAATATTGTAGAACGTAATGTAGTGACAGTGGGGAAACCGTTATCCATTCCAAATAAATGCGTTTGTACAGTTATTTCCATCGCGAAGAGTTTGGATTTAGATCAGACGCCGGGTAACTACGGATCTGATCAGGCAAACAACTGTTTGTCACTTAAATATCAATAAATTGTCGGAACTGTCAAAAAGTTGTTATTTTGTACATTTCATTGCATAGTGTTTTGTGTAGTTCCGTTTAACCCTTTCATGATCTAATTTATCGTGGGATCCCTTCATCGCCATATTGTCGTCTGCTTCATTATTGTTGTCTGAAATATCAAAGCTAGATTTAAGGCAGCATACATGTAACTTACGTATTTTCAAAACAAGAGGCAAACCGTTTTGATCCTGATCAGACGCCGCGCTTACGCGGCGTCTGATCAGGATCACAACTGTTTGCAAGTGTACTTTATGACGTCATTGAGAGTGAAAGAGTTAAACAAGACATAGTACTGTACTACGCCATAATACTTTTGTTTTATGCCATACCCATCTACAATACAATTGTTTCTTTTTCAGACTTGCCTATCCGGGCCAAACCATGAGAACTTGGAGCTATACAGGGCTTTTGTTCGCCATCCTGGTCAAATGGCTGGGAGAAAAGGTGCTAGCGGAGGGAATAGTCGACCTTTGCAATAGTGACCCCCAGTGCTCAGACTTACTTGCAGGTAAGCATCCCCACAATACCGAATCCACCGTCCGTGTTTTGCAAATCCATCTATTATCCAATGTCCACATACAATAAACCCAGCTGTAGACGAAACTATGATACACTCAAAAGTCATTGCATAGTCATAAACAGATTAAATCAGTATAAACACAATGCAAAAACCTCCTTCTAGTTTTGAAGATAGGATACTACTTAAAACAGGTTGCAGTTGAAGCAGAATGTAACCACCCAAGCTACGCAAAGTAATGTTTTTAAAACAGGTTGAAGGTAAAGCAGAATGCTCTTTTGAGTTACCATCTATACTAGGATATAGACAACATTTCTGATCGTACATATTAATGACTGTATAAAGTGGAATGATTTTCTTCAGTTGAGGAATGTATTAAAGGTGTAAAAAGGAGTATTCATGAAAAAGGGGGGATATAAATACGAATGTCATGTGGTTCGAATAACGATCACAGTGAAAGGTGTTCTTACAGAACTGCCATTTCTCCGGATTTTTCTTAATCTTCGGATTTTTTTCCAGTACATGGTAACTTAAAGCAGGCTAAAAGTAAAGCAGAATGCGCCTTAAGGCGCATTCTGCTTTACTTACAGCCTGCTTTAAGTAGTCGCATGTCATTAAAACTAGAAACAGGCTATGGGGTAAAGATACGATTCGTAAAATCGCACTTGAAAAGTGCAAACTTGGAAATCTTAGGATTTTTCATGTCAACTTATGCAGCCCTGTTATTGTCACCCCGTATTTCATATGGTTCCAAACAATATACAATATTTTTTTAGCACCAAAGCGTTTATTTGAAACTCATAAAATATTCTCAAATGCAAAACATTTCACATAAGTAGATATGACAGATTCAAAAGGGACCTTTCTATTCCCTCCCATTTAACGCATTTATACAAAAATAAAACTTTTTCTTTTCATGGCTAATAGTGTGATATCCCGGCGTCTGATCAGGCTCCTAACTGTTTGCTACACAGACCAATAAGTAAATATCAGAATGTGTAAAAAGTATTTTTGCGTTTAGACTCGTTTAAATTGTGAGAAATAACGTCTTCTACACTGCATTACGTCACTAATGACGTCAGAATAACGGCATATCCACTGTACAGCATCTTTATCAATATCAACCTTGTTCGGCTGTCATAACTCTTTCAAAATGACATCAATCAATCTTCTTCCTCTCATCTAATGGCGCCGATTTGAGAAAGCATAAAACAAGTTACTTAAATAGTTCCGCCCACCAAACGTAATATGCTACCATTTCAAAGTTCTGTAAACAGAAATTCCCTTTAATACGAACTTGAGATCAATAACATAAAATTCTTCTGGTTGGAGAAAATGACCGTCAAATTGTTTGTAAATTTAATCAGCGTTTGTAGCTGAATATCTGCACGCTCAATTTAATATAATCACATGGACGAATCAGTATTGATGCGTTTTTGGACCTTGTAAACCGAAAAGTCTGATTTACTTATGGCCGTCTGTGACCAGGCAAATAGCCAAGAGCTTCGTGTTAAACGTATCTTAACCCTTATCCTGCTGTTCGCCACTTGGCTGGTATTTACAAACAGTTTGAATCCATATCAGACGCCGCGTTACGCGGCGTCTGATCTGGATCCAAACTGTTCGACAACCGTCTTTACGCATCTTCTATTGAAACATACAAAAAGAAATAATTTAACAAATTTTGCAGACGACAATTTCAAAGCAGACGATTTTAAGATATGATTATGGTTGACCGTTTTCTCGTTTGCTTTAAAAACTATAGTGGGCAAAACGTTTTAGTTCATTTTTTCGTATTAACCCATTCATAAAATATCGATTATTTAATTCTAAACAATTTTGATCCTGATAAGACGGCGGGTTACTCGGCGTCTGATCTGATTCCAAACTGTTTGCAAATGCCGTTCGTTTGGACCTTAGCAGAATAAAGGCTAAGAAGAATTGACTATCTCAATCCAAAGGATAAATCCTTTTTGCATGATCACTGTATTGCTTCAGAGGCTTTTTACTATTGATCGTCGATAAACAGACTGACGACAAACTTACCCTTCAACTGGTAGCCCTTGCATGTACACACATTTCCCTGATAGTTGCGAATAAATTGGACCCTAATCTCGAACTGGGTAACCGGGCATCTGTACAAGACCCAGACTATTTGAAATTTGTTCAGATGTCTCTTCATTAAAATTATATAAACGTATTTAGAGTATTTGCAATCAAACGCTTAAAGCAGACAGTAAAACATATTAGGGATGGATGAGACATGGGAAGTAACCTATCATGAACTTATACAGTCCAAATTCGATAACTCGAACACACTCATATAGAACTAACCCCTTTTTAATAGGAATTATTCAATAACCGTAGCACTCTTAAGTTAAGTCAAATAAACACATATTTCAAAATTATAACGTAGCCGCGTTTTAGCTTTAAAATACGGGTATGCTCGTCTTGGTCTTTACACCGCAAGTGGGGGAGAATGAGAGAGAGAAATTGTTTATTATAGTGACATGTGATATTTACATAACAAAATACAAATTATCAAAAGTAAACACATATGATTAATCACCCGGCCCCATGGGCCTATATGTCACCTTAATGATATAAATATACAAATTTTAGTAAAGTTTCAGAGTGTTAATTAATATGAAACATTGATCAGTTTTTATTATTCAATCTTGCAACCGTTTAAACGTTTGTTATAAACTGACCCAAATAAATTGATTCAATCTAGCAACAGTTTAAACGTTTGTTATAAATTTACTCAAATAAAGGAATTCATTCTTGCAACAGTTTAAACGTTTGTTATAAATTGACTCAAATAAATTGATTCAATCTTGCAACAGTTTAAACGTTTGTTATAAATTGTCAAGTATATACACACATATATATAGAAATTAATAAGAAAGCAGATAAAGTGCAGTAGGGAGGAGACTGACGCTCTTAGACCTTTAGGCCCTATTGTAGAGTGAATCTCGTCTTACTAAGTATGCCTGTAACAGAAACTTTGCTGTTTTACGAGTATACTCAGTAAGAAGAATTTTCAATTTATCCGTATTAGAGCTCTGTATGTATCGTTCATTTTCGAGAATGTGATGGCAATTTTGACATTGAAGTCAAGGCAACGTGATGAAGATGGATGTAAGACATCATGGGACAAGTTTATAAGAGACGAACAATTTTATCGCATTCACTCCTGAGAGACTTCATATTGACAATTCCAATTAAGTATTGTCCAATTATGACTTTTTTGGGGTTGTTGTCTGCAATATATTTCAAAATGAAAAAAGTGCAGAACCTGATCATAAGCCTTATGCTCAGGACCTGGACCTGGACTGTCTTTCTAGGACAAGTGTTATCTTTACTGATACACTATGTTTAAATGACGAATATACTCGTTACTATAGTTGAATATTTTAAGAGTTCTGTGTGACACGTTCTGTGTGACGAGTTGACAGTCTAAATATTTATTCCCATGTCGATCGGGACATGACTGACAATTTGCTTCCAGTCCAAGATCAACGATGTTTGACACTCGTCTTCAGGTTAAGTTTCAATATATTTTATTGCATTGTATAAGATAGATCGTAAAGCATTTCAACTTTTAAGTTGAGCAGAATACATATATAAGATCATAAAGTTTTGTTCTATCAAAATCTGTTAGTAATCCCCCACCCCTACGCTACGTCCGACATTTGTGTGTTTGATTGTTGTCCAAAACTTCAAATCCACACTTTACTCGATATATATTTGATAAATGTTGCAAAAACATTTCAGGCAACCATATGGCAGAAGAAGAGCATAGTAGCTCAAAATACGGGAAGAGCATATATACACAAACAACTTGGCTTACGGTTCTTTTTAACCCTTCAATTGCTACTGTATCCTCTGCTTAAAAATATCTCCGAGTGCTTTGTTTTTAAATTACAATGTTCTACACTTGAAACTTAAGAAGAACCAATACAATTACGTGTCAAAGACCGAAAATCCTTTTCAGGTGCATATTCTTTTGACAACTGATTTAGTCCCACTAAATCATGTTTGAAGTAAAGCAGCTCTGGTGCGAGTTTGCCATCACCATATATATTCCGATGATCTGCCATATCGCTGTGATCAATCACTGAACGTTTTAGAGTACATGAGATCAATTTATGTATGCCCGGGCTTTGCGATGAGTGTCCCGTATTTGTATACAGCAGAATGTTCAATTCATGTGAAATTACAAAAAGGGCAGATCCTGAAGAGGTACCGCGTAACTCATAATATTCCCAAAGTACTTAAAGGGTCTAAACTGTTTGCCGATGTTTACTTTAGTAGACAATATTCTTAAATTGGTTTTATGCAAAAGTTGTTTTCCATTTCAAACTTATGGTTATTCATCTAAAGGTATTCTTCAACATTTTCGTAAACATTATATGTTTTTTAAACGTTAAATATTGTTTTTATAGCATCTGTCCTAGTAAACTGCCTGAAAATCTCTATCCTCCCAGTGTCGTACGCACAAAGACAAATGAATTTGTCCAGCTTACATGTATTTATAAATTCATTGTATTGTCATTACTATTCCCAAAGCATTGAAGATGTTTCTCTTCACACAGAGTGATGTTCTGTTCTATATGCATGAATGTTAAATGAATTTAAATCTTCTGCACTCTTTGTATGATATACGTGAATTGTATGCCAATTGTTTCAATGGATGATATGAACATCTTCACAGCCATGATGGCATCTGTTTTATACAACTGTCGTCTGCTTTTACGTCTCAAATTTGATTGAGATAATTGTCGAGCGGTTTGGATTAGGATCCAAACTGTTTGCAAATAACCCTTGAACTCGGGGTAAGGCAGTGAATCGGTTAAGAGGGTTAGTGTTTGAAGAAACGCATTTCATATCTGCAATGTGCTATACATGTAACTAATGCTTTCCTGTCGGAAGTTAAGTTTTCTGTTAACTGTTACATTTTTTACGCTTCTTGCACATCAACAAACTGACGAAAACCACGGTCTCAGCCCAATCCACTGCTGTTGAATCTATCAATAATTGTATAGATTTTGGTTATCAAGAAAACAAGTATCATTTTAGTTAACATGTTCGAATTCAATGTTGCAATCAAATTGTTTAAATACACTTGTAACAGTTTTAAACCAACACATTTAAAAGTTTTGTTTCACATAGTTAAGCGAATTTATTTCAACAAAAGTCAGAAGTTAACCCTACGATAAATAGGTAAACAAAATAATGTCAAACAGACGTTATTGAAATAATTAGTTAATGGACATCGCTCAAAGCTATCTAGACAAGTCTGCAACATCGAACATAAACTATGGATAATCACAAAACTCAATAAGATTCGTTGCACTAAACGCCAGTATCTTACCGAAAGTCTTTATCGGGGGTACGCTGGCTTTCGTATGCAATTTTGGTTTAAAGGATAAGAACTAGTTGTTTTATCCGAAATGTTTGACGCGTTTATCGAATGGTATTCGAACGACTTGAAAATACAACTAAAAATGAAATTAGATGTTACGTTTGATGATGATTGTATTTCAGAATTCACAATAATAATCTTAGTCATACTAATGGTATTGTTCGATCCAATATGCCATTGAAATACGCTTTAATTTGATATAACACTGTTGGCTTAAGATAAAACAGTAATATGTATATTCTCCAACTAAGTTTTGTATAATTGTATAATTTATCTAAAATATTTAACAACTCTTTCACTTCTTAAAGCCATTTCACTGGTATTTATCCAGCTTATATACGTATAACGTCATTTGGCTGTCGTTATTTCAAACATTTTCATAATGAAACTTATCGTGAGTTTTATTGTATCCCTTCACCGCCATATTGTCGCTACTCCAATATTGTTATCCGCAATATCGTTTCTAAGATAAATTTCATTCAGTATGAGTGACGAAATTACGAAACGAGTGACAAACAGTTTGGATCCTGATCAGACTCCGGAATACGCGGCGCTTGATCAGATTTCAACCTGTTTGCAAAGGAGCCTGTGCTTTATTGATAATAAAAGGGTTACAGAGAATTATTTCTTGACAGAGAGTTATTTGTAACAGTTTTGTTGCATACCATACACTGGTTATCTCGACTTTTCTTAAGTCGGATGCTAAATTCTAAACTGTTATTGGACACAACATTAAGGACCTGATTGCACAAATCCTTATAGATTTATCACCTAAGTGAAAACCAGAGACTGTGACCTGTTTCGTTTTCTACAGACAGCTAAAGTTTTATTTGAAACGCCTTGGATACCGATCAAACGCCATTAAGCCCCCATCTAGAAAGATACTGGAAATTGGAAATGTGGTTTTTTGTTCACTGAGAATGTCATACAGGGACTACGTTCCTTACTATAGACATACGTATAGAGATGTGAAAGGACGTATTTATTGCGTCAATAGTTAAGTTGACATTGCATAAGTAAGGACTCAAACACACGATTTACATTGTACTCGTGTAAATGGTTCCAGGATGAAATTATCAGGAAATCCACCAGGACTATACCATATATTAAACGCTTACCAGACCAATACCGTTGTTTAAGTCATTGTAAGACGCTGATTTGTTACTCTATATTGTATGATTCATTGAGGTTATTGGAACCTCTGGCCGCTGTCCTGGAAGTAAATGACTGCTTTCTTTGTTGGAATGCCATAAACGTCAAAACACAATTGTCTGTCAATATTTCTTCAAATGTTATTTCCCAATAAAGTTTGGGACGCTTTCCAGGTTTTTCCGTTACGCTAGACGCGTTTTATTTTGGTTTCTTAGCAACTTATGTCGTATTGAATATGGGCAACATACGCAGATCAAGCAATTTATTCCGGGAGAACAACTGAACTGTGTCTACCATTCAACTTACATACCACAAATAAATGTGAAATATTGGATTTAACAAAACAAAATTTATTCCCCATCTCTTACTAATATATAGTAAAATAGACCTGATATAACGAAAGTTGGATATCAGAAGGTCCCGGAGCATTTTGTTTGTAAGTTAGCTTCCCTGTATCCTTCGATGGTATTTGATCTAAATACATTAGGCAGCTTAAATGAAGATGAGCTTAAAGGGGCTTTCTGTTGACTTTGATTTTGCATTCAGCTATCTCTTGCTGATACATAGTTAACGATAAGAAATATTCCTTGGTGGTATTAGGTCTTAATATAATAGGCAGCTTAAATCAGGATGAAAGTAAAACAGATTAAATCAAGATAAAAGTAAAACAGAAAACTCCTGAAGGAGCTTTCTGTTTTACTTTCATTTTGCTTTCAGCTATAACCTGCTGATACATATGTGAAAATAAGTAATTTACATTTTTGCTGTAGAGGAAGTGGGGTAACCATCATGGTTCAACTGCTTAAACATTCGCAGGCGGGGCTCAGATCTGCGGTGTTCCCCCTCTGGATCCGCGCATGCGCAATTCTTGACATATGCCCGGACACGATTACTCGTAAGGAGAGTGATAGTTCGATTAAGCATTCTGACATCTTTGTTTTATCTCATTATAAGGTTGGGTAAACTCACAATATCTTGTTAACCAAACCCAGACCTCCTTTTAAATTGATATTTATTTCAGTGCATCAATAACAAAAACACAACACAGAGATATTGACGCAAGTATGTTGTTTGAAAATCTTTAAAAATTATATTACATGTACTAGTTAAAATGTTTGTCATAAACATGTATACCGTGGAGAAAACGTTATTTGTTCCCGTTAAAACGACGAAACGCAAACGTATTTCAATAAAATGTAGAAAATGTCAACTTTTGGAAATTTCTACCGATTACTTTTTTCTGAGTGGCAATCAGTTTGGAGCCCGATTAGACAGCGGGTTGCCAGGTTTCTGAGTTGGCTCCAAACTATTTGCAATGGGTATAATTGTTTTAACATTGACGTATTCTTTAAAATGATAATGCCTTCTCCACTGTAAGTCAGAGTAAATGAGGGACTTGTAGTGACAATAAATACGCGAGAAAATGCATTGTCATTACAGTTGAGAATCTGTTATTCTTTCCCGTTTAAACGCAAACGTACGCAAACGCAAAACACTAAAACGTTGAAAAGTACAACTTTTGAACAATTCTGATAATTCATGTTTATCTTGGTGGCAAACAGTTTAGAGCCTGATCAGACGCCGGGTTACCCGGCGTCTGATCTGGCTCCAAACTGTTTGCAATGGAAATAATAGTATTAAAGTAAACGCGTTTATTGGGAAAGAATAACACATTCTCCACTGTACCAGTATTAAAGAAATATACGCAAATTCAATATGCAATAAGATGTAGGAAATAACAGCTTTCTGAAACTGTCGACAATCTATTTCTTATCTGAGTGTTAAATAGATGCGCCTGAACATGAACAGGCTCCCAAACGTTTGCCATTCAGAGTATAATGCTTCGTCAACATTTTGAAACATCTTGTCATTGTTTGTCTTTTATTAGTCAGTTTAAACTTATATTACTTATATGAACTTACATTACATAGACATTTAATTGATATTTTTATTGCATTGAGTCTCTGGTGTCTTGTTGCATCTAAAATGGATTGACAAACACCAAAGTTGTTTGCAAAATGAATTGGTCTTGTTTCAAATGGAAAGGTTAAACGTCATATCAGAATCATTTTAAAATATGCTGACACAGCAAATAGACGTCTACTTCTTATATATAATCCTGGCACGTGCTTAATCTTTTCACTGCCTTTCTTCGTGATTACTGGCATTCGGAGACAAATTGGATCCATATCAGACGCCACTTTACGCAGCGTCTGATCAGAATCCAAATCATTTGACAACCAATAATTATTTTGTAAATTGTTTATACCTTACTGTTACTTTTAAAAGACTTTAAGTACGTATATACACAGAAGCCAACATTTAGCAGACAATGTCATAGTATATGAGAGGTTATTCCCTTAACTGCCATGACGTCATCATTAAAATTGTCGTCTGCTTCTATTTCTTAAATTTGAATATTAGTTAAATTGACGTTAGTAACATCGTTATGAGTGACAAACAGTTTCGATCCTGATCAGACGCCGCGATACGCGGCGTCTAATCAGGATCCAAACTGTTTGCAAATAACCATTGTACTCAAGTTTAGGCAGCAACGGGGTTAAAAGTCAATTTCTCATTGGCTATGGTGAACACATTCAAACTGTCTGTTTTGTGGTGATGTTTGAGGCACGGACAATGCAATTAACTGAATTAGTGACACAAAGACATATATGTCGGTTGGTACTTTGACGTTTTGAAAAGGTTACGTTTGCAGGATGAGTTTTAATTGCCCTAAACGTGTGTTCTCCGAGCTGACGACCAGATGCTCATTCTTGTAATATGCAAATCAGAATTTGAATACAGTGGAGACGACAATTTTCGCAAACGAAACGCAAATACATGTAACATGCAGTGCAATAAGATGGACAAAATGACAGTTTTTTGGCTAGACGTCTCATATAGCTCCAAATTGTTTGCAAAGCACATTATTGTTTTAGCATAAACGTCTTTATTGGGACATAATAATGTAATCCCAATTGTATTTTCTAGAACTGAAGTATCTATCTTTATTTGTACGTTAACAGCTATTTATTGATTTTCTTTGCAAACAGTTTGGATCATCATGAGACGCCGAGTAACTCGGTATCGCATCAGAATCTATACTTTTTGACATTCTGACCCTATTTTAAAAGGAAATTATACGAAATATAAGCTTAGAACTGTAGCAGACGACAGTTTGTTGCAACTGACACTTATACTTAACATTGAGAGAGTTAAGTTCAAACGAAGTTTAACAATAAACTTTGACAACACCTATTATGTGTTAAAGTTTTTTCCCGTGTGGGTGAAACGTTCAGTTGTGCCATGACACTTCCCTCTAAACAAAAATTACTACTTTCGTTGTTTACCCTTGTACATGCTACGAAGGAATTTTGAGGACATGGCAAACAGCTGGAATACAGATGAGACGCTGAGTAACTCGGCGTCTCATCTGGATCCCAACTGTTTGAAACTCTAATACTATTTTCTGACAGAACAAAGCAGATGTATCAGCATTAACCCATGTGTGCCCACGGTCCCATATATGGGACAAAGGCAAACAGTGTAGACTCTGATCAGACGCCGCGTTATGCGGCGTCTGATCAGAGTCTACACTGTTTGCTGATAGGAATTTCAATATAAAACAAAATTAATATGAAAATTTTGACCAGGCATCCCTTTGATAAAAATGGACTAATCGAATATATAAACATGGAAGAATCCACGGGGTATAAATTGGTTAAGAATTGTTGCAAACGAGAAATTGTGCAGATCAATATTACATAGTCTTCAAACATGAAACCATATATCCCTCTTGCGTTAAGCGCTATTTTAGGTTTACATAATTAGCGAGTATTCTTTTAAGTCGTTGTTTTAGTGGAATATAGCAGTAATTTAAAGAAACCTAGCGGCCAACATTACACAAAAATAATTCAGCTTCCTCATAAGAGAGGATTCTCAAACTTTGATACATTGAAGACACAAAGCAATGTCTTGGTCTACACTAGTTTCGATTATACTTTCTACTGACTAGGAAATTTAACCCGTTCATGATCAAATATATAGTGACAGTTTATCCCTTCACCGCCATATTTCAACATGCTTCAATATTGTTGTCTGCAATATCGTTTCAAAGTTATAGCAGTATAACTTACGTAATTTCAAAACAAGTAGCAAACAGTTTTGATCCTGATCAGACGTCGCGAAACGCTATCAATACTGTTTGCAAATGCGCTTTATGAAGTCATTGCAAGTGAAACGGTATGTACCAATACAAAGTAGTACCCACGTTCGATGTAGCGATACTCGTTCATTTACAAGTAGTATTGTTAGTCAAACTAACATTTTGCCAAGAAGTTTTGACCTTGAGAGATGGACAGAGGCGTGTATCAATATAAAAACTCTGCTAAAATATTCAGTAAATGATTACATAACAACCACAATGTGGCTGCACATGCTCAGTTCCCACGCTTGTTATAGAGTTGGAAACTCCTTTTAGCATTTAACTGTGACGTCATCAATTTCAAACATTTGTCGTCTGTTTTTATTTCTTAAATTGAACAATTAGATATTTTGACTTAAGAAATATTGAAATGAATGTCAAACAATTAGGATTCTTATCAGACGCCACGTTGTGCGGCTTCTGGTCAGGATCCAAACTGTTTGCAAATACCTATTTTCTCGGGGTACGGCAGTGAAGGGGTAAGACTGCATATAGATTTGAATTTATACGGTCGCTAAAAGAGAGTACAATTGTAGCCTTTAAGAGTGGAGGCTTAATGAAGAACAAAGGTAATACAGTTAGCTTCAAGAAAAGCTTTCTGCGTTACTTTTAACATGCATTAAGCGACCATATGTATTTTACTTTAGCCAAGCTTATTCACCAAGTGGTCGCTTAATACAAGTTTGTCTGTATATCAGTTTCCGAAATGTGAGACAAATTAATCAAAATGGTTAATCTCAACGATTTTTAACGAACACAACAAACATCTATGGTTTATTTCAAGACCCTTAAAATGTGTGCAGAAGTTGTAAATTATACATGAAGCTATTAATTATTAACCCTTTCACTTTCAATGACGCGAAAAAGCGCGTTTGCAAACAGCAACGTGGCAACTGATTAGGATCCAAACTGTTTTACATTCTTATTGAAATTGCTTCTGTCAAACTGCCGTTAATTTAACTTTGAAACGATAGTGCAGAGGACATGTATTGCAGACAACAATATAAAAGCAGACGACAATGAAACGGTGAAGGGGTAAAAAAAACTCACGATAAATTTGATCAAGCTACCACAGTCAAACCCTGGATCCAAAGTTATACATGTAAAACGTTTGACTTGACTCTGAAATCGTTCTCAAGTACGTGATTGGTAAGAATTGAGCTTTTGAGACATTCAATAAAACAAACAGTCATAACAATCAGTAAGTCAATCAAAATAGTATTGTATTAAACGTAGTACAGGATTTTCATTGTAAAACAGAAACTGGCTGTTTGATTTTCATCCTGTTTGTACTCCCAGAAATGTTCTTACACTATGCACAGTGTTGTTGGATAATTTTTGATCAGGTTCCAAACTGTTTTATACACGGGTCAACATTTCTTCTCTCAAAGTGTCTGAAATCTAAACTAGATATAAAAGCACACAATTTCGATGTAAAACGATATAACGGCAGTAAATTTTTTCAACTTGCCTACGGAAGTTAGCAGCGAAAATATGTTCCAATCAAGTCATTATTACATTTGCTATATCAAATCATTAACGGCTAGTTGCTACTTGAAATTAATAATGAACTGTTGTAATATGCTTAGACAAGGATTGTATGCAACTTCTAATACACTCAATCCTATACACTTTTATTCACTACTCATCATTTACAAACAGTGTGCACATGAAAAGTGCAGGAGCCCTCAGATCAGAGGTTGCACGGTTTGTCATTATGTATTACATTGCAGAAAACAGCCATCAAGGTCATAAAGAGACTAACTGAAATTTCCATTTAAAGTTTCAAGGTTGAATGGGTTTATCTTATTTTGCCTACTATAAACGTAAGTGGATATGATCAAATCAAACCATTATTACATTTGGTATATCAAATCATTAACGCCTAGCTGCTACTCAAAATTAATAATGAAATGTTATAATATGCTTAGACAACCATAGTCTACAGTTTCTCTTTAACCAATTTCGCCATAGATACGCATTTTTACACATATAATGTTTCCTCCACTGAAGATGATAGTTCCCACTTATACATTCATGGATATGTATTATAAGAAATATTTTGCTTTGTTCTAGCAATTGATAACTTAAAGATGGCTGAAAGTTAAACATAATGCGTATTCAAGCTTATTCTTCATTACGTTGTACTATTTTAAGTACAGAGAAACCTCTCTATTACGACCACTAAATTATGTTAATTATTAGGGTGTTTACGATAGGTGACCGCTTAAAGCAAGGTGACAGTGAAACAGAAAGCTCCTATAGGAGCTTTCTGTTTCACTGTCACCTTGCTTTAAGCTGTCACCTGTCTATTATACACTCAATTAGCCTTCGTTTTAGTGGTCGTAATAGCGAGGTTTTACTGTAGTACCCAAATCATGCCATGGAGTTCATGGTTAATTAAAACATTCTCTCTTCTCCAACGACTTGTTAGACAATATTTTTTCCAAAGGTCGATTTTTCCCAAGCCATGTTGCAAACAAATATTTATCCTTAGGGATAAGGAAACTGGAAAATTATTGCAAATTCCATTGCTACAAATTCTGTATCTGGTGTTTATAAATGAGCTGCGCCCTGGGAAAACAACAGACTTATTGCTTTACAAACAGTGTAGATTGACCGACACCACTCGCTGATCTGGATTTACACTGTTTGACAGAAATATCAAATTTTGCAAAATGCTTCGGGCTATATATATTTCGCAATGGTTAATAAATTTAACACATTTAACCCTATCGACGAGTAAAATCGTCATTTACAAACAATATGCCTGTGAAGAGTATACTTGTTTATGCAAAAACCGTAAACCCTGGACAGAAAGTTCTTGTAGAAACCCTCTCGTTAAGGCCTGGACGGTCTGTAAGTTTTGTAATAGACGCCCTTAAGTAGTCAAAAATGACTTGGCTTAATTGGAGTTTGAAATTTTTCATTTAAAGTTTCGAGGATAGTAAGTTAGATAGTGGTGTAACGTCATGTTATACTATATTAGTCATATACATGTAGTTGACAGACCAACTACATTAGCACATACGCACGCCATTCTTGTACTTATTCCCTATATTATTTGATTTCTTATTGTCCATGTAGGCCAAGGCGACCATTGGGAATGGTAAACCCTTTAACTGCCGATCGCAACTTAACAGGTATTTGCAAACAGTTTACATCCAGATCAGACGCCGCGTCACGCGGCGTCTGATCTGGATCTAAACTGTTTGACACTCATCCTAAGGTTTCTCTATTTAAAAAGGCAATATTCCTTATTTTACCAAACTTCTTCTTCTTCTTCTTCCAATATAAGGGTAGGGATCCTCATGGAACGTATTATACCCTGTGTTAAAAACTGTGATGCCCGATACGGATGACAAGTTCAAAGAACACGGCATAATGACAGAATAAAGGTTAAGGCGAATCCATAACAGTATCATTAATATTCACAAAACGTCACCATAGTTATCGGCTTACTGGCGGTGTTAACGCCCCGGGCACCTGCCGATGGTGCTAGGATGGGGATCAGTGCAGACCGATCAATGCGCACAGTATATTGTAATTATAATTAATTTCTCCACTGAAGAAAATAGTTCCACTTTAGTTTATACAGCTATCAATATGAACCATAGAAAAAGTGTTCTATGTCCTAGTAGATGGTAGCTTAGAAAGCATTCTGCTTGACTTTCAGTCTGCTTTAAACAAACACCTGTCTTCAATAAAGTTTAAACTTAATTTACTTCACATCAATTACAAAACAAGTTGTAACAACTGATGCAAATCATTCTCGATGTCTCACTACATGTATACTGAAAACAAGCTGTTTTGGGAATGGGTTGCATGGTACTACATAGCTTAATTAGCCCCAATGACGAATATAGCCGTTTTCTATAAAAAAAAAAATCTTTGTAAAGAGTGCATACCAAGTGTAGATACATGTAAGGGCTGTAACTAAGTGGTGAGCACTTGTAGCCCGACCCCATTTCTGTAAATATTCGAAATAAAATATGTTTAAACATGTAACACCTGAGAAAAGGCCTCTGAACAGGGTCTTCAAAATGTGTAATTTTTGCAATAAATTGGGGGGAAAATCAATAATAAATAATAAGAAGAAAACTTGAAACAGGGTTTGTCCGTTTGAAGTTTTAGGTCAGAAGAGTCTATATTAGTCTGTTTTACAACCTTCAATGCAGAGAATGATTTTTAAGAGATTTGCCAAAAGTTCAAATCTAGATCAAAGTACTCTATGTTTGATCAGATTCCAAACTGTTACGTTATGACGTCCACTCGGCACTTTTAAAGTATACGGCAATGATAAAAGCCCTCGGCAAATGTTTATTTTAGGAAATGTTCGCTAAACTCATACAGCTCATAAAATATCTAACCAGAATCAGCATTGTTTGCCACTTTTACGATTCTAACCAACATGACCAGGGGCCCGTTTTACTAAACAACTTACGCAAAAATTTTGCGTAAGTCAAAATCGTTTAACTCTTAATTTTTTATCTTAAACGTTTGCAAACAGCAAATAGCCAGATCAGAGGACCCGCTAAAAGCGCGTCCTCTGATCTGGCTATTTGCTGTTTGTAGCAAGTGATAATAAAAAATATAAATCAAAATTTAAAATTTTGACTTACGCAAAAAAATTTGCGTAAGTAGTTTAGTAAAACGGGCCCAGGCCAGGCAATGGTCTTGGCAAAAAGACTAGGCGGAAATGACGGCGGAAGTCAGCAGAGGGATGTTCCGGATATTGAAGTCTGTATGGTCCCCGGTTATTATAAGGATGACACAGGGTCGTCTGCTGCAATTACAACTTACTTTACTTAAACCTTTTTTCCATATATTTCATGCCCTTTAATGTATTGATCCATTGAAGAAAATAATTACAATTGATATAATTATGCACATACAGCATATGGTATGTATTCTATATCCTACCATAAGATAGCTTAAGCCTATAAGTCTGCTTTAGTTTCAAACTACTTTAAGTGATACTCTGTCTTCAAAACTAGAAACCGAACAAAGGGAAAAGAACTTAATTCGCTCGTAATTGTTATTTCTTAAAAGTTTCACTTTATTATATGTTTTTATTCAAGATATCTAAAGTACGATTCTTGATAGAGTTTGACGTATATGACAGGCGAGTAAACATAGTTTATATGTCTTCAATGTACAGTGTAGTTGCTGTTCCAGAAGATAATAACGTCTTCTTTGCTGTAACAAGTAGGCCTGGAGCTGAACTATTCACTAAAAACCGACGCAACACATTGTGAATTAATTGTAAAATCGATATATATTATATATTGACCAATTTTGTCCATAACCTTCGGTGTCAGTGATTTATAGGTCATTGTGTTCATAAATAAGAAATGGGAGCAATTCTATAGAGGTCACAATTATTGTCCATAAAACGCCCTTAACCTACAACCGGTTAATGCCAATACAATCTGCATGACTGTACTCAGTGACCCCTGGACCTTCAAACTGATTGGATACATAGTTGACGCTGCGAATTTTCAAATATTTTAGCTGTGTCATGACAAAACTTGTCTAATTGCATTGTAAACAGTGTAGATCAAGGCCAGCTAGCCTTGATCTACACTGTTTGACACCCACATAATTCTTAAATATTCTTTGTAGCCTTAGTATATATATGATATTTGACAGTGTATGTCAAACTTAGATACAGAGCCTAAAATGACAAAGGTTTTTGGCTTGTGTAATGCTGCAATACCACAATAAGGCAAGTTGTGTCATGGCATGGCTCATTAAAATTAACCTGCGTTAACTCAGTGTCCCCTGAAACTTTAAGCGCGACGTCTACTCAGGATCCAAACTGTTTGCAAATAGCCTCTGTAGATCTACTCAGGGTTAAGCAGTGAAGGGGTTGATATTTCATCAGTCACAACTTCAAAGTTTCGAATTTTGTTAATACAGAAATTGCAGACGACTAACGATTTCAGAAGACGTTCTATTGTGTCTGCTAAGTTGGTGAATTTGGAGTTGAAAGGGTTAAAGAATTTGTACAAATAATTCCAACTCTGTTTTTTTAAAGTCCGATTAAGTCAGTTGTGTATGTTCAGATTGAAATTTAATTAACCCATTTACGCCCAGTGGATTCTTCCATGTTTATGTATTGGATTAGTCCATTTTTTTTTCAAAGGAATGCCTGATCAAAAGCTTCATTTTCATTTTGTTTTATATTGAAATTCCTATCAGAAAACAGTGTAGACTCTGATCAGACGCCGCATAATGCGGCGTCTGTTCAGAGTATACACTGTTGGCATATATATGGGACACTAAGCATAAATGGGGTAAATGTTTGTTATAACTTCAATTATCAATATCCTATTTTCTCTGTAGAGACTATAAAAGGCGGAAACTAAAATTGTGTCAAAATTAAAAAGTTAAGTAGGCAAGATTGACGCTAAACGTTCTAATTTACTTTTTAACGCAGTAATATCATTTTATTTTATTTGCTCATGTGCCTGCAATAACATTTAGAGAAACGCACAGGAGACGGACAACGTTACGCACGAGAAAAAAATTCCTAATTGTACGGCCATCGAGTATCAACCTCATTGTGACATTATATTTGTCTGGATAGCTAAATTAAAAATTTGACAGTTACGAACACTTAAGAGAAAACCTATTTTAATGTGTAAAGAAGGTGGATTGCTTGATAAGAATGAAGGTAAAGCAGAAAGCGTGTAAACGAACTTGTTGTTTTTTATTTTCTTCTGCCTTAACCCAATACTCCATGAATGTGCCTTTAAACACCTCTACTTATTCTTACACTAAGAAAAGCAGTGATTGCTAGAAAATTCTTGAAATGAATAATAGGTGGCATTTAAAGTATTATTTTTTTAGACTGACGTTTAAAGCAGGCTATAAGTAAAACAGAATGTTCCGATTGCGAAGCAGTCTGCTTAACTTTCAACATGCAGTAACCCTTTCACTACCAACTTATTCGTGAAATGTTTACCCCTTCACCGTTTCATTGTCGTCTGTGCAAAAATTATTTTTTGCAAGACATGTTTCAAAGTAAGATTTAAGGTTGTATGACGTAATAAATATCGGTAAAAGAGTCAAAGAGTTTGGGTCCTGATAACGCGGCGTCTGATCAGGACCCAAACTGTTTGCAAACGCGCTTTAAGGCGTCGTTAAGAGTGAAAGGGTTAAGTAGTTTTCAAAAATAGAAATAGGTAATGTGTTAATGGGTACATCCGCACCTGTATATTTATTATTATTTATATTCAAGTTTAATGGTCGAACTAGCTTGATTTTACTTATTCTACCATTATTTTGTCCTATCTACAGCGCACGACAGCTCCCGCGTCGTTACAGCTAATTTTCAACATTAGCTTGTATGTAGGGCGACAAATCTGAGCGTTACAATCATAAATAAATCACGAATCGCGTGCACAAAATGGTGTGCATAGAATCTCTTATGCTCGAAGCGTCACCTCTCAGCAAGCTGAGATCTGATTGGTTCATTCTCTTAACCGTATGAGGTAAATTCAAGAGCCGATCGCGTGACGTATGTAATTTGCATGTCTAAATTGATCATTTCCTGTGGAGAATGATTCGATGTCTAATTGCTTATTTACAAAGCTGACAGGGGTTTCGGCGTCCCATCCTGGCATATTTTCTGGTTTGAAAGGCTCTGGGGATATAGCGGAGTTCCTCACGCGATGTCAAGCAAAGTTGGTTCGACAACAACTCCCCAAGGTGCGCAGTCTGGAGATAGAATAACATTTAGTCCCGTAATATAACCCACACCCACAGTGACTGTTATTAAAGCAAATAGCGGCAGTGGTCTGTTTCAAACTTGCAACAAAAAATTGAATGTCAAGAAATGCGCTGTTAAATAATTACGCAACATCTGAGCATTTTGCAAATTGGATGTTGCATGGAACAGAAAAAAGCATAGTTGTCAAATATTGTTAAATAAAAATGGTTAAACAGTTACTGTTATGTTGGGAGGAAAGTTTATAGGACTGCAACCATTGGTTGGACAAACATTGAATTATATCTTCAAGAGCTATCTAGAAATATAGTTAGTGATTGGTTAAAAATAAGTGTGTAATATTTAGAGGTATTATAGCAACAATGTTGTGGCCGTACAACACCCATTCTTTGAGATAGTCCTAAAACTCTACCCTTTCACTGACATGACGTAATCGATTTTAGAAAATTGTCGTCTAAATTTTAGGTATTTGGACTTAAGAAATTTTGAAATGAGTGTCAAACAGTTTGGATTTTGATCAGACGCCGTATCAGGATCCAAACTGTTTGGAAATAACGATCGTACTCGGGGTAAGGTAGTAAAAGGGTTTATTGTGATAGATTTATTAAAATGTAAATATATACATGTACAATTATTTATATGCCTACTAAACAGGTCCATGTATCTTCAAACTTTAGTCAATTTATTTTTGAAGACAAACCATTCTAAACATTATAAATACACCTAGCCTTAAATTTGCTGTCAATTCCGTGTTTAGTTTCATTTGTCTTTTTATTTATTTTCCGTCTGTTAAAATTGCACATCACATCTCCCTAACTGTTAGGTCTAGCCCAACACGCAGTCTAACTTTATAACTTATATACACTCAAAATTGTGTTCAACCCCCTATTTATACTAGAAACATTGCGAGACTTGCTTTAACCCTTTCGCTCTCAATGACGCTTAAAAGCGTGTTTGCGGCGAAAAACGGTGTATGATCAGGATTCAAACTGTTTGACACTCGTTTTGAAATTTATTCAGTCATACTGCCTTAATTTTCAAGTTTTAAACGACATCGCATACAACACAATTGAAGCACACGACAATGAAATGGTGAAGGGGTAAAACTATCCCGAATAATCTTAAAAGAGTTAAGACACGTGATACTCAAAGCAGGGTACAAGTTTTGCAGAAACTTCGAAAGGAACATTCTGCATAAATAACCTCCTACATTAAGCAAAGGTTTGTATTAAAATAACACCATCGTTACTAATTTCAATTATTGCGTTTAACAGTTTATATTATATATTTTGACAGTCTTGTTTATATTAAACTGACATTCGACGCATGCACACGTTGATATTACCTGACAGGCGTATTTCGATGATATTCGGTGCTAATATTGTCTATAGTTTAGTAATAACAACTTGGTAAAGGTTGATGCCCAGCTAAAAGAGTGTTGTGTATTTCATTTTGTATAATAACACTTTCTATGCGGGGAAGTAGTATATGTGTTAAATTTAAATTAAAATTATAGTGCAGACAACGATATTGAAGCAGACGACAATAATGCGGTGAAAGGAGAAAACTCACTATATGTTTGACCATGAAAGAGTTAAAAAGCTCTTATCAGGGTTTGCACCGTTTGTTTTAATTATATCTTTATACAATATTTTCTAAAAACAGCCCTAAATCAATAGGTATTTGTTTTATAAGTCGTTGTTGTCAGTTTTAACTAATTTAGAAGAAGTCCTTTTACGGCACGCTTCCTATACAACATTTAAACGTTTCAATTATAGTTCAGTGTAATTCACGATCACCCACTAGTTTGTGTGTAGTTTTATTTTTATAAACGTGAAACAAGAGATTCTTGTAGCTGAAACATGATACATTTCATACGCATACACTTTATTGAATGGCAGAAAATCATAGGCATTTGATGTGTTTTCAAGGCTGCATCGCATTTATGACTCCACATACATATTCTTATTGTTACGAACAGACATCTCCGTGTACTTTAACCCTTTCATTGCCAAATTTAATCGTCTGCTGGTATAAACCTCTCACAGACAAAATATTGGCTGCTTAACTATTTCACTGCCAAGTTTATCGTCTGTTTAACATTCCTATCGCCAAAATATCATCTGCATTGTTAGTATCGTCTGCAATATATTTAAGTCAGGTTTAGGACTGATTTGACTTAAGAATTGTCGATACGAGTGTCAAACATCCTTATATCTCTACCAAGTTATATATTGTAAGAACTTATTTGAATCGCCTATTCTATTGAGCAGTCGCAACAATGGTTTTGTTGCTGACCGATCCAACTATGGCCGATTTGTTAACCTTTTCACTCTCAAAGACGGCAAAATGCGCGTTTGCAAACAGTTTGGATTTAACTTGTTTGACATTCTTTTGGAAATTACGTCAGTTATACTGCCTGAAATCTAACTTTGAAATGAAATTTGCAGACAACAATGATGAAGCAGACGAAAATATGGCGGTGAAGGGGTAAAAACCTCACGATAAATTTGATCATGAAAGGGTTAAGTTTACTTCTCCTTGGGGCTGACATTTTTTCACTTAATTGTCGCTGAACACTAGGCGCTTTGTTCTTTGTAAGTTTATTTATCGCATGCAAAGACACAATAAAGTAATGGGGAAAAGCTCAGAGACATGGATAATTCTCCTGTTTACAAACATAACAAATGTTTATGGCTGTGTCGGAAATGTCTGGTGGATGTTTATAACTCTGCTGATGTCCTAGGGCCTAATCATTGGACCAGTTGAGGACTACATAACGTTTGAATCTGAAATGAAAAGACAACTTTAGGCAACATTGCAAACAATTTGGCTCCGTTTATAGATGTTTTGACACCGTACCCTGCCGATCGCGACTTGACTGGTATTTGCAAACAGTTTTTATCTAGAGCAGATACCGCGTAACGCGGCGTCTGTTCTGGAATCAAACTATTTCACAACCGTCTTAAAAGTTTCTTTTATTTAAACATACAACATAAATTTATTTGGCAACTTTTGCAGACGACAATTTATTTCAAAGCATACGCTATTATAACATTGTATCATTATTGCTTTCAATCATACTCTATAAATCTAATTTTGAAACGCTCGTGCATACAACAGGCGTAACGCAGACAATAAATGGTAAAAAACAGACAGTAACATTTTTCAAATGTAAGGAAGTTAGCCTCTACAAAATAGTAAAGTGACTGCAACCAGTCTTAAAGTTGATTCACAGTGGGTAGAGAAAATGTTAATATTTCCCATTACACACGTTTATGCTTAAACAAGTATTTTCATTGCAAACCGTTTTCTGTTTTGGGTATGATCAGGAGACGATTAATCGGGTGTTTGATCAGGCTCAGTACTGTAAAGTTAACAATTAGAGTTTTCAAGAAATACATGTATTGTTATTATTACCTGTAACTGCAATGTCTTAATAGTAAATTGTTTTTAAAAGAGACAGAAAATCGTCTCCGCTGAAAAATCGGGTTCATTTGTGTATTCTTGCAAGCGAAAGTGCACCGCACTCTTTTTGGGGCCAATATTTGAACTACCACATGGTTCAACGATACACGGATGAAAACGTCCCACTGGACAGTAAGACTCTTGCACCTTGTCGATCAGTTTGTTTCCAGTCTTGGTTCGTGTCTGAGTTTGAACAACTCTTTCCATGTCGCGGTCGATACAGTAGTATGATAACATTTCTCAAAGGAGCATTATAAAACAAGAGCCGAATTAGATCTTTTCTCAGCATACAGTAGAGACGTTATTATGTCCCGTTCAAATTACGTCAAACGCAAACGCAGTGTACATAAATGAGAAAAGTTCTTGAAAATATTGACGATTTGTTTAAATCTTTGATGCGAATAGTAGCTCGACGTCTGATGTCGCTCCTAATAGTTTGTAATGGGCATAAGATTTTAGTAGCATAATTTGACCACGTTTATTTGGAAATAATAACGTCTTCTCCGCTGTAGCTGTTCATCAATAAAATACAGACAAACTGGTGGTCAGCGGCCAATATTTGAATAACCACTGCTTCTTTGGAAGATGTGCGACTGCTTAAATGTAAGACACAAGCAAACACATACATATTATACATCTTATCGCATTGTTGTGTATTACTTGCGCATTGCATTAAGCTGTCAAGTGTTGTAAAGACAGATATTTTATTGCATGTTGTATGCTTGCAAAATTTATACAATTATTGTCTTGACATTGTCTGGACAATGTAGATGATGTATTTACTGGATGATAATGGATTATATTCATTCATGATATATATTAACCCGGTCCTTATCTTACCCTGAGTAGATCTATGATGTTTATTAATACTGATCAGACGCCGCGTAACGCGGCGTCTGATCAGGATCCAAACTTTTTGTCACTCATTATGATACTACTTTAGTCAATTTATCTGCAAATTTATATTTAGAATAAAAACAAACGACATGTTTAAAGGCGACGACGTCATTGCAGTGAAGTAGATTAGAAATAAAAGCGTTCATAGTTACGTCGTCAGATGTGGGATTTATGGAATGCCGGTCACGACAAGCCAATTGCTAAATGCTAAATGCTTGTTTGCCAAATGCTATTATGCAATTTGCTAAACGCTTGCCAATATGCCACTTGCCGGTTGCCTAATGTCAATTGCCATTAAATTTCTTTTAACTGGAGAGTGTTGTTTTGGGGATCAAATTTGTACTGTAACACCGTCTAATCGACAAGATGGTGGTCATGAGTGTAAACAATAAACCCACAATACTTTGTTTGCCCTTTTGACCAATTATGTCAATTGCTAAATGCTAAATGCTTGTTTGCCAATTGCTAATTTGTCCTTTGCTAATGCTACTATGTCACTTGCTAGTTCTATAATGCTAACTTGCCAATTGCCAATATGCCACTTGCCAGTTGCGTAATAATTCTATACATGTATTAGAAGATAGTCTGCATCTATTGTAAAGGAAAACATGCTACAATATTTCACTTTACCTCCATGGCAATGTCTCAGGACATCATCTGGTGAAGCCTGGTGCTGTAGTTTGATCTGAAAATTTCAGCCAAGTAAGCTTCTTTGAATGTTTTGGCATTTAGCAACTGTCAAAGCAGCAATTAGCATTTAGCAATTGGCATGTCGTGACCGGCATTCCATAGGGATTAGCAGTAAAAAATGGCTAAGAAGTCCGAGTCGTTAAGCTATATACGAATAAATACAAAAGACTCAAGCAGGAAACGCAACTCAAACAATACACCCACCTCTCAAGCAGAACACACACACAGTCATACCATAACAAACACACACACACACACACACGCGCGCGCGCAATACCATTCCTTCATCTAACCTATCATATAGTCTTAAAGGAATAACTTTTCAGCTTGAATTTTACCAACTATAACAATTTAGAGCTGTGCGTGAACAATTGTTAACGTGTAAAATCACTCCTAGCTTAAGACAAATTTTGAAAGCAGTGTAGATAAAATAAAATACATGTACTGATAGTATCGTTATACGGACGCTAAATTTACGATGTAAACCATAATGTACAAAGTACGAATATAATATCTATAGAGATGCACATAATCTGTCTAAAGCTGATCGCCAGACACGTACAGAAAAAGGAATAAACATCCTTAAAACAGTTGATTAATCAACGCAGGACGAGAGTTAACTAGACTATAACGTCTGGAACGTTCATTTGTACTTTTGTTCTGCAGCTCCCTGTCATCAGTTAAGAAGTGCATCATGCCAAAGACCGATATTGTTTAAGATAATATATTGCAAGGCTAGTTACTTTTTCCTTCTGAATGCTTTTTATTCTGCTGGATTTATTCAATTCTGATGATACATAAGTTTTCCATCACTGCAAATGTTGCAATAATTGAGACAGTTGTTACACTAGAGAAAGCGCTAGACTCTATAACCCGATCGGTGCCAAATTAATCGTGAGGTTTTTTACAACTTTTACTCCTTCACCACCATCTTGTCGTCTGTTTCAAAATTGTTGTCTACAAGATCATTTCAAAATTAAATTCAATAGACTATGAATTAAGATATATCGATACGAGTGACAGATAGTTTGGATGCGGATCGGACGCCGCGCTATGCAGCGTCTGATCTGGATCCAAATTGTTTGCAAAGTCGATTTTATTCGACTTGGTGATGAAAGGGGAAATCAACTTATGTGAACGCCATTGTATGTTATCCAGTGAAGGTCAACATCTGAAGGCCGCCAAAATAATATTCAATGATTTAAGATATTGAGAGAGCTGAAATGTTTCTTCTCTTCTTTCCCTGGTTCCTGGTTTAACTTCATCGCTTTAAGCTACATTCACTAGACTTTAAACGAGATAAATACAAATATTGATGTACATCCAATCTAAGCTCCAAATAAGGCATTATATATATATACTTATTTACCAATATTTAAAAGTAAACATAATGTCAATTATAATTACGACCAAAATTGCAACACTATTCAAGAACAACTGCAAACTTAAATAATTCAATTAAAAAAAAGATGTCATGCACATGATGTGTCAAAAGGAAAATATATTGGCTTCTTGAAATTACTTGTTTATTCCCCTCTTCCCACACTTACTAAACAAAGTACATACTTATCAGAGGCAACGGGGAAACATAATGAACATGTACCAGGGTCCATGGTCACGAAGAAATTGGGTTGAGTCAGAGATCATTTTCAAGCATTTGATTTGTCAGACTTGAGCTTTTGCTCAAATCTGACCAATCAAATGCTTGAGAATGATCTCATACTCAACTTAAATGCTTCATAACATCGGGACCAGCTGATATGTATTCAGCGCTAACAGGGTTAACAAGGACGTACCCAAAGGTTCGGAACATTTAGCAGTACCAAACAGTAAACAATGCAAATATTCCCCGCTGGTATAACGAGTATAACACACGCAACACGTTAATAGTTAACCGAGAATTGGTCAATATAAAAGGGTGTTATATCTCAGTCTGCAAATGAAAATATAACATGCGAACTGACCATATACAACACAGCCGTCCCTCGAAAGTACGTTATCGTTTTAGAAGAACCTTTAGAGCAAGGACAGTATATACCACACATCTAACACACGGTAGTATCCCTGTTTAGAGTTAGGGATTACCATATTGCTTCTCTGCCACACTGATATATTCGCGTTAACCCCTTCACTGCCATGACGTCAGCAATTTTAAACAATTGTCGTCTGTTTTTATTTTTCGATTTTAAAGTTTAGGTATTTTGACCTCAGAAAATATTGAAACGAGTGTCAAACAGTTCTTGAACATTGTCTATAGTCATGATTATTTTCATTGTATTTACCTTTTATTTCGTTTAAACGGGACATAACAACTTCTCCACTGTTGAACGTGTTTGCAAGACTCAGTATGAGGCAGGGCTGCCAAACTTTGATCATGAAAATTTCCATTTTTTCTAGTTTACAAACGTGATTACTTAAATCAGGTTGAAAGTAAAGCAGTATGCGCCTTAGGGCGCATACTGCTTTACCTTCAGCCTGTTCTAAGCTACCAACTTGGATGGATATCCGAAGCTTTCGGAAAAGCCCGGAGAAATGGCAGCCTTGGTAAGGCATAGTGTGAGCATGGCTTAATACCTTTT
Organism: Gari tellinella; assembly: GCA_922989275.2. NCBI lineage: Eukaryota > Metazoa > Mollusca > Bivalvia > Cardiida > Psammobiidae > Gari > Gari tellinella. The sequence continues at coordinate 61,192,902 of OV277867.1, forward strand.
CTCTTTCTAGTAGGCCTAATGTATTCTAAGATGTCGTTTGATATATTTTCAGGCGAGGAAAACAGAGAAAAGAGATTTCTCAGATTCGGCAGGGCGCTATCCGGCGACGGTTTCTTCAGATTCGGAAAGGGCGGCGATCGAGGGTTTTTAAGAATCGGTAGAGGAGGTGAACTTTTGCCTATAGAAGATAAACGATTTTTGAGATTCGGCCGAGCAAGTTCATCCAGCGTAGACGACGTATTAGCATTTTTAACCTCTCAAATTAGGAACTATGAACTAACTAGTGGCATAAAATTAAGGCGAAAGCGATCTGCTGATGATGAACAGAACGTTGCAGCTGTTGAAGCCGATGCCGCCGACCAACCCAGTAGTGTAGAGAAAAGAGATGCATCTATTGAAGAAGAAGATACACCAGATAAAAGATTTATGAGATTTGGCAAGAGAGACCCAACTACTATGGAAGAAGATAAACGGTTTATGAGATTCGGACGAGACCCAGATAAGCGTTTCATGAGATTCGGACGAGGCGACGAAGAAGAACTGGAAAAAAGATTTATGCGATTTGGACGAGGCAGCGATGACGAAATGGACAAACGATTTATGCGATTCGGACGAGGCAGCGATGAAGAAATGGACAAGCGTTTTATGAGATTCGGCCGAGATTACGACAAAAGATTCATGAGATTCGGACGGGAACCAGAAAAGCGATTCATGAGATTTGGCAGAGGTAGCGACGAAGATGGTAAGTAAAAGACAGGCCTGTTACATTTAAAGCACCTGTCGATCATATACAGTGAAAAAACGTTCCCTCCCAACGACGACCCTCCCAACAACGACTCCCTCCTAACAACTACCCTTTCAACTGTTCCCTAATCATGACAATTATGTTTAACGATTTTACTGCTGCGGTATCGTCTGCTCAAAAATGTCGTCTGCTGTTTTCTCAAAGTTACAAATAAGTGGACATTTTGATAAAAGAAATATAATTGTGAGTGGCAAACAGCGGCGTCTGATCTGGATTCAAGCTGTTTGCAAATGTAAGATTAGTCTTGATTTCCCTCCCTATAACGACTCCCTCCGATCAACACACACAATCTTTGTATCCCATTGGGTGTCGTTGTATTCCGCGTTTAACCCGTTGCCACATAACCTTTTTCTGGTTTTGGAAGCAGGTTACCACTTAAAGAAATTTGAAAGTAAAGCAAAACAGTAATGGGCTTTAGATGTCTTTAGATCACCATTGTTTATCTATAACAAAATCTTCCAATAATTAGACATGCAGTGTCAATTGCAATTCATGTATCTAGGTATAAATTGATTAAACAGAACAAAACCTCAATAAGTGTGGGAGTCTTGGGTCAAAGGTTATAAAGCTTTTGTGTTGAGTCTGACGTCGTTCTCAAGCATTTGATTGGTCAGATTTGATCCTAGGCTCAATTCTGACCAATCAAATACTTGAGAATAAATTCAGATTAAACTAAAAGCTTTAGAACCTTTGACCTTGATCTTAATCAGGGGCCCGTCTTAAACGAAACGTCGTACGATAAAATATTGTCATAAGTCAGATTCTAAAGTTTTCAATCTTTATTTATTTACCCGTCTAATCCTGTCTTGTGACACATTTTTAGAATCGTCTTGAACTAAACTGAACTAATTAAACTAAAACCTAAAAGTAGCCCTCCTGAAATCACTATAACTAAACAATCTATGAATCGCTTCACGGAGCAAATAATTATGTTCCGTGTTCGCTTTTAATAAGTTTCAATACTGTTGTCTTCAATGTCGTTTCAAATTTAGATTTAAGGTTTTATGACTTTATTAAGAAAAAATCAAGACGAGTGTCAACCAGGTTGGATCTTGATCAGATACCGCGTAAGCGTTACGCGGCGTCTGATCTTGATGATGATCTGCACTCTGAATGATATCTGAATCTGAATGATATACGTCACAGTAACCAATACTGGCTTTTACGCGACAGAGTGGTGTGCGCTTAATCAAAACGAAACTGATCTGAAAGTATTTTCCTAAAAATGTACACTGATTCATAATTCACTGTATTTTCATCTAACTTGTTCCAATCGTAGATTGTTCTGACAAAGAATGAATGTTTATAGTTTTCTGATTTTGCTTGGATAGGTTTGTAACATTTTGTATTGTTTTTTACGAAGTTTTCAACACTGTTTGCAAAGTGGACCTTATGTGACTCTGGTGCTAAAAAGGTTTTTTCTTTATCATTTACCAGAAGCCCTTGGTGATGAGGAAAATGAAGAAGTCAAGCGTTTCATGAGATTTGGACGAGAACCAGAAAAGCGCTTTATGAGATTTGGCAAGCGATTTATGAGATTCGGACGGGACAATGCTGATGATGCGGACGATGACGAAACAGCTGCTAAACGTTTCATGAGATTCGGACGGGCCAACGCAGATGACGAAAACACTGCCGATAAGAGATTTATGCGTTTCGGACGAGCTTCAGCGGAAACTGCCGACAAACGCTTCATGCGCTTCGGAAGAACTCCGGAAAATTCCGCAGACAAACGATTCATGAGATTCGGCAAATAATCTCTTTCATAATGTAAATCATTATTTTTATAAAGTTTTTTGTTAAAGGTGTCATTTTATGCATATTTGCCAATAGACACAAGTTAAGGACGTCCATTTCCATTCCATACTTGGCAAAACTTGTGTAACAGACAAAATTAATCAAACGTCACTTCCGCCAACCTGGACACCCCACAGAGTGCTTCCGCTTTTTTGTTTTCGTATTTATCAAATAAAAAAATGAATAAGTTTGACCGAATACATACAACCTTGTCGTGCTCCTCTATGAGACAGCATGCTAAATCAAGTGTTGCATAGTGAAGAAGATGCCATTCTTTCCCATTTAAACCAAACTAGACGTAAACGCAATGCTATAAAATGTAGATATAGGTCAATAACAGCTTTTTTCTGGAAAAAAATGAAAAATCATATGAGCGGCAAAATGTTTTTGGCCAGACCAGACGCCGGGGATACCCGGTGTCTGATCTGGCTCAAAACTGATTGCAGAGGGGGGAATGTTTAATCACAAACGCGTTTATTGGAAAAGAATAACGTCTTCTCTACTGTACTTTTATTTTTACTTTATAAATGAATAATTTATATAAAGAAGAGACACAGAGGTTTATTGATGATATTTTTACTGTTCATGCAACTGTGTTGCCTCGTTTCAGTTATAGCTTGTGATATTTGAAAGTGTTACAGATTTTAGAGAAAACATAGTTTATAATTTTACCAATGGTATATATTACAATAGTAGAAATTTTAACATCAGTTCATTCAAACCTGCTTGCGTTTAGGCAAAGCATTGTAAATAATAATTATATCGGAATTTAGTAACCAAATGTTAAAAAGATGAATAAACATTAAACCGTTAGAGTGTTTGTCGTTCATCATTGTGTAGTCAGCGGTGACGTCATATAGGGACATAAGACGTTATTCGTTCCCAGTTAACATTTATGCCTAAACCGTTTCATGATCAATTTTATCGTGAGGTTTTTACCCCTTCACAGCCATATTTTGCCTGCTTCAATATTGTTGTCTGTAATATCGGTTCAAGGTTAGATTTTAGACATTTTAACTGATGTATTTATTCAAAACAAGTGGAAAACAATTTTGATCCTTATAAGACGCCGCGTTACACGGCGTCTTATAAGGATCAGGGGCCCGTTTTACTAAACAACTAACGCAAAAAATTTGCGTAAGTCAAAATCGTTTAACTCTTATTTTTCGATCATAAACGTTTGCAAACAGCAAATAGCCAGATCAGAGGACGCGCTAAAAGCGCGTCCTCTGATCTGGCTATTTGCTGTTTGTAGCAAGTGATAATAAAAAATATAATTTAAAATTTTGACTTACGCAAAAATTTTGCGTAAGTAGTTTAGTAAAACGGGCCCCTGATCTTTTGCAAATTCGCTTTATGACGACATTGAGAGTGAAAGGGTTAAACAATATTTTCATTTGCAAACAGTTTGGATCCAGACCAAATGTGATCAGCCTCCAAACTTTTTGCCACCCATGTTCAAACGAATAGCCAGAATAGGTAAATAAATAAATAGATACCGTTTTATTCGTAGGCGTTTAACCTTTTCACTCTCAGTGACGTCATAAAGCGCATTTGCAAACAGTTTTTATTCTAACCATACGCCGCGTAACGCGTCGTCTGAACAGGATTATAACTGTTTGCCACTTGTTATGACATTACATCAGCTATACTGCTTTAATATAACTTTGAAACGACAATATGGCGGTGAAAACCTCATGATAATTTATCATGAAATGATTAAAACAATAGTTCCCATGTCAAACAGTTTGGATCCAGACCAGACGTGACCAGACTCAAAACATTTTGTCACCCAGGTTAAAACGAGTAGCCAGAATAGTAAAAATAATGTCATTTTCTACGTCGTCGTTTAGAATAATTGTTCTCTACTTTACAGTGGAGAAGACAGGCTTATTCACACAAAAAACCACGGAGAATATTGGTTAAACATTCGTTTTTTACGATTTGTGAACTACTCTCCGGCTCTACACTGAAACAAACAAACAAACAAACAAACAAAAAACCACACTATTTTTAATCATGCCATTGATCTTTTAATTATTTGACTCATTTTAAAGTTGATTTTACAAACTAACTATAACAATTTTATAATCTTGGTACATGTAATAATATTGAAAGAATTTCCATGTTTCTATGTATCTCCATATTGTATCATGTTTATTGTGAATGTAGTTATTTGTCTTTCTCGCTTTGTAGGTACATTTATATAATTTCATGTGAAGCGTTTTTGATCTCACAACCCCTGTGTGAAAAGAGCGCTATATAAATCGGGTATAATAATGATAAATAATAATAATTTCCCGTTATATAAACCCTAAATGCAATTTAACCAAATGTAGGAAGGGGCAGATATATTTAACGTCGGACTTTTTATTTCCCCTAGAACGGCAAACAATGTGTAGCGTGGCTTCAAAAGGCTTGCACAATGGAATTTTGTTTTAGCACAACACCCGTTTATTGGGGATAAGAAACTTCTTCCAAACCTTAAATCGTTTTCCTGCTTGTTTTTTTTAAATGTCGGAGTCAAATTATTATCAGCATATTTTTCAATTAGCTTCATTGTCCTTTTTAACTCCGAAATCTAAAACGAGTGGCAAACTGATTAGTTTGTCCTGATCTGACGTCGAGTGATTCTGCTCTCTGATCTTTATCCAAACTGATAACCCAGCCGTTCTTACAGTCGAGGGTACATATTTCTTTCCCGTTTAAACAAAAAACTAAACGCAAACATATTGCCATAAAATGTAGAAACTAAAAATATTTTGTCAACTCATACTATTCATTTTTAATGGCAAACAGTTTGAAGCCAAATCAGATGCCGGGTTATCCGGCGTCTGATCTGGCTCCAAACGTTTTGCAATGGAAATAGAAGTTTTAACGGAAACACGTTTATTGTGAAAGAATAAAGTAATAGGTCAGTTTACCCACCGAACTCGGGTGACCGGTGAATGAATGAATGAATGAATGAACGACTTTATTTTACGAGGGTAACTCACTTAGTCAGGAGACTAATCTACCGTGAGGCCCTCAAACAAGCATTTCTTACAAATCATATAATCAACAATAATAACACGATCAATATAAACAATCAAAAACAATTAACAAGAAAATAACATTCTCTATATAAACAATAAGCAGGCATTTAGGCGTTCTCTGCAAATAGTGTATCTGTGGAGTACACTTGTCCTATGCAAACAGAGAAGACTCAAATAAGAGGGCTGCAAAAGGACTAACAGGAGTCCTCTGGCTAGGGTCTCCACTGTCTCATATTAGAATATATGGGCAAAAACAAATCCTAACTAGATCTATATGGTGTGCTAGGCTAAATTGGAAACTGGAATTGTCCATTTGAAGTTACAGAGGGGAAAGTTAAAGTCATTTAATCTATTAATTTGAATTGAAAAACAGTGGAGACATAGTTGAGAGAGCAAGTTTTTAAATATTAGCCTGTCCGATTTGCTATTTTACTCCCGTTAATAACCATCGAAGACACGCAGCATCGTGGTGTGTCAAACAGTTTGTATCCAAACCAGACCTCAATTTATTCGATGTTTGTTATGGATCCAAACTTTGCAATATTGTTTTATTAATAATTAAGTTAGATCTAAATCAGAATGGGTTTTTAAGCTAGAACTTGCAAAAAGTATGTAAAAACCTAAAGTCAGTAAGGGTCCATGCTTATAAAACCCCTGAATTGAGTCCCAGACCGCTCTGGACAACGCACCTGATTGGCCAGAGTTGAGACTTTGGCTCAAATCCGACCAACCAAACACTCAAGAACGAACCAAGACCCAACTCAAACCACACAAGCATTGACCCTGTTCTTATGATAGCAGCCACGTGGCCAATGACATATATTATGACCTCACGATACACTTTTGTGGGTCGTGACGTAACATCTGGTTCTCGTCTTTTAAGAAAAGCGTCACATACTTATTGTGACGTCATAATGACAGTTTTGACGCGGAATGGAATGTGTTCCCACGGTATTCTGTTTAGTTGAGTTGAGTATTATCGGGAGTTGAATTTCAAAATATTTCAGATAAAAGTGTAAAAGTCAATAGTATCGATAAAGAAGCATATATGCCGCCTATATACATAAATAGATAAACATGAAAAACAGGGCTCCAGACAAAAAGGAGTAAAATCAATATTTTCATCAAGTTCTCTTTTATGTTTTTGAAAACAAATCCCATGGTGTGACCACTTATCAGAATCGTCTCAAAAGAGACGATTCTAATTAGTAGTAACACACTTGAGTTTTGAAATTTTAGTCTTCAAATACTCCTTTTATCTAGATCCCTGAAGGCATTACAATAATACAATGGTAAAACAATTTATATACAATGAAGTTTAATTTCGATGCCTCGAACTCTCTTAAATCGAAATTCCGGTTGAGACGAATTGGGTCATACACCACAATGGTCTGACCGGGTAAATATTATAACAGTTTGAAGGCAGATTGGACACTGAGTAACTCGGCGTCTGATAAGGCTCCATGCAGTTTAAATAATTTTAAGTATTTGAGTCCGAACTAATTTTACGAGTCTATGGAAAAATCATGGTAACGATATTGAGTCTTAATTATTGACCACTGTACATCAATAAATCATAGAATCATGGTAACGATATTGAGTCTTATTGACCACTGTACATCAATAAATCATGGTAGAGGTGGTGGATTAATGGGTGAAAGAACTTATTTTAAGCGATAAATAAATAAACACACTCTTCCGTTTTTAGCATAGTTATGTATGGTTAAAATTTTAGTTCTGAGATTTCAGCCATCTTATAAAGTGTGTGGTAAAACTATCTAGAGTGTGCATATCGCGAATTGAATCTGGTATTTTATTCCACATAGAAGTTCCTGAATATGATATACTTTCTTTGAACTGCTCAATTCTTGGTCGAGGGATGTTGTAATTGTAACGACTGGATGACCGTAGATATGCGTATAACTTTTGTTCTCTATCAAACATATTAGAAATATAACCAGGTACTAATCCTGACGAGACTTTATACATAAATTTTGCCTTTTGTAATATAATTTTTTCATTCAGTGTAAGGCAGTTCATTTGTTCCATTGCACTTGATACGTTGGTATATTCTATACCAAATATAGTTTTACAAGCCCTCTTTTGTAGAATGCATAATTTATACAGATTTGTATTGTTAGTACCTCCCCAGACGACATTGCAAAAGTCTAAATGTGGTTGAATATAGGATTTGTAGTATAGAATTCTAGCATGCAGGGGAAGATAAAATTTTATTCTAGATAAAAGCCAGAGGTTTGTTGAAATTTTCTTTTTAACTTTAAGAACATGCTCATCCCATTTCAGATTTTCATTAATGTAAACTCCTAACAATTTTTCACCTTTAGATAAATTGAGTTCCAAATTTTTAAATCTTAGAGAAATAGATTTTTCAGAAAGCCTAGCTCGTCTCTGGGGAGTTGTAATCATCAGAACTTTTGTTTTTTGAGTATTGAGAACCATCCCATTAGCTGTGCACCAAGTTTCTAGTAGATTTAGGCAGTTCTGTAAATTAATTTCTACAGTTTGTTTTGAACGATGAATATCACATAAAGTTGTATCGTCTGCATACATATCAGTGCTGCACGTTGTATTAGACGTTATTAGAGGCAGGTCATTGATAAATATTAGAAACAACAAAGGACCTAGAATTGACCCTTGTGGTACGCCACATGTAATTTCTTGTTCCGATGACATTACACCATTTATATTTACCATTTGTCTTCTCCCATATAGATATGATTTGAACCACTGAATTGCTTTTGCAGAACATTTATATATTTTAAGTTTCTTCAGCAATATATTATGATCAACAAGATCAAACGCTTTCTTAAAATCAACCATGATAACCCCAACAACATATCCATCATTTAATGCTTTAAGCCACTTATCAATTAGGTGTACTAGTGCGGTCTCACAGCTGTGATGTTTTCTGAATCCACTTTGCGTTTGCACGATAAGGTTGTAATGATTAAATATGTGATAAAACTATCATGAACATGTTTTTCTAAGATCTTAGAAAGGGTAGGTAGAACAGAAATAGGTCTGTAATTATTAACGTCATGTTTGGAGCCAGACTTGAATAATGGATTAACTTTTGCAGATTTCCATATATCTGGAAACGTATTTTGTGATATACTTTGATTAAGTATTTGATGAATTATTGGGTATATAATATTGGCTGAAAGTTTTAAAAGCCTTGGGCCGATTTCATCTAAGCCTGTAGATTTTGATACATCGAGATTTGATAGCATCTTTTGTACTTTTGCTTTATTTATGAACGGAATATTGAAGAACATTGGCGCGGGGACTCGATTATTTACAAAATGTTTGACCTCACTGAAGTCTGAGAAAGGAATAGGTTCTTTCAGATTCGAAGCAATATTTGTAAAAAATGTATTGAAAAAATCTGATATTTTTTCAGAATTATTGATTTCCTCTCCATTGACTGTAAGTGTGCGAATGGAACTCCTATCTTGATTTGGCGTCCTAAATTCTTTAAATAACTTCCAGATAGTAGATGGGTCGTTTTGCCCCTCGGCAATTTTTCTTTCATAATTAGACTTTTTTGCTACGTTAATAAGGTGTGAAACTTTATTTCTATATATTCTGAAGTTGTTCATATCCTTTCTAGCTTTAAATTTATCCCTATCTTTCATTGCATCCATAATATCCCCATTCAACCAATCCGGTTGGTGTGCCTTTTTAACCCTGTGTATTCTAATGGGCACATGTTTATCGATTATAGATGAGAAAGTGCTCATAAAAGAATGCAACGATTCGTTTACATCTGAATCTTGAATAAGAGTAGTCCAATTTACATTATTAATGTCCTCAAGAAATTCACGTTCTTTAAAGTTCTTGAACGATCTGTATTTTATTGAATAGTGGTTCATTTTTATATTCTTGCAATTAATTTTTCTGGAACAAAATATTGGATAGTGGTCACTTAAGCCTAGTTTCGGAACTGACGTTGATGAAATGTTTTGAAAGTTATCAGAATATACATGGTCAATGAGAGTTTCAGAATTACAGCATTCACGAGTTGAACTATTGATAAGTTGTGTTAGACCTAAGGATGATGTAAAATTTAGCCAATCATAATTTACACGACCGTTATTCAAATCTTTATTAAAATCACCCAATAGCAAAAGTTCTTTATCCTCGGTCTGTGCGTTCTCTATATTAGTTTCAAAAGAATCTTTCCATGAAGATCTAGCTTCAGGGTGCCTATACAAAATGCAAAGTAAGAATGGTTTTGACTTCGGCTGTTTATCAATCCATATGCTTTCTAAATCTGGGCATTCTAAATCTTCACGCCTAGTACAGTGTATGTTATCTCTTACATATATTAAAATACCACCACCTCTATTATCTGGTCGGTCTTTGCGAAAAGGAAGCTGAAAATTTCTAAGTGAAAAACTGGGAGTAGGGTGAATATCACTCAGTTTGGTTTCACTGATTCCAAATATATCAATCTTATTACAAGACAAAAGGATTTGCAGATCATCAAATTTTGAACTTAAACCTTGTATATTTAAATGACCAATTATTAAACCATTTCCTTCCAGTCCTAAGCATTGTATAGAGGGAGTGAGTGTACTATGGGTATTTCGAGAACCTTTTTCAGCTTTCTTGCAAAGACAATATTTAGATCTACATTTGCTACATATTTCTAAAGAGTAAGAATTATTTGGTAACTCTAATACGGCATCATTGCCGCGGCCCTATGCCATTGTCCAACAGCGACCTTGTTTGTGACCATTTTTGCCACATGACCAACAGGTAACTGGTGAACGGTGTCTACAACTGAAAGTTTCATGGTTGGTTTCTCCACATTTCATGCATTTTCGAGAACTTTGAGAAATGTTAACTAAATGTCTGCTGGGATCACTCCTGAAATAGTGTCCACCTTGGCGTCTTGCACTGGTAGGAACAAATACAACTGTGTTAAAGTCCTTCACAATCTCTATTGTATTGTTGATAGTCCCGAGGATTCTCTTAACACCTGATGAAGATGGGTGGATCATGTCGTATTGGTTCAAATATCTCGTGCAGATCAGACCTTTTTGGTCGTGGAAAGCACTGAAAATGTCAATAAAATCAATACCATGATGTGCGCAAAGACGTTCAATGATGTCGTTGATAGGATTAACGTCAGTGTCATATCTGGGGGCGATTTTACACAGGATAACTCTCACACTAGGGTTAGCTACCTTCAGTACGGCCACGAACTGGTCATAGTGCTCTTCAATGAGTTCCAAATATGTCTGGTTGGCGATATCATTTCCACCTACATAGACAATAATTGTGTCAAACATGGAAATGTTAAATAGTTGGACTTCAGCCAACAATGACTTAATGGTTGCGCCGGGTTAACAGTGCTTGTGGATGTTAAATTTTAACCCTTTTGGGTTTGCTTTGTTTATTATTGAACTTCCCACAAGGAGCACATCTTTCTTTATAGTGGTATGGTCCTTACTTCATGCACTAAACCCTCCCCACTGGTATTAGGTACATTAATGATGTTCTGCCTCACCTTGCCATTTGCGCTGGGCTGTTTCTTTTTTCTTGTGTCTAAACTGGAGCTTACCCTTCTGGTGGATGTCACTGAGGTTTTTGAAGGAGCTTCAGTGACGGTTGTGGTAACATTTGAAGGGGTTTTATTTGCTGTCTCTTTTCGCATAAATTCAATTTGGGTTTTAAGGTCATTGACTGCATTTAAAACAGTTCTACTATCATTGCCTGCATTAATCCTGCTTTCACTTTCTTTCTCCAACTCGACACTATTCGTTTGCTCAACAAGTTGAGATAGCAGGGTAGGAACAATATGTGTATTCGTCCTTTACAAATGAAGTGCTCCCTCCCTACAAAGGCCAGGGGCCCGTTTTACTAAACAACTTACGCAAAATTTTTGCGTAAGTCAAAATCGTTTAACTCTTATTTTTCGATCATAAACGTTTGCAAACAGCAAATAGCCAGATCAGAGGACGCGCTAAAAGCGCGTCCTCTGATCTGGCTATTTGCTGTTTGTAGCAAGTGATAATAAAAAATATAAATAAAAAATTAAAATTTTGACTTACGCAAAAGTTTTGCGTAAGTAGTTTAGTAAAACGGGCCCCAGGCGAACAAGGACTCCCTGCTTACAACAACGATTGCCGATGTTCCCCAAACAAGACAGTTATGTTCAACTGTTCCACGGCTGCAATATCGCCTGCTTAAAAGTGTCGTCTGCTACTTTTCTGAAAGTCACATTTTGGATTTTTTTTAAACAAAAGATCAACAACATAGTGACCACTGACAAAAAGCTTGAATGCAGATCAGGCTCCGCGTTACGCGGCGTCTGATCTGGATTCAAGCTGTTTGCAAATGTAAGCATATTCCCTCCTTATAACAACTCCCTCCGAACAACACACACAAGCCTGTCTCCCACTTGGTCTTGTTGTATAGAATGATTACTGCAGTGCACCTTTACGCGTACAGTGGAGAATCTGTTATTCTTTCCCAATAAACGCGTTTACGCTAAAACTATTATTTGCAGTGCAAACAGTTTGGAGCCAGATCAGACGCCGGGTAACCCGGCGTCTGATCAGGCTTCAAACTGTTTGCACACAAGATAAAGATGAATTATCAGAATTGTCCAAAAGTTGTACTTTTCTACATTTAGTGTTTTGCGTTTGCGTACGTTTGCGTTTAAACGGGAAAGAATAACAGATTCTCCACTGTACCCTATGCAAACCGAAAATACCCTGATTGGAGGACCCTAAAGGAAACGAGAAATTGACCCGAACTCATTGGACACGTCATTTTCTCATTTAAAGGTTTCAGGTTAGAAGAATTATCAATTAACTCTTTCACTGCCAACGTCGCCAACAGGCGACTTTCCAAACAGTTTGAATCCTGATCAGACTGTTGGACACTCATGTCGACAATCCTAAATCTGACTTAGAAAATATTGCAGACGACACTTCCAATGCAGACGATATTTTGGCAGCAAGAGGTTTAAAGCAGACGATAAAACTTGGCAGCGAAAGAGTTACCAGAAGATGCGTGGACAGTCTTGAAAACAGGTTTTAAAAAAGCTTGATGCAAGACAAAAGTTATCCAGCAAGAACTCTTATTTGGTGTTTTATCAGTTCTGGTTGTATGTATAAAAGGTATGTAAATAGTCACAGTGGAGAGTGCTTTATTCTCCCCCCACCCACCCTACGTCGTCTGATCAGGCTCCAAATTGTCTACAATTCACAATTAAATAAATAGCCAAAACATTTCAGAACATACATTTTTCTCTACTTTATTACATCGCGTTAGCGTTTATTTTAAATGCGAATAAATAGCGTCTTCTCCCCCACAAACCGTTCAAAATGTTCGTTCAGAGCAGGGGCCCGTTTCATATAGCTTCGTACGACAAATGTTGTCGTAAGTCAGATTATATAAATACACATGTATCAATAATTATTTTTCTCTCTATCTAATCCTGTCTTTTGATATCTCTTTGGAATCGTCTTTAAAAGACTATTCAAAAAGAGATGACACAAGGCAGGGTTAGATGGAGAAATCAGAAATTAAATGTATTTTAGAGTTTTGACTTACGACCGTTTTTGTCGGACAAATTTTATGAAACGGGTCTCTGGTGTGTTTGTACAACACTCGACCATCTCTTTACCCCTTCACTGCCATGACGTCATCAGGTTTAAACAATTTTCGTCTGATTTTATTTCTCAATTTTAGAATTTAGAATTTTTTAATTAGATTTTGAAATTATTGTCAAGTAGTTTGGATCCTGATCAGACGCCGCGTCAGGATACAAACTGTTTGCAAGTAACCAACGAACTTGGTAAGGCAGTGAAAGCATTGACCTTGTGCATGCTACAGTGTTCCCACTCTACAAAGGCCCTCTCAACAACGACTCCCTCCTTACAACGAAACTTGCCACAGTTCACAAATATGACATTTATGTCTAAAACATTTACTGCTGCAATTACGTCTGCTTAAAGTTGTCGTCTGCTGTTTTACATAAAGGACATTTTGACGGAAAAAACATAATGAGGAGTGACAAACAGCATGAATCTAGATCAGACGCCGCGTTACGCGGCGTCTGATCTGGATTCAAGCTGTTTGCAAAATGTATGCCAATTTCCCTCCCTATAGCGACTCCCTCCGAACAACGCACATAATTATTGTCTCCCATTGGATGTCGTTGTAGAGAGGGAACGCTGTATTCAAATGTCGTCTGCAAAATATGTCTTCTGCGACAGTTCTGAAAATTGATTCAAAGGCATTTTATGTTACAAAACACCATCAATATAGACGCCAAAGTACCCGGAATTTCACCGGGGTCCAAACTTTTGGCAACAGAAATTGCAAATTTGGTCGCAGAAGGTTTAAGCTACACATGTATTTTCTTTCACTAGAGATCACCGCAGCTGCAAACGACCTTACTCGGCGTCTTATTTGGATCCAAACTACAGCATTCCCTCCCTTCAACAGCCCCCAACAACGACTCCCTCCTTACAACGACCCTTTCCGCAGTTCCCTAAACAAGACAATTATGTCTAACGCTTTTACTGCTGCAATATCGTCTACTTAAAGTTGTCGTCTACTGTTTTTCTCAAAGTTACATAATGAACATTTTGACATCAATGACGCGTGATAAACAGCTTGAATCCAGATCAGACTCAGCGTAGATCTGGACTTAAGCTGTTTGCAAATGTTAGCCAAATTCCCTCCCTATAACGACTCCCTCCGAACAACGAACACAATATTTGTCTCCCATTGAGTGTCGTTGTAGAGAGGGAACGCTGTAGTTGCAAATTTGCCCACAGAGCGCAGAAGATAAAACTCTTATTTCGTAGACTTTACTTTCGTTTTATTTCGTGTTTTAAAGGTATACACTTTACGTAAAACAAGCACCTAAAAAAACCTTCCAATTCAAATTCAAATGCTTAAATACTATAGAACTATTAATGCGCTGCATCTATGGAGGTCAATGACACTCCATCCCTGAAAAGACGTTAGCCTTCTCCCTCCTAAATATCACATACTTTGTACAACGTTCGTATGAATCATTATGGATCAAACTTAAAAATGAGTGGCCAAACAGTTTGGATTCTGATCAGGTGTCCTTACGCGGTGTCTGATCTGGATCCTAGCTGTTTGTAAATACCAGACAAACAGCGCTCGACAGCCAATGGGTTAAAAAAGTATTTTTATTCGGCAAAGGTTTCATCGGCATTGGACACTCTATATATAGCCCCTCATCAATCACCTCATTAAAGGTGTGATGGCTAAGACGATGTCGCGCTTTTTATCGGCAATGGACAAAATGCAGTCCATTCGGACAACTACAGTAAAATCTTCTTATCATAACCACTAAATTGTGTTACTCATTAGATATTTAGATCAGTTTATTGCTTAAAGCAATGTGACAATAAACGGAAAAGTTCCTTTAGGTACTTTGTCTTTTATTGACACGTTGCTTCAAGCTATCATTTGTCATTTGTACGTGTAATCATTTAGCTTTTGTTTTAGTGGTCGTTATAGAGAGCTTTACTGTATATGTACAGACTGATGTTTTTCTCGTAAATAATTTCGTATATCTATGAACACATACAGTAAAACCTCTCAAATACGACCACTAAAACGAAGGCTAATTGATATATAAAAGACACGTGACAGCTTAGAGCAAGGTTACAGTAAAGCAGAAAGCTCCTAAGGGAGCTTTCTGTTTTACTGTCATCGTGCTTTAAGCCAGTCACCTCTCTTAAACACCTGTTAATTAATACAATTTAGTGGTCGTAATAGAGTTTTTTGTAGTTCCGTATTGTAGAACATTCTGAGAACATAATATATATATTTAGCAAGTATTAATTCTTACCGACGAAAGTGACCACCGATTTATAAATATAGGATATTACATGAGTGTTCATAATTTATTGGATTAATTAAACGAGTCTTTTAGAAAACGATAAAAACGACATAATCTAGAAAAGTTATCTATTGCAGCCTTTGAGATCAGGTGAATGCTAAGCGCGAAATAAGTAGATCTATACAGGATCTAAACAAATGTTTCAAATAAACCCCGTCTGACCAGGCTTCAAACTGTTTGCCACCAAGATAAAGATGAATTATCAGAATTGTCCAAAAGTTGTCTTTTCTACGTTTTAGTGTTTTGCGTTTGCGTACGTTTGCGTTTAAACGGGAAAGAATAACAGATTCTCCACTGTACCCTATGCAAACCGAAAATACCCTGATTGGAGGACCCTAAAGCAAACGAGAAATTGACCCGAACTCATTGGACACGTAATTTTCTCATTTAAAGGTTTCAGGTTAGAAGAATTATCAATTAACTCTTTCACTGTCAACGTCGCCAACAGGCGACTTTCCAAACAGTTTGAATCCTGATCAGACTGTTGGACACTCATGTCGACAATCCTAAATCGGACTTGGAAAATATTGCAGACGACACTTCCAATGCAGACGATATTTTGGCAGCAAGAGGTTTAAAGCAGACGATAAAACTTGGCGGCGAAAGAGTTACCAGAAGATGCGTGGATAGTCTTGAAAACAGGTTTAAGCTTTATGCAAGACAAAAGTTATCCAGCAAGAACTCTTATTTGGTGTTTTATCAGTTCTGGTTGTATGTATAAAAGGTATGTAAATAGTCACAGTGGAGAGTGCTTTATTCTCCCCCCACCCACCCTACGTCGTCTGATCAGGCTCCAAATTGTCTACAATTCACAATTAAATAAATAGCCAAAACATTTCAGAACATACATTTTTCTCTACTTTATTACATCGCGTTAGCGTTTATTTTAAATGCGAATAAATAGCGTCTTCTCCCCCACAAACCGTTCAAAATGTTCGTTCAGAGCAGGGGCCCGTTTCATATAGCTTCGTACGACAAATGTTGTCGTAATAGTCCGGGAGTCAAAGGCCGATATTTAGCTGAACCTGGAAATGCCGGATGAACTTTTTTTCTCTGCAGTTTTCAATAGTCTAGGGTGTCCTCATCAAGATCAAAGAGGGTGCCCGGTGATATCCCTTGAGCATTTCTCAAAATATGCTAATTAAGCCCGCCATTACTGAAATTCCGTTATTTGGCCATATGTCAATTAGTATGCACCCTACCATGATGAAACTGGTGTCTATAACCAGGTTATCAGGGTCTACGAACATGATAAACCCATCATTTCATGAATTAATTGTTTTGGACATATGCAACTAATGCAAATTATGCAAATGAGGTCCGCCATTACTGCAATTCCATTTTTGGCCATATGTCAATTGGTATGCATCCTACCATGATGAAATTGGTGTCTATAACCAGGTTATCAGGGTCTACGAACATGATAAACACATCATTTCAGAAAATTAAATCTTTTGAACATATGCAACTTATGCAAATTATGCAAATGAGGTCGGCCATTACATTACTTTTGTTATATCTCCAAGTATCAGACCATTTAAGACAGTCAACTGGTCCTCGCCTGTAAACATGTGTTTCTATATAACAAACTGTTAGTCTAAGTCTGAAGATTATGAATCCTGTTGATGCAATTAGCAAAGCTTGGGACAACATCGCAATTCAAGATGGCGTCCAAGATGGCCGCCAAAAATACGAAATATCACTTAGGACTCAGTTGTGGGTACAATTTTCCATTAAATAATTTAAATGTGCCTCAGATGTATTCGAAACACATAAATATATGATTATTGAACTTTAAATTCATAATAAAATCTCTTTTAATCAAGAAATTATTCAAATTGCCGCAAAAGAGGCGTATTTTGCGGGGTTTTTTTCACATATGTGTGTATATTTTACTAATGAAATGCTACAGTTTTGGTTGATAACTCAGAAGCGGAGCTTTTAGTGCAAAAATGGTGCACTTGGTGAAGCAAGCATAAATGTCCACCAAGATGTGCTTACCTCAAATCTGTCGTTAGCCATCTGAAAAAGTCAATATGGTGGCCATTTTCCAAGATGGCCGCCACTGAGGGATAGTTCAAGTTAACCAACATTAAAAGCCATTTTCACCTCAGAAAAATGGCAGTTATTTAAAAAACAACAAAAAACATGTGATATGATCTTCCTGATAAACAACGACTTATGTAGAAAAACCAAGATGGCGGCTTTTTTCCAAATCGGCCGCCAAAACCTGTTCGAACACCGTAAAAATGAATTTCTGGTACATTTTCTATCACAAAACTTTGTTTCCGAAGCAATTCACTTAAGCTGAATTCAAATGATTATGCTATGTTTCCCATTTGGAGCTGCACAGTTATGTACAAGCAAGCCCATATTTGTAGCATTTGCAGTGTCCAATGCATTGCTTCTTGCACCCGCACTTTGTCAGATGTTTGCAGTTCTCTGCTATTGGTGTCAGTTAGGTCCAACGTTGCTTTGCCTTGTCCATCCCCAATCGACAGGGCTTGCAGTTTTCATTAACAGTTCTAAACATTCTCCCCATATGCTTCCTGCTTGGTAAGGAGCCCGTTTGATATGTTCATGAAGTGCTGCGTGAAACTTCAGGTCCAGCTACCATCCATCTTCTTAAAGCAAAAGGGTCTTCTGTCACACATACATCCCTCCTTTTCTTTTGATTGTGGCATTATCCTGCTCATGGGGTTGGTCGATTGCTGTTGCAGAGAAAGATCGCTTCGATTTAACACAACAAATTTCCCGTCCTGAAATGTCTGGTTCTCGTTAGGATGCGTCACATCTAAGGTAAGCATGTCTTTCAGTTGCACCGGTAGCCAACATGCATAGTGGACGTTGTTGTTTGAGAAGAAGAAAGGTATCAATGTCGCTAATGTTTGGCATTTGAACTTGAAATTAGCTCGAAACGACCTTATCACTGAAAGACTAGTCAGTTCAATGAACCAGTATTTGAACTGTGGACTTTACTGTGCAGCATTGCCCAACTGGGCTGAGATTTCGAGCACTCTGTTGTACGGAATAGAGAGTCCATTCTCATGTAGCAATTCTACAAGCGCGCTCCTTCGAGTCTTCCAATCAACAGACGTTCCAATAAAAAATGAAAATGGTGGCTCGAGGTCTTTGTAATGTATGAACGTGGAAGCTCCTTCTCTGTGCTTAGAATGACAGTTGTATTGCAGGAGCTGTGCCATTGCGGGATCTTTTTTACAAGCTCCAGGTTGCGTTTGCTACTTCACCTCAACTCCATGTTCTAGCAGTATACAAATAAATTAACCTGCCATCAACGGAGCACTTTTGTTTAAGCATTGACTTGAGAAGAGTTGTTGCTGCCTTACTGAGTATCACAGTTTCAGAATAAATGGACTGTTTTAGATAGAACTGGGCGAGTAGCACTATTTCCGCTACTGTGGGCTTCCAAGTCAGGAATTTCAGCTAACTATCTTTATTTCAGTCTTTTCAAGTGGACATCTCGAGGGCTTGGTGCAAAACTATTGTAACTCCTTCACAATTGTGAAGGAGTTACAATAGTTTTGCACCAAGCCCTCGATATTCTGTTCTTGATTGGGTTTCATTCGTAAACTGTTCAAGTCATTTCATAAACATTGTCACACAAGCATTACTTAAGATGAAATACAAGAGGACCTGTTACGCTCAATTTTGTATCCATTATGAATGCCACGAGCTCTGAAAACACAAATAGAAAAAACTTGTTTTTCATGTGTATCAGAACTGTCCTGTGTTTCAATCGATGACAAATAAGCCAATTTCTTATTGTACAGAATTGTCAAACATGACTTGTGATAATTCAGCTCTTGTGCCACAGCATCACCATCACTAAGTATAGACATGAGCTTACCATTAGTTAGGTTACAGGCACACTCGTTCAGTCGTTGGTCTACTCCCATTGTCATTGCCTGTCGGGAGTTGGTTGATCAATGATCTTGAATTGCACACAATGTTTGTAGCAATCATTTCATAGCTATCGTTTTCCTGACTTCCAGGCTTTGTTTTTTTTTAGATTCCTTCTTTTTGTTGTTTGACAGAGACAACACTTAATGTCCAAGACGGTTTCAGCTTTTGAGCTGAATTGATTTGCATTCTCCATATTCATGAATATTCAATAAAAGGTCGAGTAGCTAAACATTTACTACCCTCTACCGTGATAAGTGAACATAATATACGCATATCCAAATATGGGTTACAACTAGATTTAGGTATACACATAACCCTACATCTAGTCCGATCGTTCATCCAAAATCATTCAAGTTCCGTGCAATTTGTACACCATCCAGGTGACATAACAATGCACCGAGTAAGGTAGTTTCACCATTTGCCTTAGCAGCATTACCTAATATGGCATCTTAATCACCTTAAGAATGCAATTAATACTATTATCGTATTGTTTGAAAGACAGTATTTGACAATATAGGAATGGACATTATGGCATTAGGTCAAATATTTCCAGCAGTGTCCAAATAAGCTTGATTTCTTTAATGATCTCAGACCTAATTAGCATAATTGATGTACTTTGTCGTGTGCGAGTCATTAAAATGCAAAACTGATGTGCTTATAATGTTTGTAGACCCTAAAAACATAGATGTAGACACCTTTTTCAGGAGGTTACCATGTATAATAAATGTATTACAGCCAATAAACGGAATTTCAGTAATGGCGGACTTAATTAGCATTAGCGTAATTGATATAATTTATCGAGTGCGAGTCATTAAAATGCAAAACTGATGTGTTTATAATGTTCGTAGACCCTGAAAACATAGGTGTATACACCTTTTGTAGGAGATTACCGTGTATAATAAATGTGTTACAGCCAATAAACGGAATTTCAGTAATGGCGGACTTAATTAGCATATTTTGAGATATGC
Organism: Gari tellinella; assembly: GCA_922989275.2. NCBI lineage: Eukaryota > Metazoa > Mollusca > Bivalvia > Cardiida > Psammobiidae > Gari > Gari tellinella. Next base: position 61,213,356 of record OV277867.1, read on the forward strand.
TCAAGGGATATCACCGAGCACCCTTTTGAATCTTGATAAGGACCACCTAGACTATTTAAAACTGCAGAGAAAAAAAGTTCATCCGGCATTTCCACGTTTAACCCCTTGACTCCCGGACTATAAGTCAGATTATATAAATACACATGTACCAATAATTATTTTTCTCTCTATCTAATCCTGTCTTTTGATATCTCTTTGGAATCGTCTTTAAAAGACTATTCAAAAAGAGATGACACAAAGCAGGGTTAGATGGAGAAATCAGAAATTAGATGTATTTTAAAGTTTTGACTAACGACCGTTTTTGTCGGACAAATTTTATGAAACGGGTCCCTGGTGTGTTTGTACAACACTCGACCATCTCTTTACCCCTTCACTGCCATGACGTCATCAGGTTTAAACAATTTTCGTCTGATTTTATTTCTCAGTTTTAGAATTTATAATTTTTTAATTAGATTTTGAAATTATTGTCAAGTAGTTTGGATCCTGATCAGACGCCGCGTCAGGAAACAAACTGTTTGCAAGTAACTAACGAACTTGGTAAGGCAGTGAAAGCATTGACCTTCTGCATGCTACAGTGTTCCCACTCTACAAAGGCCCTCTCAACAAAGACTCCCTCCTTACAACGAAACTTGCCACAGTTCCCTAAATATGTCTAAAACATTTACTGCTGCAATTACGTCTGCTTAAAGTTGTCGTCTGCTGTTTTACATAAAGGACATTTTGACGGAAAAAACATAATGAGGAGTGACAAACAGCATGAATCCAGATCAGACGCCGCGTTACGCGGCGTCTGATCTATCTGGATTCAAGCTGTTTGCAAATGTATGCCAATTTCCCTCCCTATAGTTTAGTTTAGTTTAACCATATTTTATTTCAAATTCATGAAATCGGGTCGGGCCACAAGTTCTACCAACATTAGTTACGGCCCTCCCCTATTCAAGTAGTGATACAAATAATATACAGATGGTCACATGATATGGAAATACAAATTATGTACATTTGCACAGTAGTCACTCTGTAAGAAGTAGAAGAACCACGAATGGTTTACGGATGTATAGTGCTGCAGGACACAGTGACGCTGAAATCTCCATAAGGAGCATTCCACATCATCCTGTGTCCGCATATGATTACCAAAATTCTAGTAAGCTTTCCTGCACACCTGTTCCAGAGTGTCCACTGTACATTGACCTTACACACATACTCACACACACGCACACTAACACGAACTAACAGTTATGACGTAAACATAAGTGAGGGCTCCAGATAAGGGGTATTATAATAAGAAAAGGTTGTCTCTTCATTTAGCCAAAGGTGCCAGCCATCTTAAACAATTGTCTATTAGAGAAGTTATTCAATGAGTAATTACATCGCATGGTTTCATAACTCAAATGAGTTAAAAAATTTATTTGATAATTTAGTCCCTCTTATCTGGAGCCCTGTGCATAACTAATGCAGGAAAAATATTCAAATCGACATAACAAGAAGATAAAGAAGAAGAAAGTGAATGTAGAGGAAGAAACAGAAAAAAGAAAATAAATAAGTATTGAGACAGGGAGAGAATAGATAAGAACAGACGTTTAAGTACTATGTAGTCTACTTGAGGATACAGCCAGGCCTGTCCCGAACGACCACTTTTAAACATACAAAACTGCATGTCTTTAAAACTTATGTCTGCTTTCCCTCCCTATAGCGACTCCCTCCGAACAACGCACATAATTATTGTGTCCCATTGGATGTCGTTGTAGAGAGGGAACGCTGTATTCAAATGCCGTCTGCAAAATATATCTTCTGCGACAGTTCTGAAAATTGATTCAAAGGCATTTTATGTTCCAAAACACCATCAATTTGAACCTAGAATAGACGCCAAAGTACCCGGAATTTCACCGGGATCCAACCTTTTGGCAACAGAAATTGCAAATTTGGTCGCAGAAGGTTTAAGCTACACATGTACATGTATTTTCTTTCACTAGAGATCACCGCAGCTGCAAACGACCTTACTCGGCGTCTTATTTGGATCCAAACTACAGCATTCCCTCCCTTCAGCAGCCCTCCCAACAACGACTCCCTCCTTACAACGACCCTTTCCGCAGTTCCCTAAACAAGACAATTATGTCTAACGATTTTACTGCTGCAATATCGTCTACTTAAAGTTGTCGTCTACTGTTTTTCTCAAAGTTACATAATGAACATTTTGACATCAATGACGCGTGATAAACAGCTTGAATCCAGATCAGACTCAGCGTAGATCTGGACTTAAGCTGTTTGCAAATGTTAGCCAAATTCCCTCCCTATAACGACTCCCTCCGAACAACGAACACAATATTTGTCTCCCATTGAGTGTCGTTGTAGAGAGGGAACGCTGTAGTTGCAAATTTGCCCACAGAGCGCAGAAGATAAAACTCTTATTTCGTAGACTTTACTTTCGTTTTATTTCGTGTTTTAAAGGTATACACTTTCCGTAAAACAAGCAACTAAAAAAACCTTCCAATTCAAATTCAAATGCTTAAATACTATAGAACTATTAATGCGCTGCATCTATGGAGGTCAATAACACTCCATCCCTGAAAAGACGTTAGCCTTCTCCCTCCTAAATATCACATACTTTGTACAACGTTCGTATGAATCATTATGGATCAAACTTAAAAATGAGTGGCCAAACAGTTTGGATTCTGATCAGGTGTCCTTACGCGGTGTCTGATCTGGATCCTAGCTGTTTGTAAATACCAGACAAACAGCGCTCGACAGCCAATGGGTTAAAAAAGTATTTTTATTCGGCAAAGGTTTCATCGGCATTGGACACTCTATATATAGCCCCTCATCAATCACCTCATTAAAGGTGTGATGGCTAAGACGATGTCGCGCTTTTTATCGGCAATGGACAAAATGCAGTCCATTCGGACAACTACAGTAAAATCTTCTTATCATAACCACTAAATTGTGTTACTCATTAGATATTTAGATCAGTTTATTGCTTAAAGCAATGTGACAATAAACGGAAAAGTTCCTTTAGGTACTTTGTCTTTTATTGACACGTTGCTTCAAGCTATCATTTGTCATTTGTACGTGTAATCATTTAGCTTTTGTTTTAGTGGTCGTTATAGAAAGCTTTACTGTATATGTACAGACTGATGTTTTTCTCGTAAATAATTTCGTATATCTATGAACACATACAGTAAAACCTCTCAAATACGACCACTAAAACGAAGGCTAATTGATATATAAAAGACACGTGACAGCTTAGAGCAAGGTTACAGTAAAACAGAAAGCTCCTAAAGGAGCTTTCTGTTTTACTGTCATCGTGCTTTAAGCCAGTCACCTCTCTTAAACACCTGTTAATTAATACAATTTAGTGGTCGTAATAGAGTTTTTTGTAGTTCCGTATTGTAGAACATTCTGAGAACATAATATATATATTTAGCAAGTATTAATTCTTACCGACGAAAGTGACCACCGATTTATAAATATAGGATATTACATGAGTGTTCATAATTTATTGGATTAATTAAACGAGTCTTTTAGAAAACGATAAAAACGACATAATCTAGAAAAGTTATCTATCGCAGCCTTTTGAGATCAGGTGAATGCTAAGCGCGAAATAAGTAGATCTATACAGCATCTAAACAAATGTTTCAAATAAACCCCGTTCACTAGCATAATGTTTATGTTATTATATGTATTAATAAACACTTTCATGTAGATCTAATATTGACTTACTACACCAAAATCTATAAAAAAGAATCTACATGAAGGAATGAAGACGTTGGATATTGAACGCATAGAATGCATTTTAATGACGTCACAAGTAAAACGACGTCGTGGCGTACCTCATTTGCATAGTTATTCAACTAGTTATATATATGACAAATAAACAACGGGTCTGTTATGTTATAAAGCTTGTTTCTCAAATGTAGTTTGCCAATTGTATACGAAAAGTGCGTCTGGCAAGGATGTAACCTGCGTGATAAAGTTTCAAGCCAGTTTTACCACAGTTTTTATCCAATTGAACAGAGATGACTCCAATTTTTTATGCACAGAGGCTGAGAGGGTTATGGTAAAAAGCGTACCATGGTCAAAGCGTTCCATTGAATACGCATACCATTTTGGATTCTCTAAGTTCAATTGGATATGATTAAGAACTATTTGACAAAACTGGCATGGAACTTTAACAATTATGTTACATCCTTGTCAGATGCAGTGTAAATTATGACATAAAAAGTATGCTCTATGTTTGAAGACTGAAACATTAAATGTTTAAGGTACGAAATACAAAACGATGAAAAGTACTATGGTTAATGTTTGCGAACAAATTGGATCCTAATCAGATGCCGCGTCACGAAAACTATTTAAAACTCATAACGGTATTACTTAAATCAACTCACTTAAGCTTTGAATTTGAGAAATAAAAACCTACCATAATTATTTAAAGCAGATGACGTTGACGTCATGGCAGTGATTGTTTTAAAGCAGGGTGTAAAAGGATGGAAAATAGCTTTCTATGTTCCTTTCATTTCGGTTTAACCCCTTCACTGCCTTACCCCAAGTACAAACGCGGCGTCTGATCAGGAGCCAAACTGTTTGGCATTCATATCAATAACTATGAAGTCAAACTACATAACATTTAAATTTGAGAAATAAAAGAAGCAGACGATAATTGTTTAGAATTGATGACGTCATGGCAGTGAAGGGATTGAATAACCATTTGCCTAAACATCTAAACAGGGTCAATATGATGTGGTCATACAGCACTCCCTCTCTACAACGGCACCCAATAGGGGACACAGATTATGTTTGTTGTTCGGAGGGAGTCGTTATAGGGAGGGGGAATTAAGATTTGGCTTACATTTTCAAACAGCTTGAATTAAGATCAGACGCCGCGTAACGCGGCGTCTGATCTGGATTCAAGCTGTTTGTCACTCGTAATTTACTTGTCAAAATGTCCATTATGTAACTTTGAGAAAAACAGCAGACGACAATTTGAAGAATACGATATTGCAGCAGTAAAGGCGTTATACATACTTGTTTTGTTTGTGGAACTGCGGCTAGTGTCGTTGTAAAGAGGGAGTCGTTGTTGAGAGGGCCGTTGTTGGGAGGGAACACTGTAGTATAAATAAGTTATAGGATACGCCTCGATAAACAAAGAGTGTCAGTTGCTCAACTATATGAAAGCCATGTTATATTGCTATCTGCAATAATTGTCGTCTGTTACATTTTCTAAAATAAATTGTTCAAAACTTTCCAATTGAGTCAGGAGTGACAATGTGTGTTAAATTTGACAGTCTTCATGCAAACAGCATTTGAGAATATGACAAGTGTCTGAATATTCAGCCAAAACTATTTTGTTTCGTTTAAAATCCAATTAGTAATTTACTCTAAGGTATACAAAACAGAAACAGAAATACGCCCACAGAACTGAATACACCCACAATATGTTGACCTCAGTTACTTATTCTGCTTTAACCTATTCCGCAATAGATACGCCTTTTTACACATCTAATAAACTCCTCCAATGAAGAAAATAGTTCCATTTTATAAAAGAGAATGTGCAACAAAAGAAATATTCCCTATGACATTGCAGATGGTAACTTAAAGTAGGATGAAATTAAAATAAATGCGCGTTTAGGCGCATTCTGTTTTACTTTCTATCAGGTTGTCATACAGTAATTGTGTGATCGTTGTACAGTTTGGATCCAGATCAGACATCAAGTAACTCGGCATCTGAACTGAATCCAAACAGTTTACAAATGTCATTACTCTCGAGCAAATGAGTTAAACTTCTCTTATCACCCTTTCACTACCAAATTTTCCGTGAGTTTTTTACCTCTTCACCGTTTCATTGTCGTCTGCTTCAATTGTGTTGTTTGCATGATCGTTTCAAAGTAAGATTTAATGTAGGATGACTTAAAACATATCGATACAAGTGTCAAACAGTTTGGATCCTGATCAGACGCCGCGTGACGCGGCGTCTGATCAGGATCCAAACTGTTTACAAACGCGCTTTCAAGCGTCATTGAGAGTGTAAGGGTTAACTATAGGTTGCTCTAATAGTCTTATTTGAACTTAAATATTTAAATGTAAATGTTGAGGCAATACACTATCAACCCTCTAACTTTTAAACCCTTAAAATCATCTAGTTTTGCAACTGTCTTTTGCAAATTCTGTCACTATCATAGTATGCGAAAGCTTCTTACTAAAACCTGAGAGAGACTGGCAAACAGTTTGGATTCAGATCAGACGCCGCGTGACGCGGCGTATGATCTGAATCCAAACTGTTCGCAAATACAAGAGAAAACGATTATACAGACCAAAATGTAATGACCTCATATAAAACTTCCTATAGATCAGAGGGTGTTGAAAACTGTCACTTTCAATCTAATTACCTCCACATGCATTATGAGGAAGTCTTTGGGGAGAAGGCGCAGATGGTTCGACCTGTGTTAAATACATCTTTTATACTTGTATCTGCCAGCTTATTGCGATAGTAACAGACTGTTTAGGTGATGTGGGTCTCTTTGCGTACAAACAAATACCACCTTTGTTTTCTAAACACCATACAGTTATACCGTTGTACACCGGATATTTTTTAAATGGGTATTTATGTCCTAAAAAGGCAAACTACTTTTTAAAGCAGGACAAAAGTAAAACAGAAAGGTTATGGACGAAATATCAACTTTATTTTCAGCCTGCAATAAGCTATCATCTATATTTAAAACTTCAAATTTTTATTTTGATAGTCGTCGCTTAACCACACGCTTCTCAAAATGTGTGTGTAGATCATTGTTCAAGTGGTTGTTTAACATATTGAGCCCTATTGAAGCGTCATTTGCATGATAGAGTACATATAGGCATAGTGCATGTGTCCCGCGCAGAGAATATATATCCAGATTAAATGGTTCCTATATAGGTGTCCTCTTTTCTTGATATGCACTATTTGTCATTTTTGCCATGTATTGTAAAACAAAATCATCAACAGCCAAAATGGGAAAGACGTAGGTGGACACTGGACAGCCCATTTAAAATTGTTCAGGAATCGAAGAAATGTTAACAGACGTTGGACAGTTAAAGCAATTGTTTGTTTTTTGACCAATTTATATAAGGTACTTTATTAATTTGTTCCATATTAAAACGAAGTCTTTCATAAACAATATTCAAATTCCCATTACCGTTTTCTCCAAACTTTCAAAGTAGCTTCAATTAGCACTAATGAACCTATTTAAGCCTAGTGTATATTAAAGGGAACATTGGCAAACAGTGTAGACCTTGATGAGACGCCGCGTAAGGCAGCGTCTCATCAGGGTATATGCATTGTTTTCTTTTGCATATGAACTGTTCTGCTGTATGGCAAAAACATTGCAGTGTCTTCAAATCACTGTTGTATATCTATTATGAGGCGGCGTCTGGGTTTGATCCTTATTATTTGCAATGTCGACTTTATGTGACTTCGGTGCAGAACGGGTTAAAGGAGTTTGTTAGAGTGACAGTTATATAAAGTCTTAACTTGATACCACTACCATGGATTCGCGCACTAAAATGAAAACTAATTATTAGTCGAAAAGTTTAGAGTTCTTCCTAGGTTCAGCTGGGCGACTCGACATACTTCAGCTAACTGCGAGTCTGTTATTCTTCTTTTTATTTTTGCTTGTTTGTCAAACAAATCTTCACATCACCTTAACTCAGTTACCACAGACCATACAATGGACTATTCAAATTTCCAAATCAGTCTAGACCAGTTTCACCATTGAGGGTTGTTTTATAAAACTGAAGCACAGTTTTGGGCGCATATATAGTGATTAAACGATGCATGTGCCCGTCCGTCCGTTTGTGTACCTTTTGTCCAGAGCGTATTTCCTTAGAAAAGCCTGTCCGGAAAATATTTCCTATACACCAATTGTTAGGGATACGAAATGCGGAGTGTGAGTAAATTCTGGGATGACAAAGTATAACATACCATTTTCAGGCCACGGCAACATTGGCGATGACTATTAACATAAATGTTACACCGGCAAAACGTTTGTTCGGAGCATATGTCCTATATCAAATCAACTATGGATACCAAATTAAGTGTGTCAGTATGTCTTGAAATGGCGAAGTATAGCACACCATTTTAATAAAGGTGCGTTTGACCTTGAACTTTGATTTCATTTATAGAAGGAGCTTGTCAGGGGGGTATTTACTTTTACATACATTGGTAAACCAAATTTGTATGTTGGCAAATATATATTGATAAAATTAATCTTAATATAGCAGAGTATGACATTAAATTCACCAATTACATTCTAACTCTGACCTTGACCTTGACATGTGACGTCAATTATGGTAAAATATTAGTATGTGCATATTTACTGCATCACATCAGCTAGGGATGCTAAAATAATTTGTTTGAATACATCATTGGTTTGGCGGAGTGTTGAGTTCTAGTCAGGTCTCTGTTACTTTGACATTGACCTTTTACCTAATATATAGGAAAAGGCTTGTATGGAGTATGAACTGTACCGCATCAGCTAGGGTGCAGGGGTTTAGTATGTGAGTACATATTTGGATGGTGTGGTGCCTCGTATTATCTTCATGTCACTAAAACATTGACCATAAAGTTTGACCTCAATAAAAACAAATTAATGGCCTGAATACAACAATAATGCGTATTTCTGTGTCAGTAAGCAGTGAAATGTTGCACACCATCAATACCTCGTTTTGTTTACCTTATCCTGCTGGCCGTTGGTGAGCGTTGCTCATGGTGGCCCAATTTCAATCGTTGTACACAATAAGGTTATATACAGTTGCACTTTTTTACGCAATGGATGCTACAGTCTACTGATAGTTAAACTTGTTTGTTCTAAGTGTTCATTGGTGCTGAACTTCTTGATTAACTTATCCAAGCTTACAGAAAAGAAAATGTGATTCTAACTCAATACACATGCTTGTGCTAAAACCAATAAATTCAATCGCAAACGGTTTTGAGTCAGATCAGACGCCAGGTACCCCGACGTCTGATCAGGCTCCAAATGTTTGCCACTCAAATAAAATTGATGACAGTTTAGAAAAAGCTGTCATATTTTTTTTATTGCCTTGAACTTGCGATTAGTTCCGTTTACAGTAAATCTCACGTAAAACGAAGTCACCGGGACCGTCTTATTTCTTTCGTTATATCCAAATTTTGGTAACAGGTCCATTCACTATACGTTAGTTAGAAATGGGGCATATCGTACGCTTTGTTCGTTATATCCAATTTCGTTATACAGTGGAGAAAACGTTATTCTTTCCCGTTTAAACGCAAACGAAACGCAAAACACTTAAACGTAGAAAAATGCAACTTTCGGACAATTCTGATATTTCTTATTATCTTGGTGGCAAACAGTTTGGAGTCAGATCAGACGCCGGGTTACCCGGCGTCTGATCTGGCTCCAAACTGTTTGTATTGGAAATTATAGTTTAAGCGTAAACGCGTTTATTGGGAAAGAATAACGTTTTCTCCACTGTAGCGAGTTTCACTATAAATGGGAAATAACGTATTTGTTAGTGTTCCCGCAACACGTACTTTATATATGATATACGTTTGTTGTCTGTTAAAGATAAAAGTTCGTCGCCTAAACAAGACGTAATCCCATCAATGCCATGACGTCATTACTTTTTAACAATTGTGGTCTCAAAGTTAAATTGTATGTATTTTAACTTAAGAAATATTGAAATAAGTGTCAAACCGTTTGGATCCTGATCAGTCGCCGCTTTACGTGGCGTCTGGTTAAGATCAAAACTATTTGCAAATAACTAGTGTACTAGAGGTGAGGCAGTGAAGGGATTAAAATGTTGAAACATTGCTTTCATGTTTCATTAGTAGTTTTTAGCATTATCTAGGGTGCCGACGACTCTACAAACGATAATTCAGCAACATAAGAGTTCAGAATGGCGAGTTTCGTGCAGACGCAACTCAGTAAGATAGACGACATATTCAACAATAGTTGTAGTAAGTAACGTCTGGTAACCATAACAACTTGATTAATGTAATACTACGCGAAAAAATTCCGAACATCTCACTACTGCAACCGGAAGTTAGAGATATGATTGTAAAATCAAGTGATACCTGGATGTAGTGTCGTGCTCAGAGGTTTTTGACATACATGTAGTTCAAAAGCAGAAAAACATGCGGATCAGAATCCAAACTATTTTACGCTCTTACCGATATGCCTTCAGTTGATTGCCAAAACATCCTATAGCCATTTCGCCAAGAAGGTTTAGGTGGCTTCCATATTAACTACAGACTGTTCATTGTCATTTGGAGAATCCGAGACATCTCATAGTTGTCCTTCTGGTTTACTACTGTTAACACTCTCTATTACGACCACTAGAACAAAGGCTAATTGGTTGTTTAAAAGACAGGTGATAGCTTAAAGCAAGATGACAGTCAAACAGAAAGCTCCTTTAGGAGCTTTCTGTTTGACTGTCACATGGCTTTAAGCAGCCATTGCCCTGGACACATTATAATCAACACAATTTAATGGTCGGAATAGAAAGTTTTACTGTATAATGATTTGGGAATTGCAGTCATACGTATACTGGGGGGAAGTAGAATCAAGTTCGTTTTCAAAATTACTGTTTTTATTGGTCGTAGCAGAGTCAGTTTTAGCATAGAATTTCAGATAAGGCATGGCTATGAGTCCTTTAAAAGAGACTTAAACCAGATTTTGCCCAAACATCATTTTTTGTAAATTGATGCCAGGTGCCTATATAAAGGCGTAAATAATAATTCAGGAAAATGATTGATGTGCAAAATATATTTTTAAGAAATACATTGAGCTCGGTCGCGATGCTAACCTTTCTGGAAAAGGCACAAATATGAAATGTATAAATAATATGCTCTACCTCTCAGCCACTGAGCCATTTTTGTTTTGATGGCTTAACACGTCAAAACATATATTATATGACATTAATTATTGAACAACCCTTACAACACTTTGTAAATCGCACTTGCAATTGTAAAGAAAATAACGAGACATACATGACTTTCCGATAACGCATACTTGATAGGCATTTTAAACCAAACGTAGTTTAGCCTTCTGCACCAAAAATTGTACTAAAATTCTAAATCACATTTTGTTAAGTACGAGTATATTCTTCACGCGCCCGATTACAGTCCTTGTGCAATAATACGCTCGTACAGTGGAGAATACGTAATTCTTTCCCGTTAATACGCAAACGAAACGCAAACGCAAAGCACTAAAACGTATAAAAGTACAACTTTTGGACAATTCTAATAATTCATGTTTATCTTGGAAGCAAACAGTTTGGAGCCTGATCAGACGCCGGGTTACCCGGTGTCTGATCTGGCTCTCATCTGTTTGCAATAGAAATAATAGTTTTAGCGTAAACGCGTTTATTGGGAAACAATAACGTTTTCTCTACTGTATCACTTGATTATTGATAGAAGTCATAAAAATTATCTTTAAAAGTAGAGCTATTGTCGACACCCTATCGCCAACGTCGTTTTGGTTGGTTTTAGGTTATTTTCGTAAGACAACATGTCTCAATAACTATCCGTTTAAAGTTTGGAACATTTGTTCAGTATTCTACGCAATTTACATCAGGTAATTCACAGAATTGCAGAAAATAATCCTAACTACATGTATAATAAATGGGATAGACCTTATAAGGAATTTGAATTGTCCATTTTAAAATCGTGGATAAATGAGTTTGCGGTATCAGCGTATCTTTATTACAGTTTTGAATCGAAAGGTTAACTACATGAACATGTATGAAGCAAGCATATGAGATTTTAGAATTCTAAATATCATTCGAGTGTGTAGGCGTAATGTACATAATAATATTTATCAACTTAAGCCTGAGTTAATTTCCACCGTATTTTATTTTTACTTTCAAAACAGATATGTTTGTCTGCTTGTCGCGTGAGAAGACATGAACATTCAAGCACAAATTAAGATGCATGATCTGTAATTGGCTTTTTAGTAGGACAGCCCTATGTGAGAAAGATTTATTTCCTACAGACATTTGCCAGCGTCGTAGTGTAACCCTTTCACCGCCGGATTCGGCTAATGTCGTATTTGCAAACAGTTTGGTTTCACATACGACGCCGCGTAAAACGGCATCTGATCAGTCCAAACTTTTTGACACTCGTATCTATATTTTTTAGGTCATTTACCTTTAATTTAAATTTGAAACGACCTTGCAGAGAACAATTTTGAAACAAACGATAATATGACTGTAAAGGGATAAAAGTTTCACAATTAAGTTGGTGCTGAAAGGGTTAACCCGTCTTATGACGTAATATCGTCTGATTTTAAATTTTCTTGTGCAACATCTCTTGAGAATAGTATTTATGAATTTTAGATGTTCGATATCAAAGAAGAATGTCGGTTGGGTTCCTGACCAGACGTCAAGTTACTGGTCAAATACTGCTTGCCCGCATGAACCATTACACGTACAACAGGAGAAAGGTACAAGCATCGAAATCAAACTACTTGAAAGTACTGATGATATTCTAAAACGGAAATAGAGTGTGCTATGGAATGAAATTCATACCACGAGACTAATAGTGAAGATCTGAAAACAAAATTTCTATTTAAGTATATTTGATCGTAGGATTTGTAACTGTTTACATATCATAATTTTATACAGAGAACTTGTTACGTTGAATAATATTGTAGAAAGCCTAGGGGAACGGATTTTGCCTAAACCCTATTTTGAAAATGAATGAAACACTTCGATGTTATTACAGGCATATTTGAAAAGTATTTATACATATAACATTTTCATTTCATTAAACAATCGCAATGCAGCTGTTTTCAACAGCCGCGGATTCGACAGCACTCGGTACCGCTGAAATTCAAAGCAGCAATCCACTTTCCAGGCCCGGAGTTAATTCATACACAAAAGAAAGTGAAAGTAGATTCTACTAAATCTTACGATTATCATATTAACTTCAGAATATAATGTTTTTCACTAGAATATATTATTTCAAATCTTTGCACTGCTTCATCTGGTTCATTTCTCAAATTTAACCGATTTTCCGTTTTTGTGGGACTGGTTATATCCAACGATATTGAGTACTGTTTTCTTGAGCGAATGAGTACTGAGTAAAAGTCTTGAACTCGATGCCTGTTATAGACGGATTCACATCAAAGATTTGAAACAATCAAACAGGGCTTCAGATAAAAGAGAGTGAACTGAACAATTCACTCGAAGAGACGATTCCAATGAGTAGTGACACCATAAGGTTTAATGCAGAAATAAAGATTTTATTTTTTCAAATACTCCCCTTACCTGGAGCTCTGATCAAACATGGATTTCGAGTGAATATTAACCCGTTCACCCCACTGTCGCCACTTGTTGAACTTTACATCAATTTTTAAACAGTTCTTAAGCAAGAGATAAAACTACATTGAAAATGTTAAAGGTTGCATGACCAACCCTTGTGACACGCTATGTTTACAATAATTTCATTAACCCTTTCTCTGCTATCAAATCATCTGCTTTAAACAACTGTCCTCTGCTTTTATAATTCTAATTTAAATTTTAGTTAAATTTACTCTAGTGATATTGTAATGAGTATCAAACAGTTGGACTCTGATCAGACGCTGCGTTTAAGCGGCGTCTGATCAGGGTCGAAACTGTCTGAAAATGACCATTGTACTTGGGATAATGCAGCGGTTTCCTGAATCTGCTGTTATGTATTTTGCTTCAAAGTGTTGGGTTTTTTTTATCTTCATATTCAAATTGTATGCATTTTGGAGATTTTTAAAACACATTGGAGTTTAAAAATTAAAGAGTCAAACAGTTTGGATTCAGATCACACGACGAGTAACTCGGCGTCTGATCTAGATCCAAAATATTAAATTTTAAGTGTTTCATGCTTTGCAGAATAAGCCTTTAAGATACCAGAACCAAGATATTGGCAAATTAATTTGATTACTGAAAATAATAAAGGAAATTTATTAGTGTTCTATGGTGACATTAGTTGGCAATGATAAGAATTAACTCTGTCATAAAACAACACGTGGATCTTTATACGTGTCGTGCCATACAAGTGCGTATCTATAAGGGACAAGGGGGTCAGGACACCCCTGACAAATCCTACAAAAGGGAAATATCATAGGTTGTTCTCTCGAGTTGTGTTTTATATCCTTATATTATAAAAGATTCAGAATATAAAACCCAACTCGAGGGAAATAATTTATATTTTATTATTTACGCGTACAGTGGAGTATCTGTTATTCTTTCCCGTTTAAACGCAAACGTACGCAAACGCAAAGCACCAAAACGTAGAAAAGAACAACTTTTGGACAATTCTGATATTTCATGTTTATCTTGGTGGCAAACAGTTTGGAGCCTGATCAGACGCCGGGTTACCCGGCGTCTGATCTGGCTCCAAACTGTTTGTAAAAGAAAAAATAGTTTTCGCGTAAACGTGTTTATCGGGAAAGAATAACACATTCTCCACTGTATGTAACCATTCTATTGTCTATATAGTGGACTGACATTTGCAAGCAATTTGAATCCTGATCGGACGCCGGGTAATTCGGTTTTGGATCAGTTTCTAAACTGTTTGTTACGGTTTCTATTCAATCAAAATGAACAATATCTGTAAAAACATAGCAGCATTAAAAAACAATAACAACAAAAGGGAGAATATATCATGATGAATAATGATAAGCAATTAGTTTTATATCTACCTTAAAGCTTCAATAAAAATTTAAAGCGATATTGGAATGACGAAACTATACTGTAGAAATACCGGTCAGTTTGACTTATGCGATATCGAGATATCGAAGTTCGACTGTATATTGTTACAACTGATAACGTATGTGACAGATGGAATATTATCATAGCACAATATATCTAATTTTCTAAATATCTAGAGACAACGTACCCATTGTCATAAATACTGATCGTTGCCATTTTTGCAATGTAGATACTTGGGAAAATTGAATAATATCAATATCTGACAAAACTATTAGGTAAACAAGTAAATAAAACTACAGATGTAGTATACCATGATCTATTCCATGGTCCTCTGTGATATCAAACTCTCTGAAAATAGAGTTATCAACAGCATGCACACTTGTAGGCCTACGCGAATTTGGTATTACAGTAAAACCTCTCTATAACGGCCACTAAAGTGTGCTAATTTATTAGTTGTTTTTGACAGGTGACTGCTTAAAGCATGGTGACAGTAAAACAGAAAGCTCCTGTAGGAGCTTTCTGTTTTACTGTCACCTTGCTTTAAGCTGTCACCTGTCATTTAAACAACCAATTAGTCCTCGTTTTAGTGGCCGTTATAGAGAGGTTTTACTGTATAGGTAAAACTTACAAGCAGACTGTTTATTTAAAAAAGCAATAAGAAAAATAAAGAAAAAAAGATTCTTAATTAGTAATAATTACTTACAGTTTAAAGCCACTAATTCCCATTTAGTTTTAGTAGAATACACGTTTTACTATTAAGAGGTGTTTTTACAACATATTGGACAATGACAAATATTACAGACCCTGTGCCGTATGATCTGGGTTAGTTCAAGTGTATGTGTCGCTAGTACATCATATGCAAATGGCGAATATATGCGTCTCTAGGGTTTAATCCCAGGTTTACTAAGGAAATCTAGCAAACGAAACGCAAACACATTGCGGTAAAATGAAAACAATAAGCTGTGGGTTTTTTAGCCTGGTCAGACAGTGGGTTACCGTGTTTGTTTTCAGGCAACAAACTGTTTGCAATGGAAATACTTGTTTAGCACAAACATATTTTTAATTGACAAAGGATAAAGTCTTGTCCTCTGTATCTAACGAAGGTTAAACTTTTTTTTACAGAAGCAAGATGTTTGGACGCACACTGTTTTCAAACTACAGTGTTCCCTCCCTACTACGGCCCTCCCAATAACAACCCCCTCCTTACAACGACCATTTCCGCAGTTCCCTTAAAGGGCACTTATGTCCTACGCCTTTACTGTTGCAATATCGTCTGCTTAAAATTGTCGTCTGCTAATTTTCTCAAAGTTACATAATGGACTTTTTGACAGGTAAAGTACTTATTGACGTGGGACGAACAACTTGAATCCAGATCAGACGCCGCGTCACGCGGCGTCTGATCAGGATTCAAGCTGTTTGAAAATGTAACCAGTTTCTCTCTCTATAACGACTCCCTCCGAACAACGCATATATTTTTGTCCCCCATTAGGTGTCGTTGTAGAGAGGGAGTGCTGTATATCTGTATTTATAGGTTAAAAGAATTTGGATCTGAGTCATTTGGGAACAAGTACTAACTCACACGCCAATTGTCTTTTTTTCCCTCTCTGTCGGCTGTCACGGAAAATGAAGTCCATTTGAAACGAATACGCGAAAACAAATGACAGTGTCATTCTCCTGACAAAACCTGAAAGAGGACAGCCCACTAAAAAGCGAAAATGAATTGAAATTTGAAACTGGAGTCTGCGCTAGAAAATGACATATGGGCGTCAGTCATGGCATTCAAGGGGAACTTTTCAACTTTCTAGACCAACAGCTATACATGTTGATGGGAAAAATGGGGGAAAAAAATGTCTTCTCCACTGTAGCCATAAGATTATTCAGTGCCCCCTCCCTAAAACGGGCCTTCCAACAACAATGCCCTCCTAACAACAACACTTAACGCTGTTCCCAAAGCAAGACAATTAATTCTAACTCTTTCTCTACTGGAATAACGTCTGCTTAAAATTTCCGTCTGCTACTTTTTCTCAGCGTTACATATAAGTAGACATTTTGACAGAAGAAATATAATGACGAGTGGCAAACGCGGCGTCTGATCTGGATTCAAGCTGTTTGCAAATGTGAGTCAAGTCTTATTGTTCCCTGCCTAAAACAACTCCCTCCGAACAACGTACACAATCTTCGTCTCCCATTTGGTGGTGTTGTAGAGAGGGAACACTGTAGTAATACCCGGCTACTACGTCTAATACATGTAAACAGAAAGACAGGGGCCCGTTTCATAAAACTTCTTACGACAAATGTTGTCGTAAGTCAGATTATAAAAGTCTCAATTATTATTTATTTCTCAATCTAATCCTGTCTTGTGACATGTTTTTGGAATCGTCTTGTAAAGACGATTCCAAAAACATGTCACAAGACAGGATTAGATAGAGAAATAATAAATTAAATGTATTTTAAAGTTTTGACTTACGACAACATTTGTCGTAAGAAGTTTTATGAAACGGGCCCCTGGACCGTTATTTACATCTCACCATTGCACATCCAATTTGCATAGATATGGTTATTTGCAAACAGTTTGCATCCTGGCCATACGCCGCACAACACTGCGCCTGACCAAGATCCAAACTGTTTGACACTTATTTCAATATTTCATAGATCCATCTCAATTATAATTTGGAGAAATAAAAGCACATGTCATTTGTTGAAAATTGGATGACGTCATAACAGTAAATGAGTAAAGTGTCTTTTAATTCTTTTGCAATTAAGATTTCGATAGCAAAGATTATCTTATTTAGATGCCAATTATAATGCACACCAAACAAGTACATGTACAGTCGAACTTCGATATTTCGAACACGTTTAAGGTACTTCGCGGGTGCGCTTAGTTTCCATACAAGGTGTTATGAAACTTTACTTGAAGAATGGTAATAGCCTAAGAAACAATGTGTGAAAATATAGGCAAAATTTATCGTGTGGTTTGTCTTTAAGGTCTCTTTTTCTTACAAAAACCTGGAATTTTGATGATTTTATTTTTTTCAAAATTTAATAAAGCTATTGACTATAAGTCTCGCCCAATAAGTAGTCCACAACATTCATTACAAGAAAGGCTAAAAACCTTTTGAATAAAGGTGTTCAGAAAGATGTTATCAGCTATTTAAAATTGGATTACAAAAAACTGAATCATTCAATTTATATTTCTTTTCATTTTATTCGAATATATGGTTGATGAAATAGTTGGTTAGAAAAAATTAGAAACTTTTACAGTCAGGATTTGTTGTAATAACAGTTTTTCTTATTAAAATATGGGAAACTTGAAGTTGAAACACAGTTACCTACCTTAAACTTAAAATTCTGTCATTAAACTTTATTCATGGATACAAGTTAAATTATATTGTTTAAACATAATAATGGGCAATATCGAACTTGAAAAGCTTCAATGTGTGGCTTTATAGTTCGATCAAATCTTATACATGTATACCGATTTAATTGACTTGTAAGTCATTAAACTAAAACGTACATGTATAAGTTGATATATAATTGAACCGTATATATAACATCACTAATTCTAATAATCGAAGACTAAATATAACATGTCCCTTGATTACTGCATTATGGATTGACAAGTCAATAAATCGGACACTTCATTTAAAAAAATATTTGGATCGAATGAGAATCGAGCCTATGACCTTTGGATTGCTAGTCAATCACTCAACCGACTACGCTATGAAAAACTACACTAAATCGTATCAACATTTCCTTTATATAAATTTTCTAGTATAAGCACGTGCGGGAAAAGTCTATGTCGTCAAGACGCATTTCCGTTCGCCCGCAAGAGAGACTTCGGTATGCGAAGTACCTTAAGTCGAATATACCCGTATTTCAAAGCCAGTCCGCGTTTTAACTTTGAAACACGGGTATGTTCACCTAAACCGGGCTTGAAAAAAGGCAAATTTATTTTTCGAAATATCGGATAGTTCGAGTTAAGCGAGTTCGAGATAGCGAAGTTCGACTTGAGTTCCCTTTTATCTTTGCCCAAAATTTAGACGTTACGGAATAGAGATCACAGGACACAGTGCAAACAGTTGAGAATAAAGTTATTTTCCGTTTAAACGAAACGCAATCAAAACTGCAGTAAAATATAGAAATACAGCGCTCCCTCTCTACACCGACATCCATTGGAAGACAAAAATGTGTACGTTGTTCGGAGGGAGTCGTTATAGAGAGGGAAGTTGGTTTACATTTGTATTTACAGCTTGAATCAAGATCAGACGCCGCGTAACGCGGCGTCTGATCTGGATTGAAGATGTTTGTCACTCGTCATTTAGTTTTTTTCTGTCAAAATATTCACTAAGTAACTTTGAGAAAAACAGCAGACGACAACTTTAAGCAGACGATATTACAGCAGTAAAAGCGTTAGACATAATTGAATTGTTTAGGGAACTGCGACAGGGATCGTTGTTCAGAGGGAGTTGTTGTTGAGAGGACCTTTGTAGGGAGGGGACGGTGCAACAACCTTTTGAAATCTGGCGGATTTTTACCTCCATTGCGGGAGTCTATTCAAAGAAGGCAATTATTGTGTCATACTTAACGAAAGACAAATCACGGTCTTAACATGTACATATATACGATCATATTGTACTTCTTTCAACCATAGGTGGTTCTCTCGAGTTGGTAATATACATACTAGAGTCTATCTATTTATATAAATAGAGTAAGGGTACAATTTTGTTTTTCGAGAGAACCACCTATGCTTTCAACAAGTGATGTAAAGTAAACCCTTGGCCAACATACCTCCAGATATAGAAGGAATCGAAGAAATATGTTGGATGTTATGCTGTGAGAAAGTGAAGGAGCCGATTTGGAAACTAAGAAGGTACATACCCTTGGCCCTTAGCACATTTTGAGTAGTATATACGAGTAGTATATGCACACCAAACAAGTCCCCTTTTATCTGTGCCGTTAATTTGAAAGAAAAATCAGACGTTACAGAATAGAGATCACATGAAAAAATACAAACAGTGGCGAATACGTCTCGAAAGAAGTTCATCAGGATAGTAATATTCCTCTTAGTTTGGTTTCTAGTTACTTATCCATAATTTTGTTTACCTGTGTGACAGTTTCGGTACTCCATTGGAGG
The DNA here is from genome assembly GCA_922989275.2 of Gari tellinella. NCBI lineage: Eukaryota > Metazoa > Mollusca > Bivalvia > Cardiida > Psammobiidae > Gari > Gari tellinella. The sequence continues at coordinate 61,233,178 of OV277867.1, forward strand.
TCCTTCATCAGACTGTGACTTCAGCGGGAAAGTGACGTCACAGGGCGGGTTTACTACTGGACTGGTTACCAGTAGTAAACAAAGGCCTGTATATAGGGCTGATCTGATAGCCCCCCTCGTCCCTGTTCATGACATGTGGCTCCCCCGCTATGTGCAGCGATTCTCTTAACTTTCTAAGAGATGCATTGTCTTCTCTGTCCATTATCTTGACCCCCTCCCAGTCTATCACATGATTTTGCCTAGCTACATGGTTTGTCACTGCACTGGAATGTTCAGTTGTTAGCGAGGCTGTCCGTTCAGCACGTGTGTAGACTGATGGTGTGTGGTCCGAGTCTTTCTTGTGCTCTCCTAATCTTGTTCCGAGCTTGCGTCCTGTTTCCCCTATATATACTGCTTCACAGTTTTTGCACGGGATGCGGTATATGCAACCACACACATCTGTTTTAGTCTTGTCTTTTGGATAGACCAGAGTCTTACGTATAGTGTTGTGGGATCTCATAGCTACACTGATGTTATGTTTTTTGAAAATCCTAGCTAGAGCCTCCGATACCTTTTTCACGTAAGGAATGACAACCATCCCTTTTGTCTTTCTTTCTGTCTCTTACCCTTGCCCCTTCTTTCTACGTTCTTTGTCCTTTTTTGGTCAACTACTGTTTTTATAGTCCATTGTGGATACCCGCATCCTTTCAGAGCTTTGGTGATATGTTGTATTTCTCTTTCTTGGTCCTTTTTTTCCGTGACTACCGTGAAACACCTGTCTACTAGTGTTCTCACTACATTGAGCTTGTGTGCAATAGGGTGGTGGGAGTCGAATTGGAGGTACTGATCTGTGTGTGTCGGTTTGCGATATACTAGCAATTTCACTGATCCGTCATCTTTCCTGACAATGAGTGTATCCAAGAAAGGAATGCTGCCCTCAGACTCTTCTTCGTACGTGAATGTGATACTCTCTGTAGTATCCACTTTATTGAGGTGCTCTGTCAGATTATCCACTTGTCCCTTTTTTACCATCTCCAAGATGTCGTCCACATATCGTTTCCAGAAATTGGGTGCACATGTAATGGGCGACGTTGCAATGGCTTCCTGTTCGAGCCACTCCATGAATTAATTGGCCACTAAGGGGGAGACTGGTGACCCCATCGCTGTCCCAAACTTTTGCTGGAAGATCTGCTCTCTAAACTGAAAGTATGTGGTGGTGAGAATGAAACCTAAGAGATCCATAATGTCTTTCACTGTCAATTTGGTGCGCTTCTTTAGAGTCCTGTCTTGTTCTAATCTGCGTTCAATTATCTCTATAGATCTTTCTATCGGGGTGTTGGTAAAAAGAGAAACCACGTCGTGAGAATTAAAAATTGCATCATCTTGAATCATTATCCCCGACATATGTTCACTAAAGTCTTTAGAGTGTTTGATATGTTGATCTGTATTCCCGACAAGCGGTCCCAATATATCTGCTAACAAACGTGACGTTCTATACGCTATGGAGCCTGTATAATCCACTATGGGGCGGAGGGGAGTATTGGGCTTATGTATAGTTGGGGTGCAGTACATCTTAGGTACGTTCTCTGAAGTGGGGTACAAGTCGTCATACTGACCTTTTCCGCTGAAGTCACAGTCTGATGAAGGAGCTCCAATGGAGTACCGAAACTGTCACACAGGTAAACAAAATTATGGATAAGTAACTAGAAACCAAACTAAGAAGTGGCGAATACGTTATCAAGGTCTTTTCCGTTTAACACATTCCCCCATAAATACGTTATTTTAACCTTAAAATTATTCCTCCACTGAAGAAAATACATTTTCCCCTTTTAAAATAGTCATGAATAGGTACCATGAGAAATATAGTTTCTATATCCTATCAGATACTGACAGATAGTAGCTTAAAACAGGATGAAAGTAAAGCAGGATGCGCCTTAAGGCGCATTCTGCTTTACTTTCACCCTGCTTTCAGTGGTCAACTATTTTCAATACTAGAAACAGGCTCAAGGGTAATGTGTTCAAAGAAACGCAAACACAACTGCAGTAAAATGTAAAAATTACAACCTTTTGTAAATTGGCATTATTAAGTACCACGTGGGAGTCTATTCAAAGAAGGCAATTAATCAATTATTGTGCCATATAGCGAAAGTGTCCTTAAACAAATCACGGTCCTTACATACGATCATATAATATTACTTTCAAAAAGTGACTCCACAGTGAGTGAAGTAATATTTAAACAAAAATAACGGCCTTTAAATTCGCTTTTGTGCATTTAAACTAACGACTGTTTTCATTCAGAAAAACAATTAGATATAAATCTTATTTTGTTTTCATTCTATTGCCATGAAACAAATTAGTATTAATAAAATTTTAAATTCTACCTAATAATTTTCAATCCGAACTAGTTTTGTATTGAAAAACATTGAAAAGCATTTCGCATTTATTATTAATGGCTCCTGAAGTGGATATTCTATGGGAGTACAATCAATTCAACTTCGTTTTAGTGGTCGTAATAAAGAAGTTTACTGTATTTCCTAACGCAAATATCAGATGAAGATATCAGATGAAGATTCTGAGAAGCTTATTGCACAACGTTATTTTGCTTTGCAGACGAATGATGATAAGGGAGTTGTATCAGCCTTACTTCAACAATCAGGTGATGAAGGACGCCCTTTATATTTTTCATTCAAATGAGCTTCACATAATATATGATAATACTGAAGACGATATTTTGTACTTAAGTTCCATTCTTGTTACCAGTTATAGAAGTTTGTTTGAAATTGAAGTAAGGCCGTTACTACTTAAGGACGTTAAAGGTTTTAACACATTTAAAACAGCAAAGAGCTAGGGTAGAGTATGGTTTTCTTTCAGTGCACATAGGTAGTATTGATATTGTCGAAATACATGAGCCGCGCCATAAAAAAATCAATTTTGCTGCAATATAAAACAGTGTAGACAAAATCTGGCCGTCCTCCTAGTCTCGACAGTTCATCAAGGTGTACACTTGCAAATATATCAGGTAGCAATATATTGGTCATGCTGATGAGTGTAAAACGAACGGCATGCATATATATTAGGTAACAATATATTGGTCATGCTGATGAGTGTAAAACGAACGGCATGCAAATATATCAGGTAACAATATATTGGTCATGCTGATGAGATTAAAACGAACGGCATGCAAATATATCAGGTAACAATATATTGGTCGTGCTGATGAGATTAAAACGAACGGCATGCAAATATATCAGGTAACAATATATTGGTCGTGCTGATGAGTGTAAAACGAACGGCATGCAAATATATCAGGTAACAATATATTGGTCATGCTGATGAGTGTAAAACGAACGGCATGCAAATATATCAGGTAACAATATATTGGTCTTGCTGATGAGTGTAAAACGAACGGCATGCAAATATATCAGGTAACAATATATTGGTCATGCTGATGAGTGTAAAACGAACGGCATGCAAATATATCAAGTAACAATATATTGGTCATGCTGATGAGTGTAAACCGAACGGCATAAAACGAACGGCATGCAAATATATCAGGTAACAATATATTGGTCATGCTGATGAGTGTAAATCGAGCGGCATGCAAATATATCAGGTAACAATATATTGGTCATGCTGATGAGATTAAAACGAACGGCATGCAAATATATCAGGTAACAATATATTGGTCATGCTGATGAGATTAAAACGAACGGCATGCAAATATATCAGGTAACAATATAGTGGTCATGCTGATGAGTGTAAAACGAACGGCATGCAAATATATTAGGTAACAATATATTGGTCATGCTGATGAGTGTAAAACGAACGGCATGCAAATATATCAAGTAACAATATATTGGTCATGCTGATGAGTGTAAAACGAACGGCATAAAACGAACGGCATGCAAATATATCAGGTAACAATATATTGGTCATGCTGATGAGTGTAAATCGAGCGGCATGCAAATATATCAGGTAACAATATATTGGTCATGCTGATGAGATTAAAACGAACGGCATGCAAATATATCAGGTAACAATATATTGGTCATGCTGATGAGATTAAAACGAACGGCATGCAAATATATCAGGTAACAATATAGTGGTCATGCTGATGAGTGTAAAACGAACGGCATGCAAATATATCAGGTAACAATATATTGGTCATGCTGATGAGTGTAAATCGAGCGGCATGCAAATATATCAGGTAACAATATATTGGTCATGCTGATGAGATTAAAACGAACGGCATGCAAATATATCAGGTAACAATATATTGGTCATGCTGATGAGATTAAAACGAACGGCATGCAAATATATCAGGTAACAATATAGTGGTCATGCTGATGAGTGTAAAACGAACGGCATGCAAATATATTAGGTAACAATATATTGGTCATGCTGATGAGTGTAAAACGAACGGCATGCAAATATATCAAGTAACAATAAATTGGTCATGCTGATGAGTGTAAAACGAACGGCATAAAACGAACGGCATGCAAATATATCAGGTAACAATATATTGGTCATGCTGATGAGTGTAAATCGAGCGGCATGCAAATATATCAGGTAACAATATATTGGTCATGCTGATGAGATTAAAACGAACGGCATGCAAATATATCAGGTAACAATATATTGGTCATGCTGATGAGATTAAAACGAACGGCATGCAAATATATCAGGTAACAATATAGTGGTCATGCTGATGAGTGTAAAACGAACGGCATGCAAATATATCAGGTAACAATATATTGGTCATGCTGATGAGTGTAAAACGAACGGCATGCAAATATATCAGGTAACAATATATTGGTCATGCTGATGAGTGTAAAACGAACGGCATGCATATCAGGTAACAATATATTGGCCATGCTGATGAGTGTAAAACGAACGGCATGCAAATATATCAGGTAACAGTATATTGGTCATGCTGATGAGTGTAAAACGAACGGCATGCAAATATATCAGGTAACAATATATTGGTCATTGCTGATGAGTGTTAAACGAGCGGCATGCAAATATATCAGGTAACAATATATTGGTCATGCTGATGAGTGTAAAACTAACGGCATGCAAATATATCAGGTAACAATATATTGGTCATGCTGATGAGTGTAAAACGAACGGCATGCAAATATATCAGGTAACAATATATTGGTCATGCTGATGGGTGTAAAACGAACGGCATGCAAATATATCAGGTAACAATATATTGGTCATGCTGATGGATGTAAAACGAACGGCATGCAAATATATCAGGTAACAATATATTGGTCATGCTGATGGATGTAAAACGAACGGCATGCAAATATATCAGGTAACAATATATTGGTAATGCTGATGAGTGTAAAACGAACGGCATGCAAATATATCAGGTAACAATACATTGGTAATGCTGATGAGTGTAAAACGAACGGCATGCAAATATATCAGGTAACAATATATTGGTAATGCTGATGAGTGTAAAACGAACGGCATGCAAATATATCAGGTAACAATATATTGGTCATGCTGATGAGTGTAAAACGAACGGCATGCAAATATATCAGGTAACAATATATTGGTCATGCTGATGAGTGTAAAACGAGCGGCATGCAAATATATCAGGTAACAATATATTGGTCATGCCGATGATTGTAAAACAGACGGCATCAGCTTCAAAATGTTTTCAAATTGTCTGATATTGATTCATAAAAATATTTCAAGTGGCGAATATTTAAACTCATGCTCAGATACTATAATGCTCAGCATCATAATGTGAGTGAGACTATTACGAAGTAGAGAGTTTGGACTGAAGCCATATTTAAGTATTACTCTTTTCTTCATGGTCCGGGTTCTGTATCTAAATTGGTGTTTAAAGCAAATGTTGGTCTCTGCAGGTCAATGAACACCAAGCAGTTCAAACTTTGACTTCTCGATCAACGGCAACGGCAGCCACTAGGTCATAAGGTCAGGAAACTAGAATTGAACAGTTATGAATTGAGATTTACATGATTTCAACTGTAATAATACAGACTAAGTTAGGTCAGCCTATGAGCATGCCTGTGTCAAACTTTAATCTGCTATTATATCATTAGCTTCTATACTGTCATTTTCATTTTATCTTTTCGGTGTATTATAATTTGTTTCTTACTTACTTCATAAAGCTTAAGTCAATCACCAAGCTGTTCAACCCCTACCAGAAGCCAGCAAAGTCTAATCTATATCTAAACTGTTAGCAAATACCAGAGTGTATTCAGAAGGGTACAAGCTAGAAATCAATTGAGTCCTTAATGCAGACATCCATCGATTGATTAATAATTCCAAACAATGTAGACCCAAAATTAACCTATTAATGTCTCATAATTTGACATTGACCCTTGTTGTAAACAATTATGTTCTATTGTGCAATATTACATACAAGATACATTGGATTTTTAAAGAATTTCCGCTGGTCACTATATTGGGTTTGACTGTGATCGTGGCAGTTTTGGGGTTTGCCTGTTTTATGGAAATAGAAGAAATATGAGCAATAGTTCATCTCTGTACAACATCCCAGAGGGAGAGAAACATTCCGTACAAAACAATATCCATAATGGCTACTGGGGAAAACGTGGAGGAAAGTTACTGTAAACCCTAATTATAGAAGTTTTCTCCCCAAATATATTTATTGGTCATGTGCAAGTATTTTTATTCATTAATCTAGACATTGTTGTGCTAGTTACGTCACAGTCCGTTATATTTTACATTTTGGGTTTTTATCTAATTTTGTGTATTCTAACCTCGAAATCATTATAATCTTTGCAAACAGTTTGGATCCAGATGAGACGCCGAATTATTTGGCGTCTCATCAGGATCCAAACTGTTTGACATTCTGACCATATTCTGAAAATATGTTTTTGAAAATTCAAATTCTACCCACAGTAGCAGACGACAATTGTTGCAGGCGATAACAATATATGACGTTCAAACGGTTAACATGTGCGTAAATCATCTAAAAAGATTAGTATCAAATTACAATACTGACAGTGGGGTTGTAAGTTTATTGACTCCGTCATTGCCTTGACGACATCATCTTTAGACAACTGCCGTTTACATTTAGTTCTTCAAATTTATTTTTCAGTTTATCTATAATTAACCATTTTAATCCTACAGCCCTATGTGGATATTACTGAGTACATATGCAAATAGTGTAGACCCTGAGGGTATGCACTGTTTGGCTTTTTTTTATTTGTTTTTGTTGTCACATTAGACTGGTTTAAAACATCTGTACTAGAAGAGTCCAAACGGATTATAAATACCCACAAGAGAAATTAAGGTTTGAAAAGGGTTAAGAAAGATCGTAATGAGTCAAACAGTTTTGATCGTAATCAGACGCCGCGTAATACGGCGTCTGAAACTGACACTGGTTTATTTGATCAAACGCCTGTTTTTTAACAAAGTTTTATGTATTCAATGGCGTTTTATAATACACGAAATACAGTAAACCTTAGTATAGATTGATATCATAAAAAAGTAATGATGGTAAAATATATGGTATTAAAACTAGTTAAACATCTCGTTAAACATATAATTAAAACGTATTTATATACATTCATTCTAAGAAATGGTAAGGAAGATGATGATATCTGGAAGATGATTTCAGGAAGATCTGGAAAAGGACGAAAAAGGTTTGTTTGATTTAAACTGTACAGTGCCTGTTCGGTAAAGAACTGCATTTCGTCCTCAATGGCGCTTTAAAGCGCGTTACAAACAGTTTGGGTCCTGATCAGACGCCGCGTAACCCGGCGTCTGATCAGGACCCAAACTGTTTGACACTATTATCGGTATTTCTTAAGCCATATAACCTTAAATCTAACTTTGACACGTGTCTTGCAGACAACAATAATAAAGCAGGCGACAATAAAGCGGTGGTAAAAATCTCCCGAATAATTGAATCATGTAAGGGTTAAGTTATTGGCCCCCAAAACTTTAAAAGAACTATTCAAGTTTCCAATTAAGTCTAGTCCATTTTTTTACTATTCAATGTTGTTTAAGAAACTTCTGGTATTGGTAACCCTTTTTAAAGTGCCATATAAGGTCTGGCTTTATGCCAGTTGTCTGATATTGAGAATTAATACTTTGACAAGTTTGTTCAGAAATTCAAGATATGGCCCTTGAACCATAAAAGTAACCGTTAGTACCCTTTTACACTGTCGACTGAAAAATCAATTGAATGCAACATAAATCAGATTTAAAGTATCCGTATTGTTCAGAGAAAAAATCATAAGAGTGTCACTCGACATCTCACTTGAATCCAAACTGCTTGCAGTGGTTACTGGTTTCACAATTTCACCCGTGTAATCCCTGGGCCCGTTTCATAAAACATCGTACGACAAGAACGGTCGTAAGTCAAAACTTTCAAATCGATCAAACTTCTGATTTCTCAATCTAATCCTGTCTTGTGACATCTTTTTGGAATCGTCTTTTCAAGACGATTCCAAAGGGATGTCCCAAGACAGGATTACATGGAAAAATAAACAATAATTGAGAATTTTATAATCTGACTTACGACAACATTTTATGAAACGGACCCCTGGAGAGGACCCACGTAGACAATGCCTGTTGTCCTATCCATTTCATTATGTGAATAAAATATTGTTTAAACTAATTTCACCCGTTGCGCAAAGAAAGGTCTCTTTCAATTTATCTCGGATCTAAACCTTACATGACACCAGTCAGCTCTTGTTAGTAGTTCTTAAATTGTCTATGTATGCCCTCTAAAGAATAACAAACGTTCTTAAACCCTTTACTCCATAGCATGTTTCTTATTTTGAAGGGAGGTGATCATTTGAAGCAGGTTGGAAGTAAAGCAGAATGCGCCTTAAGGCGCATTCTGCTTTACTTTCAGCCAGTTTTAAACTTTCGTCTGCTAAGATATAGAAACTTTTTTATGCTGCATATTCTGAACTGTATAAAATGGAACCATTTTCTCTGATAGAGGAATGAATGTGTAAAGATGTGTATCTATGGAGTATGGGTTAAATGGGAGGTCTTTGCGTCTGTATCAGGGGCTGTTTTTTCAGGCTATGTACCGTACAGCATTAACTCATTTACCCCTGACACTTCAAATGGACAATTCCACTTTCCAATTAAGTCTAGTCCATTTTTGGCAATTAAGGGTTGGTTTGTTTTATAATATACATGTGTGTACATCCATTTAAAACTCACAAACAGTGCCCATCCCATGAAGAGTCGTCTTATCTGGGTCAACACTGTTTGTCATTGTACAATACAGTGTGTAAAAATCCTTATAGATCTAGTATAGTAAAAATTGACTAAACTTAATTGGAAACTGGAATTGTCCATTTGAAGTTCAATCAGTAAAAGCAGGAATGGAGTAATGGAAGTAAAAACTTCTGTAGTGTATGTCCGCGCCAATATCAGCTTGTTTAAAGTTCATATGCGTCATTAGCACAAATATTTAACAAAACACAATCTTCCTTCCGCTGTTCAGAATATCATATTAAGATTATAACACTAGTAATTCACAACCAAACAGTCAGTTAACAGCTAATAATTGTGTTTAACTGTTTTGAAATATCATTTAACAATAAATACAGCTAATATTACCGTATGCAGACCATGAAAAAGAAGGCCAAATTGTGTGTATGAAAGACGAAGGGGGACGGTAGTTGTAGGGAAGGAGCAGTGTTTAAAAAATATTCTACCGTTACCTAACTCATTTAACAAATATCCTATTGGAAACCGCCAACCAATATATGACCATGGCCATGTAAAGAACCAAAACTAGTGATGTAAGATGCTTCTTTTCTTTTATCATTGTCAGTTAACCGATCAGAACGGGTATGATCGATTTTCACACAGTTTTTGGATTCGAAATAAAGGATGCTAAATATTTCATAAAGCTCCTAAAACCGCAAAAAGGTTTTTTTTAACTTTATGCTAACATCCCAGTCCACGGTGTCGATTTGTGACAACAGTGGACACAAGTAAGTAACTAGAACAGTTGTTGTTTTTCATTATCAGCCCACATGGCCGCAATTGGGCAACAGCAAGTTTATTATGCTTATAAAAATCCCAGAAGCGCTGGATCGCATCATGGATCATAATCGCTGATCGATAGGTTTAGAGCAACCAATGATCACTCATGATTTTGCAACCATCTTCCACTACTAACATAACATGTATACAAAACATACAAATTATTATATTAACCCCTACACTGCCATGACGTCATCAATTTTAAACAAAAGCCGTCTGCTTTTATTTCTAAAATTCAAAGTTTAGGAATTTTGACTTAATATCATATTGAGTGTCAAACAGTTTGAATCTTGATCAGACGCCGCGTTACGCGGCGTCTGATCAGGATTCAACCTGTTTGAAAACATCCATTGAACTCGGGGTAAAGCAGGGTAGGGGTTAACAAGGGGATAACTAAATTAGATAAGAGTATAAAGAATGAGTTTCCCAACAATACAGTACATGTGTGATGGAACTGAAAGACGCTTGTTTCCGGGGTGATTGACATATAATTTGGGGGATTAGTTAACACTTACTGCATTCAATGTACGTCTGCTTTAAATATATCGTCTGCAGTTTAATTAAAACCAGATTGTATACAAATTTTAATTAACACAACGTAAATACGAGATTCAAAGGGTTTGGATTCGATCTGATAGGCGAGTTATACAACGTCTTATTTGGATCCAAACTGTATGAAAATGCAAACAACTCCGTGCTCAGAGTTATCAATTCATATGTAAATCACGATTTTACTAGCATTTGCAAACAGATTGTATCTTAATGAGACGTCGCGATGCGCTGCCTGTAGTCAGAATCCAATCTGTTTGATCCTCGTGTAAAGATTTCTTATGCTAACGTGATTTTTAAAATAAACGTTAAGAACAACTGCAGACGACTAAATGTGAAGCAGAAGACACTGAAGCGGACGATGGGTTAACACTTTGCCAGCTGGTCGCGACTTTACTGATGGTTGCAAACAGTTTTGATCCGAATCAGACGCCGCATTACGCGGCGTCTGATCTGGATCCAAACAGTTTGACACTCGTCTTTCAGTTTCTTTAATTTAAAAATATATAAATCTAGACTTAACAAATTTTGCAGACGACAATTTCGAAGCAGACGGTATCACCACAGGATAAGGGTTAAGACAATGTAGAGATGTGTGGCCTCGTGCTATATTGCCTACATGTCCTTGCATAACTGATGTAGATTTACATGTGCCCTCAATATGTTGCTCATACAATGAACAAGGTGATCCTGTTTTGATTAAAATCACGTGTTTGTGTCAAGAATCAAGATTCTTACAATTAACCCATTCACTGTCAATCTCGACAACACTAACATAGTTATGCACACGGTTAGGATAGAGATCAGACGTAAGGATCCATACATTTTGAAACTTATATAAATGCTTTACAAGTCAAACTGCCTAGAATTCTGAACTAATAAAAAGGGATATCTTTGCGAGCAGACGTTATTATTGCAGTGAAGGTTTTGAACGGATTACTACGTATGTCATGTGATGGGTTAATTCAATCACCTAAATATTGATACATGTATGAGTCTTGTAACCAACATGGTACAATGGATTGAAATTACATGTCATGATACCAAATATTATGTAATCCTTTGAGCCTAAGTCATGCATATGTGTCCTTAGCAATCATAGTAACTCTGAAAAGTGCACTTGTCCTATGTAAACAGTGGAGATCCAGATCAGATGGATCCTAAAGGAGCCCTTTGATCTAGGACTGACCTGTTTGACATGATAATTCCTACCATGCTAGCAGTGGATAGATATCTATAGATATGCGCCAGTGATAACCTTTGCAAACAGTTTGGATCATGATGAGACGCCCCTTTACGCAGCGTTTCATCAGGATCCAAAACGTTTGACACCCTGGCTCTGTTTTTTAAAACAAGAGCCGCATGCGGCCCTAAATCGCTCACCTGGTACCCATGTTTACGGTCATGGTAATGGACCAGTAATGATAAAATTCCACTATAAGCCATCACCGTTAAATTAACCCCCACCTACAGGCAGCCATGTTGTTTGAACTAGGAAGATTCTTTGAAGAAAACTGGCAAATGGTCACCCATCATTACCTTTTTATAAAAAAATTCTTAAATCAGACCAATAGTTTCAGAGAAAAAGATTTTTGAAAAATTTCTTTACAGAAATATAACGAAAACTTGCCCCACCCACTGGCAGCCATGATTTTTAAGATATCAAAATCATTTTAAGAAATCTGGTAGAGGGTCACCCATGGATCATTTGTGTACAATTATTTTCAATTTGGACAAGCAGTTTCACAGAAGAAGATTTTAAAGTTTTAACTATACAGTATCATAAGGAAAACATGCCCCACCCACTGGCGGCCATGTTTTTAAGATATCAAAATTATTTTAAGATATCTGGTAGAGGGTCACCCATGGATCATTTGTGTGAAATTATTTTCAATTTGGACAAGTAGTTTCACAGAAGAAGATTTGTAAAGTTTTTACTATAGAGTATCATAAGGAAAACGTGCCCCACCCACTGGCGGCCATGTTTTTTAAGATATCAAAAATATTTTAAGAAATCTGGTAGAGAGTCACCCATGGATCATTTGTGTACAATTATTTTCAATTTGGACCAGCAGTTTCACAGAAGAAGATTTTTAAAGTTTTTACTATACAGTATCATAAGGAAAACGTGCCCCACCCACTGGCGGTCATGATTTTTAAGATATCAAAATTATTTTAAGAAATCTGGTAGAGGGTCACCAATGGATCATTTCTGTGAAATTATTTTCAAATTGGATCAGAAGTTTCAGACAAGAAGATTTTTAAAGTTTTCACTATATAGCCATATAAGGAAAATCTGCCCCACCCACTGGCGGCCATGTTTTTTAAGATAGGAACTTTATTTTAAGAAATCTGATAGAGGGTCACCAATGGCACATTTGGATAAAATTATTTTCAATTCAGACCAGTGGTTTTTGACAAGAAGATTTTTAAAGTTTTTTCAATTGGTTGCCATGGCAACCACAATTTCAATTGGATGACCTATATTTCAAGAAATCTGAGAGAGTACCCAACAAGGAACAATCCTATGAAGTTTTAATGAAATTGACCCAGTAGTTTCCAAGAAGAAGATCTATAAAGAAAAAGTTGACGACACACGACGACGGACGACGATGGACGACGACGGACACAGGGCGATCACAATAGCTCACCTTGGCACTTCGTGCCAGGTGAGCTAAAAATTGAAAATTTTATTGTTACATGTAAAACAGTAGCAACAACAATTATTGATGCTGACGAAAACAAGGGCCACTATGGCCCTAAATCGCTCACCTGGTACACATTGGCAAACTTGACCTATAGTGACCTAGATTATGACTGGACATGTATACCCACAATCAACCTCTAGAGTGTAAACAAGATTTTCCAATGATTTGACCTAGTGACCTAGTTTTTGACCGGACATGACCCATATTCAAACTTGACCTAGATATCAATGCGACAAACATTCTGACCAAATTTCACCAAGATCCAATGAGATGTGTAGCCTCTATAGAGTGTTAACAAGGTTAACAAGCTAGAAAAATGATTTTAAGAAATCTTGAATAGGATCACCTGTAGATCATTTGTGCAATATCACTTTCAAATCGGACCAGTATTTTCAGAAAAGAAGATTTTTTAAGTTTTCACTATATTCATATAAGGGAAATCTGCCCCCACCCACTGGCAGTTGTGTTTTTTAAGCTAGGAAAATAAATTCAAGAAATCTGACACAGGGTCACCCATGAACCATTTGTGTAAAATTATATTTAATTCTGACCAGTAGTTTTTGACAAGAAGATTTTTTAAAGTTTTTCAATTGGTTACCATGGCAACCACAATTCTAACAATATGACCTATTTTTTTAAGGAATCAGAGAGAGTACCCTACCAGGAACAATCCTATCAAGTTTTAATGAAATTGGCCCAATGGTTTTCAAGAGGAAGATCTTTACGGACACAGGGCGATCACAATAGCTCACCTTGGCACTTCCTGCCAGGTAAGCTAAAAACGTGCCCCTCCCACTGGCGGCCATGTTTTTTAAGATAACAAAATGATTTTAAGAAATCTGGTAGAGGGTCATCAATTGACCCTTTGTGTAAAATAATTTCTAATTTGGCCCAGTAGTTTCAGAGAAGAAGATTTTTAAAGTTTTTACTATACAGTAACATAAGGAAAATGTACCCCACCCACTGGTGGCCATGTTTTTTTAGATATCAAAATAATTTTAAGAACTCTGGTAGAGGGTCATCAATTGACCCTTTATGTAAAATTATTTTTAATTTAGCCCAGTAGTTTCAGAGAAGAAGATTGTTAAAGTTTTTACTATACAGTAACATAAGGAAAACGTGCCCCCACCCACTGGCAGCCATGTTTTTTAAGATAACAAAATGATTTTAAGAAATCTGGTAGAGGGTCATCAATTGACCATTTGTGTAAAATTATTTCTAATTTGGACCAGCAGTTTCAGAGAAGAAGATTTTTAAAGTTTTTACTATACAGTAATATAAGGAAAACTTGCCCCACCAACTGGCGGCCATGTTTTTTAAGATAACAAAATGATTTTAAGAAATCTGGTAGAAGATCATCAATTGACCATTTGTGTACAATTATTTTCAATTTGGACCAGTAGTTTCAGAGAAGAAGATTTTTAAAGATTTTACTATACAGTAACATAAGGAAAACTTGCCCCACCCACTGGCGGCCATCTTTTTTAGATATCAAAATAATTTTAAGGAATCTGGTAGAGGGTCACCCATAGATCATTTGTATAAAATTACTTTCAAATCGGACCAGTAGTTTTTGACAAGAAGATTTTTAAAGTTTTCACTATATAGCCATATAAGGAAAATCTGCCCCACCCACTAGCGGCCATGTTTTTTAAGATAGGAAAATTATTTTAAGAAATCTGATAGAGGGTCACCAATGGCACATTTGGGTAAAATTATTTTGAATTCGGACCTGTAGTTTTTGACAAGAAGATTTTTAAAGTTTTTTCAATTGGTTGCCATGGCAAACACAATTTCAATTGGATCACCTATATTTGAAGAAATCTGAGAGAGTACCCTACAAGGAACAATTAGTCCTATGAAGTTTTGATGAAATTGGCCCAGTGGTTTCCAAGAAGAAGATCTTTGAACAAAAAGTTTGACGACGGACGACGGACGACTGACGACGGACGACGACGGACACAGGGCGATCACAATAGCTCACCTTGGCACTTCGTGCCAGGTGAGCTAAAAATGACCAAGCATTTGGGGGTTCAGAGGGTAATCATTTGACTGACATGTATCCTTGACAAACGAACGACAAGCATACAGAATTCTATATTTATTCATTGCACACTTATTCTATAGTCATTATATTTTACAATCACCTTTTTATACATTTATCATCAGTTTCATCCTCTCTATTACAACATGCATAAACAACTGAATCACTGTCAGAATGGTTGAAAATAACAACATTTCCAGATGACAGTTACATAGCATGCAGAGGCTTAACCCATTACCCAATCAGTATGCCTTTTTACACATTTAATATATTCCTCTGCTAAGGAGGAATATAGTTCCCCTTTATACAGTTATGAATCTGTACCATAAGAAACAGAATCTAACAGAATCTATCCTCACAGATGATAGCTTAAAGCAGGCTGAAAATAAAGTAGAATGTGCCTTTATGCACATTCTGCTTTACTTTTAGCCTGCTTTAAGTAGTCACCTGTCTTCAAAGTTAGAAACAGGCTATGGTGTAAACGGTTAAAGCAAAGACAAAGTATGTTCATATATACAACAAAACTATGACACTTAAGACTTTGACTATGGGTGAACTGAAAACGCAGTTTCAAGTTCACAAGTAAAGTAACAAGAAAGTAAAAATACAAATAAATAATTGTTATATATGCACCAATAACCAGCACTCATTTCTGATAATCACGTTGGACTAAAATAGTGTTGTGCTTATAAAACCCATTTCAACATTAACCATCTGTGTCTAGCCTGGCATAAATGGGACAAACGCAAACAGTGCAGAGTATGATCCGATGCAACATAAGTTGGTGCCTAGTCAGAGTCTGCACTGTTTGATGATAAGAATTTAAATATATAAACAAATTGAAAATGAAAATTTAAACAAAACCACAAATGGACTAATCCAATAAGCATGGGAGAATCCACTGGGCATAAACGGGTTAGATAAACAGTAATTTAATGGTAACCCTTCCTATGCTGGAGGCCAATGTTCATGTAAATGCACATAAATCTAGATCAGTTACCAAAAATTACTAGACTTCTATTATAGATACAAGGTATACAATGGAATCCAACAGATAGTCTTAACTATCGACTTAAACTGATGCTAAAAGAGACTGGATCGCCGATATTTTCTTGTGGTACCCTCGGGCAATGATTAATTTATCAATATCTACTTTTTATTTCATCAAATTCCGTCAAATAAACCCACAGTATGTGCATTTATAACGAAAATGTGCATTAAAAAGTTTTATGCCATATATTTTCTAAAAACTGAGCTTAAAACCAACATGTGCATGTTTTAAAAGGAGAAGAGTCAGCATAGAAAGGGTTAGGCTACAACTTACATAAAGGTAAATGCAAAGAGGCTAACCCTTTTCCCCATAAAAATACCTTTTTACGCTTCTATTTATTCAAACACACAGAAAAGTATTCCCCATCTAGAAAGTCATCATCATCCAGTTTTAATAGTTTAACCAGGCCATTAATTAATCCTTCTTATAAGGGTGAGACCTGGCTGTCCAGTCTGGAACGAAGTCTCCCTCTCCAAGCTTGGGGATTTGGTGGGTTGGTGTTAAACATGAAATATAAAGGGTATTTTCAGTACCTTTCCAGATGGGAGTTTAAAGCAGATGAGAGTTTAACCCTTTGAACCCTAGTCCCGCATATAGGCGTCCTTTTCAAACAGTGTACATGTGAATAGTACACTTGTCCTGTGCAAACAGTGAAGACCCAGATCAGAGGGCTCCGAAAAGAGCCCTCTGATCAGGGTCTTCACTGTTTGCCATAATGCCAAACATTGACAAATATAACTCTTAAAAGTCAGAAATGGACTAGACTAAAATGGAAACTGGAATTGTCCATTTAAAGTTTCAGGGAGGAAAGAGTTAAAACATCTTTCTTCATACTGACAACAAGCTATGGGGGAAAAGAGTTTAAGACAGGGGGTCTGTAAGAAACTTACAAAAGAACAAAAGTACTACTTTGGTTATACATGTATGTATATTGCAATAAATATTCATGATAACAGATCAGAGTCAAAGGTTATAAAGCTTTTGGGTTGAGTTCTCAAACATTTGATTGGTCAGATTCGAGCCTAGGCTTGAGAACAAACTCAGACTCAACTCAAACGCTATATAACCTTGGACCCTGAACACTTCATTTACACATATTTGGCAGTTGAGAAAGCTTTATTAACTCTTTGGATGCTAGGTACAGTAAACTCTCTGAAAACCTGACCCTTTCTGGGCCTAGCAATATTGTGGTCTGCAACAGCTATTGTCTGTTGTTCTAAAAATGGACAACAATGACAATTCTTGAAAATGTTAGCTATTCTTAATTATTCTGAGTTGCAAAAGGTTTGGAGCTTAATCAAATACTAGTAACCCAGCATCTGATCTGATTCCAAAGTGTTTGCAATGTAATTAGTTTTAAACATACAGGTAAACATGTTTTGAACGGGAAAAATGAATTTCTCCAATTTTCGCCCATGTGGGATAGAGATATTCCCAATGGGGAATCACTATGTCCTCCATTCCATGTGACATCTTTTATTGTTTTCCCAGCTTTATCACAAGCGCTGTATGACTATGACGCGGGTAACTAAATGACGTCATTTCTTATGAAGTTAGTATAAACAATGTGATGTTTTGGCAGAAAAAAGTGCACAGAAACTGCAATATTTTCGTTATTTATACCATGTTTTAATGATTTAAATAGCAGAAAAAAAATCCACCATTCATTTTATTGATGTAGGATAGGAATGTTCTCCCCCTCAGGGGAGAACATTCCTATCCTACATCAACACTCATGGTGGTTTCTTAGTCTTCTCCACTGTACCTTATTGTAAACCCTTTACTCCATAGCCTGTTTTTGCATTTCTAGTTTTGAAGTTATTTGACCACTTAAAGCAGGTTGAAAGTAAAGCAGAATGTGCCTTATGGCACATTCTGCTTTTCTTTCTTCCTGCTTTAAACTACCTTCTGCTAGAATATAGAAACTATTTCTTGACACATATTCATGACTGTATAAATTGGAACTATTTTGTTCCGTGGAGGAATAAATAAAAGGCATACATATTTGTATCTATAGAGTAAAGAGTTAAGACATTGTTACTTGTTATGTTGTAAGACAGTTCATAACATAGATCAATTATAAGTAAAATGACTTAAATGTGTAACTATGAAGCCTTCAGAACTCCATTCAATCAAGCATAAATCATATACATACACTCTAGTCTTCCACCCATACATTCACACACGCTATGACAAAGGTGACAAAACTGTTGTACCTGAGTCAATCAATATACATCTGAACACAAATGTCATGGACCCCACCCCTCCCCGCACTCCACCACGCAAAATCACAAAAACTTAAAGTAGGCAGAAAGTAAAACAGAATGCTCTTCAGAAGCATTCTGTTTTACTTCCAGCCTACTTTAAGCTACCATCTGTCTTCAATACTGAACACAAGTTCTGTTAAATTACAATAGTTTTTTATAGATAGGTGGAGGGGGATGGGGTATTTAAATAGGGATATACAGTAACCTTTTTCTATTTTACTTGTAAACTAGTATTCTTCAGACACTCAACAAAAGCCACATTCAAGCATATCTATCTGTCATACACTCACATATGCATGCTATGATAAAGGAGACAAACTGTAGTACCCGAATCAATTAGCATCTGATATTTGAACACAAATGTCACAGGGCTGCCATAAGTTGACATGAAAAATCCTAAGATTTCCAAATTTGCATTTTTCAAGTGCGATTTTACGAATCGTACCTTTACCCCATAGCCTTTTTCTTATTTTGTTGACATGCGACTACTTAAAGCAGGCTGTAAGTAAAGCAGAATGCGCCTTAGGGCGCATTCTGCTTTACTTTCAGCCTGCTTTAAGCTACCATGTAGTGGGAAAATATCCGGAGATTTAGGAAAAATCCGGAGAAATGGCAGCCCTGATGTCATGGCAACCAAATAATCTTTCTTCATGTACACTAGACCCCTACAGACATGATAGGTGTTAATGTGTTATGGCATGATGACAGTAAATCATTAAGGATCCTAACAAGAACTTTCTGTTTTACTTTCATTTTACTAACCCTTTACCCCATAGCCTATTTCTAGTTTTGAAGACAGGTGAGCCTTTAAAGCAGGTTGACAGTAAAGCAAGATGCTCCTATGCGCATTCTGCTTTACTTTCAGCCTGCTTTAAGCTACCATCTGCTAGAATAAAGAAAATATTCCCTTTAAAACATATTCATTGCTATATAAAGTGGAAATAATTCTTTCAGTGGAGGAATAAATTAAAGGTGTAAAAAGGTTTATTGATGGTATAATGGGTTAATCTGCTACTTGCCGTTAACACAGTCAACCCTAGTGACAAACATACTCATCATCAACAAGCAGTGTATTCGTGAAGAGTACACTTGTCCAATGCAAACAGTGTCGACCATGATCAAAGGGATTCTGCAAGAGCCTTCCCATCAGGGTTTGCATTGTTTGTCATTTTACATTTATATATAGTTAATTTCAACCCATAATGATCAAAATGGTTTTGACTCATCAATAATCCCTTTACCCCATAGCCCGTTTCTAGTTTTGAAGACATGTAAGGACTGTAAGGACTTAAAGCAGATTGGAAGTAAAGTAGAATGCACCTTTAGGCTGCTTTTATTTCAACCTGCTTTAAACTACCATCTGCTAGGATATTGAAAATATTACTTATGTTGCATATTCTTCACTGTATAAAATTGAAAACACTTATTTTTATGGAGGAATGATTAAGTTGCGTAAAAATGTGTATCTATGGAGTAAAGGGTTAAAGCAGGATGAAAGTAAATCAGAAAGCTCCAAAAGGGTACTACTTAAAGCAAGAAGAAAGTAAATGACAAAGCACCTTTAGGAACTTTCTGTTTTACTTTTGTATTGCTCCTGTTTACCCTGCTTTAAGCTTTTGTGTGGATATTACATCAACAAAGAATGTTCTTGACTGATCATAACTCTCTACTCTATAGAAACGCATTTTATTTATTCCTTCACTGAATTAATACTCCAATTTACAGTTATAAATATTTATCATAAGAAATACATTTTTATATTCTAGCAGATTGTAGCTTAAAGCAGGCTGAAAGTAAAGCAGAATGTGCCTTTAAGTGGTCATCTTTTTTCAATGCTAGAAACAATCTATGGAAGGAATTTAGGGGAAGGGCCGATTCTAGGTTGGTATTACTTGTGGCCCAACCCCTTTTCCTGTAAAACAATTTGGAAATAAAATATGTTTAAAGTTACCCATTACCCCATAAATACGCCTTTAATTTTCATCCTCTACTGAAGAAATTAGTTCCAATTTATACTGTTACAATTAAGAATCATACGAAATATTTTCTATATTCTAGTAGATGATCGCTTAAAGCAGGCTGAAATTAAAGCAGAATGCACCTTAAGGTGCATTCTGCTTTACTTTCAACCTGCTTTAAGTAGTCACATATCTTCAAAACTGGAAACAGGCTATGGGTTAAACTAAAACAATCTATGGAGTAAAGGTTTAATTTAAACAGCAGACCTGCACTACATTCAGCATCACCAATCAACCATGTGATATGATTTATATAGCTGCCTACAGTTCTGTTTTTTCCTGTGTGTTTGAACTCGTCATGACCTCATCTATTTTATCATACTGTCCTGTATATCTGTAATACGCCAGTAAAGCCACATTCTTTGCCGCTGCTGCGCTCATCTCCATCGCGGATGACGCCATTTCAATAGCATTGATATGATACATCTGTTCATGAAGAGTAAACGACGGAAAGTCCACCGAAGAACTATATTCTGGGTAAGCTCTCCAATTAATCATTCGTAAATCACTCACTTCAGGAACTAGCTGTTTTATTTGGTCCATACTAGGTACAGCATTTGAAAATATTCTGTAAACAGGTTTCGGTGACTCTCGACCTGAAACCGGTTTCTGTTTGGTAAATGAATTGAAAAAAGTTTCCGTATTTGTAGTAAACATTGAGTTAGGTATATCGTCCACGCTGTCTAAACCAAAATATGAGCTGTTCGGATTGCCTTCAATAAAAGACGCTACGGTTAAATGAAAGTCATTTTTTACAGGCGTTAGTGACATCTGAAAGTCCTCTAGCTTTATCTGTGTCATTTCCTTGTAAAACGGTGTGGCAAATATCACTATGTCGTATTCCTTTGACCTGAGATCGTCTTCACCTCGAGATTTTCCGGTATAGTAGTCAACCTGATAGACAGGCGGGGATCCCTCATCCACCAGTGATACTGTCACTACCTGTAAGTATACAGAAAATATGCACTATACCATACATATACAGATAAACTTCTCTGTTACAACAACTAAATTGTGTAAATTATTATATGTTTACAACAAGTGACTGCTTAAAGCAAGGTGGCAGTAAAACAAAAAGCTCCTAAAGGAGCTTTCTGTTTTACTGTCAGCTTGCTTTAAGCTGATACCTATTTTTTAACAATTCAATTAGCCTTTGTTTTAGTGGTCGTAATAGAGAGGTCTTAGTGTACAGTCAAACCTATATAATAACCCAGTACCCTTCAGACATGCCTTATTACACGATTAATTCAAACATAATTTTTATACAGTCAAATCTGTATTAATAATAATAATAATAATCAACCCAATATCCAATAGATATTCCTTTTTACCACCTTAATCCATTAACCCTTTGAACCCTAGTCCCCTATATTTGCGTCCTTTGCAAACAGTAAACATTTGAATAGTATACTTATCCTATGCAAACAGTGAAGACCCAGATCAGAGGGCTCTTAAATGAGCCCTCTGATCCGGGTCTTCACTGTTTGTCATAATGCCAAACATTGACAAAAACAACCCTTAAAAGTCAGAAATGGATTCGACTTAAATGGAAACTGGAATTGCCTATTTACAGTTTCAGGGAGGAAAGAGTTAACCCATAGCCTGTTTCTAGTTTTCAGGATAGATTGCTACTTAAAGCAGGATGAAAGTAAGGCAGAATGCGCTTTAAAGTACATTCTGCTTTACTTTCAGCCTGCTTGAAGCTACCACCTGCTAGAATATAAAAAATATTTCTCGTGGTTCATATTCATGACTGTATAAATTGAATCTATTTTCTTCAATGGAGGAATTAATTAAAGGCGTTTATAGGCGTATTTATGGGATAATGGGTTAATTCATTTAGGTACTAAAGAAAATAGAACCACTTGATAAATTTTATGAATATGCACCATAATCCATTAAGAGTACATTACCCTACAAATACGCTTTACGTCTTTAGTTTTTCTCCACTGAAAAAAAAGTCCACTTCATACAGTCATGACAATGTACTATAAGAAATATACTTTCTTATTAAATGGTCACCTAACTTCAATACAAGAAACAGGCTATGGGGTTTGGGGTAATGGGTTAAGAAATATATCTTACAGTCTAGCAACCATTTGTCTACTCTATAATACTGAAAACAAGCTAACGTCTAGGCCTCAGTTAACCATTTCTCGAAAGCTTAGTTCAGTATTGAAGACAGATGTTTAGTTAAAGCAAGCTAAAGTAAAGCAAAATAATTCTACTTTACTTTCAGCCTGCTGCTTTAAACTACCATCTGCTTGAATATCGGATATATTTCTTGTGGTGCATGTATGACTGCATAAAGTAGAACTGCTTTCTTAAGTAAACGAATAAATTAACCCATTACACCATTAATACGCCTTTTACACCTCTATTTTATTTCTCCACTGAGGAAAATTGTTCCAATAAATTTATAAAATTTTGAATATGCACCATAAGAAATTGTTCCTATATCCTATCAGCTGGTACCTTAAAGCAGTTTGAAAGTAAAGCAGGCACATTCTGCTTTACTTTCAACCTACTTTAAGTGATCATCTGCCTTCAAAACTAGAAACAGGCGATGGCGTAATAGGATATTATAGGCATAACAAAGAAGTACATAAATCATTGGGCAATGGGTTACAGCATCCCTTGCAATAAAAAAACTAATCTATTTCATTTAGGACAGTAGACAGACAGCACCCACAGGAGCACAAAAAATATCATTCAAAATCTAGTCAATACCAGGCCCCCCTAATAAACAATAGCAGATGGGACCCAGTTGTCATAAATAAACTCAGCACTCCAGTTCCAAACATCAAACAAAACTATACACAGAAATATAGGTCGAACCGATTAGCTTAATACGTCTCATGCTATACAAGCTGATCAACCCATTACCCCATAAATATGCCTTTTAGCGCCTTTAATTTATTTCTCCACTGAAGAAAAAGTTCTTATTTACACACTTATGACATAAGAAATAATTTCCATTTTCTAGAAGATGTTAGCTTAAAACAGGTTGAAAGTAAAGCAGAATGTGCTTTAAGGCACATTCTGCTTGACTTTTAACCTGTTTTAAGTGGCCACCTATCTAGAAACTGGCTATGGGGTAATGGGTTCACCCAATACCCTATTGTCTATTTCTAGTATTAAAGATAGATACTTGGGTAACCACTAAAAGCAGATTGAAAGTAATGCAGAATGGGCCTTAAGATCTGCTTTAAGCTACAATCTTCAAGAATATAGAAAATATTTCTTATGGGACATATTCATGTCTTTTTTCTTCAGTAATGGAATAAATTAAAGGCATAAAAAGGCTTATTTATGGGGTAATTGGTTTACCCACTACTCCATAAATATGCATTTTGATGTATCTGATATATTCCTCCACTGTAGCAAATAGTTCCACTTTATACAGTCATGAATATACACCATTCAAAACAGTTTCAATATTCTAGCAGGTGGTAGCTTATAGCAGGCTAAAAGTAAAGCAGAATGCGCCAATAGGCGCATTCTGCTTCACTTTCAACCCTCTTTAAGCCATTACCCCATAAATACGCCTTTTTACCCTTGCAGATGGTAGCTTAAAGCAGCTTGAAGTTAAATTTACTTTCAACCCACTTTAAGAGGTCACATGTCTTCAGAACTAGAAACTGGCTTTGAGGTAAAGGGTTAATCCTTTCCGTTATAGCAAAATTTTAGACATTCTGACTAGCAATAAAGCAGAGAGCTGCTTTAGGAGCTTTCTGCTTTACTTTTAGCCTACTTTAACCCATTACCCCATAGCTTGATTCTAGTTTTGAAAATAGGTAAGCACTTAAAGCAGGTTGAAAGTAAAGCAGAATGTGCCTTAAGGCACATTCTGCTTTACTTACAGCCTACTTTAAGCTACCTTCTGCTAGAATAAAGAAAATAGTTCTTATCATACATATTCATAACTGTATAAATCGGAATTATTTTCCTCAGTGAAGAAATAAATTAAAAAGCGTAAAAAGGTGTATTTATGGGGTAATGGGTTAAGCATTCACCTGTAAAGAGGTAGGAAAAGTTTCCTATAATTCTTTATAAGGATATACCGGTATTAGAAGTATGAAAAGGAGTTTCTATTGGGAGAAATTAACCCATTACTCTAAATACAAATTTGTATACATTTTATTTATCAAATACAATTTGTACAGTCATGTAATTATGTATCATAAGAAATACTTCATAAATATTTGTTGACAGTCGCTTAAAGCAGGATAGAAATAAAGCAGAATAGTTCCAGATAAGGTAGTACTTTAACCCATTTACCCATAACATGTTTTTAGTATTGTAGACAGATGGTTGCTTATAGCAGGTTGAAAGCAAAGCAGAATGAGCCTTAAGGTGCATTCTGCTTTACTTTAAAGCTGCTTTAAATGATCACCTGTCTCCAAAACATGAAACAGTTAACCCATTACCTCATAGCCTGATTCTAAGTTTTGAAAATAGGTGACCACTTAAAGCAGATTGGAAGTAAAGCAGAATGCACCTTAAGGTGCATTCTGCTTAACTTTCAGCCTGCTTTAAGCTATCATCTACTAGAACATAGAAAATAGTTCTTATCATAAATATTCATAACCGTATAAATTGGAACTATTTTCCTTAGCAGATAAATAAATTAAAGGTGTAAACAAGACTGCGCGTTCAATAAACGCTTATGCCCCCGGTGGCATCCTTGACAATATATTCCAAATTAGGTCAAGGTCAAACTGAGCTTGGGTATTATTGGTGAGTTGGGAATGGTCCAAGGCAATAACTGTATAAGTATTGAAGCATTGTAGTAAACAGTGTTGATGCTAGACGAAACGGTAAAATCTAGTTAACCAAGAAAGAGCCCATTTAAAATATTCTAAGTTAAAATTAGGTCAAGGTCAAGGCCAAAATAAAAGTTTGATGATATTGGTGGATAGGGAATGGTCAAAGGCAACAACTGTATAAGTATCCAAGTATTGTAGTCAGATGTGTTGATGCTAGACGAAACGGTAAAATC
Source organism: Gari tellinella (assembly GCA_922989275.2). NCBI lineage: Eukaryota > Metazoa > Mollusca > Bivalvia > Cardiida > Psammobiidae > Gari > Gari tellinella. The sequence continues at coordinate 61,258,822 of OV277867.1, forward strand.
TAGTTAACAAAGAAATAGCCTATTTAAAATATTCTAAGTCCAAATTAGGTTAAGGTAAAAATCAAAATATGGTGATATTGGTGGATAGGGAATGGTCCAAGGCAACAACTGTATAAGTATCCAAGCATTGTAGTCAGATGTGTTGATGCTAGACGAAACGGTAAAATCTAGTTAACCAAGAAAGAGCCCATTTAAAATATTCTAAGTCCAAATTAGGTCAAGGTCAAGGTCAAAATCAAAGTATGGTGATATTGGTGGATAGGGAATGGTCCAAGGCAACAACTGTACACTCAGTGCAAAAAGAAACGCATATTTTTCATTACACTATTTGTATTTAGAAGGAAAGTTTTTGTGAATAAATCTTTTCATTAATCCTTAGCCCGCCAAATAAATTGTCGTCTGCTATATTTCTCGTCTGCTTCAAGTTTCAAAGTGCTTCAAAAATGCTCAAAATTGCTGAAAATGTTGTCCGAGTGTCAAACAGCTTGGATCCGGATGAGACACCGAGTTACTCGGCGTCTCATCCGGATCCAAGCTGTTTGCATATGGAGCTATAGTCGTAAGTGGCAGGCTAAGGGTTAAGGTCAGCAGTTCTGTCTTGGGGTATCAGTATTGAAAAACACAACCTGCACAAATCGGTGCGATGTTTAAAACAGGCTTTAGTTCTCTTTCGCTGCCAAATAATCGTGAGATTTTTACCCCTTCACCGTTTCATTTCCGTCTGCTTCAAATTTATTGTTTGTAAGATCGTTTCAAAGTAAGATCCAATGCAGTATGAATTATAACATATCGATACGAGTGACAAACAGTTTGGATTCTGATCAGACGCCGCGTTACGCTGCGTCTGATCAGGATTCAACTGTTTCGCATCAATAAGAGTGAAAGGGTTAAAAAGCAGCACACTGGTTTTGAGTTTATTGTTTCTGAACTTGTTGCAGAATTAAATCAATCTTGAGATATGGTATTAGTATTCTAATTTTTCTTCAAAAAAGATTCTTAATATGCGCATGAGGATGATGTGCGTTTCTTTTTGCACTAAGTGTATAAGTATCCAAGCATTTGGGTAAGCGGTGTTGATGCTAGACGAAACGGTAAATTCTACTTAACCTTGTTACAGACGGACTGACGGACAGGACGATTACTATATGCCTCCGCATCTTTCGATGCCGGGGGCATAAAAAGCGTTTTATGGGGTAATGGGTTAATGCGTTAATTCTACCAAGTTCATGCCCTCTGGAGCCTCAGGCATAGTAGTATGGTCAGGCAGACTGCATTAATAATTCACATTGCATACATTCATAATGTAACATTTACAGTCGTGAACCAGTCTATGCTAATGATGCAGCCCAAGCTGATATCATTTCCTGTCTGCTTGAGAGAGAGGAAGAAAAAAGAGACTGACTAAAATTAAATGGTTTGGTTAAACAATGCTTAATGGATTCTGGGGAAATATTCATGAATCTTTGCAAAATAAGACAACTTTCTCAGAAAACTCGTAATCCACAAACATCTGATGCTATTTTAATCCTTTACTCCATAGCCTGTTTCTAGTATTGAAGACAAGTGACCACTTAAAGCAGGTTGAAAGTAAAGCAGAATGTGCCTTAAGGTGCATTCTGCTTTACTTTCAGCCAGCAATAAGCTACCATCTACTAGGACATAGAAAATGTTTCTTATGGTGTATCTTTATGACTGTATAAAGTGGAACTATTTTCTTCAGAGAAGCACAAATTAATGGCATAAACAGTTATATCTATTGAGTAAAGGGTTAACCCATTACCCCATAGCCTGTGTCTACTTTTGAAAACAGGTGATGGATTACAACAACCTCTTCAGTGGAGGAATGAATTAAAGGCTTAAAAAGGTGTATCTATAGAGTAAAGGGTTAACACACAAGTTTGACTGTTCTATGATGGCCACCAGGGCTCCAGATAAGAGGGAGTAAATAGGGACAAATCCGACATTTTCTCACTTATTTGAGCACCAAATCCTATGGTGTTACTACTCATTAGAATCGTCTCTTCGAGACGATTCTAATGAATAGTAACACCATAAGGTTTTAAGCAGAAATAAAGATTTTAGTTTTTGAAATACTCTCCTTATCTGGAGCTCTGATGGCCACTCCCGCCAAACTAAATACAGTGGAGAATCTGTTATTCTTTCCCGTTTAAACGCAAACGTACGCAAACGCAAAGCACTAAAACGTAGATAAGTACAACTTTTTGACAATTCTGATAATTCATGTTTATCTTGGTGGCAAACAGTTTGGAGCCTGATCAGACGCCGGGTTACCCGGCGTCTGATCTGGCTCCAAACTGTTTGCGCTGCAAATAACAGTTTTAGCGTAAACACGTTTATTAGGAAAGAATAACAGATTCTCCACTGTACATGTACAGCAAACTACTAGTTTACCTCTCCTTTAATCAGCTTGGCTCCTGATTTCTCCAACAACCCCTGTGGAACCTTGTGGTTGCCCCCGACAACATTCCACAACCCTGGTTCAACTCCTGCCATAGACACAGCACCTACAACAATTAAGTCACGGAATGCTTATTATTTTTAACATTTTGCGAACCCTGTGGTGAGTATCTAGTCAATAAGGAAACATTCAGGGCTCCAGATAAGAGGGAGTAAACCAGATAAGAGGGAGTAAACTGAACAAATCCAATATTTTATCAAGTCTGTTGGGTTGCATTAAGGGAGATAAATACAATGCTAACATCTTTAATTACCTCCCTTCAAACAAAATCCTATTATTTGCCCCTAAATTGATTCAATAAGGCTTACTCTGAACAGTATACTAGTTAGTCCTGGTCACAGGCTGAATTTACTCACGACTGTGTCAGATCAGTGTCTAAACAGTAAAGGCTCCAAATAAAAGGGAATTAACTGAATATTTTCTCACTCATTTCAGCACCAAATCCTATGGTGTTACTAATCATTAGAATCGTTTTGAAGAGATGATTCGAATGAGTAGTGACACCATAAGATTTAATGCAGAAATAAAGATCTTTGTTTCTGAAATACTCCCCCTATTTTGAGCTCTGACAGTTTTCAATACTTAAAACCTTTTATCCTATGATGCTCCCATTTCAAACACACAATATCTGACATCGTTTTTATCAAATTTCAACTTATATTAACCCTTATCTGATTATATATATAGGATAATACATGAGTGTTGCTAATTTATTAGATTTATTAAACGAGTCTTTTAGAAAACAACCAGATTGATAAATCCAATAAATTATTAACACGAAGTTATAGTCTTTTTATAACATAACCTAGAAATGTTATTTAACGCAACCTTTGAGATCAAGTGAATGCTAATAGTGCGCTCACATTTGCTCTACGGCAGCCATACTGCGGCCGCAGAAACGTGAAATCGAGAGAATCTTACGGCGGCGGTAGAGATTCTACGGCGGCCGTACGGCAGCCGCACGGCGTATCCCAATATTTTACAGGCCGTAGAGCTCGCCGTAGAATTATAACGTGGCGTTATAACATTTTTTCATTTCTACGGCGGCGGTAGAAACACACACCGCAGAGTGGTTCTACGTACGGTCGCCGTACCTCAATAGTCAATTTTCCTATTGTGCATTTGTACTTTTGTTCAAATATGTAAAACATGTATATTATTTAAAATGGATTTAGATGTTCTTAAATGCTATCCAAGTGTGTCCTTTGAGTTCGTGGTGTTGTTGGACTGATTTTAGTTGTGTGAACATGTAGCAAAACCAAGTTATGTAGCAGGAGCAGCATTGTGGTTGCAGGGTGTCTGGGGGACTTCCACGGCTGCCGTACGGCGGTCGTACGGTCGCCGTGCGGTCACCGTACGGCAGCCGTACGGTTGACGCAGGTTTTTTAACCCCACAAAAATATAATCTCGCCGCGCGGCAGCCGCAGCAAATGTGAGCGCAACACACGGCGGCCGTAGGAATTCTGCGGCGGCCGGGGAATTGCTACTCGCCGTAGAAATGATTAGCCGTGCGGCCGCCATACGGCAGCCGCAGCAAATGTGAGCGAGGCATAAGCGCGAAATAAGTAGCTCTATACAGGAAAAAGGTTGTTCCAAATTAACCCCGTTCATTAGCATAATGTTTTTGTTATTATATGTATTATTTAACACTTTCATGTAAAATGATTAATTTCACCAAAACTCTATAGATTGAATCTACATGTTGGAAAGAAGACTTTGGATATTGAATGCATTTTTAAAACGTCACAAGTAAACAACTTCGTGGCTTACCTCATTTGCATAGTTATTCAACTAGTTATACATGACAAATAAACAATGAGTGTTATTCAAAGCTCACGCCGTCTGTTATGTTATAAACATACATAAAGCTCTGCCCAATATGAATATCTATCACCTGGACTATAACATTGGCTTATTAAACAATTTTATCATTTCCCCAGCCATGAAGGGAGACTCAGGTCAGACAGAATGAGATCCTAGAAGCAAATAGTGTAGACCCTGATCAGACATTTCCTTTCTGGGTCTATACTGTTTTCAACCACACCACTTTTATGCCAATAGCAGAGGAAGGGTTATCAAGGGTTTTAACAAATGGGGGAAATTGTGTTCCCCAGGTTCCTTAGTTTGGGGGACAAAACTAATTTTTGGGGGCCATTTGTCTCAACACTACATTTTACCTTTCAAATAAAACTTTAAGACATCATGCATTTGCAGTATTGCTTTCTGGTAGGTAACTTACTTTATAATAGACTAATAGTATACCCTTCGCTCTCTCAATAAATCCTCTGAAAACCAGACACTTAATTATGTATGAATGATCTAGAGATGTAAAGAGTATTGGTTGCTTAATGCAGTGTGACAGTATTGCAGAAAACCACCTATTAAAAGAAAAAGATTAGGGTCTTCAGAGTTTCTTCTGTTTCATGTTTTAACACAAAACATTATGTGATCACTGTGATGGATTTTCAGTTGCGTCCAACTTGACCCCCAGTAAAAATGTTTGAGGGACAATTTATCAATAAGAGCCGCATGCGCCCTTAAATCGCTCACCTGAGGAACTATTGTGTTATACTCAATGCATAATTGCATGTATGTGGACTGTTGCATGAAACTGAAACAACTCGGAATGGGCCATTTTTGAACCTGGGGTTATGATTTGAACAATCTTGGTAGAGGACCATAAGGAAAAGCTAGATGCCAAATATATAAGGTATGGGCCTTGCGGTTTCAGACAAGAAGATTTTTAAAGGTTTTACTACATAAGTCTTTGTAAATCTTATAAGCCCCGGGGCAGGGCCATTTTTGATCCGGGGGTCATGATTTGAACAATCTTGGTAGAGGACCATAAGGCAAAGCTATATCCCAAATATAAAAGGTCTGGGTCTTAGGGTTTCAGAGAAGAAGAGTTTTAAAGGTTTTCCTATATAAGTCTATGTAAAACTGATAAGCCCCGGGCGGGGTTATTTTTTACCCTGGGTCATGATTTGAACAATCTTAATAGAGGTCCATAAGGCAAAGCTACATGCCAAATATAAAAGGCCTAGGCCATACAGTTTTAAGGAAGAAAAGTTTTAAAGGTTTTCCAAAGAAAAACTGATAAGCCCGGGGGCGGGCCATTTTTGACCCGGGGGTCATTATTTGAACAATCTTGCTAAAGGTTCACAACATGATGCTACATGTGAAATTTGGTTGTCCTAGAACTTATAGTTATTGACAAGAAAATATTTAAAGTTTTGACTTTAGTTGTCAATATTACGTAAATACAGAAAATGACCACGCCCTCTGGCGGCCATGTTTTTTGACGGATCAAAATTCTTTGAACGAATTTGAAAGTATATTAATTGGGAAACATTTTGGTAAAAACCAAATTGAAATCAGACCAGTCCTTTTTGAGAAGAAGATTTTTTTAGATAGTGTGCATGGTTGCCATGGCAACTAGACCAATTGCCCCACCCACTTTTTTTTAACAATTTTTGAAGCTCACAACTACAGTATGTATCTGACCAAGTTTGTTTAAAATTGGGCAATTGGTTTCAGAGAAGAAGTTATTTGAAACAAATTGTGAACAGACCACACCGACACCGACACAGACACCGACGGACGGCAACCGATCACAATAGCTCACCTTGAGCACTTTGTGCTCAGGTGAGCTAAAAAGGGAGTCATTGGCACGCATTTTGTGCGCTGGGGAAAACCGTGGTTATCCCCTTCCTCCACAGCCTGTTTCTAGTTTTGAAGACAGGAGACCACTTAAAGCAGTTTTGTTAGAATACAGAAAATATTATATTACTGTATAAGATGGAACTATTTTTCAGTAGTGGAATAAATTAAATGCATTAAAAATGCATATCTATGAGGTAAAGGGTTAATTTATTTTTACTTTTTTTATTGCAACAAGGTAAACTACTGGCCCATGTCTTACCAACGAGCCCGTGCATGTCTGTGGTCTGACCGTAGTTCACTCTCATCGCGCCCATCACAAACTCATCAATAAACCTGTCAGAGAAACCCTCTTCCTTGAACAACGCTTGAGTAGACTTCTTGGCAAAGCCCACCAGAGATGGGTCCATGGCATGCAGGAAATCCTCAACCGTGGAGAAAGCATGACCCTCAGATTGTAGCTCATACAGTCTGTAAAATACAGAAAAGATTTTACAGTACAGTAAAACTTGTATTAGCCCTTTACTCCACAGTATTGAAGATATATGAATGACCACTTAAAAAGCAGACTTTACTTTACTTGCAGTATGCTTTAACTCTTTCCTCCCTGAAACCTCAAACGGACCATTCTAATTTTCAATTTAGTCAAGTCCATTTTTGACTTTTTAGGGTTGATTTTTACAATATATGTGAAAATGACAAACAGTGTAGACCCTGATCAGAGGGCTCCTTAAGGAGCCCTCTGATCAGGGTCTACACTGTTTGCATAGGACAAGTGTACTTGTCACAAGTACACTGTTTTCAAATGACGCTTATATGCGTGATTAGGGTTCAAAGAGTTAAGTTGTCACCTATCTTAAAGTGGTCACCTATGATTTAACCCTTTACCCAATACATGTAGCTTGTTTCTAGTATTTAAGATAGGGGATCACTTAAAACCCTAAGGCACATTCTGCTTTACTTTCAGCCTGCTTTAAGCAACAATCTGCTAGAATACAGAATAGATTTCTTTTAATACATATTCATAACTACATGTATATGAATTGAAACTATTTTCTTCAAAGGAGGAATAAATTAAAGGCGTAAAATGTGGAGTAATGGGTTAAAGGCAGAAATGAGCATAGAGGGTTAAAGAAACTCAACAAGCTTATTGCCAGTTAGCTATAATCTGTTTACTATTCATTCTGTGTTCAACAACTACAGGTAAATATTGGCACTATTGAAAGGCTTTATCACCAAATCCTAACAAGTTTTCACTTTCTACTTAGTACTCATAATGGATGAGAACTTTACTCTTTGCATGCTGAGCAGCAGATATATCTGCCACAGTGATTACCTTTGCAAACAGTTTAGATCCTGATGAGAAGCGGGGTAACGTGGTGTCTCATCAGGATCCAAACTGTGTGACACTCTGACCCTGTTTTAAAAAGAAATTTTCAAAATTCCACTTTTAGAACAGTAGCAGACTAAAAAAATTACGAAGTATGCAAAGAGTTTAACCAACCGTTTAACTCTTTCCTCCCTGAAACTTACAATGGAAAATCCCAGTTTCCATTTAAGTCTAGTCCATTTCTGACTTTTAAGGGTTGTTTTTGTCAATGTTTAGCATTTTGACAAACAGTGAAGACCCAGATCAGAGGGCTCCTGAAGGAGCCCTCTGATCTTGGTATTCACTGTTTGCATAGGACAAGTGCACTTTTAACATGTATACTGTTTGAAAAGGACGCCTATATGCGGGACTAGGGTTCAAAGGGTTAATAAACATTTTAAACAACACATGGTAAGTTTTTGAATGTATGAAATTAATGCAGCACAAAAGTAATGCAGAAAGCTCCTATTGGAGCTTTGTGTATTTCTTTCGTCCTGCATTACACCGCTAACTGACTTAAAACTTAAAAATAATCCTTAGTAATTTTTACTGAATGGGCATGCAGGTTTGGCTGTACTTTTATCTTTATAGGTAAAGCTCTACAGAAATCAGCTTAAACAAACTTAACATTATCGGAGTAAGGTCCTAACAGACCTTGCTAATCAACCCTTAGTGTGCAAAAAATTAATCAATTTAACCCAGTACCGTATATGATCATAAATGTTTGACACTCTGACCCTTTTCTAAACAGAAATTCAGAAAATTCTATTTTTAGAACAGTAGCAGACAACATTATTTTGTTGCAGACGAGAAAAAAAAAACAGCATTCAAAGAGTAAATCCATGATTGAGTAGTGTCACTATGGAAGCTGATAATCTAATTTGACCTGGCAGTTTTAACACTGGGCTATTAAGTTATATAAAGTTGTGGTGGAGGTTGTGTGTGTGTATTTTACATGTTAACCCCCAGCATCAGGAATTGTGCATTTAGTGAAGATACATGTGCCACAGTGATTACTTTTGCAACCAGTTTGGATCCGGATGAGACGCCACTAAACGCAGCGTCTCATCAGGATCCATACTGTTTGACACACTGACCCTGTTTTGAATTTCTTTTTAGAAAATTCTATTCTTAGAACAGTTGCAGACAACATTTTTTACGGACACAAAAACATAACCCAGCATGCAAAGATTTAAACCCCAGCATCAGGGATTGTGCATTTAAATGTGTACTGGGATCAGCATAATGGCAGCGTGGAGGCAGGCTGGGAACATGTGAAACAAACCACTTGTGATTAAGATTCTGGTTGGATATAGACTCTAGTGTAAGGTGATTTGCTAAAGCTTTAACCCTTTACTCCATAGCCTGTTTCTAGTTTCATTTAAAGCAGGTTGAAAGTAAAGCAGAATGTGCTTTAAAGACACATTTTGATTAACTTTCAGCCTGCTTTAGCTACTATCTGCTAGGATGCTGAATTGGTGCATTTTCATGACTGTATAAAGTTAGTCTCATTAATGAACTCCTGTAACTGAATGCAGGACAACAGGTGCCATCCTCTGATTGAGGGAATATGGCCAGTTCCAAAATAAGTTCCATTTTATCTAACTGTACACATGTGGACTAGTATAAATTTAAGTGGTGTTCAGGTAGAAGAATAATTTAAAGGCGTAAAAAGTGTATTTATAGGGTAATTGGTTAAGCTAAAACATCTTGCTAGTATATAGAAAACATTTCTTATTGCATATTCGTGACACTAAAGTGAAACTATTTTTTCCAGGTTAGGAATCAATTCAAGATGTAAAATGCCTTTTTATGCCAGAAGCTATAAGAATGTTCAATATATAATATAAAGTTTATTTTGCAAACAGTGTAGACTGATAAGAGGGCTCTGAAGGGTCTGTAATTTCTGTTTAACATTTGTTTCTAAATGCCATTTAAATATAGACTGATTCTAATTTTGAAAACTGATGACCACTTAAAGCAGGTTGAAAGTAACGCAGAATACCCCATTTAGGCGCATTCTGTTTTACTTTCAGTCTGCTTTAAGCTACCAATTCTGCTATGATATAGAAAATATTTCTTAAGATACACATTCACGACTGTTTAAATTGGAACTTTTTTCTTCAGTGGATGAATGAATTCAGGGTGTAAAAAGGTGTATTTATGGGGTAATGGGTTAAAATCAAGATAACTTGGAATGTCTTTGTCAAAAGTAGTATAGTTTGTATGAAATATCAGCATATAAAGGATTAAAGGTGGACATTGCTGGAAGAATATGGTGATATCTGAAGACATGAAGACTGCTTAACCTCCCCAATAGAAGCAATTTAGTGTGTTTACCCTACAGGAGCTGCTTAAATTTCAGTCTGATTTTAGCAACCACCTGTTTTAACCACTGAAATCAAGCTGTGGATGAAAAGGGTTAATACCATCAGAGCTGTCTGTCTCACTGTTTTCCTGCATTAACCCATTACCCCATAAATTAGCCTTTTTACATCTTTAATTTATTCTTCCACTAAGGAAAATAGTGCCAATTTATACATTCATGAATATGCTCCAAAAGAAATATTTTTAATATCCTAGCAGTTTGAAGCTTAAAGCATTCTGCTTAACTTTCAACCTGCTTTAATTAAGTGATTGAATACCTTCAAAACTAGAAACAGGCTATGGGGTAATGGGTTAGACAGTTAGTCTCATTTTATTGAATACATTTTTCTTGACTATTGGATTCATCTTTAACTTTCAGGCTGAGAGGAATAAACTACAGAAGAATTGCTGGAATCTGTGAATCCAAACCGTGTTTAATTCATTACTGGTGATCCTGTAACATTTTGACATACGTAAATTACCCTTATACTGAAAGTCATGGAGATTGTGCAGTCATGTGATCAGAAGTCATGTGACATTTGTAGCGAGGAGACCAGTCTGCCTTCAGGAAGTAGACACTGTGCCGAGTGCCATCAGCTAATGTGTGCTTCCTGTGTAGAAGTCCACAAGAAACTCAACACGACCAAGTTCCACAGAGTAACCCAATTACAGTCGTCTCAACAACAAACAGGGGTTTCTATCACGGCTCCAGATAAGAGTGAGTAAACAGAACGAATCGAACTGTTGAACATTTTCTCAATCATTTCAGCACCAAATCCTATGATGTTACTACTCATTAGAATCGTCTCTTCGAGACAATTCTAATGAGTAGTGACACCATAGGGTTTAACACAGAGAAAAAGATTTTAGTTCTGAAATACTCCCCTTACACCATAGGGTTTAATGCGGGCATAAAGATTTTAGTTTTTGAAGTACTCCCTTTATCTGGTGCCTTGTTTCTATTGCAGTGAACGGTAGGCCACTTGAAGAAGAGAAGTCTAGAATGACTAGCAATGCCCAGGAAAGATCTCTGCTTACATGTATCATACACAACCAACCAGTGAACTTCTACTGTAAGAAAGATCAATCGCCATTATGTCGGACATGTAAACTCATTGAACATCGTAATTGTACAGACTTTATGGCTCTAGAAGAAGCTGCAGTGGCTGAGACTGACGTAGTACAAGACACTTTGGAAGGCATCGCTGTCATTGAAAATGAACTTTACAAAGTCAAGAAAGCTAAGATCTTTGCCAAAGAGAATCTGCAAGTCAAGAAACAACAGGTAGCAGATCAGCTTCAGCAGTTACGTCAGAAGTTTGACATCCTTGAAGCCAACACTGTGAATGAGCTTGAACAAATATATGAGACCAATGCAACACAGCAGGATAAAGATACAGAGATCATTGTTGAAACACAGGAACTGATAACACAGCTTAGGAGACAGATAGAAGCTGTAGGGGAGACTGGTACGAGCGAAGAGAGGTTTGTAGCTTCAGGAGCTGCAGAGAAAGACCTACAGAAGTACAGTGAGGTCATCAATGACATCAGTATCATCACTCTTACTGACATCCACTTCACTCCTCATGCATTCTGGAAGGAGGTTGAAAATCTCGGAGACATGGGGGCAGAAAAAGTCACACAGCAAATTGGCCTTGCTAAATTCATGCCTAATGAAATGCCCTTGAAAGTGGACACTGATAAAGAAGATGTTTTCATTGCTGCTCTGGAATTTTTCTCAGATGGAAGAAAGCTTGTGATGGACTTGACAAATAGTAAAATCAAACTTTTCACTTCAGATGACAAGTTCTTATCCGAAGTCTTTATCCCTGGAGAAGTGCATGATATGGCCCTGCTGAATGATTCTGTTGTCTTGGTAACTGTTCCAAGCCTAGAGGAAAAAAGCCTTCAAAAGATAACTATTGTTGATAATGTTCTAAATCAAGATGGATGTGTTAACATGATGGACACTAAACCTGGCCTAGTGACCAAAGTCGATGACCATACATTCCTGACCATTTCTTTGAAAGACAATAAAGTGTATATTATCACTGCGGATGAAGACGGATCCATCAGAAATGTTATGAACTCAGCCTCTGGTATCAAACGACTGATCAGACAACCAGTCAAGGCTCAGATGAGCATAGACAGGAACACAGTCTACATCCTAGACTTCTACAGTGGTTGTATCACAGTGGACATGTCCAAGATGAAAGTCCTTCACCACAAGGAGCTATTGTATGAGTTCTACGGAGGCATGGCGGTGGCCGAGGACGGCAGTGTGTTCATGGAGTGTTGTCGTAAAGAACATGACACCAAGTATTCCAATATCCTGCACCTGTCTGAGGATGGGACATTGTTGAGAAAACTATTCCCTGCAGACATGAGTCCCCGAATCATTCCACTGAAAATCTCTGGCAAGAAGTTGTATGTGTTCACTAGGAATTCCGAGAAGAACATGGTCCTTGGCTGCATACACTATAAATTACTGTAGTACAATTAAACCCCTGTTCTACGACCGCTAAACTATGCTATCTATCAGGTAGTTAATGCAGGTGGCTGTTTAGTTGTATGCAAGATGAATGTAAAACAGAAAGCTCCTGCTGGAGCTTTCTGTTTTACACTCACCTTGCTTTAACTCTTTGAACCCTAGTCATGCATATATGCGTCATTTGCAAACAGTGTACCTGTGAGGAGTACACTTGTCCTATGCAAACAGTGTAGACCCTGATCAGAGGACTCCTTAAGGAGCCCTCTGGTCAAGGTCTACACTGTTTGTCATTTTGACATTTTTTGTAAAATTCAACCCTTAAAAGTCATAAATGGACTAGACTTAGATGAAACTGGAATTATTCATTGAAAGTTTTAGGCAGGAAAGAGTTAATGCAAGATGAATGTAAAACAGAAAGCTTTCTGTTTTACAGTCCCCTTGCTTTAAGCTGTCACCTGTGTTTAATACAGTCAATTAGTCATGTTTAAAATGGTTGTAATAGAGAGGTTTTATTAAAACTTCTTACCAGGCATATACAGGGCTCCCAGATAAGGGGTGTATTTCAAAAAGTAAAATCTTCATTACTGCACCAAACACCTATGGTGTGACTACTCATTAGATTTGTCTAATAGAGACAATTCTAAGGAGCAGTCACACTATAGGATTTGGTGCAAACATGAGGGAGAAAATGTTGGAAAACTTAAGTTTGTACCCCTTTACAACTATGTCTGAGGCAGGTAAATGCTCAAAGCAAGATATAAGTAAAGCAATGCGCTCCTTTACTTCTAACTTGCTTTAAGCTCTAAACATTACTGTCAATAATCAATTATTCATGAGTCATGCTAATGACTAGGAGTAGATAGAGATGTTCTATAGGGCATTTTTATAGAGGAAAATGGACCAAAACAGTTAAATCATTCACCCCTGCATGAGACTTAAAATGGACAATTCCAGTCTAGTCCATTTTCACAGTGCAAAACGACAAACAGTTTAGACCTTAATCTCTTAGGAGCCCTCTGATAAGGGTCTAGACTGTTTGCATAGGTTATGTGTACTCTTCATATGTACACTGTTTGTTGATGATGAGTATACTCATCGCTAGGGTTGAATGTGTTAAAGGGACTCGCAACCGGATGGTGTTCTTGTCAAAATAAAATAAAATACTCAAATAAAAGCAAATTTGTGGCATTATTTGGCTTCTGACATTAAAAAAAATATGATCAGTCCAAAAAAGTCTCAAGAATCGTCACCGAATCTTAGTTTTTTTAGATATTTTCCATCGTTTTTCTATAGCGTTAGTAGACGGTATAGTTGTTGTTGTTGCTTCTCTACACGGGCTCAGACATAAACCCGAGCCGAATAATGTACTATCAATCGCTACCAGTGAAGTACGTTAATTCGCTACCATATAGATAGATAGCGCCAGTAGCCGCGTGGGTAAAGGCGTTTCCTTTTTTTTCATGTTTGTCTCCGCATGGAGGGTCATGGGTTCGAATCCCACCAGAGCTTCTTCTTTTCTTTTTTTTTTTAAATGCATTTTTAACAGAATTCATTATCTTAAACTAAATCTTACCCATTTATATAAGCATTTGACATATAATTACAAATTACTATTTTTAATGCTAAATGCAGTTGCAAGCCTCTTTAACTCTTGTACAGATGTAATTAAGACTGCGTAAAAATTGTTGCAGAGTACAAGATAAGCAGGAGTAATACAATATTTCTACATGTAATTGATTCATCTACATTGCCGATACATGTATATAGTTACGAAGTTTTTACTCCAAACCCACTATCGTGACTACAAATCAGAATTATCTATTCAAAAGATAATTTACTGATGGAGATACAAATATGTTGGTGCTTAAAATACTACCATTTTGGTCTACATTGTTGCCTGCCTGTTTTTAATTCCAGTTTGTTTCTATTGCTTTCTGACTGAAAAAAACCCCAAGTGTTAACCCTTTACCCCATAGCCTCTCTCTACTTTTGAAGACAGGTGACCACATAAAGCCTTATGGCACATTCTGCTTTACTTTCAGCCTGCTTTAAGCTACCGTCTGCTTGAATGTTTACTGTATAAATTGCCTAAATTGGAACTATTGTCTTCAGTGAAGTATTAAATTAACTGCACTAAAGGGTGCTTCTATGGATGAAAGGGTTAAACAGTTCGGATATTTTGCAACAATGCTAATTAGTATTTGTATAATAGGGTTTGATGGAGGCATAAAGGAGAAATTACAAAATATTCAATTTTAACTCTTTACTCCACAGCCTATTTCTAGTTTTGAAGACAGGTGACCACTTAAAGCAGGTTAGACCTACCTTTTAGCAGCTGAAAGTAAAGCAGAATCAGCCTTAACACATTGTGCTTTACTTTCAACCTGCTTTAAGTAGTCTTAACTTTTACAAACACTTAAAAGGCTATGGAGTAAAGGGAAAATGGTTAAATGCAGAGTACAGTAAAACCTGTGTTTAGCAACCACTGAAAAGACAATACATTTGTTGTATTCATGACAGGTGGCAACTTAATGCAGGGTCCTATAGGAGCCTTCTGTGTTGATTTTGCCTGCTTTAAGCAGTCACCCGTCTTTTAAGATTACCATGCATCTTCAATCACTTAACACAGGGTTGACTGTACACATCATGTATTTAAAGGGCTCCAGATAAGGGGAGTATTTCAAAAACTAAAAGCTTTATGCCTGCATTAAACCCTATGGTGTCACTACTCATTAGAATCGTCTCTTCGAGATGATTCTAATGAGTAGTAACAACATAGGATTTGGTGCTGACATGGAGGAAATGTTGGATTTGTTCAGTTTACTCCTTCTTATCTAGAGCCTTGAATTATACATTGCAGCACTTGTTTCATTCTGAAAACAAGCAGTGGATACGTATTCAAAAGCTACTTTGGTAAGAGTTCTATTTTCTTGATCGATATACAATGTCTATGTTATACAAATGATGGCTTCAATGCTGCATTATGTGTGTGCTAATGAAAATACAATCATTTAGTGCTAAAAAAGTTTTAGAAAATTAAAAATACAAAAACTGAGTTTTCTCTTCTTATATTCATGATTGTTCCAATCCTCTCTTAAACTTCTAAATCTATACTCATAGTTTTTCCAATTCTTTCTTATGCTTCTAAATTTCTGTCTTTCAAAACATTTTGTGAAAATCCTGAAAATTACGTTTTCCCATCTTTGCAGAAATATGATACCAGTGGCAAACACTCTGGATAAGATCAGTAAACATGAAGTCATGCGCTATCTAAGAAGGCATGCAGCTTATACCTTAACGCTTTCCTCCCTGAAACCTCAAATGTTCAATTCTAGTTTTCAATTTTGTCCAGTCCATTTTTGACTTTTTAAGGTGAATTTTTACAATATATGTCAAAATTACAAACAGTGTAGACCCTGGTCAGAGGGCTCCTTAAGACAAGTGTACTCCTTAAATGTACATTGTTTGCAAATGAAGCATATATGCGTGACTATAGGGTTCAAAGAGTTTAAGGGGTTAGACTAGACAACTCTACATAAATATACATATAGGTGGTATTTGGATGCAGGAGTCGTCTTTCTTTGATATTATAACAGTATCTGTTACCTGTTCATATGGACCAGCAGCTTGTCTCTCACCCAGTTCTTGATGTTGTAGACGTCCATACCGTATCGCCAGAACAGTTTACCTAGTGTGACAGCTGTGTAATCGCTAGTAGAGAATACAATCTCTTCTCCATTGTAAATTCCCAGTCGCCCGGGCTCAGGGTGTACGTCATGTTCTAAACCTGAAATTGGTGGGAATCACAGTGAAACCCCTTTAACCCATTGCACCACAGAGGCGAGTATACTCATTCTGCATCTCAACACTTGCATCAAAACCTCAAGGAGCATTCTGGTTTACTTTCAACCTGCTTTAAGTTACTCATAGATCTGTCTTCAAAAATGGGGTAATTGGTTAAAATACTCATCATTCATAAATGGTTTACATGTGTACCTGTGAAAAGTACACTTGTACTAGACTGACATAGACACCCAGTAGAAAGGGACCCTCTGATCAGACACTCTATACTACTGTTTTCATTTTGCAGTTTAAATTGTAAAATTCAACCCTAAACAGTCAATAATTGACTAGACTCTACTCATTACTGCAGAAATATGCCGTTTTACACCTTTAATTTATTAGTTCCAAATAGTTCCAAATTATACAGTCATGAATATGTATTGTTAGAAGTATTTACAATATTCTAGCAGATTGTAGCTTAAAAAATTCTAGCAGATTGTAGCTTAAAACAAACTGGAAGTAAAGCAGACTGTGACTTAAGGCTGCAATCTGCTTTAATTTCAACCTGCTTTAAATGGTCACACAATACAAGAAACAGGTTATTGGGTAGTGGGTTAATGAGGTACTTGGTGAATGAGTCAATATTTAGTTACTTACCTAACAATTCTGTAAAGTTCCACATGTAGAGGTTGGAAGGGTGGATAATGGTTCCCCCAGCATTATAGTTCTCTCCATTGATGAGAACTGGAGCCAGGCGCCCACCCACTTGATCTTTCTCAAATATGTCAATTTCAACATTATTCTGGAACAAGTCTTTGAGGAAATAAGCAGCCGATGTCCCGCCAATCCCAGCACCAATGATACCTGTGAATATACAAGGTTATAAAACTTTTGAGTTGAGTCTGAGATCCTTCTAAAGTATTTGAATGGTCAGATTTGAGCTGTTGCTTGGACCCAGGTGAGTCTTGATCACTAAAACTTGATTGACCTCAAAATTTAATCTGTTAACCCATTACCCCATTGACTGTTTCAAGTTTTAAAGACAGGTAACCATTTAAAACAGGTTGAAAGTAAAGCAGAATGTGCCTCTACTTTACTTTCAGCCTCCTTCAAACCTGTTACCTCTTTAAAAGAATATGTTATGTAAAAGGGTTAATGTTTTTACTCAACATCTAAATCTTAATCCTTTTTGTACATAATTGAATTTTCACATTAAACTCTTCAGTTTTCTTATATATGAATACTTTAATGTGGACTTATGATGGACATGACAAACAATAAAGAACCTTATCTGAGGGCTCCTAATTATAATAATGAAGCACTGTTTGCGAAGGATTTCTTACTGGTTCAGCACTACAAGAGTTAACCCTTTACTCAAAAATCTGTTTGTAGTTTTCAAGACAGTTGATCACTTAAAGTAGGTTGAAAATAAAGCTGAATGTGCCTTAAGGCACATTCTGCTTTATTTTCAGCCTGCTTTAAGTTACTGTAACCATCTGCTGAGATATAGGAAATATTTCCTACATTATAAAATGAATATGCATTACTTTACAATTTGGAACTATTTTCTTCTGTTGAGGAATAAATTAAATGTGTAAAAATGCATATAGATAGATCTATAGTTTGGTTTTGTATATTTCTTAATTCTGTTTCTGCTATCTATGGAGTATGGACTAATTGGAAGCCTCAAAGAGCGGATACAGAAAACCTGCCTGCAATTGCCCTACTCTTAGTCTCTTATTATGGACAGATCAGTTCTCTGGTTCTTTAATATGCCCAGTGCAGAGCACTGATACATTGGACCTTGGTTAACAAAGTCTCATCTGAAGGACTTGGTCCGATGGGGGATCAAATTCATGACCCCTGGTATTGTAATCAAGTGTGTTACCGCTGCCTAGACCATGTCCGCTGGTGGAGTTAAGGGTTAATCAGTGAATAATCACTGCCAACACTGGTGCATTAACCATTACCCAGGGCTGCCATATCTCTGGATTTTTCCTAAATCTTTTTATTTTTTTCTAGTACATGGTAGCTTAAAGCAGGCTGAAAGTTAAGCAGAATGCGCCTTAAGGCTCATTCTGCTTTACTTTAAGCCTGCTTTAAGCAGCCCTATGTCAACAAAACTAGAAACAGGCGATGGGGTAAAGGTACGATTCGTAAAATCCCACTTGAAAAATGCAAATTTGATAATCTTAGGATTTTTCATGTCAACTTATGGTAGCCCTGATTACCTGTTTTCAGCACCATCAATGAAAACTGATTTGAGAAATTGAGACGCTTGTGTAAAGTAGTACATAGAGACATTTTAACCCTTACCCCATCTATACACGTTTTTACACCTGTAACTTATCATTCATCCACTGAAGAAATTAGTTCCAATTTATAAAGTCATACAAGAAATATTTTCTATTTTCTATAAGCAGATGGTACTAAGCTTAAATGCTTTACTTTCAACCTGCTTTATTTTAACCCATTACCCCATAAATACGCCTCTATTTTATTCATCCACTGAAGAAAATAGTTCCAATTTATACCGCTTCAAATAAGAATCATAAGAATTTGTTTCTATATTCTAGCAGATAAGAGCTTAAAGTAGGCTGAAAGTAAAGCAGAATGTGCCATAAGGCGCATTCTGCTTTGCTTTCAACCTGCTTTAGTGATCATCTTTCTTTAGAACTACAAACAGGCTATGGCCATTATTGGGGTAATGGGTTAAGTTACCACCTGTCTTCAGGATTAATGTGCTTATGTCGAAGAGAGAGTTAATGAAGAAAATGTGCAAATAGGTTTCATGACTAACCATATGTCAGCAACATATGGTAATTTAGAAACTATAGGCCTGGACCTATTGTAGATTATTTTAGATAGGAAGCATGGAAAAAAGAATGGATCAAAGCATATGCAATTCTTAATTAGCAAACTCAGGCTATGCTGACAACTTTATCTTACAAACAGCTGGATGTATTTATTCAAGGGTAAAGTCCAAATTCTCAGTTTACACTGGGATTTAAACCCAGGATGAAACAATTAAAACTAAATTTTCTAAAATTCATTAATATTTATTTTTTTAAAAGCGATCAATTGCGTTTATTTCATGCAAGACACAGTTATATATAATGCTTTTGTCATTATTAAGATACAAGCTGTACAGTTTGGGTTTACATCAAACGATCAAACAACAACCCAATTAAGCCGGACACGAAAACACATAACGAACAAGACGATGCCCCATATTTGGCCAACATTTAGTCTTACCAACTCTTGGATTCTCTTCAGATCCTATGACACACGGTGTCAAAAGCAATATAGACACTAAGATATTCAATAAACCCATCGTTTTCGTTATCTCTAATTAACATCTACGTGGGAAGCCGGCGATATGTTTAACAATTAGGTCAGCGCCTACCAATTGTTGTATCCGAACCGAACAAAGAGCAGTGGTCTCCCTTGTACAATTTTAAGGGGAAGTAACCGATGTTCAGATTTGCCAATCAGGACTTCGGCAAATTCCGACTTCGTCTAGCGTTCGGTCGGTCTGTTTGTCTGTCCGTCCGTCGGTCGGTCTGCATG
The DNA here is from genome assembly GCA_922989275.2 of Gari tellinella. NCBI lineage: Eukaryota > Metazoa > Mollusca > Bivalvia > Cardiida > Psammobiidae > Gari > Gari tellinella. Next base: position 61,278,541 of record OV277867.1, read on the forward strand.
TTAGGCGATTCTCAGAAGAATTTTATTGCAGGGCTGCCATTTCTCCGGATTTTTCCTAAGTCTTCGGATTTTTATCTTGGCAGATGTAAGCTTAAAACAGGCTGAAAGTATAGCAGAGTGCGCCTTCTGCGTGAGGCGCATTCTAGCTGCTTTACTTTCAACCTGTTTTAAGCAGTTATGTGTCTTCCAAACAAGAAACAGCCAATGGGGTAAAGGTACGATTAGTGAAATTGCGTCTGAAAAAGTGAAAATTTGAAATCTTAGAATTTTTATTATCAATTTATGGCAGCCCTGTTAACGTTATTGTTAAGGCGTACTCATAGTCTGCATGTATGCTACTTTTGCTTTTTATGCTTTTAATCCTTACCATGCGGAAGCTTGAGAGTTATACTTTAAATGCAAACAGTGTATAGGGCCTACACAGATCACGAAGTACAGACCGGGTCACGGGGTGCCAGTAATTCGTGCCCAGATCAAAGCTATGGCTCTTACAGGAGCCCGAGGATCAGGGCTTTCAAAGTTTGACGTGCTTGAAATATTTTTCGGGGATAAATCCCTTAAAAAATCAGATCGGCAATTTCTCCGGATTTTTTCCTAAATCTTAGGATTGTTTTCTTGTACATGGTAGCTTAAAGCAGGCTGAAAGTAAAGTAGAATGCGCATTAAAGAGGCTCGCAACCGGATTTAGCATTAAAAATAGTAATTTGTAAATATATGTCAAATGCTTATATAAATGGGTAAGATTTAGTTTAGGATAATAAATTCTGTTAAAAAATCCATTTCAAAAAAAAAGAAAGAAGAAGCCCTGGTGGGATTCGAACCCGTGACCCTCCATGCGGAGAGAAACGTGAAAAAATGAGGAAGCTCCTATACTACCTCGGCTACCAGCGAATTAACGTACTTCACTAGTAGCGATCGATAGTACTTTTACTACTTTATTCGTCTCGGGTTTATGTCTGAGCCCGTGTAAAGAAGCAACAACAACAACTATACCGTTAGCTAACGCTATAGAAAAACGATGGAAAATATCTTAAAAAACTAAGATTCGGTGCCGATTCTTGAGACTTTTTTTGGACTGATCATATTTTTTTAATGTCAGAAGCCAAATAATGCCACAAATTTGCTTTTATTTGAGTATTTCATTTTATTTTGACAAGTACACCATCCGGTTGCGAGTCCCTTTAAGGCGCATTCTGCTTTACTTCCAGTCTGCTTTAAGTAGTCACACGTCAACAAAATTAGAAACAGGCGTTTGAGTAAAGGTACGATTTGTAAATTTGCACTTGAAAATTGCAAATTAGGAAATCTTAGGATTTTTCATGTCAACTTTATGGCAGCCCTGAAAAATAGAGACATTGTAAAATTGTCTCTCATTTAGAAAATGGACAAGTCGATTGAAAAAAAAAAGCTCTGCATTGCATGTGTTAAGATAAATCTTACTATCAGTTATGACTTTTAAAAAAAATCACAATTTTTAAATGAGGTTTCACTTAGTTTTAAGCTAGTTTATTAAAAACACCATTTTTCTGTCTTCACTGTGCACAAGGCTTTAATCCAAGATACTGATATATCAAATTTAAAAAATAAAAGTGTTTATTATGTGTCTCAGAATGATGGTACATCGTGCAGGTCCATGATGTAACATCAAACTCCAACGCCAATGGTTAATATTATAAGCTCTAACTTGTTTAAAACTATTAAGTAAATTTAGTCTATAAATTTGCGATTAAAAAAAAGACGTCTTGATTTATATTCTTTCTTAATATATTCTCATTTTGCTAGAATTGCTTTTATGGTGTAACTTAGCTAATGCTCCTATGAGGAAAATGCTAATCTGGGCATCAATTCCATGTTAATTGTTAGTTCTATAGACAAATTTAATAGTTGTTACAGGATTGGCACTTTTCTCATGCATTCTCGTATGTTATTCTGTATTACTTTTTATTATTTCTTATTTATAGCCGCTTTGTTGTTGTTTACATTTGTAATATAGTTAAAAACTCTTCAGAGCGTATGCTACTTTTATATATGACTTGCCAATTCAAAATAAATCTCAGCAGCATATTATCTTATTTTTCTAATCAAGGCCATAACGTTGGAGCTACATGATACTTGTGAGAGACCTATGTACTCTTTGGAGCTCAGGCTCCGAGGTTATAAAGCGTTTTAATTGAGTCTGAGCGTGTTCTGAAGCATTTGATTGGTCAGATTTGAGCCTAGGCTCAAATCTGACCAATCAAATGCTTCAGAACACACCCAGGCTCAGCTCAGACGCTTTATAACCTTGGACCCAGTACAAGTTTGGCCGTGTCCAACAAAGGTCAAGGCCAGTTAGAGATATAAAAGGTTGAAATTTTGAATTGCACATAACGTGTGATAAAGATTTCATATTTGGTATGTGTAATCAACTTAAGAATTTATTAGCTCTGTACAATTTTGTGTCATGTCAGACGAAATTCAAGGTCATTTAAAGGTCATGGTCGCATTATGGGGCATGGTGTTTCACAAACTCATCTTGTTGTGACCATTTTGGATGTTTTACCAATATACATGTATTGTAGAATGAGGGCTCCATTATAGTCCTATGATCTGGGTCTTCATTGTTTGCATGTATGGGACAGGTTTCCTCTTCACAGGTACACTGATTGTAAATGACGAGTGTTTAAATGGGTTACTACGAATGTACAGTACAAACTTTTTATTACAACCACTACCAAGTACTTGTACTTCATGCAACTTCTAAATAGAAGTGGGTTTTTTCTTTTGTATTTACGAAAGACAGGTGCATGACAGCTAAAAGCAGAGTGAAAGTGAAACATAAAGACAGGTTACGTGTAAAAGTCGGCAGAATACGATATACGTAAATGAAGACTTTATAAACTCACACATTTTACCTTTACTGATACAGTTTTAAGCAATGTGAAAAGGAATTCATGGAATTTGCCGATAATGTTCTGTCGTAACTCCATTTTATTACGGTTAAACGCCGAAAAGATTCAGTTCATTCAGTTCATTTATTATATTTACATTTGCTGTAATTAATTATATTAAATTAACATTTTATTAGTATGTATGTAGATCTATGTTTAATCCATATTAGAGGTTGTTAAAACGAAAAATATGTAGAGATCTACCCTGGATGGAACAGCCATTACGGCATTGCTGAAGCAACGCAACAAAATAGTTGGCGGAGAGCAGATCAATAAGCCCCGCCTCTTCTGCGAAAAGGTGTCAACAAGTCCCGCCCATAGAGAAATTGGGTTTATACAAATCGAAAATCATTTTGTTCAATGCAATTGAATGGGGCGAATGAAAATATTTTGTATTGTTGAGGTTGAACAAGCTATCAATATCGTACCATACTGGTCTGTTCTCTCCCATGCACTCCTGGGGCCCGTTGCACAAAAACTTCGTACGACAAATGTTGTCGTAAGTCAAAACATTAAAATACCTTTAATTTCTGATTTCTCTATCTAATCCTGTCTTGTGACATCTTTTTGGAATCGTCTTTTCAAGACGATTCCAAAAAGATGTCACAAGACTGGATTAGATGGAGCAATAAATAATAATTGAGACTTTTATAATCTGAGTTACGACAACATTTGTCGTATGAAGTTTTATGAAACGGGCCCCTGTTCTAGATGTGACGTTTCCCTTCATAAATGCCGATTTGTTACATGCTGTACATGTACCTTTCAAATGCTTTATAACAAGGATAAAATGGAATATAACAAAACGTTTACAACCGAAGTATTTCTTGTTTATATAATTCCTTAAAAGCTTGTCTGATGAAAACCACATTCATGTTCTATATTTTATACACTATAGGGGCCTGTCTTACGAAACGTCGTACGATAAAAACGGTCGTAAGTCAAAACTTTAAAATACATCCACTTTCTGCTTTCTCCGTCTAATCCTGTCTTGTGACATCTTTTTGGAATCGTATTTTCAATACGATTCCAAAGAGATGTCACAAGACAGGGTTAGAAGGAGAAATAAATAATAATAAAGAACTTTAGAATCTGACTTACGACCGTTTTTGTCGTACGATATTTCGTATAAGACGGGCCCCTGGCCTCTTTAACGTCCTACATCACACCATGTAACCTACTTCTTTCACCCCAGAGGATCTTTGGTCAACACAGCGTGTAAATTTATTCTTTTACGCTGCGTCTGATCAGGATTCAAGTTGTTTGCAAATGTAAGCCAAGTTACCTCCCTATAACATATCCCTTCGAACAACACACAGAGTATGTGTCTCCCATTGGGTGTTGTTGAAGAGAGGGAACACTGTTCAAACAAAATCATGTTTTCTTTTGTGCTAGCATGGCAAACAGGCCTTCAAAATCAGGATAATCCTTTATCTCAATCTGGTAATTCTTATTTGGGCGCTCCTGCCATACTTTGATTTCAAATCCTGCGTTTTCAAATGCCTCTTTCACGTCCTTCCTGCCCAAACCAAGGCAGAAAAACTTATAGTCACCGACTATATAAAACTTTTGATTTAACACGCCGACCAAAATAACATGTCCACCAGGAGTTGTGATGTTCGCAATTTTGGCAATAATGCTGTTGTACTCAGCAACGCTTTTGGCAGTGGATTCTAGACAAAGGCTGCTTGTGATGACGTCGTATTTGCAAGTTTTATCCTCTATCAGTCCTTCTTGTAACAAGTCAAGAGGGATAATTTTCGTCACCTTCTCTCTAACAGCTTGAACCCGAGACTCTAAAGAAACACTGTAAGAAGAAAGAAGAATTTACAGTCGAATCTCGATACTTTGAACTCGCTTAACTCTTTCCTCCCTGAAACTTTAAATGGACAATTCCAGTTTCCATTTTAGTCTAGTCCATTTCTGACTTTTAAGGGTTGTTTTTATCAATGTTTGGCATTATGACAAACAGTGAAGACCCTGATCAGAGGGCTCCTTTCGGAGCCCTCTGATCTGGGTCTTCACTGTTTGCATAGGACAAGTGTACTATTCACATGTTCATTGTTTGAAAATGACGCCTATATGCGGGACTAGGGCTCAAAGGGTTAAATCAACATTACCTGTATTTCATATATATTTAATTTCGAAATCGATCTTGTTTAAGTCAAACATACCCCTACTTCAAAGTTAAAATGTGACTAAGCCTCGTTTTAACTTTGAAATATGGGTATGTTAGAACTAAAGCGTGTTCGATTTATCCAGTTTCGACAGTAGTTCTCAGAAAACAAGATTGTGTTCAATAAACGCTTATGCCCCCATCATTGGTCACATATATTTTGAACAATTTATATGTCCAAAATAGATCTAGGTCATGGTCAAAATCAAAGTTGGTGATAAAGTAGAATTGGTAATGGTCAATGGCAACTGTTTAAGTATCTTACTATTCTAGTAGGCGACAAAATCTAGTTAACTGGCAAATAGCCAATCAAAAATATTACTCTAAATTAGGCCAATATCAATGTCAAAATTATTAGATGATGTATATCAATTGGTAATGGTCCACGGCAACAACAGTAAAACTGTCAAAACATAGTACACGTAGTAAGAAATGTGGACCCTAGAAAAATCAGTAAAATCGAGTTAAGCAAAAATAGTTATAACTTAATTTCAAATATTCTAAGTCCAAATTAAGTCAAGGTCAATTTCAAATCGAGGTTTGGTTATATGGGTATATTGGTTATGGGCCAAGGCAAATATTTTTTCAATATCCAACCATTTTAATAAAAACGATGACATCTAGTTAACAGGAGAATGGTCCATTTAAAATATTCAAAGTCCAAATGAGGTCAGAATCCAAATTAAGGTTGGTTATATGGGTGAATTAGTAACAGCCCAAGTCAACACCTGAATAAATATCAAAATATTGTACATAACTACATATACATGTAGTAAATAAGGTTGGTGCAAGATAATACCGTAACATCTAGTTAACCTAGAAACCGCACAAATAGAATAGTTGTAAATCCAAATTACACCAAGGTAAATGTCAACTCGTGGTGAGTGATATTTGTGGATTGGGGATAGTCCAAGGCAACAATTGTATAAATATCCAAGTACATGGTATTTACCCTTCATTCTCTCTTTTTATGAAGTATTCAAACAATGCAGTTACATTTGGAGTCCCATCTAGCCATTTCTGTAGTACATCTCTGTTCTGATCAGCATAGTCACTCAAGTGTATCTCGTTGACATGGCGGCTGGCACTGATAGCAGAATGCACGGTAGGTCCTGTTCCTATATCTAGCAGTTTATCACCTCCAACAGCTCCTGGTAAATATAGTAAAGCCTTTCTTTTACGACCACTTAAAAAGAAATATAATTGGTTGCATAAAAGACAAGTGACAGCTTAAGCAGCTTTCTGTTTTAAGTACACTGTCACCTAGTTTTAAGCAGCGATCTGTCGCAACACCTAATAATTAAATTCTCAAATGGACCCTTCAATTTTTGATATATTAAATGTACTTAATGTTGACGAGCTAGCTGTTAGTCCCCAAAATATTTTAAAATATAAAAGACATTGAAGACCCTGATCAGAGAGGGTTGAATTGAATCTTTGAAAATAAATGCTAGGAACTTTTAAGACAAGCTTCCATAGAATGCACTTAAGTACGACTTTAAGCTACTATCTGCTAGTGTATAGAGCCTATTTAGTATGGTTTATATATCCATGACAGTATAAAGTGGAAATGTTTTCTCTAGTGAGGAATATTATAAAGGCACAAACACGTATGGATAAAGGGTTAAAGGCTATGACTCAATGAATCTGATGTACCTGAACTGAAAAAGTCATGGAACGAGTCTAAAAAGAATGGCAGGAATTCTCCTTCCTCTCCCTCCATGCCTTCCGCAGTGTTGTAATATGTAGAAAGGTACCACTCAGGATCAAAGTCCTCATACCCTCTAGGCGTTTTCAAGCTGGCCATGAGCTCTGTGAAAATGATCCAAGTGATCTGTGTAAAAAAGAAAGACAGAGTTACAGATAAGGTGAGTACGTGTACAGTAAAATATCTCTATTACGACCACAAAATTGGGTTACTTATTATGTGTTTAGGATTGCTAGGTGACTGCTTAGAGCAATGTGACAGTAAAACAGAAAGCTCCTATAGGAGCTTTCTGTTTTACTGTCATATTGTTTTAAGCTGTTTCTTGCCTATTTTACAACTTATTAACCTGCGTCTTATACCATAACTACTAAACAACTATAATCTACAAAATGCAAAAACAATAATCTAAACCTTATCCTGTTGATAGGAGATTCTCGCATTATCTGATCTACTATTCTATTTATAGCAAAATTCATACATGGAGTTTCTTGAAATAACTTTAACAGATGGCATATCCAAAAATAGAAACAAGATGCTATAGCAATGCACCCTGTAACAGTGTATATCTCTTCACTTTGCACTCGCAATTCATCTCCAGTAAAAGGTGTAAAAGTACATAGACCAGCCTGGTCTCCTGCCCAATCAGACCATTCAGTTTTAAGCAAGTGCTCTTAAACCTAGATAAGATTTCTGAAATTCTGATAATTTATCATTGGTTTAAAATATGAAAATGTTGGTCTGAATAGATATTATTCAGCTCCGCCGAAAAACTGAACCAGCATACCGCTTGGTACTGCCATGAGCGAGACAACAGAATCGTTCAAGACAGCAGTCTCATCACTTCATCATTAAAATATAAGTAAAGTAAAATAATTACTGTCTCTTCCTAGTGCATCCAGTTCACAATTAGTACACGAGTATTGCGTAATCTTCATCCAGTTGAAGGAGGCCGATTAAGAAATAGAAGTAGGCTAAAGAGTTGAGAGATACTTACGTTATCGTAGCTAAATTTAAGTCAGTTATAGTCCAACTAATTAGGACGTATAATGCCTTTTATTCATTTACTAAAGAAACTTTAACGGACAATGCCATTTTCCAATAAAAACTAGTCCCTTTTCGGCTATCTGGAGTTGGGTTTTTTTTCTCAATTTATTGCAAAATGAGGAACAGCGCAGAACCTGATCAGAACAATTCGTAGAGGTTGGTTGAGACATGGTCCAAGGTTATAAAGCGTTTGAGCTGAGTCTGAGTGTGTTCTCAAGCATTTGATTAGTCAGATTTGAGCCTGGGCCAGGGCCGGATCCAGAAATTTTTCAGTGGGGGGGGGGGGGGCACAGGTGGGGAGGGTATGGGAGGGGTATAACCCCTCCCATAGGTGGGGGTCCGGGGGCCTCCCCCGGGAAATTTTTTAAACTTGCATAAAAAATGGTGCATTCTGAGGGCATTCTAAGAAGAAAGTTAACATCGATAGAATGATGTAAACACCCCCAATGAAACACCCAAAAAAGTGGTTTCATAAGACAAAGAGATGATAAATTTTCCAGCGTTTCATGCATTCAAAACACAGGCCTTCAACTGATCTCAATGCAAAAAGTAGGAAAATAGTAGGAGTTTTTAAAGTGGAAAATAAGGAAAAAGGAGGAAGATTTTCAATAAAATAGTAGGAACTGTTTGATACAAAATACCACATGGAGTCATCATGCTCATATAAAATTAAGTAATCCGCAATCTTGAGTTAAAGACATTCTCACCCAAAGCCAGTTTACTCTTTGGTTATAATTTATTCAACAGGCCGAAGATGCGATCCAACAGGTTTAGGGGGGTCCGGAGGTACTCCCCCTGGAAAATTTTGAAATCAAGCGCTTCATTTCCTGCATTCTGGGCCATACTGAGGGTGCTTGAAGACTCAATTTATTTTTTTTAAAAATGGGAAAGTAGGTGGTTTTGGTAGAAAAATAGGAAAAAGTAGGAAGGTGATCAAAAGTTGGAAAATAGTAGGAAAAAGTAGGAACGGTTGAAGGCCTGAAAACAGGTAAAATACTAACATAAATCTATGTAAAAAATCGACTCAAATTTTTTTTTTATTTAATCATTCTATGGTGAAAGGTTGTCGTCCAGCCATTAATCTCTAACCCTACCCCTTATTCATATGCATACTGTTACAAGGGGGGGGGGGGGGGTCCGGGGGCATGCCCCCTCCTCCCCCTCCCTGGAAAATTTATTTCCACATGATCAATGGTGTGTTCTGATGGGATTTTTTTCGCATTCAAAATAGGTAAAATACTATTTAAATCTATGTAAATATTCGATTCAAAATAACATATCAAATTCTTTAATACAGGATATTACCTTTGATAGATTGTTTCTGGCCATTAACCTGAAACCTACCCCTACCCCCTCTGATTATTGTTCACACTGTCACTTAGTAAGGGGATCCGGGGGCATGCTCCCTGGGAACTTTTTAATTTTTAGATGGTCTCTGGTGCATTTGGGGGCATTTTGCACATTCAAAACAGTTACAATAATAATATAAATACAATAATTATATATAAATATTCTGCAACTAATATTGGCAAAATTATTGGAGGGGAAGGGGGCTGGTCCTACATGCCTGAGTTAATTGGGTATTATTCATCATCTAGTTGGGCATTCAAAAATGATTTGCTTTTTGTTACCCTTAAGTATTTTCATCAAATATAATTGGATTAACAGGCCTGTAGGATATGCAATTTGGGAGCACAGACCTCAGGCATAGCTAGACCATTTGTGTACGTGCTGAATGCTTTCGCACATTCAAAACAGGTAAAATACTTGCATAAATTTATGTAAAGATCTAGATAACTTTTACTTACACATATATTGCCAAAATTATTGGGGGGCACAGGGGCATTTTTAGCTCACCTGGCACAAAGTGCCAAGGTGAGCTTTTCTGATCGTGCTATGTCCGTCGTCCGTCGTCGTTCGTCGTTCGTTCGTCCGTCCGTTCGTCGTCAACAATTTCTTTAAACGACATCTCCTCCGAAACTACTGGATGGATTTAAACCAAACTTGGCAGAAATGATCCTTATATGGTTCTCTTTGAAAGTTGTTCAAATGTTTCCGGTCCGTTGCATATCTAGGTCGCAGGAGCTAAAAATAGATCGTTTCAATAAAAACTTAAAAAATCTTCTTCTCTGAAACCACAGTACCCTGAGCTTAGATATCTGGCACAAAGCATCATCTATAGGTCCTCTATCAAGATTGTTCAAATTATGTCCCCAGGGTCAAAAATGGCCCCGTCCTGGGGGTCACAAATTTACATAGAGTTATATAGTGAAACCTTCAAACCTCTTCTTCTCTAAAACTAATATAGCTAGAGCTTTGATATTTGGCATGGTGTACGTTCTAGAGGTACTTTATCAATAGTGTTCAAATGTTTCCGGTCCGTTGCATATCTAGGTCACAGGAGCTAAAAATAGATCGTTTCAATTAAAACTTAAAAAATCTTCTTCCCTGAAACCACAGTACCCTGAGCTTAGATATTTGGCACAAAGCATCATCTATAGGTCCTCTATCAAGATTGTTCAAATTATGCCCCCGGGGTCAAAAATGGCCCCGCCCCGGAGGTCACAAATTTACATAGAGTTATATAGTGAAATCTTCAAACCTCTTCTTCTCTGAAATTAATATAGCTAGAGCTTTGATATTTGGCGGTGTAACTTCTAGAGGTACTTTACCGATATTGTTCAAATGTTTCCGGTCCGTTGCATATCTAGGTCACAGGAGCTAAAAATAGATTGTTTCAATTAAAACTTAAAAAATCTTCTCCTTTGAAACCACAGTACCCTGAGCTTAGATATTTGGCACAAAGCATCATCTATATGTCCTCTATTAAGATTGTTCAAATTATGTCCCCGGGGTCAAAAATGGCCCCGCCCCGGGGGTCACAAATTTACAAAGAGTTATATAGTGAAACCTTCAAACCTCTTCTTCTCTGAAACTAATATAGCTAGAGCGTTGATATTTGGCATGGTGTAACTTCTAGAGGTACTTGACCAATAGTGTTCAAATGTTTCCGGTCCATTGCATATCTAGGTCACAGGAGCTAAAAATAGATCGTTTCAATTAAAACTTAAAAAATCTTCTCCTCTGAAACCACAGTACCCTCAGCTTAGATATTTGGCACAAATCATCATCTATAGGTCCTCTATCAAGATTGTTCAAATTATGTCCCCGGGGTCAAAAATGGCCCCGCCCCGGGGGTCACAAATTTACATAGAGTTATATAGTGAAATCTTCAAACCTCTTCTTCTCTGAAATTAATATAGCTAGAGCTTTGATATTTGGCATGGTGTAACTTCTAGAGGTACTTTACCGATATTATTCAAATGGTTTTGGTCCGTTGCATATCTAGGTCACGGGAGCTAAAAATAGATTGTTTCAATAAAAACTTAAAAAATCTTCTTCTCTGAAACCACAGTACCCTGAGCTTAGGTATTTTGCACAAAGCATCATCTTCAGATCCTCTATCAAGATTATTCAAATTATACCCCTGGGGTCAAATATGACCCCGCTCCGGGGGTCACAAATTTACATAGAGTAATAAAGTGAAATCTTCAAACCTCTTCTTCTCTGAAATTAATATAGCTAGAGCTTTGATATTTGGCGGTGTAACTTCTAGAGGTACTTTACCGATATTGTTCAAATGGTTCCGGTCCGTTGCATATCTAGGTCACAGGAGCTAAAAATAGATTGTTTCAATTAAAATTTAAAAAATCTTCTCCTTTGAAACCACAGTACCCTGAGCTTAGATATTTGGCACAAAGCATCATCTATAGGTCCTCTATCAAGATTGTTCAAATTATGTCCCCGGGGTCAAAAATGGCCCCGCCCCGGGGGTCACAAATTTACAAAGAGTTATATAGTGAAACCTTCAAACCTCTTCTTCTCTGAAACTAATATAGCTAGAGCGTTGATATTTGGCATGGTGTAACTTCTAGAGGTACTTGACCAATAGTGTTCAAATGTTTCCGGTCCATTGCATATCTAGGTCACAGGAGCTAAAAATATATTGTTTCAATTAAAACTTAAAAAATCTTCTCCTCTGAAACCACAGTACCCTCAGCTTAGATATTTGGCACAAATCATCATCTATAGGTCCTCTATCAAGATTGTTCAAATTATGTCCCCGGGGTCAAAAATGGCCCCGCCCCGGGGGTCACAAATTTACATAGAGTTATATAGTGAAATCTTCAAACCTCTTCTTCTCTGAAATTAATATAGCTAGAGCTTTGATATTTGGCATGGTGTAACTTCTAGAGGTACTTTACTGATATTGTTCAAATGGTTTTGGTCCGTTGCATATCTAGGTCACAGGAGCTAAAAATAGATTGTTTCAATAAAAACTTAAAAAAATCTTCTTCTCTGAAACCACAGTACCCTGAGCTTAGGTATTTTGCACAAAGCATCATCTTCAGATCCTCTATCAAGATTATTCAAATTATACCCCTGGGGTCAAATATGACCCCGCTCCGGGGGTCACAAATTTACATAGAGTAATAAAGTGAAATCTTCAAACCTCTTCTTCTCTGAAACTAATATAGCTTTGAGCTTTGATATTTGGCAAAGTGTAACTTCTAGAGTTATACTTTATCAATATTGTTAAAATGGTTCCGGCCCTTTGCATATCTAGGTCACAGGAGCTAAAAATAGATTTCCAAGATATGTTACATTTACATCAACGGTCCCAGGTGAGCGATTTAGGGCCGTATACGGCTCTTGTTATTTTTTGGTTGGAGGAGGGGGGCACATCGTCGTGCCCCCATCCTTGTTACTACGGGCCTGTTTTGGATTCAAACACAGACCAGGCATGCTGAGGATTTGAGGGGGCAAAGGGGCAATTATGGATTTACTGGCCGGTAGGTTATGCAATTTGGGGGCACAGGCACAGGCATTTTTTTTTGGTTGGGGGCACAGGGGGCATACTGCTGGGCCCTTACCCTTGTTACTACGGGCCTGTGTTGGTTGGGGGGAGGGGGCACACAGCCGTGCCCCCATCATTGTTACTACGGGCCTGTGTCGGGTTCAAACACAGAACGGGCATACTGAGGATTTGAGGGGGCACAGGGGCAATTTTGGATTTACTGGCCTGTAGGATATGCAATTTGGGGGCACAGGCATTTTTATTTTTGGGTTGGGGAGGGGAGCACAGGGGCACACTGTCGTGCCCCCATCCTTGTAACTATGGTCCTGTGTCGGGTTCAAACACAGACCAGGCATACTGAGGATTTGAGGGGGCACAGGGGCAATTTTGGATTTACTGGCCTGTAGGATATGCAATTTGGGGGCACAGGCATTTTTATTTTTGGGTTGGGGAGGGGGGCACATGGGGAACACTGTCGTGCCCCCTTCCTTGTTACTACGGGCCTGTGTCGGGGTCAAACACAGACCAGACATAGACATACTGAGGATTTGAGGGGGCACAGGGGCAATTTTGGATTTACTGGCCTGTAGGATATGCAATTTGGGGGCACAGGCATTTTTATTTTTGGGATGGGGAGGGGGGCACAGGGACACACTGTCATGCCCCCATCATTGTTACTACGGGCCTGTGTCGGGTTCAAACACAGACCAGACATACTGAGGATTTGAGGGGCACAGAGGCAATTTTGGATTTACTGGCCTGTATGATTTGAGGGGACACAGGGGCAATTTTGGATTTACTGGCCTGTAGGATATGCAATTTGGGGGCACATGCATTTTTATTTTTGGGGAGGGGGGGGGGGGACACTGCCATGCCCCCATCCTTGTTACTATGGGCCTGTATCGGGTTCAAACACAGACCAGACATACTGAGGATTTAATGGCCATAAGAGACACAAGCCATTGCAGCAGCTCCAGATAAGTTCAAGCAGACCAGCTGAGGGAAATGTGCCCCCGTGCTCCCAGTAGATATGCGCCTTTAATGTCATATGCCAATGCGACCTTCATACCCAGCTAAATGATGAATATATGAATCAAGCAACAACAAAAAAATCAGGCCAGCTGGGGGGGGGGGGGGGGGCGTGCCCCACGGTAAATCCGTGCCTGGGCTCAAATCTGACCAATCGAATGCTTGAGAATGACTTGAGACTGAACTCAAAAGCTTTATAACCTTGGGGCATGGGTTGTTTATACATCCTCTGTAAACACTCTCTAGAAGAACAACTAAAATAAGATTAACCCATTTCCATCCAGTGGAATTGTACATGCTTATATTTTGGATTAGTCCAATTCTATCTAAGGGGTGCATTGTTTAACATTTCATTTTTGGTTTGGTGTTATATTGAAATTCCTATCAGCAAACAGTGTATACTCTGATTAGAGGCTACCTTGTTTGCCCGTGTCCCTATATTATGGTATAAAAATGCGCAAAAAAATGTATTGGCTACACGATGTTGTATTTTTAATTGTGATTTGATAATTTGCAGAGCACTATAATTTTGTGTGTGAAAGACGATGGTGTGAAAATTTAAAGTCGCTGGCTTGTAATACCAAATGTGTCTATGGTCTGTACTGTGTTCTACGGTTTATAAGATTTATGCTAGATCAGGGACTAAGATAACCTGTTAGTATAGATGTGTGTGGCTAGATCTTCATACATGCGTATGCCCCTACTGTTTTACAAATTAAAACTGAACATATACATGTCAAAACAGTCATGGGTTTTCCACACGTAAGTCCTCCGTGGTTTTCCCGGTCCGTGGGGGAATTTAAAGAATGTGTATGTCATCAAATAGTCCGTTACCATGACAACATAGTTTGAAGTCATTTTCGGATGCCTAGAGTACGGTCTTTTTAAAACGCTCACTACATGGTTAAATATGTTTTTTCTGGTACAGGGTTAAAATCGGTTTTTGACCCTTCCTGGTCCCGTGCAATGGGATAACGGTTTAACCCCTTTCACCCCTGAAACTTAAAATGGACAATTCCAGTTTACAATTAAATCTAGTACATTTTGTTTTGATAATCAGCGTCTACACTATTTGCAAAGGACAAGTGTACTCTTGAAAGGTATATGATTGTTAATGACGAGTATACTCGTCGCTAGGGCTCAGTGTTTTAAAATAATTCTGTTGTTAGATGCATCATAATAATCTGGATCTGTTTTGAATGCTTCATAACAACATAAATTTACAATATGTGATATTAACATGAACATGGAGTAAATACAGTATGTATTTACTCCGTGATGTGAACAAATTCCATATGCAAGGGTGTTTTTTACGTTTTCTTATCCCATGCCTATAGTCCACAACAGTAGATACTAGCAGTGTTGATCCAGATAGGTATCAACTTAACCCATTTATACCCAGTGGATTCTTCCATGTTTATAAATTGGTTTAGTCCATTTTTTTTATCAAAGGGATGCCTGGTCAAAATTTTCATTTTCATTTTGTTTTATATTGAAATTCCTATCAGCAAACAGTGTAGACTCTGATCAGATGCCGTATCATCGGCGTCTAATCAGAGTCTACACTGTTTGACTATGTCCCATACATGGGATCGTGGGCACAGATGGGTTAATAGAGTCTGCACTGTTTGCCATTTCATAAGCCTTTCCAAAAAAAATGATCTGAATGTGGTGTCTTAAGTTCATCATTGAATACGCATATGTTTAGTGCTCCCTCCCAACAACGGCCCTCTAAACAACGATTCCCTCCTTACAACAACGATTGTCGCTGTTAGAAAAAATAGGTCAATTGTGTCCAACCTTTTCACGGCTGCAATACAATTGTCGTCTTCTGGGTGTGTGTGGTTTTTTTTTAAATTAGAATATTGGAAATTTTGACAGAAAAAGACATAATGACGAGCGACAAACAGCTTGACTCCAGATGAGGTTATGCGGCGTCTGATCTGGTTTCAAGCATTTTGCAAATGTAAGCCAATTTCCTTCCCTATTAAAACTTTCTCTGAACAACGCACATATATTGATAATCAGTGTGTCCCATTGGGTGTTGTTGTACAGAGGGAGCACTGTATAATGAATTAATCCAACAAACACATATAGGGCCTATATAGTGAACATTTATTGCAATATCCATGCATAAACAGGATAAGTATAGGTTAGACCATGGTTGCAAGCGAATAAACGATATAGTTCGAGGGGGCGTAGCCCCCGAGAACTATGTCGTTTATTCGCGCGCAACCATGGTCTAACCTATTTAGCACTGGCTTGGGCTCGAGGAAAACAAAAAAACCATTCGTTTCTGATTTCTGTTTTAGACGAAAAAATCATTTTGTTTGTAACATTTTACTAAAATTGAAAGGTTATTTCAAATGATTAGTTTGAGACATTAAGCATGCTTTAACACCAACATAAATAACGCTTATTGAAGCTCTATATGTAAGCACAATTCATTAGTAATTGTCTTTAAAGTCTAGGTCTTACTGTACATAATAAAACGTCATGAAGCGTGTGCAGTTCACCTCTGACCTCAGCTGTTTTTAGAATTGTGACGTCAAATTGCCTTGAGATGACGGAAGCGAGGAATAAGTGAACAGTTTGTTAGTTATTCCATGGTTTGTTGAAATAAACGATATATTCACAGGTTTTTGAGGCATCTGATTGGCCGAGAGCTCCAAGCCATGTGCTAAATACGCAAACTAAGTAATCTTTAAAATTAAATATGACAATGCTATAACTGAAAAAAGCTTCAACTAAGTAATAAATACGAAAGACTCAAGCAGGAAACGTAACACAAACAATACACCCACCTCTCAAGCAGAACACACACACACAGTCATACCACAACAAATACACACATTCACACACACGCAATACAATTCCTACATCTACACACTAAATAGAAAACAACACGCAAGACAAACATAAAGCAAAGTGAATATAGGAGCACGCCTTAATTTGTACGGTCAGTAGCAATCAATAATTAACTATAAATTAATTAATTATTAACAACCACTGGGGGGTTAAACCTGGGTTTAGGGGCGCCCAACCTCACACTTATCTCCTATATGCACCTATAAAGACGAACAGTGTACATAAAATATAAACCCTGTTCCACAACCTCACAATCAACCTTACGCCCAGCCGCAGATAGAACAGTGACATGTAACATTATTTAAAAGTTTTGACCAGTTACGCATCCAACAGGTCGATCTAGATAGATCCACAGGTACTTGACACATACATCTAGATCTATTAAACCCCCCCCCCCCCCCCCGAGACTGTATAAAGCCTCTGCCCCCCCCCCCCCCGCCCTTTTAAAAAAAAATCAAAAAAATCACTATACTTCTATTATAGATACAAGGTGTAGATCTATCTATATAAGAAGTATATATAGTAAGTATGTGTCAAGTACAGTGGAGAATGTGTTATTCTTTCCCAATAAACGCGTTTACGCTAAAACTATTATTTGCAGTGCAAACAGTTTGGAGCCAGATCAGACGCCGGGTAACCCGGCGTCTGATCAGGCTACAAACTGTTTGCCACCAAGATAAACATGAAATATCAAAATTGTCCAAAAGTTGTTCTTTTCTACGTTTTAGCGCTTTGCGTTTGCGTACGTTTGCGTTTAAACGGGAAAGAATAACAGATTCTCCACTGTTCCTGTGGATAGACATATATAAATATGTTTTTCTACGAAGAAAGGTGCTTTGGGTTTTTAGGGGGTTCTTTTGTTTTGTTTTTTCAATTTACCAATGCATTGTTTTTCCATAAGTTACTTGAATGTAAATGATAAAACAGCGACAACAATAGAAACAAAAGTAACAACAATAGTATTGCAAATGGTCATTTTAGCTGCACTTCAGTACTTTGATTGCTAATTTATTGGAAGATATACTTATCACAAAAGTTACTCCCCTTGTTCGCAAAATTCGCGCCACATGATGAAAATAGTTGCGTAACTAGAAGGTAAACGCTGTTAGTATTTCCTTTATTGAAATAATAAAAACACGATATTGCAGTCAATTTTTGTTTGAAAGGCACCTTTGCATTGTTCAATTGAATGTTTTGACGACTTTTATATAGCTAACTCCCGCATTATAAGTGCAAATAACGCGGTACCGAGCGATTCCAAGTCCATAGAATCTGGAAAACTCCCAAGTCAATGGAAGCAGGGTCAAGTTACTCCATTATTCAAAAAAGGTGATAAGAACTCACCAGGAAACTACCGGCCGGTTAGCCTTACTTCGGTCCTGCGTAAGATACTTGAGGCCATCATCAGAGAACAGGTTATGAAGCACATGGTTGAAAACAAGTTATTCTGCGATGAACAGCATGGGTTCGTTCCTGGACGTTCGTGTATGACTCAGCTGATTACCTGTATTGATGAGTGGACTGAGATTCTTGATAGTGGTGCTCCTATGGACACGGTGTATTTGGACTTTAAGAAAGCTTTTGACACGGTTCCACACAAGCGGCTGGTCAACAAACTGAAAAGCTACGGGATAACAGGGTCAGTGCAGACATGGATCACCAACTTCCTCCAAGACCGCATCCAGAGAGTTTCAGTAAATGGCCATGTCTCCAACTGGGCCGACGTCACAAGTGGTATACCTCAGGGCAGTGTATTGGGGCCAGTATTATTCGTCATCTTTATAAATGACCTTCCTGATGCTGTCAACAGTGTAGTGCGTATATTTGCTGATGACACTAAGATGTACGGAAAAGTCAGCACAGAGGAAGACAGAGCATCGCTACAGGATGACATAGGTAGACTGTCAGCATGGTCAGAAGACTGGCAGTTGAAATTCAACACCAGCAAATGCAGTGTCATGCACTTCGGACACAATAACCCGAAAAATGTCTACCAGATGAAAGACAACCTTGGTGTGTTTAAAGGAAAACGGACAGCTGATGACAATATGGTCTTAGATCCTAGATTTTATCCTAAAAGCAACATTAATGAAGGTCCTGCAATTATTACTCATCGATAAGGTACGAAAAAGATCGATTTACTGCATACAGGTAAGCTATCGCTAATTGGAACGGGCGCCGCCATATTGGTAAAGCTATCATTCGGAACCCTCGATTTTTATCCATTTTGTGACGACACAAAGGCCTAAACGCTGATTGGCTCTTTCACTCAACCATTGTAACTTGGACTGACATTTCACACTTCGTCAGTAAGGGTAACGGCAAGCTTAATTCAAGGTCGCATACAGTTAAAAAAAAAGATAATAGATAGATGGTATATTCATATTGATTATGATGAACTTGAAAGGTCGTGTAGATCCAGAAACGATCAGAAGCTATCGTTAATCGGCTTAGAGAAATGTCCGTTCCAATTCCCAGCTATAGAATCTGGGAAAACAATGCACATAATGGCTAACTGAAGTGAAAGTTGAAAAGCTGAGTAGAGTATGGCGACATCCATAATACCTTGATTGATGTTTATAATAATAGATCTAGATCTACAATAAAAAAAATTCTGATAATCAGTGCGATATTGTGCTGATCTAGACCTAAATGTTGAACTGGCTTAGATCTACCAACTCGTTTACAAATCAGCATTTTCTAGCTGGTTCGTCTCGGTTTAGGAATTCAACGCTACAGAAATTCTTGATGAAAAAAGTCTCATTACTAGATCTACATATTGTACAGGTAGATCTAGATCGGTTTTTTCTTTCTTAATTTAATCATCGAGATTCTCTAGATCCCGATCTGATAGAGCGATCTTACTTGAGTCCAAATCCGATTTTGATTGGATCTAGTTTTATCGTTCTTATTTCTGGGTGTAGTTTTACACTCGTCATTTCTGTAGAAAAAAAATCAAACAACTTTTAGATAGGCCTAAATGAATTTTAATTTAAGATTTAAATTCGAGTTTTAAGGTAGACTCTAGCCTTTTTAAAAAAGCAGCATACACATCTAGATCAATACAAAACCACAAGAGCTAGAAGTGTCCAATATTCTTTTTCTTTTTTTTTTTTTTTTTTAAAGATCTTGGCTTTTTTGTTTTGATGTAACCCTTTCCCCCATAAATACGCCTTTTAACGCCTTTAATTAATTCCTTCATATACTGAAGAAATAGTTTAAATATCATACTGTCACAAATAAAAATCATAAGAAATATTTTCAATATTTTAGCAGATAAAAGCTTAAAGCAGGCTGAAAGTATTTTCAACCTGTTTTAAGTGGTCACATATTTTCAGAAGTAGAAACAGGGTAAAAGGCTCGTGGTGTGTAATCGCATATTTAAGTAGCCAAATTGCTAGCCTGTGTTTGAAATCACAACCCTGTTTGACAAGTGCGGCTAATTAGATTACGTAATATGGATATTTATGCCCTGCAGACCTAAAGCTTCTTACTTCTTCACAGAGGGGGTCTTAGGCAGAAAGGGGTTGTGTGTAATTATTTCCGGTCCATATCGTACAATTTGCAAGGCAGCTTAATTGATTAGTGGTTGATGATGAATGTCAGCATAAAATGCGATCTAGATCAAAGCCGCTGGCTGAAATATGTCCTGAATCTGTTTCGATTATGATTTTCATAGATCTTTATATAAGCTCAAGAAATATAACGATAAGTAAAAAACGACATTAATACAATAAATGAGCACTCGGGTCACGTTATCTAGAGCGTTCAGTTTTGACCCAGATCAGAATATCAAATACTTTGTTCAGCAGACAATTAATCAGTTTGGATCTTAATCAGACATTGCCAGTCTCAATTGCTAGATGATAAATTGATATTCCACATTTGTCATGTCAATGACTGTGCAAAAAGTTCAGCAACAGTTTGGATCCAACTGAGATATTGAGAAACTCTGTGATTGAAAATCCAAACTAAGGTTTGAATGTATTGAAAAGCTCATTGAAGAAACTTTTATCCGTACGAGAGACTGACAAACAGTTAGGACCCAGATCGGAATCAAAACTGACTGTACTTAAAGGTCAGCAACAGTTTGGATCCAAATGAGATATTGAGAAACTCTGTGATTGAGACCTGGATGTACGAAAGTTCCCGGATGTTGCGATACCGAGAATAAATGGTCTATTTTCTAAAAATGTATGTCCGATTGAGGACCAGAACCGATGTTAAACGTCACGGAAAATTCATAACAGACCAGAAAAATAATTTGATCCCCCTTATTTTATTAAATAAAAATGTAATACCTCATCCGTTTTGTACTGGATGCAGAGACAGTGTATAGCCATATGGCTATACACTGTCTCTGACTGGATGTTATAAAAATCGGCACATGTATTATCGTCTTTATCTGCTCGTGTTTTAGTCGTAGCCCCGTAAAAAAAACGAAGATATCCTGGAGCCGATGTTTATGATTAATATTTACGGAAATATTAACAGATAAGACTAAATATATCGGAGAAATTTTTTTCGAAAGTCACAGGGCTTCGATGCCTTTATTCACAACCAGTATGCAAATATTATCAAGAGTATCCGTGCCCGATTCCGGTGTCCTATGATATTTGCCTGATATACGCTACCTCAAGTATGGCTGGATTAAGCACTATCAGCTCGAAATTTTGATGGTTCTGCTATGCACTCATTGTCACCAAGACACCCAATCGTCATTTCATTTGTTCTTCAGCAAGTATTAACCTCCTTTGTAGGCATTTATACACAAGTATTGCAGTCGCAAATTCGTCCGGCGAATGCGCTTTCTCTTCGCCCGACCCGTCGTAGTCTCTGTCTTCTAATATTACATTCTCTGATAATTTAGGATCGAAATCGTAACACTGAAGTTCTAAAGTGTTTTTACCTTCCTCCACATGCCCAAATTTTCTCAGTATTTCAGTTTATTAATGTTATCGATGTAAATTCCGCGCACTCTACGGCATTCCCGGTTAGACTCGCTATAACCGGAAGGTCGCGGAAGGCCTTAGTTACGTCACACAGGTAAACAAAATGGCGGCCCCCATGGTCGCTTGCACAGTCATATATCACAAAGTTTAAACGGTTCTAACTACTTCATTTTTTATTATTTTTCAAAATTTCAAAGGCAGAATGCGATTTTTTTTCAATATCTTTCATTAGAAAGATATTTATCACCAGCTGTCCATTTCCCTTTAAAGAACTGGACGAGTCAGATATGGAAAAAGACCTGGGGGTACATGTAGATAACAAGCTGTCATTTCACCACCATGTCAACGAAGCGGTCAAAAAAGCAAACAGAACCTTGGGGCTTATAAAGAGAACGTTCGCCACTAGAGAGAAAGTTGTAATAAAAAAGCTCTACACCACCATGGTTAGACCAATCTTAGAGTATGGGAACGCACCAAGGATTCACCAATATGCTGGAGACATGGACAAGGTTGAAAAGGTTCAACGCAGAGCAACCAGGCTGTGTTTGACACTACGTGAACTCCCATATGAAGACAGGCTAAGAGCTATGAAGCTGCCGTCCATGTACTATCGACGTGACAGGGGCGATATGATTGAAACCTTTAAGATCATCACAGGCAGAGACAGAATTGATCAGAAGAGACTGCTACCCCGTATCCACACCGACAGAACAAGAGGGCACAACTTCAAGCTTGCAAAGAAACGAGGCAGACTAAATATCCGTAAACACTCATTTGGACTACGCGTAGTGAATAAGTGGAACGGATTACCAGATTGGGTCGTGAACGCCAAAGATGTCAATGACTTTAAAGGAAAACTTGACAGGCACTGGCAACATAGACAATATTCCGTCCGACCCACGCATGCACTAGTGAATGAAATGACAAAAAGAAGACCAAGCATGGAGCGGGAGTTACAGGCTTAAGCCTTTTTCCCTGAAGAGGATGTATGTATGTATGTATGTATAAAAAGTAAGCTTTCATTGTCATACTAACAGGGGTCAGTCACAAAAAAAAATAAAAAAAATCTCTGTACTATTTAGAAAAGAATTTTCTAAATAGTACAGAGGTTGTTTTTTCTGGGTTTTTTTTGTGACTGGCCCCTGTGGTCATACTGTAGACTAGAAGTTTCAAGAAGCCTTCTTCTTCTTCTTCCAATGAAAGGTCAGGAATCACTATGACTGTAGAGTTGACATGAACCGAGTGATCGCCTTAGACCTCAACGTGCAAAATTGACAAGGAATACTCCCGAGTTTGGCTTTAAAATCTATGCATAGACTTAATTGGCAGTGTTTTTCAATAATCCAGTTTGTGTGGGATGTATTACTCTTTAGTTTATACTGAAGTAAAAATTAATTTGCACATCTCTTTAATTTTAAACCCTTTACTTAGTAGATAAATGATATCTTAATACTTATAATTGTATTATTGTATTGGTGGGTATTGGTAGTCCATGCTGTCAGTTGTTAAAAAAAAAAATTGTCATCTTTTTTCCCCCCAGGTAAATCATGCCTCATAAAACCATTCATTGGTTCAGAAAAGGTTTACGCCTACATGACAATCCAGCATTTGTAGCAGCAATTGAGAATGCCTCCGATGTGTGGCCAGTATTTATCTTGGACCCTTGGTTTGCAACTCATGCTAATGTAGGCATCAACAGATGGAGGTTCTTGCTACAATGTCTACAAGATCTCGACAACAGCTTGAAAAAATTGAACTCCAGGTA
Organism: Gari tellinella; assembly: GCA_922989275.2. Taxonomy (NCBI): domain Eukaryota; kingdom Metazoa; phylum Mollusca; class Bivalvia; order Cardiida; family Psammobiidae; genus Gari; species Gari tellinella. The sequence goes on from OV277867.1 coordinate 61,301,871, forward strand.
GAGTAGGAATATAGAGTTGACCCTTTCCCAAATAGTTTGTTTTCCAAAGTGTCTATTGACACGTACGGTGTTAGGGTAAAAATTACACTTATCGTGAGAATCACCCACCATGTCAGAAAGTTTCCGCCCTCAGAATTGCAATCATTGTATGCGATTTAATATGATAAAATTTCTAATGAAAATGAACAAGAACTGTATAAGAATACTTTTTAATGATATTGTTAAAAAAAACTCAGAATTTGTTACTTATTTGATACAATTTACGTGCAAACGTATGGTACACGTTTACCGTATGCGTCCGTGATAGAAAGATAGCATAGATAAAGACAGACGTCCAGGCAAAAGTATTTTGTTTCAGATACATATAATCACAACTTAATTTAATAAATAGTGTAAAATAAGAAAATAAAAAAACCCATACCTGTTATATGCAATTGTACAAATAAAATCCAATTTACACAACACACTGTTTAACGATCTCATTCACGCGGAATACTACTAGTAAACTGCGTTGAAATTACAATAGAGAATTCTGTCACCACAAGTTATATTGTTTTTCCACTGTTACATATTGTACACTTAAAATTCAGTATTATCCATAACTCCAAACGTATATATATCGTTGAAAACTTGAGTAAAATCCAGACCATGAACATAAATGTAGTCATTGTAGAATATTTGCACTTTAATCAACGTCTCACTATGAAATTCACTTTGAAACTGGCAAAGGATTTGGGGGTGGGAACTCGGGATAACATTACAGCTTGGATCCACCGCGATTACAGCTTGGATACACATCATAATTTACCTGTAATTATAGATGGCGTGTACCGCAAACATCAAACAACAAGCGCGCGTTGAGTTTCAGATAGGTGGGAATTACCTAACTGTCCAAATGACAAAAATTGCTTTTACTCGGCTTATTGTTTGTTACTCAATCAAGCTGTTTGCTATTCAAATGTCAAACAGCGCGTGGCAACAAAATATGCTCAAGTGAAATGACCAAGCGGAAAAGCTGAATTCTTCATGCTAGCAGGAACGTACATTGTGTTTAATATATTAATCCACATATTTCAATCAATACCAATAACGAAACAATAACATCAAAACTATGACCGTAAAGGGTATAAATTGCCGTACGTGTCATTGGCGAGTTCTTGCTACAAAAACGTACAAGAAAGACAACTCCAATTCTTAACATTCCTATTGCGAGTTATCGTTCTTGTACGTGTCAATAGATAGAATCATAGAAAACTTGCTAATGACACGTACGGCAATTTATACCATTTTTTACTGTGTTTAAACTCGGCCAATATGATAGTTTTCCAACGATATGCTGGTTTTATCGACTTAATGGCTTAGTAGAGGTAATAGAATAACTACAAAAAAAATCTGGTAAAAAATGTCATCTGCTTTATTTTTTAGAACATTTAACGATATGACCTGCGTACTGAAACCTTATTTATAATTAATGTTTTACCTGTTTAATATATTAATCCACATATTTCAATCAATACCAATAACGAAACAATAACATCAAAACTATGACCGTAAACGGTATAAATTGCCGTACGTGTCATTAGCGGGTTCTTACTACAAAAACGTACAAGAAAGACAACTCCAATTCTTAACATTCCTATTGCGAGTTATCGTTCTTGTACGTGTCAATAGATAGAATCATAGAAAACTTGCTAATGACACGTACGGCAATTTATACCAATTTTTACTGTGTTTAAACTCTGTCAATATGACAGTTTCCCAACGATATGTCGGTTTAATCGACTTAATTGCTTAGTAGTGGTAAACTAATAACGACTACAAATTCTGCTTAAAATGTCATCTGCTTTATTTTTAGAACATTTAACTATATGACATTCGCACTAATACAAATAATATTTACTTATTTAATATTTTAATCCACATATTACAATACCAATAACGAAACAATAGTTTAACAACAAAACTTTGACCGTAAAACGAAGTATCAATTGCCGTACGTGTCATTAGCGATTTCTTGCTACAAAAACGTACAAGAAAGACAACTCCAATTCTTAACATTCCTATTGCGAGTTATCGTTCTTGTACGTGTCAATAGATAGAATCATAGAAAACTTGCTAATGACACGTACGGCAATTTATACCACGTTGAACTGTCTTAATAGTTCACCCATACGATAGGTATCCTCGATTTTATCGACTTTATGGATTAATAGTGTGGTAATAAAATAGAATAAAAACAACAAATCATAAAAATGTCATCTGCTTTTTTAGATATTAACAGATATGATTTGTGTACGGATTTCAGTATGAATTAACCTTTCACCTGTTCAGTTATATATATATATATATGTGTATATCAATTCCAATAACAATATAATAACAAAATAACGAACTTAAACGTATTATAAATCGCCGTACTTGTCATTAGCGAGTTCTTGCTACAAAAACGTACAAGATCGACAACTCCATTTCTTTACATCGCTATTTGTTCTTATGGTCATCATAATATTTTATTTTTCGATTTAAACGTATGCAAATTGATTCAACTTATGTGAATTTAAATGGATAACTCATATCAAACCACTCAAAAATGTGAGAAATTCTTTGCTTTGTTATAAGCAAACTGTGAGAACATCAACAGCAGGTATATTCAATTAAAACCGTTGTTTATACCTCTTATTTACAAATTCATCAAAATCAAAAAACAGATTCATAAAAATACTTACCTATAATGTACATTTATCATGATTGCATTTTATAAAATGCTAAAACATACCGTTGTAATACGTTTTGGTTACTTTCAACAAATATAGGGCAGAAACCTTCTGGGGGTGAGTGTGATTCTTACGATAAGGTGAATATTATGTGCATACGTGTCAATAGAAGGTTTTTTGTTTTTCATACGTACGTGTCAATAGACTCGGCCTTTGTTTTCTGTATTAACCATTTACCTGATAGCCTATTTCTAATATTGAAGATAGGTGACCAATTAAAGCAGGTTGAAAGTAAAGCAGAATGCGCCCTAAGGCGCATTCTGCTTTACTTTCAGCCTGCTTTAAGTCACCATGTGCTAGAACATCGAAAATATTCCATATAATATTCATTCATGACTGATTGAATTGGGAACTATTTTCTGCATCTGAGGAATAAATCATATGTGCTAAAAGGCGCTTCTATGGGGGAAAGGGTTAAAGTGTTTTTAATATGAGTCATATAAAGAAACATACAAATTCAGACCCCGGTGTTTAACCCGTGTTGTAAGGTTCCCAGTCATGCACCATATCGCGTCACCATAAAAACATTTTCTGTACGAAAAACAGATGCTTGCTTAAAGCAGGCCATAAAAATACTCCTTAAGTGGATTGTTCCTTAATTCTGCTTTGCTTTCAATTAAGAAGGTCTACACCGTTTGCATCGAACAAATGTACTCTTAACATGAGAATACTTATTACTAAAGCTTACCACTGACACTTGTAGTCAGCAAGTTGTCTGATGGTGCATTGAGCATGCAATACAGTGAAACCTTTCTTTTACAACCACTAAATTGTGATAATTGTCAAGTGTTTCAGACAGGTGACTGCCCAAAGCAAGGTGACCGTAAGACAAAAAGCTCCTAAAGGAGCTTTTTGTTTGGCTGCCACTTTGCTGTAAGGTCTGTCAATTATACAATCAATTAGCATTCTTTTTAACTCATTATCCCATAACCTGTTTCTAGTTTAAAACAAAGATGATCACTTAAAGCAGGTTGAAAGTAAGGCGCATTCTGCTTTACTTTCAGCCTGCTATAAGCTTTAATGTGCTAGAATATATAAGATATTTCTTATGATACATATTCATAACTGTATAATAGTTGTTGACCTATTTTCTTCAGTGAAGGAATAAAACAGAGGCGTATTTATGGGGGAATGGGTTAATGGTCGTAATAGAGAGACCTGTGTATTTTACAAACCTATCATTGCAGACTGTTTGTGGTAAGAGGCAGTCCAACTGAAGTATTACCAAGATTGTTCAAGGACTGGGACATAACCAGGCTGACATATGAGGTTGACACAGAGCCTTATGCTGTACAGAGAGACGCCACCATTGACCAGCTGGCCAAAGACAGCGGAGTTGAAATAGTCAGATGTGTGGCTAACACTCTTTACGACACAAGCAAGTAAGGAAAACTGTTGGCTAAGTAACACTCTTTACGACACAAGCAAGTAAGGAAAACTGTTGGCTAAGTAACACTCTTTACGACACAAGCAAGTAAGGAAAACTGTTGGCTAAGTAACACTCTTTAATACGACACAAGCAAGTAAGAGAAACTGTTGGCTAAGTAACACTCTTTACGACACAAGCAAGTAAGAGAAACTGTTGGCTAAGTAACACTCTTTACGACACAAGCAAGTAAGAGAAACTGTTACATTTACAGGGCTTCAGATAAGGAGAGTACATGTATTTGGATAAAAATTTATGCATTAAACCCTATGATGTTACTACTTGTTAGAATTGTCTCTTCAAAACGATTCTTATGAGTAGTAACACCATAAGATTTGAAGCTGAAATGAGTGAGCATGATAGATTTGTTCGGTTAAATTCCTAGTAGAACCCTGACGATTAAAATTCACTAGGTCCATTACCCAAAAGAAATGCCTTTTCATGACTTTAATGTATCTTTTCATACAGTCATAAATTTGCATCATAAGAAATATTTGTTACATCCTAGCAGATGATGGCTTAAAGCAGTTGCTGATTTGTGCCTGAAACATAATGAAGGGCATCTGGGGTCTTTCTTCACCTGTACTTAGCTGGATATCCCCATATGACTGAAATACTATTAAAGCGATGTAAAATTATAGCAAATCAAATCACATGTATTCTCTTAACCCATTACCCCATAGCCTTTTATAGTATTGAAGATAGGTGACCACTTAAAGCAGGTTGAAAGTAAAGGCACATTCTGCTTTACTTTCAGCCTGCTTTAAGCTACCAGCTGCTAGAATATAGAAATTATTTCCTGTGTTAAGTATTCACAACTGTATAAATTAGAACTACATGTACTTTCTTCAGTGGAGGGATAAATTTGAGGCGTAAAAAGGCGTATTTATTGGGTAATGGGTTAAAAATGCTTTTAGATTCATTGGATATCTTTCTTGTATTAGTTTGAACATAAAATCTTTGTTTTCATGGTATTTGATGCAATATTTTGTTTCATTTTTCAGGACCATTTCTAAGAATGGTGGGAGTCCACCTCTGACGTATCAGCGTCTGCAAACTGTCCTGGCCAAAATGGGAGCTCCTGCAAAAGCCTTGACTACCCCAGTATTGTCTGATTTGAAGGGTAATGTCACTTAACTCATTGAGCCAAATGTGTACCTGTGAAGAGTACACTTGTCCTATGCAAACAGTGAAGTCTGTGATCACGGACTTCACTATTTGTTATTTTGCAATTATATTTAAAACAAAAAAACCAACAACCCCTTAAATAATCTAAAAGGGACCAGCCTTTATTGCAAACTGGAATTGTCCATTGGAAGTTTCAGGGGCTAATGAGTTAACAAGTTACATAACATCAAATATGTAACCACCAACCAAACATTGTCATTTCTCATACAATATGTTCATGACCTCAAATATTGAAATTTCTTGTCATAGTGTCCTGTCTTCAGTATGGAAAATGAGTTTGGGGGAAAGGTTAAGCCAGTTGCTTCAGTCTGAATTGAATAATAATGCGTGTTTACTTATTTAATATTTATACATATACGATAACAAGAGAGACAATCCAGAATGTTGCATTTAACAAGGGTGTATAGGGCTCCAGATAGGAAATAGTAAATTAAAACTTTTCCAACATTTTCTGTGGGGAAGCCTTCCTGCTGGCTTGCTGAAGGAAGGTAGTTCTATCCAGTTACCAATTTGTGCTTGAAATAATGTATAAAAGGCTTCAGGGTCGTCCTCAACCAAAGTCTATGGAGTAACTTCTCCTAAAAAATGTCAACTCAATTGTAACTCAAATTGGTGGTAGTCACACCATAGAGTTTAAGAAGACATTAAAATTTTAGCTTTTGCATTTATTACAATGTATCTGGAACCTTGAATGGTTACATTTTATAATCTAATTTGATGACAGGATGTTGTACAAAGGTTGGAGCTGATCATGACAAGGTCTATGGAGTTCCCTCACTTGAAGATTTGGGTAAAAAGTCAAAGGATTGTGGCCCTTGTCTGTTCCCAGGTGGCGAGACAGAGGCCCTTGAAAGGATGGAGAAAATGATGAAAAAATCAGTAAGTTTCATGTCACTGTGGACTATTAACCCTTTACTCCAAAGATACATGTTTTAATGCATTTAATTTATTCCTCAACTGAAGAAAATGTTTCCCTTTTATAAGAATATTTTCTATATCCTATCAGATGTTAGTTTAAAGCTGGCCAAAAGTAAAGCAAAATGTACCTTCAAGTGCATTCTGCTTTCTTTCAACTTGCTTTAAATGGTCACATATCTTTAAAACTAGAAACAGGCTATGAGCTAATGAGTTACGTCAGGCTCCGAGGTTATAAAGCGTTTGAGCTGAGTCTGAGTGTGTTCCCAACCATTTGATTGGTCAGATTTGAGCCTAGGCTCAAATCTGACCAATCAAATGCTTGGGAACGAGTTTAGACTCAAGTCAAAAGCTTTATAACCTCGGGACCAGGTGGCTGCTGAAAGCAGGATGGAAAAAGTTTTCTCCTCATTTTGATTTTAGACTGCATATTGTATTAAACACGGACAGAAAACTATTGAGGAAAAGGTTAAAAGACACATGGACAGAAAGATTTTCGTACCTCCACAATGAGAACTGTTTTACCCCTGTATGTTTGTTCCTTTGTTCTTTCGTCCATCTGTCCTTTCAAGAATACGTTCCATACTATAAGAAAGGTCACTTTATACGATTTTGATTGTAGTTAAGTAGTGGTAGCTCATGTCCTGACAGGTTTGATTTGAAACTGGATTCAGTTTTGACTGTTCTTACATTATTATATTGTTGCTTTTCTATTTGATTATAGAACTGGATCTGTAATTTTGAGAAGCCCAAGACAGAGCCCAACAGCCTGGAGCCCAGTACTACAGTTCTGAGCCCATATCTCAAGTTTGGCTGTTTGTCGCCCAGACATTTCTACCACTGCCTCACAGATGTCTACAAAGGCAAGGTGAGTTGTCTCCCTTACATAGCTGAAGCAAAATAATTGACAAAATTCTTGCTAAATTTGTCCTGTAAGATTGACCAGAATTCAGTAACAAAGTACATCAAATAGATAATTCTCGTAGTGTCCAATAAACAGTTAAAGCAGGTTGTAAGCAAAGCAGGATGTGTCTTAATGAGCATTATACTTTAATTTGAACCTAGTTTAAGGTACCATCTGGAAAGATACTATATTATCTGGAAATGCCTCTTGTGCATTATGTTCAGGCCCAAAGGTAATACAGTGTTTGAGCTGAGTCTGAGATTGTTCTTAAGCATTTGAGAGGTTTTTGAGTAAAAACTCAAATCCGACCATTCATATGCTTGAGAAAAATTCAGACTCAACTCAAATGTTTTATAACCTCATTGGAGTTAAACTTTTTAGATTTGGACTTAAAACCTGCTGTGAAGTAAACAAAAAAATTCTAGGACATTACAATTTGTTTTCCAGAAGCATTCTCAGCCACCCGTGTCTTTACATGGCCAGCTGTTGTGGCGAGAGTTTTTCTACACGGTCGCGGCAGGCACTCCCAACTTTGACAAGATGGTGGATAATTCAGTGTGTACACAAGTGGACTGGGACACTAACCCAGACTACTTGGAGGCCTGGAAGATGGTAAGTCTTAAGAACCAGTCACAAGTATTGCAAGTCAAAATATACCTACATCTTGGGTCAAAACAGACCCAGACAAAACATACTTAAGTCTGTAATACTGTCAAAATTTAATAATTCAAACTCACTTTTGTTCAAACATATCAATATTTGAAACTTAGCCACATTTTTATTCCCGTGCACGACTTAGTCGGGGGCATGTTGTTTGTGGTCTTTCTCTTAGTCTGTTTATCTGTCTGTGTGTTTGTCCACAACTTTAACCTTGGCCATAACTTTTGAACTACATAAGAAAGAGACTTTATATTTGGTATGTGTACTCGCCTCAAGAAGCTCTTGGCTAAATGCAATTTGGGTCATATCCGACAAATCTCAAGGTCATTTAGAGGTAAAATAGGGTGAATTTAACATTTGCCATAGTTTTGGAAAAGCATGTGATATATTTTGAATGTGTACTCAACTCAAGAGGCTCTTGAGTTCGGTTCAACTTGGGTCATGTTCATCAAAGGTCAATGTCATTAAGGAGGTCAAATATGGCTAATTTAACATTGGCCACAACTCTGGAACTACCTGTGATAGAGAATTCATATTTTGCTTGATTAATCAACCAAAGAAGCTCTTTTGCTCAGCTCAGTTGGGTCATGTCAGGCAAAGGTCAAGGTCATTTAGAGGTCAAATAGAGTTGATTCAACATTGGCCATACCTCTAGATTAAAATCTAGAAAAAGCTAGTTTCTTTGTTCATTTCCATCACAACAACAGCTAGGAGTACCGAACCTGTTGAACAATTGTATTGTACAGCCAAATGAATACATATGTGTGACAGAACACATTTGTCACTTACTGTGACACCGTTCTTGTAGCTTTGAAATATAGCTATGTCGACTTAAGTGAGTCCTGTTTTCAAAATAAAATATTATGATATACTGGTGAGGTCTATTTAAATGAGTTAGAAGTATCAAGTTTTGACTACTTGTATACCCATTATCGTAATCAAAAACATAACCAGGAGCCTTCTGCATCACTTTTTCCCCGCATTAAGCTGCCACATGTAATAAATACTAAAAAACCGTCTAAAGCGTGATTGCTTAATACAGGTCTGACTGTACCTTATCTTTTTCAGGGTAAGACAGGTTATCCGTTTATTGATGCCATCATGATACAGTTACGACAGGAAGGCTGGATCCATCATCTCGGACGTCACGCTGTCGCCTGCTTCCTGACACGTGGTGACCTCTGGATCAGCTGGGAGGAAGGAATGAAAGTGTTTGAAGAATATCTTCTTGGTAACTAAACTTAGTCAGAGCTTTTTGAATGAAAGGTTTAAGCCTGTCACTGTCACTAATGGCTAAAGATAATTTTGCCAAGAGTTTGGACAAGAACTGTCTAACCATTTGAAATTTCTGACCTCTGTGAGCTTGATCTTTGTCAATGCATTTAAGTTTTGGAATGTGTTTATTTTTGGAAAAATGCTTAAAACTGCTAGAAGGTTACTTAAGGCATTGCTTTCATAATTGGTATGCATGTGTATATTAACAAGACCCTTCCATGTGAGCAAGTTAGGCCCCAGTGACCTTGAACTAAGAAGGTTTCACAAACTGCATTTAGGTTTCGAGAAATGCTTATAACTCCTGTGTCCCTTGAGGTTTTGCTTTCATATTTTTTATGCATGTGTATTTGACACCTCTGACCTTGACCTCAGACTCTGCCTTTAAGTTTCAAAATGTGCTGTCAGCAAACTTTGTTGTCTCTGACAACTCTTGTTGAAAAGTAACAGAAATATTGCTGCAGACGGAAAAAATTTACCCAGCATGCAAATAGTTGATACAAGATTGACTGTGTGCTAAACTTTGGGATTAACCCTTTTACTGCCGTGACTTCATCAATTTTAAACAATTGTCGTCTGCTTTTATTTCTTAAATTTTAATTTTTGCTATTTTGACTGAAGAAATATTGAAATGAGGTCAAACAGTATGAATCCTGATCAGATGCCGCGAATGCGGCATCTGATCAGGATCCAAACTGTTTGCAAAAAAATCTTGTGCTCGGGGTAAGGCAGTGAAGAGGTTAACAGTTACAAATCAGTGACAAGAGCATTAGTGGGAAATACCTTGAACTAAACAAATACGCTATTCCATATCCTGTTTGTATAGAGAATTACATTCTTTCCTTGTGCTCAAATATGCTTAACCCATTACCCCATAGCCTGTTTCTAGTTTTGAAGATATGTGACCACTTAAAACAGGTTGATAGTAAAGCAGAATGTGCCTTAAGGCACATTCTGCTTTACTTTCAGCCTGCTTTAAGCTATTATCTGTTAGAATTTAGAAAATATTTCTTACAATACATTTTCATAACAGTATAAATTGAAATTATTTTCTTCAATGGAGGAATAAATTTGAGGCGTTAAAAGGCGTATTTATGGGGTAATGGGTTAATAGTGTTGTCTACATTTAAGCATTAGTTTGCTAATTGCAACTTCAGGGCTCCAAATAAGGGTGGGTATACTGGAGGTTTCTAACATTTTCTGTGTTGTGTCTCCTCCAAACCCTATATTGGCATCACTCATAAGAATCATAGAGCCGATTCTAATGAGTGGTGACAACATTGGGTTTATTGAAGAAATGAGGAAATAAGAATTTGATATACTCTGGAGCTATGAACTTGCCTAAATTAACCAGTTTGGATCATGATCAGATGCTGAGTAGTGGTGCATGTAACTAGGATCCGAAATGTTTGACACTAGTGTTAACCCTTAGCCTGCCACTCACGACTATAGCTCCATATGCAAACAGCTTGGATCCGGATGAGACGCCGAGTGACTCGGCGTCTCATCCGGATCCAAGCTGTTTGACACTCGGACAACATTTTCAGCAATTTTGAGCAACTTTGAAGCACTTTGAAACTTGAAGCAGACGAGAAATATAGCAGACAACAATTTATTTGGCGGGCTAAGGGTTAATGTTTCTTTGGTCAAAATGTAAAGTATCCCTCTAATGAGGAACTGCACTGTTTGCCATTTTGCAATATATTGTGAAAAACAACCCTTTATCCCTTTGAGGCCTAGTCCCGCATATAGGCGTGCTTTTCAAACAGTGAACATGTGAATAGTACACTTGTCCTGTGCAAACAGTGAAGACCCAGATCAGAGGGCTCCGAACAAAGGCAAAAACAACCCTTAAAAGTCAGAAATGGACTTGACTAAACTGGAAACTGGAATTGTCCACTTAAAGTTTCAGGGAGGAAAGAGTTAAAGTAAAGTTACTAAACTTGATTTAAAACCACAATGGTCCATTTGATGTTTCATGGAAGATAAGTTGAGCACGATAAAGAGGTAATTGAAATGTTATGAAGTCATCCTAAATTAATGATGTTGATTTAAACTTTAATAGGTTGAACTCTTACCGTGCAAGCGGCAGATATGTGTCACAAATACTACCTATGCAAACAGTTTGGATCCCTATGAGACGCTGCCTTACACGTTTGACACTCAAACCTTGTTTTGAAATGAAATTTAGAAAATTCTGTGTTTAGAACAGTTACAGACGACAATTTTACAGACCAAATCATTACCCAGCATGCAAAGAGTTAAATGTGAATTCCTTTCCTGTCTGGGTAGACATAACAAGTCCCAACAGGGTTAATAGATTTTCAGGGCAAACAGGTCAAAATTTTGTACAGTAGAACCTCTCTATCACAACCACTAATTTGTGCTAAATATCAAGTATTTAAGGCAGGTGATGGCTCAAAACAAGATAACAGTGAAACAGAAAGCTCCTTAAGGAGCTTTCTGTTTTACTGTCACCTTGCTTTAAGCTGTCACCTGTCCTTATCCAATCAATTAGCCTACGTTTTAGCAGTCATATTAGAAAGGTTCTACTGTACTTGAATTGAAAAAAAATGAAAACAACAGATGATAATACCATGAAAACACCTTGAAATGACCAATTCAAGTTTTTTAGAAATTTGAAATAGATTTACAGTAGATCTTCGATGTGTCGAGGTTGAAGGGACCATCAGAAAAAACTCGACACATCGAAGCCTCGACTCATGTTTTACCTGATGTTCCCTCGATTTTGTTTTCAAATATACTCGATCTCCATAAAGCCGACATGTCCCGTATGTTAGTTACTTTTTGATATCGATTATTTAAATTAAAAACATTAAAACGGAATTATGTAACGCTCGTATCGCATCCAAACTGGATGCATATTTACCCATTTTACCAAAATGAATCTTAAAAATGTACGTCAGGCGAAAAAACGTTTGCCGTAACTAAATTTTCAGAAAATAACAACACAGTGATATGGACGGAAGTCGCTTTTTATCTGCGCACTGGTTCTTTTACCCATTCCATCCAGCATATACATTCTCTCGAACCGCTGGAACCAAATTGAGGGGAAACCCTTTTCTTAAAATAGTAACAATATCTCCATAGAGGGATAAGGATAATTGCATAACTATTGATGCTACACGTTTTGGGATGGGTTCCGCATGAGTTGTTCTTTGTCTTTTACACACACATTTCTCTTCCGGCATAAAAAAACATAGACCGAATTACGAATTATGCTTGAACATTCGGTTTATATTTGACTTTACACCAAACTGGATAAGGGCGCTATGATTAAATCCGTGCTGAATAAAAAATAGAAAAAAGTAGATGAATCAAGGAATACACAGGGCCGTTGACACAATGAGAAGGTGTTTGTCCTGGATAATTGGGCAGTCAGGTAATTTTGTTTCGCAACTCAATCGAGTAAAGATGGTCACGGAGGTATGAAAAACTCAACACGCCAAATTCCGGTCCTTCGTACAGTCATACATTGACACATGTGTAGTGAATTTGGAGTGAAACAGTGCGTACGGATCGAGAAAAAAAGTCGATATACCGAAAAACTCGACTTATAAAAACTCGAGTCATACGTAGATTTTAAATAAGGTTATATAGGGAGAAAAGTTTGGACTAAAAAAAGATCGACACATCGAGAAACTCAACTCTTCGAAGTTGGACACATGGAAGTTCTTAACTACTGTATTTTGTTTAAGTTTCATATAGTGAATTGGCGTCTGATCAGGATCCAAACTGATTGACACTTGTTTCAGTATTTCTTTCATGACACTTTGCCTAGTGATGAGTATACTCATCCTTTACAAATAATACCTGTGAAGAATACACATTATTGTCCTATGCAGATAGTATAGACTCATATCAGAGGGCTCCTTTGATCAGGGTTTGCACTGTTTGTCTTTTTACAGTAGATCATTAAATTCGGAATATCCAGAAGAAACGCTTTCTCATTACACAATAGTCTGTTTCTTGTATTTAAAATAGGTGATCACTTGGAAGCAGTTTGAAAGTAAAGCAGAATGCACCTTATTGCACATTCTGCTTTACTTTCAATATGCTTTAAGCTACAGTCTACATGTACTTGGTTATAGAAATATTTCTTATGGCACATATTCATGAATGTATAAAATGGAGCAATTTCTTTCAGTGCAGGAAAGAATTAAAGGCATATTAACCCTTAGCCTGCCACTCACGACTATAGCTCCATATGCAAACAGCTTGGATCCGGATGAGACGCCGAGTAACTCGGCGTCTCATCCGGATCCAAGCTGTTTGACACTCGGACAACATTTTCAGCAATTTTGAGCAACTTTGAAGCACTTTGAAACTTGAAGCAGACGAGTAATATAGCAGACGACAATTTATTTGGCGGGCTAAGGGTTAAGGTTTATTTATCGGGTACTGGGTGAAGACATTTATGAGTTGATGAATGGTATATTTCAGATGCTGACTGGAGCCTGAATGCTGGCAACTGGATGTGGCTATCAGCCAGCGCTTTCTTCCACCAGTACTTCAGAGTCTACAGTCCTATAGCCTTTGGCAAAAAGACAGACAAGAACGGTGACTTTATCAGGTCAGTTTGTATACATGAGAAGCAATAATTATTATTATACCCTCGTTAGGTAGTGTTTGTGGGGAGGGGGGAGACTATACTTGAAAACGTTGCGTTACTTTCAACCTGCTTTAAGCTACCAGCTGGAAAGATACTGGAAATGCCTTTTGTGTGTTATGTTCAAAACTTCTTTGATGGGGACTACTTTTATCAATGTAGAATCAATTATAAGCGTAACAAGGTGTAATTATGGAGCAATTGGTAAATCTATAATTATCATCAAATTTTGTTTAGATATTGTTTCTAAGTCTGTAATTATTTCTTCATATCTTCATGTTTCTGAATTTCATCATGTAGGAAGTACATCCCAGCCCTTAAGAAGTTCCCTGAAAAGTTCATCTATGAGCCATGGACAGCCCCTAAGGCAGTACAGGAGAAATGTGGGTGTATCATCGGCAAGGATTATCCTAAACCTATAGTGGAGCACGATGTTATCAGGAAGACTAACATCTCCAGGATGGCGGCTGCCTATGCCAGGAGGAAAGGCAAAGATGGTGCAGGTATAGTCAGTCTATTATTAACCCATTACCCAATAAATACACTATTTTACACCTTTAATTTATACCTCCACTGAAGAAAATAGTTTAAATTTATACTTTTATTCAGTCATGAATGAGTATTATGTGATAATTTTTCTATACTCTGGCAGATTAAAGCTTAAAGCAGGCTGAAATTAAAGCAGAATGTGCCTTAAGGCACATTCTGCTTTACTTTCAACATGCTTTAAGTGGTCATCTGTCTTCAAAAACTAGAAACAGCCTAAGGGGTAATGGTTAGTTTTATGTCTCCCCCACTTTAGTTGGATTGGAAGACATGTTTTTTGCTGTCTGTCTGTCTGTCCATCTCTTTGGTTTCCAGACAATAGTTTTTGTCATGCCATATTTGGTGTACTGGTTGCTTATGATGAAGGGATGCATGGGTTTGATTTCCAGACAATAACTTTTGTTCTAAACAGTTGACCATGTCCATATTTTGTGTACTATTTCCTTATGAGAGGGGGGGGGGGGGGGGCATTCTTATGTCTGTATGTCAAAGGGCAAGTGATCTGTCACAAAAAATAGATTTTGTTTTATCAACAATAACATGTTTTGATGGGGTGATTTTCTCCATATGTAGTTTATAGGTTGCTTGTGCAAAAACGAAGCCTGTAATTGCATCAGAGGTCAGTTGTGACCGTTTATAACCCTGTCCATTGGTTCCAGAGCTCAAGATAAAGGGAGTATTTCAAAAACTAAACTTTTTATTTCGAGACAATTCTAATGAGTAGTAACACCATAGGATTTGGTGCCTGCATAAGTGAGAAAATGTTGGATATATTAAATTTACTCCCTCTTATCTGGAGCCCTGGGTTTGTTTGTTCATTCTTCCGTGTGTTCATTCTTCTGTATTTGTGATAATAAAAAAAATTGAAGATATGTTTATGAATGTCAGATAGCAGATATACTTATCTACTTTGTTTTCATTTAACTTTAGGATCAGATTCTAAGAAGAGGAAAGCTGTTGACTCTGGGAGTAAAAAGTCCAAGAAGGCAAAGAAAGAAGCCAAAATGACGGACTTTCTCATGTGAAATTAGCTCAGGTGACCATCTATATCAGGTGAAAGCAATGGAGGTTGTTAAATTCAATGTCTTTCTTAGTGAAGACAAAGACTTTTTGATGTGAAAGTAGTTTAAGTGACAGACTTTCTCATGTGAAGGCAAAGAAAGATGCCAAGATGACTGACTTTCTCATGTGAAATTATCTTCAGGTAACCAACTATATCTTGTGACTATTATTATATTTGCTACATGTCTGTTGTCATAAATGATAGCTTTTGGTTTATAACAAAACGGGTCTTTAGAGAAAATCTTTCAATGATTTCTCTTCGCGTCTCTGCCAATCCTACGTTAACTCATTCTACCCAAAAACTTCAAATGGACAAGCCCAGTTTCCACTAATGTCAATTTCATGTTTAGCTATTGAGGGTGGTCTTTCACAATTTATTGCAAAATGCCAAACAGTGCAGACCTTGATCAGAGGGCTCCTTTAGGAGCCCTTTGATCTGGGTCTTCACTGTTTGCATTCAACAAGTGTACTCTTCATTGTAAAGGATGAGTATACTCATCGCTAGGGCTGCATGGGTTTATGACTTTCAAATAGAAATTTCTTGAAGAGACAATTCTTAATGAGAAGTCACAACATAAGGATTGTAGGAGGCTTGAAAGATTTTAATATTTTATAAACTCACCAAAATTAATCTGGAGTTTTAGCATACAGCTCTTTATCTTTTAGGGTCAGTGATATGTAACTCACTGCTGTCAGAACAGAGCTAACTCTGATCAGGTGAACTGTTTGAAACGCAGTTTCTGATAAGGGTCATCACTGGTTGTTAGCAGCTATAAATAGTCACACAATAGCATTCTAGCAGACATAGGGATTTTACTTTTTGTAAATGCAATAAAACCTCTCTAAAGACCACAAAACTGAAATCTAATTTTCTATACAAAAATATAGAAGACTGACAAGAGAAAACCCGGCTGGAATGTTACTTTGATGTCACATATCATTGACTAGTTTCGTCCTTGTTTGGACTCATCAGAATGAATGAGATGTACGATTGTGGCATCTCACTTTTATACCTGAGGGTTGCTAATTTTCTGTTAGAAAGACAGGTGTCAGCTTAAAGCAAGGTGAAAATTAAACAGAACACTCCTAAAGGAGTGTTCTGAATTACTTGCACATTGCTTTAAGCAGCCACCTGCCTTAGACATCAAATAATA
The DNA here is from genome assembly GCA_922989275.2 of Gari tellinella. Taxonomy (NCBI): domain Eukaryota; kingdom Metazoa; phylum Mollusca; class Bivalvia; order Cardiida; family Psammobiidae; genus Gari; species Gari tellinella. The sequence goes on from OV277867.1 coordinate 61,318,402, forward strand.
AATGTAATTTAGTGGTCGTAATAGCCAGATTTTACTGTACACTCTTGATCTGGAGCCCTGGCTCCAAGGTTATAAAGCTTTACAGTTGAGTCTAAAGTTGTTCTCAAGCATTTGATTGGTCAGATTTGAGCCTAGTCTCAAATCTGACCAATCAAATGCTTGAGAACAATCACAGACTGCTCAAATTCTTTATAATCTTGGGGCCTGTAAACTATAGTGTTTTTATATAAATTCTTTTCCAGTATCTCAGCAGAGCTCCAGGTATTACCTCAAGACTGGCTCAAGTACTAACTTAATTATTTCCCCACGCAACCCTATAATGTGACCACTCATTAGAATCGTGTCTTCAAGACGATTCTAATGAGTGGTCACAGTATAGGGTTCACAGGAAACATAAAGGAAATTGTTGGGAAGTGCTCAGTTTACCTACATTTATCTGGATTCCTGTGACCTGAGACAAGCTGTTCTAGGTTATACTTTACTGAAGTTGATAATACTCTCGGGTGATATAGTAAAATAGAATAGGTCTGAATAGGGTTTATATGATTGAAAAGTTTTCTTGGTTGTGTTGTTTTATTAGCGACATGACTTTTATTGTTGTTTATATGTTTGTTAAATGAAATCTCAGGGGATAAGTATATGCATGGTTTATGTCTGTTAGTGTTGTTTTATTAGATCACCTGAGCCAAAGGCTCAAGGTGAGCTATTGGGATGGCCCTGTGTCCGGCGGCGTCTGTCGTGCGTCGTCGTTAACAATTCCTTCAAATGACATCTCCTCCTATACCGCTTGACAGAATTCAACCAAACTTTACAGAAATGTTCCTTTGGACAAGTTCTTTCAAATTTGTTCAAAGAATTAAAAACAGTGCAGAACTCTGGTTGCCATGGCAACCATAGTGAAAAAATGAGGAAATCTTAAAAAATCTTCTTGTCAAAAACTGCAAGGGCCAGAGCTTAGATATTTGGCACATAGCATCATCTTCAGGTCCTCTATCAAGTTTGTTCAAATTATGTCCCTGGGGTCAAAATTGGCCCGCCCGGGGGTCACAGTTTTAAATAGAGTTATATAGTGAAATTTTCAAACGTCTTCTTCTCTGAAACTAATATGGCCAGAGCTTTGATATTTGGCATGGTGACACTTCTAGATGTTCTACACCAAAATTGTTCAAATGGTTCTGGTCGGTTGCATAACTAGGTCACTGGAGCTAAAAATAAGATTTTTTCAATGAAAACTTAAAAAATCTTCTTGTCTGAAACCACAAGGGCCAGAGCTTAGATATTTAGCACATAGCATAGCCTACAGGTCCTCTATCAAGTTTGTTCAAATTATGCCCCTGGGGTTAAAATTGGCACTGCCCCGGGGGTCACAGTTTAAATAGAGTTATATAGAGAAAATTTCAAACGTCTTCTTCTCTGAAACTAATATGGCCAGAGCTTTTATAATCTGTATGGCGACACTTTTAAATATACTTTACATATTTTGTTCAAATTGTACCGGTCTGTTGCATATCTAGGTCAGTCCTGGACATAAATCATTATCTCCATTTTTTCAGCTATTCTCAGGTGATCGAAATATGCCCCATGGGGCTCTTGTTGTTATATGGCTTCAGCTTTGTTAACCCAATACCCCATAGCCTGTTCTGTTGTTCTTTATACAGGTGACAACTTATAGCAGGTGAAAGTACAGCAGAATGTGCCGTATGACACATTCTGCTTTACTTTTAGCCTGCTATAAGATACAATTTGTTAGGACATTGAAAATACTTCTTACAATTTATATTCAACACAGTATAAAGTGGAACTATTTGTGGAATTAATTAAAGATGTATTTATGGGGTAATTGGTTAAAATTTTACATTGTCTCAGGTAAGATACATCAATTTTACATGTACATGTATATAAGGTTTTGAGCTACAGTCAATTCTGTATTCTAACATAACACACGTCTTGATCACTATAAAAATAGAACGAGCTCATCGTGGTATACCTGAGACGTTTAACAACGCTCTTCCCTACCCCCTCCTCCCGCGGTTAAATGATGTGACGTGTTATGTAACGACTGTATACTTTTTTAGTTTTAACCAGTCATGTTACTGTAATTTCGTATTTTTTCAGTCTTGTTTTATGTTATGTTTGTTCTATGCCAGAAGGTGGGTCGGTAAATGAATATTGTGTGTGCGAATTCTCTGCTGTACGTAAATTTGCTGTTGGGTGTTAGATTCTTATATAAGCCGCGGGGAAAGTTATTCGGTCGAAAACTGCATCCGCTAAGGAAATAAGTATGGAACATTTGATTTCCTTTCTAATTAATTTCTTTAAATCTGGCCATGTTAGAATCGAAATAATCTATGCTCTACCGTTGTGAAACGGTATTTTACAACGGCTGGTCGTTGTGATGCACAGGAATTGACCACTCAGGCCTTCGGCCTTCGTGGCCAATTCCTGCGCATCACAACTCCCAACCGTTGTAAAATACCGTTTCACAACGGTAGAGCATAGATCATTTCTTAATTAATCAACTGCTCTGTAGATCTATGGGAAGTCTTAAATTTAGGTGGTTGCATAATGCAGGATGATAAAGTTTTTGAACACACATTCTTTTTTTTATTCCCTCACACGACTTAGTCGGGGAATATTGTTTTTAGTCTGTTTGTTTCTCTGTTTGTCTGTATGTACACAGCATTGGCCATAACTTTAGGACTACATATGATAGAGACTTCATATTTGGCATGTGTACTCTTAATTCAAAAGGTTATTTAGATAGGTACAAGCTGGGTCATGTGTGACAAGGTCAAGGTCATTTAGAGCCTTAGAGACCATTTAAAGATCATAAAGGCTGAACTTTACATTGGCCATAACTTTGGAGCTTCATATGATAGAGTAGAGCTACATACAGTAGAGACTTCATAGTTGGCGTGTATGCTCAGCTCAAGCAACTCTTGAGCTTAGTACACATTTGGCTAATGTCTAACAAAGGTCAAGTTCATTTAGAGGTCAAATAGGCTGATTTTACCATTGGTCATAAATTTTGAAGGACATGTTAAAGAGACTAAATATTTTGCACTCACACTCAAATCAAGAAAATCTTGAGCTCACTACAAGTTGGGTCATGTCTGACAAAGGTCAAGGTCATTTAGAGGTCATGGTCATATCGGTGGGCATAGTATTTCACAAACACATCAGTTCTTGTTTATCTTAACCCTCATGATGCTGAATTGCCACCTGTTGCAAATATGTATCAAATATATATCGTCTTGGGGGAAATAACTCTGTTTCAGTTAGCAGTGATTCTCCAAAAATGGGTACAATTACAAAATTATCTTGTCTCCAAAAGAAAAATATGAATAACTATAATATTTAGATAGAAATGGCATATAAAACCCTAGTTCTTGCATGACAGATAATACTGGTGATTAATTAGTAGCCTTAGAATGTCATAAGATCTATAAATTGGAAGCTATCATCTTATGAAATACTCACACATCTGTTGTTTCCTCAAAACGGATGCAAAGAAGTGGTTTATTCCATTTTTATACGCCCGTCTTCAGACGGGACGTATTATGTCGTGGCGCTGTCCGTCCGTCCGTCTGTCTGTCCGTCCGTTAACTTTTTCATGTCCGCTCTCTAACTCAAACAAATTTAGTCTAATCCTTTTGAAACTTGGTCAGAACGTGTATGACCATAATATCTCGGTCAAGTTTGATAACCAGCAAGATTGACCCAGACATTCAAGAGTTATGCCCCTTTTTTGTCAAAAACGGGCATATTAGTTTGTCCGCTCTCTAACTCAAACAAATGTTTTTTAATCCTTTTCAAACTTTGTCAGCATGTGTATGACCATAATATCTCGGTCAAGTTCGATACCCAGCAGGATTGCTCCAGACATTCAAGAGTTATGCCCCTTTTTTCGTAAAAAACGGGCATATTTTAGTTTGTCCGCTCTCTAACTCAAACAAATTTATTTTAATCCTTTTGAAACTTTGTCAGCATGTGTATGACCATAATGTCTCTGTCAAGTTTGATAACAAGCAGGATTGCACCAGGCATTCAAGAGTTATGCCCCTTTTTTCGTAAAAAACGGGCATATTTTAGTTTGTCCGCTCTCTAACTCAAACAAATTTATTTCAGGCCTTTTGAAACTTGGTAAGCATGTGTATGACCATAATGTCTCAATTATGTTTCATAACCAGCAAGATTGCCACAGACAGTCAAGAGTTATGCCCCTTTTTTCATCTAAAACGGGCATTTTTTAGTTTGTCCGCTCTCTAACTGAAACAAATTTATTCCAATCCTTTTGAAACTTGGTCAGCATGTGTATTACCATAATGTCTCGGTTATGATCTATAACCAGCAGGATTGCCCCAGACATTCAAGAGTTATGCCCCTTATTTTGTCAAAAACGGGCATTTTTTAGTTTGTCCGCTCTCTAACTCAAATAAATTTATTCCAATCCTTTTGAAACTTTATCAGCATGTGTATGACCATAATGTCTCGGTCAAGCTCCATAACCAGCAAGATTGCCCCTGACATTCAAGAGTTATGCCCCTTTTATCGTCAAAAACGGGCATTTTTTGTTTGTAGCTCTCTTTCTCAAACAAATTTATTCCCATCCTTTTGAAAATTGGTCAGCATATGACCCCTAACTTTCAGGGTTCTTCCCCTTTTGTTTTTACCTTGATAGGGTTTTGGTATGACTACATTCTAAGATCGATTTGACGGGCGTATAATGTGCCCGGCTTGCGGTGCTCTTGTTTGATCTGACACATCTATCTTTTGCATGAAATATACGTTTTACTTAAACCTTTTTAAAAAAAAAATTTTGATCATATAAAATTGTTTGTCGCCAAAACATGTCTAACACCCGTAACAACTTTTCATCCACGTAGGATCGGAGTGTTGAACTGTATTACGTACATGATAATAACCTTTTTCAGTTATGGAATGTTTGCATTTTATGGTACTGCGACATTTTTTAATGATGTACCAAAGTTAGGACGACTGCAACGTTTGGAATTCAAATATTGCGATTGGGATATTTTCTATTTCTAACACCCGTAACAACGTTTGTAATAAAAAGTGGTTGATCTCAGAGAAACTGGTGGGTTTTTTTGTTTGACACTAACCAATGGTAGGTATTTAAAACACCTAAAGTAAATATTTCCCACAATATCGTATTCTAACCTTGAAGTTTAATGAAATTTGTCTAACACCCGTAACGTCTAACACCCGTTACAATATTTTATTATTGCAAAAGCTGCTCCCCTTTGTTTGTATGCTCAAGAGAATTGAGTTGCAAAATGTACCCAGTGTATCGCCGATGTACAAACAACCACATGTAAAGAGTGGAAGGTGTACAGTATGTACAAGGTGGGCAAAAATCTGAGAGAGCCAGAAGCTTGTTTGTACATCGGAAATACAATGGGCACAGTTGCAGAAACAGCTTCATCACGAGAAGAACCAGCTTATGAAACCTTAGTATCAAACAGTAGTCATATTCAGGAAACACATCTAACTGTTAACGATTGGGTGGCGGCTCTATATGATGGGGGAAGTATATCTTGGCAAAGTGACAAGCACAGACACTGATGACGTTCAGATTAACTTCTTGGTTGAGACTGGTAAATATGGAAGTTCTTATCGGTTTCCTAATGTCCGAGATGAAATCTGGGTCTTAAAGAAAAGTGTAATCAATTCATGACTCTGAGATCAGTAAAGCCTGTTTTGAAAACAAAACGATGTTTTCAACTTGACAAAGATGAGCAGAAAGACATTGAAAACAAATTCAATTAACAGCAATCAACGCCATGTTAATTAAGCTGTGTTTCATAAGAATCAACATTCTGTTCTAATGGTTACTTAATGTTCAAACTTGTGCAGCTTTGACAGTAATGTTCCATACATTAGTCTTGATTCTGTCGTAGGTGCATATGAATTTCAAATACAAAAATGGAATTTTAGAAGAAAGGCGGCTATATGATTGACCTTTTTGGTATTTTCATTTTTTTCCCTAACACCCGTAACGAACGTTTAGTTGTTAATGTTACATTTATATAGGGAATAATGATATATACTGGTATTGGTGCCATGCCATATGTTAATTAATGTGTTTATACAGTTTGTTGTTCCATTCTATGATAACAAAATATATGGGAAGTGATTTATAAATCATTCTATTAAAACTTCTTAAACATTTAGGCTTAAGTTGGTCTGCAGCTTATGATTAGAGGTCACTGAACTTCGATCTTGAGAAAAAACTTTTCATTATGAGCTTATAATAACTGTTTCAATTGTATGCTAACATGATAGTATTGTTTATACAGAAATTATGTAATTATGGTTGACTTCTGAATTTGACTTTTTTTTTAGCTAACGCCCGTAACAAAAGTAAATGTAACTTTAATGTCAGTGATGCTTGTGAATTGATAAGTAATGTCACACCAAGTGTTTGAAACATGTTATATAGTTTATTACTTCCGTTTTATGTTATAACCTGAGTTCCATCATTCTTTCAGAGTATCATATAAAGAAGTTTTGTACCCGGCTCTAACAAAAACGATAACTTCTCTAAATCTTATATTTTCTTGTAATGGTGCTTTACCTGCTATGAAGACACTTGCTCAAATGTTTTATAACGATCGTAAAGGCCATAGCAATATTTACCAAAATATAATCTAAGAAACATGTCCATAACGTATACAAGTAGTTATTTTTTGTCAACAAATGGTAGTGTAAGGGTGTCTAACCCCCGTAACAGATTTAAACACCTTCTTGCTTTGCTGGTGTATATCTCAAAGACGGCTAACGTTAACTCGGTAAAACTTTTAAGTTTATCCATTTGATACTTTAATTCAAATATGCAATAGAAATGATCATAATTGAACACAGTATTGCTTTTTACTTTTTTTAATTTTGATTGTACCCATTTTTGGAGAATCACTGACTATGCTTTTTAAACTTAAGAAAATTTGAATATGAGTGGCAAACAGTTCCGCTCCAGATCAGACAATGATAAATGGCATCTGATCAGGGTTCAAACCGTTTGCAAATGTTTTTCAAGTTGCATTTAGCATGATAAGGGTTAATGTAGATGAGATGTGGATTCAGCAAATTTTCTGCTGTCATGACCCGCTATAACCTTTTAATTACTGTGTAGTAAAGCCCACTAATTTAGTACAGGATGAAATAATGCAGAAAGTTGCAATAGGAGCATTCTACATTATTTTTTTCCTGCATTAAGCAGACACCTGTCTTGAGAAATCTCTGAGCTACATCAATTAGTGGCCGTATAATTCTTCCAACACCTAGAAACTCTTGTGGGTTATAAAAAATGTGTTAAATAATCAATAGTTCATATACAAAAAATGTAAAATGTGCAGATTCTAATATACTTTGCAGATTATTGATATAAGAATGACTGCCCGTCATTACTCGTCTTTATATGTATTATATTATATAATGCTGATAGACATGTATGTCTTTGCTGAATAAAACATATATGTATAAGATTCTCATGTGGGTCTTTTAAGTAATCAAAATATGGACCAGTCTACTTGGATTCTGGATTTTTTTTATAAATATTGCCCTAAATGAGAAAACAGTGAATACCCTGATCAGAGGGCTCCTGTAGGAGCCCTCTGATCTGGGTCTACACTGTTTGCAAATGTAATGAGTATATTTTAAACAGGACCATAGTGTTGAGAGAGTTAATACAATATTGATTGTATTATGTATATATATTTATGCCACAAGCAGGTACTATCTCTTTAGTCTTATTATTGTCTCAGGTAAGAAAATAAAACTTTTTTATATATCATTGTTTTATTATATCATTCGTCCAAACCAAAGTCAGTATATATTAACAAATTGAGCCCTAGCCAAGTGTATATTTGTCATTAAACAAACTGTGTACATGTGAACAGTAAATTTGGCCTTCTGTTAATTGTTGAAATGCCATTCAAACCTTTATGCTTCATATTTCATATGGCTTATTCTGATTTGGAAAAATGACCTGGTTCCAAGATTATAAAGCTTTTGAGTTGAGTTTGACGTCGTTCTCAAGCATTTGATTGGTCAGATTTGAGTTATTGTTCTCAAGCTTTTGATTGGTCAGATTTGAGCCTAGGCTCAAATCTGACCAATCAAATGCTTGAGAACGACTTCAGACTCAGCTTCAAAAGCTTTATAACATTGGAGCCAATTTATTCTGATTTTAGGACTGTTTTTAGAAATATTTTAGAAAAATAAAATTTAAAACAATCAGTGCACATCCTGATCCTTAATTCAATATCATATCAGCTGAAAATAATTATGACTGAATGTAAGTATTCTAATATGTTTATGTACATGTACAAAGTTCTGATTGTTGGCAATACCCACTACATGGCCATTAGAACTGATCACCAGTAGTTCTAGGGAATCGTATGAGGACAGACAACAGTTACGGGTCCGTATCTCTTCAACTGGGATTCTAGAGTAACGGATCTGTGTTCCTAGACACTGCCATCTTTGTTACTTTCTTCTAAGCAGCCTTGTGTCTTAGCACCAAACGTTTAACATAGATAGGTGATCATAATAGAGGTATTTCATTGTATAATACATAGGTTGTTTTGTACAGTTTATATGTCCATATTATCTGCCGCAAGGGAAATTATTGACTCTGTCACATCATCCATATTAGGTACCATAGTGAACTCTCCACCCTGACCTCTGATGACCTTCACCCTGGTGTTCCGCTCGAATACTGCCAGTAGATACGGAGACATTTGGTTTTCATCGATCATTTCTAAAGAAACCAGTATCAACGGCTTATTCTGGTCACAGGCTTCCTGTATTTCTCTCCCACAAAAGTTACTTCTACAAAATGCATTGGAAACCATGGCAACAACAACGCACGATGATTGGATGATTATGTGCGCCTCCCTCAGGATTGGATATCCAGGTGTAAAGTCGTAACCAGTAGCAACAAGCTGTCGATTTGTATCCAAATGAGTTTGAAGTTTGGCTCGTAAAACTGGAAGTATATTCTCCAGAACAAATTGCTCATCTTCCCCAGATACAGGCATAAATATTACATATTTCTTACCAATGTTCCCAGACACGTAGCCATGTATGAAAGCCTCTCTGCGACTGGTCCGTTTTCTGGCTTGTGTCTTACGTTTAACAACCATAAAGATGATAAAAGCTGCGATACCGGTAGCTGCTAGTACTGTAGTTGTACTGATGATTATAGTGTTTCTGATACAAAGAAATTTGCACTTGCTCTCTGTCTCGGCATTTATTTCAACCTTTGATCCTTGATATGAGCAATGATGTTTTTCCGTGTGCTTCAAGTTGGAATACCACAAGAGCCATTTAACCCTTAGCCTGCCACTCACGACTAGCTCCATATGCAAACAGCTTGGATCCGGATGAGACGCCGAGTAACTCGGCGTCTCATCCGGATCCAAGCTGTTTGACACTCGGACAACATTTTCAGCAATTTTCAGCAACTTTGAAGCACTTTGAAACTTGAAGCAGACGAGAAATATAGCAGACGACAATTTATTTGGCGGGCTAAGGGTTAATGAAAGTCTTAGTATGGCATGCGCACTGGAGTGGGTTCCCCGAGAACAAAATATCCACATTAGACTTTCTACTGGTGGTTACAAAAGCCTTCAGACGATTTAATTGGCCTCCCCCGATCGCTTTGATCAGGTTGTCACGAAGATCAAGCAAATTTAAGTGTAAAAGACTTTCTATGTCAAATGTGATTGTTGTCAGCTTATTCGATGCTAGGTTTAGAACTTTAATTTTCGAGTTATTTTGAAACATGTTCCAGGGAATTGTTCTCAGTCCATTCGAGGCAATTTCAAAACTCTCAAGTTTCTTGTAATTAACAAGCAGCAATGTGAAATCGTGAGGATACATCTTTTCCATGAAGTGCAAATTATTATTTAACAATGAGATCCTTTTTAGACTGGTGCATGATGGACAAAGTTGAGGATTTAAATATCGTATTCTGTTTTGGGATGCATCGACCATCTCAATTCTGTTGTTACTATTGAAAAGAAATGAGGCGTTAATCCAGTCTGCGTTGTTACCCTTTAATGACAAAACCTTAGTTTTAAACGGAAAATCTGTACAATTGTATGTATCGTTGGTTGAAAAGGCACCAGGAGATGGCGCTATGCGATTGCCATACAAGTTTTCCACTTGTAGGTAAAAACAGAACTGTGTATAAGATCTGTCCCATGTCCCTGTCTTTCCTTGTATTTTGAATGAGTCCAACCTTTGGTCCTGTAATTGTGTGAAATTGGCATCTTTTCCCCCGGTATATTGCGTGTAAATGCGTATTCCACTTATATCCAAGGTGCGTAAACGTACCGCTGCCCGTGGTATTAAGGATGTAATCGCTGTCATAGAGTCCTTCTCAAGCAGAGAGGAGTTCGTTATATTCAAGGTTTCAAGTTTCAGCAATATATCGATCATCCATTCTGCGGACGGATCTCCGAAGAACATGTTACTAAAATTCAGACATTTTATGTGCCTTTTTTCAAATATTATCTTTCTAAACCGTTCATTTAGTTCAAAATGAGGTTTGTTATAATACACAGGGCTTATAACAAGTATTTCCAACGTAGGGACAGTAGAGTTACCAGATATGGCTGTAACAAACGTATTGTAATCCACACTCGCCGACCCCGTCCACTCAAACTCTCGCAACTTCTCAAGATCTGTAAAAGCTTTCTCTCGCACGTGTGCAAGATGTCCTCTAATGATTAACTTCACAAGATTCGTCAAACCCGAAAAGCCATAATCGTAAACAGCATTCAGATTTTGACTGTATATAGTTAGTGCCTGCACCTGTTCCCAGCTTTTATGTGAGAATGTTCCTGGTAAAATAGTTGACGAATTGTAATGCTTTATAATAACTGAAGTAATGTTTCTTGGTATTGTCCTAGGAGCATAACATATACATGTGAGTGTCTCTATCGTGAAGTTAGCTATACAACCGAAGTCAGTATAAACAACCGTTGTGTCCCCTTTTATATTTCTGCAATCGGAGGATTGTCCATTTGCAGAACTTGTCAGAAATATTAAAATGGTTGAAACCAAGGACAGCACAGAACAAGTCTGACCACTGGTATGTCTATTCCACTCCATGTGTCAACGTCCAACTGACCAGATAAGCTATGTATCAACGTCCAACTGACCAGATGAGCTATGTAGCAACGCCAAAGTGACCAGATGAGCTATGTACCAACGTCCAACTGACCAGATAAGCTATGTATCAACGTCCAACTGACCAGATGAGCTATGTGTCAGCATCCAACTGACCAGATGAGCTATGTGTCAACGATCAACTGACCAGATGGGCCATGTGTCAACGTCCAACTGACCAGATGAGCTATGTGTCAACGTCCAACTGACCAGATAAGCTATGTATCAACGTCCAAATGACCAAATGAGCTATGTGTCAACGTCCAACTGACCAGATGAGCTATGTGTCAACGTCCAACTGACCAGATGAGCTATGTACCAACGTCCAACTGACCAGATGAGCTATGTACCAACGTCCAACTGACCGTATGAGGCAACTGCAAGAAGAAAATGGGTTCAGTACGATTTATCGCCCTAGTTTTAGGCTAGCTTTTACAATTGTTCAACATTAAAATCAGTGTTAAGGTTAAACATTACCTTTGGCCTATAGTGATTAACACCCTTTGGTATGATCTGCATTGTTTGTCATTTTTGCAATACACATGTATAATCGAAAGACAACCCTAAACAGTCAAAATGGACTAAACTAAATTTGAAACTGAACTTGGCCATTTGATATTTAATGGGTCAACGAGTCATATACAAACAGTTTGCCTATAAGGATTACACTTGTCTCATGCAAACAGTGTAGATTCTGATCAGAGGGCTCCTTGAGGAGGCCTTTGATCAGGGTCTACACTGTTTGTCATTATGAACATATTGTTAAAATCAACTCTGAAAATGGACAAGACTTATTTTGAAATTGGAATTGTCCACATTAAAAGTTTCAGGGGTGAATGAGTTAAAGACAGTGTGACAATATGGTCCTTTCACCCCTATAGGCAACAACAGTTTCATACAGTATGTATCCAGATCAGGTACTGTGTTTGATCAGAATCCAAACTGTTTAACTCGAACACAAAGCATCTCATTACTCATTCACCCCTGAAACTTTTGATGGACAATTCCAATTTCAAAATAAGTCTAGTCCCTTTTTTGACTATTTAGGGTTGGTTTTAACAAAATATGTCAAAATTACAAACAGTGTAGACCCTGGTCAAATGATTCCTTAAGGAGTCGTCAAATCAGGGTCTACACTATTTGCGTGGGACAATTGTAATCATCACTGGTACAATGTTTTTAAATGACGAGTATAGTCGTCGCTAGGGTTGAATGTGTTAAGTAAACTGTAAACGGAAAACATGCTTCATACAATAGTATTTTGAAAGCCGATGGCGTTTTCTGTGAAAGGGATTAAAACAGGAAGAACGTAAAGCATAAAGCTCTTTTTAAAAATAAGACGGTCTTATCTGCTTTAACCTTCCTTCAAATAGACTTACGTGCCTTAGAGACACTGGATTTACCAAACGTTGTATTTGCATAAAAAAAAGAAAATACCTAAATGGCATTAAAGAAATATCGGTATGAAATATCTTTAGACAGATCACTGAATCGCTTACTCTTGTTTTAGATTTAGACCATCGCTTTTTCTACCCCGACCTAACACGGAGTAAATATTTGATTTGAACTTCCCTACATTTAATTCTGCAGGGTGAATAAAATAGAACCTAATATAAGTAGTCCTCTATAAACATGTATATAAGTCGAGTGGACTAACTCCAGCACACACATTCTCCGCACGGGATCGATCCTGACCCAGTTCAATTTTCTTTCTTTGAAGTGTATTTTTAACATAAATTTCCTAAATTATTTTTTACAATTGCTCATCATTAAACTTAGCGTTTTACTGTCTTATCCTGTTTTCAAAATAAATATTGGAATTTTATTTTTAGAACAGCAGCCTGCTCAGGCGACTTGTTGCAGACGATAAATAACGCATGCAAAGATTTAAACTCTGAATACAACCTTTTATACGCCTTACCTAGATAATTCCAACTATACGTAGTCATCTGTTTGAAACACAACAACATGCTGTTCGTAGTAATTTCTTTCAAATGCACTTTCTCTTCCTTAAATCCGTTGCTTGGCGTTGTACCATCACCACTATCCTGTGATTAATTCTGTTTAAAATGTATGTCACTTGTGTACAATAAAATATGTATACATCACTAATATATATGAGGGGTTAACAACTTAATACAGGACAAAGGTAATGCAGAAGGCTCTTTGGAGCATGCATTACATTTGTCCTGTCTTATGAAGCAATAATTCTTCTTTAAAGATCACACTGTCTCTTTATTCAGTGGTCGCTTACCAAAGGTTTGGCTGTATTGAGTTAAACCATCCTAATACTGATACCTCCGTAACTAGGAAGAGGATAAAGTATGATGGACCAATAATTAAGTAAACCTATCACTTAGGTGGATAATTCACTGACCCTTAAACTCTTTCGTTGCCAAATTAATCGTGAGAAGTTTACCCCTTTACCGTTTCATTGTCGTCTGCTTCAATTTTGTTGATTGAAAGATCGTTTCAAAGTAAGATTCAATGCAGTATGACTTAAAACATATCAATATGCCGAGTGTCAAACAGTCAAGTTGAATCCTGATCAGACGCCGCGTTACGCGGCGTCTGATCAGAATCCAAACTGTTTGCAAACGCGTTTTTGGCGTCTGTAAGAGTGAAGGATTATAACATTCAAATGGGCAATTCCAATTTCCAACCAAGTCTAGTCTATTTTGCCTGTTTCGAGTTTGGGATTGCAAACTATATAGTAAATGATCAAAAACACATATCCTGATCAAAGCGCTTCTATAGAAGTTTACACCGTCTGTATATTGCATTAAACACATTCAACCCTACAGGCGAATATACTCGTCATTTGTAGATAGTATACTTGTACTTATGAAGAGTAAACTTGTCCTTTGCCAACAGTGTAGGCTCTCTCATCAGGGTCTGTACTTTTTTGTCGTCTTCACTGTTTGTCATTTTGCAATGTATTGCAGAAAACAAACCTAAATAGTCATAGATGGACTAGACTTAATTCTAAACTGGAATAGTCCATTAAAAGTTTTAAGGGTGAATGTGTTTAGTGAACGCATGTGCAATGTAAAGGACGGGTAGGTATTTGCGTTGCTAAGGAACAAATGGTAAATACCCTATTGACGCGGACAAAACGCAAACAAAATGTGATAATTAAAATGCTGGGAAAGGGTTGATTAATATAACGACAAACAGTTTGGAGTCTGGTCAGACTTAGGATAACTAGGCGTCTTATCTGGCTCCAACCTTTTTAGCTCACCTGGCACGAAGTGCCAAGGTGAGCTTTTAGGATCGCTGAATGTCCGTCGTCCGTCCGTCTGTCCGTTCACAATTGTTCGTTAACACTCTAGCGCCTTCAAATTGCATCCGATCTTCATGAAACTTCATGACAATGTTTGTCTTGATACAATCTAGGTCAAGTTTGAATGTGGGTCATGTCCGGTCAAAAACTAGGTCACAAGGTCAAATCATAGAAAAACCTTGTTAACACTCTAGAGACTACAAATCTCAATGGATCTTAATGAAACTTGGTCAGAATGTTTGCCTCATTGATATCTAGATCAAGTTCGAATGTGGGTTATGTCCGGTTAAAAACTAGGTCACCAGGTCAAATCATAGAAAACCCTTGTTAGCTCGCCTATTCGGAGAATGGGGGGGCTTATGGAATCACCCCGGCGTCGGCGTCGGTGTCGGCGTCGGCGTCGGCGTCGGCGTCGGCGTTGGTTTTTCATGGTTAAAGTTTTGGGGTAAGTGTTGTAATGCACTAATACATCATGAAATATTTGCATTAGGAAGCTGATATTTGGATGGGAGGTGCCCAGTGGGTTGAACATTGATGTTGTGTAGTTAAAATTTAAAAAAAAGTTTAAATTTAGTCAAAATTTCACCTTTTGTGGACTTAGGTTTTTTGGCTGATTTCTCATGGTTAAAGTTTTGGGGTAAGTGTTGTAATGCATTAATACTACATGAAATATTTATAATAGGAAGCTGATATTTGGAAAGGAGGTGCCCTGTGGGTTGAACATTGATGTTGCATAGTTTTAATTTGAAAAAAAGTTTAAATTTAGTCAAAATTACACCTTTTGTGGACTTAGGTTTTTCGGCTGATTTCTCATGGTTAAAGTTTTGGGGTAAGTGTTGTAATGCACTAATACTACATGAACTATTTATAATAGGAAGCTGATATTTGGAATGGAGGTGCCCTCTGGGTTGAACATTGATGTTGCGTAGTTTTAATTTGAAAAAAAGTTTAAATTTAGTCAAAATTACACCTTTTGTGGACTTAGGTTTTTCGGCTGATTTCTCATGGTTAAAGTTTTGGGGTAAGTGTTGTGGTGCACTAATACATCATGAAATATTTGTATTAAGAAGCTGATATTTGGATTGGAGGTGCCCTGTGGATTGAACATTGATGTTGCGTAGTTAAAATTTAAAAAAAAGTTAAAATTTAGTCAAAATTACACCTTTTGTGGACTTAGGTTTTCGGATGATTTCTCATGGTTAAAGTTTTGGGGTAAGTGTTGTGATGCTCTAATACTACATGAAATATTTGTATCAAGAAGCTGATATTTGCAATGGAGGTGCCCTGTGGGTTGAACATTGATGTTGCGTTGTTAAAATTTAAAAAAAAAGTTTAAATTTAGTCAAAATTTCACCTGTTGAGGACTTAGAGTTTTTGGACTGAAATTTCAAAGTTAGTTATGGAGTAAGTGTTGGAATGCACTTATACTACATGATATATTTGCATTAGGAAGTTGATATTTTGAATGGAGGTTTCCTGTGGCTTGAATATGAATCTACTGATACACTTTTCTATTGATAGTTACCTATTTAAGAAAGGTTTAGTTAGGCGAGCTTTGCTGTTCTCCGACAGCTCTTGTTAACACTCTAGAGGCTACAAATCTCAATGGATCTTTATGAAACTTTATCAAAATGTTTGTCTTGATGACATCTAGGTCAAGTTTGAATGTGGGTCATGTCCGGTCAAAAACTAGGTCACTAGGTCAAATCTTAGAAAAACCTTGTTAACACTCTAGAGGCTACAAATCTTATTGGATTTTTATGCAACTGAGTTAGAATGTTTGCCCAATTGATTTCTAGGTCAAGTTCGAATATGGGTCATGTCGGGTCAAAAACTAGGTCACTAGGCCAAATCAAAGAAAAACAGTGTTAATTGACCCTCTAGAGGCTACAAATCTCGTTAGATCTGAATGAAATATTTTCAAAATGTTTGCCTACATCAAATCTAGGTCAGAATCAAATGTGGATTGTGTTTGGTAAAAAACTAGGTCACTAGGTCAAATTATAGAAAAATCTTGTTAACACTCTAAAGGTTGATTGTGGGTCATGTCCAGTCGTAATCTATAGGTCACTATAGGTTAATTTTACATAGTGAACCAGGTGAGCAATTTAGAGCCATGGTGGCCCTTGTTTAAATAGACACTAGGATTTGGATCATAAACGCGTTCATTGGGAAGGAAGCTTACATTCCTGCTTTTCCTTTAAACTTGTCTTGGGGATATAATAATAGGATAACGATCACATACTTAACGAGAGCACCGCAAACGGGACAAATGGGGGCTGGATACTTGGATTGCGGCATATTCCAAACTTAAAGAGAGTGTATGGGTATTTGATGCTTTCTTGATCATAGAAGTTTATAAGCAACAACAACTCATACATACTTGGTTATACACGTGTTTACTTTGGTCATATAGGAGGGAATAATATCGTGCAATTTTTCTTTTTTAATAAATCTCATTTCTAATCTAAAAGAATTGATACCTGCGTCTGTATTCCATTAGAAGTAAAATCTAAGTCAAACAAGGGTACTAAATCAGCAAAAGCAATAACAGGGTTAGCTGCCTTGTTATAACAAAATACTCTTTTGATAGTGAACGATCGAATATTCAAAGTTTGAAGTTTATACCTTTGACAGTCAATGAGAAATTCCATTTTAAGTCTGGAATGACAAATCCAGGGGTAACCTGCCTTGTTGTAATGAGTTGCTCTTTTGATATTAAACAAGTATACAAAGTTTCATGTTAATACTTTAGATAGTTATTGACAAATTTCAATATACAAAATTTAAGTAAATAAAACAAGAGCAATTACTCTGGAATGACAAATCCAAGGGTTACCTGCCTTATTGTAATACTGAACACGTATTTAAAGTTTCAAATTAATACCTTTGATAAGTATTCAGAAAATTTAATTTACAAATTTTAGGTAAATAAAACAAGAGCAATTAATAACCATGGAATGACAAATCACAGGGTAACCTTCCTTGTTGTTATGAGTTGCCCTTTTGATACTGAAAATGAGTTCCAATTTTCATCAGGATACCTTTGATAGCTATTGAAAACAATTATCTTACAAAAACCTTTACAGAAATACTTAATCAACGCTGACGAAGACGCGCCACGACATTGTGATGACAATAGCTTATCTTTTCGAAAAAAAAAATCAGTCATCAACTAGATCTAAAATAGATTCCTCTTAAAATGTCTAACTAGAAAGATCTATGATCGGGAATCAACTCCATATAATTTACATAAATTTACAAAGCGTCAGTCCATAACGTGCATTCTTTTAACTGATGGTTCATGCATAAGCAATCCAGGACCGTGTGGATCAGGCCTCATCAGGGGCAGTCATTTACCCCTCAGACGGAGAACAAATTCTATTGAGTCGCCCAGTCACCCAACATGGCTCGATTCTCCTGGCCGAGCTAGTCGCCATTCTCATGGTCTTGGAATACTTGATTCAGTACCCTCTATCAGCAGCAGCCAAATGTGCCAGAATCTTCAGTGATAGCCAGACAGCGGTGGGTAAACTTACCATGGGATGGAACTCGAACAGTTACTCGGGAGTAATTCGAGAAATAAACAAGGCACTTGAATTATTAAAGCAAAACATAGACTACAATGTTGAAATCCTGAGGACTGCAGGGCAATGAAAAGGCTGACCAGTTGGCGAAGGAAGGTGCAAAACAGGCTTTGGAGATGCCGGAAGAAAGGAGATCGGTAACGCTGCAGGAAGTTAAAGACGCCAGCCGCAAAACATGTTTGGTCAAGTGGCAAACCAGGTGGGAGAACTCATCCGCAGGAAGAAGATGCTATGAGTTCTACCCAACAGTCACAACTAAACAAAAATTTGACTTCCCATACAAGCAAACTTCAAATATCATCCTTCAACTATGAACAGGGTACTCCAGACTTAATGCATATATGAGTACAGCAGGCCAAAATGTGTCATCATTCTGTGATTGTGGGACCATTGAAACACCAGAGCACGATCTGCTAGACTGTGAGCTGTATACTGTCCAGAGAGAGACTCTAGTTAGATCACTTCAAAAATTGTGTGGTATCCCGGCTCTTGATATCCACACTCTGCTAAGCCAGGAGGAACACCCGGAACTCAGTGATTGGAGAGAGAGAATATGGCAAGAACTGGCTGAATTCATTAACAGCACAGGGAGGTTTGCATCCGCGACCGCCTTGACCCGATGATCTGAAAACGTATTAACAAAGTACATTGAGTTATTCACAAGAGAGTAATAAACCACCGGAGTGCCAACATACATTTGTGATATACACGACGACGAGTCCACAGATCAAGGATCAAGGATGATCAGTCTAAGATGTTCTTTGCTCAACGTTTCACTTTTCGGCGATTTTGTACATGTTCATTTGACCTATGCATTATTCTAATTGATCAGTATTTTTAACGAGCATCATCTATTCGTCGCAGTTCTACATCTCGATAAATTTTATCAAAAATGTCCTTATATATTCATTTATAGAAATATTAGATCTATGTCACGTTTTTAAGTCTAAATTTAATTAATTGTTTAAAAATAGTTAATTTTTCAGTTTTTAAGTTCATAAAACTTGTTGTTGAAATGTCTTTTAATGTGTAGAGGTTTCAATTCTTTCTTTCATTTTTTTTATTAATTTTTTTACATGTATTGTTCATAATTAGAATTTAAATATTCCACTTTAATACACTGTTTTACAGATCTTTAGAAGCTCGTCAGTCAATTCCCTTTACATTTACATAGCGTAAGTCATATTTTAACTAGTCAGTAAATTTCCTTCTTTATACAGTAGAAACAACTGGTCAGCGTAACTGTCGGTAAATTAGCCCTACCCCGATTGTGTTTTGTCTGAAAGTGCAGTTCTTACGCTCATCAAAAAACGGATTGGACGCTTGCATGCATTATACTTTTAGAATGCCTCCAAACCAGAAAGCGTTTGGGAGATAAAAATTAAAGTTTCTAGGGAGGTGGTGATTTGAAATTGATTTCGTGTGTTTTTAACATAAAACTGCTATTTAGAGAGGCCAACTATTAGCAGAAATGTGCAGCGAAAAGTTTTCTAAAGTGATCTTGTTGGCGTTCAACTTTGTTTTCTTAGTAAGCCGCCCCATTTGATGATTTCAGTTGTTCAATATGGCAGCACGTTTTCTTTTAGCTCACCTGAGCCGAAGGCTAAGGATTAGCTATCGTGACCGCTCATTGTCCATCGTCTTGCGTCCGTCCACATTTTCAAACAATATCTCATCAGAAACAGCTGACCCGATTTCAAACAAACTTTGCCAGAAGCATGATCAGTGACATCGGGGAACTAGATCAGCAAACAGTAAGAAGTTCCTGCAGCCATCTACATCTACAGCCTACTACAGAAACTCCTTCTTCCCTAAAACCATAACTACATGGAACAGCCTGCCCTCGGCAGCTGTTGACTCTCCTGACTTGGTATCCTTCAAGCAGGAGTTATCCCTATCAAACTTCTAAATAGGTCTCCCTCCAACTTCAAGTACCTCCTAATGATTCCTGGGGCTGTGCCGGCCGCGGCCACCGTAACCGGAGAGGTTCAGGTTAAAGGGGCGAAAAAGAAGTTGGAAACTCTTTACTATTTTCCTATCTTTTAACTATCCCACTTTTCTACCTGTCTATCACTTCATTTTTCTTATTTCTTCTGACAACCACCATACATGTGATATCTCCCGATATGGTCGGGAGCTCCCGAAATTAGACCTCTACTCATGATCTCCCGGTCGGGAGACGAAATCTCCCGATATTTCATGAAACCAGGTTCATTTTTTTCAATATGAACTTTTATATAATTTACCTCGTTCGCCGACTCTTAAAATCTTAAAATTGGCCTCAGAGTTCTCTGGCTAATCCATACACACACTTATCACCAAACGCTACTGATGCGTGTAAACACGTTACGCAATCGTTGGTAGTTCCATGGCATGTATATGGCAGGCTGCCAAACAATGTTTGACCACACGCGCCTAGTGGGGTTTGACATACATGCTTTTGATGTATTGTAGATCTAATTGGTTATCAAAAAAAGTGATTGACAGGTTCGCCCCGAATCGGAGACCTAGCAACAACAAATTTTAGAAGCGGTGATGCGAAGGATAAAGATCTATGTCGCCGATACGGGTCGGATTAAAATCAGATAATTCTCCGTAAGTTCTGGACAAGCACACATTTTATATGAAAGCCGATCAGAATTTAACATTTATGAATTTATTTCCACCACATAATACTTTGACATATTCACGTAACAGAAAAATACTTCGAAAATTTTACCGTTACAAAATGACGGGGCGCCTTAATATTTGCTACGGGAATCACGCATATTTTGTTAGTCTAAAACGTTTTTCCCAGCATCGTTTTCTAACAATCAATTAAAATTAAACATTGGACCTAAATTCTTCTGTTTGTTACATACGATTTGTGCAAATGTATAATTATCAAGTTAGATTTTACAACCAATTACGCTCGTAAAATTGATTTGCAATCAGTTTTCGCGGAAGAAAATCTAGACGCGTAATTTCGTTGTTAAAACCACGCCCACTTTACGGCGCTAGTAAAAGTCGTCTGCAGACTTTTATTATTATTATTGTCTGCAACAATTCTCTGAGTTAATCTTTGTGTATTTTCTTTCAGAAAATGTCAAACTTTTTGTATCTAGACTAGATGATGCGGCGTCTCATCTGGATCCATACTGTCTGCAAACTTTAATTATAATAACAGATTGTTAAGTTGCTAACTCTTTCTAGATCTACTCCATAGATAGAAATCTAGACCATTTGAACAGAGACAGCACTTGGTATACACTGTCTCTGATTTGAACTACTTCATTCATTCTCTCAAGAAAATAGATATAGTTCCAGTTTATCTTTACTAGTCATGAACAATATAAGAACCATAAGAAATAGTTCTTATATCCTAGCATATGGTAGATCTAGCTTAAAGCAGGCTTAAGCTTTTACTGAAGCAGAATGCTCCTGAAGAGTATTCTGCTTTACTTTCAGCCTAGATGCTAGAATAATAGGCCCATGTCAGTATTAGAAAAACTATATCTCTGGGTGAAAATTGTCTCTGTCTTAGTGGTCTATAGACTTATCTATCCACTGATTTAAAAAAAAAATAAGCAATTAGTGATTAACTTAAAATAGATAAATGTGTTGGATTTTCATCGCCTGCGTCTAGTTTTGTCGCGAAAAAAGTGTCGCGAAAAAAGCTCCCTATTTGGAACCCCAATCTCCCTATTAAAATTTCCAGATCTCCCTATTTGGGTCCAAGAAAATATCACATGTATGACAACCACCCGTCGCGTAATAGTCAAGTGTGACTGTGACGACGTACCATGTAGATGTAGATGTAGACAGTGTTGTTCAAGGTTTTTGACTAGAGTTATTCCCCTTGCTTTTTGACCAGTTTTTCTCGCATGACAGTATCGACAACTTTTAATGCCTAAGAAAATCTTTAAAAATCTTCTCCTCAGAAACTGTAAAGCCCAGACCTTTGATATTTGGTATGTATCACAAGTTACCTAATTGTCTTTTACCAAGGTTATTCAAATTATGAACCCTAGGTGCCAAATATGGCCTCACCCTGGGGTTTATCAGTTATTTTAGGAAAACTTTTAAAAATCTTCTTTGAAACTGTATGGCCCAGATGCTTACATTTGACATGCAGCTTTGCCTAATAATCCTCTAACAAGATGTCCAATTATGACCCCTGGGTCAAAATTGGATGCAGCCAACTTTTGGCCAATCAAGTCGATTCACTCAGGGGAGCGATCCAGGGCCGTCATGGCCCTCTTGTTTTGATAACCTAGGAGATGGTAGTTTAAAGCAGGTAGCAAGACTGAAAGAAAACAGAATGCACCTTTTTTCCAAGACTATAAATTAGAATTATTTTCTTCAGATGAGGAAAAAAATTGAAGGCATAAAAAGATGTATTTATGGGGTAATGGGTAAATAACCCTCTTATCTGGAACCCTGATTTATTACAGACTCTTGGTCTTGGTACCCTTGCAATTGGGTTCTATGTGAGATTTGTCAGGACTGAGCTGGATGCTTTCATTAGTTCATCCCTCATTCCACTCGCTACCTACATCTGTGTTGCTGCTGGTGGAGTTGTCGTGTTTGTTTCCTTGGTCGGGTGTGCTGGCACTCTCACACAGAACAGGGTCCTTCTGGCAGTGGTAAGTAATCTTCACCATCTCATCATAATCCATAGTTCCACTTCATCATGTGACATGTGTTTAAACCATTACTGACCATAGATATCAGGCCTTTTTCTGGTGTATCCACGGGTCCTGTAAACGCACCCATTCCAAATGGGAAATTGTAACAAAAAATCCCAATTAAGTTTTTTTTCTTTTGATACAGGTTGTTCCTGATAAGTCAAATTCACATTCCACATAAAAACTAATGAACTACTACAGGCCTTTTTCTGGCCATTTAGCTTAGATATGTGAAATCAATTCTTAAACTTATTCCAAAATCATTTGATTTATCGCGCTCAAAAATTCCCAAATCAGACATTGCATTTTTCCCAATATGGCCAGATAAAGACCTGGATATGCATTTTATGCATTTAATTTATTCATCAACTGAAGAAAATATTTCCAATTTATACAGTCATGTAAGTATCATACAAAATATTTTCTATGTTCTAGCAGATGGTAGCTTAAAGCAGGCTGAAAAAAAGCAGAATGTACCAATATGTGCATTCTGCTTTACTTTCAACTTGCTTTAAGTGGTCATTGTCTTCAATACAAGAAAAAGGCTATAGCAATAATGGCATAAAGGGTTCCTAGTGGGGATTTTCTCCTATAGTATAGAAATATTCACAGATAATTACAGGCGTTAAAAGGTATACCCCAGTAACTATGGAATAATGGGTTAATAGTACACTTTCTTAATGTTGATCCTAAACCTGCCACTCACTGAAGATCAACTGTGCATAATTAGGAAATGTCTTCTTTACTTTTGTTTTGCATTAAGTGAACACTTGTTTTCAAGAATGATGGGCCATATCTTTACACATGACGTTGACTGGTTGACTAAACCAAAATATTGGTTTCTTTACTTTTTTTTAGTACGTAGGTTTCCTGTTGCTGGTTTTCCTGTTAGAAGTGACAGCTGGAATCCTTGGCTTTCTTCATCATGGAAAGGTAATGACACATTGAACCCTAACGACAAGTATACTTGTCATTTACAAACATTGTACCTGTGAAGAGTATGCTTGTCCTATGCAAACAGCGTAGACCCAGATCTGAGGGCTCCTAGAGGAGCCCTCAGATTAGGATCTGCACTGTTTGTCACTTTGCATTATGTAGCAATAAACAACAACTCTGAATAACCCAAAATAGACTGGATAAGATATACATCTAAAGTTTTAGGGTTGAATGAGTTAAGCATGCGCTGCAAAACATAAGCAGACCCAGTGGTCACTCACAAGTCACAAGCAACTAATTTGAAGCCTTATGTAAAAATGGCTGCTTAATTTAGAAACACGTAACCGTTACCCCGTAGCTAATTTCTAGCTTTCCAATCAGGGTACCACTGAAAGTAAGCTGAAATTTAAGCATTAAATCTGCTTTACTTTCAACCTGTTTTAAGCTAGCATCTGAAAAGATACTGGAAATGCTGTTTTATATTCAGAATTTCCAATGTTAGGACAACTTTTATTGATGGAAAAATAAATTAAAGGTATAAAAAGGCATATTAATGGAGTAATGGGTTAAAATAGGAAATAATGTATGTGAAAGCTGTATGGAGCTATTTGCATTATTTTTGACCATCATTTAACAGTACAGATCTTAAGAGAATGCTCATGTATCTTCATAGATTGTCCCCTGTACACAGGTTTAACATATTACCCCATAAATATGCCTTTTTACTCCTCTAATTTACTCCTGCATTAAAGAAAATAGTCCCATTTTAAACAATCTGGAATATGTTTCATAAAAAAATAATTCTATATTCATTGAAGGTTATGCTGCTTAAAGCAGGTTGAAAGTAAAGCAGAATGCGCCTTAAGGCGCTTTTTACTTAACTTTCAACCTGCTTTAAGTGGTCACCGTCACGTATCTTCAATGCTAGAAACAGGCTATGGGGTAATGGGTTAAATGTTTGTTTGTACTCATCTAAGCATTTTACATTCAAGCAGCAGATATCAGATCATAAGTTTTACATAGAAGATTTTGAAATGCACAAATACAATGTATATTCCTCTGTTTAGAATAAGACTCATCAGAGTGTAGATTTATTAGCCAAAATCTTTTCTGGATTTCAGACAATGGAAGTAAAAAGAAGTCATAACCTGTTAAACAGTTTAGGTGAAGGTTTATGCAAGCTTTGTAATCCAATGATAACTAATGGTTAGCAGTTTATTCATATCTTTGAGGTTTCATTTCGTTTACAGAGCTCTCAGTGCTCCTCTTTGAGTTGAGTCTGACATTGTTCTCAAACTTCCGATTGGTCAGATTTGAGCATTCTGCTCAAAACTGACCAATGAAAAGCTTGAGAATGTTTTGTATTTAAAAACCATAGACTCAGATGTTTAAATATTGTTTTAATTTTCTTGTGCTCTTATTTATCCCGTTCCCTTAGGTTGCATTGCTTTTGTACTGTATCTTATTGGTGTTAATTGATGCCCCTGCATGACAGTAGGGTGCACATTGTTTTTGATCTGTGTGTCTGTTTGTTTGTGTGTCTGTCTGCCCATAGCTTTAACCTTGGCTATATCTTAGGAAGTACAGCGCTCCCTCTCTACAGCGACACCCAATGGGAGACAAAAATAATGTGTGTTGTTTGGAGGGAGTCATTATAGGGAGGGACATTTGCAAACAGCTTGAATCCAGATCTGACGCCGCCTAACGCGGCGTCAGATCTGGATTCAAGCTGTTTGTCACTCGTCATTAAGTTTTTTCTGTCAAAATGTCCATTATGTAACTTTGAGACAAATAGCAGACAACACTTTTAAGCAGACGACATTGCAGTTGTGAATAGGTTGGACATTATTGTCCTCTTTAGGGAACTGAGTGACAAGGGTCGCTGTAAGGAGGGAGTCGTTGTTGGGAGGGAACGTTGTACATGCCACAGAGACTTCAAATTTGGTATGTGTACTTAAATCAAGAAGCCCTTGATCTCAGCAACTTTTATCATACCAGACAATGTTCATGGTCATGAAGAGGTCAGATAGGCAGAATTTAACATTTAGCTATAACTTTGGTCAACTACATGTCATAGAGACTTAATAGTAGGCATGTGTACTCAACTAAAGAAATCCATTGAGCTCATTACAAGTTAGATCATGCCAGACAGAGGTAAAGGTCATTTTAAGGTCATAGTCACATTAGGGGGCATAATGTTTAACAAACACATCTTGTGTCTTTATTTACTGTTTTATAGGCGGAGGCTATTCTTGATGACAATGTTAAGCCAGCTATACTTGACAAATATGGCTACAGTGAAAACCAGGTGATGACAACAGCAGTAGACGTCATGCAGCAAAAGGTTGGTATCAGTGGTTTGTATTATCTCATTCAACAATAGCGATGAGTATAGTACTATACTTGTCATTTACAAACAGTGTACCTGTGATGATAACTCTTGTCCCATGCAAACAGTGTAGACCCTGATCAGAGGGCTCCTTAAGGAGCCCTCTGATCAGGGTCTACACTGTTTGTCATTTTGAAATATATTGTCAAAATCAATCCTAAATAGTCAAAAATGGACTAGACTTAATTGGACATTGGAATTGTCCACTATAAGTTCCAGGGGTGAATGGGTTAATGGCAGGGCCCCCAGATAAAAGGGAGTATGAACTGAATTTTCTTGCTCATTTCAGCATCAAATCCTATGGTATTAGTATAACTACTCATTAGAATCGTCTTGAAAAGACAATTCTAACAAAAAGTGGAAAATGTCTTGCAGAGACGATTCTAATGATTAGTGATACCATAGGGTTTAATGCAGAAATGAAGATTTAGTTTTTGAAATACTCCCCTTTAATAATCTAGAGCTCCGATTTTGTTATTGATGTTGTTGGATATTCCTAAATCACAAACTATTGCTGCATGGTCTAAATTTGATTAATAAACCATTAACAGTTTTTAACAATTTTACCTTGCAGTTAAATAAAACAATCATCTCTTCACCCATGATAGTTTTGAAGACAGGGGACCAGTTAAAAGTCGGTTGAAAGTAAAGCATTAAGTATATATTCAGACTGTTACAATTAAGGCTTTGCCTTCATGTTTTAGACCACTTGCTTGAAGCTGACAAAACCTGCTTTTTCACTGTAATATGCCATATTATGATGCAAATATCACATAATACATTGGCCCTGGGCATTGGGCAAGCGGGTTAGGGCCACTAAGACCGATTCTTTTTTACAGTTTGAGTGTTGTGGATTGAGCTGACTGATTGGTACCAGACTCGATATTATTTCTATATTTTTTGTTTACAGTTTGAGTGCTGTGGGTACATTGAGCCAGCTGACTGGTACCAGACTCGATAATATTTCTATATTTTGTTTACAGTTTGAGTGCTGTGGGTACATTTAGCCAGCTGACTGGTACCAGGCTCAGTATTTATTTCTATATTTTATTTACAGTTTGAGTGCTGTGGGTACATTGAGTCAGCTGACTGGTACCAGGCTCAGTATTTATTTCTATATTTTATTTACAGTTTGAGTGCTGTGGGTATATTGAGCCGACTGACTGGTACCAGGCTCAGTATTTATTTTTATATTTTGTTTACAGCTTGAGTGCTGTGGGTACATTGAGCCAGCTGACTGGTACCAGGCTCAGTATTTATTTCTATATTTTATTTACAGTTTGAGTGCTGTGGGTACATTGAGCCAGCTGACTGGTACCAGGCTCAGTATTTATTTCTATATTTTATTTACAGTTTGAGTGCTGTGGGTACATTGAGCCAGCTGACTGGTACCAGGCTCAGTATTTATTTCTATACAGTATAACCTCTGTCGATCGACACCTCTCTTGACTGGAAACCTCTGTTATCCGACCCTGCTGTTTGGTCCCGGCAATTTCCCTATATATTTTATGTAACCTAACTCTCTCTTGATCGGATCCTCTGTTAACCGTTATCCTACATACCTTGCAGGACCAAAAAAGGCAAATTAGAGGTTTTTCACACCCCGTTATCCGATGGTATGCTGACCTTTGATCATTGACCGACTATACACGCGCAGGTGATAATGACACATATTGCTCGGATGACCGTATAAGACAAAATGTATTGTTTAAACAATGAGTGAATAATGTGAGGGTTAAGAAGATATTAAATTAACTTCAGTCAACACGTGTAAGCAACAGTGACGGGTCAAAACGGCCCATATCCATTCGCAAGTTAAATAATCGCTTATATTATTGGTGAACATTGAGTTAATTGATAGAGAAAACAATGTGCACAAAAAATATAATGGAAAGGAATATAGATAATATCTACTTGATACAGATAGGTTTACGAATGAAAGTATAAGTACTAAATCCTGGTGAGATGCATAGTGAGGTGCGTTTCATCTGGATCCAAACTGTTTGTAATGGTTATTAGAGTTCTGCAAATTACAGATATGACTACTAAACTGTATTAATTATTGGGTGTTTAAGGTAGATGGATACTTAAGGCATTATACATAAATATTGATCTGCATATGTGTAAACTATTTAACTTTAGCTGGATCAAAACTGTTTGCAAAGCCTGCTTTATTTGGATGAAACGAGTAACTTTATATGGTATAAATATAAGGGTATTCATTTTAATACATCAAATGTCAAAATACGTAACAAAAACTTAAAGAAATGAAAGCAGACATCGATTCTTCTCAAACGTGCAAAGTGTGCCACCAAAGTGTGCCGCTAGTAACACACGACTACTGTAATAATGTTTGATTGCATTAAAGGTGTTAATCTTTGCTCTTTGACCTGTTGTTGTGACAGTTTGTTACATTAACACTTCACTGTCTTGTGACCTCAGGTACACTGGGTTTATGCCGACAGTTTTGATTCTCATCAGACCTGAGCAGCTTCTGATCAAGATCGAAACAAGATTTCAAAACACATAAAATAAACTAAAGAAATTGAAGCAGATACTTGTTTAAAGCAGATGACATCTTGGTAGTTAAAGGGGTTAACTTAACATATAGATCTGTTTCCAACCATTACCCAAAGTATTTCTTTAAACCAACATAGAAAGTAGTGTTGCAGAATATACTTTTTACAAAAATGTCATCTGCTTTTATTTCTCAACGTTCAATTTTAAGTATCTTGACAAAAGTAAATAGTATCAAACAGTTTGTGTTGTGATCAGAAACCGACATACGCGGAGTCTGATCAGTATCCAATATGACCTATTTTGTGTGGCACTGTGCACGTGCCAATTTTTCAAAATTTTATATGAAGCAATTCAATCGTATGAAATTTATACGAGTAGACTACATGTATATGCGAATATAAATCATACTTAGGTGAAACATGTATATAATTCACAATTTATGATTTATTATAATGTGTTAATTTAGTATAAACTAAATAAAAAAGAACAGAAAAGATCTGAGCATTTAAATGGCTAAAATGACAATTTTGTGACAATATTGTATACTCATTTTAAACTGAGAGGCAACTAGTTTAGAGCCTAATTATACATCGGGTTACCCATCCAATGAAAAAAGATAGATACTTACTCCATCCAATACTATAGTAATTTATAAGTTCTTCTATGTTTAATTTTTTCAAGTTATATGTAAATAATTCAAAGATTATTTTCTATGATCTTATTATAATCATAATACAGTATAATAATTCATTTACGAGTTGGGCCGTTTTGACCTGGGCCGTTTTGACCCGGGCCGTTCTGGATCTGGGCCGTTTTGACACGGGCTGTTTTGACACGGGCCGTTTTGGTTTTGGGCCGTTTTGACCCGCATTCGTAAGCAAGGACCCATTCAGGGGCACAGTGCCGAAAAGACCAACTCATCCATCCTTTCCAACCATAGCTAACCATTATTTCGTGTTCAAATTTGACAGGTATCTGCCAATCGTCCTTACCGTCAAGTTTGTCAACATAATCATTAGAAGTACGAAATATATATCTAATGCGCCCTGCGCATAGGTCGAGTCTAGAGTAATAATCTCTAAGGCGTAAAAATCTATGCTCAAGTTATATTGAGAGAAAATAAAAACATTCCCGCGTTTTGAAGTTTTTGTTAATTTCCCGCTAGTTCGACATAACGAGAGAAGACTGTACTTGTATATAAAATATAAATACGAATGTGCCGTTGTTTTAGTTGATCCCTTAATATCTACATGTATGCGTGTTTAACTGACTATACACATTTATGCCTACTGAGTACTGTAGAAAGAACAATGGAAAAACCGTGTAGAACCGGAGCCGGGGACTTCTATTTTAAACTGGAAAAACCTGACAAGGATAATGCTGCAGTCATGCAAGCATATTTAATAAGTCAATCGGCATCGAGAAATTCACCTCGCAGCGACATTCTTTGGGTGTGTAAACTTGTGAACTTAGGCCTAATTCCGTTAACCTACAACCTCTCTTATCCGACTTACAAACATGGAACCATGGGGTGTCGGATAACGGAGGTTATACTGTATTTTATTTACAGTTTGAGTGCTGTGGGTAACATTGAGCCAGCTGACTGGTACCAGGCTCAGTATTTATTTCCATATTTTGTTTACAGTTTGAGTACTGTGGGAACATTGAGCCGACTGACTGGTACCAGGCTCAGTATTTATTTCCATATTTTATTTACAGTTTGAGTGCTGTGGGTACATTGAGCCAGCTGACTGGTACCAGGCTCAGTATTTATTTCCATATTTTATTTACAGTTTGAGTGCTGTGGGTACATTGAGCCAGCTGACTGGTACCAGGCTCAGTATTTATTTCCATATTTTGTTTACAGTTTGAGTGCTGTGGGAACATTGAGCCGACTGACTGGTACCAGGCTCAGTATTTATTTCCATATTTTATTTACAGTTTGAGTGCTGTGGGTACATTGAGCTGACTGACTGGTACCAGTCTCAGTATTTATTTCTATATTTTGTTTACAGTTTGAGTGCTGTGGGTACATTGAGCCAACTGACTGGTACCAGGCTCAGTATTTATTTCCATATTTTGTTTACAGTTTGAGTGATGTGGGAACATTGAGTCGACTGACTGGTACCAGGCTCAGTATTTATTTCCATATTTTATTTACAGTTTGAGTGCTGTGGGTACATCGAGCCAGCTGACTGGTACCAGGCTGCCTACTACAAGGACACTGATCCAGGCATTACTCTAGCCAGAGGGTCATCTCTGATGCCAGTTTCATGCTGCTTTGCCATGACAAACATTGGATGTAACAATGCACACAATGATTTGAGGAGATTCCCTCTGGTGAGAGACAAACAAATATTGATAAGTTAATATTGTATTAGCACGTTGAACCCTAGTGAAGAGTTTACTCGCCATGAACAAATTATATACCTATCAAGAGTACACTTATCCTATGCAAACAGTGTAGATACTGATCAGAGGGATCCTTAAGGAGCCCTCTGATCTGGGTCTACACTGTTTGTCATTTTGTAAAATATTGTCAAAACCACCCTAATTATTCAAAAGTGGACTAAATTTAATTGTAAACTGTAATTGTGCATTTTAAGTTGTAGGGGTGAATGAGTTAAGGCATTCACCCCAAAAACTTCAGAAGGGCATTTCAAGTTTACAATTAACTCTAGTCCATTTGCTCTTTTTAGGTGTTTTTTTCCAATATATTGAAACATGACAAACAGTGTAGACCTGATCAGAGTTGTATAGGAGAAATGTTCTGTTTGCAGGTACATCATTTGTTAATGACGAGTTAACTCGTCACTAGGGTTGAATGTGATAATATCATATTGAGCAACTACAAATGAAGTCATTGTTTGAAAGCATGACGGAATGCTGCTAAGTGACTAAACTTTCTAAAACCTGTGAGATAGTGTAATTGAAAAAAAGGGAAATATATGTATTTAAATAAACACAAATTTTTGGCATTATTGTGCGCATGGTATTAAAAGAATATGATCAGTATAAAAATCCTATAGAAAAGTAACTGAGTCTTATTTTTTTTTAGATTTTTTCTATTGCTTTTTCTTTTCCGCCATATGACGGAAAAGATTTTTTTAAAAGCTCACTCCAAATATTTTGCATCATATAGAAATGACCTCAGATAGCCGAGAGGTCTTTCATTTGTGTGCTTTTTCGAAATCTGATTTAAAGTTTATTAATATTTTAAGAAATATTTTCTATATACATGTACCTTAATTAGATGGTAGCTTAAAGAAGGTTGAAAGTACTTTCAACCTGCTTTAAGTGTTCACCTATCTTCAATACTAGAAACAGCGAAAGGGTCAATTGGTAAATGCATTCTCACATTAACCCTTTACCCAATAACCTGTATATGACATTAAATACAGATGACCACTTAAAGCAGGTTGAAAGTAAAGCAGAATGTGCCTTAAGGTAGCGTTTTACGAAATGATTGGTAAAATAGTCGTTTTATACTTTTTTACAAATCCTGATAGATAAAGGTATTTTCTACAAGTAACAACTTATTCTCTCTTGCTTAATCAAACGCTTTCTCGGTCATTTTACCGGTAAATCATGCGTCAGAATCCGCGTTGGGTGCCTCAATTGCGTAGATTACGTGACTAGATAGGTGGTTTATTCCGAGGCTGTCAGAGGTGATTTACGACTTTAACCGTATTAAAATCGTTATTTTTTATATGATTGGCTTTGTTAATTTGGGGCTGAGTTTAACGAAATGGTTGATGATAAGCTGGGTCATGTTATTTGTTGAAAAAGAAGGTCTTAGTTGAATACCGGGCGGTCACGAGAGCCTAATTGACACATCAGTCAGTTAATTGGAGTTTCCGGCATTACTTAATTTGAAGCGAGCGGTATTTTTGAACACCCCTAACTTTCACAGTTGGGGTTCGAACTTTGTGCGGTTTGAAGCAGATGAAAGGGTAATATCTCCTCGAGGGAACAGTGTCTCAAAATTTTATAAGTAGCTCCAGTGGTCCGTTATAAAGAGTTACGTAATAGTGGTAGACTTTAAACAGTAAAAGAACTTTGATGTTACGTAACAAAGGTTTGAAGCAGTATTTTAAAAATCTGAGACACAGATCCCTATTTATGTTTATAAAGAGTATTTTTGGCAATTTTAATCATGTTACAAATAAAGATGGCTTTGATATCGTTGTTTGATTTTTTTTTTAAATGTTCTTATAAAATCATAAAAAATTAAAATATTTTTTGTAAATTGGCATATTCTGATAAGATGTGTACCACTTTCACCCGTCAGCTATAAAATTGGGGGGAAAATCATCAATCACGACAATAAATTAGAAAAATCCGCTTGCTGTATCGATCATAAACCGCTACCTTAAGGCACATTCTGCTTTACTTTCAGTCTGCTTTAAACTACCATCTGCTAGGCTATACAAATATTTGTTATGGTAATAATTCATGAGGGTATAAAATGGAACTATTTTCTTCAGCTGGGGAATAAATTAAATACGCTAAAAGTCGCTTCTGTGGGGGAAAGGGTTAAGAAAGTATCATATCCTCAGACTCTGATTGTTCTGTTCTAACTCTCCATAGGGCTGCAAAGACAAGGTGAAGGAGATAATTCAGGCTAACCTCATGTTTCTTGGAGCTTCCAGTTTAGCCATTGCTGTTGTCCAGGTATGTAATGTATATGTGTCAATTTATTCCTGAGAAAGGCACTTTTTTAGTTTACCCTTTACTCCTTAGCCTGTTTCTAGTATTGAAGACAGGTGACCACTTAAAGCAGGTTAAAATTAAAGCAGAATGTGCCTAAAGGCACATTCTGCTTAACTTTCAGTCTGCTGTAAGCTATCATTCGGCTCGAAAATAGGAATTATTTCTTATGTTGCATATTCATAATAGTTTCCTTATAAGATGGAACTATTTTCTTTAGTGGAGGAATAAATTAAAAGCATAAAAAGGAGTGTACGGAGTTAAGGGTTAAAAAGTCGATATTTAACCCATTACCCCATAAATACGTATTTTACACCTTTAATTTGTTCCTTCACTGAGTTAAATCATGAGTTCTAATTTATACAGTCATGAATATGTCCAATATGAAATATTATCTATATCCAAGAAAAGTGCAGCTTAAAGCAGGCTGAAAGTAAAGCAGAATGTGCCTTAAGGCACATTCTGCTTTACTTTCAACCTGCTTTAAGAGGCCATTTATCTTAAAATCTAGACACAGGCTATAGGGTAAAGGGTTAAGCATTTCCTCCACATAAGAGACTTCAGAGGAGTAATAAATTAAAGGAGTAAAAAGGCATATTTATTGGATAATGGGTTAAGCATTGTAATCACCAGTCTTAACCCATTGAATAGCAACATTAGTATACTTGTCCTTTGCAACCAATGCATCTTTACAACGAGTAAACTTGTATGTAAACACATATTAGAGGGGCCCAGTGGGAGCCCTCTGATCAGGGTCTGCATTGTTTGTTATTTTGTAATATATTGCTTAAACAGCATAAAATCAGCACTAAATTCTAAATTTGACTAGACTTCAGAAACTGGGATTTGTTCATTTGAAGTTTCTTGGGTGAATTAAACATTTGAAACAAACATTCTTTGAGTGGTCATTATAGGAATAAACTACATATTTTTGACGTTCATGACGGTATGACTACATTAGCTTCGCAGGGGGTAATTTCCGTAAACGCCCAAAGGGCGTTTTCGTTAAATTTACCCCCCCCCCCTTTACTATTCAGGGTGTGTGTATTTTACAATTCATTGCAAAATGACAAACAGCAGCTCAGAGGGCTCCTTTAAGAGTGGGGGCCTTTGATATTGGTCTGCCAGATTTGCATTGGACATGTGTACTCTTCGTAGGTACTAACTACGGCCTTTCATTGCAAATGCAGGAGCCCTATAGGAATCACATTTTCTCTCCGTCCGTTTGTCCAGCACTTTTCATGTGACGTGATAACTCAAGCAGTTCTTCACATATCAGGTTCATATTTACAGTATATCGTCGGTGTCGTTTGAATCGGGCAAACAGCCAAATTCCAACTTTTCAGGAGACACAAAAAACTGTTTTTCATGTCACTTGTTACATTGCATATATGACCTTTTTGAACGGTCAAATATTGAATAACAGCTAAATTGCAGTTATTAAAAAATATAATTATTTATCATCTTTGTTGCATTTTTCAAATGGTTGCATATTGCATCAAAATAGTTGAGATATTTGTTTAACTTACAGTCGAAGAGAGACCCTAAGGGTTTGTTATGATGTCGATGACACGACTTGTTTAACATCAGGATCCAGCGATTTTTCACTGCATATACGACCTTTTTGACCGGTCAAATATTGGAACCAATCGAAATACGAGATATGCTCACGTGATGATATCTCCTCTGTTTTATTGGTTATCAATACCGATATTTTCCCCTTCGAATCGGGAAAATATACATAATCGAAAATAGGAAAAATCCATTTTTTGCAGAATTGCATATACATGTACGTCCTTTTCGAACGTAACCGACGATATGCTTAGTATTATGAGAGAAAGACACCTATAGTTTTTTGGTTCAATCAAATCATTGTGTCCAGAGTTATCTGCCCTTGAATCATCAAAAAGGTCATATTTAACCATATTACACTATGTCTTGTGACGTGATAACTCAAACAGTTCTTCACATATTGGGTTCATATTAACAGCATATGCGAAGTATCATGAAGGAAAGACACCTATAGTTGTTGGCTTCAATCAAATCATTACATCTAGAGTTATCTACCCTTGAATTATCAAAAATGTCATATTTTACCAGGTTTACACTCTAGCAACATCATTTTCCCATCAATTCTTATCATATTTTGACAGAATGTGTACAAGTATAAGATCTTTATAAAGTTAGATAATTTACTTAAATCGGATTTGACTGGAGAGAGTTATTGCCCCTGCTTTATGAAAAACAGTGTATTTGGCCTTGTTTACATTCTAGCAACCTAAAGTTTACTCTAAAGGGCTAATGTTGACAGCCATCAATGATATTTGCTATGTGGCTTTATATAAACTAGACACAGGTCAGGTTTGAATATAGAAAAAATATGCACATATTAGTTAAATGATCTTCCCTCTGATTTGCTGATTGTTGATCTACTGTAAAGACTGTATTTTTTTGACCGATTTTGATGAAACTTGGTATGTAGCTTTATATCAATGAGATCCATGGATATCAATTAAGTGATATTGACTCTAAGTGATTTTGATGATACCTTCTATGAATTTTTTTACCAATAAGGCACAGGAACTGTTTCACATATGAGCTTAAACTTTTAATTGACTGTACTGCTTAAATGACATATATTTTGTTCACTTTCAGCTTCTTGGCATTGTACTTGGCATTTCTCTCTACATCAAGAGTGGTGATGACATAGAAGAGTTTTAATGCAGGAAAAGCCTAACAAGTGTTGACTTTGAAAACCAATATGTCTTAGTGCATGTTTGTTCATTTTATATGTCAAGTGCAAAAGTCTTAGTTTAGGAGTATTTTTAGTGTGTTTTGTCTGGTTTGTGATCTTGTGTGCATGGGTTGAAAATATTTTGTCCTTTTCTTTAAAATTCAACTGTAAAATCAGTTTTGATTAAAGTTGCTTTAAATATATCTGTTTTTCTTTTTCCCTCCCCCATTGTATTGGTATGTAATGGTACATGTACTGTGGCAGGGATTGGATTTTTAAACAGCAGAGATTTAGAGCTGTTTTGGCTGGAGAAATGTTGATACGAGTGTCAAACAGTTGGGATCCTGATCAGATGCCATATTTTGTGGCCTGTGATCAGGATCAAAACAGTAAAAAAGGCAAAGACACCTTTTGGCGCCCTTGGAAGTGAAACTTGAGTTAATAGCGACTGTCAAATATGTTTTAAGCGACCAAAAGGCACAATAACTCTCTATTGAGAGATAACTGTTTAATGCAGAACAAAAGTAATACAGAAAAAGCCCCACTTCTACTTTTTGTGCTGAATAAGCTTTAAGGTTTAAGTAATAAAAAACTATGTGTGACGCAATGGTATTTCTCTTTAACCCATTTTATGCGTGATACACTTTTAGATGTTCTTCTAGGCAAACATTTTTGATCTCAGAGGCCCCACATTGTGGGGCCTGATCTGAGATAAAAACTGTTTACAGCTACGTCAATATTCTATCAGAAACTGCTAAAATCCTTTACAAATATTTGAGATATACCCGCTGCAGACCATATTTTAAAATGGCCACCAAATATTACCCAGCATACAATTGGTTACCAAAACACTAGCAGTAATCTGGGACAAAGACAACTTGAATTGGGGGTCCCTCAAAGTATAGCACCAGAAGATGCAACTTATTAGATTTTACATGACCTGGTAGATGTTGACTCCTTTATATATTTGAAATGGCCAAATTCCGGGCCTTCAATGTATGTTATAATTTCAAATAGGCCAATCCTGAAGACTCTGTCCCAATTGTCAAACAGTATCATGCCAATATCTATCTCCTGTTTCTAGGACACTAGCGTGTAAGTGTCAAATGTTGACAGGACTACATACAGATGTAGATAAACAGTTGCTTCATAATTGCTGTTATATTTGATTATTATTAACATTATTATTATTATTATTATAACAATTATAAGTATACCCCCACCAAACAAAGGTTGTGGGGGTAATACTAATATAGGAGTCGGCTTGTCGATCGGTCTATTAACTTTGTTTCTGGGCGGATTCTCACACAGAGATGATGTGCTTCAATACAAAGTTATGCCCCTTTGTTTTGAAATGTTTCTCTCTGTTGACTTTGTTTCCAGACAGTTTCTCAGCAATTGCTGATCAGATCTGAATGCAATGAACTTCACATGATGCTTCCCATAGATATCTTAAATTTAGGATATCTATGATGTTTCCTCATAAACAGGAGTCTATCAGCAGCTGAACAAGGGTTTTGCCTTTGGTTGATTTTCTTACATAGTTATGCTCCTTTGTTTGAATTTTTTGTCTGGTCTCTTTGTTGTTTTCTACTTGCATTTTCTCAGCAACTGTTGACAATAAAAATCTGATCAAACTTGATATGATGCTTTTGCTTTATCATAAAAAAGGATATGTGCATCTTATACAGTTTTTTGTTTTGGTTGATTTTCTTACAGAGTTATGCCCCTTTGTTTGAATGTTTTTTATCTTTCTTTTGACGTTGTTTCCTCAATGCGGTTTCTCAGCAACGGCTGACCAGAACTTGTACGTACTTGATATCTTATAAAGTACTTGCCTGTTGATTGATTTAATTTTTAATATAGTTACAGGGCTGCCATAAGTAGATCTAGAAAAATCCAAAGATTTCCAAATTTTTTATTTTTCAAGTGCAATTACTTAAAGCAGGTCGAAAGTAAAGCAGTATGCGCCCTAGGGTGCATTCTGCTTTACTTTCAACCTGCTTTAAGATATACCACCTGCTAGGATAAAAATCAGAAGATTTCGGGAAAATCTGGAGAAATGGCAGCCCTGTAGTTAGGCTCCTTCGTTTGTCCGCTCTCTCTGTTGCTTATTTCCTGGTGATTTCTCAGCAACTGCTGACTTAGAAATCCGAAGTAATTTGGTATGGTGCTTGTGGGCATTAAACGATAGTTTTCCATTTGGTTGATTTTTTATGGAGTTGTGTCCCTTTGTTGAATTTTTTGTCTGTTCTCTCTGTTGAATTTGTTTCTGGTCGGTTTCTCGACAACTACTTACTGGAATCTGATGAAACTTCACACGAGACTCTCTACTTCTACTTCTACTTCTTAATGCAATGGCAGCCTTCACCTAGAAGATTATTATTGCCAATAAAATCTATTATATGCAGGAGTTGCCCATCTAATAAAAGTTTTTCAGTATAAGGTGATTTCTGACAGAGTTATGCTTCCTTGAATTCCTTTTAGATCCTAGTTTGATTTGTTATTTTTAGCTCACCAGAGCACAAATTGCTCAAGGTGAGCTATTGTGATACTGCTCTGTCCGGCTGTCAGTCTGTCTGTCTGTCTGTCTGTCCGTCAACAATTGCAAATGACTTCTTCTCTGAAACCAATAGCCCCAGTGTAACCAAACTTCATCAGAAACATCAGTAAGGTGGGGGGGATGAAAAGTTGTTAAAAGTTTGTGGATGGGGTAATTTGTCTGGTCGCCATGGCAACCATTCACAATATCTAGAAAAATCTTCTTCTCCAAAACGACTGGTCCGATTTCAATGTGGTTTTCACAAAAATGTTTCTCAATAGATAGACTTTAAAAGTTGTTCAAAACAATTTGATCCGTTAAAAAACATGGCCGCCAGAAGGCGTGGTCATTTTCTGTGATCGGAAATATTGAATTAAAAGTTAAAACATTCTAGAAGTCGTATTTTTGGCTATATCTTTATGAGATTTTGTCAGTGTCATGTCCTTAATAAAGTTTAGGTTATACTGGAATATAGGTCATGTCGGGCCGTAAAGTAGGTCAGTAGGTCAAATCACAGAAAAAGCTTTTTGCCACTAGAGACCATTTTTTTAGCCCAATCTTCATAAAAATTTCGTAGAATGATTATCTTGACAAAAGCTACACTTTGAGTAAATATGTGTGACATAAGATTAAAAAGTGGGTCAGTAGGTCAAAGCTTAGAAAAAGCTTCTAAACATTGTAGGAGCCATATTTTAAGCTATAATGTTATTAAACTTGCTCAGAATGATCACCATAACAAAATCTAGGCAATGTAGTAATATGAATTACTGGGGATCAAAAATTTGGTCAGTAGGTCAAATCATAGGAAAAGCTTAAAAGTATTCTAGGGCGATATCTTTTGCCCTAATTTCATGAAACTACTTCTGGCTGATCACCTTGACAAAATCTAGGTCAATTATGAATATGGGTTATGTCTGAATAAAAGGTAGGTCAGTAGGTCAAGTCATAAAAAAGGCTTCTGAACACTTTAGGGGCTTATATAATATGTTTACCCCCAAATTCACGAAACTTGCTCAAAATAATGACTGACAAAATCTAGGTAATGTATGAATATGAGTTATGTCAGGTAAAAAAGTAGGTCATTGGGTCAAACCATTAGAAAAGGCTTATGAACCTTCTACTTCATATGGAGTTCACACATCAACATTATCCTGACACATATGCTTCTTGTGACAATGTGCTAGTGGGGGTATTTATCACCTTTAGTGATAAGTCTTGATAAATCTAGGAACTTTATACTCTGGTGAGCACCTTAGAGCCCTTTGGGCTCTTTTTTATTATTTTTATTATCATCATTATAATAATTATTCTTATTTATAGTATAACTAAATTTCTTATTATTACTATAATCCATTTAATAATAAAAATAATAATAATAATAATAACTAATTTTCTGCTTATTACTCTAATCCATTTAATAATATATAATAATAATTATTATTATTATAACATAGATATATTATTATTATTATTATAACATAGATCTATTATTATTTTTATGATTATTATTATTATTATAACATGACTTTAGAAAATCTAATTTTGATAGATGTCAAAAGTGTGTATCCTGATCAGATGCTGAATAACTTGGTTATTGAGCAGGATCAAAACTGTTTCCATTCGCTGCGAAAGACTTCAATCAAGTATGTCAGACTCGTTGGATATTTAATATCGCCACTCTCCAGTTACCTAAAGTATCCGTAGTCTACTACTTTCTTTTAATTGTCTGAAAAGAAAGTCCCGCTATTCTGTATGCTAAGAATGACAGTGTACGAGATTTATTCACTACCTGAAACGAATTACAGACGATTCGTCACCATGCAAATTCGTCACCAAAGCGATATATAGTAATGGCAAAAGACGATTCGTCACCAAAGACTTTGTATAGGGTATTTTCTTACCTGGTATATATATGATCAGGATCATTTTTCTGTTAATTGTATAAGTTATATTGTTGAAATTGACAAGTATCGATAAGCCCATATGTATATGCTAGAATTTACAATTGTAATATATAAATTACTATAAGTATAAAAGATGAATCTAGATGCCGAAATTTTTCGAAAAAAAGATAAAACTATGACCAAGTTTATTTATATCTAAATAGATTAAAGTAATTAGATATAATATACTAGATAAATAACATTCCACATGTGCATGTAAAAATTAATTAGCGACACGGATTGCAGCGGCAAAAACTTATTGTGTAATTAACGTTAATCCCTCCTGCTTAAGGAGGATCATATATGATCACCCTTATTACTGCCAAAGGCCCATTATGCATGAAAATTGTTGCAGAAAGCTGCTATACGTGTTCCCTTATTAATGCCATCTTGCCTTAAGCAGCCAACTGTCTAAAACACTAATAATAGGAAGACTTTTCAAAATAAATATGTGTTTAGGTTCTTGCACTTGAGAAGGGTGGATTGTTAAAAAAAACTGTCTTAAAACAAATACGTGAGTATGTTCGCTGACCCTGGTTTTATTAAACTAATCTAAAATAAAAATGGAAATGCGAGATAAATCCTCTCTATTGTGTCCACAGAAATGAAGGTTTTTTAATCTAGCCACCACCATAAAACGGAAATTGACATGTATTTATTAATTGAGTGTTTTTTAAAATATTCGAATATGTTATTTAAAATGAATGCAAAAATGATCTAATTTATACAGTAAAAAACAGTTGGTCAAACGTAAAAGTTTGTTATATCTACCGCCAAAGGCAGATTACTTTAATTACATGTACATTGTTGTTAATCTGGTGTGAAATGTTGATTGGTAATTACCCGACCTGTTATACCTGTATTGATATTAAACTGTAAAAACAACAAACCAATTAATGTAACTATCATAGGCACTCGTACAAAGGAATGTCATGCTCAGTGAACATACACGTGTCAGTCAGTCACGTGCTATCAGGAACGTATATTAGATATAATCTACGTTCCTGGTGCCATTCAGTTCGAAACTGGATACTGATAACAGGTTTTCTTTGATTCAGGCTTCAAATGTCACCGATTAAAGGTAGTTATATAAATAGTTTAAAAATGATGAGAAAGTAAGAAATTAATTAAATACTTAATCCCATTTAATGTTGGACAAAAGTAATGCAGTGGTAAGCTTAATGCAAGACCTTTACTATACGTGTGCCGATCAGTGTAAATTAATTCTGGTTATCTATGGTTTAGGTCCTTGGCGGCATTTGCAGAGGATTTTAATTGAGGCATGATTATTATCTGTCTATACCCTTATCACTGCTGCATTTAATTTTGTAAAAAATGCTAACTGTAATTGTATTGCACATCATCATTTATTATAATCTATCTCATTATACTATCAAATAATTCCATACAGAGTGTTCTAGAGATATGGACATATTTATATACATAAAGACCCACTTTTATTTGGGAAAAACAGTCATGAAGTAAAGATGGATTTGCCTTCTGCTTTACTTTCAGTTTGCTTTAGCCTACGTGACATCTTATATAGTAACTAGGAAACGGGTGTAAAGATCTTCTATCTTTAATGTAATAAAGGTTTATATGATATGATATGATCGGTCTTTAGTATTTATTTCACCTATGAAGTTCTAAAAAGATAACACAGTTTCGATCCCAATCTTTTCTGGCTCCGATTTATTTCCAAACAACGCTTAAACGTATTGGAATAAAATGTCATCTATAGTTTCTGGTTGCATTTTATTTCTTCCGCTTGACAAGCATTTTGGAGCCAGATCATATGTGGATCCAAACTATTTGGTAAAATATTACCAAATTGCCCATAGCGTAAATATAGCCATAAATAATTACATTTCCCGTATATCGGGCTCCTATAACTGACTAACAAAAAATTGTCCGTATATATCGGGATCCAAACAAAATGTAAGTGTCAATTAGATCTATAACGTGTATATTAACACTACAAAAAAGATAATTAAAACACCTCTATGTGTGAACAATTATACTCATTAAATCAGTATATAAATTTTTTGTACTATATTTCCTTTGGTGACGAATTGACTACCCCTTTTGTACTATAATGCTTTGGTGACGAATCTGCATGGTGACGAATTGTCCATCATCCCCTGAAACGGTGTCGAAGTAAATTTTTCTACCGGTAAATCCGTGAAATGCTGAATATTGCTAAAATTTCAGTGTTAAACAGCTCTAAAGAGCTAGCAAGATTACATGGTAAGTATTTTGTTTCATATTATATTGTTTTAACATCATACACATATTCTTTGCGTAAAGTGTTCACCCAACCTTAATTCACCACCCCATACGTCAAGGACAAGACAAATTGGTGAATTCGCCTAATGACCAATTCGCCTATATTAGCATGGAGAAAGGACAAATGGAGAAGTAACTTATACTCAAATCTGCATTTTCCCGAAAATGGTGTCGTCCGTTACCTGTATGTGCGATAACGCTTAATCGATCGATAATTCAACTGCACCGGTACGCCGATAGCGGGCTATCGTGTTGAATGGTTACCTACTGTTAGTTTAAGTTACATAAAATCCTTAATTTTCACCCGATTTTCATTATAATGGTCTTAAAAGAAGGCTAAGATATTTATCGTTCACTTGTAAAAATAACAGATTTTATTTAAAAAATTGATCAGTTTTATGGCGAGTTAAAGATTGGTTTCCAAATGAATTTGCCGATAAAAGGGAGCAAGCACTCGCGCATAAATATATCACGCCCCGTTACAAAACCTTTCATAAAACCCTCAATTTTCCACCGATTTTCAAAGAAATGGTCTTAAAGGAAAGCTTAGATATTTTTCTTTCAGTTGTAAAAATGCAAGTGTTTTTTTTCGAAATCGACAAATTTTATGGCGAGTTAAAGAGCGATGGCCAAATGAAATAGTCGATAAACGAGAGCAGGCGATCACGAAATATATACTACGTCCCGTTTCAAAACTTGAATTTAATCCATAATTTTCGTCAGATATATATATATATATTTAAAAAAAAAGGTCTTGATATAAAGCCGTGACACTTATCTTTCGGCTGTAAAAATACCAGGGTTTTTCTTGAAGCGAAAAAAGTAATGATGACCTACAAAGGTTGCTGGCTAATGAAATGACTAGACCAACTCGCGTAAGAAAAGAATTCCTTCCGTATAAAAACTTAAGCAAACTTCTAAACTTCTAAAAATGTGTTCATGCATTGTTACAATGTTCTACATGGAGGAAATATTTCCTTGGAGGCAAAAAAAAATCCTTGTATGTAAAGAGACATTTGAAAGGAGTGCGCGTCAAACGGCCAAAATCCAAAACGGCCAAAGTTGTAACTGTATTATTATGTCGTATGTGATCATTATTATTATTGAAAGGAAAATTAGAATTATTAACATATTACTTCAAAAAAATGAATTTAGGGTTAGTTTTACATCCAGACTAAAATATACATATTATCCGTCCCATTTCTATGAAAGAGGTAACAGTTTGCATTATCTTCAGAAATTAATTGCAAACATGATAACATGAGATCTCCGTTTCTTTCTGCTTTACTTATGTCTTATATAACGGAGTAAATTATAAAGCAGCCAATGCCTTAAGCAATCTATTTTACTGACTGCTTAACTCTTTGACTGCTGATCGCGACTTTACTTTTTTTTTGCAAACAACTTGGATCAAGATCAGATGCCGCGTAACACGGCGTCTGATCTGGATCCAGAATGTTTGACACTCGTCCTTAGCTTTATTTACTTACAAAATGTCTACCATATTACACATCACAAAGGAATGTGACACATTACGTAACCGTATACAGAACCCGCACCAAATTAGCAGGACAATTATCAGCGTCATAAAACTCTCCCAGCATGAAGTCCATGCTTCTTGAACATGCCGATTATCTATGAAGATGGACACCAGCGGGTTGTCACTTTAATAAAAAAGATCAATGCTACCCGTGCGTGTAACTTGAACATGTGTTTTTGACTTCTGTAACCGCATGATGTTTATATATTATACAAATCACAAAAAATAAAGATAATAGAATTGAATTGAAAAAAAAAAAAGAAAAAAAATCCAACATCAATGCACCTGGTTTGGTTGATGACTGGATTAACCCTCTCATTACTGAATACCAGTAACATGATGACTATTGCAATTGCAAACAGTTGTAATCCAGACCAGGCTGCAAAAATGTCGGATTCATAGAGTATGTCTCTTGAAATATAGTTTTTACCCCTTTTTCAAATTAAGCTCTTTATGACACACTTTACCTTTTCTCCGCATGAGGATCATCA
This sequence comes from Gari tellinella, assembly GCA_922989275.2. Taxonomy (NCBI): domain Eukaryota; kingdom Metazoa; phylum Mollusca; class Bivalvia; order Cardiida; family Psammobiidae; genus Gari; species Gari tellinella. The sequence goes on from OV277867.1 coordinate 61,363,229, forward strand.
GAGAGACAGACAGACATTCATACAGAAAGATGGAGACAGAAAAGAAGAAGCGAGAGACTGACAGACAGAGATAAGAGAAAAACAGACAGACAGAGAGACAGTCACAAAGAGAAACAGAGACATAAATACAGACAGTGGCAGAGAAATATAACAAACTTCGTAGGTAAACGAAAAAATACGGTTTTCTCTCGTTTTCAAAACCTCACTAAACTATCAATTTATAAGCTATCGCCTAAAATTTTGTACTACACTAAAAAAATGGTCTAATGAAACATCTGTATTAAAATTTATAACGATAAGATGACATTAAAAGCATTTATATTAACACCAAACTTCGTAGGTAAACGAAAAAATACGTTTTTCTCTCATTTTCAAAACCTCACTAAACTAACAATTTATAAGCTATCGCCCCAAATTTTGTACTAGTCGTGAGATCATGGTTTAATAAAACATCTGTATTAAAATTTATAACGAAAAGATAGCATTAAAAGCATTTCTATTAACACCAAACTTTCGTAGGAAAAATGGAAAATACAGTACTGTACGTTTTCTCTCTCATTTTCACAAACTCACTAAACAAACAAATTATAAGCTATCGCCTCAAATTTTGTACTAGTCGTGAGATCATGGTCTAATAAAACATCTGTATTAAAATTTATAACGAAAAGATAACATTAAAAGCATTCTATTAACACCAAACTTTCGGAAAAACATTGTTTTCTAGCCGCCAGCGAGCGCCGCTGATTGAACGACACGATAAATCGCGAGCAAGCCGGATACTTCTCCATTTGTCCTTTCTCCATGATATTAGTGACAGCAGGTGTCCTGATTTAACTCATCAAAAGTGTCAAGTTTATGCATTCCACACTGAAACACAAGGTTTGTTTACAATTCTGATGAAAAATAAAAGTGTAAAGGAGCCCTCTGATTTTGATCTATACCGGGGCTCGAACACGGGACCTCTTGCTTACAGGGCAAGTGTCACAGTATGTAAACTCCGGTTTATCCCTTCCGGAAGCTGCAATCAACAAATCGCCAAATTTTCACTAAATAGACCACGCTCAAGCGAAACGAGTAAGATTTAGCTTTTTTTACAGCCCTGTGTTAAAAACGATTGGTCCAGAACACTTGCAACATAAATGCCTTTCAGTTCACCAACTGTCTTCCGAATCTGAAGCAAGATCACCGTGGAAGCGTGATTTAAAACTTTTCCAGTGACAACTGAAGTTAATTTCTGCTGACACATTACTATTTAACAATCGCAGCTAGAATAAATTAATGTAACCGAAGTGTCTGTTAATGAAAAATAAACAGAAAACACAACATAATGCGATTTCTACAAACTGGAATGGTGTATGACCAGCTGCTTATTTATTAAATGTCGCTGTATGACCAGTTGTGATTTTACTGTATATTAGCTGTGATTTATAAACTATTTACCCTATACCCTATTGATGGGAGTAATGTGATCGCCATTTTGGGGGCTGTCTTTTATATGTTTATTCATGTTTATTTTAGATCATATTGTAGTTATTTTGTCTTTTCTTGTTTGTAGGTACATTTGTGTAACTTCATGTGAAGCGCTTTTGAACGCACAACCCCTGTGTGAAAAGAGCGCAATATAAATCTGGTATAATAAATAAATAAATAAATATTACCTTAAACGTCTTTTTGGTAGAATGTTGACATAGTTATTTCAATCTCATATTGTATGATCTTTATGATGTGACCCCAGTGAACTTTGCTCATTCTTAAGCCTATATAAAGACTATTCGAGTGTCAATTCTGTCCACCGTTCAATATTATCAATCCATTTCCTTTTCTGTGTTCCTTGTCTCCTCCTTCCTGCTACTGTTCCATGTAAAAATGTCTTTGAAATGCCACTAGATCGAGTGACATGGCCGTACCATTTCATATTGCTCCGTTTGACTATAAATGAAAAACAAAACCCACATTAACTACTAATTGTCTGACTTGTTCATTGGAAACGTGCTCCATATACGAGATGCCCGAGATAGTCCCTAAACATCTCATCTCATTTTCTTCTTAAGTACAGTTGTCAGTGTTCAGCTCTCACACGCATAGAGAAAAATTGACAGAACCAATGCACGCATAAGTCTGATCTTGCGTTTCGTTGTGATCCTGGTGTCTGTCAAATTATGCTTTAGTCTTGTGAGTGCTGCTGTTGTCTGTGCCGACCTTGTTAGAATTTCTGGCTTGGATGATGATGATGATGAGTTGGGTTTTACGGCACTGCGACACAAAGTAGGTCATATAGCGCCGATGATTGATGAGGGATAATGAGATGAAATGATTATGATTTCAGGAAGGTGGTTTTGGCTAATCCCATTCGTTGACCAGCAGTGTATGGGATCAAAACCACCGACATGCCTTCCTTTTAGTTCTTGGCAGAGGAAATAATCTCGGTCTAATAAACAGTTCTAACCAATTCCCTTTGACAATTAAGCCCCAGAACTACGGCAAAGTAGGAAGGTCTCTGGGTTGAAACCCTCATCACTGATAATTTAGTACCTAGGTATTTAAATTGTTGTACTCTTTTAAGTGTCTCGTCATGCACTTTAATGTCTGTGGTGATGATGTTATTATTGTTTGGCATTTTCTTTGTTTTCTCTGCGCTGATTTACATTTCGAATTTCGTTGCGGCACCATCAAGCTTTTCAACCACTAAGGAAGCAAGTTCTTCTTCACCACCCGCCAAGCTATCAATATAATCAGCAGATCTTAGATTTGTGATGTTACGTCCTCCGATACTTATTGTTCCAGCATGTTCTTCAAGCGCTTCATTCATAAGTCTTTCCAGGAAAATGTTCAATGAAGTAGGGGAAAGTAGGCATCCCTGTCGAACTCCAATTTATGTATAGAACAAGTTCCATATTGTACCTTGGAGAAGAACTTAACTGGTTGTCTTTTCATTGTTTTTAGCTCACAAAGTGCTCAAGGTGAGCTTTTGTGGTCGGTCTTTGTCCGGCGTCCGTCGTGCGTCAACAATTTCTTCAAACATCTTCTTCTTCAAAACCGCTTGCCTGATTGCAACCAAACTTCACAGGAATGTTCCTTGGGTCAAGCTCTTTCAAAGTTGTTCAAAGAATTTGAAACAATGTAGAACTCTGGTTGCCATGGCAACCAAAGTGAAAAAATAAGGAAATCTTAAAAAATCTTCTTGTCAAAAACCACAAAGGCTAGAGCTTAGATATTTGTCACATAGTATCATCTATAGGTCCTCTATCAAGATTGTTCAAAGTTTGACCCTGGGGTCAAAATTGGCCCCGCCCCGGGGGTCACCGTTTTACATAGAGTTATATAGTGAAATGTTCAAACATCTTCTTCTTCAAAACCACATGCCTGATTGCAACCAAACTTCACAGGAATGTTCCTTGGGTCAAGCTCTTTCAAAGTTGTTCAATGAATTTGAAACAATGCAGAACTCTGGTTGCCATGGCAACCAAAGTGAAAAAATAAGGAAATCTTAAAAAATCTTCTTGTCAAAACCACAAAGGCTAGAGCTTAGATATTTGGCACATAGTATCATCTATAGGTCCTCTATCAAGATTGTTCAAAGTTTGACCCTGGGGTCAAAATTGGCCCCGCCCCGGGGTCACCATTTTACATAGAGTTATATAGTGAAATGTTCAAACATTTTTCTCTGAAACCATTATGGCCAGAGGTTTTATATTTGGCAATGTGTAATGTCTAAAGGTCCTTCACATATGTTGACGAATTGGTTCCGGTCTGTTGAATATCTGGGTCACTGGAGCTAAAAATAGATTTTTTCAATGAAAACTTTAAAAAATCTTCTTGTCTGAAACCAAAATACACTGAGCTTAGATATTTTGCACATAGCATTGTCTACAGGTTCTCTATTAAAGTTGTTCAAATTTTGTTCCTGGGACCAAAATTGGCCCCGCCCCGGGGGTCGCTGTTTTACGTAGAGTTATAGTGAAATGTTCAAACACATTTTTCTCTGAAACCATTTTGTCCAGAGCTTTGATATTTGGCATGGTGTAACGTCTAGAGGTCCTTCACATATGTTGTCGAATTGGTTCCGGTGTGTTGAATATCTGGGTCACTGGAGCTAAAAATAGATTTTTTCAAAAAACTTTAAAAATCTTGTCTGAAACCAAAATACACTTAGCTTAGATATTTTGCACATAGCATCGTCTACAGGTCCTCTATCAAATTTGTTCAAATTTTGCCACTGGGGTCAAATTTGGCCCAAGCCCAGGTGTCGCCATTTTACATGGAGTTATATAGTGAAATTTTCAAACACATTTTTCATTGAAATCAATATGGCTAGAGCTTAGATATTTTGCATGATGTAATGTCTAGAGGTCTTTCACATATGTTGATGAATTGGTTCCGGTCTGTTGCATATCTGGGTCACCAGAGCTAAACATAGATTTTTTTCAATGAAAACTAAAAATCTTCTCCTGAAATCATAGTACACTGAGCTTAGATTTTTGGCACATAGCATCGTCTACAGGTCCTGTATCAAGAGCATTCATATTATGTCCCTGGGGTCAAAAGTGACCCCGCCCGTGGGTAAAAGTTTCACAAATCTTTTCTGAAATCACTGACCCATCACCATGTACAGGTGAGCGATTAAGGGCCATTCTGGCCCTCTTGTTGAATGGATTTGATCAGTACTCTTACAAACATTGAATAAGACTATCTGCTATCTATTTGGGTAGTTTTCATTAAACAGACACTACCCGGTATGTTGAACATATTTGATGCATATCTCAAGAGACTTATAGGGATTTAAACAGGGTTGGGTTGTAAGCAATAAACATGGCTAAAAGTGTACACTTTGCCGCACACTTGGTCTGCTTAAAACTTGCTGTAATTCACTTTTACTTGCAGGATTTTGATTAAATAAAGAGAAACGATGTGTCTGAGGCTGCTCCTTTCAAAACTGGCATATTTTTTCACTTGTAGCTAAATCTATGTATTTTAGGGATAAAATTTCTTTGAAAATGAAGCAAATTTTACCAGAAAATCATCGTTTCGAGGAATCAAAATCTACACTGAAGCATTTTCTGCAAATTGGTCTTATTTTTACATAAGGTTCAGATATTGATATTATTAACATACTAAGACAATCACCATCCCACTCACACCCACTTCGTATAACGAACGCAGAATTTTTAGACATACCGTAATTGCTTGGTACGTCTAAATATAGAGTCCAGTAAAGTTAGAAAAGTCAGGTAGTGTTAATTCAAGCATGCTAGTGCTTATTTAGTGTTAAAATGCACATTTCAAATGTAAAATTCCACATAATAATCTCAAATATCATGTTTTGGTCCGTTTTCAGTAATATTCCCATGTTTGGTCGACGTAGAGTCAGTTATGCCTCGCTCACATTTGCTGCGGCTGCCGTATGGCGGCCGCGCGGCTTATCATTTCTACGGCGAGTAGCAATTCCCCGGCCGCCGCAGAATTCCTACGGCCGCCGTGTGTTGCGCTCACATTTGCTGCGGCTGCCGCGCTGCGAGATTTTATTTTTGTGGGGAACAAAAACCTGCGGCAACCGTACGGTCGCCGTGGTTTTGCTACTACACCATGAACTCAAAGAACACATTTAAACAGCATTTAAGAACATCTTAGTCCATTTTTAGATAATATACATGTTTTACATATATGAACAAAAGTACAAATGCACAATAGGAAATTTGACCATTGAGTTACGGCGGCCGTACGGCAGCCGTAGAACCCCTCTGCGGCATAATTCTACGACAAGCTCTACGGCCTGTAAAATATTGGGATACGCCGTGCGGCTGCCGCACGGCCACCGTGGAATATCTACGGCCGCCATAAGATTATCTCGATTTCACGTTTCTGCGGCCGCCGTACTGCCGTCGTAGAGCAAATGTGAGCGCACTATTAGAGTCGGGTGATGTAGTAAGGGGCTATATATGTGTGCGTGTGCTTTCATTAACCCTTAGCCCGCCAAATAAATTGTCGGCTGCTATATTTCTCGTCTGCTTCAAGTTTCAAAGTGCTTCAAAGTTGCTCAAAATTGCTGAAAATGTTGTCCAAGTGTCAAACAGCTTGGATCCGGATGAGACGCCGAGTTACTCGGCGTCTCATCTAGATCCAAGCTGTTTGCATATGGAGCTATAGTCGTGAGTGGCAGGCTAAGGGTTAATTCAACACCTTCAGTGAAGACAATTAAAGACAAGGAAGGGATTGAAGCAACATACAGATTCAAAACACAAACTTACATTTAGATTCATGGGTGGGTGTAGTAAAAGAGGCTTCAACTCGCTCTATAATCATGAAGTACACTTGACATCCAACGACAAAGCATTGGAGGAGAAGTGTAGTAAATGTCCTGCTAGATTGCAATACAAGAGCTGTCTGCGAGATAATACTAGTTTCAAGCACGATTGCACATGTGGGTTTGTTCCATAGACATTTTATCATTGTCAATAGAAAATGGGACCTCAGGCTATACAAAAAGTGCTATTCAAACCAATATACCGTGTCTGACCTGGGTCCAAAAGGTTTGACACACGTCAGAATAATTTGTTATGTAATATATGGAATGAGTAAACTGCATGGGTGTTCGTTGCCTTCATTTATAGATTTACTTAACACCCGACCTTGTTTCGTAACGAAGTCATCTAGCTCTCAGCTAGTCATACAGTTAATTCACGATAAATCTCAGCTAGTTATACAGTTACATTGCAGCTAGTCATACAGCCAGTGATATTAGGTCAGATTTATTTATGACCAAGTTTTCGTGTAAAATTAATATTTCCATGGTACATTATACATTTTTAGATAGACATTTCATTCATTTTGCCATTTCAATCATGCGTGGTGCGGAAATGCTTCAATGGACGGAATTTACGATACTTCTTTGAAGGACATGTTGTTTTCACTTGATACGCAGAGATGATCATGTCAAAGGTTCAATGTTTATTTATCACAACATTGTAGGAAGAGGTGTGTTAAATGTTTTAAACTGTATCACAATCATTGATCATTTGATGGTGTATTTCATATAAGCTAGCGTGTTAAATTATTACAAACTTACTCGTCAAAGTGGTCTGCCTCCATCCGTCAGAGAAAATATTGGTAAACATCTCGCTTTGCTGATCGCAGCTTCCGGAAGGGATACACCGGAGTTTACATACTGTGAGTGTTCTACCGACTGAACCACTGGGCTGCTTACACAAATCTCTCACCATTTAATCATAACTACTCAACCCGGCTACATACACCCCCTCTACACAAGAATTTGTACCGAGTTCTTACTTAAAGAACTTTCCTCGAGTTTCTTTATACTAAATTTGTACATTCTGTGAGTTACTGTACATATCATCCTAGTATGGGTTATTTAAGTTTGGCGCCAAATGTAACATGGTGAGAAAAATATGCAGCCAGACCGGGGCTCAAACCCGGGACCCCTTGCTTACACCTGGCAAGTGTTCTACTGACTGAACAAACATCACTTATATGCAAATCCCTCACCATTTAATCATAACTACTCAACATGGCTACACTATTAAGAATTCTTCTTTATGGCTTAAAAAACAGTTAAAACATCCATAAAAATTACTGTAATAAAACAATATCTAGGTCAAGGCAGCGTTTTTTTTCCTTCTTTAGACGGTACCCGGGAAAGGACCCGTTCCCAATTGGAACAGGACCCGTTCCCAATTCAAAGAAAGTACCCTGCAATATGGTAAAAATAGTATTTTCAGTGAAAAAAAGAGAATTTCTGTTACTATTGTTAGCATTGCCTGTTGATATGAACTGTATAATTGCTACTTGATAAGTTAGATCAATATAGGCCTACATAAATTATAAAACTAAACTTCAAATTTCTTTTTTGTCATCATTTCACGACTCTTTTTTTATTCCCAATTTGAAGTTTACGCGACAAGAAAAATTCCCAGTGTGAAGGGTACCGGACCCGTTCCCAATTGGGTGAAAAAAAAACACTGCAAGGGTTGTCATTATTAAACGATTGCTGCTGCATCAGTTGATTTTGTCCAGAGACAAAATTGAAGAATCACAAATATTTGCTCAATTAAAAATTTAAATAGCACCGATTATTGTTATTGTTCGAGTTGTTTTGTATGTATATGTAATGCTCTCAGCTTTTATCCTTACTATCTATATAACCTATAAAATGGCTATTAGCTTCCAGTTTAAATTTCTGCCGAGGCAGAACGTTTTAAGAAAATCTTGATAGATTCTGCAGAGAAAGAAAAGAAAACAGTTTCTGCGACTTCTGCTTTGGATCAAACAAAGACAAAATAAGCTGAAACAGTAATGGTGCCCTTGTTTATTTGTTAGTACCTGTTGTTATACTGTTTGACTGCTTGCAAATTTCGCTTAGTGTTTCTACTAATTCTAGTTTCTTTTTCAGTTTTCATTTCCAAAATAATAATTTATGTAAAACGTTCCATCGGCGTCCATCTAGGATCTTTCCAAAAGCTTAGCCAACACAATGATTTGATATCAGAAGAAACATGTGTTCCTCTAAACTGCTGAAGATGATTCTCATGATAGTTTCACATCACGTGCGGAATTCTGACCAATTTAATTGCCAATACACCATGAAATTGAGAAAATTGTGAACAACAGAGTCCAATGTGTCAAGCATTACTGGAGCACTATGCTTCTAATTATGTATTTCAGAACTACCAGGATGTGTATATGTCCAACTTGCAACTGTGATGAAACTGTCGAAACCTGCTAGCTATGCCCGTAAGTAGTGGCGGAGATATACTTGTTTTTGTACAAACCTTCTGTCTGTCCATGCTCCCCAGCAGAGCTCCAGATAAGGGGAGTATTTCAAAATCTAAAATCTTTATTTCTGCATTAAACCTTATGGTGTTACTACTCATTAGAATCGTCTTGAAGAGACGATTCTAATGAGTAGTAACACCATAGGATTTGATGCTGAAATGAGTGAGAAATTTTTGGATCTGTTCAGTTTACTCCTGCTTATCTGAAGCCCTGTCCTGTGGCTAAATTCCTTGCCACATTATCCTCAGAGTCCATAAAAATTTAATGATTTTTTTATCAAACTTTGCTAAAATACATGTATACAACCATAATGGTCAAAGATAAGATAGATTATGGATGGAATTGGACAAATGGATCAAGAGTTATTTGTCCTCAATGTGTTGTAAATACCACATTTAACAGTGCTTACACTAAAAAAACTTCAGTTTTTAATGGATTTTGATTTATACTTGCATACACTGTTTATTAAAGGTTCTTTGATCTGATAAAATTTTGGTAAAACATTTGCCATATACATGTACCAATAATTATACTCTAAGTCTCTTGGATGTACACATTTAAATGGATTTAGATTAAGCGTTGACAGACTGTATATTGTCACAAGTTTTTAGAGGAATGTTAAATTGTATGTGTGCTTGTGTGTTGGGGGAGGGGATGATAGGGTTACTCAAGTACGCTAGAATAAGCAATATTTTACAATGTTTACTCTCTTGTTTCTACAAATCTGTTCGAATGTGGATCAAGTTTGACAACCTATATCATCCAAGAATCAGGGGCCCGTTTCCTGAAACTTCGTACGACAAATGTTGTGGTAAGTCAGATTATAAAAATCTCAATTATTATTTATTTCTCCATCTAATCCTGTCTTGTGACATCTATTTGGAATCGTCTTTTCAAGATGATTCCAAAAAGATGTCACAAGACAGGATTAGATAGAGAAATAAGAAATTAATTTTAAAGAATTGTCTTACGACAACATGATTAGTGGTAAGAAGTTTTATGAAACGGCCCCCAGGACCTCCAAGGCCCTTTTGCATTACTTTATGGCAGATAGGGTGAGGATGGCATTTATAAGAGAGGAAGTTTTTAACCCATTACCCCATAAATACAATTTTTTACGCCTTTAATGTATTCATGCACTGAAAAAACTAGTTCCACTTTATACAGACATGAGCATTTACCATAAACATTTGCTATATCCTAGCAGATTGTAGCTTTAATCAGGCTGAAAGTAAAGCAGAATGTGCCTTAAGGCACATTCTGCTTTACTTTCAACCTGCTTTAAGTGATCACCTATCTTCAATTCTAGCAACAGGCTACACGTATAGAGTTATGGGTTAAATGAGGGTGTATGCTATTTCTTTTTCAGATGTACAGTATCCATCAAGGAGAAAACTCAAACCAATGGAAAAGAAACCAACCCCTCCACCCTTTGTGGGAATGCCACCACTACAAACAAGAAGCCCTCATCTTATTAAAGGCCCGGAGGAACATCACAACAGGATTATCTACGGAGAATATGGCATCCAGGTATAACAGTTAACAGTTTACCGGTACCCAGGTTATCTCAAAAACTGAACTCTTTATGTGTCTTCCCAAACCATATGGTGTAACTGCTCATTAGAACTGCTCGAAAAGATGATTTCAATGAGTAGTAACACCATAGGATTTGGTAAAGACATACCGGTGTAACGGGCCATTTCTTCCCCAGGCCATTTCTTCCCCTGGGGAAGGTATGGGCTGGCCCGTTTCTTCCCCGGGGGGAGAAATGGGCCGGCCCATTCCTTCCCCCGGGGAAGAAACGGCCCGGGCCATTTCTTCCCCCCCCCCCTAGGCCATTTCTTCACCGGGGGAAGAAACGGCCCAGCCATTTCTTCCCCCCCCCCCCCCCAGGCCGTTTCTTCCCCGGGGGAAGGAATTGGCCGGCCCATTCCTACCCCGGAGAAGAAACGGCCCAAGCCATTTCTTCCCCACCTCTATTTTTTTTTCAGTTAAGTAATTGAGAAGAAAAAAATGGGCTGGGACGTTTCTTCTCCTCTGTGTGTCAGTTAAGTTAGTAAGGGGGGAAGGAATGGCCTGGGCCGTTTCTTCTCCCCTGTGTGTCATATAAGTAAGTGAGGGGGGAAGGAATGGCCTGAGCCATTTCTTCTCCCCTGTGTGTCATGTAAGAAAGTGAGGGGGGGAAGGAACGGCCCGGGGGGAGAAATGGCCTGTTACACCAGTATAGGAGATTGTTGAAAAACTTCAGTTAACTCGGTTCTTATCTGAAGACTTGAGCTTTGAGGGGGAATTGTATGCATTATTTTTATGAACTGCTAGAAAGTGATGCAGGTTGTGTTCATAGTCTGGTATGTCTGTAAAAACTAAGTTAACCCATTACCCCATAGCCTATTTCTGGTGTTGAAGATAGGTGACCACTGAAAGCAGGTTGAAAGTAAAGCAGAATGTGCCTTAAGCCTGATTTAAACTACCATTTACTAGAATATTGAAATATAGGAGCCCTCTGATCTGGGTCTACACTGTTTGCAAATGTAATGAGTATTATTTTATATAACAGGTCCATGGTGTTGAAAGAGTTACTCTTATTGAATTTGTTTTTCAGGCTTTGGAAGGAGGTAGAATTACGATTGGTCACATTGAGGGAATGCGAATCATCGTAGTCAGAAAATTGAACGAGAAAACAATGTTTTCATACTGGCGAATTCCAGCCCCCTGGCTTGCTGTTTCTAAGAAAGGACTTGGCAAAAAGATGGGACAGGGAAAGGGACCAATAGACAGATTTGAGGTGCCTATAAAAGCTGGCAGAATTATTTTGGAGATTGGTGGAGAGTGTGTATTTCAGGAGTGTGAACCTTTTTTGACAAGAATCGCGAATATTTTACCATTTCCGGCCAAAGTGGTCTCGAGAGAATCTATGAGGAGGCAGGAAGAGTATGAAAAGAGAAGAGCGTTATCCAATGAGAATCCATTCTCTTTTACATACTGTGCTAAAAATAACTTTCTTGGGATTAAGCAGTTTTTAAGTCCATATGACTACTTGTGGGGTGGCAAGTACAACAAAAAGTCCAAAAAAAGAGGGCGTTAATGGAGAATTAAGGTTTTAATAAAGTTCATTGATAAAAGTGTTTTATAAAGTTAAGTGTTATCTTTGGTCAGTTATCAATTCCACTATTCACCTTCAGATATGCCCTTTAAAGACCGAATATTCTACCCAGTTGCCGATTTGTGCCTGAAACAGTGCATAAAGGACTTCTGGGGTCTTCCTCCACCTATAATTAGCTGGACGTCGCGATATGACTGAAATACTGTTGAAAGCGACGTAAAATCAAAACAAACAAACAAATCAAAGACGGAATATTACAGGGCTGTCATTTCTCCAGATTTTTCTTAAATCTTCGGATTTTTTTCTAGTACATGATAGCTTATAGCAGTCTGAAATTAAATCAGAATGCGCCTTAAGGCGCATTCTGCTTTACGTCAAGTCTGCTTTAAGTAGTCACTTGTCAACAAAACTAGAAACAGACGATAGGGTAAAGATATGATTCGTAAAATTAAACTTGAAAAATGCAAATTTGGAAATCTTAGGATTTTTCATGTCAACTTATGGCAGCCCTGGTGTTATGAAGTAGCGTAGTCCGGCAAACCTTCTTGTTTGTAAATGTGAGAACAGATTTTGTCCAAATTTCATCATACCAGTAAGATGCTTCATTACCTAAATAGTTCGGACAAGTTCGTAAATTGCCAAATTTGAATCTTAAAGCAGGCTTAAAGTAAAGCAAAATGCTCCTTAAGGAGCAACTGCTTTACTTTCAACCAGCACTAAGCAACCATCTGTCTTTAATACTGACAACAAACTTTTTGGTATAGAGTTAAATATTTGTCAGACTCAACAAACTAAAACAAAGAGTACCGCAAACAGTACATAATACGCCCACCGGCAAACACGAAATGAAGGAAATGATGCAAGTGGTAAATGAACCCGATAGTTTAAACATTGAGTTTTATTCATAATCAAAACAAAGTTATCACATAGCTAGCCATCTGGGAGTGGCATAAAGCCGTTAAATAAATGTCATATTCAACAAGTGAAATATCATTTTTTTTGGCTCTTACCCAGCCTGGTCATCCACATGCGCTCTGCATGTGTTTGGAATTGTTATGTGATAATTAAAATCCTACATTCATTCTCGTTGACTAGAGCCAAGAGCCAAGATGGCTCTAAATTGCTCACCTGGTACACCATGTAAAACTTTACCTGTTATGACCTAGATTATGACCTGATATGACCAACAACCAACCATGGCCTATATTCCAATGAGGCAAAAGTTTTGAGCAAGTTTCATTAAGATCAAATGAGATTTGTATTTTTTAGTTTCTAGTGTTAACAAGGTATTTTTATGATTTGACCTAGTGACCTTGTTTTTGACCCGACATGACCAATATTGAAACCTGACCTAGATATCAATGAAGCAAACATTTTGATCAAATGCGATTTGTTGTCACTACAGTTTTATTGTAAATTACATGGTGTACCAGCCAAGCGATATAGGACCATGGTGGCCCTTGTTCTATGAATTGACTGAGTGACCTAGTTTTTGCCCCAACATGCCCCATATTCCCATATTCGAAATTGACCTAGATTTCAATTGGGCAAACATTCAATTTCTGATCAAGCCGCATTAGAATCCAATATGTGTAGCCTCTAGAGTGAGTGAACAATGGTTTTATTATGATTTGACCTAGTTTTTTACCCAACATGACCCATATTCAAACCTGACCTAGATATCAATGAGGCAAACATTCTGATCAAGTTGCATTAAAATCTAATGAGATTTGTAGCCTCTAGTGTTAATGAGGTTTTTCTATGATTTGACCTAGGTTTTGACCTGACATGACCCACATTCGACCATGACCTAGATTTTTCGAGACAAACGTTGTCATCAAGTTTCGTGCAGATCAAATGAAATGTGTAGCTACTAGATTGTTAAGGAACCAGCATACAGCATATGCTATATCAATCTCAGTTTGCCTAGTGAGGCCCAGACATACTCCTACTCGAGAGGTTTTTCAATGGTTATTTCTAACCAAACTATCAAATATAACAAGTCTGGCCTCACATGAGATGCTTCAATGATTCACAGTACTACAGGTATGCACAAAAATCACAACTTTTTCAAGGGGGCTGTCTGACTAGTTGTTATCACCAAAAGTAAATCAGGAAATGTCTTTAATAATCAATGAGGCAAACATTTTGACCAAGTTTCATGAAGACCCAATTGATGAGATTTGTATCCTCTAGAGTATTAACAAGGTTTTTCTATGATTTGACCTAGTGTTGACACAACATGACCCCCATTGGACCTTGGCCTAGATTTCTTCATCCCAAACATTGGCATCAAGTTTCTTGAAGATCAAATGAAATGTGTAGCCGCTAGAGTGTTAACAAATCAATTGTGGATAGACAGACAGACAGACGAAGGACATCCAGCAATCCTAATAGCTCAACTTGGCACTTTTCGCCAGATGAGCTAAAAAGTCGAAATGGACTGCTGCAGAGTAGTCCACTGATAGATCTCGTCTCGACAGATGAGGAGCAGCCTTTTGACCAATTAACCCTTTACCCCATCGCCTTTTAGCGAATATGATTTATTCCTCCGCTGAAGAAAATAGTTCCAATTTAATCAGTCGTGAATATATACTATGGAATATTTTCTATATTCTAACACATGATAGCTTCAAGCAGGCTGAAAGTAAAGCAGAATGCGCCTTAAGGCGCATTTTGCTTTACTTTCAACCTGCTGAAAGTGGTCACAAATCTTCAGTTCTAGAAATAGGCTATCAGGTAAAGGGTTAAAGGGTGCCCTAGGCTCCGAGTAGGTCCCACAAAAAAAGCATTAAGGGGAGCATGTTCTTGTTCTGAACTGTTTACAAAGGTCTTCAATACAGCTGGTGATTATCAGTGATATGTTTTTACACTGGGTAGCAAGGAAAACAGAGTGTAAGTACCTTTAAAACATTTTAATAATACAAAATTCAATGAGTACTATCATGAGAAACAGGGCTCCAGAGGGAGTAAACTGAACAAATCCAACATTTCTCACTTATTTCAGAACCGAATCCTATGGTGTTACTACTTTTCGAGACGATTCTAATGACCAGTGACACCATAGGGTTTAATGCAGAAATAAAGATTTTAGTTTTTGAAATACTCCCCTTATCTGGAGCCCTGAGAAAACATGTAAGAACAGCACAAATAGTGAAGACGATGTCACACAATGTATTTAACCCTTTACCCTATTTCTAGTTTTTTCAACCTGCTATAGGCTCCCATCTGGTAGGATAATGGAAATGCATTTTATACATGTTCAGGAATAGCCGGGGACTACTTGTCATAGTGTATGAATTATCAGAAGCGTAAAAAGGTGTAATAATAGAGTAAAGGGTTAAAGTTTCTTTAGGAAGCATGTTCATTGGTGGTGTTGATTACAGGCAACCGCTCATTGTGAACTATAAAAATAATTGTCTAGCTTCAACTACTTGCTCCAATTTCTTGTTTTGCATTCTATAGAGTAAACGGTTAAGAGCTCCAGATAAAATACTGGAGCCCTGTCTGTCTGTTTTACTTTCAGGGACCACATGTCTAAATCTGAAAGCTACAGCAGAATGTGCCTAAAGGTGCATTCTGCTTTACGCTACCTGCTAGAATATAGAAAATAGATCTTATCATACATATTGATAACTGTATAAATCAGAACTATTTTCCTCAGCGGAGAAATCAATTTAAGGCCTAAAAAGGCATACTTATGGAGTAACGAGTCAAGAAGTTGACTCCAGACCATGCTTTTTGCTTGTAGTTCACCTTGAGCACCTGTTCAGTCTTCAGATGGGACAGACACATAAAAAGAAAATACAAAATCAGCACAAACTTAATCAGTACACGCCCAACCTAAATATGTCCACATCATAGTCTTTCCAATAACTTAAACCTATTATCATGGGTGAAAGTTGGCAAAACTGAAAATACTGAAAACTATGCTGGGGGCCGCTAGGGCCCCCAGTGGGTCCAGGGCAAGGCCCTGGCGGGGGGACCAGGGGGCCAGAGGCCCCCGGAAGCTCCTGGGTTTTAAGCATTTTGAAGGTCTGAAACTGTTGGAAAATTGTTAGAAAATGACAAACTATGGAAAAATATAAAAATAATTTTCTTGGTCATAAGCATTAATGTTTTCCAAGGATTGAAAAATAAATCTTAATTTTGATTTTATTTAACAAAAGATGGAAATTGCTTTCAGCAAACTGTTATACTCCAAAGTAAATGATAAGCACTTTGCTTTTACAATTATCATTGTAAGGCCACAAAAATATGTTTCTAGTTAGGTCCATGTATGAGTTAGATCCAAGGGAGAAAAATATGAGATGGTACTTGTAGGTTTTCTATCATTATACTGTTTTATAAAGCTGTATGTATAAGATTTTGTATCACTGACACTTAAAAATTATGACATGTATTGCTAGATCCAATACAAAACATTTAAAACACAATCTATTTCCAGTCAAGCATTACCATAAAAACTGACTCTGGTTGTATAAGCTTTTGCAAGGATACTGTACATATCCCGTTCAGAAGGTTCTGATGGGAACATTCTGATCTTAGTCTACACTGTTCGTACAGGATAGATGTACACATAATTCATAACTGGCCCTTGCTTTCAGTTAACAGTTTAGGGTATTCAAATAAATCATTGTTGTCAGTACTTTTCAGTTGAATATAGTTAAATTATCGTACAGATACTAAAAGCCATTGTCACAGAAAACACCCAGTTCTGTCTGATCCTGTTTTGACACCTATATTTCATTTATACAGACCAGTGCATAGGTGCAGGAGTATATATATGAAGGGGCAGGGGCTGACCACATACCCCCGCCTCATAAAATGATTTTTTTTAAAAATGGCATGGGACTTGGGTTACCCTATAAATATATTTAAGAAATATTTTTTCCTTATTATGTGTACAGGCCATTCTAAAGTTTTGTACATTTGAAGGCATGACATTTGAGAGGGGTGGGGATAGGCATTTCACTTATCCTAATGAAAATACCTCCCTCTCTCTGCTCGAAGGATTTACTCATAAAGTAAATAACTTACCTCTGTGCCATGTCTACTCTATTTGATTGATAAATGGTTTCTTGAT
The DNA here is from genome assembly GCA_922989275.2 of Gari tellinella. NCBI lineage: Eukaryota > Metazoa > Mollusca > Bivalvia > Cardiida > Psammobiidae > Gari > Gari tellinella. The sequence goes on from OV277867.1 coordinate 61,380,205, forward strand.
AAACGATTTCTAACCGTGATCTGTGTGTGCATTTATTTTAGCTCTTATTTTCATGTTCAATTTGCTTTCAGAAAGTTAAAACTAAGTGGCACAAAATTTAAAGCAGTAGGCTATGATGGTAGAGGGAGCCTTCCCATAGTTGATGGAACAAGAGGCCTCCCTAAAAAATGATTTTAGTGGTTCAATTTTATACATTTAGATTTTTCTAAACTGTTTCAAAGCTGTGATGCTAGACTGAATTGGTACCCAAATCAGATAAATAATTCTTTACTTAATGAACTAAATGGTCTACTATCATTTACTTTAATGATAAGAATTCTATTAAAATACCTTTTCAATACTTTATAGCCATAGAAAACGGATTGGTTAACAGTCCAATAATATGTAATGTGAAAAATTAAAAAAGGTGACATTAATACTTCAGTAACTGAGTAAGCTACTTGTTTTATAATAAAATCGGATTTTCAGCCGAATTCCCTTTTCAATCTTCTAATGTTGTTTAGTTCGAGTTTCATAAAAATTAACCATTATGCTGCATTTGACAGATGCGCCGGTATTTTAAATTCGCGAAAACTGGTGACAAAATGAGCTAATTGCATTTTGATGCACCAACGATAAAACACGAAGCGTTCCGCGTGATATAGTTTAGCGTCTGGTAATCGGATGATTCATAAAACAATGAGCGCCTAGTAAGACTCCGAAGAAAGAGATTTTAGATTTTCCAAAAGAAGTTTTTCGTACCGCTACGGAAAATTATCGGCAACAAGATCAAAATCAGCCCCCTCATAAATTTGCTTACCTCGTTATTTTAAGGAAGCCTGTCATATTATTGAAATCAACTACGGAAATGTTTTGGTCAGAGACTGGTTTCCGTGTTTTCAACGCTGTCCGCGTGCGTGTAGCAACCTAATTCGACCGACCTAATTCGGCAACCAGTCCAATTTGTTTAGGTTCACTCGGATTTTGCCGTCACCGTTATAGTACGACGAACGATAGGGCCGAACGATAACATTGGCGAACATTGACACCGTAATTTCAACTTATTTGACAGCTCTCGAAATCACCTTCGATTTTGTTTTTTCAATCTTACTCGACAAAGACATCCTCTACACCCCCCCCCCCCCCCCCCCCCCCCCCCCCCCCGAATTTCTCAACGGATTTACACGTTCTGGAAAAATGACCCTCGGCAATTTCGGAAATACGGAATTCCGTCACAATACGGAAAACTTTCACCCATGTATTATCCCTATTCTAGTTTGGATGACACATGACCACTAAAAGCAGGTTGAAAGTAAAACAGCATGCCTTATGGCAAAATTCTGGTTTACATTCGACCTGCTTTAAGATACCATGTGCTAGGATAAAGAAAATATTTCTTACAGAATATATTCATGACTGTATAAAGTGGAGCTTTTTCTTTAGAGGAGGAACAAATTAAATGCCTACTAAGGGGTAATAGGTTAAGATACATAACAGACTTTTCCAAGACCATTCAAAAGAAAACGCTTATTTATTGGTAAGAACTTTACACAGACTCCAGATATGAGTGGGTAAAAATTAACCCTTTTCAGCTTTTCTCCTTTATGTCTTTCACCAAACTCTATCATGCGACTACTTATAAGAATCATCTCAATGAGACGATCCAATTGAGTAGTTACAACATAGGCATTGGTAATAAGGAGTACAGTAAAAGCTCTCTATTACGACCACTAAATTATGTTAATTATTAGGTGTTCAGGGCAGGTGACAGCTGAAAGCAAGGTGACTGTAAAACAGATAGCTCCTTTAGGAGCTTTCTGTTTTACTGTCACTTTGCTTTAAGCTGTCACCCATCATTTAAACTATCATTTAGCCTTCGTTTTAGTGACTGTAACAAAAGTGTTAAGCCATAAATAGGTCACAATAGCCTTTGTTTTAGTGGTCGATATAGGTCACAATAACATCTCCATTCGCCAAATACACTACCATTCCTAATGAGATTACAATTTGATTTCATTACAACATTGAATCCCTGAACACACAAAGGTTATACTGAATTATGATGATTGCGTTATGACAAAAGGGTCTCGTGGACATTCAATTTGCTAAATAATGACCAGTCTATACAGACTCTTGGGGGATTTGACGCAAATATTAAATGTGATAAAGGGAGGTAATTAGCCAACTCTCATATGTATAGTATGCAGTAAACCACCCTCACAGACCATTTCCCTAACTGATTGAAGTAGTGGACTGTGAGGTTGGTTATACTACATGCATATAAGTTGGAAATTTATATAAATTTAGCAAACGGTGAAAACCTAGATCAGAGGACTCTGAGTACAGTTTGCAAATGATGCAGGGCTCCAGATAAGAGGGAGTAGACTGAACAAATCCAACATTTTCTCACTCATTTCAGCACCAAATCCAATGGTGTCGCTACTCATTAGAATCGTCTCTTTGAGAGAATTCTAATGAGTAGTGGCAAAATAGGGTTTAATGCAGAAATAAAGATTATTTTAGTTTTAAGAAATATAACCCTTATCCGAGGCCCTGTGATGTATACCAATTTCTTGCTCAGTTACAGTAGAGAAAACGTTATTTTTTCCCAATAATTTGCAGTACAAACAGTTTGGAGTCTGACCAGTTACCCGGCGTCTGATCAGGCTCCAAACTGTTTGCCACCAAGATAAACATGAATTATCAGAATTGTTCAAAAGTTGTCAAAGGTTGTACTTTTCTACGTTTTAGTGTTTTGCGTTTGCATACGTTTGCGTTTGCACTGGAAAGAACAATGTTTTCTCCACTGTAGGTACAAGTACAGACAGCCCATGAAGATTCTCTCTCACACCTACCTCAGACCAGCTGAGTAGCTAAATTCAAACATATCTATGTACAAATAATCTCCATGTTGTCTTTTCCTGTATTGTAAACTGGCTTTCTAATAATTTATTCCACACAGGGTGTAAATGTCTTGCTGACTTAATCAGGGCTGCCATAACTTGATTTTGAAAAATCCAATGATTTCCAAATTTTCTACTTTTCAAGTGTGTTTATTTTCAACCTGCTTTAAGCTATCATTTGCTAGGATAAAAATCTGAATATTTCAGAAAATTCTGGAGAAATGGCAGCCCTGCTAAAGAATGTTGATAATACAAATGCTATAGCAATTCTGTGTCGGAATGGTAAAAAATATCCACCATTCACTTGAAAAAGTAACCCTTTACCCCATGGCCTGTTGTTAGGTTTGAGGACAGGTGATTATGTTATAAGCAGGTTAAAAGTAAAGCAAAATGCTCCTGAAGGCAAATTCTGCTTTACTTTTAGCCTGCTTTAAGCTACCATCTGCAAAGGTTAAGAAAACAGAAATGGTGCATGTCATGAATGAATAAACATTCTTCAGTGGAGCCTCTGAGGAATAAATTATACATTTTAAAATGTGTATCTATGGAGTAAAGGGTCAAATATTCACTTGTAGTATCAGATAAATACATTTCATGTATATTGATTACTCTTTGCTTTATATTTATGTGGTAATGGAGTCAATCAGTCAAGGTACATAACTGTGATTGATTATGATAGCCTAGTGGGTTGTCTCCCTTCTTCCGCGCAATCAATTTACACAATTATTCATCCACTCAGATTGGCTAGTGAAAGTTCAGTGGAGTTGACTTTCCAATGGTTTCTCAGGTTATTACACAGAGTCCCTGTGGCACAAAAAATATTAAAATGACAGTCTTAACACACTGAATTTGAATCCAAGCGACAAGACGAGTAAACTCATCATTAACTGTCTACCTGTGAATAGTACACTTGTCCTTTGCAAACAGTGTAGACCCTGAGCGAAGGCTCCTTGATAAGCACTGTTTGTCGTTTTGCAGTGTATTGTTCAAATCAACTGTAAGCAGTCAAAAATGGACTATACCTAATTGGAATTGTCCATTAAAAGTTTCAGGGGTGAATGAGTTAATCCATTCATGCTATTGATGAAATTGCATACTGCAAAGCAAACGATACAGACACTGCATTTCAATGCTATATCAGATAAAAGATATCAAACTTATCTGCTTTTCCTCATACATGAAATAAATTAATTTCATCTTGGATCAGAGACCGAGATTTCAGGACTTTGGTACAAAATATGTTTCAGCAATATTTCCCTATTAATATTTCAGCACTGTGCACATTGTTTTTACGAAGATTTCAGACTTTTGGTCCCTCTAGTGTGCCATTAGATACATCAGTCATTTTTGGATATTTTATTTTCTTTTTGTCAAGCTCTTCCTGAGACCACAGCAGAAGTTTCACAAGGTTGGCAAGTTTCGGGGTCGAGTCAACTTCCAAAATGGCTGCATTTAATTCACTGGCCACCTGAAAAAAACAAGAACAAAACAAAGTAAAATCTCTCTATCACGACCACTAAATTGTATAAATTATTAGGTGTTTAAAGCAGGTGGTGGCTTAAAGAAAAGTGACTGTAAAACAGAAAGCTCTTTTAGGAGCTTTCTGTTTTACTTTCACGTTGCTTTAAACCGTTACCTGTTTTTCATAAAATCATTTAACATTATTTTTAAGTGCTGTAATAGAGGGTTTTAGTGTAAATCTAAAAAGAAAAACCTCACATACAAGTGGGTCCTTAGACTCCTATATTGCTCAAGCAAGTGGTTGGCTTCAAGATTTTTATTATAAAGGAGCATACAAGAAATCTTCAGAAAAATGTCTTGCCACTTAACCCCTTACCCCATAAATACGCCTTTTAATGCCTTTAATTTCTTCCTCCACTGAAGAAAATAGTTCAAATTTATACAGTCATGAATATGTATCATAAGCTTGAAGCAAACTGAAAGTAAAGCAGAATGTGCCTTAAGGCATATTTTGCTTTACTTTTAACCTGCTTAAAGTGGTCATCTGTCTTCAAAACAGACTATGGGGTTAATGGGTTAAAAGAAGAGGAAATGAGTCTGGTGTGTAGATAAAGTGTTACAAGATCCCCATGGGGCATATTTCGCTCACCTGAGAATAGCTGACAAAATGGAGATAATGATTTATGTCCAGGACAGGGTCATTTTTTACCCGAGGGGCATAATTTGAACAATCTTGATAGAGGACCTAGTTGTAGATGATGCTATGTGCCAAATATCTAAGATCAGGGTACTAAGGTTTTAGACAAGAAGATTTTTTTAAGTTTCCATTTAAAAAATCTATTTTTAGCTCCTGCGACCTACATATACAACAGACTGCAACCATTTGAAAAAAATAGGTAAAGGACATCTAGAAGTGTCACCATGCCGAATATCAAAGCTCTGGTCACATTAATTTCAGAGAAGAAGACGTTTGAAAAATTCACTATATAACTCTATGTAAAACTGTGACCCCCCAGGGCGGGACCAATTTTGACCCCAGGGGCATAATTTGAACAAACTTGATAGAGGACCTGTAGATAATGCTATATGCAAAATATCTAAGCTCTGGCCATTGTAGTTTTTGACAAGAAGATTTTTTAAGATTTCCTTATTTTTTCACTTTGGTTGCCATGGCAACCAGAGTTCTACATTGTTTTTAATTTTTTTAACAAATTTGAAAGAGCTTGACCCAAGGAACATTCCTGTAAAGTTTGGTTGAAATCTGTCAAATGGTATAGGAGGAGATGCAGGGCCTCCCCTGAGATATTTTTTCTTTTCGCCATCACTTTCGCCAAATGAAAAAAGTTGGAGCCAAATTTATTTTTTTGGAGCCAAGTTTTATCCAAAGTTGGGGCCCAAAATATACCCTATAATTTATATACAAGTGTTTTACAAATTTTATGAAAGGCTGGTTACGCACAGGGACATCAAAATTATTTTCATTTATAATTATATAAGAGGTGGCAGAATAATGTAAATGAGCTTTCTGCATTACATTTACCTGCATAAAGCGGTCACCGATTTTTCAAGATCAACAATATACCTTATTCAATCGTCGCCTAATATAGGTTCGTATGCCTTTATTTTCTTTCTTTTGATAAGTGACAAACTCTCATTCCTCATAGATTTACTTTTCATGCCTTTACCCATGCCCTGTTAAAAAGCATAGAAAAGTTTTCGCACACCCTGACACTGGTGGAAGCCTTATGGAGTTTTCAGGTATACTAGTAGCCTGCTTTATCCAACCATTTGTCATAAAACACCAGAAAATAAGCTTAGCAGGGAAGATTTAATTCAGACTGCATCATTGAGAAATAAGACGATGACTACTTAGATAATTGTAACAATATGCTATTTCGTATTATTTGTAAAAAATATATCAGCTTATGTTCAATAAACAAATATATGGGAAAGACTAGGATCGCTACTTTCCGCGAGTAATTTATCTGATTCTTCGATTCCAGCGCGTATTTGTTGCTATTGTTCACTTTCTGATAACTGATTTGCCGAAACTCCCGGGAAAATCGTATTCCGTATCGCTGTTATGTTCATTTCACAACTGTCAAGCACACAACCCATTTCATCCAGTAGTGATTCGTAGCGAAAAAGAACGGCTAATTTAATTGGTTGTTTTAAAAAAAGATGCTGGGAAATGTCCTTATAGTAACCAATAAAACAAGGAAAGACACGCGTCTTAAATGTCCGAATATTGGCGTCTAGCCATTTTGAAACGATATGCATTTGGGTTTCATTTCGGAAGTTTGTGAGTCTATTTGTATCTAAAGTAGCGATTAATAATAAGGATTTGTGGTAAATTCAATTCATAGAAGTTGTATTCTGATTTGGATCCATGTTAAAGGTTCGTTTGTGCAGTATTTTCGGTGAATATTACCGATTCTTACAGGCTCCGTATCAAAGACATTTTTCCCGACACGCACTTCGCGCTACGCCTCGAATCATGGGCGGGTTTTTTTCAGTCTTTAATTACTCACCTGTATGTCTATTTGAAGGGAAAGAAATGTATGATTCTTCGGTTTAGGCTAATATTCTTTCAACGTTTCGTAGCTAATTTCCGAAAATCTTTTTAGACTGTCGTGTAAAGTTTTATGCACCCAGTATCAATTACACTCGCGAGGACATTAAAAGCTTTTGATCTGTCAATCACGTTGAGGCTAGCCAATTACGTAAGGAGAATGGGAGATAGGCGGAACAAAGATGAGCCGAATCTATATTCTTTACTTGATTATTGTCCTACTCGCGTGTTTGAGTTTTGACATTTGTATTACGTAACACCAAGGTGCTGGCTGTGTACTTCACCAATTATCTCTACACGCATTAGCGCCCCGGGTATAAGAGACAGACATACAAGTCACTGATGAAAAAAAACCGTTATAAATTTCTTGTCGCAATCAAATTCGCCAGAACTAAAATTTTATCGCCACTTTGAAATTTCCTTCGCATTTGGCGACAAATGCGAATGCCAGCGGAGGCCCTGAGATGTCATTTGAAGCAATTGTTAACGACGACGGACAACGCACGACGACGGACACAGGGCCATCCCAATAGCTCACCTTGAGCCTTTGGCTCAGGTGAGCTAAAAAAGCGATCAGAAGGCTCCTTAGGAGCCCTATGATCTCGGTCTACAATATTTGCCTAAGACAAGTATACTCTACACACATACCCTGTAAATGACGAGTATATGTGTTGCTAGGGATCAATAAGTTAAAGCAATATGAATATAAAGCAAAACGCTCCTTTCTAAGCTTTCTGCTTTACATTTGTCTTGCTTTAAGCTATCACTTACTTTCAACAATATTATTGAATATCAAATTATTGCAATTATTTTGGGGAGTAGGTAGAGGTGCTTCTATGGAGAAAGAGTCAACTTCTTTCTAATCACTACACTAACAATTTTCATAACTGCTTCTGCTTAAAAATATGTACACTTTTTAAATGTATTACCTAATAGCCTGTTTTCAGTTTTAAGACAGGTGATCAATTTAAGCAGGTTGAAAGTCAAGCAGAATGTGCCTGCTTTAAGCTACCATACACATGGATATAGAAAATATTTCTCATGGTTCATATTTATGACTATAAAATGGAACTATAATTTTTCTTTAAGATAGTTAGTTAGATCCAGAGTTTAGTTTTCAACTGCTGCGGGTGTCCCAGTTGCTGGGGTAGGCAGCAGGTGGCTAGAGTGTCTAATACCCAATCTCCAATCCACTCTATTCAGTGAACCAATGTCGCCAAGGCTGCATACCGGTACATCAATGTCAGCCCTAACGCATCCAGACCATGTCTGTCTCTAGTGGAGGAATAAATTAAATGTGTTATTACATGTATCTATGGAGTAATGGGTTAAAGATGGCTTTACCTTCTGTCTCTGGGACAAGTGCAGAAGGTCTCCAAATGGGGATTTCTCTGGATCCTCAAAGGCCAACAGGGCCAAGGTTCTCTCCAGTTCCGACAAAATCTCTGGGTTTTCTTCACCACGCTCGGCCAGGTGGGTCTGGGCATAATCTAAAGCACCTTCTACATTCTTCTGTCTAATTAACTCTATCAAATGTTGTTGCTGAAAAAATAAATTGGTGTCAGTTTGTATATAGTCAAACCGCAATACAGGGCTTCCATAAGTTGACATGAAAAATTCTAAAATTTCCAAATTTGCATTTTTCAAGTGTGAATTTATGAATTGTACCTTTACCCCATAGTCTGTTTCTAGTTTTGTTGACACGTGACTACTTAAAGCAGGCTGGAAGTAAAGCAGAATGGGCCTTATGGTGCATTCTGCTTTACTTTCAGTCTGCTTTAAGCTACCATGTTCTAGAAAAAAATCCGAAGATTTGAACTAATCTACATTTCTTTTTACCTGATAGCCTGTTTCTTGTTTTGATGACAGGTGACCACTTAATGCAGATTGAAAGTAAGCAGAATGTGCATTTAGGGAGCATTCTTTTTTACTTCCTGTCTGTTTTAAGCAATCATCTGCAAGGTTATAGAAATATTTCTGATGGTACATATTCGTTAAGCAACCACCTGCTCTCAATACATTGGGGGAAGGGTTAATGCATGATATAAGTAGAACTGTCGCCCTAAATCTATGTGATTCTGATATAATATCTATATTAATAGCATGCAGAACTAAGTCTGAGTCATGTGGTGACGGAAGTTAATACAATTTTGTTCCTTCAAAACATACCGGTAAAGCATCTATTTTATTTTATTAACTAATTAAGGGCTATACTCCAGTAAAAATGATGTTGAAATATAATATAATGGTCATATCAAGTTAACATGTGTGCAAAGTTTCATTAAAATCTGTTAATAAACCTTGGAAGAGGTGGAGGTACCGGTACAATATTTTGTCTCATTATGTTTCATTAATCCTTTACACCATAGCCTGTTTCTGTTTTTGAAGACAAGTGACCACTAAAAGCAGTCTGAAAGTAAAGCAGAATGCCCCCAGGGGGGCAATCTGCTTTACTTTAAGCCTGCTTAAAGCTTCCATCTGCCAGAATATAGAAAATATTTCTTATGGCATATATTTATGACTGTTTAAATTAGTTGTTTTCTTCATTGGAGGAATAAATTAAATTCGTAAAAATTCATATCTATGGAGTTCAGGATTAACTGAAGTGAAGGACAATAACTATGGTGAAATTGACAAGTACCTGTAGGTGGAAGTATAAATATCTGTCGTTGTCAAGGAGCTCAGGATGTAGACTATTGACCAATGAGATTGCCTCCTCAATGCTGCCATTTTGTATCGCCTCACGAATACGTATTCTATCGTCAAGCTGGTTCAGATCCATTGAGGGCTGGATCCCAGACTCCAGGCGAAACTTCTCCGCTGACTCTTTAAACCCCTCTGTCATAGAAAAATGTTCTTTCTTTTATAATCTTTTTCTTACCCTATTAGCCGTTTACCTCATAGCCTGTTTCTCTTTTTGAAGAGTGTTCACTACTTCAAGCAGGTTGAAAGTATTAAAGCAAAATGCGCCTTAAGGTAAATTCTACTTTTCTTTCAGTCTGCTTTAAGCTAGCATCTATTAGGATGTACGAAATATTTCTTATGGTGCATAATCATCACTGTATAAAGTAAAACAGTTTTCTTCAGCAAAGGAATAAATTAAAGGTGTAAAACGGTGTACTTATGAAGTAATTGGTAAACTGAGGAAACACTAACAAATGTGTCAAACAGGTTGACTCTGAATTGGAGTCTGATGAATTTTCTTCTTTTTACCTCATCTATAGATTGTAAATTGCATTACATTTTAGTTTGAACTTTATTTATTTTACACTGATTATGGAACAAGTGATTTATAACAACTTGTATACAAATCATTTTTGATTGTTGGATTGGTGGCATATGTTGTCATTACTGGTGCAGGACGGTTTCAAAGAGATGTCACAAGACAGGATTAGATGGAGAAATAAATTATTATTAATAATAACTGAGAATTGTTTAACCCTTTACCCCATAGATGATTTCTGGTATTGAAGATAGGTGACCACTTAAAGCAGGTTGAAAGTAAAGCAGAATGCGCCTTAAGGCGCATTCTGCTTAACTTTCAGCCTGCTTTAAGCTAGAATAAAGAAAATATTTCTTATAATACCTATTCATGACTGTTTAAATTGGAACTATTTTCTCCAGAGGATGAATAAATTAAATGTGCTAAAAGGCGCTTCTATTAGGGAAAGGATTAATCTTACTTACGAGTGTTTTTGTCGTACGGTGTTTAGTAAGATGGGCCCCAGTTGTCTGGAATGACCTGCCAACTGCTTATTACACAGACAGGACTCCAGATATGGCAGATAAGTATGGCAAGACGGGATTATTCCAAACTTACTACTTTAATTCTCTACTAAACCCTATGATATGACCAGTTATCAGAATATAAATCTCTTCAAGACAATTCCAATGAGTGGTCACAACCTAGAGTTTGGTGGAGAAATAAGGAAGTATTTGACACATACCCGCCTTATCTAGAGCTCTGCTGCAATCTTCAATCAGTACTTACCAGTAACAAGATAGTTCATTATCAGTTTATTCATGTCTGCTCTAGTTATGTGTGACTCATTCAATTTGTTCATCCATTCGTCTTTCATAATAATTTCAGTCTTATCCAAAGAGAGACCTGAAACAAAATAAATGATTCATCATTGTATAAAATACTTTAGCACATGGCTTGGAGCTCACGGCCAATCAGATGCCTAAAAAACCTGTGAATATATCGTTTATTTCAACAAACCATGGAATAACTAACAAACTGTTCACTTATTCCTCGCTTCCGTCATCTCAAGGCAATTTGACGTCACAATTCTAAAAACAACTGAGGTCAGAGGTGAACTGCACACGCTTCATGACGTTTTATTATGTACAGTGAGACCTAGACTTTAAAGACAATTACTAATGAATTGTGCTTACATATAGAGCTTCAATAAGCGTTATTTATGTTGGTGTTAAAGCATGCTTAATGTCTCAAACTTATCATTTGAAATAACCTTTCAATTTTAGTAAAATATTACAAACAAAATGACTTTTTCGTCTAAAACAGAAATCAGAAACGAATGGTTTTCTTGTTTTCCTCGAGCCCAAGCCAGTGCTAAATAGGTTAGACCATGGTTGCGCGCGAATAAACGACATAGTTCTCGGGGGCTACACCCCCTCGAACTATATCGTTTATTCGCTTGCAACCATGGTCTAACCTATACATAATTTATTTTACCAAGCTTGTGTTTAGTAGCAACTACTAACTGAATTAACCCATAACCCCATAAATACGCCTTTTTACAGCTTTAATTGATTCCTTTACTCAAGAAAATAGTTCCAATTTATGCAGTCATGAATATTTAGCACATGGCTTGGAGCTCTCGGCCAATCAGATGCCTCAAAAACCTGTGAATATATCGTTTATTTTACAAAACCATGAAATAACTAACACATTGTTCACTTATTCCACGCTTCCGTCATCTCAAGGCAATTTGACGTCACAACCCTAGCAACCCTCCGAGCGGGCCACCGCGGAAACCTTTAGCCTGCACTGTAGGCTTAACGATAAATAATCGGAATAAACACCAGATCAAGGATTCAAACTAAAGCAATACGGTAATTCCACAGTATCAATAATAGATCTAGATCTACTCCATCCCTTTGGACCTAGATATATGCATTGTTTCAGCTGTATATGTAAAAACCGCGATATGCATGTCTAGATTGTCTTTACTATACAGCTAAGATCGGAGGGGAACTGCACTCGTTTGATGACGTCATATTATGTACAGTGAGACCTAACTTTTAAAGGCAACTAATAATGAATTGTGCTTACATATAGAGCTTCAATAAGCGTTATTTATGTTGGTGTTAAATCATGCTTACTGTCTCAAACTACACATTGAAATAACCTTTCAATTTAAGTAATATATTACAAATAAAATGACTTTTTCGTCTTAACTCTTTCCTCCCTGAAACTTTAAATGGATAATTCCAGATTCCATTTTAGTCTAGTCCATTTCTGACTTTTAAGGATTGTTTTTGTCAATGTTTGGCATTATGACAAACAGTGAAGACCCAGATCAGAGGGCTCCTTCCGGAGCCCTCTGATCTGGGTCTTCACTGTTTGCATAGGACAAGTGTTACTATTCACATGTACACTGTTTGAAATGACGCCTATATGCGGGACTAGGGCTCAAAGGGTTAAACAACGAGAGCACCGCAAACGGGTGCTGGACGCTCGACTTTCATATACTTGAGATGGCTACATTTTCCAAACTTAAAGAATGTGTATGGGTGTTTAATGCCCTATTGATCATAGAAGTTTTGTAAGCAACAACAACTTTAACATACTTGGACAGCCTGCATTCCATTTAAAGTAAACTATAAGTCAAAACAAGGACAATATCTTTATATCTTTATATCTATAAACAAGAATTCTAATATATTGGAAGTTTGAAATTAATAAATTTCTACAGCTACTGAATAATTTCATATACAAATTCTTAGTCAAACAAGGGCAGTAACTCTGCAATGACAAATCCTATGGTTATCTGCCTTGTTGAAATGTGATGCCCTTTTGAAACTGAACAAGTATTCAAATTTCAAGTTAATACCTATGGTAGTTATTGAGAAATCTAATTAAATTCTAAAAAAGTCAATACCAAAGGGCAATAACTCTGGACAGGGTTGGCAGGTAAAAACCGGGGCGGTTTTAACCGGTTAAAACCGCCCCGGTCAATACTCTCTGAAGTGGTCAATACTGGTCAATACCGGTCAATACTCTTTTTTTGTTAAAATAAAGCTCTTAAAGCTTTAAAAGGGTTTAATTATAGTGTAATGATGTATTACAGATACACAGGAGGCTATTTCAAGTGTATATAGGGGGTATAGGAAGCACAAAGTGGATTTTTCAAATCTGAAAAGACCACCCTGGTCGATTGAACTGACCACATTTGTTGATTGAACTGACCGCTTGTGGTCGATTGAAATGACCACTTGCGGTGGATTGATTCTCAACTATATACTCTGATTGATTGAAATTCAAAAGACCACCCTGGCCAATTGAACTAGGTGTATGGTGATTCCTGAAGTATTTGTTGACTTCTACAGTGAACTTGCTTTATCACCTGGTCAGGAGTAATATCCTGTCCCAGCAGAATCAGCCAGTGTGCAGAGCAACCATAAACATCTCAGCAGACTCATTGATCCAGGCTTCCTGGACACAAGTAGGAGTAAAACAAAGTGTCAGTGTATAATACCCCTGTCAGTGTATAATCACCCTAAATCAAGACATTTGATTGGTCACAATCAGATCTATGCCACTCCCACTGCAATGACATGGGGCAACCTAACGCATGATAATCTGTTTTGACAGCAATTCACAGGTGTTGCAAACTTGCAAATACTTATGATTTTCCCATGATTGTAAATAATAGACATCAATGAATCTTCATCATTTAATTGTTGATTGGCTATGGGTATATGACCTTAATGGTTAATTATTTGCTGTAATATATTTCCAAAGTGGTCAATATTGGTCAATTGAAATTTTGAGTGGTCGATTGAGTTTTTTAATGGTCAGTTGAGTTGTAATTTTAAGTGAACAGTTGATTGAGTTGAAGTATTAGTAGTTGATTGATTATGAGTATAGCTAGACTTTTGGTTGGTAAACTCCCAAAGTGATCCTAGGTGGTCAATACTGGTCGATTTTCAATTCACAAGGCCGGTCATTTCAATCAACCACTTTGTAGTCCTGGTTTTATCAAAAAGTTACAAAATGTAATTCAAATTCAATCTTTAGATTAAATCATTGATATGATCATTATTCCCAGTATGCTCATCATGACAATGTATGAATAAGATAGGTAGGGTACTAGATTTATTTTATAAGTAGTCTGATTGAATTGACCACATCAAAATTCAAATGGCCACCTGGCAAAAGACCACTTGTGGTCATTAAAGAAAAACTTTGAAAAACAACATCAAAATATCATACTGTTATTTAAAAAGATCCTTAACAGTACAGTTTATAACTTTATATGTATTGTATATATTAAACAACAATTTACATTGCTAGGGGTATGATACATAGGTTTGTTCGAAGTGGTCATTTCAATTGACCAGTAATGACCGGTATTGACCACTAATGACCAGTATTGACCGGTTAAAACCAGTATTGACCGCCCGGGTGGTCAATACTCTTATTGACCGGTCGATTGCCAACCCTGACTCTGGAATAACAAAACCCAGGGTTACCTGCCCTCTTGTAATGAGTTGTCCTTTTGATACTTAACAAGTATTTAATGTTTCAAGTAAATACCTATGGTAGTTATTGAGAAAATTCAATTGACAAGTTTTATGTAAATAAAAACAAGGGCAATAACTCTGGAATGGCACATCCTCGGTCACCTTTCTTGTTTGAATGAGTTGCCCTTTTGATATAACACAATTACTTAAAATTTCAAGTTAATACCTTTGACAGTTATTAAGATATTTCAATTTACAAGTTTTAAGTAAATAAAACAAGGACAATTACTCTGGAATTACAAATCACAGAGTAACCAACCTTGTTGTAATGAGTTGCCCTTTTGATACTAAACAAGTATTCAAAGTTACAAGTTAATATCTTTGATAGTTATTGAGATATGTTAATTTATAATTTTTAAGTAAATAAAACAAGGGGAATAACTCTGAAATGACAAATCCCAGGGTTACCTGCCTTGTTGTTATGAGTTGCCCTTTTGATACTGAACAACTATTCAAAGTTTCAAATGGATATCTTTGATAGTTATTGAGATATGTTAATTTATAATTTTTAAGTAAATAAAACAAGGGCAATAACTCTAAAATGACAAATCCCAGGGTTACCTGCCTTGTTGTTATGAGTTGACCTTTTGATACTGAACAACTATTCAAAGTTTCAAATGGATATCTTTGATAGTTATTGAGATATGTTAATTTATAATTTTTAAGTAAATAAAACAAGGGCAATAACTCTGAAATGACAAATCCCAGGGTTACCTGCCTTGTTGTTATGAGTTGCCCTTTTGATACTGAACAACTATTCCAAGTTTCAAATGGATACCTTTGATAGTTATTAAGAAATGGACTCTTACAAAAACCTTAAGCAAAAAACTTAACCGACGCAGACGCTGACGCAGACGCTGACACAGACGCTGACGCAGACGCAGACGACAGGGTGACGACAATAGCTCGACTTTTCGAAAAAGTCGAGCTAAAAAGCAGAAACGAAGGGTCTTCTTGTTTTCCTCGAGCCCAAGCCAGTGCTAAATAGGTTAGACCATGGTTGCGCGCGACTAAACGACATAGTTCTCGGGGGCTACGCCCCCTCGAACTATATCGTTTATTCGCTTGCAACCATGGTCTAACCTATACATATTATAAGAAATATTTTCTATATTCTAACAGATTGTAGCTTAAAGCAGACTGAAAGTAAAGCAGAATGTGCCTTAGGCACATTCTGCTTTACTTTCAACCTGCTTTTAGTGGTCACCTGTTTTCAAAAATAGAACCAGGCTATTATCTATAGGGTAATGAATTAAGAGATGCATGAAGATATCTAGAGAGAGGTGATAGTATAACCCTTTTCTCCTGTCTATTGGTGCAAACAGTCCAGGAAGTTCCTGTCTGCCAGAGCATTGGCTTGCAAACTGACAAGAGGCCTCCTGTCAAAACAGCTGGGAATCCTTCCACACGCACAAAATTTTGGCTGGTACACTAGGTGACTTCCACCTGTGGTCCGCGAGTCACTTGTCTCTGCCTCGAAGTCAACCAGGCCAAACTGTATCTCATAGAAAACCTTAAGTTGTTAGCCATGAGCCAGTCAACATTCAATGATTTCAAGAGCGCTTTTGCTGGCACCCTGTAGATGCCCAGTGACCTGGAAAGCCACGCGCCATGCGCCATAGTCACATAAAAATAAAAAATGTCACATAGAATTTCCAACTGGTGCGCCCAGCGTCTCGCCGATTTTATCTTACCAAAATTTTCAAATGCAAAATGTCCTGTATGCTAGATGGCTTGATTCTATCGTTTAACAACTAATTCTTTTTTCTGGAGGATTTAATCGTCTTTTTTCAATAGAAATTAGCTGCACGTTGTGGAATTAAACATCGAAATTTACCTTAAACAAATCGAAACTTCTTGCGAATTCCGACATTTTTTGTGCGAAAATAGCAAAGTATTCCGATTTCATTCCCAAACACAACAGCTTGGACGCGTATAACGCAATGATACTCGTGAACATTTTATATGAATGTAGATCGATAGTTAATTTCTTGAATTGATTTTCCAACGATACATTATGAAAAAAAACATTAGAAAATAAAGAGATATGCCGAAATTGCGAAGCAGAATTTCTATGCACATTTCAATAGGCCCTATATGTTGCGAACACCCGTGTTTTGGCATATGTGTATTACCGTTACGTGTGTTACAAGTAAAAAAGATGGTTCTTAGGCGTCTTTTTTTTGTCGGTTTTACAAAGTATTATGTCTTTTTCATCTTTGTAAGACTGTTTTCAATAGGAGATATTGACAAATAAAACGACATTAAAAATAGCGCTGTCGTATTTTGAAATTGACTCGAACAAAATGGCTCCTCGACAAAATCGAGGACACTAAACGTGGACATTTCTTGAAAGATTTACGATTGAGAGATACAACAAAGTAAAAAAAAACCAGCACACGCCGGGATCGAATTCTTTCTTCATAAGACGCGATTCTGAATATGAATTATACAGTTAATAGACTGAGAAAACGATTCTAAATTGGACACTTGTCTATCAGATACAACGGATTTGAAGGAAAGTTTGAACTTTTTCGTCGAACCTGTTACTAAATAAAATAGCTGAAAACACCAGACCGACGGATATTTCAGGTGATTGTCTGATTGATTGGATGTTTTATAGAATTTGATCATTTGGGGATGAATAGTTATGTAAGTATTTGTCATAATTAATAGCAATCGACCCAACTGTGTCTGCTACAACAGTATGGGCTACACCCGCGATACGCCCTCTAGACTTAATTTAACAAACTAGAACGAATACAAATGCATAGGGTTGTGCACTTTGTATCATATGATTATCTATTTTTCAATCAGATATACCACACACCTTAAGTTCAGAAATAGTATACCTGTTTAAGTTCTTACTTACGAATAAAGGTATGTAAAAAACATTGATTTTTATTGAAATCTAAGCATTTTAAAAATTGGCCCATAAAATTTCAAAATGTCACATAGATTTTTGAAATGTCACATAAGAAATTATAGATGATGGGCCATAGTCACATAGAAAAAAATTCTTTCCAGGTCACTGGATGCCATGTGTTGTACGTTTTAGCCACTTTTTATCATGCTGTTGTTGTTACTGCTAAGGATTAACTTCCCACCAGTGGGTTGTCCCACAATGTTGACACACTGAAGTTAGCAGAAGACCTACTAGTGTCGCCTTGACATCCCTTCAGCCGGCAGGAAATAAACAGGTGACATCTGAAGTGGCTGTTTCGGACATCTTGCCATTAAGTTGGAATTCTTAAGTTGGGTTGAGATCAAACAATGACAATTATGTTCTCAATGCTGAATCCCAAGCTGCATGTAGAACAAAAGACAAACATCTCTGACGTTGAGGTAATCCTTTGATGGCCGTCACTTTTTAGGGCCAGGCCCATTGGTCAAGTATTCAGCCATTGGCTAAGCCTGCCATGCTTAATAGTCATGGACTGACCTCCGTTCCTCTCCAATGACTTGATTGTCTCGGCGTGAGCAAGAAAGCAGTTTTTATTATCTATCCGTACATAGAATACTTAGTTAAATACAAAGTCGGTCAGCAGTTGCGTATGACCAGTTTTTAACCAAATTGTGAGTATACTCTTCACAGATTGAGAAGATAACAGAAGATCTACATCTACAGGTTATACGCTGCCGTCATCCTTGACTACTATAGCGCGGTGGTGGTTTGCGTAAGAAAAGAAAAGAGAAGTATTAGAAAAGGTAAACATCAGTAAAGTAAAGATAGAAAAAAGAAAAGAAAAAAGAAGGATTTTGCCTAGCTTTCGCTCCTCTATCCTGACTTGTCTGGTTTCCGTGGCTGTACCAAGGCACACAAGTCCCCGCCAGCATAGCTCATGGATGTCATAGGAGTGTACTTGCATTAGCCGGCTCAGTTCGATTAGACTGTGAATGACTGGAGCTCCTGTTTGAAGTGTACCAAACCAGGAGCCTCAGCGATATTCGCTGGGAGTGTGTTCCAGATCCCAACTGTTCTACTACTCCTCTGATGGGATGGCCACAAGTCTGCGCACTATCTTAAAGAGCATGGTCAGACTAAGATGAATAATTTCTATGTATGCTTTCAAGTAAAGAATGAAACTGAGGAATTAATTCAAACTTACTGCTCTGAGGATAAAACTTGCAATCGATAGACAACAAAACTGACCAAATATTATAAAAGTGTCTTTTTTTCACATGGAAATTTACCCCACCCACTTGTACAGCAACACATAATTACGAATTCTCGGTTGCTTTATTTGACACCGCATAATTATACCTCTCTCCATCTTTCTCAAAGTCTTCGGTACAATTCTGCACTGTGTCCGATGCCTCACATTCTGTCAGGAATCATGTTTAGTGGAAAACAGTGGATGTCATTTTGATGAAAATGAAAACAAAACAAGCCGACAGGAAATTATTCCCACGCATGCGCTAGCACCTTGCTTCCGGCTAATTAACATTGTTTTCTCTAATTAATTACTAGCAATTGAAAATCAAAATCATTGATTTACTGTATCTCAGCATCTACTTCAACTGGAATTATAGGAATGCAATGGAACAGATGCTCCGAGTCGTTCGTAAACGTTCGTGACAACGCCTCGTTAAAACCAAGATGGCGGAGTTTGACAATTTCACATCCAAAATATTGAAATTTTAAATAGCATGCCCATGATTAAACCATTTTGTAAAGCATCGGATTTATAAGATACAAGTATGGCAGAAAGGTAAGAGCATCTTTATTTTCATATCTGCAATTGATGTATGCATGTGTTGTCTGTTTTTCACCGTGTGTAATTGAACTGATATTTCCTCAGTAGCCGTCATGTTAATTACAGTAGCTCTCTGATGAAATGTACACAGAGAGGACATCAAGATTGGGATGTAACACGCCAGCTTCGGTTGTTTGTCAGTCCAAGACTCACCTGTCTCAATATTAAAGCATTCTATCATTGACACAGTGTGTTCACACAAAATTAATAAGAAACTGTCAAAAATTATACATGTATATATACATGTACATTGTTTAATCATGAAGACTAATTTGGCAATTAGCACCAACCCATGGTGATGGGTTTAGCATTTCTTTTGCAGAGTTAGCCTTTTGCATTGTTTCTTTTAATGTAATTAGACACTCTGCATCTTTAAAACGGAAATAAAAACAACAAATGAAAATAAAAACAATGGGCAATTAACTGCCCTTTGAAGTTAATTTCCTTTGAAATACAACTATAGGAATTTGGTTTGTCATATATTAATCGATCAAGTTCAACTTTCTACTGCTTTACAATCATATTCGATTATCACAAGCAGGATTGTTCAGTACTAATGCTGATTATGCAGTCAATTCTTTAGAATTATTGTGGGGGCACCCCCTGAACTGCAGACTTCACGAAAGTTGAAAATTGGTGCCAGTCTAAATTTGAAAAATATGCCAGTCGGACACAAATTTTACCGGTCCGAAAAGGACTAACAATGCAATTCTTTGCAAAAATTGAAAAAAATTGACAGTCATTCGAACCGGCAAGTTTAAATATTTGCCAGTCCGACTAAAATTTTGCCAGTCAGGACTGACGGACTGGCAGGTTTCAGGAAGACTGGAACAGACGTGAGTTTAATATAATTTTAGTGTTTATTTATAAATCTTAAAAGTCTTTTTAGGAGAGATGCAAGATGGAATCCCACTGCTGAAGAAAATCTTGGTTATCTAAAAAGTAAATGTACAAAGTCTTTTGCTTGGCATAAAAAGTAGGGCATCGTCCAGTTTCCTCTGTTTAGTTAGCCCAAACTCACAGTTGGCAGAAGCAAATTGAAGGCAATACATGTCAGACCTGTGTATATATACTATTTTTGTTTTAGTTACTAAAGCACTAGATACCTGACAAACATGTATCATCCCAAAGACCATTAATACTATTAATGATATGGTACAGCAGGAGCTTGTTGTTGTTGTTTCTGCTAAGGTTTTGCATCCCATGGAAGTTTTTTTAGAGGTGTCATCCCAATGTCATCAGAGTTTTGACACTGGTCAGCATCATGCCTATTAAATAATGGGGTTTTGTTGGCGCTGGTTGTGGAGAAGGAGGAAAGGATTGGAAGAATAACAACAGGAGCGTTAACCAGTGACCCCTATGCTAACAGTGTAGCTCAGGCTAGATCACAAATCTGCTACTCAGTATATTTTGAGTATACCAGCACCTTTGGTTTGAGTCCTGATTTGGCCAATCTGATCAGAGTCATGACATTAGTTTACTTCCTAATTAATTGGGCTGTACAGGTGTGTATGAATCACGATATTGTATGAATATCTAATAGGTTTGATAAGAGGTAACATGTCTTTGAGGTGATACTTTTACCAATTCTTTGAACAATTAAAGGGAAAACATTTAAAAATTAAAAAAACAACCGAGAGCACAGCAAATGGTACATAATATGCTAATCAGCATATCTGAGTATTTAAGGGCAGATAACTCTGTAACAACAAATCAAATGAACCTCAAAATTGACTCAGCTTTAGATCTTGATGCATATGATAGCTGCGTCAAGTTTCTTATTCGCCAAATAGCTTTCCAGAAAATCTCCAGACTAACCAAATGTTGACGGACTGATGTACTAACTGATAGATAGGGCCACGCCAATTATACATCAATTATATGACCGCCTTTAAAGGTGGGCGTATAATAACAGTACCAGGGCTCCAGCTAAGAGGGAGTAAACTGTACAAATCAAACATTTTCTCACTCATATCCGCACCAAATCCTATGGTGTTACTACTCATTAGAATCGTCTCTTCGAGACGATTCTAATGAGTAGTGGCACCATAGGGTTTAATGCAGAAATAATCTGGGACCTTGCATGAGTATGTCTGGGTGGAATCAGTTTTCAGATAGTTGGAGTTGTATACATACATGTATGTATGTGCAACATGAACTATTGCAGTAGCAAATTTTGCAAATGTGATCCTGTGATTGGGAATCCTTCCACATGCACAAAATTTTGGCTGCATCTAACATAAACCTATTTAACCCTAGTGTCTACTAAAGTAGACTTTAAGTTTTATTAGCAATAAATAGTGTAGACCTTGTGTAAACCTGCTTCAAGCTACCATCTGCTAGGGTATATCATACATTTGTTAAAAGTTTAAACTTTATTTCTTTCACATCGATTATGAAAGTTGAACCAAGCTACATTAACTTATACAAATCACTCTCGATGGCTCTATTGGTGGCGTATTTGGTTATTTCTGTGGGAGGAAACCAGAGTGCCCGTAGAAAACCCACATGTTCCGACGGGCGACCAATAATAATACCCTCTCACATACTGCCCCGACCGGGGTCGAACTCGAGACCGCATTGGTGTGAAGCTGGTGCACTACCACTGCGCTATCCGAACACACCCGAAACATTTGTTGTGGTGCATTAATTATTCAATTTCATGACTATAAAATGGAACTATTTTCTTCATTGGAGAAATAAATGAAAAGGTGTTAAATTGCATATCTATGGGCTAATCATTAAATCGGTTAATGTTCTTATTTTTGATTTGAGGTGAGGAGGAAACTGATATCCTTTGAAGTGATATTTCTAGCACCCTTGAAATTCAGAAGGTCTTTAGTTATTCTTGGCAGTGAAAATGTAAACGGAGAAAACTGTTGGCAAGAGAATCAAGATAAAGTATAAATACAGCACACAGGGTATTTGGATCACAAATAGTTAACCTCTCGCTGATTCTTTTTTAAACGGAATACATTATATATTTGTATTGAGTGATTACTTAAGCCATTACCCCATAACCTGTTTCTAGTTTTGGAAACAGGTGACAACTTTAAGCGTATTCTGCTTTACTTTCAACTTTCTTCAAGTTGCAATCTGTGAGAATATAGAAAGTGTATCATATAAATGATGATAAAATACATACTCATGACTGTAAGAATTGGAACTATTTTTTTCAGTGGAGGAAAAGATTAAATGTGTAAAAATGGACCCCCTCATCCAATCAATGTGAACGATGGGGGGCATTATTGGAGTTCGACCGGAGGTCAGAAATATACAAGCATATCACTTTAGTGACCAATTGGTAAAATGAGTATCGATGGAGTGAATGGTTAATAATAAACCTACAGTATTTATAGACCTCATTGTTCTATACATTATGCGGCATCTGATCAGGCTGCTGAAAGAGCTTTCTGGTTTACTTACTACTTGCTTTAAGCAGTCACCTGTCAGATTGTAAGAGCATTTGCTTTATTTTCTTTATGAAAAGGTCCTTTCCCATCATAGAAAGTTTAAGAAAGTTTAAAAAAGACCTGAATTCTGTTCCTTTGACCATGTAATCCTTACATATGCTTTTTATTTCAAAAAGGGCTAAAGTTAGGTCTACATTGCTTTCCAGTAACTGTTGATCCATTTAATAATGATAGAGTTAGAATAAGTTAAAATAAGTAAACTATTACCCCTTGTTAACAGTTTCTGACACCTGGTATGTCTCAAAGCCCATCTGTTCTGTCGAACTTAGAGCTAGAATTGCCTCCGTATCAGAGAAACCTAGCAAGCTCCTGATTGATTGTTGTGAGATGCTCCCGTAGAGTTGAAGATTTTTACGTTAATTGCCATATACATTTACTGATATGATACAAACTTATCAGGAGCAGATCCAGGATCTCACCTCAGGGGATCAGTCCTATGGGGTGCAATACTTTATCTCACTAGACCATATGTTTTCTGGGCTCTAGATAAGAGGAAGTAAACTGTACAAATCCAACGCTTTCTCACTTGCATCAGCACCAAGTCCTATGATGTTACTACTCATTAGAATTGTCTCTTCGAGACAATTCTAATGAGTAGTAACACCAGAGGGTTTAATGCAGAAATATAGATTTTAGTTTTTGTAATACTGTCCTTAAATAATCTCTCGTTTTGATGACATATTGCAAATATATGAGCTGCCTTGCGAGAGAAATGGACTGTCTGATGCAATGAGTTAATCCATTACTCCATAAATATCATCACTGTTGTGCCTTTAATTTATTCCTCTGCTGAAGAAATAGTTCTACTTTG
Source organism: Gari tellinella (assembly GCA_922989275.2). Lineage (NCBI taxonomy): Eukaryota > Metazoa > Mollusca > Bivalvia > Cardiida > Psammobiidae > Gari > Gari tellinella. Next base: position 61,403,934 of record OV277867.1, read on the forward strand.
TAAGTCATGAGTATACACCATGTGAAATAATTTCTATGTCCTAGCAGATGGTAGCTTCAAGCAGGCTGAAAGTAAAGCAGGATGCACCTATATGTTAAGGGCCAGGAGACAATTTTGTTTGAGGAAAAGATAGTCTTAAAAAATGTGTTTCCCTGATGATTGAGTAAAAGGAATATACAGTTTAGATCTGCCCTTGTATATAAAAGGGTAGGAGGCCAAATGAAATGGAAGAGATATGTAAAGAGAATAGCAAAAACTCCATTAGTATGACATTTAATTACTCGTATTGAGGCAATGAATACATGTATTAACACATGTGTTTTTAGCATACCATTTCAGAGATGGAAATTGTTGTCTGCTTGTAATTTGGCATAGAGGTTATTATTGAATATTTATTGCTGCTAGAAATTATTTAATTATTTTCATTGCTGCAAATAAAGTTAAATATTTCAAAAAGATAAATGCTCCTGTATTTGCAAAAATATTCTCTTTGAAACAAGTCTATTGAGTTTAAATAGTCACAACATAAAGTTTAATGAAGCAATGAAAGAGAAAGCCCCAGATAAAGGGTATGTTACAAAAGCTAAAATCTTAATGTCTGTACCAAACCCTATGGTGTGACTACTCATTAAAATGTCTCTTTGAGACAATTCTAATGAGTAGTCACACCATAGTGTTTGGTGCAGACTTGGTGCAGGAAAAAATGTTTGAAAATTTGAGTTTACTCTCTCTTACCAGTATGTTATCTGGAGCGCTGAGAAAGTGTTTGACATGTTTAGGTTACAAGGTACATTATAACTGGGGTTTCATTTTTAACTTTTTGCATTCTGAGTAATTTTTTGGTCTGCAACAATTGTCTTCTTCTACTGTTCTAAAAATGGATTTTAAAAAAAATCTTTTCAAAACAGCCTGGTCAGAGTGTCAACCAAATTGGATCCTGGTGAGACGCTGTGTTACACGGTTTATCATCTGGATCCACACTGTTTGCAAAGGTAATCACTACGTTTAGGATATATCCGCCTCTAGCATTGGTAAGAGTTAAATACGAGAAACCTGATGCCGATAGCACAGGATTGCATAATGAGTGTGATGAAATAACACAGTTCTTATAGTCAATTCAAATGTCTGGAGACATAAACCCTCAAAGGAAATGTGTGCTGCACTCTTTTATGTTTTGCATCTGGAAGCCTGGACTCCAGGCTGGAGTCCTCAATTTGTTGACTAAATCCTTTTGAGGTTATATTTACACATAAAATCTAGATGTCTTTATTAGTCCAATGCCAGTATAATGTGACTGATATATGTGATTGTGTGTTAAAGAGATCATTTTCTTACATTCATCTGTGTTTAACTCACTCTGTCCTAAAACTTCAAATAGACGATAACCCAGTCTCCATTTGGGACTATTTAGGGTCACTCAGGGTTTTCTTGTTTTTTGTGCATTTTTTGCAAAATGACAAACATTGCAGACCCTGGGTCAGGGCTCCAGATATGAGGGAAAAGTCTAAGCAAATCCAACATTTTCTCACTCATAAGGCACCAAATTCTATGGTGTTACTACTCATTCGAGACGATTCTAATGAGTAGTGACACCATAGGGTTTAATGCAGAAATAAAGATTTTAATTTTTGAAATACTCCCTTTATCTGGAGCTCTGTGGGTATACACTATTTGCATAGGACAAGACTTAGTACTCCTCACAGGTATAATACATGTATACACGTATGCTGTGCGACGGTTTTTAATGGACCTGTATACCTCTCATTATGGCTCACTGGGTTAAAACCACTATGTAGTCTTATTTTGAATGTTTGTAAAAGCTGGATTTTACCATAATATATCACACTAACTGTGCCAATCAAATGTTCCTACTTTATAATTTGATATATGAGGCTGCCAGAACCAAACCCTTAGCTTCCTTAGGCATTTAATTGACTTGCAGTTGCAAATAGCATGGATCCAGATTTGATATCTAATAAAATAGCATCTGTAAGGATCTGAGCTATATGACACTGATTTTTTGCAATTGCAAATTTTTGCCAAATATGAATAAAAGTCTGGATTAATGTTGTTTTGCAGACAGCTGTTGATAGTTCAGACAATTTAAAGGGATAATGTTATTATACAGTGGAGAATCTGTTATTCTTTCCCAATAAACGCGTTTACGCTAAAACTATTATTTGCAGTGCAAACAGTTTGGAGCCAGATCAGACGCCGGGTAACCCGGCGTCTGATCAGGCTCCGAACTGTTTGCCACCAAGATAAACAAGAATTATCAGAATTGTCCAAAAGTTGTTCTTTTCTACGTTTTAGTGCTTTGCGTTTGCGTACGTTTGCGTTTAAACGGGAAAGAATAACAGATTCTCCACTGTATCACTGTGTCCTTCCATTTGCACCATTAATGGTTGTGTCAATTCTTATATGCTTCTTTTACTTAACATTCTTACCTCCACTTCAGCTTTTGTGAATTTCTTAAAAGCAGAGTTGTTTATAATGCACGCATTCTCAATAAAAAGGTGCACATAGAATATTTAATAAGTGAAAAATGAAATTCAAAATTTCTTTGATGTTTTTTATTATATCAATTGATACATGTTTTGTCTGCAATATTGTAAATTTTCTTGAACATGAATCAACTATCAATTGTTATACGGTCATTCAAACAATCTCTGTTTTTCTCTAGTGAAAGGTTAGTTACTGTATGGGTAGTTTGTTCTTAAAATGAGTTTGGCATGTTTATTTGAATAGTATTTGCACACTTATACTATTTAAAGTTAGTATGCAAGTGTACTAGATATACCCTATAAATGATCTTCCTTAAAATGGAATAAACCCGTTGGAAAACTGATTTCAAGCTAATTTGTGTATTTGGAAAAACATATTTTTGTAATACTGTATAAATGCAATGCCTAACATTTGCAATATACAACGTAATTCGATGTTCTTTTAAATCTAGTGTTTAGAAACATTAGAATTATTGGTGCTGGGTCAAAACCAAATGCAGTTTTAACATATTACTTCCATATAAATAAATATTTATAACGTTTAAACAAACTGACCCACAAGTAACTAACCTTACCATAAATGTTTCTACAAATGCTGTTAGTGAATGCAAGAATTAAAGGACCAAATAAGAGTGTATTTTGAAACAATAATGTTTAAAATGCACAGAAACAACAGTGCTATGTACTTTACACTGCACATAAATAAACTGGCCAATCTGAATGAAGTTAAAATTGATCGAACATCCTTAGATCAGGTATACATTGAACATTATGTTCTAGATACCAACATCAACACTAACGTTGTTTACATGTTGTGTTCGTCTATATAATGACATACATACTTGACTTAATCATTATTATGGATCTCTTTTGTACCGTACCTAAGAAAATGTAAGTTAAATATGTATATGTAAGGTTCGTTCACAGTGTAAGGTTAATTACTACATTGTAGTACTTAATATTACAACATAATGAACTTACTAACTATTGCAAAACAGTTTAACAAAAGCAAAACAGCAATACATTGGGAAACACTTATTTAGATAGATAGATTTATAACTCTGTATTTTCTTGCTATGAATGTTGCTATATTTGTACAATATAGATCTACCACTATATAAGGTTTGTGCCTCTGAGTTGCGCTCAACATATTGGAGTTACGTTTTGTTTTCAACTGTGTCTATTGTCTTGTTTTACTCAGTTTAAACATTCGCTGTGACTTCCCTGTAGGTAAAGGCTCTGCAACTGTGCAGAAAATATCATGTCTGTGTATCCAAAGTATGTCGTCATGTTTCAACCATTGTAATAACTTTTTCACATTTTCCATGAATGTAATACAAAGGTATTTTTATCTGCGCATCGAGCCTGAGTCCGATAATCATAAAATTTATCAGGGACTCATTTGGTGAAAGGATGTGAGTCCCATGGACTCATAACTTTTATTGCCTTTATTAACCCATTACCCCATAGTTGTGTATTTTAATGTCTTTAATTATTCTTCCACTAAAGAGAATAGTTCAGCTTTATACAGTTATAAATGTTCATCATAAGAATAGTTTCTATATCCTAGCAGATGGTAGCTAAATAGAGCAGCCTTAAGGCACATCCTGCTTTACTTTCAAACGCTTTAAAGGTATCTTCAAAACTAAAAGTAGTTTTTTTTATATTGGTTAGGTTTAAACTCAAGGACTGAATGTGTGCCTCAAGGACTCAAGGATTCTTTGTTTCACAGAATAAATATCCTTGGAATTCATTCTTTTGATTTCCAAATTTATCATTGTGATCTCAACCTCATCGTCTTCATCATCTCTAAAACCTTCCCTATCTAAGGGCTGTATACATTGCTATCATATCTAGTCGCAACAAAATCACCTACATTGATGTCGATGTCTAAGAACTTCATTGTTTTTATGGTACACCGTCAGACAAGGTCCAGTGGTAACACACTCGACTGCGATACAAGAGGGCATGGGTTTGATTCTCCACCGGACCAATTTCTTTGGACGAGACGATCGTATAAACCTACATGTATGTCCGATGTATGTGCTTCACACTAGACATCAGATTGACTTAAACAAATCTGTTGATAATAAGAGTAGGACAAAGCACCCAGGTTTTCTGTATCCGCACCTCTTTCTATGGAGCATCTAACTAACCCATAGATGGCAGAAACGGACGTTACCAACAAATCGAAGTCGTAATGGAACAACTTGGCGACTGTGCCCATTTCAAGAAATAGCTAGCATCTTTTATTGTAACTTAAATGTTCATGTGTTAACTGAATCGTCCGCCATTCTCTTTGTGTCCCCACTCAGTCCATCACATGAGTGATATGACCCTTTGTACTGGCTGGACGATCTACCCCCTGTTTTTTACCAGCTTGTCCGCTGGTATTTTAATTATTTCTCTTCTTTGCTCTTCCGTGCTCTTGCCTTTTTTATGTATAATTGATACCCTCTGGGGTCACTTTACGTTCTTTCTCTATATTATACCCATTTTCTTTTGTTGACTTCGCCAGACACACCATTACTAATAAGAAAGGTTCGTTACTATGGGTAACTAACCTTACTATTAGCAAAACAGACAGTCACTTGACTTATATACTACCAGGATAAAAATCAATGCCTGCAGTAATATAAAATCATTTTTACACGAATATCTTTCTAAATGTACAAATAATTAATAGGGCATATACATGATAAAACTTCACTTTTGATAGACACTCAAATTTTATCTTGTGATATTTGCAAACAAATAAAATCAATTTAAACCAACGTTTTCTAGTCACTGTGAGACATTTGAGTCACAACAACTCCTTCTAGAATAAGATAATCAGTTCAATACGTGAAATCTACAAAGCAATTGATATTCACTGACATTGCTAAAGACCTGTAAGGTTAGTTACCAAAACTACGAACCTTACATGTCTTTAAACATAATTTTACCATAGTATTTTCTCTGTATTAAGTTTGAATTGTACTTTGCTAGCAAAAACATTATTTTAACAAGATACTTGCTATACAAAAGGTCATATAAAATATAAAAAGTATTGTGAAAAATCCTTTCTTTGTTTGCTAGTCAGAATGTTATCGAAACAAGACATGTGTACACTTCTCTCCGCACAAATACTCACTATAATTGGCTTCTTTGACATGTATTCCAACCATTAACGTCATTTGTTAATAAGTATGATGTAAGCAAACGTGTCTGTACAATATTGATTAAAACTGCCAGCTTTATTTATTTCCTGGTAACTAACCTTACAGAATGAACCTTACGAACACAGTTCAAAGTCTACTTTATAGTTGTTCTTACGCTTTCAGTAATATATTTCTATATCAATTGTATCCTTTATCTATATTCTTTAAAATGGTGTAATCACCACTCAATATAGTTAACACGTTTGTGTTAAAAGGGGTAACAAACCTTACAGCCTTAAACCAAACGTTGAGAGAAACTAATTTCATGATCGATTAATGCAGGCAATGTCCTTATATACTAACTATAGATGCTATTTCATAACAAAATGAGTGCTACATGAAATTATAACGTAATTGTTTTTAGCTTAATCGTAAAAGGAGATACATATTTTTACTTTGTAATGAATGAGGTAAATGAATTTTTGATTATTTAAGATTCACGAGACAATTAACTAACAAGGCTCTGCTTTCAACAAAGAAACTTTAAGATGATGTCATCTTCAGTTTCTGGTAGCTAGGACCATATGCAATACGACTTGCATGTAAAATAATCTAAAATTAATAGATTATTTGAGAAAAGAACACTACAAAATGAGATACCTTATCGGGGACAGTAACAAACCTTACAGAATTGTATATTCAGTCTGCAATTTGACAAGAAATATGAAGAAATATAAAGTCAAAAGTATGTGCCAGGAACAATACTTTATGTCTGCATTAGAAGATATTGTAAGTTTGATTTTGTAGAGGATTCAGACCATTGTACAATACAAGGACAACATAATTGGTTAAGTGCACCTTCTTATTGAGAATGAGTGAATGGCTTAGAGGTCTATCACGCCATATTCAGATCTATACAAATTTCTGGTAAAAGCAGTTCTGTTCCCGTTGTTACCGTTGTTATGGAAAGGGGTTATGATATGTTATGCCAGTTCTACTACCGGTATATGATATTTTTCATATTATATCATAAATCAGAAAGATAGATATGCTACATCTCTGACATTATTGTTAGCCCTCATAGTTCTCGCTGCTTGAACCAGATTAAATTATCAACCTTTTGAAAACAATTTAGACCCAGATCAGAGAGCTCCTGATGGAGCCATCTGATCAGTGTGTTCTGTTTGTCTTTTAGATGTTTAGGTTAAAATCTTTTGAAAGTATATTTACTTTGTACATTTGTCTGTTATCAGAAAACCGATTGGTATATTTGAAAATTCAGCATGGTTAGGGTTGATTGAATATTGTTACTGTAGTAGACCTCAGAGTGCCAGAAAAACCCCAACACTCATTGTGTCTTGCAGGGATGATCTACTTATAAAAACCCTTGCCCCTATAGATTAATGCCTTTTATGGCCTGAACATATTTTGTCATATAGTTATGTATTTTTTGTGATTCTACCATATTCTGTAAAACATAATAAACCATTTGAAACATTTAATTCCTGTATTCCAACAGGACTTGGTGCTTTAAAGCATACTGAATTAAAGTAGAAAGCTTTACTTTCATTCTGCTTTGAATTTTAAGCAACCAATTTCTTAAAAAAATGAAATAGGTTGTATAATGGGGGGGGGGAGGGGGTGGGGGGGAAAGAGAGAGTTGGGGGGGGGAGGATTAAATCTTTGTGTTTTTTAAAGCAAATTTGCTTTAGATATTCTATCAGTGTTTTCGACTACCCGTATAGGGAAATAAAGCGAGGCATCTGAAGACGTTTACATTAAGTATGCAGATCTACCTGTCACGGAAAGCAGTACCGGTATATGATTATGAAACTGCCTAAAATGCAATTTATTGAGCCAAGTCTGACAATGTATTTAGCTATGTTGTATTCTGGGTATGGTAAACTAGTTTGAGGCCTGCATGTTGAATTGTGTGGGATGACAGATCAGATTCAGTAAATGCCAGCCCTAGGATGGTGATGAATTGTTCTCGAGCCATTCCTACAGTTCCTCCTGTTACAGCCTATTCCTGATGTATCATTACATGACAACTGTGCATGTCCTAGCTTCAATTTAACCCTTTACTCCATAGATACACATTGTAACACAGTTTATTTATTACTCCAATCAAGTAAGTACATGTAGTAATTTAAGTGGTCATTCCATGACAATTACGCACATCATACACTTCAATTTAACCCTTTACTCCGTATACACATTTTAACCCATTACCTCATAAACATGCCTTTTTACGCCTTTAATTTATTCCTCCACTGAAGAAAATAGTTCCAACTTATACTGTCACAAATAAGAATCATAAGAAATATTTTCTATATTCTAGCAGATAATAGCTTAAAGCAGGCTGAAAGTAAAGCAGAATGTGCCTTAAGGCACATTCTGCTTTACCTTCAACCTGCTTTAAGTGGGCAACTATCTTGAAAACTATAAACAGGCTATGGGGTAATGGGTTAACACAGTTTATTTATTCTTCCACTCCAGTAAATACATGTAGTAATTGTAGTTCCAATTTATACCATGAATTTGTATCATAAGAAATTTTTTCTATATTCTAGAAATTGGTAGCTTAAAGCAGTCTGAAAGTTATGCAGAATGCACCTTAAGGTACATTCTGCTTTACTTTCATTCTGCTTTAAGTTCTCGCATGTTTTCAAAACTAGAAAGGGTGTAATTAAACAGTTAAGGAGCATTTCGTTTTACCGGTACTTTCAGTCTGCTTTAAACTACAGTCTGCTAGCATGCATATTCCTTACTGTGTAAAGTAGAATTATTTCCTTCAGTGGATGAGTAAATTTAAAGCGTAAAAAGGCATATTTAGCTTTGGAATAATGGATTATGTGTAGACTACTAATTGTCAACCGCCTTGCAATGGTGTCATACGGCAAATTACTTTGGGGATGTGCGTTGATACTCTCTGGGAAAGCTGCAACACTCACATGATAATGGTAATGTCTTGTCAGCGACTTTCATACGATGAATTATTGATCTCTGTGCAAACACAAACATCGGGCAATAAGGGGACAACGGGAATCAAAAATTCATACTGATAATCTCTGGTTGTTATGATGCTCGACTGGTATCTGCTGGTATATCTGCTCCAACATGGAGGACAGGGCTCCAGATAAGGGGAGTATTTTCAAAAACTAAAATCTTTATTTCTGCTTTAAACCCTATGGTGTCACTACTCATTTGAATCGTCTCACAGAGACGATTCTAATTAGTAGTAACACCATAGGATTCTGTGTTGAAATAAGTGAGAAAAAGTTGGATTAATGCAGTTTACTCCGTATTATCTGGAGCCCTGAGAGAAATAGCCTCTACAAACACAGTCTGCAAAATAAGCAGTTGTCCAGTTCTCCCAGACAACTAAAATGATTTAGACAACCAACTTTTACTTTAGCTAGTATAACTGTCTCATATACAACTCAGTATAGGAAACATGTCCTACAACTAAACAGGGATCTGTTTAATCCATTTCCTACATCGAAAAAGGTTGGACTCTGCTTAACCCTTTACTCCATAAATATGCCTTTCATTTATTCCTCCACTGAAGAAAATATTTAAAACAGGCTAAAAACTAAAGGAGAATGCATTTTTAAGGCACACTCTGCTTTACTTATCCTGCTTTAAGTGGGCATCTTTCTTCAAAATTAGAAACAGGATATGGGGTAATGGATTAAAGTGGAGCTTTCTGCTTTACTTCAAGCCTGCTTTAAGCATCTCCAGTCTAACAAAATGAAACAATCTACCATTATTGGACAAAGTGTGAGCCCTTTACACCATAGCTAGCCTGTTTCTTGATTAAAAGACAGGTGATCAATTAAAGCAGGTTGAAAGTAAAGCAGAATGCAGAATGCACCTTAAGGTGCATTCTGTTTTACTTTCAACTTGTTTAAGTTAGTAACTTACCATCTACTAGAATGTAGAAAAATGTTTGTATCATACATATTCATGACTATAAACTTGAACTACTTTCCTCCGCGGAGGTATGATTCAAATGCGGAGGTATGAATCAAATATGTAAAAATGTGTATCTCTCAGTCTGGAGTAGTAGGTTAAGTAGAAAGTTTTGTTGGCAGGTTAAGGGTTGACAGACTATTCAATGAACATGGGAAGCTTTACATGTCAGGCAGCTCGGAAAGGACTGCAATCTCCACGTGGCAGTATTGATACAGAGAAAATTGATTTCTGCCAGCGCAGCTCCATAGTTGGTACAGTTGAGAATACATTATTCTTACCCGTTTAAATACAAACGAAACGCAAACGAAACGCAAATGCAAAGCACTAAAACGTATAAAAGTACAACTTTTGTACAATTCTGATAATTTATGTTTATCTTGTAGGCAAAGAGTTTGGAGCCTGTTCAGACGCCGGGTAACCCGGCGTCTGATCTGGCACCAAACTGTTTGCAATTTATATAAAAGTTTTAGCGTAAACGCGTTTATAGTGAAGGAATAACGTTTTCTCCACTGTAATTATGCCAGGGAACTCATGGGCTCTCTTACCGTATCTGTGAGTGAAAAGCTTATAATGAAGCAGCGATCAGTTGTTTGATGTTATGAAGTATTGACGTTAACATGCGCTTTAATCTGTAACCTTATAAATGGAGTCATTTGACTTGAACACAAAAAAAGTTTAATACATTTTAATTGCTTTGATGTATCGGGTCTTTGGGGTCTGGTGTTTATTGTAGTGCATGTTGCATGCTGGTGGCATGCCAGGAATAGGTCGACAGGTGCTTCTTTCACAGATGGAAGTGGAATTTAGGTATCTTTTTATGCCCCTGCTGGGTATAGTCTTTGTCTGGGGTGAGGGTGGGGGTATTGCATTTTGTCTGTCTGTTTGTCTATCCTAAACGTTAATATTGGCCATAACTTTGGAACTGCATGTGATAGAGACTTCATATTTATGTCCCTTGAATCTGAATTTATAATCTCTCTGCATGCCTAAGCGGAGGAATAATTATAGATGCAAACGTTTTGGATCCTGATGAGATGCTGTTTGACTCTGAATATTTTAAAAATAAATATTAAATGGATAGTTTATTTTTAGAACAGTAGCAGACGACAATTGTTGCAGATGAAACATAATTAGCCAGCGTGCAGAGATGTGGACAAATTTCTAGAGCATGATGCCATCTTTGTAAATGAGTATCAGAAAAAGAAAGAATTCATTTGAAACTGCAGCATGGTAAAGGTCTAAGATGCCAGCATCCTCACATGCAAATAATTCTACCGAGTTTTCAGCAATCAGCCTGAGGGCCAACTTCCTGCAGGCGGAACTGTTCACGAGTAATACAAAACATTTCACCAGTTATATGGTGCTATACAGACTACTTCACTCTGTTATACTCTCAACATCTTGTAGTGCTTTAACCAGATATATAATATCCATTCTTAACCCTTTACCCCATAGCCTATTAATAGTTTTGAAGATAGTTGACATCCTAAAGCAGGTTGATAATAAAGCAGAATAAGCATTAATGCACATTCTGCTTTACTTTCAGCCTGCTGTAAGCTATTATCTACTAGCTAGGATATGGAAAACATGATTTGTTACGGTTCAATGTTTATAGCTTTATAAATTGTAACTATTTTCTTTAGTTGAGGACTGAAGGGATAGAGCCCTCATCAGGGTGTGCACTTTTTGTCATACTTTATATTATTAAAGGACAAACCCTTTGAGAACCAATGTTAAATACCAAGAAGTCATTTATCAGAAAATGAAATAACAATTATAAAGGAGCAATTCTGTTCACACATCAGGTTTCATATAGAACACACAGTTCCTTTTATAAAAGATATTTAACATTTCGGTCACAATTAACATTTTGGTTACTGAACATTTAAAAATCTAACCATCTTTTGTTATAACTAGTTAAGCAAGTTTATTTTGGAATGAATTAAGTTTTGGTGAAAGTATGTTTTAAAGGGCAGACTGAGTGCCAAGCCTGCACACATGACATCTGCAGTCAAGCCCTTTGATCTAGGATTTCCTTAATTGGCTGTACAAATTAACCTATTTCCTGCATTCAAAGGATTAGAATAAAGAGTAGAGAAGTGTTGTTGAAATTGGTGACTGTTTATTAGGCCTCAATTGGTTTCATAAATACTTTGTAATTTATCTCCATCTCTTAATTCTCCTACTATTAATTAGCATTGTATTGACATTTTGAAAACAGTATAACTGTTTAATCCTGGTCTGCTCTGTTTTCTGATAGGATCTGTCTGACATGAGTCTACACTTTTTCCTGGGCGTAATTTCCACATTTTATATGCCAATATAATATCTTGTGTGTTAATGAAGTCTAAGGAAACAAATTACATGTGCAGGTCAAGATTATCTAAGTTGTTTATAACACAGAATTTTATTTGTTAAAAAATTGCAGTGTTCAGTATCAACTATTAACCAAACATTACTGACACAGTTACACCAAGTTTGGCATTGCGATTTGACCAATTTGATACATTGTATACAGACATAGAACAGAAGATGTCCTTTTCATGCCCCTAAAATTGAAGATTGGTGCCATATTGGTTTTGAACAGATCAGATGCCAAATAGCGGCAAGTAGTCTGAACAGGCACCAATGTTTTTACACTATAATTTTCTGTAAAACAAAACAACGAAAACTCTGAAGCTACGTAGAGACAATTAGAGAGTTTGAAAATGGTGTTGAAACAATGCCAGCTAAGGCTCAGGACATCAGCTTTAATCTCATCCTTGTTCATCATTAGCTGAAAAATATTGTAACAGCTAATTCAATTTGTCAATTTGATGAACATAAAACTGCATATTGTAATTTGGCTTGGAAACTCAGAAATACTTTGCAGAGATTTTGACCAAGCTTCATCAGAAACAGTCTTAATGCATCAATCTAAGTGTTTGTAGATGTTAAAATATGTTTGTGGTTCTTATGGATTATTATAATAGAAGTGTTAGACAATATGCTTCAGAAGGTGAAGATAAGAATGAACAGTTGTGCATTAAACAATCAACACTCTATTACAAACATTCAGCAGAGCTTGTAACAATGGTCTTAAAACAGGTGCCTGCGTATTATGCAGAACAAAAGTAATGCAGAAAGCTCCCTATTGGGAGCTTTCGGCATTACTTGTGCCCTGCATTAGGCAACCATCAGTCTGCGTTAATAGAGATGTGTTCTAGCTTAATTTGAATCATAGTTGAACATTGCAAAGTTTGACAGTTACAGACCATGATCAAGTGTTTGTGTTCAAGTGTTGAAGTGGTTTTTTACTGAGAAACAAGTGCGTATGTACGTATATGATGGTTTGATTTTACCAGCAGACTCTCAAATCCTCGACTGTTGCAGTTTAACCCATTACTCCATAGCATGTATCTTGTTTTGGAGACAGGTGATCACTTAAAGAAGGTTGAAAGTTAAGCAGAATATGCCTTAAGGTGCATTCTACATTACTTTCAGCCTGCTTTAAGCTACCATTTGCTCTATATCTGAACTGCATTGCCATACAAGTACAATCCGTGTTGCAAACAGTTTGGACCAGGATATGAGACACTTAGTAACTCTGCATGACTTCATCAGCTCACACAGTCTCTAGTCTTCAAGCTTACTAGATTATATTTTATCTAGTAGATAACGTTTCATACTAAACTCTTAACACCAAGGACCTGTGTAAAATATACTCATTACACTTGCAAACAGTGCAGACCCAGGTCAGAGGACTCCTTATAATAGGGTCTGTACTGTTTGCTTATTTAGACCAGTATTTATTACACTACCTAGAATTCCAAGTAAACTGGTTCATATTTTGGTAACTTAAAAGACCCACAAGGGAACCTTATAATCCACAAGAGTTACTTATAGTGTTGAAAGTTTATTGAAATTGAATAGATGGGGTGACACATGTCTTTAAGTTAACCCTTTCCCCCATAGAAGCGACTTTTAGCGTATTTAATTTATTCCTCTGCTGAAGAAAATAGTTCCAGTTTATACCCTCATGAACAATTACCATTACAAATATTTTATATAGCCTAGCAGATTTAAGCTTAAAGCAGGCTGAAAGTAAAGCAGAATGTGCCTTGAGGCACATTCTGCTTTACTTTCAACCGGCTTTAAGTGGCCACCTGTCTTTAAAACCAGAACTAGGCTATGAGGTAAAGGGTTAACATTGTACTAGTGCAAAGTAGAATTGTGCATTTAAACAATCTTATTTCAGCACAACAAGGGGTAAACTCACATTCATTGGTTTCATGTATATAAGGAAACTAATGTGCTGTGAAAAAAGTCAACATCTCATCTCTTTCACAGCTACCCATATATTGTCTCTTTGCTTCAAACCCTTTGTTTGAATTATTCAAACCCTAAATTCCGCCATACACAGCTAAAATTGCAAATCACCTACATCCAACTGTGTTTTTAAAACAAGATGAAAATAAAGCAGAATAATTATGGCTTCTAAGGGATATATTTTTATCTTGCTGTAGGCTGCCACCAGTATTAAGAATCACTTGCCCATTACCCCATAGCCTGATTCCAGTTTTTAAGACAGGTGACTTCTTAAAGCAGGTTGAAAGGAAAGCAGAATGCCTTGAGGTGCATTAAATTCTGCTTTACTTTGAGCCTGCTTTAAGCTTCCATCTGCTAGAGTATAGATTAAAGAACATTAAATTTTCTTAAGATAAATATTTGTAACTGTATAAATTGGAACTATTTTCTGGAGATGGTGGAATAAATTAAAGGCGTATAAAAAGCGTATATATGAGGTAATGGGTTATTTTATGGAAAAGAAGAAAATTGTGGAGGAGAAATTCTTCAAGACTCGCCCCATGCTAACAAAAACAAACAGAGTAATGAGCCTCATTGACCAAAGATGATCACAAACCAATAATACAATCATATCTAACAGCATGAACACCACAACAAAGCCTACTGTAACAGTCAATCTTGTGTACAGTGACCATGGCCACCACAACAGTAGCAATTAACAGCTGTTTATGCAGGTAGCAGCTTTTAATGCTGGACAAAGGTGAAACAGAAAGCTCCTATTGGAGCTTTCTGTTTCACCTTTGTCCTGCATTAAAGCATGCACTTGTCTTTAGAGACCTGAATGGTTCTTCAAAGGGTGGTCGCTTGACACAAGTTTGTCTAGGGATTCCTACAGTGATTACCACTACAAACACAATAGTAGGCTTCTAGTAAACGTTTCCTTGGTAGAAAAACATTAACATATCTTTTTATTATTCTTCCACATTCATAGAGGGTCTTGAGTGCTTATACTGACATTGTGATCTAACCCTAGTGCCTAAACTGACATTGTGGTTTTAAAACATGCAGTCCCTTTAAACCATATACTTATATTTCTTATTGTAATAACTTTTCATGCTTGGACAATGCCTTAAGTTCAAGAGCCATGTTTTAGTGATCATCTGTCTTCAAAATAAGAAAGAGCCTATAAGGTTAAGGGCTATGGTCACATTCAATTGCCAAGGAAAGGGTTAATGCAAAAAATACAAAAAACAATGGTTAAATGCCTTTGAACTAGAGGCTAGGGATATAACTCATGAGTAAGATTTGTGGTATTAAATGGTAGCTTGCCGGGGACGAAACCATGATAACCTGTGCAAACAGTTTGGATCCCGATGAGACATTTTAATCAGGATTCAAACTGTTTGACCATCTGATCCTGTTTTTGAGAAATTGAAAAATCTATTTTTAGAGCAGTATCAGACGATAATAAATTATTGTTGCAGACAGAATAATTACCCAGTATGCAAGAGTTAACCAGTTTCATGTATACTTTTTATGACAGGATGCATCATTTACTACCGTGACCTAGAAGTCGGTGTATAACAATTAAAGTTTAAACTTATCTGTCTCGGATTTTGATTAATCACACCTAGCCTAATGGTTACAATGGTGATTGTTGTTGGTGTTTGTTTTATTCATTATTTTTAAGATAACAGATGATTATCATACAGATATTGCGTGGCCTCCGAATGTTGTGAATAATTTATCTCCAGAATTGAGTCATATAGCCAGGAAGTGGTTGTATCATCATGTAGATGGACAAGCTGGGTAATGAAAGATTGAATGCAACCCATTACCCTATAGCCCGTTTCTAATGTTTTAAAGCAAAGTTATACTACTTAAAGCAGGTTGAAAGTAAGCCATAAGTAACATTTAAATGAAGTGTTAGTCATCATGAATCTAAAGAAACTATCTCAAACACTTACAAATCTGTCTTCAAGGTTACTTACTGACATTGAAGTTGAAGTTGTGGTTAACATAATTTCTATATACAATGCTAAATTTTCAAATGGACTTAACCACTTTTTGAGAAATGACCAGTTCTCATTATTGACTGTCTAGGGGATTTGCCTGCCAAATTATCTATAAGTTTCACAAACAGTGCTGACCATGATCAGAGATCTCCTGAGGAATCCTCTGATCTGATGCTACATTGTTAACAAAGACATATTTAGTTATTTTATGTTAAAGGCAGTCCTGGCTCATAAAAGTAAGACTAGAAGTAAAGCAGAAAGCTCTGTTTAGGGAGTTTTCTGGTTACTTTCATCTTGCTTTTAAGCTGCAACCTATATCTATTAACACCATCAATAAATGCAGAGTAAGGGGTAAATGCGTCATTATAGTGGTGCATATGCAGAGGAAGGTTTATACAGAGTAATATTTAACCCTTCCCCCATGGAAGCGCCTTTTAGCGCATTTAATTTATTCATCCACTGAAGAAAATAGTTCTAATTTATACAGTCATAAATATGTACCATAAGAAATATTTTTTATTCTAGCAGATTGTAGCTTAAAGCAGGCTAAAGTAAAGCAGATAGAAGCTTAAAGCAGGCTAAAGTAAAGCAGAATGCGCCTTAATTGGGACGCATTCTGCTTTACTTTGCACCTGCTGTAAGTGGTCACCTGTCTTCAAAACTAGAAACAAGCTATGGGGTAAAGGGTTAAGGGGTAAACACTTCTTATGGCGCTTATGTGGAGGAAAGGGCTAAGTTAGTATTGAGTGGTTTCTGACCTTGAGTTTGCTAGCCTTGTAGTATCGTCTAAGGAAGCTATTTGCATACCAACGTTGACCCCAAGATCATTCATAAGGATGTTTTCTACTCTGATCTAGGCACTATTGGCAGGTCATGCTGCCGCCTTAACCCTTATCCTGTGGTGCTTTGGTCTGCTTCGAAATTATCGTCTGCAAAATTTGTTAGATTTAGATTTATACATTTTATTTAAGTAAAGAAACCTAAAGAAGAGTGTCAAACAGTTTGGATCCAGATCAGACGCTGCCTAAGAAGCGGCGTCTTATCTGGATCTTAACGGTTTGCAAAAATCGGTAAATATGTGATAAGCAGGCAAAGGGTTAATTTTGGGATTGGCTTCTATATTTTAAGGTCTGGCAGGCAAGGGAATTAATATACAACATTAATATGGTAATGATTACGTGTGACTAGAAAAATGATGAAGTCAGAATCCAGATTGTTTTTACAGGCTTAAAAATTGTAAAGTCAGTTTGAAACAAGTCACATAATAAATTAATTATCTTGTGTCATGTATTGAAGGTATTAGACCACTAAAAGCAGGTTGAAAGTAAAGCAGAATGTCCCTTAAATCTGCCATTTGCTTCTATAACATAATTATGAAATATTTCTTAAGATAAATATTCATGACTATTAATTGGAACTATTTTCTTAAAAGGTGGAATACATTAAAGGCATAAAAAGGCGTATTTATGGGGTAATTAGTTACAGGCATACAATTAAATGGCAATTTAACCAATGGAGTAGTGGGTTAAGAAGTTTTTAGCACACACTTGTTACTGTAACATTTATACCTGCATCTGTTAGATAGATCAGTTCTGTATTTCGAGGTTCACCGTGCATGTTGGATGCATTTTCTGCTGTCATTTGGGATTCTCATATGTATAAAGGTAACCACAATATGCTCACACATGCATGCACCCCACACAAAGTGGTTCACAGATTGGTTTTTGCAGGTTTTAGCCCACATGACATGTGCTGTTTTCTTTTGCCAGGTTATTCAGGGCTCTAGAAAACACAGAGTTAACTACATGAACAACATTTTCTTTTTTATCCTTTACCCTAATGCCTGTTTCTAGTTTCCAAAATAAGCGAATACTTAAAGCAGGTTGAAAAAAAGCAGAATGTGCCTTACTTTCAGCCTGCTTTAAGCTAACATCTGCTAGAAAACAGAAAACATTTCTTATTAATGACCGTATAAATTGGAACCTCTTTCTTCAGTGGATGAATAAATTAAAGGCCTAAAAAGGCCTATCTATGGGGTAATTGGTTAAAACCAAAACCTATGATGTGACTTCTGCAAGAAACTTTAGTCTGATCATTCAGATAACTGTAGATAGCTGACAGTTTCATGTGTATAACAGTTTGCATTATGCTGCCACCTATCTTAACCCATCACCCCATAAATACACCTTTTTACGCCTTTAGTTTATTCCTCCACTGAAGAAAATAGTTCCATTTAAACAGTGCAGACCCTGATGAATCTACACCACATAATGCTTTAGTAGACACTTGGCTTAACCTATTACCCCATAGCTTGGTTCTAATTTTGAAGTTAGGTGACCTCTTAAAGCAGGTTAAAAGTAATGCAGAATGTGCCTTACTTTCAGCCTGCTTTAAGCTACCATCTAGAATATAGAAAAATATTTCTTAAGAAACATTATTCATGACATATAAATTGGAACTATTTTCTTGAGCTGAGGAATACATTAAAAGGCATAAAAAGATGTATTTATGGGGTAATGGGTTAAATGGGTATGTATATAAAAAGCTGTGAGGAAAAGCATTAACAAATCTATACATATGTACCTGTACTGTTTGAAATGAACAGACTGCACAGGATAGCATGTATCATGGGGTAAAAGATCACATTCAATTAAAGCCATGGGTAGATTACATTGTAACAGTTGTAACAGTTTGTCTGTGGCCATTACTGTTACACTATCTCAATGCCAAACATGATTACAATGTGCAGCAACTATGCACACAATGCCTACCAATAACTGTGAATGCCAGGAACCAGAGTCCTCAACCACAGTGATGGGGGTAGGCCTGTTGTGTGAATGCAAGGAACCAATCTCTGAACCCAAGTCAACTTCCTGGTTAGTTTAACCCATTACCCATAAATACACTTATAATTTATTCCTCCACTGTAGAAATAGTCATGAATATAATTCACAAGAAATATTTTCTATATTCTTGTAGATGGTAGCTTAAAGCAGGCTGAAAGTAAAGCAGAATGCACATTAAGGCACATTCTGCTCTACTTTCAACCTACTTTAAAGCAGAAAGCTGCTACATGTAAAGGAAAAAGTACTTACAGCAAAAGTTAGTTCTGTAGTGGAGCAGTGTTTTGGATACTATTAATATTATGTTGATCTGATGTTTGACCCACAAGGTCCAAAGATATGGTCAATAGATGTGGTCAATAGATGTGGTCAATAGACATAACTGCTTCAGAGACTGTATGTCTTATTAGAGTATTGAATATTGTTATCCCTTTTCCTGACCTAGGCCAAACCGGCGCTTTAAGTTGCCATCTTCTGTAGCTAAGATCTAGGGAAGATTTCCTATGGCTCATGTTCTTGATTGCATAGAGTGGTACTACTTTCTTGAGTGAACAAATAAGTGAAATGCCTAAAAAGGCATATTTATGGTGTGATGGCTTAAAATAACCATCGAGGTCTGTCAGTAGATAGATAGATAGATATTTTATTGATTTAAACTATACACAGTTTCTCATCAATACAAATATAAATTCACAATACATACTAATAGATACATGTGATAGATATATGCAAACACTTAATACACTGTATTTCTTATGTTCTAGCTATCAAATAAACATATACTAAGAAATGTTGTAGTTGAATTTTAGAATATAAAGACTTTCAAGAATTTCGAGGATGAGTTTACAACATTACAATAACATCAAACTTTTCCTGAACTTAAATGCTTCCGATAAATATTTAGAAAGTCTATGAATAATACCCTTTGAAGAGTTCAATAACTGAAGAAATTTAAACATATTAGGTCTATTGTAAAAAAATGGTTTGATATATGTTCGTCTTAATTATTTGATTATAAGCCTGACATGCTAGTACAAAATGAAATTCATCTTCAATTTCACTTTTATCGCAAAATATACAAATACGTTCATGTCTTTCCAATCTGTCTCTAGAATATCTGCCTGTTTCAATTTTTAAAGACCTGTCACATATATGATATGTTTTTATTCAGCAAAGACATACATGTCTATTAGCATTATATAATATAATACATATAAAGATGAGTAATGACGGGCAGTCATTCTTATAACAATAATCTGCAAAGTATATTAGAATCTGCATATTTTATATTTTTTGTATATGAACTATTGATTATTTAACACATTTGTTTTCTCTTCAGGATAATAATTCCAGCATAAAAATTATTTAAAAACTCTAGAAGTTTGCAGATTTAAGCTTAAAAACTGGCTTAAAGTAAGGCAGAATACGCATTATGATGCATTCCGACTCTACTTTAAACCCGCTTCAAGTATTCAACTTTCTAAAAACGAGCTATGGAGCAAAGTGTTAACTATCGGAGAAAGCCCCCGTTTGTTAACCTATTGCTCCATAGACACGCAATTCAACACTTTTGTATTTATTTCGAAGTAATGCCTGCTTATGCAGTCACGTTTCTTAAAATAAATTATCTTTATACTCTAGCTGATGGTAGCCTAGAGATTAAAACTTAAAACAGGCTTAAAGTAAAACAGAACGCGCCTTAAGGCGTTTTCTACTTCACTTTAAATCCGCTTCAAGTGATCACCTAAACATATCCCGTTTATATAATCATGAATATATATTATAACGAATATTGTCTACATTGTAGTAGACAATATATGATGCCTTAGCTATTTAAGCTTAATTCAGGTTGAAAGCAAAGCAGAATGCGCCTTAATACGCATTCTCCTTTGTGTTAAACCCGCATCAAGTGATCATCTAAACCTATCCCGAGTATATAATCCTGAATATGTTAGAACCACAAATAGTTTCTATATCGTAGTAAACAGTAGGTGATACCTAAAATCTCTTAACTTAAAGCAAGTTGAAAGTAAAGCAGAATGCATGTTTAGGTGTATACTACTTTACTTTAAACCCTCTTTAAGTGTTCACCTGTCTTCGATGCTAGAGACTAGCCTACAGTCATGAATATGTATCAAAACATATATTGGGATATTGGATCAATTTTTAAAGTATGAGCTGAGATTCGAATCTTAGAAAGTAATACACCGTTATCTCTTATAGTAACAAAATCTCAATAGTCTTCAAAACCAAAAGACAATTTCAACTCCTTGTATAAAATTAGCTTATTATTATTACCTATATCTGCTAACCATTTTTGAATAAAAGCATCTTGTATTCTCTGCTTAAATAGTGAAAGGAAAACCTTGTCATTTATAAAATGAAAAGGCTGCTGCCATGCATACATGAATCCATATTCAGATAACAAATTCTTTACACACGTAGCCCAGTTTTTCATACCCTTCTCACAGTCATCTAGTGTACGCTGGTATACATGTCTATAAAATGATAATGTTATTTGAAGATTGGATTTTTAACCAATACTTAACAATATTTACATATCTATTTACATATAACGGGAATCTACCTAATTCTCCATAAACTGCGTTATTACAAGAACTAAGCTTTACTCCTAAGATACTTTTACAAAACTTCAAATGAACACGTTTTAGATCTTTTGACTTTGTAAATCCCCAAATAGGCGATCCATAATTCAGAACTCATACAGATTATCAAAATGTTTCTTCACTAATTTTGTTCAATAGTCATAGGTGCAAATCTACTGCTCACTTAAATTTAGCATGTTAGGTGTTTCTTGATGCAAGAAGGTGGCAGTTAAATACAGGATGAAAGTAAAACTTTTAATTTGATCTTATAATTTTAACCATTCTCCTGCTGAATATTCATATAATATGTTCTGCCTACTTATTAACTAATAGAGGCCCCCTAAAATGCACTAAATTACGTGATGGAATGTGTAAAAGGTTCCTTACATGGATAAAAGGTTTCACACAGAATAGACTGACACTTTATTTTATTGTTTTGGCATGTATTTTATTTTTGAAGAAATAAGCCGTTGCTATTTTGAGCATAAGGCTATAATCCAAAATAGAGCTCCAAATAAGTGTTTGTCAGAGGTTTGTATATATATAACCCCTATTATGCTGGAACTGGAAATAAACATCATTTGCAAACAGTGTAGACCCAGATCTGTTTGATACACTGTTAAACATAATGGATCAATCTCCACAGAGTTGATGTTACATGTAACTCTGGTCAATTATCAGTAAATGGATAATCAGTCCATTTAAAGATTCTGGCATTTCAAGATTTAACTCTCACTCATGCTAGAGCTGGATATTATAAGTGCTACAGTCGAAACAGTTTGGATCCAGATGAGACGACATGTAACGTAGCGTCTCATCAGGATCGAAACTATTTACACCCTGTCCCTGTTTTGAAAAGAAATTTTGAAAACTCTGTTTTTAGAGCAGTAGCATAGAACAAAATTGTTGCAGACGAAAAATATACCCAGCATGCAAAGAGTTAAGTTCCAGCTACACTGGTAGACCATTTGGAGTTTTATCGTGGCATAATGACGATAATTTTACCTTCATATTATCCCGTATGATGGGCAATTTCCATTTTCTTCTCGGAGCATCAGACACTTTGATGGGCATGTTTAACAGACAATTCGGAGGAAATGTTAGGTTTTTCAGTGACAAGGGAAACCTTACATCATTATCTCTTATTGAGTAACAATTCAGGTCTCCAGTAATGGTGTGTTACAGTCAAGACTTTCTAAATTTTCATTTTACAGATTCTTTCCAAATCAGTTAGTATGAGATTGAATCCAAAACAGGAAGATGCTTCTAAGCTTATTGTTTTTAATCCATTGTCCCATAAATACGCCTTTTTACGCCTATGATTTATATTCCTCCACTGAAGCAAATAGTTCAAAATTATACAACAATGAATATATATAATAAAAAAATATTTTCAATACCCTTGCAGATGGTAGCTTAAATCTGGCTGAAAGTAAAGCAGAATGCGCCATAAGGCGCATTCTGCTTTACTTTCAACCTGCTTTAAGTAGTCACTTGTCTTCAAAACGAGAAATGGGGTAATGGGTTAAGCAAGATCTTATTGATCCCCTCCCCTGTCAAGGAGTTTTCTGCGTTACTATCAGCCTGTTTTAGGCAACAATCTGTTGTTAAATAACCTTGGCATCTATAGATGTGGAGACATATTATGGTGATTGTCCTGTTTGTGCGTCCGTAACAAGGTTAAATATAACGACTGTTTATTCAAATACTTAGAGATCATTTACGTTACGAAAACAGTTGATGACTTGGACAGTACACCAGTATCACTCAACCATATTTGACCCTGACCTTGACTTCCAGGCTTTGACCTATATTTGGACTTAGAATATTGTAAATGGGCTATTTCTTGGTTAACTAGATTTTACCGTTTCATCTAGCGCCCACACTTCTGACATAAAAATGCTTCGATACTTATACAAATGTTGCCTTGGACCACTACCAATCCATCCATATTATCCAACCTTGATTTTGACCTTGAACTAATTTTGACTTTTAAGAAGTTGGAGTCTATACTTCATTATTTCATTGCTTCTTTATGAACAGCTTGTAAATGTTTAAGAACATCTGCTGTGATGGCAGCTTTTATAACCCCACCAAAAAAATTTAGAGTGAAAACATTTCTGGCAGGAAAACATAAAATAGTTCCAATTGCTCGTTGGTCTATGTCCTTTGATGGTATCTGTACAAAATGACAGTTTGATGTAATTTTATTGTTACATTATAAACTCATCATTATCGTGGACTGTGTGCTCCTGGACTCACGCCAACCAATCTCTCTTTGAACTTTAACCTTTACTTTGCTGATATACCATTGGCATCAAAAGAGTTGTCTACAAAAATATCAATTTATGGTTTTATGAAATTTTATGTTTTAACTTGTTAGTCATTACTCCATAAATATGGCTTTGTACACCATTAGTTATTTCTACACCAATGAAAATAGAATGAAAATAGTCCCCACTCGGCTATATATCCAAGCTGTTGTCTTTAAACTGGGTTCAGATGCACTTAGAACTATAAAGTGTTGAATTCTTTTGTTCGGTTTCCAAAACATTTCCTATGTCAGGAAATTTGAAATGCATGACTTTGTTCAGGATGTGATAAATGCTGTTAATTTAACTCTTTTGGCGCTCACTAATTTATTTTGTCTGCAACAATTGTCATTACTATTCTAAAAATAAAATTTTCAAAAATATATTTTCAAAATAGTATCAAAAATGTAAAACAGTAACTCTGTGTTTCATCTGGAGCCAAACAGTTTCAAGGGCTTTTAGTTACCATATTAACCCATTGCCCCATAGCATATTTCTAGTTCTGTCTTCAAGACAAGTGATCACTTAAAGCAGCCTGGTGAACATATTTAGCAGAATGTGCTTGAAGGCACATTCTGCTTCACTTTCAGCCTGCTTTCATTTGTTAGAATATAGAAGCTATTTCTTATGATACAAGTTCATGACTGTATAAATAAGAACCATTTCCTTCAGTGGAGGAATGTATTGAAAGGCGTCAAAAGGGGTATTTATGGGGTAATGGGTTAAATGCAGTCTGTCTGCACCCCTGCGAAACCAAGTTCTTGATTTTAAGAACTTTTCTTGAACAGTTCAAGAACATCAAAAACTGTTCTTGAACTGTTCTTAACTAAAAAATGTACTGTGTTCTTGAACTTCAGTTCTTGAACAGTTTACTGTTCTTGAAATATTTAAGAACAGATCAAGAACTGCTTTAGTTCTTAAAAAGTTCAAGAACAGTTTCAAGAGCAGTTCCAGAACAAAAGTGTTCTTAAAATGTTCTTAATGTGTTCTTGACAAGATTTAAGAACGTTTTAAGGACAGTTCAAGAACAGGTGGGTTCTTAAAATGCTCTTAATGAGTTCTTGACAAGATTTAAGAACATTTTAAGAACAGTTCAAGAACAGATGTGTTCTTAAAATGCTCTTAAGGTGTTCTTGATTATATTAAAGAACATTTTAAGAACAGTTCAAGAACAGACAAAGGGGAATAACTCAAAACATGTTGATGCCAATTAGTAATTACCCTTTTAAATGGCACTTTCTCTCATCAAACTCTGTTCATATATGAAATTTCATTCCTTTAGCATCAGTAGAATTTGAGTTATCTGCAGGCTAAGAACAAATGACAAAGGGAAATAACTCCCTAAATATTGATACAAGAGTTATGACCCTTGCAAATGGCACTTCCTCTGATCAAGTTCTTTCCAAACATGAAATTTCATTTCCCTAGCATCAGCTAAGAATTGGAGATATCTTCTGGACAAAAAGTGTGACAGACAGACTATCTGTAATATGTGCTATAATTGTAAGTTTCACAATACAGTGAATATTATGATGCACACAATACACTTGCACAGTCATCAAGGTCAAAGATTTAAAGTTTTCTGTTTATCTTTACATTACAAGAGACCCAGAGGGTCACATTTCGCTCACCTGAGGAAATTTCAGGGTAAAACAACATTTCAATAAAGTTATGATCAAGGTGTCATAATTTGAACAATCTTGGTAGAGGACCATAAGGCAAAGCTACATGTAAAATATAAATGATCTGGGCCTAATGGTTTTAGAGAAGAAGATTTTTAAAGGTTTTTCTATGAAAAACTGATAAGCCCGAGGGCTGGGCCATTTTTGGTCCGGGGGTCATAATTTGAACAATCTTGGTAGAGGACCATGAGGCAAAGCTACATGTCAAATATAAATGAGCTGGGCTTTACAGTTTCAGAGAAGAAAGATTTTTAAAGGTTTTCCTATATAAGTCAATGTAAAACTGATAAGCCCCGGGGCGGGGCCAATTTTGATGCAGGGTTCATAAATTTAACAATCTTGGTAGAGGACCATAAGGCAAAGCTACATGTAAAATATTGATGATCCGAGCCTAAGGGTTTCAGAGAAGAAGATTTTTAAAGGTTTTTCTATGAAAAACTGATAAGCCCGAGGGCTGGGCCATTTTTGGTCCGGGGGTCATAATTTGAACAATCTTGGTAGAGGACCATGAGGCAAAGCTACATGTCAAATATAAATGATCTGGGCCTTACAGTTTCAGAGAAGAAGATTTTTTAAGGTTTTCCTATATAATTCAATGTAAAACTGATAAGCCCAGGGGCGGGGCCATTTTTGGCCCGGGGTCATAATTTGAACAATCATTGTAGAATACCATGAGGCAAAGCTACATGTCAAATATTAATGATCTGGGCCTTACGGTTTCAGAGAAGAAGATTTTTAAAGGTTTACCTAAGAAAAACTGACAAGCCCCAGGGCGGGGCCATTTTTGGCCCGGGGGTCATTATTTGAACAATCTTGGTAGAATACCATTAGGACATGATACATACCAAACATCAAAGGTCTGGGGCTTTCAGTTTCAGAGAAGAAGATTTTTGAAGATTTTCTTATGCATTACAAGTTGTTCATACGGTCATGCTAGAAAATCTGGTCCTATAGCAAGGGGAATAACTCTAGCCAAAAACTTTGAACAACATTTCGTTCCCCCTTGTTACTGATGCTTCTGACAACATTTGGTTGAACTCGGGTCAGTGGTTTCTGAGAAGATGTTGTTTGAAAATGTGGATGGACGACATACTACGGACGCCGGACACCGGACGACGGAAGACAGACGGAATGGGATCACAATAGCTTATCCTGAGCCTATGGCTCAGGTGAGCAAAAATGTGAATATGGCAAAAATTAAAGACTCCAAACCAGTTCAAACTCCTGAGTAAGTTACATAACTTACATTTATACAATTTTATCATGAGCATAATATATTTTTGATATTTACATGACACAACTAAAAGCATGTGGTACCCCACCCACTAGTTGTTTACTAAGACACAAGCATTATTACACATGATTTGTATGCCTTTGCAAACAAAGTACTAATGCCAGTTTAGAAAACAGTTAAAAGTATTTCTGTTTTTTGAGCTTATTAGTTTTTAACTTGACTTTGTATTAATTTGGAAATATGATGTTAAGGAACATTGAAGGATAATATGTTCTTGAATTTTTTCAAGAAATGTTCTTGAACATTTTCTTGAACATTTTAAGAACTATGTTCTTGAACATTTCAAGAACATTTCAAGAGCTGTGCTAAAACAGTTCTTGAATGTTAAATGAGATAATGTTCTTGAATTCCTCATGTTCAAGAACAGTTCTTGAACCAAATGAATCAAGAACTGTTCTTGAAATAACAGTTCTTGAACTGTTCATGAACAAACAGTTCTTGAACTGTTCATGAACAAACAGTTCTTGAACTGTTCATGAACAAATAGTTCTTGTACTGTTCTTAAACAAATAGTTCTTGAACTGTTCTTGAACAAAAAGTTCTTAAAAATTTGTCTCATTTAACATTCAAGAACAGTTCCTGACCAGTTCTTGAACTGTTTAAGCACAGTTCATATTCCAGAACAGTTCAGGAACATTTCTTGAACTGTTCTTGAAATTTTCGCAGTTCTGTAATATATGAATAATGAATCTCATTTAAGGAGAGGACATAATAATGCATGGGCAGTCTTATTGACAGTTATAAACCTTAGTGTAATACTTTATAAATAAGCATTTTTATGCCTTTAAAATATTCCTCCACTGAAGAAAATGGGTCAACTTATATAATAAGTTAAATTGTCTTGAGTATGCACTATAAGAATTTTTTTTATAATAATTGATAAATTAACACCTCTACTAAAGAAAATAGTTAATTTTATATAAAAACGAATAATGCACCATAAGAAATATTTTCCATATCCTAGTAGATGAGGGCTTATTTAAGCAGGCTGAAAGTACCTGCTTTAAGGAGTTACCTACCTTCAATACTAGAAACAGGCTTGGGTTTAAATGGGTTAAGTGGTCAACTGTCTTTAATAAAAACTAGAAACAAGCTATGGAGTAATTTTTGGTTAATTGTTACAGTGTGACATATATGTGTTTTATTTCAAGCATCTGTCCTTCATTAGGTGTAGAATTTTAATGGTGGGTAACATTAGTTCAGGCCTATCACATGGTCCAGCTCATTACAGGTGGAGAGTCAGGTCACAGATGCTGCTCCTTGCCCCACAGTAATGCCAATGTTATTTCAGGGAACAACACACACCTGGGTTCAATCACCAGTCTTAAAAATACCAGCAGTAAGCTGAAAGTTTGCTTCACACAATTATATGCAGTTATTTAACCCATTCCCCCTTAAATACGCCTTTTTACGCATTTAATTTATTCCTCCACTGAAGAAAAAAGTTCAAATTTATACAGTCATTAATATATATCACACAAAATATTTTCTATATTGTAGCTGATGGTTGTTTAAAGGAGGATGAAAGTAAAGCAGGATGGACCTTAGGTGCATTCTGCTTTACTTTCAATCTGCTTTAAGTAGTCATCTGTCTTTGAAATCAGAAGCAGGCTATGGAGTAAAGGGTTAAAGAGTCCTCTGATTAGGGTGTACACTGTTCACAAGATGTACAGTAAAACCTCTCTAATACGGCCACAAAAACAAAGGCTAATTGGTTGTATAAAAGACAGGTGATAGCATAAAGCAAGTTTAGGTGACTGTGAAACAGAAAGCTCATAAAGGAGCTTTCTGTTTTACTGTCACCTTGCTTTAAGTAGTCTCCTTTCTTAAACATCTTATAATTCACACGATTTAGTGGCTGAAATAGAGAGGGTTTATTGTATATCATTTTCAGCGTAGAAATGGGGTCAGCTCATGTGTTATAATGTAACTCTGCCATGGGTATCTGATGAAGCTGTAGGTGACAGAAATCAATGCCATGACTTGTATAACAATTAACTTTGTAACTCATTAAAAATGAAATATTATATCCCTATCACTGTGCTATATTCCTTGTTATAGAGAAATATTGATTATGTTTGTTAATATGCTAAACCATTATTGATTCACTTTGTGCTATTAAAAAGTTTTGTGCTATTGAAAAACAGTATACGGGTAGTATAAATTTAGAGAGCAGCCAGATGCAACCCATCCTTAAATAGCCATCAAGCCAAATTGCCTATATATCTATAGAAAAAGTTTTAAAACTGTTAAATAGTATATAATATTATGTGTTTAAACCAGTCCTGTACCCCATTGCCTGCTTCTGGTTTAAAGACAGGTTGAAAGTAAAGCAGAATGTACCTTACAGCGTTAAGCTGTCATCTGCTGAGATATAAGATATTATTGGTGCATGAATTAATTAATGACTGTTTAAAGTGGAACCATTTTCTAAGGTAGAAGTAAAAATTAAATAAAAAAGGTATATTTATAGAGTAATACGTCAAAGCAAATGGCTGCTTAAGGTAGCTGTTGACGATCGATACTGCAAGCGGATTTTTCTAATTATTCAATTGTCGTAATTGATGATTTTTCCCCCAATTTTATAGCTGACGGATGAAAATGGGACCCCCATCCAAGCACTTGTGTGAAGGATGGGGGACATTATTGGAATTAGGCCGGAGGCCTGAGATATACAAGCCACCTATCGGGTCACGTAATCTACGCAATTGAGGCACCCAGCGGGGATTCTGACGCGTGATTTACCGGTAAAATGACCGAGAAAGCAAGAGAGAATTTGGTAAATTGTAGAAAATACCTTTGTAAAAAAGTATAAAACGACTATTTTACCATTTATTTCGTAAAACGCTACCTTAAAACAATATGATAGTAGGGCAGAAAACTTTATTATGAATTTTCTGTTTGAATTTCATTTTGTTTTAAAGCCGAAATGATTTATTATGTACAAAAACTTAGCACTTGATTGTTATGACCATTTAGCCCATAAAATAAAGTGCCCTTTTACTCCTTTAATTTATTCTTCCAAGCAAAGTAGGCCACCATGCTAAGAGTTAACTCCTTTTATGCTTAACCCTTTCCCCAATAGAAGCGCCTTTTAGCGGATATGATTTATTCTTCCGCTGAAGAATATAGTTCCAATTTAATCAGTAATGAATATATATTATAAGAAATATTTTCTATGTTATAGCACATGCTAGCTTAAAGCAGGCTGAAAGTAAAGCAGAATGCGCCTTAGGGCGCATTCTGCTTTACTTTCAACCTGCTTTAAGTAGTCACCTATCTTAAGTACTAGAAATAGGCTATCGGGTAATGGGTTAAATTGTTCATAAGATAATATTCTGCATGTGAAGATTGGTCGTTTTTTTGTCGACTTTTATGGCTATAATTTCAGAAAATATTTTTGAGAAAAATTAAAACAAACAGTGTAGACCCTGATCAGAGGGTTCCTTACGGAGCCCTCTGATCAGGGTCTACACTGTTTACAAACTATACATGATTTGGTACCCAGCACAGAAAAGGTTAATTGGTGATCTGGTGTGAAAGTAATCAATACAGAGTTAGCATCTCATCCCATATGCCTCTGAATTGTTTGTCATTACCGGTACCCTGTACTCTCACTGTGAGTCTAATACATGGTACTCAGCTTCATGTAGATTACCCCAATTAATCCTTAATCAGCCAGGATGGAACCAGAGCTTTGATGGTAACCAGCCTAGAACCAGACAAGGTAATTGGAATTCAATGCTTATTCAAAATGCATATGAATCAACATTTAAGAAATAATTTTTCATTTTGAAACTTTGAAAATGGTAAATACTTTCTGAAATACTTCATTTGAAATGCCATATTGGATGTTTTAGATGCAAATCAAATTCTTCAGCATTCCAACCATAATCGTACCAAGTTCAATTTTACTGAAGTTTTCTAATAGTTTAAATCAATATCAGATGCAAATTAACTTAGCATCTGATGTATATCTTAACTGTTTGAAATCTGATTTAAGATTTTATTGGTTTGAAAAGGGACATTTGAACTATGACTAAATGTTTTCAGACATGTTTTATAAAGCAGACGACATACTTTGAGGGGTAAGGGTTTACGGTTGAGCATGTGGGGGAAATTAGAGTTTATTATTATCTCTTGTTATGGTCTCTGACATCAGTTAACCCTGATCACGCCAAAATTGTCGGCAAAATTGTCGTCTGTTTCAAATATATCGTCTGTAAAAAAACCCACTTCAAAAACTGTTTTTGCTTCTTGAATTGGAGAAAAAATGAAAGTTCTAATAGCAAACAGTTTGGATCCAGATCAGACGCCGCGTAACGGGGCGTCTGATCTTGATCCAAACTATTTGTAAATGATAGTTATGGGTTGGCGCTCAACATAAGGGTTAGCTCTTTGAACAAGGTAGAAATGTTGTATGCTGAAAAATTGGTATGTGATGGAATTCTTATATTATTAACCCCTCTAGCATATTTCCAGAAATGCTATCCGGTCATTTAAAAATGGGGGTCTTGAATGTTTAAAGATCACCAGTTTAACACTGAGTCACTGATCTTGATCTAAACTGTTTGTAAATGCAAGTCAGTTTACAAGTAACACACTAAGTGTCATTCCATATCTGGTTATAAATACCATGATCTACTGCAAAATGGTGGTCTGCAAATAAACTTAAGTCTCATTTTGTGTCTGTTTACCCCGAAAAAAACTTGTGTATGAATCTCACAAACATTTTGGATCCGGATCAGATGCTGTTTAATTGATCTGATAAGTCAAACTGTTTGTAAATCAGCCAGTCAAATAGGTTTCTCAGGATAAGGGCTAAAACTTGTGCCTGTGGGCTAAACTGGCTGCTGAAGTGGGAGAGTGAAAGTGTTTTAGCCCTTACCCTACTGAAAAAATGTCTGCTGCAGCTGAAATTTCTGCTGCTAAATTTCTGCTGTAAACTTTTAAACAAAAAATTGTGCTGTGAATTTAAAAAGGAACTACACATTTTATATTTAGATGGATGTTTATTGTGTTTTGATAATATTTAGAGATGAGGAACCATACTACATGAAGGCAAGTGGCCAGAGAAATGAAAGGCATATTGCCCTCTCTGAGTTCTAACATAGTTCATTCATAAAGGATGAGATATAGAGCTCACAGAGTCATAGTGTTTCTCACCTCCTCATAGTTATGATGAAGGTTGCCTGGAAAACCAGAACAATTCTTTACCGGGATGGACAGTAGTCAGTGTTTGGGTGTTTATTTAGTTGGAAGTTTACAAAGTTTTTTGAGAGGATATAAATGTATAGGAATAATTGTGATGTGGAATTCCTGTCTGATGGTATATTGATTGTGTGTATGGGATAGTAGAGCTTGAGCCTGGTCAATATATCAGTGATAGAGGATGTAGAATTGAAACATTAATGGACTGTATTACTAGGGAATGGTGTTTGGTTGTACACAGTGAGACCTGTGTTAGTTAACCCATTACTCCATATAGGTATTCCTTTAATTTACACCTTTAATTTATTGTTCCACTGCAGAAAATAGTTCTAAATTATACAGTCTTGAATTACATGTTTGTATTATGAGAAAAGTTATTTTTACATTTTAGCAGATGGTTAGCTTAAAGCAGGCTGAAAGTAAAGCAGAATGCACCTTAAGGTGCATCCTGCTTTACTTTCAACCTGCTGTAAGTGGTCACCTATCTTAAATGATAGAAATTGGCTATGGGGTAATGGGTTAAGGAATTTAGTTGGATTATTCAGATAATTTGTTCCATATTAATACAAGGGAACTCAGAAATCAGACCTTTGAACACATCAAAGGGGGCCTCCGTGGCCTAGTGGTATAGTCACTGTGACTTACATCACTAAGCTCCTCAACGCTGTGAGTTCGAATCCCAGTAGGGTCGTTCGGATTTTTCGTGTGGGGAAACATTCCAGCTGGCTTGCGGAAGGTCGGTGGTTCTACCCAGTTGCCGATTTGAGCCTGAAACAGTGCCTAAAGGACTTCTGGGGTCTTCCTCCACCTGTAATTAGCTGGACGTCGCGATATGACTGAAATACTGTTGAAAGTGACGTAAAATCAAAACAAATCAAATCAAACTAATGTAGACCGAGGTTCTGATCAGGTTCTCCAATGATTATCACTTGTCAGCTTTAACATCCACAATAATCTTTTTCAGCTATGACTGAACATTACATGACAGGGCTCCAGATAAAGGGGAGTATTTCAAATACCTGCATCAAATCATATGGCATGGGACCTATTATATTATGGTCTTGAAGAGACAATTCTAATGCGTAGTCACACCATAGGGTTTGGTGTAGACATGAAGGAGTAAAAAACTAATAAGTCAAATTACACCCTTTTATCTAAAGCTCTGTGTACCGGTAGACCTAGATCAGGTCACCAGATTATAAAATGCTTGAATTGAGTCTGAGATCATTCTCAAGCATTAAATTGGTCAGATTTGAGCTTATGCTCAAATCTTGCCAATCTAATACTTGATAAAGATTTCAGGCTCAACTCAAAAGCTCAAATTAAAACCTCTGAACCTGTTAATTGGGGATGGACAGTCCTGGGTTGCATAATGCGGTTTTGGGTTGCTGTGTCTGACATTTGTTGTGATGTCAACTGTCAGCCACAGACAATGTTATAGTAATGATGATGGGTGTGTGAGTGAGTGGCAGTGGTCCTCCTGGTATTTATTGATCTGTATGGTCGCATGTTGTCTGTGTAATATGCTGATTTCTATCATGTGTACATGTACATTCCTGGGCTTTACAGTAACAGGCCTGATAGTGAGGGCTCCAACATTTATTTGCTTCTTGTTGATGTCTTTATTCTATGTTGGGAATACTCTGTAGACATTGGAGCCATCTTGTTAGAGATTACAGAGCTCCACTTATGTAACCCACTATTCCACATATGTTGCATTTTTACACATTTAATTGATTCCTCCATTGAAGAAAACCAGCTTTCCATAATTATAATGAGTGGTTACAACATAGGGTTTTGTGGATAAATAAAGATGAAAATACAGAAAATGAATTATTCGCTTGATCATCAATATACTCAGTTATGTTAATGAGGGGCTTTTCATTGTTAAAAGACAAAAAGAAATGAAAAACACTAGTTTTGCATTAAGATGTAGTAAATTTCCACAATTTAATTTATTCCTCCACTGGTTATATATAATTCCAATTTATACAATCAAGATTATGAACCATAAGAAATAAATTCTATATCTTTGCATAAGGGTAGCTTAAAAGCAGGCTGAAAGTAAAGCAGAATGTGCATTAAGGCGCATTCTGCTTTACTTTTAACCTGCTATTTAAGTGGTCAGCAATCTTCAATACTTAGAAATAAGCTATGGGATAATTAGTTAAAGCAAGATAACGATAAAGCTGACCGCTTAAAGTTGAATGAAAGATAAAACAAAAAGATTCAACAGATTCATGCTACACATGTACATTCATCTCACTTTAAGCCTTTAACACTCAATTAAGCCTATTTAAAGTGGACACGACACGAGTTACAGAGGGCTTTTACTACATGGATGCGCAAGTTTGTTTTAGGAATTGTGAACTATTGCAGGCTAAATATTAAGTAGTGAAGCAATTTAGCTGTAATCTGATCGGCAATTGGTTCTTGATGTACGTTAGGCCTATAAGAGACGTTGAAACAATAAGCAGATCATGTATGCCAATCTCTGCAGTCATTTGGGTCATTCAGCAGCCAGCCATTTAGGCCATTTAGCAGCCATTTTGGTCATTCAAGGGCAATTTGAGTCATTTAGGTAATTTACATCCTTGTAGAATCCATTGATGTAAAAACTTGTCAGCTGATTTACTTTGCATAGATGAATATATTTGAATGGCAAACAGTTTTGATCCAGATCAAATAGAGATAAATCGAAATGAAAGATTTCTGTCACACACAAGCAATATACATTTAACCACATTTGGATACATAGGGGATTTGCACTTTTGGCTTTTAATGGAGAAAAGGGTTTAAAATAGCCACCTCTGTTAAGCTGTATGTTGCCCCATTAATATATGCATTTTTATGCCCCCACTATGTGAATTAACTCAACCCAAGTAGTTCTTGTGAGGTCAATGTCATTTAGAGGTCTTTTAAAGGTCAAATCACAGGGACCTGGCACGATTGATTTTTGTGAGAAAAAATTGTCAAAAGGTATATATAGAGACAAGGGGTACAACTGATTGTTAGTACATGCTCACCCTATCTCGACAAAACCGGGCATATCATAAATAATAATTGATAAAACGACACCCTTTTTGCACTTCTGTCTAGCTTATATAATACCCTTCCATAAAAACATAACATAAAACCAACTGTAAGCATGCACTTTCAAAAGTAATTGCATTTACTCACAGAAATCAACGACTTTTGGAAAACGGGACAGGTGTTCGTTCACAGCTAAAACCGCATTGACCACGTAACTGTGTGCTTGTATAGGCGATAATATCGAACATGACAGTCATACAGTTCCATGGATATCCATTTTTTTTACACCGATCAAAGCTGATTTATACTCAAACCATTGCAATACCAACAACAAATTTGCATGTTTTCATCGGCAGTAAAGCTCTTCTTGTACATGTAGGCTTTTTTGGTACGGCAATGATTTGAGAAGAAATCAGCTTTGATCGGTGTCAAAGCTGTATATTTATGGAACTGTATGACTGTCGTGCTCGATATTACCGCCTAAACAAGCGTACAGTAGTTGTCAATGACTGTAACACTCGATTACCGCCTAAACAAGCATACAGTAGTGGTCAATGCTGTGTTAGCAGTGAACGAACACCTGTCCCGTTTTCCAAAAGTCGTTGATTTCTGTGAGTAAATGCAAATACTGTTGAAAGTGCATCCTTACAGTTGGTTTTATGTTATGTTTTTATGGATGGGTATTATATTAGCTAGACAGAAAAGCAAAAAGGATGTCGTTTCATCAATTATTATTCGTCATATGACCGCTTTTGTCGAGATAGGTTGAGAATATACTAACAATAAGTTGTACCCCTTGTCTCTATATATACCTTTTGAAAAAAATTATCTCAAAAATCAATCGTGCCGGGTCCCTGTGGGTCAAATAGGTAGATCACATTAACATTGGCCATAACCTTGGAACTTCATGTGATAAAGACCTCATATTTGTCATGTGTTTCCAACTCAAGAAGTTCTTGAGCTCAATACAACTTGGGTCATGTCAGACAAATGCGGAGGTCATTTAGAGGGCATTTAAAAACAAATAGGCTGAATTTAACATTGGCCATAAATTTGGAACTGCATGACTGATAGAGAATTAATATTTGGCATACATGTGTACTTAACTCAAGAAGCTCTTGAGCTCAGTTCAACTTTGGTCACATAGGACCAAGGTCAAGGACATTTAGAGGTCATTTAAAGGTCTGATAGGCTGAATTTAATATTGGCCATAACTTTGTAACTACATGTGATAGAGACTTCATATTTGGTATGTGAACTCAACCCAAGAACTCTTGAGATATTTAGGTCATTTGGAGGTAATTTAAAGGTCAAATAGGTTGAATTTATCTTTGGCGCTAACTTTGGAACTACATGTGATAGAGACTTATTATATGGCATTTGTTCTCGATTTAAGTAGTTCTTGAGCTCTGTACAACTTTGGGAATGACAGACAAAGGTCAGCGCCACTTAAAGGTCATTTAAAGGTCAAATAGACTGAATTTTACCTTTGCCATAACTTTGTTTTTGTAACATATGATTAAGACTTTATATTTGACATGTGTGTACTCAACTCAAGAAGTTCTTGAGTTCATTACAAGATGAGTCATGTCAGACAAAGGTCAAGGTTACCGGTATTTAGAAGTCATGATCACATCAAGGTGTGCAGTGTTTGTTGTAACCTACTAAAATAGCTCCACTTTGAACAGTAATGAATATACGCCATAAAAAAGTTTCTTTTAAAGGGGGCTGAAAGTAAAGCAGTCTTATAGTCTAGAGAGTACCCAGCATTCCAAGAGTACAGGGATTAATCTTACTAGAAGACAATTTTGAAGATTAATTCTACTGCTAAATTGTTTGTACAATAAAGTTGGAGTTTTTTCTCCGCCCAAGAATTTCATCTAAGTGGATGAAGAGTGTTTATATTGTTGCCGTAAAATGCATCTGTTAATTAGAAAACTCATTAGATAGCTGCAAAACCTCGGGTTACAACTCTGCTCTTGAGAATTATAGTCAAGTTTGTGTACAGTCAATCTTGTATTAACCCATCCATTGCCCAATAGATACACCTTTTTACACCTGGATTATTTCTCCAGTAGAGAAAATAATTCAACTTTAAACAGTTTTGAATAATGCACCATGATAATTAGTTCCTATATCCTAGCAGATGGAAGCTTATATTAAAGGAGGTTGAAAGTAAAGCAGGTGCTCAGCAATAGATCTTGATCTTAACTATTTGCAAATGCCACAGGAGTGGCAACTAGCGTATACATATATGAAACTGAGCAAATACCATCTGAACATTTACATTAGCTAATAAAATATCAATGTTTTCCCTGGAATATAATGCAGACTCATATTAGGCATGATTTCTTAAAAGAAAACAAAGCAGACCCTGATCAGATACCTCCTTAAAGAGCTGTCTGATCTGGGTCTACTTAACTTCCAAAAAGCATTAGTATTATTAAGCTATTAACATTCTTGAGAAGGGCTTGAATGAGTGTGCAAAGAGTTAAAAACATTCAGTATTTGTCAGACTTCTATTAAGCAACTCATGAATGAAGAAATTGGTTATCATTAAAGACAAGTTATTGCTTCTTGTGCAGAACAAAACTGATACTCTATCAAGAGCTTAAAATTTCTGCTTTAATTTTGTTTGGGTTTAGCAGGAGCCTGTCTGAAAGATTATTGATGCATTTCCTTTCTAATGGAAAGTGTTGGCTTAATTATATTATAAGCTAGTACAAGATTGTATTTCATAAGTGAATTCTAAACCAATTAAGCTCATGTTCTCATCTTAACCCTTTCCCCCATGGAAGCACCTTTTAGCGGAATCAAGTTATTCCTCAACTGAAGAAAATAGTTCCAATTTATATAGTCATGACACATACCAGAAGATTTTTTTTTCTATATCCTAGTAGATGGTAGCTTAAAGCAGGCTGAAAATAAAGCAGAATGCGCCTTAGGGCGCATTCTGCTTTACTTTCAATCTGCTTTAAGTGGTCAACTATCTTCAATACTAGAAACTGGCTATGTGGAAAAGGGTTAACCCTTTACCCCATAACCTGTTTCTAGTTCCAAAGACAAGTGACCAATTACGCCCTTAGTAAAGCAGAATGTGACTGAAGGCACATTCTGCTTTACTTTCAATCAGCTTTAAGCTAAATTCTACTAAGATAGCAGATAAACTTATTTTATGTTTAAATTCATTACTGTAAAGAAAATGGAACAATTCAATGGAGGAAATCCCGAAGGAGTTATGCGCAAAAAGGTGTGTCTGTGGAGTAGAGGGTTAACACAGAAAAAAGTAGGATCAGGTTTGTGTTGTTTTTTGAAGTCGTAAGCAGCAGTGTATTATATGACCAATTAACTGCTTAATGGTGCATCAAGGGAAATCAGATAAAGCCTGATTTATACAGGTGATAGTATAGTATGTTTGGGCTAACAGAGACATCAGTATAGGGCTATAGCACATAGGGGTCGTAATGCTGGAGGTTTTTTGCATTGAGTAAAAGTTATGTTTAGAAATGGTGAAATGTAATGTGGGCTGTATGACTTAATAACGTTTGAACATCTTTGGATGTATGATTCATGGATTGTTTGTTTATCTATGTGGTACGTAGGATTTGAAATATGCCAGGAGTTGTGTCCAGTGATTCTTGGATTTGAAATACGTGTAAACTTGTTGGATAAGAAATCTGTAATTCATGTGAAGTAAGGAACATTATATATTGAATGGTTCTTAGTTTGTCACAGCAATGCTTTAAGTGTGGTCACTCAGTGATGGAAATGCTTCTTCAAACAGTTCGTTATAACATCTGCTAGAATATAGGAAATATTTCCCAGGGTGCATATATTCATGACTGTTTAATTGTATAAACGGGAACTAATTGCTCCTTTGGAGAAATGAAGTGCATGAAAATGCTTAATTATATCTATGGAGTAATGGGTTAAAGGCGTAAATAACAGTATTTATGGAGTAATTGGTTAAATCAGTCATCTATCTTTAAAGGGACTCGCAACCGGATGGTGTACTTGTCAAAATAAAATAAAATACTCAAATAAAAGCAAATTTGTGGCATTATTTGGCTTCTGACATTAAAAAAATATGATCAGTCCAAAAAAAGTTTCAAGAATCGTCACCGAATCTTAGATTTTTAGATATTTTCCATCGTTTTTCTATACCGACTAGTAGACGGTATAGTTGTTGTTGTTGCTTCTCTACACGGGCTCAGACATAAACACGAGCCGAATAACGAAGTTGTATGCACTTTCGATCGCTACACATTGAAATACGTTAAATCGATCCGAGATAAACGGATAGTTCCGTGGTCCATTGGTCTAAGCGGTTTCCCCTATTTTGCCTTCTGTCCGCCAATGCCGGGCCCCGGGTTCGAATCCCACCAGAGACCAGTATTTTTTTTTTTTGAAATACATTTTTTTAAACAGAATTTCTTATCCTAAACTAATTCTTTACCATTTATATAAGCGTTTGACACATATTTACAAATTACTATTTTTAATGCACCATCTGGTTGCGAGTCGCTTTAATGACTGTTCTGTGTTTTGTTTTACCCATTACCCAATAGCCTGTATCAAGTATTGAAGGCATGTGACCACTTAAAGCAGGTTGAAAGTAAAGCAGAATGCACCTTAGGTGCATTCTGCTTTACTCTCAGCCTGCTTTAAGCTAGCTTCTGTCAGAATATAGAAAACATTTTGTATGATACTTATTCATGACTGTATAAATTGGAACTATTTTCATTAGTGGAAGAATAAACTAAAGGCATAAAAAAGCATATTTTATGGAGTAATGGGTCAATCGCTATCTATCTTTTATGACTTGTTCTGTGCAGCAGTAGAGATTTGTTCTGTTTGAAAGGTTTATTGTGTGATGACAGTTACAACAAAGGATGATAGCTGACATATAAGTATGAATGTATGTTTGTCATATTCATGGTTTACTAAAGGATTACAGGGATTATATCTGTGTCATTGTATTTGGGGATTATCTCGGTAATTTAGCCAGGATATGTACATCAAGAGATGATTTAAAGCTTAATGTACTATCAAACATGTGTTAACATATCACTCCATTAATAAGCCTTTTTACACCTTTAATTTTATTCCTCCACTGAAGAAAATAGTTCTACTTTATACAGTCATGAATATCCACTTTAAGAAGTATTCTTTATCCGTGCAGATGATAGCTTAAAGCAGACTGAAAGTAAAGCATTCTTTGAAAAAGCATTATAATTATAAACAGCTATAGTCTATTGTTAGAAAAATGGTGGCTTAATGTAAGGTGAAGAAAGAGTTTAGCAGAAAGCTCCTAAAAGAAGCTTTCTGCTTACCCTGTCCTGCATCAATTAGCAGATACCTGTATAAAAAACAACTACAGTCGAAACTCGATAATTCAAATCCGTGTTAGTTCGAACATACCCATATTTCAAAGTTATATATAGCAAGGCTTAGCCACGTTTTAACTTTGAAATACGGGTAAATTTGACTTAACCCATTACCCCTTATAAACGCCTTTTTACGCCTCTATTTATTCCTCCACTGAAGAAAATAGTTCCAATTTGTACAGCCAAGAATATGTATCAGAAGAAATATTTTTTATATCCTTGCAGATGGTAGCTTAAAGCAGGCTGAAAGTAAAGCAGAATGTGCCTTAAGGCACATTCTGCTTTACTTTCAACCTGCTTTAAGTGGTCACCTGTTTTCAAAGCTAGAAATAGGCTAGGAGGTAATGGGTTAAGCAAGATCGAGTAATCTGTAAAAAACTTATGAAATACTGGTAATGTCAATTTAAGTGAGTTTGAAGTATTGAGTTTCTACTGTATTTCATACTTGCCTTTTGACTGGCAGCCAAAACAACACAAGTTTGACAGTATAAAGTCAATAAGTAGATAGGGATGAATCAGCTTTGTATATGGATTGGTTTCCCCGTATCTGGTTGTGTGCGGTTAGTCCTGAAGACTGTCACATAGATCTACCATTTCTGCTTGGACCATTTCAATGTTAGTTTCTATTGTGTCTCGTCCAAGGACTATTATCAGTGATCAACAACGCAGACCCAGATGAGATAGCAATGTTTGCTGTTACTTTGGCTGCAGATTTACATCCTGTTTCAGAGAATGCTAATCTAAGCATTTTTAGATAGGGTTCTTTAATAATCTACTTGTTATACTGCTTTTGGTTTTGAAGAAAGGTGACCACTTAAAGCAAGTTGAAAGTAAAGCAGAATGTGGCTCAAGGTACATTCTGCTTTACTTTCAGGCTCAGCTTTCAGCTACTATTTGCTAGGATACAGGTAATGTTTCTTATAGTGCATATTCATAACTGTATAAAATGGAGCTATTTTCTTCAGTGGAGGAATTAATTGAATAAGTAAAAAGGTGTATCCTATGGAGTAATGGGTTATATAAGCGTAATATAATCTGATTTCTAGCTGTAATTAAGAAATGTGTTTGTTATATTTTAGTGCATTTGTGTGGATTCACAAAAAGTGACAATTTAAGCTGTTACAGCAGTAATTAAAAAGAAATTGAAAGGTTTTGAGGAAGGTGCTTAGTGGAACAATAATTATGGAACCTGCTTCAATATGTCTAGAAGTGTAAACATTGGTTTTGAATATTGAAAAATTTGGTCTCCTCTGACACGGGTGTGCATTTTGTGACAAGTGACAAGTGTATCAGAGACTATCAGAATTATAAGTGATTGGAATATTTACTGTGTAGACATGTATTCAGCCAAGTTTGGATCATTACCTATGATTAACGGAGGATGTCCGTACCATTTGTGGGTGGGGCGACACATTGCCTCCAACATGAAGGGTCTGCACAGTAGGCATCATACAAAGACGTAAGTAACTGGGAGATTAATCCATTTGCACCCAGTGGATTTCCATGAATTGGATTAGTTGATATAATGTATTTTTATTTTCGTTTTGTTTAATATTGAAATTCCTATCAGCAAAGATCAGATGCTGCATTATGCATAAAATGAAACTTTTTTCTAAATACAGTAAAACCTCTCTATTACGACCACTAAAACTAAGACTAATTGATTATATAAAAGACAGCTAGGTGACAGCTTAAGCCAGGTGACAGTGAAACAGAAAGCTCTTAAAGGAGCTTTCTGTTTCACTGTCACTTTGCTTTAAGCAGTCACCAGGCATTTATTACCCAATAATTAATCAATTTACTGGTCATAATAGAGGTTTTACTGTAGTTGAG
The DNA here is from genome assembly GCA_922989275.2 of Gari tellinella. NCBI lineage: Eukaryota > Metazoa > Mollusca > Bivalvia > Cardiida > Psammobiidae > Gari > Gari tellinella. The sequence goes on from OV277867.1 coordinate 61,446,059, forward strand.
AACAGAAACAACATCATAAACAACATATGGTAGGGTGGGGTTAAGTTTGAGGATGCTGGAAAGCCTTGCTTGGGTATAGTTAATGGTCAATTTTGTGCATGAGTGCCATTGAATATTGATTTGATGTATGTAGTAGATAATATGCACAGGCACACAGTTGTTGACATTCCAGATCAGCTGACCTCAGTATAACCTGGAAATAATAAGCATTCATATCCTGGCAGTCAAAGCCCTGAGCCTCTCACTGACCACCTTTCTATGTTACCTGAAAGTAATGGACTGACAATTATCAGGGTTCCAGATAAGGGGGAGTATTTCAAAAACTAAAATCTGCATTTCTGCATTAAACCCTATGGTGTTACTACTCATTAGAATCGTCTCTTTGAGACGATTCTAATGAGTAGTAACACAATAGGATTTGATGCAATATGAGTGAGAAAATGTTGGATTTGCTCAGATTACTCCCCCTTATCTGCAACCCTGATTATAAATTTAACCCATTACTCTCTAAATGCACCGTTTTAAGTCTTAAATTTGTTTATGCCCCCGGCATCGACAGATGTGGGAGCATATAGTAATCGTCCGTCCTTCCGTCCGTCCATCCGCGCCACTAAAGTGGGTTAGAGGGCCACATAACGGTAAACATAACAAAAGAAGACAATGGAGTTCATTCCGTAACAATACACTAAGGGGCCATGGCCCGTTATTCGAACAAAAGAAAATAACAAAAGAAAAGGCCCTCTAACCCAATTCGGTGGCACGTCCGTCCGTCCGTAACCAGGTTAAGTAGATTTTACCGTTTCGTCTATCATCAACACCGCTTACTCAAATGCTTGGATACTTATACAGTTGTTGCCTTGGACCATTCCCTATCCACCAATATCACCCAACCTTGATTTTGACCTTGACCTTGACCTAATTTGGACTTAGAATATTTTGAATGGGCTATTTCTTGGTTAACTAGATTTTACCGTTTCGTCTAGCATCAACACTACTTACTATAATGCTTCCATACTTATACAGTTATTGCCTTGGCCATTACCAACCCACCAGTAATACCCATGCTCAGTTTGACCTTGACCTTGACCTAATTTGGACTTAGAAAAGATTCGGAATATAGTGTCAAGGATGCCACCGGGGGCATAAGTGTTTATTGAACGCGCAGTCTTGTTGTCTACTAAAAAAGAGTTCCAATTTATGCTGCATAAGAAATATTTCCTGTATCCTATTCCTTAACTCTTTCCTCCCTGATACGTTAAATTTTTATGGACAATTCCAGTTTCGATTTTAGTCTAGTCCATTTCTGACTTTTAATGGTTGTTTTTGTCAATGTTTGGCATTGTGACAAACAGTGAAGACCCTGATCAGAGGGCTCCGAAAGGAGCCCTCTGATCTGGGTCTTCACTGTTTGCATATGACAAGTGTACTATTCACATGTTCACTGTTTGAAAATGACGCCTATAAGCGGGACTAGGGTTCAAAGGGTTAAGCTTCAAAAGAAGGCTGAAAGTATAGCAGAATGGGTCGTTTAAGGCATGCTCTGCTTTACTCTGAACCTGCTTTATAAATAGTCACTTGTCTTCAAAACTAGAAACAGACTTATAGGGTAACTAGTTATTTCAGTGGTTGAGCACAATTACCGGTACTTGACCGTCTGTTACAGAAGTTGGTCGGGTTTTATCGGGACAATTGATGTTTTCTGTGGCCCAGCTAATTCATATGGGCAGATTGTACCTACATCAATGATCCCCATGTTTTGTATACAGTATTGACCAGTAATATCTACTGAATAACCCTTTAATATGTGAAATTGAGTATCATAGACTTTTGCAAACAGTTTGGATCCAGAACAGGCCCCACGTTAAGTGGGACCTGTTCTGGATCCAAACTGTTTGTTGATTGCAATACATTTCTGAAAGTGTTAAGAAAAGCGAAAATCAGTAATAAAATGTAAGCAGATTACATTTTGTGCAGGTTATATTTGTTCTGAGTATAAGGGGTTAATGAGTTGGTAGTAATGCTGAACATTTTATAGCCATTGATAGTAAGGCTTATGGTCCCTGATAAAGGGCTTTTGGACGGTACCCTGCTGATAATCCTGACAGGAGTATGGGTAAACAATTTACAGATGGTCAGTGGTAAGTAACGGGTTGGACTGGTTCCCTTATCCTTACATATCATAATGCATAACTTTGGTAAAAAATTCTCGGAACCAGTCATGAATATTGACTATAGATCATAAAAGTTATTTAGATACCATTGTCTAGCTCCTTATGAGTTAAAATGTGAAAGGTAAACTATTAAATTAGTAAACAGACATTTTGATTATTGTTTGTCAAAGGGGTATAGTATATTTTATTACAGTCTGGAAATTATGCCCAAAGGGCCATAACTCTTACTCTGCTGTTGTTGACTAGACAGACTTATAGTCAAACCTGTATTAAGGGACCATTACATACTGGGTATATTTATAGCTTATAGGACAATTGTAAGAGCTTAATGCAGGGCAAAAGTAATACAGAAAGCTCCTATAGGAGCTTTCTGCATTACTTTTGTCCTGCATTGTGTGAGTCCACTTTTCATTTAAGATGAATATATGATACCTTATTCATTTGTCACTTATTACAGGTTTGACTGTATAATCTATTTAGTTTTGAGATCAGGTGCTGAGCCACTCAATATCATATCAGAATCCATAGTGTATACGGTTGACAACATTTTGCTGCAACCTGAAATTGGATCAAATAATTATAACACAATCTCGTGCAATGTTGAAACTTGAGATAGATCGTGTTATAGCATATTAAGGGTTTGTAGAGGATAGATTGATGGTTAAGGGATGATAACATCAATGTTATATACCAGCTAATATATATGTAATACTGCCCGTAGGGCAGCAGAGGATTAATGGTCTTCTGTTTACAAAGGGGTTGCTGGTTTGAGCCCCGCTGCACCACTAACATCATGCTAAATAAACGGCCTTTAGAAAGATCAATTCCTTGAATCCTGCAGTTCCCTTATTAATATATATGTGCTTACACCAGGCATTAAGAACCAGAGGTTTCTCCAGATGTGGAATTCTGTACTTGCACCCCCTCCATTGAAACCATTGGTCACAATGGTGCATGGTCCTATAACCAAACATGTTTACTTCAATGGTACTACAAATGTATGTCAAAGGTCAAGGTCACATACATTGAAATCTAGTTATAAGATAATGGAAATAGCCAATTAGCTAAACAAGTATTGATCTTTTATATACAGATATTATATATTATATAAGATTATCATAGGCATGTATGAATCTGGGTCATATTTATGTAAATGTCAAGGTCATATGGTCAAAGGTTAAAAGGATGAACATGTCAAACTACTTTAATTGCTATATATCTGGAAAATGGTTGACTATTTAGCTCAACAAACCTGTTCTCAAGAATCTATTTAATCATTTGAGCATTAAGGCCTTTGGGTCTCTAAGGTTTTACAATATATACATGTATTTGGGTCTCCAAGGTTTTACAATGTATTGCAAAATGACAAAAAGGTGCAGACGCTGATCAGAGCCCTGGCTCCTGTAGGAGCCCTCTGATCAGTGTCTACACTGTTTGCTTAAGACAGGCATACTATGATTACTCTTTATAATTTTTAGCTCACCTGAGCTAGCTTAGGGTGAGCTTTTGCAATACTTGAATGTCCGGCGTCCGTCTTCAACAATTTTAGTGTTTACACTCTAGAGGCCACAATATTTATCCAATCTTTCTCAAACTTGCTCAGATTGTATATTACCATAAGAGTTCGGATGAGTTCGATTATGGTTGAAATCTGACCAATAGGTCAAGAGTAATCTACCTTTGAATTGCTGAAAATGCCATATTTAAGGGTGTTTACACTCTAGAGGCCACAATTTTTATCAAATCTATCTCAAACTTGCTCAGATTGTATATGACCATAAGAGTTCAGATGAGTTCGATTATGGTTGAAATCTGATCAATAGGTTGAGAGTTATCTACCTTTGAATTGCTGAAAATGCCATATTTAACAGTGTTTACACTCTAGAGGCCACACTTTTTATCCAATCTATCTCAAACATGCTCAGATTGTATATAACCATAAGAGTTCAGATGAGTTCGATTTTGGTTGAAATCAGACTAATAGGTTGAGAGTTATCTACCTTTGAAATGCTGAAATTGTCATATTTAAGGGTGTTTACTCTCCAGGGGTCACAATTTTTATCCAATCTATCTCAAACTTGCTCAGATTGTATATGACCATAAGAGTTGGATTGAGTTCGATTATGATTGAAATCAGACCAATAGGTTGAGAGTTATCTACCTTTGAATTGCTGAAAATGTCATATTTAAGGGTGTTTACACTCTAGAGGCCACAATTTTTACTGGTCTTTTTCAAACTTGCTCAGATTGTATATAACCATAAGAGTTCAAATAGGTGTGATTTTGGTTGAAATCGGACCTATAGGTCAAGAGTTGTCTACCCTTGAATTGCTGAAAATGCCATTTGGAACAGCGTTTACACTTTTGCAACTACAGTTTTGAATGGATTTCGAATTTACTTGCACACAAAGTAAATACCTATAAGTTCTCAAAGGAGTGCAATTATTGTTGAAATCTAATCATTGTAGCAATAGTTATCTGCCCTTGATATACTTTGACATGCTGGAAAAGGCTTCATTTCAGTATTGTTTAGGCTCTAGTTATCTGCCCTTGATGTACTCTACCATACTAGAATTATGAGGTTGTATTCCAAAATTGTTTACATGCTATACTACAAATTTGAATGGATTTAAATTTAAACTGATGAAAGTAAGATAAAGCTATCAAATCAAGCTCAGTACAACAGGTGAGCAATATCAGGGCCTTCAGGCCCTCTTGTAATGTACACTGTTTGTAAAGGATGCTTCTACTCATCCCTAGGGTCAATGGGTTTACACCAGATAGAAAGTCTAGACTGTACATGCTACTGGTTTAGGCGGGTGTTATCTTGTGTGTTTACTGGATGTACAGGCATTAGGTTTCAGACTCTCAATGTGAGTTATTGGTTTCCAGTTACATTGTTTTCCTGTTATCTCAAAAACCTAAACCTTGACTCTGCCGGTGACCAGCACAAGACTGTATACAGTTTTGATCCAGATCTGTTCTGATCAAGAATACATATGGCAAGCAGCTTGGATTTTGACCCAATTCTGCATTACAAGTCTTCTGATTTGGATCTTAAATGTTTACAATGCAAAAAAAGGCATACATTACAAGAATATTATGTTAGAAGCTTTGTTTCGGTTCAGCTAAGGAATTGGGTTTGGGCAAGTGAATTTTTGCAAGATTGCAAGATTTGGACTTTGCTAAAACAACAGGTAGCCAAGTACGTGTAATGCATTCTGATAGCTAAAAATGTCTACTGCTACAACAAACTAGATCTAGTCTAATGAGATTTTGCTCTCAGTCTGGATCCTTACATGATGCCAACTAACTCAATGAGCCTTTTGACCTTTTTAAAACATTTTGACTTCCACCAATGTTTGGTCTGTCATCATGACCCCCAGAGTTGTGTCAAATTTGATTCTATATCTACCACAAGTTTCTGTGTCAACTTTGTTAGTATAGCAACCAAAATTATTTCACATTTGTTACTATATAGCTATCACAACTGTGTCATATTTGTTGCCATGACCACCCTTTTGTCAAGATAATAACTGACTAAAACAATTACTGTGTCAAAGTATTGTACTAAATTACTATACCACTATGTCAAAGTAATTACTATGACTAGTACTGTGTTAGAGTAGCTACTATGACTATCACTGTGTCAAGGTAATTGCTAGTCACTGAGTAAAGGTAGTTTATAATGACTAGAAAGTATTATCTGTCAACATAGCTATTATAAATTCAGGCTGTGTCAAAGTAGTAACTGTGACTATCACATTGTGTCAATTTAGTTACTATGACTACCACTGACATGTCAAGATAATTATTGTGGCTACAACTGTGTCAAGGTAATTATTGTTACTAGTACTGTACTACACACTGTGTCAAAGTAATTACTATGAATAGCAATGTGTCAATGAAGTGTACTAACACAGTGTGTTAATGTAGTGTCTATAAATTATGACTAGCATTGTGTCAAGGTAAACACATTGTCTATTGTACTGTGTCACGGTATTTACTATGACCAGCACTGTGTCAAGGTTGTTACTGTGACTACCCCTGTATCAATTTAGTTGCTATGACTACCACTCTGTCAGGATAGTTACTCTGGCTTTACACTGTCATTCAAGTAGTTGACTGTTACTACAATTATAATTATGTCAAGTTAGTTGCTATGACTGCCATTGTGCCAAGGTGGTTACCTTGACTACCACTGTGTCAAGGAAGTTACTGTGACTGCCACTGTGTCTAAATAGTTACTATGACAACCACTTTAGTGAGTTTTGTTATTTTTATCTTAGGATTTTTATAAGGAGGATTATATCATCATTTACGAAAGTAGTAACCTGTTTTCCAAAATTAGAAATAGCCTAATAGGTATTAGGTTAAACGTTAGGGCCCTAAATGCATGAACATGTTCCATTATCATAGAAGCTATTATCTTCATTTAGAGCAACAGTCACTAACTTGCTGTATTGTCTTTTTGTTTCAGGTGGGAATGGGTGGAGATCATCGAGCCCAGAACCAAGGAACACATGTATGCCAACCTCACCACGGGCGAATGTGTCTGGGACCCTCCACCTGGTGTCAAAATGTGAGTACACATTATAGTTTCTAGTTTTAAAGAAAGGTGACCTGAAGCAGGTTGAAAGTTTAGCAGAATGCTCCATTTTAAAAGGAACATTTTTCTTAAAGGTTCAACCTTCTTTAAATAGCTACCATCTGGAAATAATCCGAAATATACTGGAACTGGAAATGCCTTGTGTGTTTTATGTTCAGGATAAAACCTAGATGGGAACTTCTTTATTCTTAGTGTAAACTAATTTTAAAAAAAAGAAGAAAAAAAAGAAGGCATTTATGGGTTAAGATTTAGAATACAAGATTGACTGCATTGTTTGTAACATTCAATTCAGGACCAGGAAACTATATAGCAGTATTTGATGCAGTGTTAACTGCTTACGACTTTACTCACTCTGACAGAAGCATGCTGGCAGAGAATTACGAAATTGATTTTGAAGTGATTCACAGAGATGCTGTAATAGGCTGCACTTGTAAACTATGCGAGGTGTGGGAACGCATACAACAATCATTAATAGACAAAGTTTGAAAATAGGAACACTACCGGGATTGTTCTACCCACATTCTAAGAGGATCTGATTAACCCAGTTACCCCATAAATATGCTTTTTATACGCCTCTAATTTATTTCTTCACTGAAATAAATAGTCCCAATTTATACAGTCATGAATATGCACTATAAAAAATATTATCTTTATCCTAATGGATATCAAATATGCTCTATAAAAATATGATCTTTATTCTAACAGATGGTAGCTTAAATTAAAGCAGGCTGAAAGTAACGCAGAATGCACCTTAAGGCACATTCTGCTTTACTTTCAAACATGTTTTCTATAATATAGATGTGCAGTTACTAGGAGACTTAACACATTATTCTGCTTTTACTTTCAACCTTCTTAAAGCATACTTAACCCATTACCCCATAAATATGCTTTTTTATGCCTTTAATTTATTCCTCCACTTAATAAAATAATTCCACTTTATACTGTCGTGAATATGTACCTTAAGTAACATTTTCTATATCCTAGCAGATGATAGCTTAAAGCAGACTGTAAGTAAAGCAGAATGCGCCTTAAGGCGCATTCTGCTTTACTTTCAACCTGCTTTAAGTGGTAACCTAATCTTCAATACTTGAAACAGGCTATGGGGTAATGGGTTAAACCATCTCGAAAGATACTGGAAATGCTTTCTGAGTTTTATTTTTCAGAACTTGGTGAGGGTTTAGTGTCATTAGTGAAGGTAGAAAGGATTAGAGCCATAAAAAGGCATATTTATGGAGTAATAGATTTACCCATCAAGCATTAGATACACCTTTCTACGCCTTTAAATTTCTCCCTCTACTTCAAAAGTATTTCCATCTTATGACTGGTTGGCAACTGTACTGTTAAAAAGGAACATTTTTCTTGTAAAGCATACACATCACTTTGTAGATTAATATTTTTCCATAAAAAATGTGGAGTCCATTGTATGCACCTGTTCTGGGCTTAACTGTTTTTGCAATGAAACTTCACATTAATGGCCACTCAGACAAACACTCATTGATCATGTTAAACGCATGTGGTTAGCATAAAACAAGATGAAAGTAAATCAAAAAGCTCCTGAAGGAGCTTTTTGATTTACTTTCATCTTGATTTATGCTGCAACCTGTGTAAAAAGTGTGAAAATCAAGCCCACTGTTGATTGGCCGTTATCTTCAGTTGTTCGTCACTGTAGTTCAGCCTGTTTCAATAACAATTAATTTCACATTTATTTCTACATTTGAAATTAATTTCTTTGTTCAAGGCAGTTTTATGTTTGCAGATTTGTGTCTTATCTGGGAGTGATTTGGAATCAGATATTGTTACATGCTGCCTTTAAACCGGTTACACCTTTGAAAACAGGAAATGTGCCTTGCGGTTAACCCATTACTCCATAAATAAGCCATTTAACGCCTCTAATTTAGTGCTCAACTGAAGAAAATAGTTTCAATTAATAGTCATGAACATGCAGTGTATGAAATATATTCTGTATCCAAGCAGATGGTAGGTTAAAGCAGGCTGAAAGTAAAGCAAAAATATCATGATAAGTGTATGTTCAGTTGCTTGTTAGAGGTAAAACTTGGTTGTAAATTATGTAAGTTCGATTTTCAATGATCTACAGAATACCAAAAACAGGTTGCATATATTCCCATATAAGCAAGACAAAGATATTTACTGACTACATGTGTATTAGTGTTGAAGACAGGTGGCTTCTGAAAGCCAGATGAAAGTAAAACAGAAATGATCTATTGGAGATTGCTGCTTTATTTTCATTCTGCTTAAAGTGGTCACCTGTCTTCAGTATATTGCAGAACAGAACAGAAAAACCTTTTATTTCCATGCCCGGTTACACTTGGTCACATAGCTATTAGTTTAGTACACTGAAAGTTAAGTTTGATTTGGTGGCTGTCTATAAAGCATTATGATTATAAGTAAAGTGGAAAGCCCCTGTAGGAGCTTTCTGTCTTAATTTCATTTTGCTTTACAAAGAGTCCATCATCCTGCAATAATTGCATGGTAAATTCATACAGCTTTTGGGTCAGACTTTGATGTTTGACTTTCAGATTGGCAGATCATATTGTGCAATGTTTTGATGACTTTAAAGATTAGTTTTCACTTTCAAAGGAAATGTGGTGCTATGTTTGAAATGTAATACCAGAGTTAGTGGCCCTTGGGGACAGGTTACACCTTGTCTGCAGTCTCTGGTGTTAGCAACAAAACTGATTAGGTCATACGTAACTGTTTCGATTCTTGAGTATCAGATTCTGTTGTCAGCTGGAAATATTGTCTTGCTTAACTTAACCCATTACCCCATAAATATGCCTTTTTATGACTAATGTATTCCTCTACTGAAGAAAATAGTTCCAAGTTATACTTTCACAAATAAAAATCATAAGAAATATTTTCAATATTCTAGCAGATAATAGCTTAAAGCAGGTTGAAAATAAAGCAGAATGCGCCTTGATGCACATTCTGCTTTACTTTCGACCTGCTTTAAGTGGTCACATATCTTAAAAACTAGAAACAGGCTATGGGTAATGGGTTAACCCATTGCTCCATCTGAGCTTGTTTTTAAGACAGATTATCACTTAAAGCAGGTTGAAAGTAAAGCAGAATGTGCCTTAAGGCACATTCTGCTTTACTTTCAGCCTACTTTAAACTACCATCTGCTAGCTAGGATGGAAAAAACTCTTACGGTGCAATATTAATGACTGTATAAAAACTGAACTTTGTTTTCAGTTGGTGAATAAATTAAAGGTGTAAAAAGGTGTATTTGTGGAGACAAGGGTTATATAGATTTGCAAAATTGGCTCAAGGTTTTCCTAGTTATCATACAGATCAGGTCCCACTTTTTGTGAGGTTTGAGAGGCTTACAATAGGCTGTTAATTGAGACAGTGGATTATGGTTTGAAATACATTTATAAACTTTTGGATTATGGTTTTGAAATATATTTATAAATCTTAAATTTAAATTTTGTGTTATTAAAGAGTGCAAAAATATTTTCTGGCAATAACCTGCAAAAGAAAAAGTCAATTTTAGAATATAATGTGGCAGAGATATATCTAAGAGTTTACAACATTTGACAGATATCGTGAATAGATGGAATGTACAATTTGGCTTTGTTGTAAAGAAGGTGTGATGGAAAATAGGTGCAGTGGTGGCCATTAAAAGTTGAATTACTTTCTCGCCTTTAAACTGGGTCTGGTATCACTGACCCATATAGCAATAGGCCGAGAGTAAAGAAATACTTGGTTCTTAGAGTGCACACAATGTGATTGTAGGTGTTATTCCAATAACCCATTACTCCATAAATAGGCCCCTTTTATGCCTCTAATGATTTCTTTTTCTAGAAGAAGGAAAGTTGTCCCCTCTTTGAAATTATTTCACAGAACAAAACACAGATGACATATCCTGGATTATCTTTCCAGATGGAAACTTATCCCTTTCCTCCATAGGAAGTGCTTAAACAGTTTTAGGAACAGATGTATATAGTTCAATTGCCTCAGTCTTTCTTTTAAATTAAAATTAACTTTTTGAATGCCAAGCAATATTGTTGTTTGCAGCAACCTTTGTCTACTACTGTTCTTAAAATAGAATTATGAAAATTCCTTTTCAAAATATAGAGCCAAAATGTCAAGCAGTTTGGAACCTGTTGAGACGCCGCATTAGCGGCATCTCATCAGGATCCATACTGTTTGCAAAAGTAATTGCTATTGAGCAATAAGCGTGCAAAGAGATATAAAGGCTGCAGTTCATTTACAGTACACAGTCAGTATATATCATATATCATAGACTGGGGGCAGTTACAGTGATGAATTAGATCCTGAAGAACTTGTCATGTCACACCTTCAGACGTTGGGGGGCTGACATTAGTAATTTCTGTACAGTTAAAATGTATGTCTGTAGATAACCTGAACTGGCATATAAGTCAGACTCTTGTATCTTAACTCATTAGATTTACAGCATATAAATGCCTTTTTATGCCTCTAAATTATTTCTCTTCTGAAGAAAATTAAGTTCCACCATCTACAGTAATGAATATGCACTATAAGAAATATTTCATAATATATTCTAGTATATTGATGCATAAAACAGGCTGAAAGTAAAGCAGAATGCTCCTAATATTAGGAGCATTTTGCTTTACTTTCAGCCTGCTCTAAGCTCCAATCTTGAAAGGTAAAGAAAAGGCCCTTTATATTTCATGTTTAGGACTGAGCTGGGGACTATTTTTCTAGGTGTATGAAGAATTATAAATTGTATAAAGGTATTTTATAAACCCATTGAATGTACTGAAACGAACATTTTTTAGCTGCAGCCTCATGGAGCCTGCTGGTGTTTAGTGCATGTGGGTGCTATTAAACCAGATATTCCAAGCACACGCCACTCATTGCCCTGAGCCATCACGGTAAAAACGAGATCGGTATTTATGTGAAAATCTTCCCAACGAGTATTGTTACAACAGAAATGTTCCAAATATCCCAAATACCATTGTAATACCCCTTGATACCATGCTGAGTACAATAGTCTTGTTATACATATAAAAAGCATTTACGGGAACCCGACATGTAAAATCATTCAGCATGTTTGGATTTGATGTCTTGCCAGTTTGCTGAAAAGGTTAAGTAGTAACAAGTTTGCGTGATGAGGGTTTTTTTTGTGTGGAAATTTTACAAGACTTGCAGGTCACTCAGACTAAGGGGAGTATTTCAAAAAGCTAAAATCTTTATTTCTGTATAAACCCTATGATGTAACTACTCATTAGAATCGTCTCTTTGAGACGATTCTAATGAGTAGTCACATCATAGGAATTGGTTTAGATATAAAGGTGAAAATGTTAGAAAACCTTAGTTTACCCCCAGTGAATCTTTAAGTATCTCAGGGAGTCGTGGACTTGGCAGGAATCATTTTTGCAGGTCGAGGGTTACAGTACATGAGGCATTGTATATACTTTGGGAGTTATTGCAAGGAAGCTAAGTGCTGAAATGATTTATGAGAGAACACAAGGTTTTCATCTTAACTCAGGGCTCCAGATTAGAGGGAGTAAACTGAACAAATCCAACATTTTCTCACTTATTTCAGTACCAAATCCTATGATGTTACTACTCATTAGAATCGTCTCTTCGAGACGATTTTAATGAGTAGTAACACCATAGGGTTTAATGCAGAAATAAAGATTTGAGTTTTTGAAATACTCCCCTTATCTAAAGCTGAGACTGTTAACTCTCTTGTAATAGGTGATAACCCCTGAAAACTTGAGTTTGGCACTAGATGACGGGGCTCCAGATAACAGTTGAAAAACTGATCATTTTGAGACATTTCAACATTGCTTAATTGCATCATTAAAATCATTAGGAACTATACTTGCAATGAATATAGTCATAAGAATTTGAAAAGTTATGTACATGTAACTCATATTTCAGAACAAGGTAGCAGTAAAAGGAATTTCTAAAATGAATTTCTGCGAGGAATATGTAAAGGTGCGAAAATGCATTTCAACTATGGAACAGCTGAGCCTTAACCTAGCTTCCCTTCACAAAAATTATTGGTACCATTGGATCCATTTAACCCTATATCTTCTTCATTTAAATGACAAAATTGATATTCACTGAAATAGCCGCTTAAAGCAGTTTGAAACTAAAGCGTAATGCCTGCTTTAAGCTACTATCTGCTAGGATATTTCTTATGGTACGTTACATATTCATGACTGTTAAAAATAAAGTGCAACGATTTTCTTCAATGGAGGTGTAAATGACATTTACTTATGGAGTAATTTTCAGGTTAAAATAGAAAAATTATGCTAGTCCTGATCAGGATTCAAGCTGTTTGTCACAAAAGGTAAATATTACTGCAGCTGGATCTTAAGATTCAGGGACCCGTTTCATAAAACTTTGTACGACAAAAACAGTTGTATGTCAAAACTTTAAAATACATTTAATTTCTGATTTCTCTATCTAATCCTGTCTTGTGACATCTCTTTGGAATCGTCTTTTCAAGACGGAATCGTCTTTTCAAGACGATTCCAAAGAGATGTCACAAGACAGGATTAGATGGAGAAATAGATAATAATTGAGACTTTTAAAATCTGACTTAATTTACGACAAGATTTGTTGTACAAAGTTTTATGAATCGAGCCCCAGAATCACAGCAATCAGCGCTCTGAACATGGCATTACTCTGAAGTGTTCAAAGTGTTAATTTTCCACACTTGTTGCCCTCTCTTCAAAATAATGAAGTTGGTTAAAAAATCTCTTATCATGGTGATAATCAAAAACAAAAATAGCACCTGCAGAAAACAACAGATTTTTTAGAATCCCTGAGCTGTAGGGCTTATAATTGACTTGTACAACAATAAATCTAATTATTTCATAGAAATGCCTTTTAAAGCTTTAAAGCAAAGGAGAACTTTATGAGCTTTACTTCTATCTTGCTTTCTCAAAACTCAATATAAAACTTGAAATTTATTTGAAAACTCTTCACCATAAAGATTACAATGGTTATTGTGAAGCTGGGTACCGGTGAAGTGTTTGACATTCATGTCACAAGTGCAAGCCATTACACATGCTTACCGTGTAAGTGGTTTTGTTCTTATATTACCTGCTAGTAATGAAAGCATGACGGACCAATTGCTCCTGTCAGTTCATCGACCCAGCAGCTGCTCTTTAACACTTTGAATGCTGGGTACCATTATTTTTTAGTTTGCAACAATAATAATTGTAGTCTGCTTCTATTCTAACATTATAATTTTCTAAATATCTTTTCAAAATGGAATCAGAGTGTCAAACAGTTTGGATCCTGATGAGACGCCGCATAATGCGGCATCTCATCAGGATCCAAACTGTTTGCAAATGTGTTAATGGTTTTGCCACTTAAGCATGCAAAAAAGAGTTAAAAAGTAATATCAGCTGATTTAAAACATTTATCTGCAAAGTATTTTAAAATATTTTATATATTTGTACCTTAATAAATATCTGTATAACTGTCAATGCACAGTGTGGATCCTGATCAGACACCAAGTTAATTGGTGTCTGATCCGTGGATCCAAACCTTTACTAAGTAAATGCATAGCAAGTTGTGTGTTTTAGTGTTTATGGTTGAAATAAGTATGACATAGGTGAGAGTTGTCAATTAACAAAAGCATTCTTGTGAGTTTCTCCCAATTATCAACTTACTTGATTGAGTAAAGAACCCTTGTATGACAGAGACCGCCCACAGACATCTGTAGGCAAAGTAACATACCGCATTCTCAGTCTGAATGTAGGAAGTGAATTATAAAGATCTGCAAACAGATGGGATCCAGAGAAGGTCGTACAAGATACAGGACTGATATAGACACTGATCTCTGATTTAAAGGGTCTTCAATTATTGCAGATCATAATTTTGCAATTGTTACATGTCAAAATAACATAATTATTTCTAAAATGAAAGATCATAGAATTAAATCAATTGAAATAATTGACTTGTATCAACCGACACTGTTATAATGATTGCAAGGTTTAAAGGGAATCAGAAGCACAAAAACCTTCCCTGTGGAAAAAAGTCGAATGACAATAAGTAATTAGGAGTTATTGGGAAGGGAGGCAACTCTGCATTTTCTTCTTGCTCAAATATAGATAAATTCCTCAGACCTCATTACATACAATCAATCCATCATGATCCTTGATACAGTCAAATATATTGAGGTTCTGTTCGGGGATAGAAAATGCATAGGCAGTCTTTTAAAGACTGGTACTAGTTTCATGAAGAATAAAAGTAATGCAGAAAGCTCCAAAGGAGCTAAGGATCATTCTGCATTACTTTTATTCATCATGAAGTTAGTACCATGCAGTCTTTAGCAATCACCATGATTGACGCATCATTGAAATCAGACTTGACTTTACTAATAACCGAAACAGTGAAATCAATCAGGGCAAAACTGTGAAAGCAATCAGGAGCCCAGTAGCTGATATTATTTGTACAAGGGGGAGGGGCCTTGTTTGAATACCCAGCTGGCGTTGATTGGTGCTTTGGTCAAAATGTCAGATGGGCTATTCCTGTAATTCCATCGGAGATTTATAGCTGTAATTCCCCAGAAAGTCTGTTGCCAATATGTAGGTACATTATAGCCAGGAAATTGTAAAATCTCTCATCTGTAGTGACATTTGTTGTAAAGTAATAGCAGACAGCAATTTTGTACAACAATGTTCAAACAGTGTGGTAACAAGCCTTTACTCTGTAGATACATGCTTTTATGCCTTGAATTTATTCTGTCACTAAAGAAAATAGTTCCAATTTATATATTCTTGAATATGTGTATCATGAATTATATTTTCTATATTCTAGAGAAAGTAAGCAGAATGTACCTTAAGGTGCATTCTTCTTTACTGCCAACATGCTTTAAATGTTCACCTGAAACAGACTATGGAGTAAATGGATTAACTTTGGTTTTATACTAATGTCCAGAATTCCTGTGTCATGATAATGTGACTTGCTCTGGAATTTGCAATCATTTTACATTTATGGGCATGTGACTCAAGAATCATCTCAATTTAAGTCCTTTGGTTTGGCTCCCAGCTTTTGGCATTCTGGCAGAAGCTGGGTGCCAAACCCAAGGGCTATATATAGAGATTATTTTCAAGTTTTAGACTATTGAGCTTAAAATGACTTATAACCCTTTGCACTAATAGCTTAAAGCTGGGAGTGGGTAAAAAGTTATTCCTTTTTATATGAGAACAAGCTAAAACAAAAAAGTGTTCCGCTGTTTTGTGAATTTTCTGAGGTGCTGTTGGTATATTCTACAATGTCATTTTAGCATGTTATTTCAAGATCATGTGAAATTTATCCGATATTACTTGTCAATCATTGTTCAAATTCTCTTAATATAAATGTCATTCTGGTTTTGTTTCAATTTCCAATATACTGGTACTGTTGGGCAAAACAACAGACTGTGTGCTTTCCATGCATCCCTTAATGTCTAACAATTATCAAACAGTTCCTTGGTTGCAATTCTCGTTGCTGACTGTTAGCAACCATAGAACAACATGCAATTGGATAAATATTTAGTAGCAGCTTCTTATTTGCAGCTAAAAAAAGTCGTATATTATACTAAGAGCTGTCTTAGCTATATACAGTCAAACCTCTCTATAACGACCACTAAAATAAATGCTAATTAGATATATAAAAGACAGGTGACAGCTTTTAAGCAAGGTGACAGTGAAACACAAAGCTCCTCCAGGAGCTTTATGTTTAACTGTCACCTTGCTTTAAACAGTCACCTGTCATAAACAAAAAATAATTTTCACAATTATGTGGCCGTTATAGAGAGGTTCTACTGTATTATTGTTCTTTCTTTATCAAATCTGCTGCTAACGAAAGCTTTCTGTGAAATTTCTGTCCTATATTAACAGTACACTGTCTATTTTTAGATTGGCGCTCCTCAGCTGATTTGATTAATTTAATGGAATAATATCCATTTATGAATCCTAATTATACTTGATGGATGGGTAATATTCTCAATTTATAGGGATAGTTCAGATTAAAAATGTGTTACTTTTCTGTACTGACTGAAACAAAATACACCTTTTAGCCGCCTTTATGATTTGAGGACAGGTGACCATTTAAAGCAGGTTGAAAGTAAAGCAGAATGCACCTTCTTTGCTTTCAGCCTGCTTTAAGCTATACTATTTGCTAGAATAATGAATACATTAAGATTTTCTGATATATTCATGACTGTATAAATTTGAACTACTTTCTTCAGTGGATGAATAAATTATAGGTGTTAAAATGCATATCTATGGTTAAATTGGTTATTTATAAGATTGCACTGTACTCTGAATTATGTTATGAAAGTTTCTATAGGATGTCTGTTTTGTATGGAATTATTTTCTCTCTCATGTACAATGGAAGCTTTGCATGCAGGGCTGCAGATAAGGGGAGTATTTCAAAAATTAAAATCTTTGTTTCTGCTTTAAACCCTATGGTGTCACTACTCATTAGAATCGTCTCGAAGAGACGATTCTAATGAGTAGTAACACTATAGGATTTGGTGCGAAAATAAATGAGAAAATGTTGGATTTGTTTGGTTTACTCCCTCTTATCTGGAGCCCTGTTTGCATGCATGAACGTCATTGGAATTTCCATTCCTGGAGAATAAATCGTACAAGTATTGATTAGACTCGAACATATCAATATGTTGTAGAAATAAAAAAAGAAGTTTTTTTGTTCCTGTTTTTCGTTTTTGCAGAAATTGGATTTAATTATGTTTTCTGTCTCTGTTTGAAGTTTCCCTGGCAACTCTAAAGAATATATGTTTATTGTGTCAGAATGGTACAAAATGAATAAAACTTATATAAATATTTTATTATGTCATTTCATAAGGTTTATTATCTTTTCCCATGTAGATTGGGGATTAAGTAAAATTTGCAAACTTACTAGAATCGAAGAAACCGTTCCCATGATTCATGTGTGTTTTAACCCATTACTCCATAGATGCACCTTTTTTGTCATACCTTTAAGTTTCTAGTAAACTATAAATAGTATGGTTTCTATATTCCAGGAGATCGTATTTTAAAGCAGGCTGAAAGTAAAGCAAAATTCCTCAAAGTGCATGCTGCTATCCTTGCAACCTGCTTTAACCTATTACCGGCATAACCTGTTTCTAGTTTTGAAAACAGGTGACCACTTAAAGCAGGTTGAAAGTAAAGCAGAATGTGCCTTAAGGCACATTCTGTATTACTTCCAGTCTACTTTAAGCTACAATCTGCTAGTAAATAGAAAATATTTCCTATGGTATCTATTCATGACTGTAAATTTGAACTATTTCCTTCAGTGGAGGAATAAATAAAAGGCGTAAAAAGGTGTATATATGGATTAAGTGACCAACTAAATTACTAATCTTCAGTACTAGTAACAGGCAATGGGGTAATGGGTTAAAACAATTAGTTTGCCTGTTTCTGAAATTGATCCTCCCTTTTCATCCATTTGCCCACCCATACATACAACCCAAATTGACAATGACATAATAGAAACAAACAACCATTGCAGTATTGTAAATGCTTGTCAGTTGAGCTTCTCTCTTAACCCTTAATCTGGAGGGACTAAATGCATTCATCTTTTGCAAATAGTGTAAATCCAGATCAGAGGACTCAGATACTGCACTTTTTGGTCCCACCCACCCCAAGAATCTATGTAAAAGGTCCTGTACTAAAATGCAATAGTCAATTTGAAACTCAATGTTGTAAAAGTTAACTTAAGGCCTTTCGCTACCGGAAGTCGGTCTTGCGGGCGAGCGGATATGCGTCTTGACGACTTGATCATTTTCTATACGTGCTTATACTAGAAAATTTATATAAAGGAAATGTTGATACGATCTAGTATAATCCTTCATAGCACAGTCAGTATAGTGGTTGACTAGCAATGCAAAGGTCATAGGTTCGAGACCCATCCGATCCAAAGTATTTTTTTTAAGTTTCCGATTTATTGACTTGTCAATTTATAACGCAGTGATCAAGGGACATGTTATTTTCTAGTCTTCGTTGATTAGAATTAGTGATGTTATATACAGTCCAATTAAAATGTCTACTTACATGTACGTTTTAGTTTAGTGACTTACAAGTCAATTAAATCGGTATACATGTATACGATTTGATCTAACTATATAAAGCCACACATTGAAGCTTATCTATACGTCAACCTTTTCAAGATCGATATTGCCCATTATTATTATGTTTAAAAAATATGATTAACCTTGTATGCAAGTCCATGAATAAATAATAATGCATTTTAATGACAGAATTTTAATTTTAAGGTAGGTGATGTATCTCAACTTCAAATATCCCACATTTTAATAAGAAAATCTGTTATTACAACAAATCCTGACTGTAATATTTTCTAATTTTTTCAGACTAACTTTTTCATAAACCATACATTTGAATAAAACGAAAACAAATATACATTGAATGAGTCAGTTTTTTGTAAATCAATTTTTTAGCATTTTGCAAAATTTAAATAGCTGATAACATCTTTCTGAACACCTGTATTCAAAATGTTTTCAGCTTTTCTTGTAATGAATGTTGTGGACTACTTATTGGGCGAGATTTATAGTCATTAGCTTGATTTACTTTTGAGAAAAATAAAATCATAAAAATTCCAGGTTTTTGTCAGAAAAAGATACCTTAAAGACAAACCAATCGATAAATTTTGCCTATATTTTCACACATTGTTTCTTAGGCTATTATCATTCTTCATGAAAAGTTTCATAACATTTGTATGAAAACTAAGCGCACATGCGAAGTACCTTAAGTTATGATACATTTTGCAAATAGTTTTGTTATAATTAGCCATTATAATGATGGGGTCTGATATGGGCCCACAGTGTTCTACTATATACACTTGGATTTCTAAATCTGTCAAGTATCTTTAAAATGCTTTTTGCATAAAACAATGCAGTACATGCTATTTGAATAGATGAAAAAGTAAGAAGGAAGGTAAAGGCTAATTAGTCTTTGATAATACATGTACAAGAGAAGACACCAAAAACTAGCAGGAACATTCTGCCATCATCACAGAGTGAGAAATTTCTGGTTCATAGCCAACCAGTCAACAGTTTTTTTCAGGTGTGCAAAAACTCATTAACCTTTAACCCATTGCATGCTGGGTAATATTTGGCGGCCATTTTAAAATGTCGTCTGCAGCAGGTTTAACTCAATTGTTTGCAAAAGATTTTAGCAGTTTCTTATAGAATATTGACTTAGCTGCAAATAGTTTTGATCTCAGATCAGGCCCCACAATGTGGGGCCTGATCTGAGATCAAAACTGTTTGCCTAGAGGTACACCTAAAAGTATATCCCGCATAAAATGGGTTAAACCATTACCCCCATAAATACACTCTTTTACAGCTTTTATTCCTCCACTGAAGATACATAGTTCTACTTTATAAAGTCATGAATATGTACCATAAGAAATATTTCTTATATCCTATCAGATTTTAGCTTAAAGCAGACTGCTTTACTTTCAAACAGCTTTAAGTAGTTGGTGATCTATCTTCAATACTAGAAATGGGGTAAAGGGTTAAACGATGGAAATTTGTTAATCAGTGTTAAAAAAATTTGTGTTAATTCTTAAATTTGCATTCTGGGTAATTTTTCCGTCTGAACTGTTTTAAAAATAGAATTTTCTAATTTCTTTACAAAACCGGATTAGAGTGTCAAATTGTTTTGATTCTCAGGATCAAAACTGTTCGCAAAGTAATCACTGTGGAACATGTATCCGCCGCTAGCATACAAAGAGTTAAAGTAGTCTGCTTTACTTTCAACCTGCTTTAAGTAGTCACCTATCTTCAATACTTTAACCAGGCTATATGGGATAAAAGGTTAATTAAACGATGAAATTTGTGTTGATGGGCCGTAAAACCCCATTCATTCATTTCAGATAAAAAATGAATCATCAGAATTTTCTAAAAGCAGCTAGTATTTCATATATGTAATCATCATTTATATAATGATTACAGTAGACAGACAAAAGCAATTTCAATACAGCAGGTGCTTGTGATGAGTTTGAAATAGCAAGTCATAAATTGTGCACTATTTCGAAGGTTTGACAAATCAACACTTCTGGCAATAATGTTGAAAGCCAAGGTTTCGAAATAGGTATACCTGATTTACAGTCAAACTTCTGCTTACCTTTACCTTGTGGATAACAGTATTCAGTCTTTAATCCATTATCCCATAGCCTTTTCCTAGTTTGAAAAAAAGATAATCACTTAAAGTAGGTTGAAAGAAAAGCAAAATGAGCCTTCAGGCGCATTTTGCTTTACTTTCATCCTGCTTTAAGCTATACTTGCTAGGATATTGAAAATAAATCTTATGATACATTTTCACAGATGTATTAAAGGAAGCTATTTTCTTCAGTGGATGAGTAGATTATAGGTGTATTATAGGCACATTCTGCTTAACTTTCAGCTTGCTTTAAATTACCATCTGCTAGGATTAATAGACAATATTTCTTAGTTATATTTTCATGACTGTATTAATTGAGACTGTTTTCTTTGGTTGAGGAATAAACAAAATGCGTTAAAAGGCACTTCTATGTTGGGGGCACAGATAATCTAAATGAAGATCTTCTGAATGAGAACAATTTAAGTCAGTCAATTTGAGAATTGCCTGGTGTCAGTTTAAGTCTAAACATTTGCCAAATCGTGAAAAATGTACCCCCAAATCTCCACTTAGATTCTTAGGTGTTTATTTTCATAGAAAACATAGAATCTCTGGTCTAGAAAACTGTTGTATTTATAAGCAATTAATTAAGAGACTTTTAAAAAGTTGTTGGTCTGCTAAATAAACTAGCTGTGAATTAAGGTCTGGTCTAAGATGTATAGCCTCACCTTTTTTTAAACTTTTGAAATAAAATTAAATAAACACGCTGCATCAAACTAATTAATGCATTTGAAGATGTGTATCCCTTTGCCCCCCCCCCCCACCCTCCAATAGAAGCGCCTTATAGTACATTTGATTTATTCCTCCACTGGAGAAAACAGTTCCAAGTTATACAGTCAACCCCATAAATACATCATAGTATGTCTTTAATTTATTCCTCCACCTAAGAAAATAGTTTTAACGTATACAATTATGAATATGTATTAAAATAATCTATTCTATATCCTAGCAGAATGTAGCTAAAGCAGGCTGAATCTTTACTTTTAATCTGCTTTAAGTGGTCACATGTCTTCAAAATTTGATAAAGGCTATGTAGTAAAGTATATACATGGCACTAGAGGTCAATGAGTAAATACATGTATGGATTCTACTGTGGCAGAGTCATCCTGCAATAAAATGGTCAAAACATGGTTCCCCTCTTTATATGCTCCACTTCAGACAGTTTTTGTGGGAGTGCAACTTTGTCCTAATGAGTATAAACTGACTGAGTAAAAGAGTTGGCCTGGAGCTGTTGATGTTTGTGCATTTGGGGATTAAAGCTTAATAGCATGATAGCGGCGAAACTATGATAATATTTGCAAACAGTTTGGATCCTGATGAGACGCCGCGTAACGCGGCGTCTCATCAGGATCCAAACTGTTTGACACTCAGACCCTGTTTGAATAGAAATTTTGAAAATTCTATTTTTAGAACAGTAGCAGATGACATAAATTGTTTGCAGATGAAAAAATTATGCAGCATGCAAAGAGTTAGAGAATCCATAAAAACTGCCACAGCTTGCATCTAATGTTCTGGGAGTTTAATAAAAACTGCACACATGAGAAAGGCTATCACATAAAAATTACACTTTGGAAATTGACTGACACATGATTATGGTTATAAGTACAGGAGGCCTGGATCATTAGGGAGCATACAAAGTGGTATTAATATGTGACATCTTGTTAAAAGTACAGGGAGCCCAGCAGAAGAGAAAATCATTTATCTAATTATAAAAAAAACTTGCTTCCATGAAAAAGAGATTTGAAAACAGTCTAGATCCATATAAGATGCAATATCTGGTGGTATATTTATGGAGAAATGGGTTAAGACTGGTTGTATTGAGTATGATTAAAACTGTATCTTTAAATGTCTTAATACTTGAAGTATTGTTTAGCACAGTAATTTCCAAGGGGGGTAACTGTAATATATTTATAGTATTGTTGGACAGAGTTGCTTACCTTTATGATATATCGCTTTCCAAATATATTACATTATCATTATCAAAATTACAGGAGTGAAAAATAATTCATGGCAGGATCAAATTTCAATTAAAACAGAATTAATCAAAAGCATATGTTGTGACAGTACTCATTAACGCTCTTAAAAGATCTGGTACAAATTTCTCATTTACAAAGTTAGAATGCTCGTTTTTAGGCAATGTGCTTCTTAGAACTAGTAATTTGATTAATCCTTTATTCTGTAAATAAACATTTAACACCTAATACAGTCACTGAATACAAGATCAGAGGGCCGGAGCATACATGAACTAGTCTAAATTGGAAGCTAGAGGTGTCCATTGAAAGTTCCAGGGATGAATGAGTTAAGCACAAACTTGTACTGGGTGTTATTTGATAGACTTTATAGTGTGCAGTAGATTGTCTCTGTCTTTACCCATTACCCCATAGCCTGTTTCTTGTTTTGAAAACAGATAACCACTTAAAGCAGGTTGAAAGTATAGTAGAATGTGCCTTGAGTCTCTTCAGCCTGCTTTAATCTACCATCTGCTAAGATATAATGAATATTTCCTATGTTGCATAATCATTGCTGTAAAAGATGGAACTATTTCTTCAAAGGAGGAATACATTCAAGGTATTTAACCCATTACCCCATAGCCTGTTTCTTGTTTTGAAAACGGGTAACCACTTCAAGGAGGTTGAAAGTAAAGCAGAATGCACCTTATGGCACATTCTGCTTTACTTTCAGCCTGCTCTTATAGCTACCAACTGCTAGGTTCTAGAAAATATTTCTTTTGGTTTATGTTTATGACTGTATTCAGTGGAAATATTTTCTTCATTGGAGATATAAATTAGAGGCATAAAAAGGAGTATTTATGGGGTACTGGGTTAAATGGAGTTATCAATGCAATAAAGGCTTAAAGACATCTTCTGACGACCTTTCGGTCATAACGCCTTGCCAGAGAACAATGGGGGGACTCCATAAGTGGACTGAAGAAATATCTTTAAAGCTTCAGTCCGTGCATAGTTCTTGTGACTGGTTTCTCGGTACAGGGTTGACTGTGTTATGAAATTATCCTCCAATCTCCAGGATTAATGTCATTTTCTCTGGGAAAAATATCGATCCCAGTCTGCATGTAGAGATTGGGGGAAACTGATACCTGAATTCTGTTGGTAGTTACTGAAATAGATGGAGCATTAAATTTTAATGAAACTCTCAAGAAAGAAGGTAGACAACTGCTGCAGACTCTTTACTGTAACAAATAAATGACTTATCTCCCTTTACAAGATTTTCTATCTGTTCAAAATAATAAAATTATGTTCCTTGGTAAGATTTCTTTTAAAATTACGTTTGACTATTTGCTTACTATCGACAAATTGTGATTGTTTTTGCAAACAGTTTGGTTCTAGATGAAATGCGGCATCTTATCAGGATCCCAAACTGTTTGCTTCTCTGAGAATTGAGATTTTTGTTTTATTTTAGCAGATGACAATTATTGTTGCAGACAACAGTATTACTTAGCATCCAAGGAGTTAAAACTTTCACATCCAGAGACCTTGAAACAGTTTTGAAAGATGTTGGATGCAAAAAAATTCTCATTTTCATCAGGATCTCTTCTGTTTTTCACTTGGAACATATATCTGTGAACAAAGAAAAGACATCAGTTTTAGCATTAACCTATTTTCCCATATCCTATTCCTAGTTTTGAAGATTGGTGACCTCTTAAAGCAGGTTGGAAGTAAAGCAAAATGTGCCTTTGGTCACATTCTGCTTTTCTTTCAGTCTGCTTTAAGCAATATCTGCTAGAATACAGAAAATAATTTTTCTGTCATATATTTCTTATGGTGCATATTTATAATTGTGTAGAGTGGAACAATATTTTCAGTGGAAGAATAAATTAATGACATAAAAGGTGTATAAATGGAGTAATGGGTTAAATCAGACATGTTGAGCAGACAATATTTATTTATTTTGTAAATACTTTGTAAGATATCAGTTTTGGAACAGAAACGAACAGGCAAGCACCATTAAACATATCTTCTCATCTTATAAACCTTTAGGTTATGGCTATTTTAAAAAAGAAGAAAAGTTCAACTTTATATAATCGTGAATATATAAGAAATATTTTCTATCACCTAGCAGATGGTAGCTTCAAGTTGAAGCAAGTTGATAGTAAAGCAGAATGCCCTTTAAGGGGCGTAAGTAACCTTTGCAAACATTCTACTTGTGAATAGTACAACAGTCTAAAGACCCAGATTTGAGGGCTCCTTTCTGATCTGGGTCATCATCACCTCTCATCATCTCTCATTGGTGCTCTATGACCTATTCTGTGTCCCTGCATGGGTGCCATTTAACCCAACACACCCATCCATCCATCCATCTGATTTTGGGATGTATACTGTTTGTCATAATGCAATACGTTAGCAAATTAAACCCTCTATATATTAAAAAATGGACTGAACAAAATTGGAAATTGGAATTTTTCATTTGAAATTTCGGTGATGCAAGGGTAATTATAGCTGTTTTGCACAACCTTGCCTGTAATGTGATGTTTAATTCTAAGAACTCCAGGATATCTGCCGTGTAAATTTTTATCAAATTGAGATCAGTAACACCCAGTAAAAGGTTTGTTTTATCAACAACAGAGCAAGACTTTTTTCTTGGCTTTTGAACACCACCCAAAAATAATAAGGAGAAAAACATCTCTTGTTTTATTCCTAACCTTGTGAATCTGCTGATGTTTTATTCCTAACCTTGTGAATGTGGAAAACATATATTAAATATTTTGCAAGTAGTTTGGATCCAGATCAGGCCCCACGTTTAGTGAGGCATGATCTGGGTACAAACTACTTTTCTGCATAATGTTATTGTAGCATAAATTAACAAGAAACAGTAAATTTCAGAATTGCATGAATTAAAGTTTGAGCAGACAACATTTTTCTTCTATGTTCAAAGGATTTAAGACCAATAAAGCATGTCAGGGTTTTAGATTGCCATGTGCCAGAGATGTCTTGTTAATCCAGGAAATACAGGATGTCTAAAGCCTAAAATCTATATGACTTGATCTAGATCACAGCTTTATGCCAATAGTTTCATAGAATATTTAAAATCGAAAAAGAATGGTTACTTAGTATATAACCTTTTACTCCATAATATATGCCCTTTTTGCCTTTAATCTATTCCTCAACTGAAGAAATTAGTTGCACTTTATGCAGTCATGGATATGTACCATGAGAAATATTTTCTATTTCCGAACAGAACTGCTGGTAGCTTAAAGAGGGCTGAAAGTAAAGGAGAATGCTTTAAAGAGTGACATTCTTAAATACTGAAAACAAGCTATGGTTTTTAGATCTAGATCAGATCCCAAATCACTTGATGTCACCTAGCTTAAGATTTTGAATACTAAAATCCACATGTCACCACAAAGTGTTTAAAATTCTTGTTAAACTAACGAAGTCAATTAAAATAATTAAATTTCACCTAGAAATACTGAACTTCACCTAGAAAACCTGTATGTCAGCATATTATTAGACACGCAGGCCTTTGGAGAGGTGTACAGAATAAAGGTGGCAAACTGATTTAAATTGAAAGTTAGGTAGAAAGCTTCCACTAGAGATTACTGCTTTGCATTTGTATTGAATTAATCTGAGGTACCTGTAACACCAAGAAAAAAGACTGCTTTTAACCTACTACCCCATAGCCTGTTTCTCGTTTTGTAGACAGGGGACAATTAAAGAGAGTTATTTGTAAAACAGAATATGCATTAATGCACAGTCTGCTTTACTTTCAGGCTGCTTTATTAGCCACCATCCACTAGGATATAGAAAGTATTTCTTATGGTGCATAATACATGACTGTATAAAATAGAACTATTTTCTTCACTGTAGTAATAACTTAATGTGGTAAAATGTGTATATTGAGTAAGGGTTAACCCTTTGAGCCCTAGTCCCGCTTATAGGCATACTTTTCAAACAGTGTACATGAAAGGAGCCCTCTGATCAGGGTCTTCACTGTTTGTCATAATGCCAAGCATTGACAAAAACAACCCTTAAAAGTCAGAAATGGACTAGACTAAAATGGAAACTGGAATTGTCCATTTAAAGTTTCAGGGAGGAAAGAGTTAAAGCGGGATTATTTCTTTCAAATTAAATATGTGAAAAAGGCATATTTATGGAGTAATGGGTTAAAATAAGTAGTAATATTGGGACCTGAATGTACTCATTCCCAATCCAGATGGAAAGGTCTTACAGAGGCCAACAAACAATCAAGCTTAATTCAATTATCTGTTTTACGACCTGAGCAGTGCATAAATCAGTAGTAAAGAACTCACCCAGACCCCATCACTCTGGTGATAACCAATTAGAGTTATCTCCCTTCAGTAATTACTGCAATAAAACATACATGAAAAAGGAATGATGATTGAATGCATTTGGAAAAAATATGTAGCATCTTTCCTAGGAGAATTTATCCTTGACAGAAGCAAGCATGCAAGGCTAAGTTGATGTTTTAACCCTTTCCACCATAGCCCGAAATCACCTAGCAATGTAGCATATTATAGACTAATAAGTCTTTATTTAAGGCAGGTATCTGATAAACGCAATTTGACAGCAAAGCAGAAAACTTCTAAAGGAGCTTCAGCATTACTCTCATCTTGCTTTAAGCTGTAACACTGGTATTTTATGCCATTTGATTTTGTAATCAAGAAAGGGTATACAGTGGCGTTGTATGGGTAAAACTCATTTCTGCACATGAACACCATTTAACGCCTTTAATTTTTTCTTCCATTGAAGAAAATTATAGTTTCACTTTATACAGTCATGAACATTTATATTTAATTTATACAGTATGCACAGCAAGAAATATTTTCTGTTTCCTAGCAGTTGTAAGCTTAATACTAGCTGAATTAAAGTAAAGGACATTCTGCTTTACTTTGAACCTTCTTTAAGTGGGCACCTATTTACAAAATTAGAAACAGACTATGGGGTAATGAGTTGGCTATCTTGCATTAGGCAACAACCTGTATCATACAGACTACATAGTAGTCACTGATGTGCAATTTCTATTGGATGGTTGCTTTATACAAGATTGACTGTATAAAGCATTGGGGATCTTCCCATTAGAGAATCATGGTAGCTATGATTGCTATAAAGCCACATGAATTTCAAGCAAAAAAACAAAATATACTATCTTACTATCTGATTAGGAACCAAACTGATTGCAAAGCAGATGTTGTCAAACTTTTGGCAGATCATGAGTCAGAAAACTGGAAACCACAAAACATTACAAAAAGTATGATAATTATGTCTAGCTAATTTGAAGCATTTATCATAAATAAACATGGTTGGTAAACAAAGGCACAGAGGTTCACATCAATCTGGGGAGAATTTGGTGGTCATTGGCCTTAGAAATGTCAGAATTCACAGTAGCTTCTCTTGACCTATTACTTTAACCCACTACCCTGTTTCTTGTTTTGAGGACAGTTAACCACTTAAAGCAGGTTGTAAATAAAGAGGAATTCTGCTTTACTTTCAGCCTGCTTTAACCCATAACCCCAAAAAACGCATTTTACGCCTGTAATTTATACATCCTCAAAAGAATACAGTTCCAGTTTATACAGTCATGAACATGTACCATAAGAAATACTTTCTATATATCTTAGAAAATTATAGCTTAAAGCAAACTGAAAGTAAAGCAGAGCTACCATCTGCAAGGATATAGAAATTTGTATTTGTGGTGTAATGGGTTATCAGAAGTGTTATACAACAATGTGGCTTGTATACTAAAAATACCCAAGCACAAAATTTTATTTTTTGCCAAATTACATGGAGTTCATTTCATTTGTTGTTCTTCTATCATTTCAATGGGTGTTTCAATAGTTTGCCTATTTGTAGCATCTCATCCGAGTCAATACTGTTTGCAGGGAGACACACAGTATTTTGAGTAATCTTGTTTTAATCATGAAATTACCTCAAAGTTATTTCTACATGTATAAGATTATGGTCTAGCTGTTTCTATAAGTTCAACATCTCCTGGGATAAGAGCTAATTAACCTGGCAGGGGAGACCACTGTGCATGTTCTTACAAACTGGAGATAAATAGGATCAGCAGGAACTCTAGTTTAACACTCGTCTAGTTATAGGTAAACTGGGCTATAGTACTTTAACCCATTACTCCATAAATATGTCCTCTAACACCTGTAATTTATTTCTCCACTGTAGAAAATAATTTCACTTTAAACACTTGTGAATATCATGGACTTAAATATTTTCAAAATAACAACAAGTTATGAATTTAAACATTGACTCTTGTAGGATATGCCCCAAAAATGACTTGTGTTTTATCATGGCAAATAGTGAAGACTCAGATCAGAGGGCTCCTTCAGGAGCCCTCTGATTGGGGTCTTCACTGTTTGCAATTCATGTATGAATTATATACTTATTTCCCACACAGTAAGGGGTCTGGGTTAAATGATTTTAAGGCAGTAGAATAGAAAAACATGTAATAATGATATAATACCTGAGAAATGCTCTGTTTGATATTCTCTGACGAGGATAACAGATATAAAATAATTTCCCAGCTTCACCTGTGTTTAACCTTTGATGCCGCCATAAACCAGCAATATGATATCCTTAAAATGTTTGGATCCAGATAAGACAAGTCATGCATCTAGGGGTTCTGCATTTTACATGCCGAATATTTTGAAACGATGCAAAATTTAATACAGGAAAAGAAGGAGAAGTTTGCTTTGAGAATAGTTGCTGATGGCAGTATTTTCGCAGATGAAAATTGTTTGATGGTGCTTTAAGGTGAGGTGTGTTTTATCCAGGTAACTTATGATAATCTTCTGCACCCTGGGTGCTGGCTACCCCCAGACACATCTGAACTTACTTTGTATTGTGATTGTGATTCATATACAGTCAAACCTGTATAGTTATAATAGCAACCACTGAATTAGGGTGCCTGTTAAAATCTAATGACAGGTTGCTGCTTAATGCAGGACAAAAGTAATGCACAAAGCTCCTATAGGAGCTTGTGTATTACTTTTGTCTTGCATTAAGCTGTCACCTGTCATATTGGGCTATAAATTATACCCAATTTTAGTGGTTGCTTAATACAGGTTTGACAGTTTACTGGATATAGGTCAGGTCAACCCTTTACCTTATGGAAACGCCCACAAAATCATAAAAGTGCCTTTTCATGTTTTCTACCATCTACCCTGGCCTGTGATGCAGTAGATTAAGTAGGAATAGTTTCTGACATAATTTGGTAATTTGGTACATGGCTGTTAATGCCTGCTGAAAGTAAGGGAGATCATCGAATTCTGCTTTACCTTCAGCATGGATGCTTTAATCAGCTACCCAACTTTAAGACACTGAAAACAAAACTATGGGGAAGAGGGTTTATAACTTATATAGTAAAAGTTGTAGACAACCCAATTATTATACGCCCGTCATCGACGGTCGTATTATGGTATACCCAGCGCTGTCCGTACGTCCGTACGTCCGTCCGTCCGTTAACTTTTCTTGTTAGCGCCCTCTCACCTTCATTTATTTACCGATTTTGATTAAACTTCCTACAAATATTCCATACCACAATAGCTCGGACGAGTTCGTGTTTCAGACGTTGGCGGCTATTTTTAGCAGAGTTATGCCCCTTTATTGTCAAAAATGGGCATTTTTAAAAAAAAAACAGAACTTTTTTTTTAATCATTCAATTTATTTCAAATTTGATATGGTGATACAATGAATGAAGTTACTTAACATATATTACGGGTTTTTGGTTTGACTTCGTATTTTCAGAGTTATGCCCCTTTACACAATTTTTTAACAATATATTGATTCCTGATAATAATTTTACTTACATTTTGTCTATTGTAACAAAATTTCATATTTATCTTTCTCATCATGCAGGGAAGGCACCTGTGAATTTTGGTTCCTGTTAAATTATTTTTAGCAGAGTTATGCCCCTTTACATCCTTAAAATTTAAAATAAGCCACACTTCGTCCGTTTACTTTTCTTCTTAGCGCTCTCTCACCTTCATTTATTGACCGATTTTGATTAAACTTCCTACAAATATTCCATACTACAATAGTTCGGACGAGTTTGCGTTTCAGACGTTGGCGACTATTTTTAGCAGAGTTATGCCCCTTTATTGTCAAAAATGGGCATTTTTAAAAAAAAAAACAGAACTTTTTTATTTTTGATTCAATTGATTTCAAATTTGATATGGTGATACAATGAATGAAGTGACTTAATATATATTACGGGTTTTTGGTTTGACTCTGTATTTTCAGAGTTATGCCCCTTCACACAATTTTTTTAACAATATATTGTTTCCTGATAATAATTTTACTTACATTTTGTCTATTGTAACCAAATTTCATATTTAGCTTTCTCATCATACAGGGAAGGCACCTGTGAATTTTGGTTCCTGTTAAATTTCAGACGTTTTCGACTATTTTTAGCAGAGTTATGCCCCCTTTATTGTCAAAAATGGGCATTTTTTAAAAAACCCAGAACTTTTTTCTTGACTATCGCAATACTATCGGGATAGTACTTGAGCTATCGCAATACTACAGCATAGTCTTTTTGAGATTGATAGTCAGGCCTACACTCCGGGCGACTTTTTCCAGTCAGCCTGAGTCTGGACGACTTTGACACCCGCCGGCCGTGACGGGCGTATTTTGCCGCACTGCGGTGCTCTTGTTACATTAGGCAGCAGCAACTCCGTCAAGAAGCATTTAGATCTCAAAACGCAGTTGCCTGCGTAATGTAAAACAATTAAGACATGCAGAAATTTTAGCTTTCTGCATTAAAGAATAGCCATACATTTTGGGATTGTTGCCTATCTCATGCTTTTGCTGTACATCAAAGTTTGTGAGATCTTCGCTTTTATCCTGTCTGCAAGACGAGCGTGAAGTGCCAAATCTTAAACTGAAGCATTAACATTGTTGATCCAGTATGACTCATTCATTATGTCCATATGCTTATTCCATAAGTCATTACTTAGTCTATCCATCTGTCTGACTGCATGTGCATTTCTGTCCTGCTTGAAAGTGATCTTTTATACCTATATATCTGTAACTTTGACCTTGCAACACGTTTTCCCAGGAATTGTGCTCTGTGGCCGGGTACATTATCACTTCTGAAATCAAAGAATGAGTGATCATCAAACAATCTGGATTCCTCTTTGTAATTTTCATGGCTTAACCATTGATCATGTGTTTTTCTTACCTGCTCATGACAAAAAATGGCTGTAGAAACATGACATGTATAATCTGGATGTAGCAATTGTTCCAGAGTTACACCCCTTGGTTATCTTGATGTACCAATTGTTCCAGAGTAGTGCCCCTTGGCTAAGCATGTTTTATCATGATAATCTGATGGATGTATAATTTCTCCTCTCTCAAACCCTGATTTGCAGTTATACCATAATTCCTTTAAAAGAAGATGCATCTGCAATCATTAATACAGATTGCACTTTAATGCAAAGCAAGAGTATTGAAGAAAGCTCCTTTGGATGCTTTCTGCATTACTTTTGGCCTCATTAAGCAATAATCTCCTCTGTACAGATTCCCATGGCTTAAATTTGTTCATCTAACAGCCACTTAACACAGGTGTTATTGTTTTTCACTTAATCTCTTGATATGATTTATCAGAGAAAATTGCTATTGAGATAGGAATCATAACAAATTCTGTATGTTGAACTCGATCAGCATTAGCATAGCCACAATTAAAGCTCCCTCAAAAAGTCATGCATATATATATACATTCAAACTTTGATATCTCGAACTCGGTTTAATCGAACATACCCATATTTCAAAGTTAAAACGTGGCTTAGCCACGTTTTGACTTTGAAATATGGATATTTTCAACCTAACCGAGCATGAAACATTATGCAGTTCATGTGTCGAACTATCGAATAGTTCGATCTAAGCGAGTTCGAGATATCCAAGTTTGACTGTATTCCTATTCTTTACAAACAGTGTACCTGTGTAGAGTACTCTTGTCGTATGCAAACAGTGAAGACCTAAATCTCTGATCTGCATTGGGGGGGGGGGGGGGCTGATATTTGTTAAATCTTTGCCAAATTAAGATGAATTGATAAGTATGTAAATACAGTTTTGAAATCTCTGAATACTAGTGGTGGCTTCTCTGCTGCTTGTAATTGTTTTTGATCCAGATCAGATACATGTCATTTGGTACTTCTGAAGATACACAGAAATTCAGCCGACAACATGTTTGAAGCAGAAGACAGAATTTTTCAGCTTTCAAGGGGGTTAATGAAATCAGGCTTTTCGAGAAGCTGCAAAAGATTACAGAAATATGAAGGCACTTTCTAATTCAATATTTCTTCATTAAAATGAATCCTTTGAACTCTGAATCATGATGACACAGTGTCTTCTGCTGCCATGCAATGCTCTCTGCTGTAATTTATACTGATTCCGCTGTACTTTTTCCTTTCCAAAATGTTTAGATTCTAATCACATAGAAAATTTGTTTTGGGATTTGATCAGAAGTCGGACTTTAATGTTATAAGCGGGGCAGTATTAAAAACCTTTATTTAAAAGATTAATGGTCACTCATAAGAAATTGAGAGTCTTATAGTAAAGTGGCAGATTCAATGCTCCTTAGGAGCTATCTGCATTACTTTTGTCCTGCATTAAGTTGTAATATTCCTTTAGAAATCACGCCAGGTTTCTCTATTGATCATTACTGGCAGCTTTTGCTGTAATTGCTTCCAAATGTAACATCATGTTTGAAGGGTTCAAATTTGTGATAATTAAATAACACCTTCAATTGAACATTACACTTGGATGGGAATTTGATCAGCAAAAAATAGAAGATGATGAATCCCAGGTATTAACTTTTCATTTCTCTAGTATTACTTGGAAGCCATCTTTAAGCTTTCTTTAATGTAGGAAAATAATGGTTGTTGCAGACAGTTTGGACCCAGGCCAGTACCCACAAACATTTGGGGTCTAATTTGGGGCCTGCATAATGTATCCTACTTAGGTTGTATCTGTGCAAATTTAATGTAACAATGAGCTGGTCAGGTACGGCATTTCAGCACACACATGTCTGTTTTTTCAGCAGTCTCAGGTTTAATTAGAAATGGAATTATGATTCATGAAATAACATGGAGTGAGAGCATTTGCTAATCTTCTGGAGTTCATCTAGAACTAGTTTGGTTTACTGGGAAACTATTCAAAGCAGATGCAGGTCTTAATGGCAAAGAATAATGCAGAATCTAAGCAATGCATGATGTAGCTATTAATTTCTACATTACATTGGTCCTGCATTGAGTGGACACATGTCATCCAGTAGGTATAAGGCATAAAAGGTGTATTGTTTAATGGGGCCCTACCGCATTACAGAGTTATCCCAATTTTCATCACGAGTTAACTCCCCTGATAAGGAAAAGGTTGTTTCCGGTTTAGTTAACGCATCATTGAGACGGTGTCGATAACGGTCATAAACGATTCGGAAAAGAATAGATCGAATGCGGTTTATTAGTTTGATACCTATATCTATATGCAGTCAAGCTCCCGTTTATCCCTATGTATTTTAATGTATTAATTTTGTTTAATGTCAAATGCGACGGTTATTTATTTCATCGTTTTTAGCAAACCGAAAGTAGCACTGATCATACTTTTTCTATATAACAAAGAAGCTGACTTTAACATACTTAACAAACACGGGTTTTCACCTCGGTAAAAGAACGTTAACGTGGATTAAAAGTAGATCCTGATCAGATGGTTACTATATAGGAACCGTCTCTATAATCAATGACTGTCCTCTCTGGTTCTTAAATTACATTATAGGTCTATAAATGCTGCCTATTACAGGTGAAAAGGGGGATATTTATTAAGACATTACCGGTATTAAACATAAACTTTGTATTATTCAGTTATTAATAATGACATGAATATTCATTAGGCAAAGGGTTAAACTGATCTTTTAAAATATGTTGAATGGTAAACAGTTTCTTCAAAAATGTATATTTTGTTTGTTCATTATATACCAGCAGATTTTAGTTGACAGAAATTTCATAGAAATAGTTCAGCCTGTCATGCTCATAGCGCACATGGATTTCACCTCTCAAGGCTTCTGCCCAGGTGCAGAGAGTCATCTCTGCTATGACAAGCCATAAAACGGAAGCTTAAGTCTTGGGTACACAGGCTGGAATCAAAACACACCAAACTATTATTTTTTTATATAGGATCCACATTGTTATTCATGTGGGGAATAAATTTTAATCTCCTATACCATGCACTCCTTCATGTGCAAAAGCTAAACCCATTACCCCCATCATTATGCCTTTTACTCCTTTAATGAATTCCACCTTCATAAGCAACTAAATCCTCTTCATGCACTAAGCAGTCATAATTATGAAACATAGGTGATATTTTATGTCGTAGTGGGTGGTGCCTTAAAGCAGGATTAAAGTAAAGCAGGATGCACCTTAAGACGCATTATGTTTTACTTTCAACCTGCTTTAAGATGTGACCTATATTCAATACTTAACACGGGCAGTGGGGTAATTTGTTTAGGTAATGGGCAAACCCATTACCCGATCGCCTGTTCCTACCTGGAAAGACAGGTGTCCATTAAAGGTAGATTGAAAAGTACATGCTACTTTACTTTCAGCTTGCTTTAAGCTACCATCTGCTAGGATATTCAATGTTTTTAATGTTGCACATTCATGCTAATAAAAACTTTGAATTAGAACTCTTTCCTTCAACGGAGGCATAAACCAAAGGCGTATTTAAAGGGTTAATAGGAAATACATACCGTTTTAACAACATAAATACTTTAGAACCCCTCTCCTATCATTAAATGTGTACTCTATTGAAAACTCAATGTTGAAAGTAAAGCATGTATTCCATCGGTTTAGTAGATTAAAACTTTATTTCTGTTGATCTTTTACCAGTTCACTAATTATAATAGGCTTAAAACACTATCATTTATAAAAAGTTTGGAACCAGATAAGATGCAGCATATATACTAACAGGCTGATCAGGGGTAGAACTGTTTCACACTCATATATGTTTTAAGTCAAATTTGATATCATGTTCTAAACTTTTATCAAGAAAGTAGGCAGTTTTTTTTTTTAAATATTAACCCTTATCATGCTATTAGCATAATTGATCATTCCTACGGTATTTTTCCTTATTTAATCAGCTAAAGTAATAAATTAAATGATAGGTATTCATAGCGGGTAGGGTTTATGGTTGATTAACAGCAACCAGAATGTGCTATGACACATCCATGTAACGGGGTTTAACCCTTTACCCAATAGATGGTATTAGTTTTGAAGATAGGTGACCCCTTAAGGCAGGTTAAGGTACATCCTGCTTTAAGCTATCATCTGCTGGGAGGTATAACATATTTATTGAGGTGCAGATTGATGACTTATTTTAATAAACATATGAATAAATGATATGCATAGAACGGTATATCTATGGAAGTTTTTGTAAGTTTTATTGTAGGTAAAGTAAATGCATGTCTTAATTCTATTTTTGAACAATATGAGAGATTGCGCTTTCAATAATGTAAAGCCAGGTTCTACTGTATATAATATAAGCTCTACACTAACAAGCAGACGATCTCCTCAAATTCGTGTTTGAGGATAAAGGATTTTCGATACTATGTGTACTTCACTATTGAACCGGAAACAACCGCTCATTCAGGGGGCGCTACTCTTATCACACTTTCCATGCGGGGTAACTCTGTATATCGGTAGGGCCCCATTTGTTTCTGTGGAGGAAAGGTTTGCAAGGCAATATCTTATATACATAGAGAACATTCTTTTTTCAGAAATTTAACATTATAGGTGCATTAATTATATTTCAGTAGTTGTCATATTTGCTGGTGTTTTTGGTTTTACTGAGTTCCTACAGGTGTGTTTCCTCCTGTGTCTCAGCTGGGTATTATCAATAAAAACTGGACTATCTTCCAAGAAAGTCTGTCATGTAGGATCTAGGGGGCCATTACCCCAGCTGATAATGTAGAGCTCAAGATAAGGGGGGTATTTCAAAAACTAAAATCTTTATTTCTGCATTAAACCCTATGGTGTTACTACTCATTAGAATCGTCTCTTCGAGACAATTCTAATGAGTAGTAACACCATAGGATTTGGTGCTGATTAATGAGTGAGAAAATGTTGAATTTGTTCAGTTTACTCCCAACTATCTGGGGCCCTGGATAATGTACTTTTGAATCATGCTTCTGGTTACATAGCTTACATTTAAACCCATTACTTCATATATATGACTTCTTATGCCTTTGAATCATTCCTCCTCTGAAGAAAATAGTTTCACTTTATACAGTCAAAGAACAATATGTGCTAGAAGAAATATTTTGTATTTAGCAGAATGATGGTAACTAAGCTTAAAGCAGGTTGACAGTAAAGCCGAATCGGAATGTGCTTAAAAAACATTCAACCTGTTTTATGTGGTCACCTGTCTACAAAACAAGAAACAGGCTTTGGGGTAATGGGTTTAAGCAATAGAAACTAAGCTATGAAAAAAGGGGGAATTAGGATCATCTTATGTAGCAGTGATCGATCGGACCGAGCCTTCATTTGGGATGTAGAAGTTTCAGTGAGGTATCATTGTACATGTATCCACTTACTGGTAGGCAAACATTTATATTATTGATGTACTGTTTTGTTTCCATGTAAACTTTTGTACTATCATTTCATAGGAAATAAACATGGCTGGATACACACAGGAGTCTTTTGAAATAATCTTGTTGATGTCTACAAGACTTACTGCGTCCAATGCGGTTTGAACTTTATAGTAACCTTTGTCTCCATCTCTTTGAAGTTATCAAGTTTTACATATTTTATTTTCAAAACTCTGTGGTCATTGACAAACAGTCTGGAATCTGATGAGAGATACCGCATTCCACATTATTATACAGTTTGAGGGTTGAATGAAACATTGCAAACATTGACAAGTGAACAAAGCAAATCTGAGATTTTATAATTTGTCAATTATCAAAAACATTTAAAATCAGTGCTGACACTGTTACTTGCTCAGATGGTGATTTGCAGTTTGAAGCTCAATTAGATTTCTTCCATAGAATGAGCTTTCTGTTAAGAAATGAATCTTAGGTTATTGCAGACACCAAACCTAAACAAACAATAAAGAATAATTGCCTGTTATATACAGTAACACTTGTGTTTAACTGCCACCTTATGCATTATTGACTTTATAAGTAAGGTCACTAATAAAGCAGCTTAACCCCCAAACAATTAATAAAACAGAACAGCCTTCTGTAGGAGCTCTCCAGAGCTTTCTGCTTTACTTTTGTCCTGCAGTCTTTAGATATTTTGATAAAGAGTGGTGATTCAACACAAATTTGATGGTACGGGGAAAGATGACGTGGTAGCATAATCCAGCGTATCAATTAATTGGTATAATCATATTACCCTGCAGCAGACAGGAGGTATTGTCTACATTAAACAAACAAATTAACGATTGAAAAAAGATCACATGGATACCATTGTCGAAGGAGATATCTCCGCCAGCCAGCTGTATAAATAAATCACAAACCTTCCGAAAGTTTGCACATTCTTACCTGATGATAGATACATCTATAAAATTGTTACAGTAAACTTTGGTTGTTTACCCTTTCTACCATTAGTATGCATTTTTATGCCCCCAGCATCGACAGATGCGGGGCATATAGTAATCGTCCTGTCCGTCCGTCCGTGCGTGTGTGCGTCCGTGACAAGGTTAAGTAGATTTTACCGTTTCGTCTAGCATCAACACCGCTTACCCAAATGCTTGGATACTTATACAGTTGTTACCTTGGACCATTCCCTTTCCACCAATATCACCAAACTTTGATTTTGACCTTGACCTTGACCTTGACCTTGACCTAATTTGGACTTAGAAAATTTTAAATAGGCTATTTCTTGGTTAACTAGATTTTACCGTTTCGTCTAGCATCAACACAACTGACTACAATGCTTTGATACTTATACAGTTGTTGCCTTGGACCATTACCAACTCACCAATATCACCCAAGCTCAGTTTGACCTTGACCTTGACCTAATTTGGACTTAGAAAAGATTCAGAATATATTGTCAAGGATGCCACTGGGGGCATAAGCGTTTATTGAACGCGCAGTCTTGTTTTACGCCTTTAATTGCATTTTTACGCCTTTAATTGATTCTTCCACTGAAGTTAACTTAAAGCAGGCTGAAAGTAAAGCAGCATGCACACTCAGGCACATTCTGCTTTACTTACATTTCCACTGTGAGGCGGGCTGCTCCCAGTGGTAAGATTTTCTTAAAACAATATGGGGTAATGGGTTAAGAAAGCAATGATGATCAAGATGAAATGCATCATCTCAGGATTTAACCCATTGCCCTATAAATATGCCTTTACTCCTCCCATTTATTCCTCCACTAAATAATTCCACTTTATACAGTCATAATAATATAATATGCACGATAAGAAATATTTGTATGTTCTAACATATAGCCTAAAGCAGGCTGAAAGTAAAGCAAAATGGGCCTTAAGGCACATTCTGCTTTATTTTCAACCTGCTTTAAGTGGTATACTGTCTTCAAAACTAGAGATATGCAATGGGGTAATTGGTTAATGACTGAGCTGCAGTCTTTTGGAAGTCTACATTACTTCCGTCTTTTGCTTTAAGCAGCAGCCCTGAGATGCTTGTTGAAGATCTCCATACTTAAGATTTATTTATAACTCCTTTTGCTTACAATTGACTATTTGAAGTTGTCAATCAGTGTATGACTGTAAGTTGGTGTTATTGTTTACACTGTCTGGCACGGAGATCAGCCGTGGTGCCAGCCTGGTCTCCTGTTTTATACCTGTTCTATCAAAATCAGCTGTTCACACAAATACTTGGCAATTTTTGTAACCTAGACAATTAAAAGCTTAGTGAATTCAGTGAAGAACCCCTATGATGGCCACTTAGGCGATTTGGCTTGTTTTTATATTGAACATAGACAATGGCTTACCCACTACTCCATAGAAATCCCCTTTACACAGTCATGAATATGCACCTTAACCCTTTACCCCATAATTACACCTTTTTACGTCTTCAACTTATTCCTCCACTGAAGAAAATAGTTAAGATTCATATTGTCATGAATATGAATCATAAGAAATGTTTTCTATATTCTAGCAGATGGTAGCTTAAAGCAGGCTGAAAGTAAAGCAGAATGTGCCTTAAGACACATTCTTCTTTACTTTCAACCTACTTGAAGTTGTCACCTGTCTTCAAAACTAGAAACAGGCTATGGGGTAATGGGTTAAGCAAATTTTCCTATATCATATAGCAGATTGTAGCTTAAAGCAGACTGAATATAAGGTAGAATGTGCCTAAATGCATTCTGCTTTACTTTCAACCTGCTTTAGGTAGTCACTTGCCTTCAAAACTAAAATAAGACCACGGGGCAAGTGGATAACATTTATTTTCTAAGAGCATGCAGTTCATCAAATTATTAGTTAAAATTGCTGAAAACTGAGAAAATAATGACGGTCTTAGATAATTATGATTTATCAAGAATGTTTCGGAAATCGGGCCCAGCTAGCTGGGCTCTTAGATAAAAGTGAATAATTATATATACATGTACCTTAAAATTTATTCTAGCATTTTCTCTCTGTCATCTCTATCAAACCCGTTGTTATGACAGAATTGTTTTCTTGGGAAAAGTCTCTGCTGAATAGTCACAACACACGATTAGGTGAATAAATATAAGGATTTAAATGTTTGACTAGCACTATCGGGAAGAATGTTCTAACTTACAAACTTTTAGTCCTGAAAGTACAAAGAATGTTCTACAAAGCATTCCTGATGGATAATGAGTAGAATTGGTTGGCATCTGATCTGGATCCAAATTGTTTTGCAATAAGCTATCTAAGTTGTACTTAGTACTCTAGAAGAGATAACTATCAGAAATAGATAAACTGTAAAATATTCCCCCATTCTTGCCAACTCTACTGATACCTTGCATCCTGCAGAAATATCATAAGCTTATTTAACATTAACCCTTTCCCACATAGAAACGCCTTTTAGCGCATTTATTTATCCCTCCACTCAAGAAAATAGTTCCATTTTATACAGTCATGAATATGTACCATAAGGAATGATTTTTATATTCTAGCAGGTGGTAGCTTAAAGCAGGTTGAAAGTAAAGCAGAATGTGTCTTAAGGCACTTTCTGCTTTACTTTCAGCCTGCTTTAAGTTGTCACCTGTCTTCAGAACTAGAAACAGGCTATAATTGGGGTAATGGGTTTTAATGCCATATTAACAGAGAACCTAAATGCATCAACATGCAAAGAATTTTGATTCTGATCAAACATTGTAACTTAAAATCCATTATAATAAATCCAAAATGTTTTGTAATAATTAAATGCTCTTCAAGTCAAGATTTGCAGGTCATCATTTAGGGTTAGAGCCATTTTATATACATCTACAAAATGTACTTCGGTACAAATATATGTTATAGGAAATTTCAATGTTCAATTCCGATTTACAAGGATTTGTGGCAATGTATTTCATTCACAGGTAGAAAAAACTTAAGGGAGTTACAGTTTTCAAAAGTCATGATTACATATTTAGCAAATAATCAAATAGAAGATGTATCTTAAGACATTGAAATGCATGATAGACTTATTGGCTTAAAGCCCCAGTCTTAACTCGTTACTGCATAAATACACCTTTTTACAGCTTTAATTTATTCTTCCACTGAGGAAAATAGTTTCACTTCATACAGCCATGCATATGTACTGTAAGAAATGTTTTCTATATCTTATAATGATACAGCTTAAAACAGGCTGAAAGTCAAGCATTCTGCTTTACTTTCAACCTGCTTTAATTAAGAGGTCACCTGTCTTCAAAACTAGAAACAGGCTATTGGGTAATGAGCTAAATCTCTCGGATTCTTCATGAATAATCTCCTATCCCAGAGTTTCTGTACATAATATTTGAACAAACAAAAATAGTTAAGTGATATAAAGTATGAACTAATGAGCTGGCTGTCTCTGAGTTTTGATGTGGTTTTTGCATCCTAATCCCTCACACCTGAGCTTGGTCATTAGAGAATGTAGATATTGGCGGCTGCCCAGTCTAGAAGGAGCCTAAATGTACAGTACTGCTAACATGCTGGTTGGCAGAAACTCTGTACAGTATATAGTGCTAAAAATTGTCTGTTGTCACAAAGTCCAGCATTTAATAGTTGGTCATGGTGCATAATTATATGTTAAACAAACAAACATTTGTTCAGCAAAAGAAGAAAAAGAGGACAGATTCAGTTAACCTGTAGCGTGTTCAGTTACCACTGTTTGCTGTTTAGGTTAGCAGTATGTGCTCCGTGTGCAGAGTGCAGAGTACAGTTTAAGCTCCAGATAAGGGGAGTATTATTTCAAAAACTAAAACCTTCATTTCTGCATTAATCCCTATGGTGTTTCTATTGAGTAATAACACCATAGGATTTAGTGCTGAAATGAGGGAGAAATGTTGGATTTGTTCAGTTTACTCCTAAGACACGTACAGTTATATATGAATATTCAGCAGGGAATTGTTAATATTTTGGACTGTCAGCAAGTCAGGAGTTCTCATGCTTTGAATATTAACCCATTATCGATACCCCATAGACTGTTTCTAGTATTGAGGATAGCTGAAGACTTAAAGCAGAATGTGCCTTATAATTAAAGGTGTAAAAAGGCTTATTTTTAGCTCGACTATTCAAAGAATATGGAGGGCTATTACAGTCGCCCTGGCGTCGGCGTCGCCGTTGCACTGGTTAAGGTTTTTTGTGCAACCTACAAATAAGCTTGTATTTCTACAACCAATACTTGTATTGCATTATAACTTCACCACAGCCTCCCCAAATACTGCAGAAAATCATGGCTGGTAACTCTGGTTTGGATTTTGTGTGAGTTATGGCCCTTGATGGACTTAGATATTTTGGTTAAGGTTTTTGGTGCAACCTAGAAATAAGCTTATATCTCTGCAGCTGCTGCTTGTATGGGATTATAACTTCACCACAACCTTGCCACTAGTGCAGTCAATCAAGGCAGGTAACTCTAGTGTGCATTTAGTGTGAGTTATGGCCCTTGATGGACTTTGAAATTTTGGTTAAGGTTTTTTGTGCAACCTAGAAATAAGCTTATATCTCTGCAGCTGCTACTTGTATAGGATTATAACTTCACCACAACCTTGCTACTAGTGCAGTCAATCAAGGCAGGTAACTCAAGTTTGCATTTAGTGTGAGTTGTGGCCCTTGATGGACTTAGATATTTTGGTTACGGTTTTTTGTGCAACCTAGAAATAAGCTTATATCTCTGCAGCTGCTGCTTGTATGGGATTATAACTTCTTCACAACCTTGCCACTAGTGCAGTCAATCAAGGCAGGTAACTCTAGTGTGCATTTAGTGTGATTTATGGCCCTTGATGGACTTTGAAATTTTGGTTAAGGTTTTTTGTGCAACCTAGAAATAAGCTTATATCTCTGCAATTGCTACTTGTATGGGATTATAACTTCACCACAACCTTGCCACTAGTGCAGTCAATCAAG
This sequence comes from Gari tellinella, assembly GCA_922989275.2. Classification (NCBI taxonomy): domain Eukaryota; kingdom Metazoa; phylum Mollusca; class Bivalvia; order Cardiida; family Psammobiidae; genus Gari; species Gari tellinella. The sequence goes on from OV277867.1 coordinate 61,489,503, forward strand.
GCAGGTAACTCAAGTTTGCATTTAGAGTGAGTTGTGGCCCTTGATGGACTTAGATATTTTGGTTAAGGTTTTTTGTGCAACCTACAAATAAGCTTATATCTCTGCAACTGCTGCTTGTATGGGATTATAACTTCACCACAACCTTGCCACTAGTGCAGTCAATCAAGCAGTGACCTGGAAACCCACGCGCCATGCGCCATAGTCACATAAAAATAAAAAATGTCACATAGAATTTCCAACTGGTGCGCCCAGCGTCTCGCCGATTTTATCTTACCATAATTTTCAAATGCAAAATGTCCTGTATGCTAGATGGCTTGATTCTATCGTTTAACAACTAATTCGTTTTTCTGGAGGATTTAATCGTCTTTTTTCAATAGAAATTAGCTGCACTTTGTGGAATTAAACATCGAAATTTACCTTAAACAAATCGAAACTTCTTGCCAATTCCGACATTTTTTGTGTGCGAAAATAGCAAAGTATTCCGATTTCATTCCCAAACACAACAGCTTGGACGCGTATAACTCGTGAACATTTTATATGAATGTAGATCGACAGTTAATTTCTTGAATTGATTTTCCAGCGATACATTATGAAAAAACCCATTAGAAAATAAAGAGATATGCCGAAATTGCGAAGCAGAATTTCTATGCACATTTCAATAGGCCCTATATGTTGCAAACACCCGTGTTTTGGCATATGTGTATTACCGTTACGTGTGTTACAAGTAAAAAAGATGGTTCTTAGGCGTCTTTTTTTTGTCGGTTTTACAAAGTATTATGTCTTTTTCATCTTTGTAAGACTGTTTTCAATACGAGATATTGACAAATAAAACGGCATTAAAAATAGCGCTGTCATATTTTGAAATTGGCTCGAAACAAAATGGTGCCTCGACAAAATCGAGGACACTAAACGTGGACATTTCTGGAAAGATTTACGATTGAGAGATACAACAAAGTCAAAAGAAAAACCAGCACACGCCGGGATCGAATTCTTTCTTCATAAGACGCGATTCTGAATATGAATTATACAGTTAATAGACTGAGAAAACGATTCTAAATTGGACACTTGTCTATCAGATACAACGGATTTGAAGGAAAGTTTGAACTTTTTCGTCGAACCTGTTACTAAATAAAATAGCTGAAAACACCAGACCGACGGATATTTCAGGTGATTGATTAGATGTTTTATAGAATTTGATCATTTGGAGATGAATAGTCAACAAGTTATGTAAGTATTTGTCATAATTAATAGCAATCGACCCAACTCTGTCTGCTACAACAGTATGGGCTACACCCGCGATATGCCCTCTAGACTTAATTTAACAAACTAGAACGAATACAAATGCATAGCCTGGGTTGTGCACTTTGTATCATATGATTATCTATTTTTCAATCAGATATGCCACACACCTTTAGTTCAGAAATAGTATACCTGTTTAAGTTCTTACTTACGAATGAAGGTATGTAAAAAACATTGATTTTTATTGAAATCTAAACATTTTAAAAATTGGCCCATAAAATTTCAAAATGTCACATAGATTTTTGAAATGTCACATAAAAAATTATAGATGATGGGCCATAGTCACATAGAAAAAAATTCTTTCCAGGTCACTGATCAAGGCAGGTAATTCTAGTTTGCATTTAGTGTGAGTTATGGCCCTTGGTGGACCTTATTTATTAAATTAGAAATTTGATACTTAGAAATTAAAAATTCTGCTATAACTCTGCAACCACTGTTTCACCCAACCAAGGAAGGTAGCTCTGGTTTCAGTTTACTACCATCAAACATGCTTATCCAATATATTTATATACCCGTATCAAATTTCCAATAACGAATAAACCAGCAATAGTCGAGCATGCCATCTTGCGATGGCTCTGGTTTGGAGGGGAATTGGTTATATGAATATTCAGCAGAAGTATTAATATGTTGTACTGTCAGCAAGTCCTGATTTCCCATGCTTTGACTTAAATAACTAGAACTCAAACTGGGCTGAGTTACAAACCACAGTGTGGGGTTTGTCCTGATTACCTTTCACTAAATAAGAAAAGAAAATGCCAAAGTTTAATTAAAAATGTGCAGTTGTTTCAAATGTCTTTCCAGATAATTAGACACCACCCACACTTTCTAGGGGAGCAGTTTGTCATTTTAATTGAATCTGGCAATGTTTATTTAAATGGTGCCTCCCTAAGGCCACATCACTGAGTGATATCACAACACTATTATCCATGTTTCACTTTAATTCTCATAGGAAAATGTTTTGTTCGAAATGTGGGTTGAATTTGAAGAAACTTGATTAACCCAGTTTTCCCTCATACCGGTAGTTTTGGATTTTAGATTTAAATTCAAGTCTCGTGATGCAGCTTCAGGTTGAAAGTATAGCAAAGGGAGACAATCTGTATCAATTACCTTCAGCCTTGTAAAGATGTAGACATTTCTTATGGCCATTTTATCAGGACATGTTAAATGCATGAAAAAGTGTGAACCTATGAGAGAAAGGGTTGAGGTTTGACTGATCTGGACCCTTGTTCTCAAAGTATATTCTTCACCATAATCCTTCAAGATAATATATTAGTCAATACATCAAACAATTTGGACCCTGGTGAGAGTTATTTCAGCCTCTCCACTAAGCATCCAAATTGATTGCAAAGGTTTTCCAAAAGGTCTCAAATTATTAAGCAATATAATAAATTTTCTCTTTCTAAATAAGTTAATAAATAAAGCTCCTCCAACTTTGAACAACTATAATTTGAACCATTATATTGGCTAATAAAATAAGAAAACATTTCCTCCAGGTTACGAATAGCTAGATATAGTGCATACAGACAGAAGTTGGACAGATCAGATCCTGTAAGAAAACAGTGCAGACCCTGATTAGGAGCTGTATGATCTGGGTCTACACTGTTTTCAAAAAGCGACAATATGTGCTAACAGTAGGAGAAGGGCTAAAGTCAGGTAATTTGCATGATTAATGAAGGGAAATATTTGGTACCCACCATTTAGACAGAGATAATGTCAGTCTTGTTTCTTTTCTCCTTGATGGAGTGAAAGGTTGATGTGACTGGTTCACTGCTTATAATTTGATAGGCAACATATTATTCTTGTCAGACTGGTTTCAGGTAATAAGAATGAATGATTTGACTGGTTCAGTGCATTTAATTTGACAAGTAACATGTTATTTTTGTCAGGCTGGTTTAGGTAGATAAGAAAATGTGATGGGAATTTGGCTTGGCTCTTTTTACAGCATCAACTCTGAATAATTTCACTTCAAGAATACTTTTGTAGGTAAAGCATTAACCCATTACACCATAGCCTGTTTCTAGTTCTGAAGACATGTGACCACTTAAAGCAGGTTGAAAGTAAAGCAGAATGCGCGTTCAGGCGCATTCTGCTTTACTTTCAGCCTGCTTTAAGCTATTATCTGCTAAAATATAGAAAATATTTCTTATGATTTTAATTTATGACAGTATAGATTGGAACTATTTTCTTCAGTAGAGAAATTAATTAAAGGCGTAAAAAGGTGTATTTATGGGTAAATTGTTTAAATTTCAGCTTTAGGATTGCTCATAACAAATCTACTTTTGACGCCCGGTCTGCATCTATAGATGCAGGAGCATATGGGGATTGTCCTGTCCATCAGTCCGTTCATGCAATCTAGGTTAACCAGATTACGAACCTACTTGATCCTCCCAAAAAGTGCCAAAAAACCAATATCCATTATCAATTTGATAATTACTTACATGTGACAGCTCAAAGTAAGATGAAAGTTAAGTAAAAAGTTCTTAAAGGAGTTTTCTGCTTAGTTTCATATTGCTTTAAGTGGGATAACCTGCGTTTAGCACAGTTGAATACATATTGCTCTTGAGGAGGACAGCTCCATGGTTAACAGGATTGACTCTTGTGAAAATGTAGTGGGTGGGGTCGCTTTGGCTCACAGTTAATGAGCAATAAGGCAGGTTGAATTAATGCAGCACACATGTTTTATATCATCTCAGAGCAAACAAAGAATGTGATTGTTATGTTACACAAGTTTGGTTTTCCCATTCTTATGTTTTACTCACAGCATTCGATCAGTAGGTCGCTTTACTGGCACTTATTTTTACCCTTTGAAGAATCTAGCTGTCATGGAGATCTGCTGAAAATACCTTAACCCTTTCCCCCCCAAAGCCTGTTTGTAGTTTGGAAGACATTTGACTTATTGAAAGCAGGTTGACATTAAAGCAAATTAATCCGTTACTTGCAATTATGCTTTACTTCCAGCCTGCTTTAAACTACTAGCTGCTATGATGTAGGGCACAATTCCTTTTATGCAAATTCCTACCTGTATTATGATAACATGGAACTATTTTCTTAAGTGGAGAAATAAAAAGAGTAAAAAGGCATATTTATGGAGTAATGAGTTAAAACCGAAAAGGGTTAAGATTTTGGAATAGGAAATGGGGAAATATTTTCCCACACCTGGGGAAACTGCAGACTAAATGTTTGTATAGAATAAAAATGTTTACCTGTGCTATACCTTTAACCTGCTAAGCATGGCTTGTCTCACTCCCATTAACCCTTAGCCTGCCAGTCACGACTATAGCTCCATATGCAAACAGCTTGGATCCGGATGAGACGCCGAGTAACTCGGCGTCTCATCCGGATCCAAGCTGTTTGACACTCGGACAACATTTTCAGCAATTTTGAGCAACTTTGAAGCACTTTGAAACTTGAAGCAGACGAGAAATATAGCAGACGGCAATTTATTTGGCGGGCTAAGGGTTAATTTTGCAAATTAGTTGTCATATGGCCTGAGACCAGACACCAAGTAACTTGGCCAGAATTGTTTGACCTTCGTATTGTGGATTGGGACATAAAAATCAAAGTTGGAAACAGTGTAGAGTGTGGTTATGAAACAGATGACATTTTAGCTGTGTAAGGGTTTAGTCTGTGTGGTTTAGAAATCATCACAGGCTCATAATGATGATAAGGAAAAACAGCAGTGATTGACAAAGGAGATCAAATAGGATTACAATCTAACCTATATTAAACAGGCTCTCATTGGAAGATAAAATTATACACCTTTAATACAGGTTGCAGCTTAATGCAAGACAGAAATAAAGCAGAAAGCTCCTATAGGAGCTTTCTGCTTTATTTCTGTCTTGCATTAAGCATTTACATGGCTTTAAGAGAGCTGCATGGTAACTGAAAGAGTTGCTGCTTAATACAGGTTTGACTTTACCTGTGAACTAATTTCCTGGGGTAGTGTCTGTTGACTCAGGGTCGTGCTCATGCCTAGCAAAGATTTCACTGCTGTTGGGAAACATGTTTTCTTGTCATAGTTCGTCAGTATTGGGGTTGAAAGTCTTCTGATGTCAAAGATTGCACTTTAAGATTAAATACTTGTAAATATTGGTGCTATGTCTTGGTGGATTATGCAATCAAATTTATGTATTGTGCAACCATTTAAAAAACATTTGACCTACAACAATATGACCATGACCTAATTTGGACATAAAATATTTTAAATGGGCTATTTCTGGGAAAACTAGATTTAATACTATAAACTACAATGCGTTGATGCTTATACAGTTTTATTGACCAATACCACCCATATCACCTAATCTTGACTTTTGACCTTGACCTTATTTGAACTTAGAAAAGGTTCAGACAATATTTATTGGCAATGATGCCACTCAGGGCATCGTGAAAGCAGTTTTGTTTGTCAATGTATTGCAGTGATCATAAGGACCCCCTTATCTGGGTATTCACTGTTTGCAAAGTATCAGTATGTACGTGACTTAACCCATTACCCCATAGCTTGGTTTCTAGTTTTGAAGACATGTGACCACTTAAAGCAGGTTGAAAGTAAAGCAGAATGCGCCTTAAGGCGCATTCTGCTTTACTTTCAGCCTGCTTTAAGCAATAATCTGCTAGGAAATGGAAAACATTTCTAAAGGTACTTATTCATGACTGTATAAAGTGGAATTATTTTCTTCAGAGGAGGAATAAATAAAAGTCGTAAAAAGGCGTATTTATGGGGTAATGGGTTAAGGATTCAAAGGATTAACCCAAGACTTAGTTCAATTGCAAGACTTTGTATCAGTCAAACCTGTATTTAACACAAGTTTGACTGTTCAATGTATGTATTTCATAAACTGCTTCAATAAATGCTACATGTGCATTTTTCCACTGCATCAACATCACAGCTGAGACGACTGGAACCATCAGGGAATCAATAAAAAACTGGTTTTCAAAGTAAATAATCCCTGTATGATGGCCATATGGTTATGAGGTTTTAGCAGAGATAACATATGATATGTGCCCGCCACACGCTGCATTTTACATGTTTCAATGTTGATTGCTTATCCCTCTTGCAGGTGCTGTAATGCTCTGTACAGTAACTATATAAGCTTACATCAAATTATGGACCTTTTTTTTTCAGTAAATAAAAAATTAAGAAGTAGTATTAAAAAGAGTAGGAACCCTCTGATCACTGCATTATGAAGTTTGAAATACAATGTATTACATTGGTCTACATTATAAGCATCTACATGATTTAACCCTTTCCTCCATTAGACGACAATACAGATCACCTGTATATCCAGCCGCCATCTAATACAATGCATAATTCAGTATTTCTATGTTTAATGCAGGTTTCTGTTTAGCAAGATGAAAGTAAAGCAAAAAGCTCCTTTCCTTTCATCTTGGTTTACCAACAGTATAATTAAGACCATCAGTAAATCCTCAACTTTATGGCATTTTTTCCAGACAGGGTATTTCGGTTAGTCAATTCCTGAATTTAGTGCTGGAGGAAGGTGTTAAAAGTGTCCGATGGGGCTGATATGTGGAGGAAAGTTTAATAAAAACAAAATCAATATATTGGAGCTGCAACTTTTCATCATCTTAATTAAAATCATGATTGAGTGAGATAAGTTTGAAATAGAGATTCGAGATAGTGTCAGTAAGGTGAAGTATTGGAGAGACAAGTTGTTTACTGAAAAACAAAGTCTATCAGTTAAACTGACTGACAACTTGATTACACCTTTAATATTGGCAAAACACTACTGTAACATTGTTTACTCTAAAGATAGGAATTTTTACATCTTTAAATTATTCCCTGCCCTGAAGAAAATAGTTTCGATTAATACAGTATAATGTATTGAATACATACCTATGGTAAGAAATATTTTCTTTCTTCTAGGCAAGCAGATGATGGCCTAAAGCACATTTACTGCATATTCTGTTTTACTTTCAACCTGCTTTAAGCAGTCACGTGTCTTCCATTTATATACATCCAGACTATGGGTTAAATTTTAAAGTAAGTGTGATGAAATTCCCAAGAGCTTTCAAATTCAACACGTATCAAAGTGTCATGAATAAAGCTTTACTTGTTATTACAGTCGAAACTGGATACTTTGAGCTTGCGTTAGTTCGAACATACCCATATTTCAAAGTAAAAATGTGTCATAGCCACGTTTTAACCTTGAAATACGGATTTGTTCCACTTAAGCGAGATCGACTTATCGAAGTACAACGCATAAAATACTAGTAGGATCAATTTAAGCGAGTTCTAAGTATAGGGTTTCAACTGTATATAGAAGATGGTACCACTTGGAATAAAACACTGCAATAAACCCAAGCATGCTTTGAGTGGAATAGGATGTGAATAAGCCTATAAGCATGTAGAAGACGGAAGTCCTTTGAGGAATATGTTTATGACAGCAATATTTTCGTAAGTTGGCCCAGGTTGTAATTGGTCACCATTGTCTTTACCTTTAACTCACTACCCCATAAAAATTTAACTTATTCCTCCATTGAAGAAAATAGTTCCAAATTATACCTAAGTCCTTCATAAATATAATCCATAAGAAATATTTTCTATATCCTAGCAGATGGTATCTTAAAGTAGGTTAAAAGTAAAGCAGAATGTGCCTTATATATAAGGCATATTCTGCTTTACTGTCAACCTGCTTTAAGTGATCATATAATCTTCAATACTAGAAACTGGCTTTGGAGTAAAGGGTTAAAACACAAATACAATGCAATCAAATGGAAATATTTTCTTCTTTGGAGGAATTATTGAATTAAATGCATAAAAAGGCATATAATCATGTTCGTACAGGGTTAATTATTGTTGTGTGAGAAGGCAGCAATGTAATCCCAGTGGAAGACTGGTACAGTAGCAGTGTGGTCTGATACATTGACAGGTAGAGAGGCTGGGAAACGGTTAGTGTGGAGTAGTGGATAGTTCCACAGCACTACCCAGGAATAGTAGTGGATAGTTTGTATTGAAAACTTTTATCTTGTAATCACAAGGTAATAATGACTTTTTAACCCATTACCCCATAGCCTGTTTCTAGTATTGAAGATAGGTGACCACTTAAAGCAGGTTGAAAGTAAAGCAGAATGTGCCTTAAAGCACATTCTGCTTTACTTTCAGCCTGCTTTAAGCTCTAATCTGCTAGGAAATAGAAAATATTTCTTATGATAAGTATTCATGGCTATATAAATTTGAACAATTTTTTTAAGTGGAGGAATAAATTAGAGGCATAAAAGGGCGAACTTATGGGGTAATAGGTTAAGATACAAATGATATTGGTTGATGGACTAATGCTGTATAGTTGTATAAGAAGTGGAAAATAATGTTAAAGGGCTGACAAAACAGAATTGTGTTTATATAATAACAGTCAGTGATAACATTTGGCACCAGTTATTTGTTATTTAACTCGAGCAGTAGATGGTGGGGTATGATACTGTGTTTATTACAACTTTTATATGTTTCTGTGACGACTCTAACAGCTGTTTATAAATGATATTAGGAAGCATTGATGGGATTTTAGTGTTAAAGGTTATTTGATTGAATGTACTGGAGACTAGCAAAACTATCCATGATATGGAAATAAGAACGGACCATTGAGCTGAAGAGTCACAGTTGTACCAAAATGTACTAAAACTACACAAAAGGAAAATAATAAACAGAAAGGACATTTTGTTTCGGTACAAGTGTAGTTGTAATTTGGACACTTAGGATGGAGTTTAATCAAGTTTACATGTACAGTAGCTGCACAAGCAAGTCTAGCTGGGCTTCAGAAACATTTCAGAGGTTTGAAAGTTTCTGTAACCAGATGTCCAGAATGAGCCCGGGCTCTCTGTTTGACATGAAGCCCTTTGAACCATTCCCATCAATTCACATGAGGCCATTCTCTGAGAATCTGGACAGCTTACTGCCACTAGATCTGTTCTGTCCAAGGTAAGAACTGGTCATCTTTTACATGTATAATTAGAGCTATAATGATAAGGGGAGAAATTAAAGAATTAAAATCTTTATGTCTGCACCAAACCCTATTGTGTGAGTACTCATCAGAATCGTCTCAAAGAGACGATTCAAATGAGTAGTCACACCATAGGATTTGATAAAGTTATAAGGGACAACATTTTGAACAAACTATATACTATGTTTACAAACTTAGTATAATGTAGCTATGATTGTAAGGCAAGTCTTTTAAATATCTCCATAATTATTAACCCGTTTCTAATTTTGAAGATAGATGACCTTTTAAAGCACTAGTTGCAAATAAAGCAGAATGTACCTAAGGTGCTTTCTTCTTTAATTTAAACCTGCTTTAAGCTACCATCTGCTAAAAAAGCAGATGGTAGCTCAGTCTGCTTTAAGTGGCCATGCAAGTATCTTGAATGCTAGAAACAGGCTATGGGGTAATGGGTTAATGGAGCCCTCTGATCAGGGTCTGCAGTGTTTGTCCTATTGCAATTCATTGTCCAAAAATCAACCGTAGATAGGGGAAAATGGACTAGACTAATTTGAAACTGGAATTTAAAGTCCAGTTGATGTTTCAGGGAGGAAATGATTAAGAATATTTCTAAAATGTAACCAGCATCTCTGTAATACTGCACCACCAATTTCATCTGTAAATGACCACTTGTATTGATAGGCAAACATTTCAGGCTGAAAATTCACAGAGAATTTTTCGATGAAGTCATTTGACGAGTACTCATGAAAAAATGGATAAATTTATTTAGGTACTTGAAACACTGAAGTACTTAAGTTCTTGTGCATGTCACTAATTGACTAAGTAACGGTACAGTAAATAAGCTCTATCATTCCTTATTGTCAATTTAATTATCCCTATTACATGGACATGTTAACCCTATTGGTGTATATTGTCACTTTTCGAAAACAGTGTAGGCCCTGATCTGACAGCTCCTGAAGGAGCTGTCTGATCAGGGTCTACATTGTTTTCTTACAGGAACTGTCTGACATGACTCTGCGCTGTCTTTCCTAGGGGATATTTTCCATATTTGATAGCAATGCAACAAGTTCATATTATAGATGTGCATAGTACGGTAGTTTGGGTTTTATTTATGGATATTCCCCTGGAGAAGGGTTTATAATCAGTGTAAGTGTTCAGTGTCTCCAAGGATAGTGACACCACCCAGAACCTCAAGTACCAGTTGTCTGACGTTAAAGTGACTGTCATTAGTCAGTTAAATGGGTATTAGTTGGTTTTTGTTTCGAAAGCGACAAGTGAGCAAATGCGAGACTAATATTTGCTTATCATCTCTTTTTAGACTGCAATGGTGACGGCATCAAACGTAATAATGAGTTTATAGTGGCTATTATACGGCTATTCTGTTTAGCCATGCTATTTATTTGGTTGCTGATATTTTTCTTATGGTACATAATTATTCATGACTGAACAAAATGGAACTATTTTTTTCGGTGGAAGAATGATTTAAAATAAATGCGTTAAAATGTGTATCTATGGAGTAGAGGGTTAACCCTTTCCCCCATAGAAGCGCATTCAGTTTATTCTTGCCTTGAAGAAAATAGTTCCAATTTATACATTCATAAATATGTATAATACAAAATATTTTCTATATTCTAGCAGGTGATAGCTTAAAGCAGTCTGAAAGTAAAGCAGAATGCGCTTAAAGCGCATTCTGCTTTACTTTCAACCTGCTTTAAGTGGACACCTATATTCAATACTAGAGATATGCTATGTGGGAAAGGGTTAAACACTAGTTAGAATGCACTGGATGAAGTGCATCACTCAATCTTAACCAGATATCAGAAACTATCTCAAATCTTCACCATCTGGCTATCTCTCCATCTGGTGTGCATGTTGGATATACAGTTTTCAATCACAGATAATACAACAGTTTTCATTGGATGGTTTGCAATACAGTTTTCAATCAGAGATAATTTATCAGTTTTGATTGGTTGGTTTCTGATGTAATCTTGACAGCTAGATTAGGTCTTAACAGATCACCTTTTAAGATTCCTACTAAATCTTAAAGCTTGACACCTTTATATTGGATTGAAATCTGCTTTATCAGAATTGGCAATAATAGTTTCATTGTTCAATAAAAGTTCTGTTATTAATTGTTGTTCGAGAGCAAAATGACGTTTCAGATGGAGTAGCTTTAAAACAAGAAAAAACTCTGAGAATAATATTCAAGGTACAAAATCTTTCCCGATGATTAAACTTGTACCAATGTTGGGGTCTTTAAACTTTTCCAAAAATTGTTGTTGACAATTATTGTTTTCTTATTTGAATTTCGTTTTAATTTCTTGATTTGTTTTGCTGTAGAAGCCTTGTTATGGATGTCAAACAGCTTTGGTTCTTGATCATATGAAGATGTCTGATCTGAATCAAACATGTATTTGCCATATATCAGGGCTCCAGATAAGGGGAGTATTTCAAAAACCAAAATCTTTATTTCTGCTTTAAACCCTATGGTGTCACTACTCATTAGAATCGTCTCGAAGAGACGATTCTAATGAGTAGTAACACCATAGGATTTGATGCAGTATGAGTGAAAAAATGTTGGATTTGTTCATATTACTCCCCCTTATCTGGAGCTCTGTATATTAGTCAAGTCGTATAATTACTTAGTATAAGGGTTGAACCCTTAAATGCATTCTTTCAGCAAAACCATAACCTTTTCAAACAGCTTTGATCATAATGAGAGGCTGCATAACACATCGTCTCATCAGGAACAAAACTGTTTGACACTCTAACCCTGCTTTGAAAAGAAATTTGTTGAACATTTTATAATTACAACAGAAGCAGAAGACAATTGTTGCGAAGAGTTAAAACTGAATGTAAGATTGGCGTGCCATCATCAGAACCTGACTTAGGGTCTTGACGTGGAGATAGCCTCTCTGGCAGAATGCTGTCAGAATCTTTGTTTTCATAGCCACATGCTCTGATATGCTTCACTGGATTGTCACTGCGCCAACTGATGCACTTGACCTGAATTCATATCTTGATATGATTTGTTAGGGGGAATTTACCGTTAAATTTTTCCAGTATTTCTGTAAAAGCACTTTAACCCATTATCACATAGCCTAGCTATTTCCAGTTTTGAAGATAGCCTATTTCCAGTTTTGAAGATAGAATTGACCACAAAGCATTCTGCTTTACTTTCAGCTTGCTTTATTAGCTACCATCTTCTAGAATATAGAAAATAATTCTTATTATGGATCGTTTTTGTTTTGTAGAGGAATAAATTAGAGGTATAAAAAGGCGTATTTATTGGGAAATGGGTTACCCATTTGCCTTTTCTCATCATTAATTTATTCTTCCAGTGATGAAAGAAGTTCCACTTTATACAGTCGTGAATAATTGTGCACAATAGGAAATACACTTGCTATATTTTAGCAGATGGTAGCTTAATATATAATACAGCAGGCTTAAAGTAAATTAAGCAGAATAAAAGATCCTGCTTTTGTTTCAACCTGCTTACAACATTCTGTCCTCTTTACTGAAAATGAGCAATTTGGGGAAAGGGTTAAATAAGAGCAGAGTTAGGTCTGCATTGGTTGCAATAGTACAAATTCTTATGTTCTTTCCCTTTGTAATAATAATGGCTCATTGATGCGCAACCAGCAAGAGAGATATTTTCGAATCTGAAGCTTGCAGAATAAAGTGATACCTTTATGCAATGACTGTGTATACTATGGGTATAGTTCTGATGCAAGAAACAGCTTTGCTATTGTATCCATGACCACAAATTGGAATCAAGGACATCTAATTAAGCAGTTGACCCTTTACTGAAGTTTTTTTAATCTGTGCAAAGACCACACACAAGAATATTTCATCATCTGTTTACTGTGATCCAAGAATAACCAATAACAAGTCTGCTGGCCCTGAAAACATTAAACCCATTATCCCATAAATATGCATTTCTGTGCCTTTAATTTATTACTCTGCTGTTGTTGTTGTTGTTGGTAAAAAGGTTTTACGTCCACTTGAAGCCAATTATATTGATGCATCCAGTCACCCATGCCTTGCGCACATTGGCTCACTTTTGTTGGGATATCATTCCTTTGCATTAAATTATGAATATTTACCATAAGAAATATTTTCTATATTCTAGCTAGCAGCAGATTGTACAAAGCTGGCTAAAAGTAAAGCAGAATGTGCCGCGGGCGCATTCTGCTTTACTTTCAGTCTGCTTAAAGTATGTAGCCTGTCTTCAAAACTAGAAACAATTAAGCTATCAGGTAAATTAAGGGTTATAAGGGTAAAAGTTGATGAGGAATCTATCTTTTGTTGTTTGATAGTGTTGTAAAAGGGGAAAGTAAATGAGGAAACAAAGAATGTTTTGAATACTTCCTGTGAGGTAATCCACCAACTTTGGCACACTTTCCTAAACTTATCTCACAGGAATATTAATTGGCCATCTCCTGTCTCACTTTCTAACAATATTTCCCTAACTTAGAAATCCATTATTCAACTCTTGTTTTCATAACTTTTGTCAGTGTAAAAGACAGCTGTTTGGTTAAAGCTAGCTGAAAGTAAAGCAAAAAGCTGACATTTAAGCTTTACTTTTAGCTTGCATTAAGCAAGATCAATTTGATAGTAAATTATTATACAGTAGATCCCTAAAACTGGTTCCATATAATTGTTGGCAATAATGTTACTTTTGCCCACATTACTCTTTTCACTCACATTGACGCCGTAAAGTGTGTTTGAAAACAGTTTAGGTCCTGATCAGACTTCTAATCAGGACCTAAACTGTTTGACACTCTTATCGATATTATTTAAGTCATACAACCTAAAATCTATTTTTGAAACGTGTCTTGCAGCCAGTACTGAAGCAGACGACAATAAAGCGGTGAAGGGGTAAAACTCTCCCGAATAATTTGATCATGAAAGGGTTAAAAGAATAATTCTATCATAAAATATTTCATTGATCTTAGACACAAACGGCTGATTTACCTCTCAAGGAGAGAACAGTCAAAACTGTGGTCAGAGCTTCGTTTGAATGGCAATTAAGATGGAAGTAGAGACTATAAGACAGGCTTCACACACAGTAAATTGCACAATCATTATTCTTGCAATAAGATGCCACAAGTCTTATGACTGCACAAGGATATTGTATTCATTTGGTTACCAGGACTCCAGAAAAAAAGGGTATTTCAAAAACTAAAATCTTTTTTTTTCTATTAATCTCTATGGTGTTACTACTCATAAGAATCGTCTCTAAGAGGCGATTCTAAAGAGTAGTAACACTATAGGATTTGGTGCTGAAGTAGTATGAAAATGTTGGATTTGTTCAGCTTACTCTCTTATCTGGAACTCAGGTTACATAACACAGGTATGCTAGTTCTGCTAAAGGGACACTTCATTCTCCTCAATAAAATCCTTGTTATCATTCTTTGAATGTCTTAAAAATGACAGGTTATTGTAGGAAATAAAAACATTATCTCCCCGTCGAAACCTTATATGGTTTTCTTCACATGACTCCATGGAATTTGCAAATAGATTGGATCTTAAAAAGATTGACTGGGCATCTGATAATGGATCCAAATGATTTCATACTTGTATAATATCAATATCGGTTTCTTCAATTTTTAAAAAACATAAAACATAAACAATTTGCAGACATCAATTTTGAAGCATGCACCATAACCTTAAGGAGGAGCATCTTGACCCAGAAATCATGTTTTTCATGACAGCTATAATTGCTTCTGACTGTCAGAAAAACTCCTATGATAGATGCTTTCTCTGATTATGAAAAAAACCCACTATTTTTGTTCACCATTATTATTTTTGTAGAGAAGAAAGTGATTGAAGGTTCTCTTGGGGGATTTTTGTGATGTGCTTAAAAGTGTATTTTGTCGAGATGATTGGAATTCAAGCAGGATAGTCAGGGTTCTTGTTTGCTCATTAGCGCCTGCCACACAGCTCCTGATTGCCCCAGTCTCCAGTGTGTTTATCTATGCTAATTGGCAATTATGTGTTCATCTATCAGTGTTCATTAATGCCGAGTATAAAGCTTGTGTGAGTAATATGTTCTTTCTGTATCTAAACAGCAGATCATACAATAAAATCTCACTATATTGCTCACATCAAACAAAGAGCTGTTTACAATGTTCAAGACAGGGAAGCTTAAAGCATGGTGAAGGAGCTTTTTGCTTTACTTTCATCTTGCTTTAAAGATAAATCAGTATTTACCCATATAACCCCATAGCCTGGTTCCTAAAGGAGCTTTCTGCTTTACTTTCATCTTGCATTAAATATAAATTAGTGTTGACCCATTATGGCCATAACCCCATAGTCTGTTTCTAGTTTTGAAGACAGGTGACCACTTAAAACAGGTTGAAAGTAAAGCAGAATGCGCCTTAAAGCGCATTCTGCTTTACTTTCAGCCTGCTTTAAGTTACCTGATGATCAAATAGAAAAATGAAATTATTACTTATGACATAATTATATTCATGACTATATAAATTTGAACTATTTTCTTCAGTGGAGGAATAAATAAGAAGCGTAAAAAAGCATATTTATGGGGTAATGGGTTAAGGAAGGCATTATTATTAAATAGCTGGACTTGACTGTATCATGTAAAATGCTGTATGTACAGACAGCTATACATCATAAAACGCATTCCTAGATCAAAGGGCCATGATCTTACCTGATATATTCAATCAGCGAAGGTGTGCTGCTTCACACGAGAATGTTCATGACCCTATGAACAGTACATCGCATATCACCAGTCGTACTCTATATGTTATGCATATTCATTTATAATTTGTTTCTAGAAATATTAGTGTCACTTTATCAGGGTAACTGCCGGTTTGGATCTTGATCAGGCTTGACTTATGATTTATTGTTGGACCTCAGATGATCAGATCAAGATCCAGACCAACTGCAGAAATCCAACACTCAAAAGTCAGTTAGCTGCATCTGTTTGATATGAGCATGTGAATTTGACTATATTCTGATTCATATTGAATAGTTAGTGGATGAAACATTGGTGAACCATTGCTTTTACGCATTACTCTATAAATACACCTTTTAAGCCCTTTAATTTATTCCTCCACTGAAGAAAAAGGTTCCAATTTTCACAGTAATGAATATATATCATGAGAAACAATTTCTGTATTCTAGCGAAGGTAGCAATAAAGCAGGCTGGAAGTAAAGCAGAATGTGCCTTAAGGCACATTCTGCTTTACTTTCAACCTGCTCTTAGTGATCACCTGACTTCAAAACTAGAAATAGTCTATGAGATAATGGGTTAAATGGTCACCTGACTTCAAAACTAGAAACAGACTATGGAATAACCGGGCATCAGATCTGATCTGGATCCATACGATTTGCAAAAGTAACTTCAGTATATAGGCATTAGCATTCTGGGAGTACACCAGGTTGAAAGCTACCGCAGTGCCTTTGATCTAGCCGTATATCAGAGGTGTGATAATTAGCGATAATGTTTGTTTACAAATCACCTGAATGAAGCAGCCAGGATGTAAGATCTGAATAATTAATGATAAATCACAAACAAGCTCGGCTCTAATCTGTACCAGGGCTGCTATCTAAATGTTTATTATGAGACTAAATTGTAAGATATGTCAGAAGGAATTCTTACCAAGATAAGCTTCTGTTTATAAATGGTAAATATATATATAAAAGTTGGGAACTAGTCATTTGTCATATATAAGTAAAGTCATTCTAGTATTTGAATTTACTGCTAAAATAAGATTACTTAATGTGTCGATAGTGTAAGATTAATAATGCAGAAAGCTTCTTTAGAATCTCTTATTTATATTAGGGTCTGCACTGTTTGTCATTTTGTAAAAAAAAAATATTATCAAGAACAAGCCTATGATATATAAGTATGAAATGGAATAGACTAGACTTGATTGGAAACTGAAATTGTTGATTTGAAGCTTTAGGGGTGAATGGGTTGGAGTGTGAAGCACAGCAGCCATGGGACTCTTTTAGTGTACCTAATGATAGTTTTTGCCTAGTCTGGTCTTAACCCTATAATCCCTGGAGGGCAACAGGTACTTGACTTAACATATTTAAACAATCTTGATCCAAGTCGGATAATGTGAAAATTGCATTTGATCAGTGTCAACAATTCCGCTGAAATATAATCTATTCTCAAATCCAAGGACATTTAGGAGCTGAAATTATAATTTTGTCTAAGGCCCAAGATAATTTTGAAATGGTAAATATTTTTACTGGGAAAAGGTTATCTATATTCTTTGCAAAGAGCTTATAGTTACAATAAATGTCCTCTGTTACAAACACTCTAACAGACACATCAATGGTGTTCCAAATGTATTTCAGTTTAAAGCAGGATAAAAGTAAAGCAGAAAGCTCCTTTAGGAGCTTTCTGCTTTACTTCCACCCTGCTTTAAGCATCTAACTGCATGAAAAAGTATATAGAAGCCATGTTTGATTGGCGTTATAATAGCAGGACTTACTGTCAGCAAATACTTTTAATCTTCTATCAGTACTGTAGATATCGGGAGACTGTGCCAGTCAGATCACGTGATAATACCCACCTATACATCTGATTGTTCTCCCGACTACAAACATCCGATTTCATGTTTCAAGATCAGTTAACACTTCCAATTTCCCCCAGCATCACCTCCGATTAGGTTTGGGAGGAAACAGAGATACATTTTTATGTTTGTTTCAAGATAAGAAATACTTTTTTTCTTGCGTTTGTTTGGGTACTGTACCAGTAGCTTGCGTTTGTTTGGGTATTGTACCGGTAGACCCCTTTGGATGTGAAATTGTTTGCACAATTGTTTTAGATTTTAATTTATATGACTTTCTAATTGGTGTAATATTGATAGTGTAGAATAGTTTGGATTCTGATCTGATACTGGAGTTGACAATGTTGCATTTCAGAAATTCAGAGATATAATTTTTATGATCAATATGTGTCTATAATGCTAATGTATTTTTTTTCTTTTGTCTATTTCATGTGCTGCTTTTCCCTGCTGGCGCTATAGGTAAGTTACTATCTTACATAATATTCCTTACAAGGCACTGCAATAAGGGGTTGCATTTTCTAAAAAAAAACTTATTGAATTTTCAACAAACGGTTTCCAATCGCTAACTCACCCATTCCTTCAACCTATAGTTCTGATATTTAGTAGGAGGTCAGTCATGATGGCCCCTATTTCTTATGAAATCAAAAGGTCATGGTCATTTCATGGTCAAGGTGGCATGTTGGGCAAACATATGCTACCAACATAATATATTGTTTTGAGTCAATTAAATAAAGTTCTGAAGATAGAATTTCCCTGAAGAAATGTTGCTGCTTACTGTAGGAGCTTTCTATGCCTGGCGAAGGTCAGTCATCTTTTAAGTTCAAATAGGCTGAATTTACATAAAAGCCTTAACTTTGGAACTACATGACATTGTGATAGAGACCTCATATTTTTCATGTGTACCTTACTCAAGAAACTCTTGAGAGTACAAGTTAGGTCATGCCAGACAAAGTCAAGATTATTTAAAGGTCATGGTCACATCAGGGGGCATAGTGTTTCAAAAACACATCTTATTACATTTAGCTTTCATGTGACTTAAAGTCTACCTATATAATTATATGAACAACAGTTATTAAACGCATAGTAAAATTGACTCTCAGAACACAAATTGTTTTAACTCACCTCCCTTTTATATGCTGATGTTCTTCAATAAGTAGACCACGATACACTGCAGTTTGGTGACCTGTGACCTTGACCTCTAGGGTCAACTTTAAGGTTTTGGATTAAAGTCTGTTCTGAGCAAAAGACTGCACCTACGGTCACGAAACTGTATATGCTGATGGGCCCCAATGAGTAGACCAGGGTGATGCACTGCAGTTTTGTTACCTTGACCTCTAGGTTCAACATAAAGGTTTTGCGTTAATTCCTGTTCTGAGCAAACGACTGCACCTACGGTCACGGAACTCCATATACTGATGTGCTCAAATTGAGTAGACCACGATGTACTACAGTTTGGTGCTATTGACCTTGACCTCTAGGTTCAATGTTAAGGTTTTGCATTTAAAGTCTGTTCTGAGCAAAGGACTGCACCTATGGTTACAAAACTTCATATGTTTATGCACCTCAATGAGTAGACCACAATGCACTGCAGTTTGATGACCTTGATCCTTGACCTTGACATCTAGGGTCAACGTTAAGGATTTGGGTTAAAGTCTGTTTAGAGCAAAGGACTGCACCTTAGATGTTCACGAAACTTCATATGCTGATATGACTTAATGAGTATACAATGATGCACTGCAGTTTGATAACCTTCACCTTTGACCTTGACCTCTTGGATCAAAGTTAAGGTTTAGCGTTGAAGTCTGTTCTGAGCAAGCAACTGCACTTACGGTCACTAAACATCAAATGCTGATGCGGCTCAATGAGTACGCCCCATTATGCTTTGCAGTTTGGTGACCTTGACCTTGACCTCTAGGGTGAACATTAAGGTTTCACATTAAAGTATTCTTTGATTACCTGTTCTGGTTGCTTTTCCTAGAATGCTAAGGTTGCAGTTGTCTCTCAGTTATATTGTTAAAACATATAGCGTTTGGACTACTGACAGAGAGGATAATTATTTTGTATTTTGATCTAGATAGAGACATGATATCAAGGTATCTCAAGGGGTTGTCATTAAATCATTTGCTGCCTCCAGAGGCAGATTACACTCGAGGTTTATGTTATGTGCTTCACCCCCTCCCATCCTAATCTCCAGTATTATATCCCCAGTATTATGTAATGCTGTTTGCAGATGATGTGGTTTTATTTTCTCAGGATTTTTTTTCTCTCTTTTTGGCCCAGGTAGAGACATATGTTTTAAAATGAAGGGAGTGTTTAAAGGGGTTTACATCACGATCTTGTACAGTTTCACCTGCACTAAACAACCCTTAACCCATTACTCCATAACAGGTGACAACTTAAAGCATGTTGAAAGTAAATCATGCAGAATGCACCTTAACCCATTACCCTATAGCCTGTTTCTAGTTTTGAAAATAGGTGGCCACTTATAGCAGGTTGAAAGTAAAGCAGAATGCACCTTTATAATGCACATTCTGCTTTACTTTCAGCTTTCTTTAAGTTAACATCTTCTAGAATGAAGAAAATATTTCTTATGATACATGTACATGACTGTTTAATCGGAACTTTTTTCTTCGATGGAGAAATAATGTTGAGGCATAAAAAGGTGTATTTATTGGATAATGGATTAAGGTGCATTCTGCTTTACTACCAACTTGTTTTAAGCTACCATCATCTGTTAGTAGGATAAATGTATAGATTTGGGACTAATTTCTTCTATCTTCTGACACTGGAGGAATAAATTAAAGGCATAAAAAGGCATATTTATGGAGTAGTGGATTTACATATATAGGACTGTATGTCCATAATATGTTGTGTACCATCAGTACCTCAGAGGCTCAAGGGCTAGCCTATAAATTCATATCCTGCTTCATAAAAATTGATGAGGCTTTAAGAGAGAGAATATTTAGTGAAATGATGAATTTGATTATATGCACTCTGTTCGGTGCATGTCTGCACTTGTGGGTGTAGTGTTTACTTGTTCACATTAAACAAAGGAATTCTGCAGATTTGTTGTAAATTGCTTTCTGATTGAAGCTTAGATTATCTTGCAATGCAAGACTTTTAAGTCTTAATTGTATGTAACTATGGCTCAATGTTTTTCTAAGTGCATAATTATAGTTCTCTTAGTTTAACCCATTACCACATATATATACATGTAGTCTGTTTCTAAATTTGAAGACCACTTAAAGCAAATAGACAGGTGACCACTTAAAGCAGGTTTAAAGTAAAGCAAAACCTGTATTCTGCTTTACTTTTAGCTTGCTTTAACATCTGCTTGGATATAGAAAATATTTCTTATGGTGCAAAGTCATGCCTGTATAAAGTGAAGGAATAAATTAAAGGTGTAAAAATGGAGTAATGGGTTAAGAATGTTCTGGAAACATTATAAACCTGTAACTGAGACTTGCACAATTTAATCACAACTCAGGGCTCCAGATAAGAGCGAGTTAACCGATCAAATCCAATATTTTCTCACTTATTTCAGCACCAAATCCTATGGTGTGACTACTCATTAGAATCGTCTCAAAGAGACGATTCTAATGAGTAGTGACACCATAGGGTTTAATTTAGAAATAACAATTTATTTTTTGAAATACTCTCCTTATCTGGAGCCCTGACAACTCAACAGTTCCCCACCTATAGAGTTTTTCATCAACACTAAAGTTTAGAGCCGTTATGAAGCCGTTAAGATGTCATTTTGTTTCAAGTTGTATTCAGTCAAACCTATATGATTAGCAACAATTTGAATAAGCTTGGGAATTTCTATAGTTTATCTGACTCGCCATAGGAGTGATTATGGAGTAAATTAGTTTCATGGTAATAGCAAATGTTTAAAAAAGAATAAAAACCTTAAATTTTTTCACAAAAACTTACATACGTTGATTCTTGACTAAATCAGCATTTTACCCCATAGCTTGTTTCTAGTTTTGAAAACAAAGTGACCACTTAAATCAGGTTGAAAGTAAAGCAGAATGCTGTTTCACTTTCAGCCTGCTTCAAGCTACATGTACTAGCTATACTACTAGAATAAAGAAAATTTATATTTTGGTACTTGTTTGTGACTGTATGAATTTAGTGCTATTTTCTTCAGAGGAGGAATGAATTGAATGTGCTAAAAGGCGCTTCTATTGGATAATGGGTTAAATGAGTGGTCACCATTTAGGGTTTGGTGTCAAAGGGCAGGCCTTTGTGAGGGTATACAAGAGATTTACATATTGAAAAGTTGATTCAATTGTACCGTAACTCCTGATCTGGTTTCAAGCATTCCGGGTTCAAACATTTTGCAAATGTCTTGCAGAAAACATTCCCTGCGCTTAAAATGTTACATTAGATTTCCTTACATTATAGCTGCTTTATGTGCAAGATAATTGTCTTGTAAAAGGAAGAATACAAATTGGATTACAGGAACTTTTAAAAACATGATCATTATTGCCACGGTAACAGTGAGTGTAGTAATTACGTAATTCTGGCATGCCTTATCTAACAGCATGATTCTGTGCTGACTGATTTATGCTCAATGTGCATTAAAACACTAATTGTTCAATGATAAAAACCAAGGCCTCCCAAAAACATTCATCTCTCATGGATGCCATGATAATAGTTATGGTTGATATTGCTGCGTAATAAACTGGAAGAAACGTGTACGTAGAACCAAATCAGATGAAACATAAACAATATAATGTTATCTTACTGTTTAAACAAAAGTAATATAGCTTCTTGATTGTTAAATCAAATGATCATGCCTTTAACCTTATAAAACCCTTTAAAATATATCATTTTCAATATCTAAGCAATGAGTAAATTAAAGTTTTGTTTATGCTGAAATGTCAAATTAAAAAAAGAAGGAAAAAATAATAAGTGAGCTATTTAGATGATATCATCTTTAGAAGAACTTATCAAGGCTTCTACATATTTTAAATGACTTTTCCTTCCATATTATGAATTGAATTCAATCTGAGTGTCAAAGATGCGATGTGAAGTTAATTGCAGTCTCATCTAAATCCAAACTCATGCTAACATCATGAATGTATACTTTTAGCATAAAGAGAGATAAACTTAAAGGCTCAGTGATGATTACCTGACAGACAAAAAACTTAATTACAACTCCAGATGATGTATGTAATGAGTTTAATGTATAGACTGTCAAAATAATGCTCATTATGAAAAAAGTATTTTAATGTATGTAGCTAAACCTATGTTTGATTTGACTTAACCCATTAACCCAGTGCCTGTTTCTAGATTTGAAGATTAGTTAAAACTTAAAGTAAATTGAAAGTAAAACAGAAAAAACCTTAAAGCACTATCTGCTTTACTTTTGACCTACAGTAAAACCTCTCTATTACGACCACTAAAAGGAAACATTTTGATTGTATAAAACACAGATAACAGCTTAACCCATTACCTGATAGCCTGTTTCTTGTTTTGAAAATAGGTGACTACTTAAATCAGGTTGAAAGTAAAGCAGAATGCGCCATATGGCGCATTCTGCTTTACTTTCAGCCTGCTTTAAGCTATCAACTGCTAGAATAAGGAAAGTATTAAATATGACACATATTCATTACGGTATATATTGGAACTATTTTCTTCAGCGGATGAATAAAATGCAAGTGCTAAAAGTCGCTTCTATAAGGGAAAGGGTTAAAGCAAGGTGACAGTGAAACAGAAAGCTCCTTAAAGAAGCTCTCTGTTTCACTGTCACCTTGCCAGTTTAAGCAGTCACTTGTCGTTAACACTTAATAATTAACACAATTTTGTGGTCATGTTAGAGAGGTTTTACTGTACTTTTAAAGGGACTCGCAACCGGATGGTGTACTTGTCAAAATAAAATAAAATACTCAAATAAAAGCAAATTTGTGGCATTATTTGGCTTCTGACATTAAAAAAATATGATCAGTCCAAAAAAAGTCTCAAGAATCGTCACCGAATCTTAGATTTTTAGATATTTTCCATAGTTTTTCTATACCGACTAGTAGACGGTATAGTTGTTGTTGTTGCTTCTCTACACGGGCTCAGACATAAACCCGAGCCGAATTGTGAAGTTGTATGCACTTTCGATCGCTACACATTGAAATACGTTAAATCGATCCGAGATAAACGGATAGTTCTGTGGTCCATTGGTCTAAGCGGTTTCCCCTATTTTGCCTTCTGTCCGCCAATGCCGGGCCCCGGGTTCGAATCCCACCAGAGACCAATATTTTTTTTTATTGAAATACATTTTTTTAAACAGAATTTCTTATCTTAAACTAATTCTTTACCATTTATATAAGCGTTTGACACATATTTACAAATCACTATTTGTAATGCATCGTCTGGTTGCGAGTCGCTTTAAACTGCCACCTGCTAGGATAACGAAAGAAAATGTTTTTTACAGTACACATTCATGACTGTATATATGGAACTATTTGCTTTTAAGTGAAGGAATACATGAATTTAGATCATGGGTAAAGATGCATCATCTGGGTACTACGTCATTGCACATCAACCGAAGTAAAACAAAAAGGAGCTTTCTAAAGAAGCTTTTTGCTTTACTTTTCTCTGCATTAAGTGGACTACTGTCTTTGAAGATTTCTTTAAAGGTCTATAGGCTTACAGTACTATAAAGTGGTGCAGTGCCAGATCCTGAACTTGTGAAACCAGACTAATGAAGGATACATGAGGACTGATGGAGAGACTGGTTTACATCAAATGAGGAATTCATGACTACAACATCATGATCATTACAGATATTATATACCGAAATGTCTTACCGTGAGGCATGAGGGCTTAACCCTTTCCCTTATAGAAGTAACTTTAAGCGCATTCATTTTATTAATCCGCCAAAGAAAATAGTTCCATTTCATACTGTCATGAATATGTACCATAAGAAATATTTTCTATATCCTAGCAGATTGTAACTTAAAGCAGGCAGAACATAAAGCAGAATGCACCCTAGGACGCATTCTGCTTTACTTTCTACCTGCTTTAACCCTTTGAACCCTAGTCCCGCATATAGGCGTCCTTTTCAAAAAGTGTCCATGTGAAAAGAACACTTGTCCTATGCAAACAGTGAAGACCCAGATCAGAGGACTCCGAAAGGAGCCCTCTGATCAGGGTCTTTACTGTTTGTCATAATGCTAAACATTGACAAAAACAACCCTTAAAAGTCAGAAATGGACTAGACTAAAATGGAAACTGGGATTGCCCATCTGAAGTTTCAGGGCGGTCAACTATATTCAATATTAGAAACAGGCTATGCGGTAAGGTGTTAACCCTGTGAGCAATGATGATGTATCATTAGCTCCAATATTGTTGTTTGCAAGATACACTCTTTTTATGCTCCCAGCATATACTGATGCTGGGGCGTATAGTGATTGACTGGTCTGTGTGTGCATTAAGGTTACAGATGCACAACAAATCTTATCAAATTTTGCCATTTCATCTAGTTTCAGCACTTTTTTCTAGAATGCTTGAGGTAACTTATACAGTGGTTACCTTGTACTTTCATAATTCCCAATCCAGTCCCATATTGCTCAACCTCAATTTGACCTTGACCTTGACCTAATTTGGACTTGAAAAATATTAAAAGCAATTTATCAAGCATGCCATTTGGGGCTTATATTGAATGCAGCTAGCATTTTCTCGAATATATTTCTATTTTCTTTCTGTCATTTATCAAATGTTTATTTTAGATTCAGACTTGCTGAATAACCTGGTTACCTGAAATTTTAGGGTTAATTCCCTCATTGAACCGTGTTCAGCACATAATGTTGCATTAATTGTTTGTTAAATTCGTCTATGTTAAATTGCTAGAGGGCTGATTTTGTTGTTTGTTTTTGAAATGCCTGCTCTGTTGTTATTTATCAGATTAAAAGCTTTGAATGCTGTGTGAATTTTTTGTCCTCAACAATTATCGTCTGCTTTTATACAATTTCTTTTCAAAACAGATTCAGAGTGCCAATTAGTTTGGATACTGATGAGAGGCTGTGTTATGAGGCGTCTTGTCAGGATCCCAATTGTTTGCACGGTTATCATAGTTTTGTTTTAACTGACTAAGATTGAAGATATTCCTACAGGGCTTCAGGTAATGGAGGTATTTCAAAAACTAAAATCTTTATTTCTGCTTTAAACCCTATGGTGTCACTATACTCATTAGAATTGTCTTGAAGAGACGATTCTAATGAGTAGTATATAACACTATAGGAGTTCGTGCTAAAATCAGTGAGATATTGTTGGATTTATTCCCTCTTATCTGGAGCCCTGTTCCTATAAGCCTCTCTTTTGGCAGATTAGTTAGGACTTACATGGATTTTATGGTACAAGTGTATTGTGATCTTCCAAGATTAGATCCAAATCTTACAGTTGAAATCTCCATATTTTCATAAACAAACATTATAAAGGCACATTTTAACTCTTACCACACTAGTAAAGCCTAGACTGTGATTTACCATAGCAAGTAGTTTGCATCCTGATGAGACACTATGTAGCCTGGGGTCTTATCTGGATCTAAACTGTTTGACACAAGACTGACCCAAATTGAAAAAGAAATTTTAAAAATCTTGAATTTAGAGCAGCAGCAGACGTTAATTGATGCAGACGAAAAGAATAAACCTATGGGTTCAAAGAGTTCAGCCATAAAATTATAACAAATAATCTTTGAACACAAAACTGTATTTCAGCAATTGTTTTTATGCAGTTTCAATCAAGATAAGAATCTGTGGTGTTTAAAACTTGGCCTTTCGGCAGGATCAAAACAGATTTGAAATCAGATTGTATGTATGCCAATATGAAGATGGTTTTAGCAGAGAAAATTTAAATAATGTTTCAAACTTTAACCCATTACTATTGCAAGTTTTTAAGGTGCATTCTTCTTTACTTTCAACCTGCTTTAAGTGCACGTGGTCACCTGTCTTCAAAACTAGAAACAGACTATATATGGGATAATTTGTTAGACTTTGCAAAGGGTTAACCCATTACCTGATTCTAGTTTTGAAAATAGGTAACCACTAAAAGTAGGTTGAAAGTAAAGCAGAATGTGCCTTCAGGCACATTCTGCTTTACTTTCAGCCTGCTTTAAGCTACCATCTTTTAGGATATAGAAAATTTCCTTATGGAACATATTTATGATTATGTAAAATGGAACTATTTTCCTCTAAGGATGAATTTATTGTAGGTGTAAAAAGGCGTAATTATGGGGTAATGGGTTAAAGCTGCCCTCAGTCTTCAATATTTACTTTTCATTTTGTGTCATTTGAATGATTTGGGTATCATACTGTAGTTGTTAGAGTTATGTTACTAAACTGCTGTACTGGCTTCTGTAATCCAATTAGCATGATGGTGTACCTATTTAAGGTGATTGGCAATTCCCCTGCCTGGTTGTGCATCATTGATAAGCCAGAATTCTGCATTTCATACAGCCATGCTTTTTGAAAATGCATTTTGACATGTAGTTATTTATCTCCTTGAAATGCTTAGTAATTTTACTGTCTGCAAGAATTGTCGTCTTCTACTGTTTCTAAAGTAGAAAGTTACTAAATTTTCCTTCAAAATAGGGTCAGATTGGTAAACAGCTTGAATCCAGATGAGACGCCACGTTACGCGTCGTCTCATCTGGATCCAAACTATTTGACAATGTTGTCAGGGTTTCGCCTCTAGCGTGCTAAGAGTTCACAACGTTCTTATCAGTTCTCAACAGGGCGAGATTTGTGTCTCGTCTTACTTCTTCCATCATTATTTTTACCCTTCCATGAAATTGTCTACTAGAAAAACTGCTACCTGCCAAAAAACCATCATTGAAAAAAATTCCCTTCACTACCTAAGTTAAAACAATCGACCCCATTTAGTATGCAGAGCAATTATCTGGAAGTGGTCATAGCAAAAATTGACTTTCTTTTCCGTGTTTCGCATAAATGGGAACAAATTTACCAACAATCTAGATCCGAATGGATGCTTAGTTTCTCAATATATCTTATCAGTATTCAAATTTGTTTGCAAAAGTTTCATTGAGAGGCAGAATAATATTAACTCATTATACCATTAACACGCCTTTTTACGCCTGTAATTAGTTATAATAACTCCTCCACTTGAGAAAATAGTTCCACCTTTACTATACAGTCATGATTTATATTCCATTTAAGCAATATTTTATTCAAATAATGATTTATATCATGCACACAATTAAAGATTTCCTATATCCTAGTGTATAGCAGATGGTAGTTTAGAGTTAAATTAATGCAGACTGAACATTTAGCAGTAAGGAGCATTCTGCTTTACTTTTAGCCTGCTTTAAGCGGTCACCTGTCTTCAAAACTAGAAACAGGCTATGGGGGTAAAGGTTTAATGGGATGTAACTCTTAAAGGGAGGTAATTAGGACAATAAAACATTGACTTGTGTGACATCATTGTTTCCTGACATTTTGTGTACTCAGGCCGAGGCCTCTTGCATGCCTTTCTGGCAGTTTTGTGTGAGGGTAATAGCTTAGTTTTCATCAGGTTTGCAAATTGGCCACCTTTAACTCCACGCTGACTCCTGAAATCTGCCTCAATTAGCATTAAATTTTTCAAACAGTTTAGCTCAATGACAGATTCAGAGTAAGGTGGCATCTAATCTGAATTTAGGCTGTTTGCTGTTCAAATCATGTTGCTGTAGGGTAAAGTTAAGAATAAGTAGATTGCAGAATGTTTAGCAGATGAGGTTTTTGAGTAGATAGCATGACACAGGCGTTGCAGCGTTCAAAGCGCGTAAATACAGTAAAAACTCTCTATTACAACCATCTCTCTAATGACCACTAAAATGTGTTAATTATTGTGTGTTTACGACAGGCGACTTTTTAAAGCAAGATGACAGTAAAACAGAAAGCTCCTTTAGGAATTTTCTGTTTTACTGTCACTTTGCTTTAAGCTGTCACCCTGTCTTTTAAACAATCAATTAGCCTTCATTTTATTGGTCGTAATGGAGAGGTTTTACTGTACTGAGTCTTGATAGGAAATGTATGATTGATAGTAATAGTTTACCATCTGTCAGGCTTACAGAAGCAGGTTAGCAGTAGGTTTTTTTCCTCGTTAACCTTTTAACATGCTATGTGCCAATTTGTGATTACATTTGCAAACAGTTTGGATCCAGATGAGATGCCGAGTAACTGTGTGGTATTACAGTGATATTTTCTGAAAGAAATGGCATACTGGTAGTATAACTACTGTGAGTTTGGGTGCTGTAGATAAATTTTGATGAAAAAAACTGCTTGAAGTGTTAAAGGCTAATGATTTTTGTTGTTTTTTTTGCTGGAGCTTGTTAATGTATGATCCAGAGCTGTTACATATGTAAGGTATTGAGAACTGGAGGTCATGTTCACCATATCATGTTTAACCCATTACTCAATAGATATATGACTTTCTTTTACTCCTTCAATTTATTCCTCCACTGAAGAAAATAGTTCCCTTAAATAAAGTCATGAATAACTACAATGTATGTATCATAAGAAATATTTCCTATAACCTAGAAGGTAGTAAGCTTAAAGCAGGCTGAAAGTAAAGCAGAATATGCCGTAAGGTGCATTCTGCTTTACTTTCAATAGCTTTAAGTGATCATCTTTCTTTAATACTAGAAACAGGGTATGGGGTTATGGGTTAAAGTGGTCACCTGTCAAAAGTAGAGACAGGCTATGGGTATAATAGGTTAATATTCATGATCATTAGTTTATCATATAGAGGGTAATAAAGTGTCCTAAGCATGAATTCAGAGGACAAAACTGAACTCCAGTTGATTTTCCAGTTAATTTTAAACTTCAAACTTCCAGTGTATTAACCAGGTATGTGAGAGATAAGGTTTGACCCCCTACAGTGCCTTAATTGAGGTTGAGGCTTTAATGTTCCCTCATGATTTGTTTGCAGTCATGAAGGTGATAGAAAACAAATGTTAGAAACAAAAACTCCATACCTAAGCCTGTGAACAACATATTGATTCACTCACTCCTGAATCATCTATTGGACATTTCTAGTTAAGTCTCTCCCATTTTAGCTCACCTCAGCCCGAGGCTCAAGCTGAGCAGTTGTGATGATCCAGCATCCCATGTCTAGCTGCCTCCAGTGTATATCAACATTCTTTAAGGACATCTCCTCTGAAACCATTGGTCTAATTCAACTGAATTCATCAGAAACATTATTATCATCATGGTAGGGGAAAGGAAAGTTAAAAATAAATTGTTTAACAAGCAATCTATTTGTGAAACACAAAATTAAATGTGCCCAACCAGCAGCATGTTGGGTAATGTACATACTTTCTTGCAAAAGCAGGTCAAAGGTCAAGGTAATATGGTAAAAACATTGGTATGGCTATAAAGGTTACAACACAAGAAAGATACCTAGGCTTATTGGTTCAAATGTTATATAAGCATTTAAAGAATTTTTCAAAACTATGTCAAAGGTCAATGTCATAAGGGTGAAAATATTGGCATCCCCTGGTAGGAAAGGTCTTAACAAATTAAAAGGGAGGCACATGCCAAGTATTAAAGGCCTAAGTGTATTAGTTCAAAAGTTATAGCCAAGGTTAAGGTTTTTGGTTAAAGTTTGTTTAAAAGGTCAAAGGTCAATGTCACATCGTAAAAGAAAAACTGGTATCATGGTTGGAAAGGTCTTAACATAAGAAAAATGGGTACCAAATATGGAGGTCCTTAGTATAGGCCCATAATGGCATATTGGTTCAAATATTATAGGCATTTAAAGATTTTTTCAAAAGTAGCTCAAAGGTCAAGGTAACAAGGGCAAAACTGTTGGCATGGTTGAAAAGGCTCCACACAAGCAAGACATAGACCAATTTTGAAAGCCATAATGCCTAGCAGTTCAAAAGTTATAGGCAATGTTATGGGTTTGCAGACAGATGTACAAATAAACAAACAGACAGAACAAAAACAATAATTATGCTCCTAAGTTACAGATTCTAGGGGCATAAAAATTGTGGATGGAGTTTTTCTTCTGGTTTAATTGCCATGGCTTTGTAACCAAGCAAAATTCAATGTCCAAGCTGCTTTGAGTGTATGGTCACCTATAATCTTCAGTTCTAGAGACAGCTATGGGTTATATTATTCTGAGAATGTTTTGTTGGTATTCATTGTTGATTTTACTAATTACAACAAACAGTCAGGCAATCCATATAGCCAGAGTCATTGATATCCTGCAATGTAGTAGACTATTTCCTGCCATTCACAATCTATCTGGTAGTTTGTAAACAGTTTAGACCCAGATCAGATCACCACTGATCT
Organism: Gari tellinella; assembly: GCA_922989275.2. Classification (NCBI taxonomy): domain Eukaryota; kingdom Metazoa; phylum Mollusca; class Bivalvia; order Cardiida; family Psammobiidae; genus Gari; species Gari tellinella. The sequence continues at coordinate 61,520,592 of OV277867.1, forward strand.
GGACCAATAAGTAATCATTCATCTTCAAAACTAGAATCACACTATATTGTTAAGGTTTTCATTATGAAATATATAGCCTGTATCTAGTATTGAAGATACTACTTTCAGCTGGCTTTAAGCTACCATCCGCTAGAATACAGAAAATATTTCTTTTGATATATTCATGAATGTATGTATTGGAGCTATTTTCTTCATTTGAGGAATAAATTAAATGCGTAAAAATACATATCTATGGAGTAATGGGTTAATGTTCATAAAGGTATAGCTGATGAGTGCCTGGTGCCAATTTACAGGTCCTGGGTGGAGTTATGAAGACTGGGAAATTGTTTATGGGCGACAGGATTTATTAACGCTAATCACCATCAATGTGTTTCCCTCAACTGACATAAGAATGGATTTGAGAGATACAGTCGAACTTCGATATCTCGAACTCGGTTAAGTCAAACATACCGGTACTCGTATTTCAAAGTTAAAACGCGGCTCAGCCGCGTTTTAACTTTAAAACACGGGTATGTTCACCAAAATCGAGTTCGACTGTATCCCAATAGGAAAATTTAAAAGCACCTTCAAACTTGTGTTAACACACTTTCAACACTAAGTAACTATTGTGGGTAATTATGTTCCCTTGTGGACCATTTTAATTACAGAAACATGAACCAGTCTACTTGGAATTCTTGGCACAGGTAGATTAATAAATACTGGTCTAAATTAGCAAACAGTGTAGACCCTGATCAGAGGGTTTCTGATCTGGGTCTACAAATGTAAATAATATATTTGAAACAGGTCCACCAGGTGTTGAAAGAATTAACCCATTACCCCATAAATACGCCTTTCTACGCCTTTAATTTATTCCTCCACTGAAGAAAAAGTTCCAATTTATACTGTCACAAATAAAATTCATAAGAAATATTTTTCTATATTTTAGCAGATAACGGTTTAAAGCAGGCTGAAAGTAAAGCAGAATGCGCCTATTGGCGCATTCTGCTTTACTTTCAACCTGCTTTAAGTGATCATCTTTCTTTAAAACGAGAAACAGGCTATCGGGTAATGGGTTAAGCAGATATTCTGAAGAATGTGCATTAATTCTAGCAGTTTATTGTTGGACACATTTGTATTGCAGAATTTAAACTTCTAATATAGTTCTGTCACTTAGTGGTTGTATATATTTTGTAGATGTTTTTTAGATGTTTGCTTAGCACAAGTTAAAATGAATCTTTGTAATTGAATGCGTTGGTGAATTCTGACAGTTGCAGGATGGTTTTGAAACATGAACAGTTATATAGCTGGAGATAATCACTGGAGGCATGTTTGAGTATTTCTTGAAACCCATAGTAGCAAGCCAAGCTGCTGTAGATTTGTCTTTCATGTGGTTGATAACAAGTATAAGCCCGTAATGGATTAAACAGACTGAAAAGCTGCAATTAGCAGTGCTAAATGTAAATAAAACTTGCTGCTTGGATGACTGTGTGTAATATGACATGGAATTGAATTCATCAATATAATATCCTTAGGCTTAAGTTAACCTATTAACCCATTACCCCATACATACACATTTTTACACCTTTAACTTATTCCTCCACTGAAGAAGATAGTTACAATTTATTCAGTCATAAATATGTAAGATACAAAGTATTTTCTATATATATTAGCAGATGTTAGCTTAAAGCAGGATGAAAGTAAAGCAGAATGCGCCTTATGGCGCATTCTGCATAAGGCGCATTCTGCTTTACTTTCAACTTTTTTTAAGTGGTCACCTGTATTCAAAACTAGAACTGGCTATGGGGTAATGGGTTAACCTATTCACATCTAGAATTTGTTCCTCCACCGAAGAAAATAATATCACTGTTACGTTAACAGTCATGGACATGGACCTTGTGAAATATTTCCTATATTCTATCCGATGGTAGCTTAAAGCAGACTTAAGGCACTTTCTGCTTTACTTTCAACCTGCTTTAAGTGGTCAACTATTCTTCAATACAAGAAACAGGCTATGGGGTAAGTTTAAGCAAGATGAAAGTAAAACAGAAAGGTCCTAACAAAAGGAGTTATAGCTTTCTAAGAAATAGAGCGTGACCCAATTACCTATAGATTCTAATTATAGAATGACCTCATTAAATCATCTTGAATATAGACTTTGACCTGTATCAAAAGTTTCCAATTCCCAGAAGCAGGGAGGTTTATGGAGGAATGTTAATGGACTCACTGTATGGACTCTCTCTGGAATCTTGAACAATGCCAGACAGGAAAAGGTTGAAGTGACATTTCAACTCTAATGTACGGCTATAGTGGGCTATATATATAGTGGCGAAATGTTGATTTATATTTGAAACAGTATGAACGCGTAACGCGGCGTCTCATCAGGATCCATACCGTTTGATGTTTTGATCTTGTTTTGAAAATAGATTAAGAAGATTCTATTTTAAGAACAGTAGCAGATGAAAAAATTACCCAGCATGCAAAGCGTTAATGGAGTCACTGTATGGACCCTGCCTGGAATCTTGAACACTGCCAGGAAAAACATGAAGAAACTCCCTCAGAATGGCAACAATTCCAAACCCGACAAACCAATATGTCCCTCAACAATATTTACAGTAAAACTTCTCTATTAAGACCACTAAAAAGTAGGCTAATTACTTGTATAAGATACAGGCGACAGCTTTACCCTTTACCTTATAGAAGCGGCTTTTAGCACATGCATTTTAATCCTCTGCTGAAGAAAACAGTTTCAATATACATGTATACCGTAAGAAATATGTGTCATACTGAATACTTTCCTTATTCTAGCAGGTGGTAGCTTAAGCAGGCTGAAAGTAAAGCAAATGTGCTATAAGGTCTCTTCTGCTTTTAAGTAACTTTCAACCTGCTTTAAATAGTCACTTATTTTCAAATCTAGAAACAGGCTATGGGGTAAAGTGTTAAAGCAAGGTGACACATGAGGCACATTCTTCTTTACTTTTAGCATACTTTAAGCTACCATTTGTTACGATATAGGAAACATTTCTTAAGTTGCACATTCATTACCACATATAAAATGGAACTATTTTCTTCAGGGAAGGAGTTAATGAAATGCATAAGAAGACGTTTCTATGGAGTACAGGGTTATCCCATTACCCCATAAAGACACTTTTTTACACCTTTAATTTATTCCTCCTTCTGGGGTCTTCCTCCACCTGTAATAGCTGGACGTCGCGATATGACTGAAATACTGTTAAAAGCGACGTAAATCATATCAAATCAAATCCACTGAAGAAGAAGTCCCAATTTATATAGTCATGAATATTTTTCCAAAGAAATATTTTCTATATTCTTGCATATTGTAGCTTAAACCATGCTGAAAGTAAAGCAAAATGCGCCATTAGGTGCATTCTGCTTTACTTTCAACCTGCTTTAAGTGGCCATCTGTCATCAAAGTTATAAACAGGCTATGGGGTACAAGGTTTACTGGCATCAGAAGGGTGAAATCATTTCATCATGCAGGAAACAGTTTATCTTAACCAAATTACTTATTGAAATAGCATTTGGCAGTTACGAACAGAAGTGTTCATGTTCCTATCAGTTGGGTGTTAATGGCTTTCAAAAAAGAAACAAATGTTCACATAAACGATTAACTCAAAAATTGAATTATAAATACAGCCAGACCTGTAAAAAATAGATACTTATTTGTGATGCTGAAGGCATGCAGTATTGGAAGATTAATGCAGAATTAATATAATGCAAAAAGCTCCTACAGGAGCTTTCTGCATTATTTTCATTCTGCATTAATCCGCCACCTGTCTAGAGATCTGCATGCTGCTTGATTGGTCAATTCAGGTTTGATTGTGTCTTTAAAAAAATGCAAGTGCTATTCATCTAAGTAAGGTGCCAATAGCTGCTGGCTATTTGACAAGGGTTATTGGTGAAGAATTATAATCTTAACCATTATTGTGTGGGGAAAAAAGTTATATTAATTCACCCTTTGCAAACAGTGTAGATGCTGATCAGAGGGCTCCTTAAGAGCCCTCTGAATAGTGTTTGTACTGTTTGTTTTACTGTTAAACATTATTATTATGGAAACTGTATTCAAGAATTTCATGAACTGGTATTTGTTTAAAAGTGTGAAATTTCAAATTGCATTTGATAATTTCAGCATCATAGGGGATATAAGGCTTAAACTTTGGTTTGTAGATCACTTAAAAGGTTTACAGGTATCTAGAAGAGGAACTGATCAAAGAGAAATTCTTAATTAAACATGCCCGGAGGTGGCGATATGCTAGAGAGAAATTTTCAAATTATAAAGTGGTAACAGACTGTAAAGATACAGTGATGGTTTCCCCGCCCTAACTCGATAGCATTAGTGGTGCAGGAGATATGCACACCTTGTGGATAGGCTTTATTGGGGTGATTTGGTGTTGCACAGTCAAGTTGATTTGGTGTTGGGCAGTCAAGTCAGTGTACAGTGGGTACACAAAAAGGAAATAAATCTGCAGTATGTCTTTTAAAATTTTAACATCTGTTCAAAATTATATTTCTGAAGACTGGAACATATCCATATTTCAAAGTTAAAAAGTGACTAAAAATAGCCATGTTTTAACTTTGAAATAATATTTGACCACTATATAATGGTAAATTCTGGAAGATTGACTATTCTTTACGCAGACCAGACAAAAGAATTGCACTTTGTGCAGACCAGACAAAAGTATTGCAAAAAACTCTGCAGAAGCTGTTTGTGTGCTTTTTGCCCTGCATTGAGCGGAAAGTGTCTTTCGATCAATATGTCTCCTTATCAACCCTTCGCCTGCTGAATATTCATAATGATAATATTATATAAAATTCCCCCCACTATGAATATCCATCATCTGAATTTTCACATTGTCTTATAAGTAAATATTGTTTTTGCTGAGCAGAGAAGGCAGATTTAGATTCATATCAGATTGAATGAGACATATTATATAAGAAAACATTGTATACCCGGGTCATACTGCTTCTTGAAAAGACTGATCTGGATTTAAGCTGTACTTAAAAAATGATAATTTTATATGAATAGCAGGAGAAGATTTAAGAATGATAATTAGACTATCGTGAATGTCTGTATTTATAAAGCTTTACGATGTATTATATTTTCACATGGTTGTTTATTTGTGTATTTCAGAAAGAAGACCGATGACAATCAGTGGTGGGAGCTGTATGACCCGAACACATCCCGCTTCTACTACTACAACGCCACCAGCCAGAAGACAGTCTGGCATCGACCACAAAACTGTGATATCATTCCATTAGCTAAACTTCAGGTAAGAACTGTGATATCATTCCATTAGCTAAACTACAGGTAAGAACTGTGATATCATTCCATTAGCTAAACTACAGGTAAGAACTGTGATATCATTCAATTAGCTAAACTACATGTATGTAAGCAGTACAATATCATTCCATTAGCTAAACTACAGGTAAGAACTGTGATATCATTCAATTAGCTAAACTACATGTATGTAAGCAGTACAATATCATTCCATTAGCTAAACTACAGGTAAGAACTGTGATATCATTCAATTAGCTAAACTACATGTATGTAAGCAGTACAATATCATTCCATTAGCTAAACTACAGGTAAGAACTGTGATATCATTCAATTAGCTAAACTACATGTATGTAAGCAGTACAATATCATTTCATTAGCTAAACTACATGTAAGAACTGTGATATCATTCAATGAGCTAAACTACATGTATGTAAGCAGTACAATATCATTCCATTAGCTAAACTACAGGTAAGAACTGCAATATCATTTCATTAGCTAAACTACATGTATGTAAGCAGTACAATATCATTCCATTAGCTAAACTACAGGTAAGAACTGCAATATCATTTCATTAGCTAAACTACATGTATGTAAGCAGTACAATATCATTCCATTAGCTAAACTACAGGTAAGAACTGCAATATCATTTCATTAGCTAAACTACATGTATGTAAGCAGTACAATATCATTCCATTAGCCAAACTACAGGTAAGAACTGCAATATCATTTCATTAGCTAAACTACATGTATGTAAGCAGTACAATATCATTTCATTAGCTAAACTACAGCTACATGTATGAACTGTGATATGTTTCAATTTGCTAAACTGCAAGTAAGAACTGCAATACCATTCTATCAGCTAAATTACAGTTCAAAACTGCAATATTTCATTCAATTAGCTAAACTATGACACAATTCCATTAGCTAAACTAGAGATAAGAACTGCAATATCAGTTTAACTTCTATACAGAACTACATCAATCATTCCATAAGCCACACTACAGGAAAGAACTGTGACACCATTCCATTAGCTAGAACTATCGGTATGCTAAGAACTGCAATATCATTCCATCAGCTATGAAATGTGGTGCCATTCCATTTGTTAATTAAGCTACAGGTAAAAACTGCAATACCATTCCGCTAGCTAAATTACAGTTCCAAACTTCAAATGCCACTATTCCATTACTGCAGAATCTGATGAGAACTGCAATATCAGTTTAACTGCAATACAGAATGGCAGTATATATATTCCATTAGCTAAACTACAAATAAGAACTGCAACATCAGTTAAACTACAAAACAGAAGTGCTATAATTAAACTAAAGCTAAGAACGCTGACACCTCTTTCTGTACAGGCTAAACTACTAAAAAGAGCTGGTACCATTCTATTTGCTGATCTACAGATAAAAACTGCAGTATCATTCCATTTGTTAGTAAACTACAGTTCAGTATAGCAATATCATTCTATTACCTAAACAACAGTTCAGAACTAAAATAGTTCATTCCATTAGTAAAACTACATCTTAGAAATGTGACACCATTCCATGAGCTAAACTACAGGTGATGCAGTATGTTATTCTATTAGCTACTGAGTTACAGATTAATATGGAATAAGTAATGACAAGTAAAGGTATCTCTATGAGAATAAGAAAAGCGAGAAAGGTATTTCTACATAAAAAAACAAAAAATAAGTAACTATGAATTAAAAAAGGCATTTCTGTTCAGAAAAAAGTTAAAGGGGGAAAACATAACTACATGTATAAAGGAAAAAAATGAATTAAAACATTTTGCCAGAAATTCCCTTTGGGTTAAGCTTTTTGGAAAGAGGTTGTTAACTGATGCTTTCAGAAAATGCAATTATTAAAGAGTCTGAAAATATTTAAATTGCCTGCATTTGTTATTCATCAACTGTTCATCAAGTGATTCATCGTAGGAAGTCTTTGTTTATGAAATATTTGTTGCCAATAGAACAATTTTGGTAAGAGCAGCAAGGTTAAAGTTCAATGGAGCATTGATAAAACTAGGGCCAAGCTAGGCGGATCAGCTCACTTGTGATTGTGCCAAGAAATACAAAGCTATGTTGTAATAAATTTGAAACACCTCTGCGATCCTCTTTGAACATCACTGCCGAAAATAATCAGAAATATAGTAATACCCCTCTATTACAACCACTGAAAAGAGGATTAATTGATAGCAATTAAAGACAGATAACTGCTTACATAAAGGAAAAGGAACCTTCTGCTTTACTTTCATCTAGCTTAACCCATTACCCCATTAAAAAACGCCATTTTACGCCTGTTATCTATTCCTCCCCTCAAAAAAAATAGTTCAAATTTAGGCATTCATGGATATGTATCACAAGAAATATATTCTATATTCTAACAGATTGTAGCTTAAACCAGCTGACTGAAAGTTAAGCAGAATGCGCCTTATGGCGCATTCTGCTTTACTTTCAACCTGCTTTAAGTGGTCACCTGTCTTCAAAACTTGAAACAAGCTAATGGGTAACGGGTTAAAACACCTAAAATAAGCCTTAGTTATTGGATATTATAGAGGAATTTTGCTGTATCTAGGTAAAGATGGTTCAACAATAAATTAATAACCCCAAGGCTGAGAGAAGATGTGCAGATTGGGAGGGCTAGATTGACCTGGGGATGTTTTGGGGGAAACATTTTGTGGGAAAAGTGTTCAAGGAAAGTGCTTTCACTTCTGTTTAATGTTCATTCAGATTAGTTTTATGTTACTGACACATGCTATATGGCTAGGAATCATGAGTTGTAAACACATAGAAGTTAGTATGCAGGTATCATAATAAGCTAGTACAAACTACTTGAAGAAGAAGCAAACAGACTACTGTACATGACCCATCTTATGTAAAAATATAACCCAGTTTAATGTCTGTGTTACCCTTTTTAGCTCACCTGAGCTAGCTCAGGGTGAGCTTTTGCAATCCTTGATTGTCCGGCGTCCGGCGTCAACAATTTTAGTGTTTACACTCTAGAGGCCACAAATTTTATCCAATCTTTCTTAAACTTGCTCAGATGGTATATTGCCATAAGATCTCGGATGAGTTCGATTATGGTTGAAATAGGTCATGAGTTATCTACCTTTGAACTGCTGAAAATGCATATTTAACAGTGTTTACACTCTAGAGGCCACAGTATCTATCTAATCTTTCTCAAACTTTTCCAGATTGTATATGACCATTAGAGTTCGAAAGAGTTCGATTTTTGAAATCGGATAAATAGATCAAGAGTTATCTACCTTTGAATTGCTGAAAATGCCATATTTAACGGTGTTTACACTCTAGAGGCCACAGTATTTATCCAATCTTTCTAAAACTTGCCCAGATTGTATATGACCATAAGAGTTCGGATGAGTTCGATTCTGGTTGAAATCAGACAAATAGATCAAGAGTTATCTACCTTTGAATTGCTGAAAATGCCATATTTAATAGTGTTTACATTATAGAGTTCACAATTTTTATCCAATCTATCTCAAACTTGCTCAGATTGTATATGACTATAAGGATTCAGATGAGTTTGATTATGGTTGAAATCAGGTTTATAGGTTGAGAGTTATCTACCTTTGAATTGCTGAAAATGCCATATTTAACGATGTTTACACTCTAGAGGCCACAAATTTTATCCAATCTTTTTCAAACTTACTCAGATTGTATATTACCATAAGAATTCAGATGAGATCAATTATGGTTGTAATCGGATCAATAGGTCAAGAGTTATCTACCTTTGATTTGCTGAAAATGATATATTTAACAGTGTTTACGCTCTTGAGGCCACAATATTTATCCAAGCTCTCTCAAACTTGCACAGATTGTATACTACCATAAGAGTTCGAAAAAGGGTGATTATGGTTGGAATAGGACAAATAGATCAAGAGATATCTACCTTTGAATTGCTGAAAATGCCATATTTTACAGCGTTTACACTCTTCCAACTACAGTTTTCAATGGATTTTGATTATACTTGTACACAAAGGATGTAGCTATACGTTCTCGAAGGAGTGCAATTATTGTTGAAATGTAATCATTGTGGCAATAGTTACCTGCCCTTGATGTACTTTGAAATGCTAGAAAATGGCTTCATTTCAGTAGTTTGGGCTGTAGTTATCTATGCTAGAGTAGGTCGACAAAACTTGAATGGATTTAGAATAAAAAGGGTGAAATTCAAAGGTAAAGCTATCAGGCTTCATTACAAATGGTGAGCGATATCAGGGCCTTCAGGCCCTCTTGTCTCCAATAGGCATCTAAGTGCAAAATCACCTATATACTACAGATGCAGCATTTATGTTTATTTTGTGTTGAACCTGTTCCCCCATAACCTGTTTCTAGTTTTGAAGATATGTGTACACTTAAAGCAGGTTGAAAGTAAAGCAGAATGTTCCTTGAGACACATTCTGCTTTACTTTCAGCCTGCTTCAAGTTACTATCTGCTAGGATACAGAAAATATTTCTTATCATACATAATTTATATATCCATAGTTGTATATAGAGGAAGCTTTTTCTTCTGTGGAGGAATAAATCAAAGGCATAAAAATGTGTATTTATGGGGTAATGGGTTAAGAGAGATGAGCATAAAGCAAGATGAAAGTTAAGCAGATAACTCCTTTAGAATAAAACTGTACTCTTTACCCCGTAACCTGTTTCTTATTTTGAAGACAATTAAAGTACAACAGTTTCTACCTGTAAAGAGTACATTAAATTTTGTCCTATCCAAACAGTGTAGATCTCGATCAGAGGGCTCCTTCAGGAGCCCTCTGATCCCCTCTGATCAGGTTCTGCATTGTTTGTCATTTTAAAATATATTGTAAAAATCATCCCTATATAGTCAAAAATGCAACAGACTAAATTGGAAATTGTAATTGCCCATTAAAAGCTTCAAGGGTGAACAAGTTAATGCAGGACTATAAGCAGAGAGCTCATAAAGATGTTAACTTTGTTTGCAGTGCAAATGGTTGTAGGATGCTGCCCTTTGTTTTAACAATCTCAATACTGTACCTCCTAAATGTTTTGAGTTTTATTCGAATTATTTTTGGCACAAAACATAGTTAAATGACCTAAGGTTTTATTCATGTCAATGCAATCGGGTAAAAACATTTATTTCTGCGATACAGTGGCTATTTTCAGATAATATTCAGGTTTTCTCACAGATCTCAGGTAACTCTATAATAACGTTTTTTTACAAATAAACTGTGAAAATATGTGATAAGCAGCATAATGGCGGGATAGGAAACAGAGATTCCTTTTGTCTCAACTACATTTTCAGAGCTCGAGATTAGGTGTATGTAACAGTATTTCAAATACGAACTTCTGTTCTGTAATTTCTAAAATAAACCCCATGATGTGACCACTCGTTAGAATCGTCTCTTCGAGACGATTCTAATGAGTGGTCACAACATATGTTTTGGTTTACACATAACCTAGAAAATTTTGGAAATGAACAGTCCTTATCTGATGGATAGAAAACAGAGATTCCTTTTGTCTCAGCTATATTTTGATACCTAATTTCAGTGATAAAAGACCAGTTGTTTGCCATAGTAACCCTTTATTATGTGGAATAAACATTACAGCTCAAAGTGGCTTATCATGAAATTTTAAAAATACCTTGTCATAATTCTAACTTGCAGAAGTATGCTTAGATTGACATTTATCCAATTACCCCATAGCTAATCAATTCTAGTATTGAAGATAGGTGACCACTTAAAGCAGGTTGAAAGTAAAGCAGAATGTGCCTCAAGGCACATTCTGCTTTACCTTCAACCTGCTTTAAGCTACTATCTACTAGGATATAGAAAATATTTCTTATGGTTCATATTCTTGATTGTTTAAAAAAAGAACTATTTTATTCAGTGGAGGAATAAATTCAAGGCGTAAAATGTGTTTTTATGGGGCAATGGGTTAATGTGCCATGATGAGCCGCCTAGTTATTCTGGATTTAAATAATTTTAATTGTTTTCAAAGGTTTGCAAACTCTTATGGCATGCTGAAAGAGATATTAACATTCCGAAATGAAACTTGGCATTTATCATGCAGAACAGAAACTGAATTTTTTGTGTGTGATGACCATGGATGAAAAGGCTATTTCTGAGAAAACAACTACGTAAAAGAAGTGAAATGAAACAGAAGCCTTTCAGATACAAACAGCATTGTTCTTGATTTCTTCATGTTAATTAAGCATCTTGATCATGCTAACAGGCACTTGTAGATTTCAGTTTTATCTTTCAAATCCTTCAAGTGATAACGTGATGCTAGAGTGATTGTCTTGACACATTGAAATATTTAGTATACACTCATGTTTTATATTCTTTGAAACATAAGTCTGCCAAGCTTGAAAAAGTGGTGTCATTTAATACTCAACACAGTCAGTTAACACATTACTTCATAAATACACAATGTCATTCTAACACCTTTAATCTATTCCTCCATAGAAGAAAATAGTTTCACTATATACAGTCATAACTCATAATGAACCACAATACATATTTTTAGCTCACCTGAGCACAAAGTGCTCAAGGTGAGCTTTTGTGGTCGGTCTTTGTCCGGCGTCCGGCGTGCGTCGTGCGTTGTGCGTCAACAATTTCTTCAAACATCTTCTTCTTCAAAACCGCTTGCCTGATTGCAACCAAACTTCACAGGAATGTTCCTTGGGTCAAGCTTTTTCAAAGTTGTTCAAAGAATTTGAAACAATGCAGAACTCTGGTTGCCATGGCAACCAATGTGAAAAAATAAAGAAATCTTAAAAAATCTTCTTGTCAAAAACCACAAAGGCTAGAGCTTAGATATTTGGCACATAGTATCATCTATAGGTCCTCTATCAAGATTGTTCAAATTTTGACCCTGGGGTCACTGTTTTACATAGAGTTATATAGTGAAATGTTCAAACATCTTCTTCTTCAAAACCACATGCCTGATTGCAACCAAACTTCACAGGAATGTTCCTTGGGTCAAGCTCTTTCAAAGTTGTTCAAAGAATTTGAAACAATGCAGAACTCTGGTTGCCATGGCAACCAAAGTGAAAAAATAAGGAAATCTTAAAAAATCTTCTTGTCAAAAACCACAAAGGCTAGAGCTTAGATATTTGGCACATAGTATCATCTATAGGTCTTCTATCAAGATTGTTCAAAGTTTGACCCTGGGGTCAAAATTGGCCCCGCCCCAGGGATCACCGTTTTACATAGAGATATATAGTGAAATGTTCAGACATCTTCTTCTTCAAAACCACATGCCTGATTGCAACCAAACTTCACAGGAATGTTCCTTGGGTCAAGCTCTTTCAAAGTTGTTCAAAGTATTTGAAACAATGCAGAAGTCTGGTTGCTATGGCAACCAAAGTGAAAAAATAAGGAAATCTTAAAAAATCTTCTTGTCAAAAACCACAAGGGCCAGAGCTTAGATATTTGGCACATGGCATCATCTACCGGGGTCACCATTTTACATAGAGTTATATAGTGAAATGTTCAAACATTTTTCTCTGAAACCATTATGGCCAGAGCTTTTATATTTGGCAATGTGTAATGTCTAAAGGTCCTTCACATATGTTGACGAATTGGTTCCGGTCTGTTGAATATCTGGGTCACTGGAGCTAAAAATAGATTTTTTCAATGAAAACTTTAAAAAATCTTCTTGTCTGAAACCAAAATACACTGAGCTTAGATATTTTGCACATAGCATTGTCTACAGGTTCTCTATTAAAGTTTTTCAAATTTTGTTCTTGGGACTAAAATTGGCCCCGCCCCGGGGGTCGCTGTTTTACGTAGAGTTATAGTGAAATGTTCAAACACATTTTTCTCTGAAACCATTTTGTCCAGAGCTTTGATATTTGGCATGGTGTAACGTCTAGAGGTCCTTCACATATGTTGTCGAATTGGTTCCGGTGTGTTGAATATCTGGGTCACTGGAGCTAAAAATAGATTTTTTCAAAAACTTTAAAAAATCTTGTCTGAAACCAAAATACACTTAGCTTAGATATTTTGCACATAGCATCGTCTACAAGTCCTCTATCAAATTTGTTCAAATTTTGCCACTGGGGTCAAATTTGGCCCAAGCCCAGGTGTCGCCATTTTACATGGAGTTATATAGTGAAATTTTCAAACACATTTTTCTTTGAAATCAATATGGCTAGAGCTTAGATATTTTGCATGATGTAATGTCTAGAGGTCTTTCACATATGTTGATGAATTGGTTCCGGTCTGTTGCATATCTGGGTCACCAGAGCTAAACATAGATTTTTTTCAATGAAAACTAAAAATCTTCTTGTCTGAAATCATAGTACACTGAGCTTAGATTTTTGGCACATAGCATCGTCTACAGGTCCTGTATCAAGAGCATTCATATTATGTCCCTGGGGTCAAAAGTGACACCGCCCGTGGGTAAAAGTTTCACAAATCTTCTTTTCTGAAATCACTGACCCATCACCATGTACAGGTGAGCGATTAAGGGCCATTCTGGCCCTCTTGTCTATATCTTAGTAGATGTTGGCTTAAAGCAGGCTGAAAGAAAAGCAGAATGTCATAAAACTCTATGTTGTGATCATTCTAATGAGAAGTCAGAAAATAGGGTTATGTTTGAGATAGTTATAAGGATTTGAATTGTGGTATTTCTAGCCTTGGTGTACATTTTGTGCTTTAGTATTAAGGGGGCCATTTCTACATTCTATGACTCAGTTTTTATGTTACATTATTTAACTAATTGCTGATGGAAGATAGCAAAGCATCATTTTTTGAGTGTCTAAAAAACTGTTTTAAATTATTATATAAGCTTGTAGTAATTGGTTATTTGCATTCTAACACCTACATAATTGAGTATGTAGAGATGCATTCTTGTTTGGAGTTTACTTAAGCTGTTTTTATAACTTTCTGTTAATTTGCTGGTCTTTAACCCATTACCCAATTGATTGTAATGATAAATAATAATAACTTTAATAGTAAATATGATATTTTTCTGCTGACTTTGTTTTTGTAAGTCTTGTTCTGGTTAGATGAAGTTAGTTAGGTCCCTTTGACTAAATTGGCTTGTGAAGAGTTATTTCCCTTTATTGCAAGTCGGCTTGTGAAGAGTTATTTCCCTTTATTATACGCCCGTCATCGACGGTCGTATTATGGTATACCCAGCGCTGTCCGTCCGTCCGTACGTCCGTCTGTACGTCCGTCCGTCCGTTAACTTTTCTTGTTAGCGCTCTCTCACCTTCATTTATTTACCGATTTTGATTAAACTTCCTACAAATATTCCATACCACAATAGCTCGGACGAGTTCGCGTTTCAGACGTTGGCGGCTATTTTTAGCAGAGTTATGCCCCTTTATTGTCAAAAATGGGCATTTTTAAAAAAAAAATAGAACTTTTTTTTTAATTATTCAATTTATTTCAAATTTGATATGGTGATACAATGAATGAAGTTACTTAATATATATTACGGGTTTTTGGTTTGACTCTGTATTTTCAGAGTTATGCCCCTTCACACAATTTTTTTAACAATATATTGTTTCCTGATAATAATTTTACTTACATTTTGTCTATTGTAACCAAATTTCATATTTAGCTTTCTCATCATACAGGGAAGGCACCTGTGAATTTTGGTTCCTGTTAAATTTCAGACGTTGGCGACTATTTTTAGCAGAGTTATGCCCCCTTTATTGTCAAAAATGGGCATTTTTTTAAAAACCCAGAACTTTTTTCTTGACTATCGCAATACTATCGGGATAGTACTTGAGCTATCGCAATACTACAGCATAGTCTTTTTGAGATCGATAGTCGGGCCTACACTCCAGGCGACTTTTTCCAGTCGGCCTGAGTCTGGACGACTTTGACACCCGCCGGCCGTGACGGGCGTATTTTGCCGCACTGCGGTGCTCTTGTTGCAATTCAGCTATACTCAACTGAGTTCTTCCCATTTTCTTGCAAAATGGCAAGCAGTCAAGATTTTTCAGGGTTCATTATCTTTCTAGAGGGAGCTTAAAGCAGGCTGAAAGTAAAGCAGAATGCTCCTTCAATCTGTGTTAAGGATGAATTGTTTTCAAATTCAGAAACAGAATATGGGGTGATTGGGTAATTTGGCATGAACATAAGCTTGTCTGTATTGTCTTAGGAATGCAATGACTAGTTTCATACATACTTTCACATAGCTCAAGTTCCCTATCAATTAACTCAGTTTCCTGCTTCACAGCAACTTTCACCCACCCACTTTAAACATGTTGTAATATAATCTATTTATCACAGTCAAACTTATATTAAGTAAACTCTAAAATAGCATAATCATAATGTAAGAGGATTTAACTTTTTTCTCCATAGCGAAAAATGCAAATTGAACCATAGCCAACTATGTGTAAGGCATGTGACTTCTTATAGCAAGATGAAGCTCATATGAGTTTTCTGCTATACTTTCATCTTGCTTTAAGCTGCCATCTGTATATCAAAAACATCAATGAATATTATTAATTTGAAATGCTTAAACTGAGGAAGAGGTTGAGTCAATCTATGGTGCTTATGCGTAGGAAAGGATTACGACAGGTTCAGCAAAATGCAAGACAAATGTAATTTTGCATTAAGCAGTCATCTTTCTTTAGAGATTGCAGCCGTGTGCCTCTGCATTTGGTGTCCGCTTACAGTTAAAATGTTTTTGGTTTGTCATGAGGGAATGCTTACTGTCTTCAATTTCAATGTAAATATATCCCACAATTCATTGTAAGAATATCCCACAATTCCCTTTCTGTATCCTCTTGACATGAGCAAACAGTACAACCTGTGTTGATTGATCATTCATGGGCATGCAGTTCTTGAAATATAGGTGCTGCTTAATTCAGGATGAAAACAATGCAGAAAACTCTTGTTGAAGAACCCTGTGTTACTTTTATCCTGCATTTAGCTTATCTTAGTATCTTCGTTGAGACATCTGAAGTCTTGAAATACTGTCTTTGTATAACCCTTTACCCGATAGCCTGTTTCTGCAAATAGGTGACTACTTAAAGCAGGTTGAAAGTAAAGCAGAATGCGCCTTATGGCGCATTCTGCTTTACTTTCAGCCTGCTTTAAGCCACCACCTGTTAGAATAAAGAAAACATTGTTTATAATAAATAAATTGAATGCGCTTAAAGGCGCCTCTATGGGGGAAAGGGTTAAGATGGAAAACATATAATGTTTGACTGTACACACTGTATGTATTTAAAGTAACACTTCTCAATTTCTCAAGGACTAAAAATGTTATCCTTGCAATGTTTAATTCCTTCAAAATGAACAGTATTTAAGATTTTTCTGGTTTCACAGAAAGTACCAATATTTGCAACTTATGCTTATAAATGGAATTGTATTCCGCATACTGTAATTGGTTGAAATATACACAAAATAAATCTAAAAGCCATAAGAATAGCTTGTAATTCTTTAAATAAGAATAAGATAAACTGTTTCAAGGATATGATGACTTGAGTCATTTCATTTAAGATTTTTCAAATTTTTGCCTTACATTGTTTCTATTTATAGCTAATTGGCTAGTATAGTAAGTCATTATTATAAGACAAGTTTCATTAATTGGGTAATAGATTTTGTGAAAGAAAGGCTATTTTGACATGTGTTACCAACAGAAATAGAAAAATGGGGATTTTTAAGCTTCAGGTAGGAGAGTGATGTCTAGAATAATAATAAAATAAGATAATTTGACATTCAATTACTTTATCAACTGTAAATTGAGTAAAAGTCTTGGCAGTATCATATTTTGAAAAGTGCTGGAACAGTTTCCTCTCAGTCTTACAGTGGGGAATTGACATAATTATTTAGCCTATAATAATAACCCCTTAAATATGCATTTTTACGCCTTTAATTTATTCCTCCTTTAAAGAAAATAGTTTAATTTATACAGTTATGTATTGTGTCAAAAGAAATATCTTCTATATTCTAGAAGACAGTAGCTTTAAAATTCATGCTGAAAGTAAAGCAGAATGCACCTTAAAGCTATAGGGCCACAAGGGAGATTAGTTGCTTGTGTGTTCTAATTGTGTTACCCTTTTGAAATAAAGTCTTTATTATTATTATTATTATTATTATTATTATTATTATTGGGTAAAGAATTAAATGAGATGAAATTTAAAAATTATGCATAATGCGCTTAGAATGTAGAAAAGGATAATTTCATGAAAACCTGGGTGATTCTTTTTAATTTGATTGGCAAAGTGTTTGATATAAGCATAAAGAGACATTTTGATTCCAGGAAAAGGGTAAATTCTTTTGAAATATTTCACAATAAATCTGTTAATCATCCAGATACTTTCAAGTCTTATTCTACCCTATTATTGTCCGCATCAAGATTGCTATTTGCAAAACAAATCAAATTTATTCAATACAATCATATGTTTTAAACTAAAAAATCCTTTAAAATTGATTTCAAACAATTTGGATCCTTATCTGATGTGGAATTACTTGGCATCTGATCAGGATCCAAAATGTTTGCAAATGCCGGTCAAGTGAAGATATATATGGATAGGATAAGGACTTAAGAAGGTTGATAGATAGCAAACAGTGTAGGAAGGAAGCCCGTCATACCTCTGATATTGTCTCGTATACAATCAATATTGTATTAAACCATCATCCATTGCTGTAGCTAATAGAGATCTCTTCAGACAGGCAACCGGATAATGAAGGACAAGCATATAATGCAGAAAGTTCCTATTTGAGCTTTCTGCATTATTTTTTAGCCTACATAATCCATATTGTATTATGACAGTTTTAAATACTGTCATATTTCATCTGTTGGTGGCTTGATAGTTAACACAATCAAAACTTTGTGGTTTGACAGTAAAATTAATAAGAGTACAGGAAATACAGACAAGCCTGTACATTGTTATGCATTGATACCCAATTGTTTGGTGCGTTCAATTTGCAAGATAAAAGTAATACAGAAAACTCTGTTTATGGAGAATTTTGCATCACTTCAATCATGAAACGGACTGAAATTGTCTTGTTATTACTTTGACAGATGATTTGTCAGCAACAGATTGACTGTAGTAGGTCTTGATTAAAGGGGGTCAGGATGTACTCATTTACTGTAACATATCCTGTTATGCCCTTACAGTAAAGGGGCTAAGAATGTACATATTGCAAACAGTGTAGACCCAGATCAGAGGGCTCCTTAAGGAGCCCTCTGATCTGGGTCTGCACTTTTTGATATACCTTGAAATATGTTGGGAACTAACTCATCTAATGTCAGTGTAAAATGGTTAATTATCTGAGAGTGGAGTGATTGTTTTGAAATTTCAGTATTGTTAGGATTAACAAACCTTACATGTCATAAATTTAGGATATATCGATAAACTCATTGATAAAATACTGGAGGAAATATTTCTTGTGAATAATGTATTGAAACCAGTGTAAACCTGGTTAAGCCTTTACCCCATAGCCTTGGTTTCTAGTTTTGTAAGAGAGCTATATACTTGCTTGTTGTCTATAGCAAAAGCAGTGTAGATACTTTAACTATGATTCATGTCGAGAATGTGACATCGTAGTCCTAAGTGCAGATATAAGTGATGTTTCGGTGTAAATGGATTCTGACTTGCAGGTATTTCTATTGCATGCATATTCCAATATTTCATTGACATGGAATTTCTATCTGTATCCAGACTAGTTGCCAAGGCTATGGTGATAGGTACTTGAAGAATTGTTCTGTCATTACTAATGAAGCTGTTTCTGTTGTGTCTGAGTGCTCGACAGGACATTGAGAAATGATGTTTATTTGATACATAGATCCATGCAACTTGTCATGTTGCAGTCTGTTCTTTAATTCTGATGTAATCCTTAACCCTTTACCCCATAGCCTGTTTCTAGTATTGAAGACAGGTGTCCACTTAAAGCAGGTTGCCAGTAAAGCAGAATGTGCCTTAAGGCACATTCTGCTTTACTTTCAGCCTGCTTTAAGCTACAATATGGCATGGTATAAAAAAAAGTATGGTATATAATTTATTCATTGTGCATAACATTGAAGAAAACAATATTGTTTTCATCAGTAGTGCAATAAATTAGATGTGTAAAAAGGCGTATTTATGGGATAAGACCATTGCTTAGAATCAGTTAAAGGCATATTTGTAGGGAAGTTAGGTAAGGTCACTGTTTATAGGTTGTTATTTTATACTTTCAGACTCTCAAACAGAATACAGAGGTGAGAGATGAACAGGACAACACACCAAAACGGGAAATCTCCACACAAACTCCACTGCCAACACCCGTGAGTTTTCTCCCTTATTTGTTTCTCAAATTGTCTCCCTTTGATCATTCAAAGATTGCCTCCATTTTGTGTATTAAGATTGTTTTGAAAAAATCATTCTTGAAATAATTTGAACGGATGTCTCCATCTTGTAAAGCTGCAATTTGAGTTGTAGTAGGGGTTTTCATTGTTTTTCATTTAAATTAAAGAAAAGGCGTATTTATGGGGTAATGGGTTGATATAGATTTGACTGTACATGAAAGGAATAAGAAGAATCCCCACAGGACAAGAACAGTTGCCTAGCCGACCACAATGTCAAGTACTATCTACATTCACTCAGAATAACAGTCTGTGGTTTATCAGTACTTGAAACCATTACTGTGCTGAAGTTTTCAAATTGACTCACTAGTAATGCTGACTGTTTGCTTTACCAAATACCCCAGGGTTCGACATTAACTTTTTTTTTCACTAGACATTCGGTCTTGTAGCCTGTAAACATTACTAGACCAGACCAAAAAGTTGGTAGACCAAACAGAAACAACTGAATCTTTGGTAAACTTCAATAATTTCGCAAAACTTTCTCTGTCTTTTTTGCTTTTCATAGCGTGTCTTTGACTCCGCCGTAGCTGCACTCGCCCCTTTCTCTTCCTTTTTCTTACCATTAAAACCGAAGCTGAATAAATCTTACATGATTTGACGTTACGATGTACACAAACAAAAAAGCGTTCGCTGAATGTCGTACTTATACTTGGCAGAAAAATGGATATTTTCGTTAACAAAACAAATAATATATCAGAATTGGGATTGATTTCGGTTTCGCACGTAAAAATTGATACAAAATTGTGTTTTAGGTAAAATAATTGCATTGAGGAAGATACTTACGACAATCATGGTAGTGAAAAGCGTGGGAAAGTGTAATATCCGGTAACTACAGAGAAATATCGGTTCGCAGAATAAATTGTCATTTTCAAACCCAAAAACTGAGACTGCAGTTACCTTTTCGGATATTGTACCTTTCTAATTAAAAATGATCAATTCTAAAAACATTCAAAACGTAACTGTTATCAACACAATCAGGTGTTTTAAGTATAGCGCGAGATGATCAATTAATCACACCGATATTTTTCGTAACTGAACCGGATTTTACTCATCGCCCTAATTACTGCGGGATAGTTACTACTGCTAATTTTAGAACAAGGATTTCCCGACTGCGTGCTTTATTTAGATGCGGAAACAGTTTTGAGGTCTGAGCAACCTACTTGTCTGAAACCACAGTGGCGAACTGGGTAGGATTTTTAGCTTGAACATAATGATGTCATTTTCTAAATGCGTGAATTTAACAAAATCATCCTCAGATTTTAACTAGACCATTCGGGTTAGTAACTGCGAGGGATCACTAGACCGAACATCGCTGTTACTAGTGAATGTCTATCGGACGTAGGCCAATGTCGAACCCTGTACCCCATAGCCTGTTTCTCAGTATTGAAAATATATGACCAATTAACCCATTACCCCATAGCCTGTGTTCAGTTTTGAAGGTAGGTGATCACTTAAAGCAGGTTGAAAATAAAGAAGAATGTGCCCTAAGGCACATTCTGCTTTACATTCAACCTGCTTTAAGCTATCACCTGCTATTGGACATAGAAAATATTTCTCATGGTCCTTATTCATGACTATAAATTGGAATCATTTTCTTCAGTGAAGGAATAAATCAAGGGTGTTAAAAAGCGTATTTATGTGGTAATTGGGTAAAGCAGAATGCACTTTAAGTCAGATTCTGCTTTACTTTCAGCCAGCTTTAAGCTATTATCTTCTAGGATACTGAAATTATTTCTTATGACGCATATTCATGACTGTATTTATAAAGACTTAGTGAAACTATTTTCTTCTGTGGAGCAATAAATTAAAGTTGTAAAATGGCGTATTTATGGGGTAATGGGTGAAAATTGCTATCTGATAATTGTTTTGTCTTGCCGTGTCAAATGAGTTAAACGGAGACTAGGGTTTTGCTTTCTCAAAGGAGATGGTGGTGATGACAGCTGTGGAGTCAAACTCCAACGTTAAGTTTTTGGTTCAGACTATTTCTCTGCAACCACTAAACTTTATGAAACTTTCTGGGATGCGCTGCCACCAACTGAAGTTGTTCACATTGTGTTTTGTTTCAGTTTGGTAATCAGTAGTTTTACTGTAGTTTCTCTTTGGTTCTTGATTTGTAAAGGTGTGATATGGAAAGATGCATAACTAATTGTGTTTATATGTGACTAAAAAGAATTGTATATCAGAGTTTTGAATGTTGATCACACTCCCCCAAGTTATGCAATGTTCTGAATCTGAATCTTTTATATTTTGCAAATGACTGATTAGGAGCTACATGCAAAATATACACATGAATTATACTGGAGTCCAGAATGTAGAAATGGTTAAAAAGACAATAAAACTGATTTCCACAAATTAAGGATGATACTTTTGAAATGGACATAGTTGTATGGCAGGACAGGGGTTAAACTATTCAAATCTGTTCCAAACATTTTTTTCCAAACATTATTCATATGACTCCTAGTACATGATTTATTTGCACGTTTGGCTGTAAATTTTATAGCTCAATTATAGTTCGCTGAGTCATTTAACCCATTAAATTCTTAAACAATTTGATCTCCTCAAAATGTTTCCCCGATACATTCTCTTCAAAATCAAACTTTTGTATTGTATAAGTGTACAAATACTATTCAGAGTGACAAACAGTTTGGATCCTTATCAGGCCCCACTTTAAGTTGGGCCTGATATGGATCCAAACTGTTTGCAATTTTCTTTACTACTCATCTCCAAAACTCAAAGGGTAAAGTACCTTGGCTCCTCTGTCTGTTTATAACATATGCTGTTTCGTGCAGATTTTTTATGTCCATGACTCAGATGTACAATTAATCTAGTATTAAGCAACCAATCAATTTTAGACGACCCTTTGAAAAGTGTAAAAACATGACTTTACAAATGGTTGCTTATTGTAAGGTGAGCTGAACATAATGCAGAAAGCTCCTATCAGAGCTTTCTGCATTATGCTTATCCTGCATTAAGCAGTCATCTATATTTAGATATCTCGATGCTTAGACTTCAGTCAGTGGTTGTTTTATACAAGATCGATTGTTATAGAATAGAGTCTTCACGTTTGATTTATAAAAACATGAAAACTGCCAAGAACCACAAGAAGTAAGAGCCAAAGTCCAATCAAACTTTAAATGACCAACTATTCCAAAGGTAGATATTTATACATACAATGATTAATTCTTTGCATTCAAATGATGAAACTATGATAAACCAAATGCAAACATGCAGATAGGATCCAGATGAGACGCTGAGCAACTCTGCATCTCACCAGGATCCAAACTTGTTGACACTCTTGACTCTATTTTGTTAAGACAATTTTGAAATTTCTAATTTAACTCTTTCCTCCCTGAAACTTTAAATGGACAATTCCAGTTTTGATTTTTAGTCTAGTCCATTCTGACTTTTAAGGGTTGTTTTTGTCAATGTTTGGCATTGTGACAAACTGAAGACCCTGATCAGAGGGCTCCTTTCGGAGCCCTCTGATCTGGGTCTTCACTGTTTGCATAAGACAAGTGTACTATTCACATGTACACTGTTTGAAAAGACGCCTATATGCAGGACTAGGGTTCAAAGGGTTAAGAAAAGTAGCACATAACTATTGTTGTTAATATAGAAGACAATAACGTTTAAAATTTAGATGCAAGACAAAAGCTGAGGAATTCTTAGGGGTCAGTGAAGGGATTAAGAATTAGAAATACTGTCTGACTGTCTGTGTCCTACTGTCTGACTGTCAGGAGCAATGTAAAAAGTAACGAAGAAGCATGAAAATCTAGACTTCAGTCTTAACTCTTTGCATGCTGAGTAATTTTTTTGTCTGCAACCTTTGTCGTCTGCTATTGTTCTAATAATAGATTTTTCTAAATTTCTTTTCAAAACATGGTCAGAGTGTCAAACAGATTGGATCCTTATGAGACGCCGCATAATGCGGCGTCTCATCTGGATCCAAACTGTTTCCAAAGACAATCACTGTGGTGGATATATCTGCCGCTAGCATGCAAATAGTTAAAGACTGTCCATGCTTGCTTCTTAAATGGACTAGATGTTTATAGCAGGTTTTGACACCACTCCTGCACCTACACATGGGATGCAGCTTCCAAGGTCTGATATTGATGAAACATCACCACATAATATTCAAGATACCTTTATTTTCGTTTCTTACAATGCTTACGGTACATTGTCAAAGTTACAAGGTCAAGGTCATAGCAATTAGAAACTGAATATGTCCTATTACAAAGGCAAATGGAAGTGCAATAAGTGTTCTAAGATGTGTGTGTGTTCATCAGCTCAGGGGTATGGGTTGGTGCCCCATATATTTTGCATGTTATCTTATTCCAGAAATGTAAACAGAACACTTCACTTGTAACTGTTGATATAGAAAATGCAACAATAACACTCATACCACCCTTGGTTCGGTTCAACTCTTATCCTGTAATAATATAATATTCTGCTCCAATGATGCAAGTTTATTCTCACTCAGCTTCAAAGTTTTCATCAGCAAATATGTCAAATTTAGTTCCATGTCCTTTTGACTAATATGCACTTGTCTACAAGTGTCAATGGTTTGGATCCTAATACCAGATGCATCTAATAATCACGATTCCCATTCTTACTATTGACAGGTTAATCCATATTTTCTGAAGGGTTTTGAAAGTGCAAACAGTGCAGACTTATATCAGCTACATAATATACATACATGGTAACAATGCAGATACATAAAACCTCTGTCTGAAACTTCTTAAGACTTTGTCCCCATTTAAGAAGCGCCTTTTAGGGCTTTCAATTTATTCATCCACTGAAGAAAATAGTTCCCATCTTTATTTTCATGAATATGTACCATAAGAAATATTTTCTTAATATTTTCTATACCCAAGCAAGGGATAGCTTAAAGCAGGCTGAAAGTTGAGCAGAATGTGCCTTCAGGCGCATTCTGCTTTACTTTCAACCTGCTTTAAGTTGTCACCTATCTTCAACACTAGAAACAGACCATAGGGTAATGGGTTAAAGATGTATTGATGTAGAGGACACTTTAGTTAATAAGTGTAAAACAAGAATAATGCAGCAATTTTCTTGATTTCGCTGCCTTGTCTGTTATAAGAGATGCTTCTCCATTGGAATTAAGGATGCTAAACACAGCTTAGGCTTATATTATCAGCAATCATAGGGTTTATACATAAAAACTGTCTTATCTTTGTTATGTGAACAGGTATTGGCAGTCTTTTTGTATAAATGTACAATTAATACTCGTTATTACGCACACTCAGAAATATACCATTAAACATAGATGGCAGCTTAAAGCAGGATGAAAATAAAGCAGAAAGCTCCTTCAGGAGCTTTCTGTTTTACTGTCATCCTACTTTAAGCAACCACCTGTCTCTGGGAAAAACAGAAAAGGTTTGCATGTTCATAGTTATGGAGGTTTGTCAGCACATAGACTGGTTGTAAAACAGAGTTTTGTCTGTATACATAGACTGTGATACTTGTTTTTAGAGGAAATAAGAGTAAATAGGGTAATGACTAAAACACTGATGTAGAGTAAGGATGTATAGGTTTTATGCCGGGTTTGCATTTTTGTTCATTGCATTTTTCCCTGAGGTGACACTTTTTCCCAAGAGTCTACACACCATACAGTTAATACTAAGTTGAGTTGCCATTTCGTTGTAGAAGTTCTTAGGAGTCTTGCTTAACCCTTTACCACATAGCCTGTTTCTAGTTTGGAGACAGGTGATAACTTAAAGCAGGTTGAAAGTAAAGCAGAATGTGCCTTAAGGCACATTCTGCTTTACTTTCAGCCTGCTTTAAGCTATCATCTGCTAGGATTTAGAAACAAATTCTGATGGTTTATTTTCAAGACTGTATAAATTGGAACTATTTTCTTTAGTGTATGAATAAATCAAATGTGCTAAAAGGTGCTTCTATGAGGGAAAGGGTTAAATGCAGGACTAACAATAATGCAGAAAGCTCCTGAACTTTTGTCCTGCATTTAGCATTTACCTGTCTTAAAAGTCTATCAATTCATAATCAGCATAGGGTTGATTTATCTTAGTCAGGTTCTATAACCACTTTGAGAGGATCAAGATGATGTAGAGTTATTGCCCTTTAGTTTCCAAGATCATTGAAGATGTGGCTTGGCGTTGTTCTGTTTGTTTTGGTATGGCTGAGAGTTTTAGTTTGTGTGAGAAACATGGCGGTCACTGGAGGTCAATGTCTATTTGCTGAACTTACAGTGTTATGCGGTGTCTTCTAAGAGTTTGCACTGTTTGCTATTTCATATTTAATGTTCTGCTGGATAGACAAACACTGCAGCGTCTTTAGATTACCCTTGTCTATCTTCCATCAACCCTTTGAACCCTAGTCCCGCATATAGGCGTCATTTTCAACAATGTACATGTGGATAGTACACTTGTCATGTGCAAACAGTGAAGGCCCAGATCAGAGGGCTCCAGCCCTCTGATCTGGGCTTTCACTGTTTGTCATAATGCCAAACATTAACAAAAACAACCTGTAAAAGTCAGAAATGGACTAGACTAAACTGGAAACTGGAATTGTTGATTTAAAGTTTCAGGGAGGAAAGAGTTAGCACACAGTATAAGTTCATAGCAATATTCAGGCATAAATGGGTTAATAGCTTACTATAAGTTTAGTGGTATAATTAGCATAAATCAGTGACAAACGATAGTTTTTTCGCTAGGAGAAGAGAAAAACCTACTGTGGAAACAAATGGGATATGTTTTATTTAATTGTTGGAATGCCATAATGCTGACTCTTAGACCCCGGGGAGAGACGTTTTATCTCCAGGCTTAGAGAGGCACCTAATAACAATAGCATTAGTAACCAACCTTGACACCTTCAAAACAAAACAGTTGTTGGAACACTGAGGCCAATATTGTCAAGGTATTTATGTTCCTGAATCAGTAGATTACGTTTCTGTCTGTGCTTGTTGATATCAGTATATGTTGATTTGGCTAACAGTATAGACCCTGATCAGAGGGCTCCAGGAGCCCTCTGATCAGGGTCTGCACTGAATTATTTACTTTTAGTATTCTGAAATATGTTTTCTAAACTTTTACATAGTTCATTTGAAATATTCAGCTTAAAAGGTTAAATATTGAAATTATCATTTCTTTATTTAAGTATTTGGATATTTTTTACTTGTTTAGTGTAACATACAGCTAAAACACTGTAAGGAAGGGAGATAACTCTGAACTTGTGTATATTTTCATGTAATGGGTGATCTCCCTTTTATGATGCAAAAAACTGGAAAATGAACGGCTTTCATGAGGAATGGAATTTTAAAAAAAAATCTTTCTTTCATGTATTAATTTTTTGTATGATTGATTAATTTGAAAATGAAGTGAAGTTTGTTTTCGCCTTTCAATGTTTGTTTTTTCAAGGGGTGTTTTATTTTCTGCGTTTTCCCTGAATCAGGAAAACATGGGAGTTTTTTGTTCCCTCTGTGTTGACAATTGATTACTTTCTACACTGAAGAGTGTTACTTTAAGGTGTTATTCATTCATCAGAGGAAAATTCCAAGCATAGTTTTGCAAAACTTCAAATTGCTTTCTACCTTGGAATCAAACCTACAAACTTTGATGGTGTTTTATCTTTTTCAATGAGTATCTGAATATTTATTTTACAAGAGTTAGAAGTTCAATACATTACCACATAAAAACGCCTTTTTACGCCTTTTGTTTATTTATCCACTGAAGAAAATAGTTAAAATTTATACAGTTATAAACATGTATATATTCTATATTCTAGCAGATGATAGAATCTGCTTTACATTCAACCTGCTTTAAGTGGTCACCTGTCTTTAACCCAATACCCCTTTTTCTAGTTCCGAATACAGGTGAGCACTTAAAGCAGGTTGAAAGTAAAGCAGATTCTGCTTTACTTTCAGCCTGCTTTAAGCTATCATCTGCTAGAATATAGAAAACAGACTATGGTATAACGTTTTAATGTGAGAATGATTTATTTGGTTTTAGGCTCACACTGAGAAAGTTTCATAACCTTGGACCTTGATCTGATATTAAATCTGTAATCAAATGAAATGGTTATTTCGGAAATATAATCGAGTCACCTTCAGATTTTCATTAGACGCTTTTGATGAACCCTTTGCCCCAATAGCCTGTTTCTAGTTTTGAAGACAGGTTACCACTTAAAGCAGGTTGGAAGTAAAGCAGAATGCAACTTCAGGTACATTCTGCTTCACTTTCAGCCTGCTTTTAGCTTTCATCTGTTAGAATATAACAAATATTTCTTATGATTATAACATATGTATGACTGTATAAAATGGAACTATTTTCTACAGTGAAGGAAAATTGAAAGCGTAAAAAAGCATATTAAATTTTATAAAGTAACTGGTTGAGCACTCCGAGGGCAATACAAGTGGTATTAAAAAAACATTTTCAAGCATGTTCATATCTAGAACAAATCACAAGTTGTGTATCATGCAAGAACTCTGTTCACTTTAAGCTCAAGGGAGATAATTGTATCAGCTTCGAAGTAAAAATGCAACATGGTTATAGTTCCTAACTGGTACCATTAAGAAAGATAACTCCATCAGTCTTGCACAAATGTTATATGCAAATTAACTCCCTTAAGATTGGATATTGGACACAGCAGATCAGTTTGAGATGCTGCAATATTCTGCATCTAATTATGGATTACATTGTTTGTATATAATATATTCATAAATAGATTAATACATTACCTGTAAGATATGTAAACCCTCTCGCATACATCAGGGCTCCAGATGAGGGGAGTATTTCAAAAAATAAAATCTTTATGTCTGCACTAAACCCTTTTGTTTGACTACTTATTGGAATTGTCACAATGAGTTGTCACACCATAGGGTTGGGTGAAGACATGAAGGAGAAAGTGTTATAACAATTATTGTCCTCTGCTACTATTCTTTAATTTAAAAAAAAAATTAATTTTTTTCTTTTCAAAACAAAGTCAGAGTATCAAACAGTTTGGATCCTGAACGCCGCATCTCATCTGGATCCAAACTGTTTGCAAAAGTAACACAGTTTCACTGCTAGTGTGCAAAGAGTTAGTTTGTTTTTCTGGCATGTTTGATGTCATTGTTTACGCCACCCATGTGATTACAGGATGTCCTCATTGGGCATTTCCTGAACGCTGTTGATGACTTGTCTGCAGTAGAAATATGTAAACAAAACTTAAACATTACAGTCAGTTTTGTATTAAGTGACAACTAATATAGAAAATATTCTCAAACGTGAGTTGACTGCTTATGGCAGACTTAACAAGTTAATGCATGATGACTTATTGTTCAAAGAGTTAAACTTGTCATCTGCATTGAAGAAACATCACAAGATCCCTGTATAAGATTATTACAAAGTAATGCAGAAAGGCTTTCGAAAATGATTTTTGTTCAACCTTAAATTGCCACGCGTTTTAACCCATTGCTCCATGAATATGCATTTTATGCCTTTAATAACTTATTCCTCCACTAAAGAAAAGAGTCCCACTCTATAGACATGAATATGTACTATATAAATATATTCATGTAGATGGTTACGCTTTACCCTTTACATCATAGCCTGTTTCTAGCTTTAAAGACAAGTGACCACTTAAACAGGATGAAAGTAAAGCAGAATGCTCCCTTTGGAAAATTCTGCTTTTATTTCATCATGCTTTAAGCAACCATTTGCATTCAATTGGTCAATTAGGGGGAGGGTTGGGGTTAAAGATTAAATTGATATCTACCTTAACACTTCCATAGACCTGGGTTTTTTCTTGTAACAGGTTTGAGAGTATGAGTTGAAGAATGATTCCCCGATAGGATCTCATCAATCAGGACCTGTTATAACCAAAGATAAACAGATATAGCTGTCCATTCTGAAACCTAACTACACATACTTCTTATATACACAAATATTTCTTAGCATCTTTGCATGCTAAGTCGCCAAAATTGTGATTATCTTTGCAAACAGTTAAGATCCAGATGAGACGCCGCGTAATGCGGCGTCTCATCAGGATCTAAACTGTTTGAGACTCTGACCCTATTTTGAAAAGAAATATTTTGAAAGTTTTATTTTTAGAATAGTAGCAAACAACAATTGCTGCAGATGACAATATAACTAAGCATGCAAAGAGTTAACCCTTTCTTTGAAGAGTGAAAGTCATTCTCTTAAAATGCAGTCTGCTTTAAATTTGTGGTACATGCTTTTTCTGTCTCATATAATTGCAGATTTACAATCCAAGTGACAAGCAGTTTGGATCCTGATCAGACGCTGAGTTACTCGGCGTCTGATCAGCATCCAAGCTGTTTGCACATGTAAAGACAACTTGGTTCCAGCACTCAAAGGAATAATGTTCTAGCACGACTAGCAGTCCTGTAAACAATGAACAAGCACACCCTCTCAGAGAGGTTGGGCAGGCTTGATTCATCTCTTCAATCTTGTCGACCTGTTCTGTTCTGGTGGGAAGCACCTTTGCCAAAATTCTTTGATCAAGAGAAGTGGTGATTAGTTACAGTGGCAGAACCTGGCAAAAATATTAGACACTACAACTACCCATGATGCATCTGTTTGGATTAAAAGTGTATTAATGGAAACATTAAAGTGATAGGTATATTTCTGGACAGAAGGAGAAATTGCATATGTACCAGGAGAAATAGTTCCTAGAAAGGGAGATTGGGATAAATTGAGTTGCTAAACGAACATGTGTGTTGTTTAGATTCAGATATGTGGTGAAATTAGGCAATATGGTGTAGATTATTATTGCTTTGAAAAGGAATTATGTGTGCTTGAGAGGTTTTTTTTGTTCTAGATCATTTCTGAATTTATTGATGGATAAATAAATTTTTGAATTGGTGTATGCAACCCATGCAAAAGACAAGAGAACTCAAATAAGGCAGATGAGTAGACAGTCTTGGAGACATGAATTGTGACAGTTAATGAAGAATAATAGTAATGCAAAAAGATCCTTTGAGAACTTTTTTGCATATATCTTTTAACCTATTACCCCATAGCCTATTTCTAATATTGAAAATTGTAGACCACTTAAAACAGGTTGAAAGTAAAGCAGAATGCACCTTAATGTGCATTCTGCTTTACTTTCAGTCTGTTTTAAGCTACCATCTGCTAGAATATAGAAAATAATTTTTTATCATACATATTCATAATTGTATAATTTGGAACTATTTTCTTCATTGGGGAATAAATTAGAGGTGTAAAAAAGAGTATTTAAGGGGTAATGAGTTAACCTACATTAACCCTTTTCTCTGTAACCAAAAGTGCAAACCACCTTTATCAGACTGTGTTTAGGCACAACACTAGTGTCTTTCAGTTCCCGAAATATTACAAAGTACGACAAATTGTGCAGACCCTGATCAGAGGGCTCCTTTAGGAGCCCTCTGATCAGGGTCTACACTGTTTGCAAAGGATGGATATATCTTAATACAGCACTTCAAGGGTTAAGAAGTATAAAGTAGAATAGATCTAAGAAAAAAACGTATAAACCAGGCTTGTAAAGAAGTGCTCACCTGTTGTATAGAAGTGCTTGCAGATGATGGGAAATTGTGTTAGATATCCAAGTTGCGAAACATGCATTAATGACCTTGAATATTCAGTAGTAAAGGGATAAAATTCCTGTTGGTTGAAGTTTTAATGTTTTATTAGCAGTATGAAGTATTTTGAATGTACCAGTAGTCCAGTATTAACCCTTTCCCCCATAGAAGCGCCTTTTAGCGGATATGATTTATTCCTCCGATGAAGAAAATAGTTCCAATTTAATCAGCCATGAATATATAGTATAGGGAATATGTTCTATATTTTAGCACATAGAAGCTTAAAGCTGGCTGAAAGTAAAGCAGAATGCGCCTTAAATGCGCATTCTGCTTTACTTTCAACCTGCTTTAAGTGGTCAACTATCTTCAATACTAGAAATAGGCTATCAGGTAAAGCGTTATACAAAACAGCTTATACAGTAGTGTGTAAGTATTGGTTGACAAATAAGCCAATGGGATGTTTTGTCACTTGATTAGTTCAAACAAATTTATTTCCAGAAGTACATATGATTACAATTATACATGCTAACGTTATTATACAATACTTAGGAAAAGGATTGAAACGAAAGAATAAACTTATTGAGTTTCTCTCCTTACTTATTAACTAAACAGTTAGTGTGTTCAGCGGCTTCCTAGAAATCTTTCTTACTAGAAAAAGTATAGTTTCATATTGTATTACTTCGGTTGCTGGATACAGAACAGAAGTAAAGGAGAAAGCGCAAAGTGTCTTTCTGATTTACTTCTGCAATGCACCAATTTATCAACATTTTAGCAGAGCACCATAATTCATTCACAGGGTGCCGCTGGAGACAAAACAAACTGTAGGTGCATGCGGACAAAAACAATCAATTTGTTATTGGAGTAAATACATCATTTTATGAGCAATATTTTCGAATTTCACATGTATTTAGAGATTCATTTTACGAAAAAGTGACAATTTAACACACGTTTAACCGTACTTGATTGAGAGGGACAGAGTGGGTTTTGCTGTATGTTACAGTGCTTCCTCTCTCTACAACAACATCCAATGGGAGATAAAGATTGTGTATGTTGTTTGGAGGGAGTTATTATAGGGAGTGAAATTAAGAATTGACTTATATTTTCCAACAGCTTGAATAATTAATTGAGATCAGACGCCGCATTACGCCTCATCTTATATGGATTCAAGCGGTTTGTCACTGGTCATTAATTAATTATATTTCTTCTGTCAAAATGTTCACTTAATACACTTATATATGTAAAATTGAGCAATGTTGTTGTATGGAGGGATCCTTTTTCGGAGGGTCTTTACATCAGGAGGGAGAACTGTATATTATTGGCACAAATTAACTCTCTTGAGCAGGTGTAAGACTGCAAGAAGCATGACCAGATAGGATTAGCTAAGCTTGAAAATATAAATAAACTTGTGATGGGATACAGCCCTGAGTGTCTGTGGCTAATACAGGAACCAGCTGACAGAATTGACCTTTAAATGCTGGATACCAGGAACTATTTTCTTAAGAAATACTGAAACTGACAATATTCCTTCAGTAACTTAACCCATCACCTCGAAAATACGTCTTTTTACACCTTTGATTTATTCCTTCACTGTAGAAAATAGTTCAGTTTTATACATTCATGAATATATTTCATAAGAAATATTTGTTATATCCTATAAGATGATAGCTTAAAGCAGGCTAGATGCCTTAGGGCACATTCTGCTTTACTTTCAACCTGCTTTAAGTGGTCACCTTTATTCATAACTAGAAACAGGCTATGGGGTAATGGGTCAAAGGAATTTATACAATCTGTGAGTGACACACACATTGGACTAAGATGAGACCACACCTTTAGGTGGGACCTGATCTGGATACAAACTGTTTACACAATTTCATGTTAAAGTTTCTTGCTTCTGGGTATTAGAACAAACAGCTGATGGTCTCTTTGAATGATTATTTTAACTAGCTTTGAAATGATGTATTCCCTTACTTCAATGTTTAGATATATGAGGGTGGGGTACCACAGATTGACCTAGCTAGAATTGCATAGCTGTCTTATTTCATCTTCTGCTAATAGCTGATATTAACACTTATTGAAAACAGTGTAGACCCAGATCATAAGCGCTACTATTATTCAGATATTTGTGTTTATTTTAGGGGAAGTGTTATATCATGGCTCAAGATAAGGAAAAGTAATTTGAAAAAATCCAACATTTTCTCACTCATACAGCACCAAATCCTATAGTGTTACTTACTCATTAGAATCGTCTCGAATTCTATAATAAGTAGTGACACCATAAGATTTAATGCAAAAATAAAGATTTTAGTTTTTGAAACACTCCCAGCCCTTCTATGGAGCACTGAATAGGTTAACCCTTTGAACCCTAGTCCCGCATTTAGGCGTCTTTTCAAACAGTATACATGTGAAAAGTGCACTTGTCCTATTCAAACAGTGAAAACCCAGATCAGAGGGCTCCTTACGGAGCCCTCTAATCTGGGTCTTCACTGTTTGTCATAATGCAAAACATTGACAAAAACAATCCTTAAAAGTCAGAAATGGACTATACATAAATGGAAACTGGGATTGTCCATTTGAAGTTTCAGGGAGGAAAGAGTTAAGCGGGTTATTGCTGACCATGGGGAACCCTGAGTATCGCATAGTGTAGTGTACAATATCACAAAAAACACTGCTATTATGTACTAATATCATGGGTTGAAAGGCATCACAGTAGAAGCCAAAGTCTAACTTGAAAGACGTGATGGAAATGCGTCACAATTGATGTTACAGTTGGGCAAAAAAAGCAAAAGGCTTCCAAGTGTAAGATACTTATCTTTATATCAATCTGTCTGAGAGTGAAAGCTAGGGCTGAGATTTTGTATTCTCCAGTTGCCATAGCAACAAGAAGTCATTCATCTCAGTGCTTACATTGTTCGGAACAGTGCTTTCCACTTACCTTTTGAATGCTGAATAAAATAGTCACATGCTCAAAATGTTTTACCCTATACCACATAAGCCTGTTTCTAATATTGATATAGATGACCCCTTAACTCTTTGAACCCTAGTCCCGCATATAGGCATGCTTTTCAAACAGTGAACATGTGA
The DNA here is from genome assembly GCA_922989275.2 of Gari tellinella. Lineage (NCBI taxonomy): Eukaryota > Metazoa > Mollusca > Bivalvia > Cardiida > Psammobiidae > Gari > Gari tellinella. Next base: position 61,554,783 of record OV277867.1, read on the forward strand.
ATAGTGCACCTGTCCTGTGCAAACAGTGAAGACCCAGATCAGAAGGCTCCAAAAGGAGCCCTCTGGTCAGGGTCTTCAGTTTGTCATTATGCCAAACATTGACAAAAACAACCCTTAAAAGTCAGAAATGGACGAGACTAAAATGGAAACTGGAATTGTCCATTTAAAGTTTCAGGGAGGAAAGAGTTAAAGCAGCTTGAAAATATAGCAGAATGTGCATTAAAGTGCATTCTGTTTACTTTCAGTCTGCTTTAAGCTAAAATCTGTTAGAATATAAACAAATGTTCTTATGGTACATTATTCATGACTGTATAAAAAGTGTATCTATGGAGTAATGGGTTAATGGCCTTTTAAGCAGACTTCAACTCCTCTAAATTTGCCCAGCATTACAATCCTTGTAGAAAACAGTTTGGATCCTTATCTGTTGCAAAGGACTTTGATACTAAGTATCAGAAACAAAGCTTCTGGCCACAGGAAACCTTCCCATAGTCATTTATATAAATGTAGGCAGTTTTGACTATGAGCCCGTTCCCTGTGATTTCTGGCATATTAAGAAAAAGATGAAGTGGTTAGTACGTACTATACCATCAACTGGCACATAGCTACTAATAGACAGCTTCATTTGTGCCAAACTACAGCAGTTAGTTTGAAAAGGTTAAGCCTATTTAGTGATGTTTGTGACATCCCAGAGGATTCTGTGCAAACAATCCTCTCTGGTTGTACAGTATAAACCTGTAACTCTTTCCTCCCTGAAACATTTAATGAACAATTCCTTGGTTTTCAATTAAGTTTAGTCCATGTTTGACTATTAGAGTTGTTTTCTGCAATAATATTGCAAAATAACAAACAGTTCAGACACTGATAAAAGGGAGCTCTTTGATATAGGTCTTCACTGTTTACATAGGACAAGTGTACTCTTCACAGGTACACTGTTGGCAAAACAGACATATGCATAATTAGAGCTCAAAGGATTAACCCTTCCCCGCTAAAAGTGCAGACCCAGATCAGACAGCGCCTTCTATAATGTTGTCTGATTTGGGTCTACAACATTTGCAATGAAACTGATCAAGTCCATTGAAAATTCAGCACTGTAAGGGTTGTGTTGACAAAAGAAAAAGAAATAATTGTCTTTGACCTTTACCTCTGTGCTTGGGTTCAGTTATCATATAAAATAATAGAGTGAGCAATTTTAGAGGATATTTAATAGGGCTTGAGGAGAATTTGTAAGGATAATGAATTTTAATTTTCAATGAAAGGACAGGCTTTGAAGTGCAGATTTCACAATATATCAGACAGGGTTAAACATTTCTCCCAAGGTTTTTGCACCAAGAAAGAGACCACTTAACCCTTTCCTCCACAGAAGCACATTTTGGTGGCTCAACACATAAACCTCTGCTATGGACAAAAGGATCAACAAAAGATTTACCTGATTAGCATTTTGCACTAGTGACTTTTGAAGAAAAAGTTAAACCCAATTTTGTCTAAAAACTGAATACCTGTTCTGGTTCAAAACTGTCTTATACTCAGATCACATTCCAGCAAAAATAGATAATGAAGAAGCAGGGCTCCAAATAAGTGGAGTATTTCAAAATTTAAAATCTTTATTTCTGCATTAAAACCTATGGTGTCACTAGTCATTAGAATCGTCTCTTTGAGACGATTCTAATGAGTAGTAACACCATAGGATTTGGTGCTGAAATGAATGAGAAAATGTTAGATTTCTTCAGTTTACTATCTCTTATTTGGAGCCAAGGAAAAAGTTAATGAGCAAATTTAAACTGACTTTGTTTTTAAAGCAGAATATGTTTATTTGGCATCAAAGGGACTAAATGCAAGAAATGTGCATTGTGCACTTTTACAGATCAGAAATGGCAGTGGTACATTGTAATCAACCACTTCTGCAGGAAGTTATGTGAAGTGTAGGACATAAACACCCCTTGTATCTCACTCTACCATCAAGGAAATAACACGTCTTGTTGAAGATAACAAGACTGGTGTATATAGAATATAGGTTACTAACAATTCCTCTCATCAAAACACCAGTGTTCATGCATGCTCCATAGAAATATCTTTTGAAGCTTTTACCTTTTCCTTGTATACGATAAGAGAAGTCTTTTCATGCTTTTATGATGCTCTGCCAAAGGGCCATATCAGAAACCTCCTGCACTCTGAGGTCAGTTGAATTACTTTAAGCATCAGGAACTTTTGCTTTACTTTCAATTTGCTTTAAGTATCCTTACATGTGAATGCTTAAAGTAGGCTGAAATTAAAGCATAAAGCTAAATCCTTCTCATAATCATCATTATTGATGGAGAGAAGTAATAAGAAGAAGAAGAAGCAACATTCTCTCTTAATTTAAGCTTTGTAAAAGGTTAATAAATGCCTCTACTTATTCATATAGAAACCCCTTCCTATGCCTGTATCTAGTCCTCAAATACTTGTATGCCTGTACCTATTCTTATCAGTCTTCAACTCCATGCTCATGCTTTCATCTAATCTTGGCAAAATTAAATGCCTATTTATACTTTTACCTGATCCAAACAAAATCTCATGAGAATACAGTACTCCCTCTCTACAACGACACCCAATGGGAACACACATTTTGTGTGTGTTGTTTGGAGGGAGTCGTTATAGGGAGGGAGCAGTAAGACCTGACTTACATGTGCAAACAGCTTGAACCTAGATCAGACGCGGCGACTGATCTGGATTCAAGCTGTTTGTCACTCGTCATTATATCTATTCTATCAAAATGTCCACTTAAATGTAACTTTGATAAAAACAGCAGACAACAAATTTAAGCAGACGATATTGCAACCATGAAAAGGTTGGACATAAAGTCTTAATGTTTGGGGAACTGTGACACGGGTCATTGTAAGGAGGGAGTCATTGTAGGGAGGGAACACTGTAGTGTACCGTTCTTGTGAGATGTTGCATGTGACAGGTGTGTCTGTTTTGCCAAACAAGAAACATTATGATAGATCATACATTTTCCATCACATAAATGTTAATGACAGATATGAAGGAGTAATAACCTATCTGATAGCACTGTGGGCTGATAGTTTCTGCAGACAATCCCTGGCAGATAATTATGTTCCTCTTACGTAACTGGTTATGTCAATGTGACTTGTAGTGTTGTCAGAAACAATTTGCGACTATTGTCTATTTCATATTATCCCATTGCTTCATAGATATGCATTTTTACGCATTTAATTTATATACCGGGTAGTAACCTTTACTGAAGAAAATAGTTTCAATTTACACAATTATGAATGTTCAAGATAAGAAATATTTCCTAAATCCTAGTAGATGGTATCTGAATAAATCAAACAGAAAGTAATGCAGAATGTGCTTTAAGGCAATGTATTCTACTTTACTCTCAACCTTTAAGTCAAGTGGTTATGCAATAATAGATACATGCAATAGGGTAAATGGGTTAGCTGTTTTATATGGCACCATAGCCTAGTTGATAAGCTTACGCGTTCAATACAAAGAATATTGTCTGTCCTGTTTGCTATTTCAAATAAAATGTTTTGCTGTATAGACAAACAAACAGTTTCCAGTTACTGGTCTTAAGATCATCATTGTTTATCTAAATAATAAACTATTCCTGGAAGAACATAGGGCAAGGCAAGTTCATTGCAATATTCCAGACATGAATGGATTAAAGCAAGATGAAAGTAAAGCAGAAAGCTCCTATGGTATTGTTACAGATGATTTGCACTTTAATGATTCGGAGGAAGAGACTATCACACGGGGTACTGTAACGACTACTATATTATAACATCGGTTTCCAATATAATGCCTTGATGTGGCTTGTACATATATAAATATCTTACTTCAATTTGTGCAATATCAACATATATGGTAAAACCTTTTCAAAGTAACACTTTTACTGGGCTTTGAAGTAGAGTTACAGTTAAGTACAAGGTGTACTGTACTGATCAGTGACATAATTTCCAAAACAATGCCTTGATGTGGCTTTAGTATATAAATACATGTAACAGTACATTGTGCAGTACCACCATATACAGTAATATTTCTTTATAGCAACTCTTTAAATCGGCTGCACAATGAGACAGGTGACAGTGTAATGCAGGATTAAAGTAATGCAGAAGGCTCCTGTATCCTGCATTTTAGCATTCACCTTCCATTAAGGATCACCATTCTACACACTGATTGGTTGTTCAAGGGAGGTAATACTGTATCAGCACATGCATGCCTGTATAAGTGGGCTATATTCTCATTATACCATCTGTCTACATGTTTAAAGTGTAACAATGTCAATTGTACCATTATTCTCCTGTAAAGTGCATCATCAGCAATATATAACATTCACTACTTTATTCAGCTGCTATTTCTCCTGCATTTGTATCCAGAAAACATAAGATTTGAATAGCAATGTTTGATTCGTGTTTTATCTTTCTGCTCATAGTGTAAGGGGCTACATCCACAAAACGTTATACTAAATCCCACCATATGATAAACAACCACTGAACATGTTATTTGACATCTATTTGATTCTTGTTCTACTATTTTGACCGCTGAGCTGAATTCTGAATTTCAGTGCTTATACCTAAAGAGCAACCTGAATACTTACATTTACTAATGAATAAGTCTTTATTATTATTATTATTATTATTATTAATACATGTAACAAAAACTTCTTCACAGGAAAGAGCATGAAAATATAGCAAAAAGCTCCTAAAGCTCTCAATAGTTTGTTGTTGCTTTCAACATTTAAATTATTACAACTTTCTTATCACTAAAATCAACTTTAAGATGGTTGTAATTTTAATGCAATTACATAGTTTGCACTCCACACTTACAACTAGGAAATGCACTGCATTTATGATATATATATGTAAGATTAAACAAAGAGTACTAAAGTAGCATATTGCACCACTTAAAATATATTAGACATTCATTGCATTATGCATGTCATGTTGCACCGCAATTGTTTTCTTGCTGCACTTGTCAACTGCTTCAAAACTGTCAGCTTGTGAGATGAAAATCTTGTTCTACCAAATATATCTCTTTGAAATAGGTTCCAAGTAGCAAGTATCAGTTTTGATCATGATCATATAATTAATAAGTTTATTACTTGTCTGATCTGGATTGAAAACTTTGCAAAATTACTATTTAATAGAATAATACTGTACTCACACTGCATTGTAAATTTCATTTGACATTTACACATGATAATAGACAATTATACTGGCAGAGTCAGGAGTTTAAGAACAAATTGAACACAATGTACGTACAGTCAAACTATTGTTTAGTCTCATGATCTATTAGAAGACATATAACCAGGCGGTATGACAAGTGATAACTTAATGCCTTTTTCTAGCATTGAAGATAGGTGACCACTTAAGGAAGTTGAAAGTAAAGGACGTTGAAAGTAAAGCTTTACTTGCAGCCTGATTTAAGCTACCATCAGTTCTGCTAGTATATAGAAAATATTTTTGTAATACATAAATAAATAAAATAATTATGCATGACTGTATAAACTATTTGTTTCAGTGGAGCAATACATTAACCCTTAGCCCGCCAAATAAATTGTCGTCTGCTATATTTCTCGTCTGCTTCAAGTTTCAAAGTGCTTCAAAGTTGCTCAAAACTGCTAAAAATGTTGTCCGAGTGTCAAACAGCTTGGATCCGGATGAGACGCCGAGTTACTCGGCGTCTCATCCGGATCAAAGCTGTTTGCATATGGAGCTATAGTCGTGACTGGCAGGCTAAGGGTTAAATGCATAAAAATGTGTTCGAGTAAAGGCTTATATAAGCACACAATATGTCTTGCAGGACAAATGTAATGCCGGAAGTTCATGTTGGAGATCCTGCACTAAGCTTCCACATGTCTCTAGGGAACTGAATGTTTCTCCCTTTATATGATTGACTGAACACTGGTTTGACTGGATCATGAATAATTGCACATTACAAATCACTTATGTGATTGAGGAATAGAGGTGTCCTCCTAAGGCATGCAATATGTGCAGGAAAGGGTTAAATTGAGGGTAAGGGAAACATGCATGCATTGCAGGCATAAATGAGATAATATTGAGGAAGTACAGTGGAACTACTGACCATCAATATCTCTGTGAATACAGTATACAGACAGACAGACAGACAGGCGGATGTTGCATACAGAACAAAAGTAATACAGAAATGTATCGCAAACAAGCTGTCTGCATTACAATTTTATTGAGCATGAGCATGTTTTGCTCAGTATTTTCAACCCATTGCCCCATAGCTTGTTTCTGTTTTGAAGATGTGACCTGCACTTAAAATAGGTGGAAGGTAAAGCAGAATGTGCCTTATAATTAAGGCTTTACTTTCATTCAGACTTAACTTAATAAGCTACCATCGGCAATGATACAGAAACTATTTCTTATTGTGCATACATGTATCTATAACTGTATAATATTGTTAAACTATTTTCTTCAGTGGAGGAAAAATATAAAGGCTTAAAAAGACATATTTAAATTATTTATGGGGTAATGGGTTAAAGACTGCTAAATTATCTGGATGTGGTTGCTTAGTACTAGTATAACTGTATTGTTACAGGAAAGATCTATATTGATTACATCACCAGTGTGGCCATGTGCCGAGAGTGATAGTGATCAGTGTGTACCTTCTAACACCCAGTGGCTGACGTAATTAGCAGAGCGGTGTTAATTGGGCCAGTAATAATGTTATCATTTACTACTAATAACTGGTCCTAAACAATACACCATGCAGTGCTGAATGTGCCAGTGTATACTACAGAGTGTGAAAATCTCGGAAACCGATAAAAATCAGCTTCGATTTGAAAACAGGTTTAAAAAGTGCCAGTTTAACTTAATTGTGTTCAGTAAATATCAGTGAAGGTGATTGCAGATCTCTTAAATAAGGTGGTTGTTAAATGCAGGTTGTTGTTAAATACAGGTGATTGCTAATTGGAGGTGGTTGCTAAATGCAGGTTGTTGTTAAATACAGGTGATTGCTAATTGGAGGTGGTTGTTAAATGCCAGTGGTCACTAAATACAGGTGATTGCTTAATGCAGGACTACAGTAATGCAGAAAGCTCCTAAAGGAGCTTTCTGCATTACTTTAGTTCTGCATTAAGTTACCACCATTCTCAAAGGCTATACCCATGTATTTTATAGGGATTGTTTGTGAATTAAAGGGTTTTACTAGTGATTTACTGTGCTGGGAAGTTGATTTAGATTTGTGTTGTGTGTTGAAAGTTTGACATTTTCGAGTCAGAAGTGCTGAAATATTCACAGTATACTTGAGTACAGGAAATATATATTGTTAGGTTGATGACCCGTAACAAGCTGCTGGGGGGATGATAATGTGAAAAAATGTGAAAAGAGATGATTGTTGAGGATGTGAAAAATCTTATTTGGATTATTATAATTGTTTTAATGGGATCTTATGTCTCAAAAGAATACGTAGTAACATAATTTTCAGTTGAATGATAATTTGATAAAGAAGGTTATTGCTATTTAATTAACTCATTACCGGGCCCATAGCCTGTTTCTAATTTTGAAGATAGGTAACGACTTCAAGCAGGTTGAAAGTAAAGCAGAATGCACATTCTGCTTTACTTTCAGCCTGCTTTAAGTTACTATCTGCTAAAATACAGAAATTATTTCTTATGGTGCATGTTCATGACTGTTTAAAGTGGAACTATTTCTTCAGTGGAAAGATAAACTCAAAAGGCGTATTTATGAGGTAATATGGATTAAATCAATTTATATATAATTTATATTGAAAGTTAATGATTCTTATTGGAAAGCTTAGTGGGAAGGTTGGTAAAAAGTTTCCAGGAATAAATGGTTCAGCTTGTAGGCATTGAACATCAGTTTCGAGGGCTATAGAATTATTTTAGGCTTGGCTCTATTTTGGGTCTTTTTGGATCATTGGCAGTAATTGTTAGGTGTTGGAATAATTTATTGGATCCTTAAAATAGACTGGTTCATGTCAAAAGCCTGAACCAGTCTGGAACAGAAGTGCATGCTTTTGAGACATAAACAGTCTGGCGTACGTAGTAGAGAAGACAGAAGACGTCATACTATTGCAATAAATGTTATTATGCTTGAAACCTTATGTCCAATGCAAACAGTTTGAAGCCAGATCAGACGCCGGGTAACCCGGCGTCTGATCAGGCTTCAATCTGTTTGCTTCTGTCAGATTGAAATGATAAATGTTTTTAAAGAATTTGCGATTTTCTGCATTTTAGTGCAGTGTGTTTTATTTGGGTTTAGTGGAAAAGAATTATGTCTTACCACTGTACTAGTCAAGAAGATAATCTGCAGCAGATTCTTGCATTAAATTTTGGCTCAGGCAAGAAAAAAATAAGGTTATTTTAGATATTCATTATAGTATTTGATAAAAGTTTTCCAGTGCAAACCCTAAATCTCAGTTTGACAAAAAACCTTCTAGATTCATCTTTTTAGATTGCTTAGAGACAAGTGATACTCTTTCAGAAGTATGCATATTTGTAAGGCAAACAGACAGTGTAAACCAGAATGAACTGCTACCCCCAAAAAAGTGTCTGCTCAGGATCTCCCCTGTGTGTTATTATAGATGTATTTAGGATAATAGAGGGCATTGATTAGTGACCATATCACACATATTCTGATAACCAACACTTCTCTACAATGGAGTAACTGGTTGACTTGGTTCAGACAAGGCAGCCAATGTTGCCTACAGTAGCCTTGATCCCTGGGCGATCAGATAGGCATAATTACAGTTGTTTACCACAGAAACTGGTGATAATTTTCATACGTTTTTGCCTTCTGGTATAGTCAGGCTGCAATGTGAAGGATGTTTGAGCTGTCAGACTAGTAGCAGCAATTAGTGAGTGGGAGAATGCAGTGGGTGGTAGAGCATAATGTAGCAAAGTCTCACTTAACTACAATATCTGAAATTAACCCATCCCCCATAGATGTCTTTTAGCACATTTGATTTATTACTCCACTGAAGAAAATAGTTCCAATTTACCAGTATACAGTCATAAACATTTCAATGTGCCATAAAGATTATTCTGCTTTACTTTCAGTCTGCTTTAAGCAACCATCTGGGTTATAGAAACTATATGTTTATGGTAATGATGCAAAGTTGCATTACAATAACTGAAAACAGTCTTGATCCAGATGAGATGTCAATAATGGTTGTATATTTGATCATGATCCAAACATTTTGTCACAGAGAAGCTATTTCTGGGATTATAAAAAAAAAAAAAATATGGGAAATTCAGCAGCCATCATTTTATTCAACCTTCCAAGTTTTCAATTTGTACTGTCATTGTGTATTGCATTTTCTCACTCATTTCAGCACCAAACTCTTTGGTGATACAATTCTAATGAGAAGTGACACCATATAGGGTTTAATGCAGAAATAAAGATTTTAGTTATTGCAATACTCCATTTATCTGGAGCCCTGTAGAGGATTTTGTTCACAGTATGTTCCTTTGGCCTGAATGCAGTTTGAAAGTTCACTTTGGATATATTTTTCACTTGTTCCCATGGATATGAGGTCTTACTTGTTTTTAATGCAGGGTTATAGTTGTTTGATAGGGTTTTATTGGACAATCATGATGTTTCTTGGTAATGGGTTAATCTTGAGATTAATGGGTCTACTTGAAAGACAGAGGCCTGTAAGCTAGAAGTACTCACAAGTAACAATTCTTGGATCAAGGCTACGTCAATTGTGGTTAAATATGGAAAAAAGTTCACCTGTAAATTGCTGAATTTTCAAAGACTAGCTTCAATTTTCTGATAAATTACCAGTTCATATTGACTCAAGGGGTTAATTACAAACTATTTGAAACTAAGGCAAACAGTGCAGACCCAGATCCGAGGGCTCCTTCAGGAGCCCTCTGATCTGGGTCTACACTGTTTGCAAACAATGTTTATACTTTGAGACCCCAGCACTGTTAGGGTTAATGCAGGAAACTAAATCCATTAAGCTTACATTTCCAAATAACATTCCCAAACAAGAACATGTGTACAATCATATGAAATAACATATTTATCTTTTTCACAAGGGTCGCGATCTACACCAAATTACTACATTTGTGAGAGTTGATAAATTGCCTATGAAATACCCTCAAAAATCAAAATGGACTTGTCCTACAAACATAAATTGAACATTCCACTGTAATTGTTTGGAGAAACAGGTTTTATGGTATTCAAAGGCCACCAGGAAACTAAATGTACAGTAACTGTTGAACATGAATTTTATTGAGAAAACTTGCAATAAAAGTTCCTTGCACAATATTTAAGAGTTAAGACAACCGTAAGCTTAATGCTAGACAAAAGACAAAAGAAATGCTGAAATCTCCAAAAGGATCCTTCTGCGTTACTTATGTGTTGCATTAAACAGACTCTTGTTATAAGAGATCTCCTTCTTACTTGGATGATGGCTCAACTTTGGTTAGACTGTATGGTTGTGTTTTGCTGTGGCAGCAAATTTAACCCCATATATGCTGGCAACCAGTATGTATAATTTGCAAACAGTGTAGATACTGATCAGAGGTCTATGTTGACCCTTCACTCCATAGATACACCTTTTTATGCACTCCTCCACTGAAGAAAATAGTTCCACTTTATACAGTAGTGAATATGTATCATAAGAAATATCCTAGTAGATGGTAGTTTAAAGCAGGCTGAAAGTAAAGCAGAATGCACCTTATTTTACTTACAGCCTACTTTAAGTGGTCACATCTCTTAACCCATTACCCCATAGCCAGTTTCTAGTTTGAAGACTGATGAACGCTTAAAGCAGGTTGAAAGTAAAACAGCATGCATCTCAAGGTGCATTCTGCTTTATTTTCAGTCTGCTTAACCCATTGTATGCTGGGTAATATTTGGCGACCGTTTTAAAATGTCGTCTGCAGCGGGTATAACTCAAATATTTACAAAAGATTTTAGCAGTTTCTGATAGAATACTGAACGAGCTGCAAAAAATTTTGATCTCAGATCAGGCCCCACATTGATCAAAACTGTTTGCAAAGAGGTACAGCGGAGAATCTGTTATTCTTTCCCAATAAACGCGTTTACGCTAAAACTATTATTAGCAGTGCAAACAGTTTGGAGCCAGATCAGACGCCGGGTTACCCGGCGTCTGATCAGGCTCCAAACTGTTTGCCACTCAGATCAACATGAATAGTCAAAATTGTCGAAAAGTTGTCCTTTTCTATGTTTTACTGAGATGCGTTTGCGTTTAAACGGGAAAGAATAACAGATTCTCCACTGTACACCTGAAAGTGTATCCCGCATAAAATGGGTTAAAGCTACATTTGCTAAGATTTATAGAAACTGTTTGAGGGTACATATTCATGACTGTATAAATTGGAACTATAGTCTTCTGTGGAGGAATTAATTAAAGGTGTAAAAAGGTGTATTGATGGGGTAATGGGTTTTAACAGGCTATTGAGTAAAGGCTTAATTTTACTATTGAAAAGGAAGAAGATTAGAATGCACGCTTAACTGTTGACATTTTAGTGACTATGAAAAGGAAGCTGTACGCTGTTATAAGTGTTGAGACTGTGTAGTAGGGATGACTGGTTTATTTGAAGCTGTGAGAACTGTCATAATTAGACAATGGTCGTCTAACTCTACGAACAATGCAGTGCACAAGATGGAGACAGTAAGCAGAAATATTCAGAGAACTATGGAGGAATATATCACAGTTAAACAGATCTGGGAGGCTGGCTTATTTCTTGTTCTATATGTCGTGTCATTTCTCTACGGATTTATTTTCTTCTTTCGTCAGAGGCGAGAGCATCATGTCCGAACTGGTTCACTGAAGGAGACGTCCAGTCAGCCGTACACAAGTCCACACCCAGGGAGAAAGGTAAGTCAAGTATTTACCCCTATACCCCATAGCCTGTTTCTAGTTTTGACAGGTGACCATTTAATCCATTGCGTCAGTTAGCCTGTTTCTAATTTTGAAGAAAAGTGACCACTTAAAGCAGGTTGAAAGTAAAGCAGAATGCTCCTATCACATTACCCCATAAATACACATATTCACGCCTTTGATTCCTCCACTGAAGAAAATATTCCAATTTATAGTGATGAATCTTTATGATAAGAAGTATTTTCTTTAATCTTGGAGATGGTAGCTTAAAGCAGGCTGAAAGTAAAGCAGAATGCGCCTTAGCCCTAAGGCGCATTCTGCTTTACTTTCAACCTGCTTTAAGTAGTCACAAATTGTAAATATTAGAAAAAGGCTATGGGGTAATGGGTTAACCCTTTGAACACATTCAACCCTAGCGACGAATATACTCGTCATTTACAAACAGTGTGAGTGTAGACCCACAACATAGTAGGACTCCAGATAAGAATGAGTAAACGGAACATCAAACATTTTCTCATGTCAGCACCAAGTTCTATGGTGTTACTACTCATTAGAATTGTCTCGAAGAGATGATTCTAACGAATAGTGACACCATAGGGTTTTATTCAGAAATAAAGATTTTAGATTTTGAAAAACTACTCTTATCTGGTGCTCTGATGTAACCCTTTACCCAATATCCTTTTTAGCTCACCTGGCACGTAGTGCCAAGGTGAGCTTTTAGGATCGCTGGATGTCCGTCGTCCGTCGTCTGTCCGTCCGTCCGTCTGTCTGCACAACCGAAATGGGTTAGAGGGCCTTTTCTGGCCAGATAACGGTAAACATAACAAAAGAAGACAATAGAGTTCATTCCGTAACAATAGAATAAGGGGCCATGGCCCTTTTATTCAAACAAAAGAAAATAACAAAAGAAAAGGCCCTCTAACCCATTTCGGTGGCACGTACGTCCGAGCGCACGGACGGTCCTTTGTTGGGTAGGGAGAACAATAGATTCCATTCATTCCGTGATTGCCCTATTGTTATTGTTGGGTATTTTAGTGTACTGTTGGGAATTTTAAACAAAAAAAATACCCAACAAATGTCCAACTGTGAGAACGTCCGTCCGCACAACCGAAATGGGTTAGAGGGCCTTTTCTGGCCAGATAACGGTAAACATAACAAAAGAAGACAATAGAGTTCATTCCATAACAATAGAATAAGGGGCCATGGCCCGTTATTCAAACAAAAGAAAATAACAAAAGAAAAGGCCCTCTAACCCATTTCGGTGGCACGTCCGTCCGTCCGTCCGTCAGTCCGTCCGTCCACAATTGTTCGTTAACACTCTAGTAGGTTCAAATCTCATTGGATCTTGATGAAACTTGGTCACAATGTTTGCCTCAATGAAATCTAGGTCAAGTTCGAATGTGGGTCATGTCCGGTCAAAAACTAGGTCACTAGGTCAAATTATCGAAAAACCTTGTTAACACTCTAGAGGCTACAAATTTCATTGGATCTTCATGAAACTTCATCAATATGATTGCCCCAATGAAGTATAGGCCAAGTTTGAATGTGGGTCATGTCCGGTCAAAAACTAGGTCACTAGGTCAAATCTTCGAAAAACCTTGTTAACACTCTAGAGACTACAAATTTCATTGGATCTTCATGAAACTTCATCAAAGTGTTTGCCTCAATGAAATCTAGGTCAAGTTCGAATGTGGGTCATGTCCGGTCAAAAACTAGGTCACTAGGTCAAATTATCGAAAAACCTTGTTAACACTCTAGAGGCTACAATTTTCGTTTGATCTTCATGAAACTTCATCAATATGATTGCCTTAATGAAATCTAGGCCAAGTTCGAATGTGGGTCATGTCCGGTCAAAAACTAGGTCACTAGGTCAAATCTTTGAAAAACCTTGTTAACACTCTAGAGACTACAAATTTCATTGGATCTTCATGAAACTTCATCAATATGATTGCCTCAATGAAATCTAGGCCAAGTTCGAATGTGGGTCATGTCCGGTCAAAAAGTAGGTCACTAGGTCAAATCATCAAAAAACCTCGTTAACACTCTATAGAGACTACAAAATTCATTGAATCTTCATGAAACTTGAACAAAATGTTTGTCTCATTGAAATCGAGGTCAAGTTAGAATGAGGGTCATGCCCGGTCAAAAACTAGGTCACACAGTGTACATGGTTACATGGTTACCAGGTGAGCGATTTAGGGCCATAGTGGCCCTTGTTTTGTTGCTATTGGGTACTTTTAAACAAAAGAAAAACCCAACAAGTGCCCAAATGGAAGGACGTCCGTCCGTCCACAATTGTTCGTTAACACCCTACCAGGTTCAAATCTCATTGGATCTTGATGAAACTTGGACACAATGTTAGTCTCAATGAATTCTAGGTCAAGTTCGAATGTGGGTCATGTCCGGTCAAAAACTAGGTCACTAGGTCAAATTATCGAAAGACCTTGTTAACACTCTAGAGGCTACAAATTTCATTGGATCTTCTTGAAAATTCATCAATATGATTGCCTCAATGACATCTAGGCCAAGTTCGAATGTGGGTTATGTTCGGTCAAAAACTAGGTCACTAGGTCAAATCTTCGAAAAACCTTGTTAACACTCTAGAGACTACAAATTTCATTGGATCTTCATGAAACTTCATCAATATGATTGCCTCAATGAAATCTAGGTCAAGTTAAAATGTGGGTCATGTCTAGTCAAAAACTAGGTCACTAGGTCGAATCATCGAAAAACCTTATTAACACTCTAGAGACTACAAATTTCATTTGATCTTCATAAAACTTGATGAAAAGGTTTGCCTCAATGAAATATAGGTCAAGTTCAAATGTGGCTTATGTCTTGTCAAAAACTAGGTCACTAGGTCAAATCTTTGAAAAACCTTGTTAACACTCTAGAGACTACAAAATCTATTGAATCTTCATGAAACTTGAACAAAATGTTTGTCTCATTGAAATGGAGGTCAAGTTAGAATGAGGGTCATGCCCGGTCAAAAACTAGGTCACACGGTGTACATGGTTACATGGTTACTAGGTGAGCGATTTAGGGCCATAGTGGCCCTTGTCTAGTTTGAAGACAGGTGATCACTTTAAAGCAGGTTAAAAGTAAAGCAGAATGTGCCTTGAGGCACATTCTGCTGTAATGTCAGCCTGCTTTAACCCATTTCCCAATATCCTGTGTCTAATTTTGAAGAGATGTGACAACTTAAAGCAGGTTGAAAGTAAAGCAGAATGCGCCTTGAAGCACATTCTGCTTTACTATGAGCCTGCTTTAAGCTAATATCTGCTAGGGTATAGAAAATACCACTCATGGTGCATATATATATTCATGACTGTATAAAGTGAAATTATTTTCTGAGATGGAAGAATAAATTAAAGGCGTATTTAAGGTATAATGAGTTATTTAAAGAAGATTGAGGGTAAATCAAAGAAGGACAAGGGTAAATTTAAGAAGGTTGAGGGTGAAACAGAATGCACCTTCTGTAAGGCCCATTCTGCTTCAATTTCAGCATTCTTTAAGCTTCTACTAGCTGCAACGATACAGAAAATCATTTCTGGAGGTTCATATTCATGTTTGAGTAAAGTAGAACTATTTTCTTCAGTGTTGGACTTCATGATGTCAAATAATATTCTGACTTGACTTGACTTGATCCTGAGTTTATTTTTCATCTGCTGTGAGTGTCCCAGGGACTGGGGTAGAGGAATAAATCAAAGACATCAAAGGGCATATCTATAGGGTTATTGCCTTTTGATGCCTATACTTAACCTATTACCCCATAGCATGTTTCTAGTTTTGAAGATAGGTGGCCATTAAAAGCAGATTGAAAGTAAAGCAGAATGTGCCTTAAGGTGCATTCTGCTTTACTTTCAGCCTGCTTTAAGTTACCATCAGCTAGAATACAGAAATTACTTCTAATGTTAAATATTGACAATTGGACCCTATTTTCTTCAATGGAGGGATAAATTAAAGGCTTAAAAAGGTGTATTCATGGGTAATGGGTTTACTCTTTGAACCCTAGTCACCCATATATGCATCATTTGCAAACAATGTACCTGTAAGGAGTACACTTGTCCTATGCAAACAGTGTAGACCCTGATCAGAGGGCTTCTTAAGAAGCCCTCTGGTCAGGGTCTACACTGTTTGTCATTTTGACATAATTATATTGTAAAAGTTAACCCTAAAAAGTCAAAAATGGACTGGACTAAATTGAAAACTAGAATTATCCATTTAAAGTTTGAGGGAGGAAAGTAAAGACTATGTTTTGCTCTATTCCAGCATCGATACAGTCGTCAGGACTCGGGGTCATCTCATAGTAGCTCCAGTCACCATGACAGCATCAAGGAACACCGTGTTGTCGGAGAGCGAATTGGCTCGGACCAGATACGTCGTCGAGGCTCACAGACTGGTTCCCATTCTTCACAGTCCCAGACTGGTGGCTACTCCTCAAGCCCGTCGTTTCAGTCTGGACTTTTACGACGGGAGTCTTTTGACATGTCCCCTCGTAGCGGTGAATCTCCACGGTTACAAAGAACACATTCAGCTGTTCACAGGAGTGAAAGTTCTCACAGTGGGGGGCTGCCGGCGCGGTCAGGGAGCTATAGATATGTGGATGTTAGAGTGAGAGAAGACTCTCCTGTGTATTCACGTGATGATTCATACCTACACCACGGTGGTCATGGGTTCAGTCGTGGTGCATATCACCGTGGTAGCGGAAGCGATAAGGAATATTTATACGCCAGTAGATCAGAAACCTATACTCCACCTCATATCCATGATTCGTACACACCATCACCATTACATTCACGAGAAGGCTCGTTCCATGAGTCTGTACATTCGCGGGATAGTTCGGTAGAACAGTATGAGCGTTTGTACAGTCCACCATCAGTACAGTCATCAGCATCATCAGGCTATAGGCAAGATAATCTGTATAGTCCCGTGTTAAACATGTCTAAACAGGAGTATGATAGAACTTCTGGTTTTAGTCCCATTTCTAAAACCCCAACCCCGACCCATGAGCTGCAGCAATCTGGGTACAGCCCTGGGTTATCAGGACAGCGTGAAGAATGTGTAGCATTTAGTCAAGACATCCTCGGCCAGCAGGGCGGCCATATTAGTCCATCACCTAGTAAGCCAAAGCTACGGTTCCCTAGAACAAATCCAACTTATGTAGGCATAAACAAACGTGACGGAAATCTAGGGTATAAAAAAATTAGTGTTGATCAGTCTCAACAATCAATACCTGAATCTGGTGCTTCAGACAGTCCGCCTACTACTTCCATGCAAACCTCACAAATTCACCCGGAATATTTCGATACAAGTTACTATCGCCAAGAGCGATCTGACAGTGACGGTTCCCACTCTTCCTCCCGTGCCTATAAACAGGAGAGAGCAGATAGTCAAACCTCGCACTCATCATTACGCAATCGCGACTTATCTGATTCTCAATCTTCGCAAGGCTCTACACGCAATATGTCTGACGTTCAGTCAGACGGTTCCTTACGACTGATGCAGGAAAGTGCAGTTTCATTTCAAGACTCTGTGTCCTCTCGCGGCTCTAATCGCAGCTTTGGGCATGAGCGAGATAACGTAGAATGGACCAATAACCAATTAGATAACCAGTACGTTCACTCTAAAACTACTAAAAGTGTTGAAGATGAAGATTCTGAACACGATTATGCAAATTTACCCACTATTCCGCCGCCTACTATGAAAATAGAGGAATTAGTGGAAACTAAATTATCTGAATTTCCACCAGAGTTTAACTTAAATGTTATAGAAGAAAATAATTTGAAAAATGTTCTTAAAGAGAGGAATACAAACTTAGATAATGAGGATGGGTTACGGGCAGTGACTTTAGAGTTCAAGAATGGATTAAATGGTGCAGAGGACGAGGTAGAAGAAGAAGAAGAGGAAGAATATGAAGCCCATATGATAGAGTTGATGCAGAGCTCACAGTTCTCAGAAGGTGAGTATCTTATCATTTTTTGGGGGCTTTCAAAATTTAAAATCTTTATTTCTGCGTTAAACCCTATGGTGTCACTACTCATTAGAATTATCTCTTTGAGATGATTCTAACGAGTAGTGACGCCATAGGGTTTAATGAAGAATTTAGATTTTGTGGTATGAAGACCATATGATAAGGTTGATGCAGAGTTCACAGTTCTCAGAAGGTGAATATCTTATCAAGGCTCCAGATAAGGGTATTTCAATATTTAAAATCTTTATTTCTGCATTAAACCCTATGATGTCACTACTAGTTAGAATCGTCTCTTCCAGACGATTCTAACGAGAGACGCCATAGGGTTTAATGCAGAAATGAAGAATTTAGATTTTGTGGTATGAAAGAACCATATGATAGAGTTGATGCAGAGTTCACAGTTCTGAAGGTGGGCATCTTTCTGGGCTCTTGATAAGAGCGAGTAAACTGAACAAATTCTCATTTCAGCACAGAATCCTATGGTGTTGCTATTCATTAGAATTGTCTCAAAGAGACGATTCTAATGAGAAGTAACAACATAGGGTTAAATGCAAAAATTATTATTATTATTTTTATTATTATTTTTATACCAGATTTATATAGCGCTCTTTTCCCACAGGGGTTGTGCATTCAAAATTTAGATTTTAGATTTGGTTTAAATACCATAATTATGATAGAGTTGATGCAGAATTCACAGTTCGACTCTGAAGGTGAGTACCTTATCAAGGCTCCAGATAAGGGGAGTATTTAAAAGTTCAAAATCTTTATTTCTGCATTAAACCCTATGGTGTCACTATAGGGTTTAATGCAGAAATGAAGAATTTAGATTTTGTGGTATGAAGACGATATGATAGAGTTGATGCAGAGCTCACAGTTCTCAGAAGGTGAGTATCTTATCAAGGTTTTCAAATTTCAATATTTAAAAACCTTTATTTCTGCATTAAACCCTATGGTGTCACTACTCTTTGAGACGATTCTAATGAGTAGTGACACCATAGGGTTTAATGCAGAAATGAAGAATTTAGATTTTGTGGTATGAAGCCCATATGATAGAGTTGATGCAGAGCTCACAGTTCTCAGAAGGTGAGTACTGTATCTTGTATCTTGACTTATATCTCAACTACAATCAAACATGTATTTAGTCAGTAGTCTACCCAAATTAGGTGTTGACGACAGGTGACTGCTTAACCCTTTCCCCCATAGAAGCGACTTTTAGCGTATTTAATTTATTCCTCCGCTGATGAAAGTAGTTCCAGTTTATACCCTCATGAACAATAACCATTACAAATATTTTATATAGCCTAGCAGATTTTATCTTAAAACAGGCTGAAAGTAAAGCAGAATGTGCCTTAGGGCACATTCTGCTTTACTTTCAACCTGCTTTAAGTGGTCAACTATCTTCAATACTAGAAATAGGCTATCAGGTAAAGGGTTAAAGCAAGGAGCAAGGTGACAGTAAAACAAAAAGCTCAATCAATTAGCCATATGATAGAGTTGATGCAGAGTTCACAGTTTTCTGAAGGTGGGTTACAATTTTGCTGGGCTCTAGATAAGAGGGATTAAACTGAACAAATTTAATTATCATTTCAGCATCAGATCCTATGGTGTTACTACTCATTAGAATCATCTCGAAGTAGTGACACCATAGGGTTTATTGCAGAAATGAAGATTTTAGATTTTGTAGTATTAAGACCATGAGTTGATGCAGAGTTGAAAGTTCTTAGAAGGTGAGTACCATATAGTATATCTTATCAAACTTGTATTAAGATTGTGGACCCCTAGTGAGATGGGACTAAAATCGGTACTCTACGTACAGCCATTGGTGATTTCGTCAATTGACGGCTTTAACAGATAAGTGTTTCAGAAACTTAAAATACTTATTCCTCTTTCAAACCGTATGATGTGACTACTCAGTAGAATCATCACATTGCAATGATAGAGTAATCACAACATAGTCTTTGGCAGCTCAGCCTAAAGAAGAAATCATTGTTAAATTGTTTCTGCATGCACTTTCAGCCATAAGTAGTTGAATGCAAGTTGTCTGTACAAGTCCATTATCACCACAACCTTGTTTCTTTCTACTAGATCAAGGCTATGAAGACACTGAAAATGCCAACATGTTTCCGGGATCGCCTCCGTTTCTCTCAGGGCTAACAGTGGAGACCCAGCATGCCTCGCTGAAACGTAAAAACAAGGAAGGTGGAGAGATGTCGTCAGCCAGTCCTAATATGGAGAAATCTCACTCCCTGGTCGTGGATCTGTCACCACGCCCGCTGTCGATGGTGGTGCCAAGTCAGTCAGACGCCAACATGTCTGTGTCACCCAGTATAGGCTCTCTTAGTAGACAGGTAGGAAAAATATAGAACAAAACTGTGACATTGCTTGAAGAGGTTGTGCAGTCAAAACCAACTTTTTATGTGCTTAAGGCTCCCATAGCCTGTTTCTAGTTTTGAAGACAGATGACCACTTAAAGTAGGTTGAAAGCATTCTGCTTTACTTTCAGCCTGCTTTAAGCTACCATCTGCTATAATATATAGGAAATATTTCTTAAACATGTAATGCACATTCATCACTGTATAAATTTGAACTATATTCTTCAGTGGAGGAATACCTTTGAGGGGTAAAAGGCGTATTCATGGGGGAATGGGTTAAATACCATAAATTAATGGGCTTTCTAGTGGTTGAAATAGAAGGGTTTTACATTTGCAATCAATTAGGATCCATATCAAACACTGAATACTCAAAGGCTGATCAGGATCCAAAATGTTTGTAGCTTAGGTAATATTTCTGAGAATAAGTACAATTTTCACCAATAAAGAATTAAAGCAGAAATCTTCAAACAGAAAGAAAGTTTTTTGACTCACTTTCTAGACAAAGTAAAACCATGCACTGTATTTATTTGAGGATTTGTTGAAGGTATTAAAAGGTACTTTTTTAGTTGGAATTTAAAAATGATTTTAATTTATGTCAATTTTCGACATGTTTTGGACTTAGGTTTTTCGACTACAAATTACCAGGTTAAAGTTTTTTGGACGGGTTGTTTTAAAGTTTAATACTTGTGCTAGGGTGCTGAAATTGTGTATAGAGGTTTATTAGGGGTCAAACATTGATGTAATGAAGTTGGAATTTAAAAATAATTTTAAATTATTGTCTTTATTTGACATGTTTTGAACTTAGGTATTTTTGCTACAAATCCAGGTTAAAGTTTTTTGGATGCGTTGTTTTAAAGTTTAATATTTGTTCTAAGGTGCTGAATTTTGTATGGTGGTTTATTTGGGGCAAACATTGATGTTATGGAGTTGGAAATTAAAAATTATTTTTTATCTATGTCAGTTTTCGACATGTTTTGGACTTAGGTTTTTAGACTACACATCACCACGTTAAAGTTTTTTGGACGGGTTGTTTTAAAGTTTAATACTTGTGCTAAGGGGCTGAAATTTTGTATGGAGGTTTATTAGGGGTCAAACATTGATGTTATGAAGTTGAAATCTAAAATAAAATTTTATTTTTGTCCCTTTTTGACATGCTTTGGACTTCGGTTCTTTGCTACAAATCTAGGTTAAAGTTTTTTGGACGGGTTGTTTTAAAGTTTAATACTTTTGCTAAGGTGCTGAAATTTGTATTGGGGCTTATTTTGGGCCAAACATTGATGTTATGAAGTATGCAGTTAAAAACACTTTTGATTTATGTCAATTTTTTGACACGTTTTGTACTTAGTTTTTTCGACTACAAATCACCAGGTTAAAGTTTTTTGGACGGGTTGTTTTAAAGCTTAATACTTGGGCTAGGGTGCTGATATTTTGTATAGAGGTTCATTTGGGGTCAAACATTGATAATTTTAATCTATGTCAATTTTTGACATGTTTTGGACTTTGGACTACAAATCACCGGCGTTTTTTGGACAGGTTGTTTTAAAGTTCAATATAACTAAAGACTCACCATTCATTTGCTAATCTTTCTAAACTGAAATTGTTTTGCTTTCGATACAAGATGTTTTTAGACTTAAACTTTAAACAGACGAGCATCAGGTGGCTTTGACACCCATTTCTGGTTTTTTAAAGGAAAAGGACATTACCATATTATTTTGTTTAACCCTTTCACTGCCAAATTTAAGTCTGATTTAACCCGTTTGCAGCCAAAATGTTATTTGCTAAATCATTTCAGCTACAATGTTTGGCAAAATTCAAATTGTAAATATCTAGATGAAGAAATATTGATACAAGTGCCAAACAATTTGGATCCAGATCATACGCCGCATTATTATTAAATTGTATTATTATTTATTATATACCAGATTTATATAGTTCTCTTCTCCCACAGGGTTTGTGTTTTCAAAAGCGCTTTATATGTTTGCAAAGTTGAGTTTTGGTGGCCCATGGTGGTGAAAGTGATGATTCTAGTGTGGCATTAGTCATACGTTTGCCTACTACTCATACTACAGTGGAGATTACGATATTTTTCCCCGTTTAAAGGCAAACGCAAAGCACTAAAACATAGAAAATTACAACTTTTGGACACTTCTGATAATTCATGTATATCTTGGTGGCAAACAGTTTGGAGCCTGATCAGACGCCGGGTTACCCGGCATCTGATCTGGCTCCAAACTGTTTGCAAAAGAAATAATAGTTTAAGGTTAAACACGTAATTGGGAAAGAATAACGTTTTCTCCATAATATTGTTTACATGTACCTGGTTGTTTTGTGTTCTAACTGTAATTTCCTCTGTGCCAGGGCCGAGCGGGGACATGTCCCCCGATGGGGTCCGCTAAAAACCTGTCATCTAAACAGAAGCTGCCCTCAGACAGCGATATTGAGAACTATGCACAGCAGCACCTCAACAAACACAAGAAAGGCTTGTTTGGTAAAAATGTCCCTCTCACCAACATGCTGAAGTGGTCCAAGGTAAGTAACTCTGTCTGCCTGTTTGAATTCTTTTACTCATTACCCTAAAGCATGTTTCCAGTTTTGAAGACAGGTGCCTACTTTAAGTAGGCTGTAAGTAAAGCAGAATATTCCTTAAGGCACATTCTGCTTTACTTTCAGCCTGCTTTAAGCTACCATCTGCTGGTATACATGGTAATCTTTTAAGAAAGGTTAAGACTTAATATAGGATAAAAGTAAGGTACATGTATAAGAATCTACTGCATTACTCTCAGCTGTTTTCCGCTGTAATCAGCTGGACACCGCCATATGACTAAAATACTGTGAACCCATTACCCCATAGCCTGTTTCTAGTTTTGAAAATAGGAGACCGCTTAAAGCAGGTTGAAAGTAAAGCAGAATGCGCCATAAGGCACATTTTGCTTTACTTTCAGCCTGCTTTAAGATTCCATCTGCTAAATTACAGAAATATTTCTTATCATACATATTCATAACTGTATAAATTTGAAGTATTTTCTTCAGTGGAGGAATAAATTAAAGGCGTAAAAAGGCCTATTAATGGGTTAATCATAATAAAGTAAGATTAAATTTAGTCACAGAAAATCTACATTACACAGTATAGTTTATTGCCATCTTACTTTATACATAAATTCTAATTACAGGTTTAATAGGTTAACAACATAATAGAATGTTTTGCTAAATCAACAATTCAACCTTTAAGTAAAGATGCAAGGGCTGCAATAAGTTGACATAAAAAATCCTAAGATTTCCAAATTTGCATTTTTCAAGAGCGATTTTACGAATAGTACCTTTTCCCCATCGCCTGTTTCTAGTTTTGTTGACATGTGGCTGCTTAAAGCAGTCTGAAAGTAAAGCAGAATGCGCCTTAAGGCGCATTCTGCTTTACTTTCAGCCTGCTTTAAGCTACCATGTACTAGAGAAAATCTGAAGATTTAGGAAAAATCCAGAGACATGGCAGCCCTGAAGTTGCCTAGATTATGATAAATAATGTCTGGTTTCCATTCCAGGATCCTATAACCAAGCCAATGCTGAGAACCAGTGACAAGAATGTGAAGAAAGAAGCAGTGGAAGTGTTCAAACATATCCTTTTGTTCAACATACAGCAAACAAAATAATACCACCTAAGCTTGTCAACTTCTGAAAATCCAAAGTTTCTACAGTGCTCTCTCTCTACAACGACACCCAATGGGAGACACATATTGTGTGTGTTGTATGGAGGGAGTCATTATAGAGAGGAAAAATTAAGACTTGGCTTACATTTGCAAACAGCTTGAATCCAGATCAGACGCCACGTAACGCGGCGTCTGATCTGGATTCAAGCTGTTTGTCACTCATTATTATTATATCTCTTCTATACTTATATGTAACACGCCGGTCACACAGAGCCATCGGTGATAGATCGGTTGTTTTTTTCGCCAAACTAGGGAGGGGACCGATGACCAGCTATTTACTACCGACATCACCTATTGGCCACCTGTTTTCCACCTATCAATCGCTATTGGGTAAAGATGAGTTTCGTCGGCGAAAAATCACCGATTGGGATTTTTAAACGTGCTTAAAATTCTCGATCGGTGAAAATATTTTACAAATAACCGATTGACAACCTGTCTACTACCAATATCACCGACGAGTCACCGATAAACCACCGATAAAGCACCGATGAACTGATACTTACCACCTATGAAAAAAGATGAGAATTAAAACGCAGGATCTCGTCGGTTTTCATCGTTGTTAATGGCAGTTCAATCGGTGATCAGTTGGTGATCAATCGGTTGCCGCCAGCATTTCATCGGTGTTTTATCGTTATTCGTCGATTATTGATAGGTTGTTGGGCGCCTTAATCGGTGGCCCATAGGAGTTCATGAGTTGCCAATCGGTGGCCAATCGGAGGCGGGATTGCGTTTCACCGATCGAACATTTATTTATGACCGATACCTGGTCACACAGAAAAGCTGAAATTAAATCACTTATGACAACCGATCAAAACAGCAAATAATTCGACCGATTGGGTACCGATTTAAGCCCGACCGTCTGTGTGACTGGGGCATAACTTTGAGAAAAATCAGCAGACGACAATTTTAAGTAGAAAATATTGCAACATTAAAACGTTAGACATTATTGTCATGTTTGGGGGATTTTGGCAAGGGTCGTTGTAAGGAGGGAGCTGTTGTAGAGAGGGAGGGCTGTATCTGCCATGTTAAATATTTTATGAAACGATTCTCTATAGTCTAATGATAAAATATGAGTAAACATTATTTGCTAGTCCCAGAAACGAATGTGACTTTCTTTGGCATTTCCATTTATTTCTAAGTTACAAAATTTCAAGAATAAACCTTTCAATGTATCACCTTTATTTTGACCTTGACCTTTGCTCCACTGATCCAGATGTACATGGGAGACAGGAAAACTAAGCAGACCCAGAGTAGTCTGGCCCTGGAAATCACCATCAAGGGCTGGACCATGGGTCATGACCTCCGTGATGAAATCTACATACAGATCTGTCGACAGACCACAGATAACAAGAAAGAGTAAGTTAATAATGACCAATTATGATTTAACCCATTACCCCATAGCCTGTTTCTAGTTTGAAAAATGTGACCACTTAAAGCAGGTTGAAAGTAAAGAAAAATGTGCCTTAAGGCACATTCTGCTTTACTTTCAGCCTGCTTTAAGCTATCATCTACTAGAAAATATTTGTTCTGATAAATATTCAAAATTGTATAACTTGGAGCTATTTTTGTCAGTGAAGGAATAAATTAGAGGCGTAAAAATGTGTATTTATTGGGTAATGGGTTAAGGACCTTCTATCAAAATCAGCATGTGCCTGATCATCAGCAAGACAGGCAAGTTTGTAATTTGCTAAAATTTTGATGACTACATTTTTCAAAGATATTTACAAAGTTACTTTGTTCTGCC
This sequence comes from Gari tellinella, assembly GCA_922989275.2. NCBI lineage: Eukaryota > Metazoa > Mollusca > Bivalvia > Cardiida > Psammobiidae > Gari > Gari tellinella. The sequence goes on from OV277867.1 coordinate 61,580,421, forward strand.
CTATTCAATCAAATTTATTTAAAGTCTGTGCATATATTACTAGTATATTTAACACTTGGTAGCTTCAGTGCACATTTAACATGTACCTGAAAGGTATTTGATCTAATTAGATTATCATTATTTTACCTGGATCTTGATTTGTTATGGACAGTTTACAGAGAGAGTGGGAACTGATGGCTATTCTTTTACCCTCCTATGAACCATAGATTATTATTACTTTTTTACCTTAATTTTGATTGGTCCATGTTTACCAGGGACAGTTTACAGAGAGGCTGGGAACTGATGGCGAGCGGGCATTATATAATGTTGTAAAAACTTGTAGCCCAATCCCCTGCATGTATATTATATGCAATAAATATGTTTAAACTAACTGATGGCTATTCTTTTACCCTCCTATGTACATTAGTATTACTATTTTATCTTGATTTTGATTGGCTTGTCTTTCACCAGGGACAGTTTACAGAGAGGCTGGGAACTGATAGCTATTCTTTTACCCTCCTATGTAGATTATTATTACTATTTTATCTTGATTTTGATTGGTTTGTGTTTTACCAGGGACAGTTTACAGAGAGGCTGGGAACTGATGGCTATTCTCCTCAACTTCTTTCCTCCTACGCACAAGTTCTACTCCTACCTGGAGGGTTACATATCACGGCATATTGACCCAAAATATGACCTAGAAAACGTAAGTATCTCAACAGTGATCATGTCTTATAGTGGAAGGCTTCATCTCGCTGAACACTGAGTAGCCATAAACTCTCCAATGTTTACAAAATACTAACCATGTAGCCACAGGGCTCTAGATAAGAGGCAGTAAACTGCACAAATCCGACATTTTCTCGCTTATTTCAGCATCAAATCCTATGGTGTCACTATGAGTAGTGACACCATAGGGTTTAAAACAGAAATAAAGATTTTATTTTTTGAAATACCCCCCTTAACTAGAGCCCTGTAGCCATGTTTGATATTATGAAACAGCAATGTGTGTGTGTCAAAATCTGTTCAGTTTATCTTAGAAGTTCAATTTTAGCCCATCTGCTCAGCCACTGTGCTCCTTGAACCATGTTGACTGACAATACACACTTACTATTGTATTGTAAAAAAAAAGAATAACCAGGCCCTATGCTTACAAAGCGTTTGAATTGAGTTTGATATTGTTTTCAAGCTTTTTACTGGTCAGATTTGAGCATTCTGCTCAAATCTGACCAATCATAAGCTTGAGAATGATCTCAGACTCAACTCAAACGCTTTGTAAGCATGGATCCAGTGCAACAGGCTGCCAGCTCAGAATCTTTTGCATAGTGTATTCTTTACATGTTCAGAGAGGTGAAGTAGAAATTATGTTATTATTAACATTTTAACACAATACAGCCAACTTGTGAAGATATCATTTATGGGAGATGGTTGCCTAACCCTTTATCCCAAGCCTGTTTCTAGTATTGAATACTTGTGACCACTTAAAGCATGGTGAAAGTAAAGCAGAATGCCCTTCAAGGTGCATTCTGCTTTACTTTCAACCTGCTTTAAGATACTGATTTCTAGAATATAGAAACTATTTCTTCTTACAATACATATTCATGACTGTTAAGTGGAACTATTTTCATCAGTGGAGAAATAAATTAAAGGTGTAAAAAGGCAAATTTATTGGGTAATGCAGAAAAAGCAGTTATATGTGTAAGTTCATGCTTTGTCATGAAAAAGATACTGAACACAGGTTTAATTGTACTTGTATTCTAGATGTAAAGAATGGGTATAATGGCCTGTATTAGCCGAGACATACATGTATTATCATATGGGCTTCTTGTATACATATGGAGGCAAGGGTAATATAATGGTAATGTAGGAAATATTTATCCTGGAAGGAATTACTACTTGACCAACTTACATAAGGCATTGTCACTAATCTTCAATAGCAAATCAAATGTTCATATCATAGAGATCATTTAAGTGTTTATAATTGTAGAAGATTTTGTATAGATAAGTGCATATCATTCATTTCAATGTGAGACTGGCCATGAGAAAAACAGACTTATTGCAAAGGGTGTAGACCGAGATCAGTTGCCACTAGCCATATCCTTGACACAGTGACTGGTCCTGGTCTACACTGTTTGACACTCACCAATATGTTCAGTGTATTATGTTTGTAATAGTAGACCTTGAGTAGAGTCGTTTCTCATGGTATGGCTCAAATATTTTCATTTCATCATACCTTGTACAGTCGAACTTCGATATCTCGAAGTCTGTTTTGTCGAACATACCCGTATTTCAAAGTTAAAACGTGGCTAAGCTACGTTTCAACTTTGAAATATGGGTATGTTCGACTTAACCAAGCATGAAATAATGCAGTTCATATGTCAAGCATGAAATAATGCAGTTCATATGTCAAACTATCAGATAGTTCAAGTTAAATGAGTTTAAGATATCGAAGTTCAACTGTAGTTATATGTAAATATGTAGAAGCACTATAAAGCTTCTGGATAACAATAAAATATTGGGCTGTCATAATTATCATTTCCATGCATTTATAAACAATCATTTGTTTATGTGAGTTTGTAACTGTACATTGCTTATCTGTGACCGGCCAGTCACAGAAGCCTTCACTTCAATTTTCAAACAGTTATGATTCATATCAGATCTTAAGCTCCAGTAATATCTAGTATTTCATTTACTAAACATTTTATGACTCAAGCAAACCCTATGTTTTGACTGCAGATCATATTTCATCAGAATCATCTCTAAGATAGTCACAACATACTGTAGGGTTTGAGAGGTGCAAATGAAAAAAAAAAGTTTTGTTTTACTTCTTATCTGGAGCCATGATATGCCGATCTATGTCCAGGAGTTCAAAAGGAACAGGCAAACTGTGTAGGTCACTGATAGAGCAACAGGGCTACCATAAGTTGCTCATAAAAGTCCTAAGATTTCAAAACTTTTAAGCGCAATTTTAGGTATCATTTGCTGCAAGGCTCTATAACGCTAGCATACTTATGCAAACAGTTTCGTTCCAGATCAGATGCTGCGTAACACAGCATCTGATCTGGATCTAAACTGTTTGATACCCAAATCAATGTTTCCTAACTGAAAAACACATAAAATTCAAACTTTGAAAAGTAAGAGCAGAAATCAGAAGATTCGGAAAAAGTCCATAGATTCGGAGAAATTATGAAAAATCCGAAGATTTTTAAAAAATCTGGAAAAATGGCAGCCCTGGCTGGAGCAATGTATGAGTTGATAGTTGCTTTTTATGATTGTATACCACACTGAACTTTAATGTGTTTGATTATTCAGATTAGTCATATTCGGCAATGCTAATATAAACATTTGTTGATGCCCTTCTGTTTGACAGTTTAGCCTAGCACGCTGGTGCAACATGCACGGAATCCGTTACACGGATATCATAGACGACGAACATTACAACCATGTAAGGGAGACCACTCTTGGCATGGTTCATGTACTAACAGTTGCTTGCCCCTGGTTGGCTAGTTCTTTTCTCTCACCCTGACTAGTTTGTGTTTGTTATATTTATTGGTTGTTGGAGTGTGGGGGAAAGCTCTTGTATAAATGGAGGAAATGCTATTCTTTTCCAGTATATATGTATAAATTGAAAAATTCTTCTGTTCACTGCAAACAGTTTGAAGCCAGATCAGATGCCGGGTAACCCGGCATGTAACCCGGCATCTGATCTGGCTCCAAACTGCTTGTCACTCAGATTGAAAAATATCAGCAAATTGGTCCAATCCAAGATAAGCATGATGTTGACTAATGTCAAACTCAGATGACATTGGGATTCACATCTGAAAATGATCGGTGGGACGCTAAACCTTATAAGAAAAAACACATCATTTTCTACATTTTATTTACATTGAAATTCATATAAACAGGAAAGAACAACATTTTCTCCACTGAAATGGCATTAGTTATACTGTTACCAGTTCACTAGATCATCACACACTGTCACTGGCCAGACCAATGTTCAGCAACTGCCCTTTAACAACATGCATGGACAGCATTTAACCCCTTCACTGCCTTATTACTATATTCCACAGTGGATATTTACAAACAAGTTTGATTCTGATCTGATACCACTGAAAGCATTAGATTAGGGTCTAAACTGTTTGACATTTGTTACGATATTACTTAAGTCAACTCACCGGAAATGATTTATGAAAAAGCAGATGACATCTTGGCAGTGAATTGGTTAACCCGTGACCTCGTGGGAAATACTTTTACACCATTATTTATCCCTCATAGAAATACCTTTGAATGTTTCTACTCTTTTCCTCATGTATTGTTTCCAGTGTTTAAGACAGAATGTTTGCTTAAAGTCATCTGAAAAAGAATGTTATTTCTGCATAACTTTCAGCTTGTTATATAAGCAGTCATATGTTAGGAAAAGTTCATATGATATATGGATTTGTTAGAAGCATGAAACTGTTTCTGTGACGAATAAAGAAATGCATGAAATTTCAATGAGAAAAATTGGTTAGCTATGAAACACCTTAACCCATTACACCATAGACTCTTTCTAGTTTTGAAGACAGCAGACTACTTAAATCAGGTAGAAATTAAGCAGAATGTGTCTTTACTTTCAGCCTGCTTTAAGCTACTATCTGCAAGGATATGGAAACTATTTTGGAAGGTGCAATGGCACCAAAGTGTGAATAATGGGTTTATACAGAAAAAAAGATTTATACAAAGCTTCTCTTCATTGAAAAGTTGCTGGACTCTGGTTTGACTCTTAGTGGCCATCATCAGATTAGTTAAAAAAAAACTTCACCATTTTCTTCACATCAATGTTTAACCCTGTGAATTCGAAAAACATTTAAATTTTGGCAAATCAGATGCCAAATTACTTGTCATCTTATCAGGGACCCAAGCTGTTTGTTGGTCAGATTATATTATATGCAATAATATTAAAAAGTATTTAGAAAACAGAAGGGTTAAACAATTCAATATAAGTTTCATTCCAATGTGGTTGTGCCAGATAATGACGATACACACTTACAACTACTCTGGCCGAAACAGGGCTCCACATAAGGGGAGAATTTCCAAAAACTAAAATCTTTATTTCTGCATTAAACCCTATGGTGTCACCACTCATTAGAATCGTCTCTTTGAGACGATTCGAATGAATAGTCACACCATAGGATTTCCTTTGCTAGTTTTCTTTCTCTTATCTGGAGCCCTGCGGAACTCTTGTCACATTTATTCTTATCCATTAGTGATATGTTCACCAAGCATTCTCCCCCCTGTTAGAATCAAATGCTCCAGTTGTTGTTGTATTTTGATGTTTCACAGGTGACAGTAAATTCTTCACATCCCACTGGCCAATTTAACCCTTTGAACACAGAAAATAAGAATTACAGATATATACAAATAGTTTGGATCCAGATCAGACATTGAACAGATAAAGCATCTTATTAGGATCCATATTGTTTGACACTCCCCTTTGTAAAGGTAGTTTAATTTTAACCCATTTAGGTGTACCTCTAGACAAACAGTTTTGATCTCAGTGTGGGGCCTGATCTGAGATCGAAACTGTTTGCAGCTAAGTCAATATTCTATCAGAAACTGCTAAAATCGTTTGCAAATATCTGAGTTATACCCGCTGCAGACGACATTTTAAAATGGCCACCAAAAATTACTCAGCATACAATGGGTTAATGCAAAAAGACTACATTTTTAGCTCGCCTGTTCGTAGAACAGCAGAGCTAATGTCATACCCCCGGCGTGAGCGTGAGTGAGCGTTAGCGTGGCCAAGGTTAAAGTTTTTTGGACGGGTTGTTTTAAAGCTTAATATTTGTGCTATGGTGCTGAAATTTTATACGGAGGTTCATTTGGGGATAAACATTGATGTTATGAAATTGGAATTTAAAAATAATTTAAATTAATGTCAATTTTTAACATGTTTTGGACTTAGGTTTTTCGACTACAAATCACCAGGTTAAAGTTTTTTGGACGGGTTGTTTTAAACCTTAATATTTGTGCTAGGGTGCTGAAATTTTGTATGGAGGATCATTAGGGGTTCAAAATTGATGTTCTGAAGTTGGAATTTAAAAATAATTTAAATTTATGTCAATTTTTGACATGTTTTTGACTTAGGAGTTTTGCTACAAAACACCAGGTTAAAGTTTTTTGGACATGTTGTTTTAAAGTTTAATACTTGTGCTAAGGTGCTGAAATTTTGTATGGAAGTTCATTAGGGGTCAACCATTGTGGTATGAAGTTGAAATTTAAAAATAATTTTAATATTTGTCAATTTTTGACACGTTTTGGACTTAATTGTTTTGACTACAAATCACCAGGTTTCAAGTTTGGACGGGTTGTTTTAAAGTTTAATATAACTAGACTAAGACTCACCATTCATTTAATAATCTTTCTTAAAGACATATTCGCCTATATTAAAAATGTTGAAAAATAAAGTTCTTAAATACCTTGATTACTATATATTTTCTGATTTGCAATACATTTATTACCATAAAAATGAATTTTGAAAAGTTCTCATTGGTAAATTATGTAAAATATAGTCCTTTCCGTACAGGCACTGTTTCAAGATTTGAAAAAACTGTCCCGAGTAGCAGTTCTTGTAGAAATTATGTTTATGTTTTTATCAGCAGCACTGTAAATGCTTTAAGTAACTAAAGCTTTATTAAATGCTGTTGTATTCACATACAATCATATATTTACCAATTTAAGCAAATATTGGATGAATATTTCTCATTTTTAGGCCAACAGAGACCCAATTTGGCTATTGGGGGAGGTATATTTTCTGCATAAAATCTAAGGGGGTAGGGTTAGAATTTTGACCATATTTTATAAATGAACATTGGGACACCTAGGTTCTTGACACCGTTTGATAAGAAATACTTTAACCTAGATGCCTAGAAAGTTTAAAGATTTTTTTTCGGATTTTTTTTACATAATTGATGTAGAGCAACGGCGGGTATTATCGGCCACTTAACGTTGTTTATAAAGCTGTGTCGGTATTTGCCGACATACTGTACAAGGGAGTGTTCGAGTGGTAACTGTAAGGTACACTTATTCTACCAGTGCATGTTTAGGTTATAGTGCTCTATTGGTGAAGATATACTCGAGTTGAAAATTATGGCAAGTGGAGTCGGTAGTTATCGGCAGCTTTCGGTAGTTATCGGCAGGCTGATGAAGTTATTGAAAATATTAGAATAATGTTAAAGCAAAGGCCGCAAATACAGTATCTGTGTGTAGATCTATTAAATTGCATGCTAGTAGATCTATATATTGAATTTGATATCCTTATCATCCAAAACAACGCATTTATCTAACAAAATCAAAATCTAACACAGTCTTCATCTTTAATTAACTTCTGATCTGAATAACAGCAATTTGTTTTATTGATTAGCACACAACTCTAGCTCCAACTTCAAGTCAATGTCAAATTGTAAGACGTAGCAAACAGTGTAAACAAAGATACGTTATCACATTGAAAATGTAGCATCTGATATTGGTCTGCATGATTCCAGAATACATTGTATGTACCCAATGATTGTAAACAATGTACACCTTGATCAGACGCCACATTTGCATGCAGATACAGATCTGAGTCTACACTAGTAATGTCATGGTATGTGGCTCCAAATCTAGATAGTTTGACTCAATTACGGCTGTCGACACAACTGTAGACCTATTAGTCTACAAACGTTGTGGCCATCAAGTTACATGTTATTTGTCAAATACAAACTGTACATAAAATGTTGATCCAGATCTAAGAACCCCATGGATATAAATGATGACAACCTATCTCAGACATGGATCCGCACCTGATCATTTGTAATGTAGTCGCCAGTTTTTATCAGCGAATACTTTAGGCATATTACAAGAATATTTTCTAAACTAGATCTAGAATTTGGTTGGAAAAGACAACAACACATGTGTACTCCCTGGGGGTCTTAGGGGTTTAGAGGGTTATTGACAACTACAACAGCCGACACTTTTCTCTCGTATAATTCCTCAAGGTCTACAATCTGTAATAAATATTACAATATTTAAACAACCATTTATAATATACATAACCTGCAAATGACATACATCAAATACACTTATATTTACTATATTTGCCTTTAATACACATATGAATGGTATAATGGTAAATGGGACGATCCTAGTGGCCTTCCTACTTACGCCTTTAATCTATATATACAACGGGTTATTATGATCCTTTAAAATCCCTTAAAATATGTTATAAACAATCCATTACAATGACACCACACAAACTCACCAACTATGGGTTGACTGCAACCTCACAACACTCCACAATCTCACTAGTGCTGCAATGCCATGGTTACAAACTGAAAGGGTTAAAAGTACTCGGGTGCAAATAACATGCCATGTGAGGTTTTTAGAAACAAATAGTAATGCTGCTATCTTGAATAATTCGGTTAAACAACGTTCGACTGTAATTTACATTCGACACGTAAACAATACAATTTCGGCTCCGAACTCGACTGTCGCTCATTTCAGATGACCCGAAAGCTAAATAACAGTATAAACATAATCAAAGACTTTACATACCCAATCCAATGTCCCAAACAATCTCAAGATAATATTTAAGTAAAGCAAAAAAGTACTCTAAGGTGTTGATGTCTCAAACACTATCATCGGAATGACAAGCTGATATACATTCCGAATGACGAAAAGAATGTGCACGTGTTGCACGGGAAAATGAAAGGTATTTAGTCAATATGATTACAATTCAGAAGGGAGAAAACTCTAGAAGGACACAGTCCACTAAATCATCTAATTTCATCACTATTACACATGTGATTTTAACAATGTTTGGGTGTTCAGTATTTAACACTGCCGATAATTGCCGAAAGGGATATTTCATGTCGTCAGTGACCGGCCACAACAAAATCTCAACTTATTTACACCTTAGGCACGTGGTTTTGCGGCAAATACATCGTGTAACATCCTTTGAGCATCACTGTATGCAAAAGGTACCCTTTTAAAAGAGGTTTGTGTGTCAACGAATTTTCAGGTACTCGACCTCTCTTAAGTCACTCAATAAGAAATGGTTTTTCATATATGAGAAGTGCACCTACATTTTTCATCTTGTGGCACAACGGTCGTGGGGAAAACCAACAATACAAATATAGCCAGTATTGATTTTTACTGTAAAAGTGATGTCATAATTGACTTCACTAGTATGGTAACTTTACGTCATCATTGGAAAAAATAATAATATAAAGGAGCATGCCGATGACTACCTACGGCCGCTAATACCCGCCGTTGCTCTATTTGTGAGACATTGGCAAGAAAAAATGTCTTATTTTTCCGGTTTTCAGCATTCATTTTAGCCCAAAAGCTCATTAAAAACAAAAGAAAGAGCTTTAAAAAGTTTATTTCACACTTGCTTGTGATGAATGAATGCTAGAAAATTAAAAAAGTGTACTAGAAATATGTTATTGTGTAGTAATATAAGTGTATTTGTCCCTTATGACGTTTTCTGCTCTGATAATGAGCAAATGCGGCAAACGTCACATTTTTCAAAGCAAGCTAGAACTGGAAAAAGCATAGCAACCCTCAATTTTTATTTTAGCAATTTGCTTATATTGACCTTAATTCAACTTGTAGAACTTTTCATGAGATTCTGTCGAATTTTTCAAATACGCAAGTATCCCTTTAACTGAAAATTGATTTGCTTTCGATACAAGATGTTTTTTAGACTTAAACTTTAAAAACAGGCGAGCATCAGGTAGCTTTGACACCCATTTCTGGTAAACACTATTAGAAATGTCACTGCTTGTTCACTGCATATCTCCACTGGTTCAATGCAGGTTAGTCTGTATATCGATCATGGAAAAGGGTCTTTGTTTCACCGATATCTCACCGTGACTGTTGTTGACGAGTCTTTTAACATGTCTGTGAACATTTGTACTGTATTTGAAAGTGGTCGCCTCCCCATAATAGGTCAGGATTATGTTACAGCCAAGTCTGGTCTATTACAACCATTCTGAAGAGTCCTCTGAACTGTTTGCTATTTCATATGAAATGTTCTGCTATATGGACACGCTCTGCAATGTCACTAGATCATCATTCTATTAGAGCTCTTTAATGAAATTGTCCGAGAAGCATACTGGGAGAGTTCAAAATGGCAATATCCAGGCATTCATAGGTTAAGACTATAGTACTGATGCATCTTCCATTTTAATGGTTGCTTAACCCATTTCTCCATAGATATGCTTTAATTTCTTTCTCTGCTGAAGAAAATAGTTCAAATTCATACATGCATGAACATGTACGAAAAGAAATATTTCTTTATCCTAGCAGATTGTATCTTAAAAGGGTGAAAGTAATGCAGAATACACCTTAAGGCACATTCTGCTATACTTTCAACTTGCTTTAGATGGTAACCTGTCTTCACAACTAGAAACAGGCTATGGGGTAATGGGTTCACAGAAGTGTAAATAAATGTCATTGTATTTCATATTTAGCATTAGATCATGTATTTTTGTATAGTGAGAGTCATACTTTATGATAATTCTAATCATCAGCAATTGTTAACCATCATTATGGCATTTAATTGCTGAAACTTTCACTAAGATTTATTATTATATCAGAACCTACCAATTACTGGAGGGAAGGTAAAGCTTATAACAGTTGTTGTAGATGAATCTCAGGGTTCCAGATCAGAGGGAGTAATCTGAACAAATCCAACATTTTGTCACTCATACTGAACCAAATCCTATGGTGTTACTACTCATTAGAATCGTCTCTGCGAGACGATTCTAACGAGTAGTGACACCATAGGGTTTAATGCAGAAATAAAGATTTTAGTTTTTGAAATACTCCCCTTATCTGGATCCCTGAATCTTATACTCAGACACTGAGCTTTTAGTCATCACTATAATAAAGACTTCAAATATCAAAATTGTTTGGAACAAAGTAGTTATAACAGACTTTAGATAGAAACATTGTGTAGATACAGTTTGCCTGTTGACATCCTTTTTGCCAGATGTTTGATACTTTCTGCTAATTATAAACACTTTCTGCTAGATTATAAACTTTGTGTCATTTTCAGGTACTTTTGCCAGTAACACTTTTCTGCATATAGCCTGCTTCTAGTTTTGAAGTCAGATGACCACTTAAAGCAGGTTAAAAGTAGAACAGATGCTTTACTTTCAGCCTGCTTTAAGCTGCCATCTGATAGGAAACATTTCTTATGTTGCATATCCTTGAATGTATAAAGTGAAACAATTTCCTTTATTGAGCGAATAAATAAAAGGCCAAAAAAAATTATTTATGGAGTAATGGGTTAAGATACTGTTTACCAGTATATAGATCTTTTGCTAGTGATAGATCTTGATTTGTAACAACAAAGACTGTATGATATAACAAGGGAGTAGATCACAATAGACACTGCAAACAGTATAGACTCTTCAGAGTCAATAACATCTGCAGGAAGAGCATCTTGTGAATAGACATGTTTGCTATGTCCAAGTGCTCTTTTCCCCTATGTTAATTTTAACCCAGTTAACCCCATAGCCTGTTTTGAAAACAGGTGACCACTTAAAGCAGGTTGAAAGTAAAGCAGAATGCGCCTTAGGCGCATTTTGCTTTACTTTCAGCCTGCATTTAGCTACCATTTGCTACGATATAGAAAATATTTCTTATGGTACATACTCTTGACTGTATAAACTGGAACTATTTTCTTCATTGGAGGGTTAGATAAAAGGCGTAAATTGCATATTTATGGGGTAATGGGTTAAATGCAACTCATGAAGTTCACTTCACCCCGATAGACCAGCGGTGCTTGTCATTCACCAAGTCCTTTCTCTGTACAGTAAAACCTGTGTTAAGCAACTATTCAAAAGAAGCTTCAGAAACAGTCAACAGTGTACATGATTTCTGCGGAATGATGGAAAAAGTAGTTCAGAAAGCTGAATTACTTTTGTCCGGCATTTAGCACCCACTAGTCATTAGAATGTTTAAATCTCCATGCTTCTTTATTGAAGGGTCACTGAGCACAGGTTTAGCTATAGTTTATATGAAATATATATCTGACAGGCTATTGTGCATGTAGGGTGTGCATTGTATTATACATGGTAATGGGAGCTTCTATTAACATCAACTGTGTTCAGTCAAGAATCCAACAACACTCAAATCTGTGTAGCCATTACCTTTGAGCAGCACTTATAAAATTAACATGTTTTTACCCAGATTCAAAAACAATGAGATTAATTTCAAATCTATAGTTATGACTACATGACTGCAGTTCCATTTTCTACAAGGGAAAAAAAATATTTTGGAGTTAAGTCCTCTTGACAGAACACTGTATCTTGTTCCGTAGATATTGACTTTGAAGTATATATAGCCAATAAAGCCTCTACTAACTTAAAACCTTATTTTCAGTCACTCATACAGAATATTTTTGTTGAACTCCCTGTGGAGATTGTCTGATGCTACCCAGTCATTATTCTATCTTTAATTATAATGTATGAAACAACCAAATCAGTTCATACAGAGATGAGGTTGTCAGTTTTGAGTCTTGCCTTGGCCTTCACTGTCTTTATGGCAAATATATGCATAATTTATCATATGGACTGGTATTGTTACTTTCCAATAAACACATTGAAAACTCATAGGTACTATAATGCATCACAGAGAATATGCGCATATTGAAATGGACTAATTAAAGTTTTATTTTTTGTTTTATTTTATTTGGCTTGGCTTTTGTATGATGGTGTTATTGGGCTAGTTTTTTAGGAAAGAAGGTGCAGCTTATGTTGTTTTTGCGTATTATTTAGTTAGTAACATTCAAAACAATAAATTTATTAATACAATCAATCCAATTCCCTGATAATTAGATTATATGAAATGATTCTGTCAAAATCCAAATGGTAAAGTTAAATATTTAATTTTAAACTCTATGTGTAAGACCTTGACCCAAATGTATCCTCTGTAAACAGTGTAGACTTCATGTTACTTGGCCTTTCATGTGGATCAAATCTGGTGCAGTTGCCAAACAGGTTGGATTTATCAGTACACTGTTATATGGTTCAAGTATCCATGTTCATTGTTAAGCTTGTTGTTTTATAGGTGCCAGTCCACCATTTTGCTGAACACTGTCACCGACGATTGGAAAAGACAATGCAGTCGGGGGCCAAGAGAGGTGTTCGCAAGCCTTCCATAGACGAGATAGAACAAGCTAAGGTAACTTCACATTGATTCCTCTAAATAAAGCCATAAGGACACCTTTACTTACTATTGGTCTTAAAGATAGATACTTGTCGATTTGTGCCTGTAACATAAAGGCAGGATATGTATGAAATACTGTTAAAGCAAAGTAAAATCATAACAAATTCAAATCCAAAGATAGAGGGTAGCTTAACTCTTTCCTCCCTGAAACTTTAAATGGACAATTCCAGTTTTCATTTTAGTCTAGTCCATTTCTGACTTTTAAGGGTTGTTTTTGTCAATGTTTGGCATTATAACAAACAGTGAAGACCCTGATCAGAGGGCTCCTTTCGGAGCCCTCTGATCTGGGTCTTCACTGTTTGCATAGGACAAGTGTACTATTCACATGTACACTGTTTGAAAGGGACGCCTATATGCGGGATTAGGGTTCAAAGAGTTTATTAAAGCAAGTTGAATATAAAGAAGGAATCATGCTTTTTTTTCAATCTGATTTAACCCAATGAACCCAAGTACCAGGTATACACATTTACAAACAATGTTCCTCTGAATTAAGAGTATGTTGGTATTATGCAATCAGTGTAGACCCAAATCAGAGGACTCCAAAAGAAACTCTCTGATCAGGGTATGCACTGTTTGTCATCTTGCAAGATATTGCAAAAACCCATCATAAATAGTAAAAAAAAAAGTCAAAAATGGAATTTACTTAATTTGAAACTGGAATTTTCCTTTTAACCCTTAGCCCGCCAAATAAATTGTCGTCTGCTATATTTCTCGTCTGCTTCAAGTTTCAAAGTTGCTCAAAATTGCTGAAAATGTTGTCCAAGTGTCAAACAGCTTGGATCCGGATGAGACGCCGAGTTACTCGGCGTCTCATCCGGATCCAAGCTGTTTGCATATGGAGCTATAGTCGTGACTGGCAGGCTAAGGGTTAAAGTTGAACAGCTCAGTGAGTTTAGCAGCTACTTGTCTTAACCTTTGGAAAATGAGATGCAAGGGAATTGGTTGACAGAAGTCATCAATGAAAATATCAACAAATCAATCCTTATCACCAAATTCTTTGGTCCAATCCATTAAAGAGTTGCTGTTCAAACTGCTCTAAGAATGAACAAGTTTGTCTTCTTTGAACGTTTCAGAAATCCATCTATTGTCCCTCCATGTTTGGCAGTACGCTGGAGGATATTATGAAGATGCAGAAGGACCATTACCCTGAGCGACGGTTGCCATGGATACAGACAACACTCTCTGAATGGGTATTAAGACTGAATGGAGCCCAGACAGAAGGCATTTTTAGGTAAGTACAAATTTCCATTTTCTTTATCATAACATTTTTTTACTTTTTTATTTTTTTCAAAAAAAAATGTTAGTCAGTTTGTCCATTTCAACTTTTTGCTTTACAAAAGGTAGCCATGTCCAATCTTTTAGTCCCAATGGTTCTTAGCATAATTCTTTTATCAATTGTGTTGCCTTTGGATCAACCTTTTCACTTTCTGTTGTGACAGGCATATTTTCTTACAGTTTGAGTTGCTGTTCAAGTCACAAAACATGCAAAACATCTTACGATTTGTCTGAAATTGAATCTTGCTTCTTCCATCATTGGCTATATCTTATTTAACCCCTTACCTCATAACCTGGTTCTAGTTTTGAAGACGGGTGACCACTTAAAGCAGGTTGAAAGAAAAGCAGAATGTGCCTTAAGGCACATTCTGCTTTATTTTCAGCCTGCTTTAAGCCATCATCTATAAGGATTATAGAAAATATTTCTAATTGTAAATGTTCATGCTTGTATGAATTGAAACTATTCTGCTAGAATAAGAAAATATTAACTATGATACATATTCATGTCTGTATAAATTGGGACTATTTTCTTGAGTTGAGGATTAAATCAAATGTATAAAAAGGTGTATTTATGGGGTAATGGGTCGCCCCGTACTTCATTCTCAGTGTTGTTATACTCTTTGGTCCTTTGGAATCATTGATTTCAGTGCATTTACAGTTGAAAGTTGAATTCCGCTTAAGCCGGTGCTAGGGGGCATTAGCACTGTTGCATATTTCAGTTGCTCATGAACAGACTCAATTAAACCGAGTCTGCAATTTTCAGTATTTGCTTTGTTGTCTGTGCTTTCAAAGGATCTCCCCTTATTCAGATTTTTATTTTAATAATTAACTGTATGTTCCCTTGCAGGGTACCAGGTGATATTGATGAGGTTAACGCCCTCAAGATTCACTGTGATCAGTGGAAGTCTCCTACAGAGTGTGCCGACCCTCACATCCCGGCCTCACTCCTCAAACTGTGGTACCGAGAACTAGAGTCTCCCCTCATTCCAGACGAGTTCTACGGTG
The DNA here is from genome assembly GCA_922989275.2 of Gari tellinella. NCBI lineage: Eukaryota > Metazoa > Mollusca > Bivalvia > Cardiida > Psammobiidae > Gari > Gari tellinella. The sequence continues at coordinate 61,595,934 of OV277867.1, forward strand.
ACTGTATAGAAAACTACACCAATGCCGAGTCCGCAGTCGCGGTAGTCAATAAACTACCCGAGATCAACCGGCTAGTTCTTGCTTACCTCATTAGGTTTTTACAGGTACGTCTATATTGATAGATTGAAATGTTTGGTTTCAGTGATAGCATTAAATTCAATGATAGAATTAACATCTATGATAAAGATCAGGCTTTTACAAGTAAGAATATTTTGTCAGGTTGAAAGATTTGATTTTGATATCAACGATTTAATTTTGATATCAACAATAAAAAATTTTACAGGTAAAAATATATTGTTAGGTTGAAATATATTGATAGATTAAACTCTTTTGTTTCAATGATTGAAATTCCTTTAACTAACATCAGTATTAAAAGATTTTAACAGGGACAGAATGATTAATATATTAAAAGAATTGGTTTCAATGATTGAATTAATACTTAGTTATTCTACAGGTGTATCTACATGTATGGAGTAAAAATTTAAAGCAGGCTGATAGTAAAGCAGAAATTCCTTAAAAGAGCTTTCTGCTTTACTCTCAACCGACTTTATGGAACCACCACCTTAAACTCTGAAACTAAGCTATGTAGGAAGGATTTAAATTCCCTCAATGAGAGCTTGGAAAAGCAGAATCCTTCTCTAACACAAACATTATATGTCTGTTTCTGTTTCACAGGTTTTCGCTGCCCCAGAAAATGCAAGAGTAACATTAATGGACGTGAATAACTTGGCAATGGTGATGGCCCCTAACTGTCTGAGGTGTGAATCCCAGGACCCTCGAATCATCTTTGAGAACACTCGGAAAGAGATGGGCTTTATACGGACACTTATACAAAATCTAGACACTAGTTTCATGGAGGGAATAGAGTAACCAACGTCTAGCAGCGAGGCCAGCTGTTTCTTTTGCTATACACTTGTGATATTTTTTGTCGTTACAGTTGTTCTTGTATTAAGTGGTCGCTAATTAAAGTAGCCATGGCGATCTATAAAGACAGGTGATTGTTTAATGCAGGATAGGAATAATGCTAACAGCTCATTATCCCGTTGGAGCATAGCCTGTTTTAGTAATGAAGAAAGGTGAGCACTTAAAGCGGGTTGAAAGTAAAGTAGAATGTGCCTAAAGGTGCTTTCTGCTTTCCTTTCAGCCTGCTTTAACCCATAACACTATAGCCTGTTTCTAGTTAATAAGACAGGTGACTGCTTAAATCAGGTTGAAAGTAAAGCAGTATGCGCCTTAAGGCACATTCTGCTTTACTTTTAATCCGTTTTAAGCTATTATCAGCTAAAATAAAGAAAATATTTCTTATTGTGCATATTCACAACTAAATAAAAAGCGTATTTATGGGTAATGGGGTACAGCTACCATCTGCTAGGATATAGAAAATATTTCTTTTGATTCAAATTTCATGACAGTCACTGTATCATTGGAACTATTTTCTTCAGTGGAGGATTAGATTAAAGTTAAAAAATGTGTATCTATGGAGAAATCAGTTCTAGGAGCTTTTTGCATTATTTTTGTCGTGCAATGAGCAATTACTTTAATTTAAGGCTTGCAATAGTTTTTCTCATTGAGTGGTCACTTAATACCAGATAAACAGTACTTACCATGCTAACAGTTTTATATACATGTATATGTGTGTATATAATAATATATATATATAATGAACAAATTTACATGTTTCGATACTGCGGTTTTCTACGACCACCAGTTCTGGTAATGTTGTCGTTCGTAGCAGATTTAGTATTTTGTGCTTTATATATATTTTTCGTATATTTCTGTAACGCTAGAATGCCTTCATCCCTAAGGATATACTTGTTGATAAAGGTGAAGGCCATCAAAAATAATCTCGAAACTAATGATCTTCATGATTCTCTGGAATGTTTTATATAAGGTCTAAACATTTTGTTTAAAAAATGTTTAGTATCAAGCATCTCTTCTTACAAAGTATTTAAATTACCTGCAGTGCAGGGATAAAAAATCAGTTTTCGTATTTCTATGAGTCTGAGTACCAGGGCTCCAGAAAAAGGGAGTATTTCAAGAAATTAAAATCTTAATATCTGCTCCAAACCCTATGGTGTGACTACTCATTAGAATCGTCTCTTTGAGACGATTCTAATGAGTAGTCTCACCATAGGATTTGATAAGACATAAGAAAGAAAATGTTGGAAAACTTCAGTTTACTTCCTCCTATCTGGAGCCTATAATAGTAATAATAATGACAAAGGAACTAAACTTTACTTCTATGGCCAAATGTGCTAATCTTCTACATCACACTGTGTTTAACTTGTTTACCCCTTAAACAATTCAAATATGTATGTCTGGTCCAATTTTGACCATTTATAGTTCTTTTCAAAATGACAAATAGTGCCGACTCTGATCAAAGGTCTGCTGTAGGAGCCCTTTGATCAGGATCTACATTCTTTGCATAGGACAAGTGTACTCTTCACAGTTCACAGGTACATTTGTACAAACAATTAGTTTGATAAACCAGTGTCTTAATAATGACAAACAGTGCAGACTCTGATCAAAGGGTGTCTTAATATTTTGGGAAACAAGCTTTATTTGCAGACAGATCTCTTAATAGATATTTATAGATGTTTTTCTTTGAAAAGTGGGCCTGAATATCTGAAATCTAGATGGAAACATATTATAAAAGTAAAGCACAATTAAATTTATATAATTATATGAATCAAAATTATATGAAGTTCTGATAAGATTAAAAAAATTCAATGTCTGGGTTAAAGCTTTAGACATGCATGTGCCAAATACTTACGATATAAAGACGGTGAATGATTAATAATAGTTCATCTGTTGAATTAACCCTTAGCCCGCCAAATAAATTGTCGTCTGCTATATTTCTCGTCTGCTTCAAGTTTCAAAGTGCTTCAAAGTTGCTCAAAATTGCTGAAAATGTTGTCTGAGTGTCAAACAGCTTGGATCCGGATGAGACGCCGAGTTACTCGGCGTCTCATCCGGATCCAAGCTGTTTGCATATGGAGCTATAGTCGTGAGTGGCAGGCTAAGGGTTAAAAGGTTCTTTTATACAGGAGAGTGATTTCTCGGTAGTGAATGCTCTGATACAACTGACTTCACACAACTTGCAAAGCAGTCTCTAAGAGGCACAAGTTTTCCCCTGTCAATTTATAAATGATGTACTTGAGTCCTTGGGTATCTGTTGAAAATGATTGGTAAGTGCAAGTTAGAATAAAGAGCAAATGTTTGCACATAATGAAATACAAAATAGCCGTAAGTGAACAAATCTAACAATTATATAGATTATATAGATCTACCAACAAGATCATTATCAGTTTTGTTTTTAATGAAACGTGAAAGTACTTTACTCCTTCACTGCTAAGCTGAACAATGTTAACATAATTATGCAAACAGTTTTGATACAGATAAGACGTCTTTGAGCATGGTGTCACATCAGGACCAAAACTGTTTGACACTGGCATCAGTGTTTCTTCAGTCAAAAAGACTTAAAATTCCAAATTTTATAAATAAAAGCTGAAGAAAAATATAAGCAGACAATTATATGGCAGTGTTTGTGTTAGATGGGTCATTATGCCATAATGGCAGTGCAAGGATTAACTCTTTCCTCCCTGAAACTTTAAATGGAAAATTCCAGTTTCCATTTTAGTCTAGTCCATTTCTGACTTTTAAGGGTTGTTTTTGTCAATGTTTGGCATTGTGACAAACAGTGAAGACCCTGATCAGAGGGCTCCAAAAGGAGCCCTCTGATCAGGATCTTCACTGTTTGCATAGGACAAGTGTACTATTCACATGTACACTGTTTGAAAAGCACGCCTATATGCGGGACTAGGGTTCGAAGAGTTAATATATACCATATAAATGTTTTATACTATTGAAAATATCTATTTAGGGAAACTATGTGTTCAGCGACCACTCTTAAAAGGAGTATATATATATTTACAGACATAGTCCAAGGTTTTAAAGCTTTTGAGTTGAGTCTGAGATCATTCTCAAGCATTCGATTGGTCAGATTTGAGCAAAAACTAAAATCTGACCAATCAAATGTTTTAAGATGATCTAGTACTGAACTAAATTGCTTTATAACCATAGGGCTTTGGGACTGCTTAATGCAGAGCAAAGGTGAAACAGAAAGCTCCTGTAGGAGCTTTCTGTTTCTCTTTTGCTCTGCATTAAGCTGTCATCTGTCTTAAAGGCTGCTTATTCATCATATTTTATGTGGCCACATAACACAATTTTAATTTTAGTTTGTAATTTTAAAGAATTATTTTATGTAGTTTCAAAACCACGCTGTTCAGAGAAACATTGTTACAATAAACTTCTGCTAGTATAGCCTCCCATATCATGGCTCAGGTTTGTTAATAAGGCAGGTTGTTGCATAAAGAAAGGCAACAGTAGGAGCGTTCTGCTTCACTTTCATCTTGCTTTAAGCAGCTGCCAGTCTTATACAGAGAAACATGCAGCTAGTTATAGTCAATTTGCACTTTTGACCGGCAAATTTTTGATAGCCAGTGCAAACAGTTTAGACCCAGATGAAACACAGAGTTACTCCACGTCTCATCAGGATCGAAACTGTTTGACACTTGGATGATATATTTTGAAAGACAATGCCTTTGATCAAAATTGAAAATTATTGCAGACAACAAAATTTGTATATGACAAAAACAAAGCATGCAGAAGGTTAAGACAATGAGTCTTAGTGGTTGAGGTAGCGGGACTTTTTTGTAACACAGAGCTCCAGGTTATAAAACTTTTGAGTTGAGTCTGAGATCATTCTCAAGCTTGTGATTTGGTCAGAAATTAGCAGTTGCTCAAATCCAACCATTCAAAATTTTGAGAATGATCTAAGCCTCATATCAAACACTTTATAACCATTGAACCAGGGTCGAAGATTATAAATAATTTGAGTTGAGTCTTAAATCATTTTCAAAAGCTTGAGAATGATCTGGGACTCATGTTATTGTATATGATACATTATGCTATATATATTCAGTTGTTGGTCCCGTACTGATTGTCTCACGTTGCTTTTGTAGATAATTTATCTCTAGTATTTATGTCAGTAATTGATCATGTAAACGGGTAAAAAAATAATAACAAAATGTCACGGGGAAAGTGTGTCAGCGTATTTGCTATTTATATCTATGGCTGTGTTTGTAAAACACTTGATTGTTGCTAAAATGCTTTGGGCTTTGGCTAACCTTGGGTAAACATATTTCTTCATGTCTTGCATGTGTCCCGCTCTCATCATTATTTAAGAAGACTGCCTCTTCTGTCTGTATTGAATGCCTTGAACACTGAATAAATGAAATGAGTATACTAGCTACATCAGTTCAATTATCAAGTCAAAAAATTAAAATACATTTAATTTCTGATTTCTCTATCTAATCCTGTCTTTTCAAGACGCTTCCAAAAAGATGTCACAAGAAAGGATTAGATGAAGAAATAAATAATAATTGAGACTTTTATAATCTGACTTACGACAACATTTGTCGTACGAAGTTTTAGGAAACGGGCCCCTGGTGATTTGCAATGAATTCTTCTGTTCTACTTATTCAAAAGGGTTAGCGTTATTCATAATTGGTAGCTCTGTGTTCACTTGGACATCATTTAAAGTAAAATGTGTCTTTTATTCAATTACCTGATTGCCACATTTATCCTGAACAAAATTAATGTACCAAAAAAGATTATCTTATAGATCTGAATTGTATTATATCTAATGGAAATGTTCAAACAGTTTTTTTCCATACCTCATTCTTTTAGGTCCTAACAACTACAATCCTCTGGCACTCAATTATATTTCGGCAAGCAGTATGTTTGTGTTTCGACCTTGTTGAGTGTAAAGATGGAGTTTTATATGTGTTCTTACTTATATTTTGCAGTGATTGTACACAATATACTGTTGACTTTAACAGACAACAAACAGTGAAGATCCAAATCAAAAGCATGTATTTCCTTTGTGGTATTGTTTGATTGAATGAATTTGATTAACACATTAAACCCTAGTAACCACTATACTCATACTTAACAGTGTATATGTAAAGAGTTTATCCATCCTATGCAAATAGTGTAGACCCAGAGAAGAAGGTTTCTGAAGGAGGCTTCTTATAAGGGTCTGCACTGTTTGTCATTTAGATATATACTGCAGAAAAAATTGAAAACAAGACTTAACTCATTCACCCCTGAAACTTTTAATGGACAATTCAAATTTCAATATAAGTCTAGTCCATTTATGATTATTAAGGGTGGATTTTAACAATGTTTTACAAAATGACAAACAGTGTAGACCATGGTTAGAGGGCTCCTTAAGGAGCCCTCTGATCAGGGTCTATACTGTTTGCATAGGACAAGTGTACTCTTGACAGGTATATGATTTGTTAATGATGAGTATACTCCTCCCTAGGGTTCAGTGTGTTAATAGTCAAAAATATACTTAGCCTAATTGGAAACTGAAATTGTCCATAACAAATTTCACGGGATAAATGAAGTGTTACAATTGTGTATGAGCTCATGTTGCTGTAGACAGCATTGCTAACATAGTTTTTTATCTCGACTGGCCTTATTTAGTCTTGGTTGCAATAGATCATAGCTTTCTAATGGTGCTTTGCACAGCATTTTGTCATGTTTATGGTGATAGAGGGGTCTTAGGAATTAGAGTAAATTAAATTCATATGTGCCATCATTATCATCACCATCATCTTTGTCTTGAGCTATGATTGCCTTAGTCAGGAATCCACATAATTTTAAAGTAAAAATTCACTGAGAATTACGGTAGTGTTTTTAACCCATTTCCCCATAGCACATTTCTGAGTTTTGGGGATGGTAACCACTTAAAGCAGATTGAAAGTAAAGCAGAATGCGCCTTAAGGTGCATTCTGCTTTACTTTCAGTCTGCTTTAAGCTACTATCTGCTAGGATATTGAAACTATTTCTTATGGTGCATATTCATGACTGTATAAATTGGAACTATTTTGTTCTTTGGAGGAACAGAGAGGGGTATTTATGGGGTAATGGGTTAAACATTAAAATAGATATTTAAGCAGTCACAACATAGACTTTGTTGCAGATATAAAATATGTTAGGATTGTTGATAGTCCCTTTATCTGAAGCTTATATGATTTTATTGTTAGAGTACTGAAAAAGTTATAGTTGAGGCATGCATTTTCTCATGAAACTTTTCGCTAAACCTTTGGCTGCCATTATGACATAAAAAACCTGACTAACCCAGTCGCTACCACTTTGTCTACTGCTAATTTTTGTCGTCTGCTTTTACATTTAATATTGGAAAATTTATGCGTTACTGGCTTAACCCATTACCCCATAGCCTGTTTCTAGTTTTGAAGACAGATGACCACTTAAAGCAGGCTGAAAGTAAAGCAGAATGTGCCTTAAGGCACATTCTGCTTTACTTTCAGCCTGCTTTAAGTTATTGTCTCCTAGGATATAGAAACTATTTGTTATGGTACATTTTCTTGATTTTATAAACTGGAACTATTTTCTTCAGTGGAAGAATAAATGAAAGATATAAAAAAGGCGTATTTATGGGGTAATGGGTTAAGAAACATTGATATGAGTGTCAAACAGTTTTGATCTTGATCAGACTCCAAGTTATGTGGCATCTGATCAGAATCCAAACCCTTTGGAATTGTCAGCGTCATCGGCCTTGGCAGTGTAAAGGTTCACATCAGTATTGGCTAGAACTAGAAATTTCTCAATTTTTGCAGTATTTAACCAGTGTAATATGCACATATGATATATTTATATGTCAGTAAGGTTACTATGACAACCATCTGTCTCAGAAATAAACAAAAGAAGACAGCTTCTAAAGCATTTGAATTGAGTCTGAGATTGTTCTCGAGTATATGATTGGTCAGATTTTAGCAAAAGCTCAAATCTGACCAATCAAATGCTTGAGAACAATATCAGATACAACTCACGCTTTATAAGCACGGACCCTGGTGGACTTTGAGATTGGTTTGCAGCTTATGGCAGGACAAAAATAGTGCAGAAAATTTTCTCTGGAGCTTCCTGTATTACTTTTGTTCTACATTTAGCAGTCTTTTCTTTGCTTCACTGATCTAGATGAATTGGGAATACATTGTATATTTCTCAGTAAACCATAAAGTCCCTGTATTCTGCAGTATTGTTATGTTACCTAGCAACACTTATATTATCACGATTTAGATGATCTATTTTACTCTCGTCTTAGTATATTAAGAACATTCAGAAAACTTACTTTTGTCTTTTAAGGCATGTGGTCACTTAACTTAAGTATGGCAAGAGTAAAACAGAAAGCTCATGCAGGAGCTTTCTGCATTACTTAACCCATTACCCCATAGCCTGTTTCTATTTTTGAAAATAGTTGACCGCTTAAAGCAGGTTGAAAGTAAAGCAGAATGCGCCTTATATAATAAGGCGTATTCTGCTTTACTTTCAGCTTGCTTTAAGCTAGTATCTGCTAGAATATAGAAAATAATTCTTACGGTACTTATTTGTAACAGTATAAATGGAACTTTTTTCTTCAGTGGATGAATAGATTAAAGGCGTAAAAAGGCATATTTATGGGGTAATGGGTTAACCCAGCCTTCAACAGTCAGCTGTCTGGCACAATAAATTAATCCTTGATTTTAGTGGGTGTAATGGCAGACTTTAATAGCTTATAACCAAACTTAATTGAGAATAAATTAGGGCTAATTGTATATATTATTTGTGTAATTTTTGTTATAATATGTGTATGGGCGTATTTCTGTGATAATTTGGTCAGTTCATTTTAGCATAATGTATTGTTTGTATTAGTTATGTGTGCTTTAGTTTTATCAGTTTTTAGAGAATGAAATAAGATTTAACTCTTTGCATGCTGGGTAAAAAAAATTCGTCTGCAAAACATGTTGTCTGCAATTGTTCTAAAAAATAGAATTTTTCTGAATTTCATTTAAAAAAAGGGTCAGTGTGTCAAACAGTTTGGATCCTGATGAGACGCCGCGTTACGCGGCGTCTCATCTGGATCCAAACTGTTTGCAAAGGTAATCACTGTGGAAGTCATATTGTCGGCTGGCATGGTAAGAGTTTAGCTATAGTAATGGACAGATGAAATAATAGAGTAAATGTAGATCATATCTATCAAAGGGAATTTATCAAGAGAATATAAAGTATATCAGATTAAAGTATTGCTATATTATTTTCTTTAATTAAAGTTATGTAGTTTGAATTAGTTTTCCTTATATTGGGCCAGTGTGAACTTTGTTTTTTGTTTCACAAACTTGTAAACACTGATGAGTAATTAATTTGGTCGCGGTAGATCTATAAAACCCTTATAGTACAAGAAACAGTTTTCGTAAAACTTTTTGATCGAGATCAGATTCCAATTAGTTGGTTATCTGATCAGGGACCAAACTGTTTTACTTGCAGATTAAAAATATGCATATACAAAGAGAAACTTGTAGTCAATTTCAGTATTGAATATTAATAGTGTTAATGGTTAAAAAATCTTGTAGGTTTTTTTTTTTACGTCTTTTTTTCTTTCATTTTTATAAGGTTTTTTGTTGAAACCATATTTTAGATCATGTAACTTCAAAGTGCCATAAAGCTTGTTTTGCAATAGAAGAAATTTATGGAGCTTAAGCAAATTACACAATCATCCACCATAACCGGTTTTGTATTCTTCTTTGTAGACACAGTAAAACCTGAGGACACTGTATTGTAATCTCTCGAAGCAACAAGATGCAAGTGAAGCAGAGAACTCATTTAGCTGTCTTCTGCTTTACTTTAACCCTTTACCTTATAGAAGCGACTTTTAGCATATTCATTTTATTCATCCGCTGAAGAAAATAGTTCCAAATTATACCGTTATGAATATGTGTCATATTTAATACTTTCCTTATTCTAGCAGTTAATAGCTTAAAGCAGGCTGAAAGTAAAGCAGAATGCGCCTTAGGGCGCATTCTGCTTTACTTTCAACCTGCTTTAAGTAGTCACATATCTTCAATACTAGAAACAATGCTATCAGGTAAAGGGTTAAGCTTGTTTAAGTCATCATTAGTCTTAAGCTTAATTGAGTTTAAAGTGTTGTCATTTTGGGTATAAAATTTGCAGTTCAGAATAGGAGGTAATGAGACACTTTACAGTGTTAGCGTACTGTGTAAATCTCTTTCTTCTTTAAGAGGCATTAACCACATCTGAATGTGTTGAAAAAGCTGATGTATTGGATGTTTATACATTTTGATCTATATTTATTGCCTGTAAAATGCCTTGGAATATAAGAGATCACTTGTATGATAAATAGCAAATTATCTATGGGACATTTTAATGCAACAAAAAAGGTAAAGCAGAAAGCTCTTACAGGAACTTTCTGCTTTACTGTTGCAATGCATTACGCTGCCACCTATAAAGACTGATTTCTTACAAGTTTAGGTAAGATATCAAATGTATTTATTTTACTGATGAGGAAATAAGTGTAGCTTATGACAGCAATTCTATCTGGTATTGTGTCAATTGTTTTAATTGGTTGATATAAGTGTTTAAATGTTTTGGTTATCCTCTGTTTTTATCGTGTGTATTATAAAACATTTTATATACATGTGGTTTGTTATTTTAATACTGAACAAAATTTAGTAAAGTTATGATATTGTCTGCTTCAAAAATGGCCCTCTACAAATTGTATTGAATGTAGTCATTTCTGCTTGTTTTCGTAAATAAGGAGGAAGAAAGTTTTTACAAATCAGATTGTTTCTCAGCCTCTGGTCTGGAATGAAACTCTTTGCAACTGCCACTCAGGGGCCCGTTTCATAAAACTTCGTACGACAAAAACCATCTTAAGTCCAAACTTTAAAATACATTTACTTTCTGATTTCTCCATCTAATCCTGTCTTGTGACTTCTTTTTGGAATCATCTTTTCAAGACGATTCCAAAAAGATGTCACAAGACAGGATTAGACGGAGAAATAAATAATAATTGAGACTTTTATAATCTGACTTACGACAACATTTGTCGTACGTAAATGCTATCAGTATTCCGTGAGTTTATGAGTAAATGTTATCAAAGGTCATATATCTTCCTTAAATTACAGAGTGAAAGATATTGGCTGAACGGTAGGCTTAAAACTCATATTATTCTCTTAACTGTTAGTATGGTTTCCAGCTTCTTGAATATTGGTAGATGCTGGAAACCAAACTAAAGAGTAAGAGATTATTTTGTTCAACCCAAGGTTTTCACTTTCTTATATGATAAAAATAATAAGAATAACCATCTGATTAAAACCCATTGTATTGCCCCATATGTTGCAAGTAACTTTTCTACATAACTAATGTCTTACAAGAAGAATCCAATAATCAGTTTAAATGTCAGTATAATGTGCTATACCAACTTGTAATCAGAAACATGTGTAATAAGAGAACTACTATGTACAATTAAACTTGTGTTAACTCTTTAAAGGGTTAACCAGAATAACATCTGAGCTTGATCTAAACAGTTTCTTACTGTAATTATATAGAGAATTGGAGAATAAGCAGCCATTTTCAGATTTACACCAGAATACTTTCTGAACTGAAGACATATATTCAGTATTGATGTTTGCTGATCTATTGCGTATAATGACGTTTGTGAATTGTATGTGAAATAAGCAAGGTTTTCAGTTGTTTGTGTAAGTTTGACCTCATACATATTGTAACTGTGTAAATGTGGATTGTATCTCAACTTATAGATGGCTTTAATACCCACTGGTGTCTCCCTCTTTGGTTTCTGATTGTATACAGACCTACAGCGAAATATGTGTATAACGGCCACACAAAATATTATATTATTAACCCATTACCCCATAAATACATATTTTTTCGCCTTTAATTTACACCACCTCTAAAGAAAATATCTCTAATTTTACAGTCATGAATATATATCATAATACATATTTTCTATATCCTAGCAGGTGGCAGCTTAAATCAGGCTGAGAGTAAAGCAGAATGCGCCATAAGGCGCATTCTGCTTTATTTTCAACCTGTTTTAAGTGATCACTTAAAACTTTCAACCTGTTTTAAGTGATCACCTGTCTTCAAAACTAGAAATAGGCTATGGGGTAATGGGTTAAGCTGTCATGTCTATAAAAGGCTGCAAGTCTTAAATAATAGTTATACAATAGTATATAACAATTGCAGCTTAATGCAGGACAAAAGTAATGCAGATAGCTCCTAGGAGCTTTCTGCATTACATTTTTCCTGCATTAAGTGTTAACCTGTCTAACTCTAAGCATGTTATTTGGCAGAAGCATATTACAGAGGAGAATCTGTTATTCTTTCCCGTTTAAACGCAAACGTACGCAAACGCAAAACACTAAAACGTAGAAAAGTACAACTTTTGGACAATTCTGATATTTCATGTTTATCATGGTGGCAAACAGTGTGGATCCTGATCAGACGCCGGGTTACCCGGCGTCTGATTTGGCTCCAAACTGTTTGCACTGCAAATAATAGTTTTAGCGTAAACGCGTTTATTGGGAAAGAATAACAGATTCTCCACTGTAACCTTTGCAAACAACAATTTGAATCCTGATGAGACAAAGGGTAACATGGCATCTCATCAGGATGCAAACTGGTTGACACTAGTACCCTGTTTTGAAAAGAAATTTAGAAAATCTATTTTTAGAACAGTAGCAGATAACAATTTCTAGAGATGAAAAAATTACCCAGCATGCAAAGATAGACATATTTATTTTTAGACTGGTTATTGTACACAGGCTTTGCTGTACTTACTGTAAGCTTCATCATTCACCAATTGGTACCAGGATATTGTCAATGGAGTCTCTCATTGTTCTTGTTGCAAGAGTTCATTATTCATTATAGGGGTGGTATAACTGTAATGCCTTACTTTTCCATATAGTTGATGATAAGAAGATTGTAGCAAACAGTGATGACCCGGAAGAGTTACTGATATTTATGGCACTTCATCTTGGTCTACACTGTTGTCTTTATACATAGGCATTATTCAAGTCTGCCTACTTGAAATATTTGTGAATGAAAGATTTTGTATCCAATTAAAAGAATAATTGATGTTTAAACAGCAAGACAGTCAAAATAGTTTAACCTATTTGATGAGACACTCAAAATATGCATGACTAGTAGTCTGTGAAACAGGCAGCAGCTTAATGTAGGATAAAAGTAATGCAGAAATTTCCTTTTGAGCTTTCTGTATTACTTGTGACCTGTATTTAGTAAGCATCAACCTTTCAATACAGTCAAAACTCAATAGTTCGTACTTGCGTTAGTTCGAACATACCCACATTTCAAAGTTAAAACGTGGCTTGGCCATGTTTTAATTTGAAATATGGGTATGTTTGACTTAATCGAGAGGAAATTATTCAGATTCAACTTATGAAATATTTGTACGATCGATTTAAACGAGTTTGAAGTATCAAGTTTTGACTGCAATATATTACCATACTTACAATGTTAACAATGTCAAACTGATTCTTGCACTGTAGCACATATTCAATAAATTTCTTATTCCTTATAAACTCCACAGTCAACGCATCTGACGTCGCCCATTTTACAATAATTATGAAAGTTATACTCCCTGAGTTCTCCCCCTTTGTTTGACGGCTGTCTTCAGGGAGCTGTCAGTGATTTATGTAGGCAGTGATTAGAGATCCTGACCATTTTCTCTGATTTCAATATTTATAGTTGATATTGTAGCCTTGTATTTTTGTCATAAACACTGCAAATTGCTGCAATAAATTATTACAGTTTCAAATAATGTGTTGGATTTCATCTTGTAGCCATTATCCCAATTTTAACCTTCAGATTGTACCCTTTCACTGCGAAAACATTGTTTGCTCTGATATGTCTGCATTTTTAGCTCACCTGAGCCAAAGGCTCAAGGTGAGCTATTGGGATGGCCCTGTGTCCGTCGCCCGTCGTCGTGCGTTGTGTGTCATCATTAACAATTGATTCAAATGACATCTCCTCCTTTACCGTTTGCCCTAGATTACCAGCCAATGGTAGGGCTCCATTTCAGCGAGAAATGAAAAAATATATCGCATATTCGTTCAATTTTGTACTTGGGTATGGCAGAGAAATAAACAAGTCATGAACCGGTCAAGGACACCGCGTGCTAAGGAGGAGCGTAGCGCATCATTACGTCATACAGCAACCGCTCAGCTGCGAATTACAGTTTAACCTATGTACTGCGGCCTTTCAATGAAGAGGCCTGAATAAATCAAATATTTCTGTAGACAGGAGACTATAGTTAGTGCATAATGAAATTAATATGAAACGCATTAATCATGTCCTGCATTAACTCATTGAACCCTAGGTGACGAGTACACTCGTCATTTAAAATGTACCCGTTACACTTGTCCACTGCAAACATTGTAGAACCACATCGTAGATCTCCTATTACAAAATGGCCTAGACTCGAATTGTTCATTGTATAAGTGTTGGGTTGAGAGGGTTAAGCAGTCGACCTGTGGGTATTGTCTTCTTTTGTGTAATCGTTTTACAAATATTTGACTGTAAAACGTCTCGAAAGAAATGTGCTTATTTTCAATATTGTACTAAAATACGGTTGCTTTTTATCAATGCATAAGGCAAACAATACAGAGGCTCCTATAAGCGTTTTATTCTTGCGTTAAACAGCCACCCGTCTTCAACCCCTTCGGTGACATGTACATTTTTTGTCATTTATAGTATAATGCACTAAACAACACAGTCCAGATGAATGTCATTTAAAAACCAAGAATGCTCTTGACTTAGGATGTTTTAACCCTATAATTTGTGGGGGGGTTTCTAAACTGAATTTAAAACAATTATTGCTTGGCTCCATTAGTGCATGAATGAAGAAAGGACTCGAATCTTGGTTGATCAGGTGCTGCTTAATGCTTGGTATTTTTTAGCAAATCAATTGATGAAGCATTTTCATGTCACGCCAGTTCACAGCAGCTCTTTCACGCCAGTTTTCAACACTTTACTGTCGGAACACAAATAAAAATCGTCCTCAATTGAATATATTTTTAAATTCCATTTTGGGCGACACGCTAGCTCATGCTCGGTTTTGTTTCTAATTGGAAATGCCTACAGCGAGCTCTACACGCCTACAGGGTTCCCGGTCGATTTTCTAGTTTTCGTGGGACGTCATATGTAAAAGTGAACTCGCCGGCTTCCGAAAATACAAAGCACCGCCCATCGCCCTTTCATTGGCTGACAAACTAGGTCGAGCGGTAATTTGGGTTGAGCGATAACTTAGTATAGGTAAAGTAGGTTGAACGGTAACTGCCATACACTAGCCAACGTGCCATATTTGAGACAAACGGTAAATCAGTTATAGTTCATTTGTTTGAAAATTATACAACATAACCTGTTCGCTCCCTGCGGTCGCTCCAGGTTATATTGCATAATTTTCAAAAAATGAACTATAACTAATACATACCGCTTGACAGATTTCAACCAAACTTTACAGGAATGTTCTTTGGGTCAAGCTCTTTCAAATTTGTTCAAAGAATTAAAAACAATGTAGAACTCTGGTTGCCATGGCAACCAAAGTGAAAAATAAGGAAATCGTAAAAAATCTTCTTGTCTAAATCTACAAGGGCCAGAGCTTAGATATTTTGCACATAGCATCATCTACAGGTCTTCTATCAAGTTTGTTCAAATTATGCCCCTGGGGTCAAAATTGGCCCCGCCCCGGGGGTCACAGTTTTACACAGGTTTATATAGTGAACATTTCAAAAGTCGTCTTCTGTGAAACTAATATGGCCAGAGCTTTGATATTTAGCATGGTGACACTTCTAGATGTCCTTCACGTATTTTGTTCAAATGGTTCTTGTGGGTTGCATATGTAGGTCACAGGAGCTAAAAATAGATTTTTTTCAATGAAAAGTTAAGAAATCTTTTTGTCTGAAACTACAAGGGCCAGAGCTTACATATTTGGCATATAGCATCGACTACAGGTCCTCTATCAAGTTTGTTGAAATTATGCCCCAGGGGTCAAAGTTGACCCCGCCCAGGGGGTCATAGTTTTACATAAGGTTATATAGTGAAAATTTCAAACGTCTTTTTCTCTGACACTTACAAGGCCAGAGCTTTGATATTCGGTATGGTGACACTTCTAAATATCCTTTACATATTTTGTTCAAATGGTTCCGGTTTGTTGCATATCTAGGTCAGAGCTAAAACAATATTTTTTCTATAAAAAAAATTAAAAAATCTTCTCATCAACAACTACAAGGGCTAGAGCTTAGATATATGGCACATAGCATCATCTACAGGTCCTCAATCAAGTTTCGTCAAATTATGCCCCTGGGGTCAAAATTGGCCCCGGGGGTCACAGTTTTACATAGAGTATAGTGAAATTTTCAAAAGTCTTCTTGTCTGAAACTAATATGGCCAGAGCTTTGATATTTGGCATGGTGACACTTCTAGACGTCCTATACGTATTTTGTTCAAATGGTTCTTGTGGGTTGCATATGTAGATCACAGGAGCTAAAACAATATTTTTTCTATAAAAAAAATTAAAAAATCTTCTCATCAACAACTTCAAGGGCTAGAGCTTAGATATATGGCACATAGCATCATCTACAGGTCCTCAATCAAGTTTCGTCAAATTATGCCCCTGGGGTCAAAATTGGCCCCGGGGGTCACAGTTTTACATAGAGTATAGTGAAATTTTCAAAAGTCTTCTTGTCTGAAACTAATATGGCCAGAGCTTTGATATTTGGCATGGTGACACTTCTAGACGTCCTTTACGTATTTTGTTCAAATGGTTCTTGTGGGTTGCATATGTAGGTCACAGGAGCTAAAAATAGATTTTTTTAAAATGAAAACTTAAAAAATCTTCTTGTCTGAAACCTTTCAACCTGCTTTAAGTAGTTACCTATCTTAAGTACAAGAAATAGGCTATCAGGTAAAGGGTTTAGAGAGCTGTGATATTCGGTATGGTGACACTTCTAAATATCCTTTACTTATTTTGTTAAAATGGTTCCGGTTTGTTGCATATCTAGGTCACAGGAGCTAAAAATAGATTTTTTCTATAAAAACTTAAAAAATCTTCTTGTCAACAACTACAAGGGCATATATTTGGCATGGTGACATTTCTAGATGTCCTTTACCTATTTTGTTCAAATGGTTCCAGTCTGCTGCATATGTAGGTCACAGGAGCTAAAAATTAATTTTTTCAATGGGAACTTAAAAAGATCTTGTCTAAAACCCTAGTACCCTGATCTTAGATATTTGGCATATAGCATCATCTACAGGTCCTCTATCAAGATTGTTCAAATTTAATAATGCCCCTCGGGAAAAAAATGACCCCGTCCTGGACATAAATCATTATCTCCATTTTGTCAGCTATTCTCAGGTGAGCGAAATATGCCCCATGGGGCTCTTGTTTGATAGCTCAACAAGCCAAAGGCTCAATGTGAGCGACTGGGATGGCCCTGTGTCCGTCGCCAGTAGTCCGTCATGCATAGTCGTTAACAATTCAATGAAATCGCCTCCTATACCACTTGCCAGATATTAACCAAACTTTACAGAAATGTTACTTGGGTCAAGCTCTTTCAGATTTGTTCCAAGAATTAAAAAACAATACAGAACTCTTGTTGCCATGGCAACCAAAGTGAAAAAATAAGGAAATCTTAAAAAAATCTTCTTGTCCAAAGCTGCAAAGGCCAGAGCTTAGGTATTTGGCACATAGCATCATCTACAGGTCCATATTGTTCAAATTATGCCACTAGGGCAAAATTTGGCCCAACCCCGGGAATCACAGTTTTACATAGAGTTGTAATGACATTTTCAAATGTCTTTTCCTGAAACTTATATGGACAGAGTTTTGATGTTCCACTTCTAGATGTCCTTTTCCTATTGTGTTCAAATGGTTTCAGTCTGTTGCCTATGTAGGTCACAGGAGCTGAAAAAAAAGATCTTTTAAATGGAAACTTAAAAAAACTATTTTTTTGTCTAAAACCCTAGTATCCTGATCTTAGATATCTGGCACATAGCATCATCTACAGGTCCTCTATCAAGATTATTCAAATTATGCCCCTTAAGTACAAAATGACACCGTCCTTGACATAAATCATTATCTCCATTTTGTCAGCTACACTCGGGTGAGCGGAATATGTCATAGGGCTCTTGTTTCAAGAAAGAACATTAAAACTACGACACTTAAGTGTGTTAATTGTAAGATGTTTAAAGCATGTGACTGCTTAAAGCAAGACATAAGTAAAATAGAAGGCTACTTGTGTTTTTCATTTCACCTTGCTGTAAGCTACCACCTGAATTTCACACAATCAAATACCTTTCTTTTTACTGGTCGTAATAGAGAGGTTTAACTGTGTTTGACGTACATTTTGGCGCCATATGACCATATTATGTGTCGTGATGCAGTAAAACTCAGCTCAATCTATCAATCAATAAAAGTACAGTGTCTTGACTAATACAGACATGTGATTTTAGCTCACCTGAGCAAAAGAAAGTGAGCTATTGGGATAGCCCTGTGTCCGTTGTCGTAAACAATTGCTTCAAATGACATCTCATATACCGCTGAACATATTTCATCCAAACTTTACAGAAATGTTCCTTGGGTCAAGCTTCTTCAAATTTGTTCAAAGATTAAAAATAATGTAGAACTCTGGTTGCCATGGCAACCAATGGACAAAAATAAGTAACTCTTAAAAAATCTTCTTGTCAAACACTACAAGGGTAAAAGCTTAGATATTTGGCATATAGAATCACCTACAGGTCCTCTATCAAGTTTGCTAAAATTATGCCCCTCGAGTCGAATTGGCCCCGCCACGGAGGTCACAGTTTTACAAAGAGTTATATAGTGAACTTTTCAAACATCTTTTCTGTGAAACTTATATAGACAGAGCTGTGATATAAGGGATAGTGACACTTCCAGATGTCCTATACCAATATTGTTTAAATGGTTCTGGTCGGTTGCATATCTAGGTCACAGGAGCTAAAAATATATTTTTTCAATAAAAACTCATCTCGTCAAAAACTACAAGGGCCAACGCTTAAATATTTGGCACATTTAACTTTGCTATTTCTAGAATATCAATGGTCTCTTGCAAAATGTGACACTTTCAGGCAGCATCGAAAATGGATCCAGGCACAAATTAATGCGAATGCCAGAGGGGCCGGAACGGTCCATCTTTCTACTTTCGGTTTAGCCACGTTTTAACTTTGAAATACGTGAATGTTCGACCTAACTGAGTTCGAGATATCGAAGTTAAACTGTAGTTGTCAACATTTTAGACCCCTACCTCACACCGAATAAAAGGGCGTTATAATACTATTAATACTATGAAGATCCA
Organism: Gari tellinella; assembly: GCA_922989275.2. Taxonomy (NCBI): domain Eukaryota; kingdom Metazoa; phylum Mollusca; class Bivalvia; order Cardiida; family Psammobiidae; genus Gari; species Gari tellinella. The sequence continues at coordinate 61,615,217 of OV277867.1, forward strand.
AACTATTAATCAATATTCCCGATATACCAATATGCCAAATATATTTGTTTGAAACCCATTCGCAGACAATTCACTTCTTGGCACACGAAATGTCCGTTAAGAGTTTCAGGTGAAATTGATATGGAAATATATATGTTCTCATCTTAATCCACTGAGCGCTAGCGATGATTACATTAGTACCTTTTGCATAAGGCAAAATAAAAAAAAATACCTATGTTTCCGGTCACCCGACCGACCCTAGTTTTCCCCTCCGACCCTAAATCTTTTTTTTCATTTTTCGAAAAATGTATCAGCGAATGTCAGTAATTTTTGCGGCGCTTGTGACTGCCGTTTTTTGCTATCTGCTAGTGAATTCACCATTGGCACATATAACATGCAGGCAATACATTTCATTGACACCTTTAACATGCATGCAACACATTTCAAATAAAAATTAACCCCATCTAGCATATACATTTGTTTATGTCATTACTTTGCTGTTTTGGTACACCAATATTGAACAACAGTGATGTTAAAGTAATTTGGGAAATGGGACCTCCCGATGGAATAACAATTTTAATGGATATTTATAAGAGGTTCTTTTTTAAGAATAACGACAGGGCTCTGCGCAATAAAATACTTTCATATATATTTTTAGCTCGCCTATTCGGAGAATGGGTGGGTGGGTGGGGGGGGGGGGTATGGAATCACCCCGGCGTCGGCGTCGGCGTCGGCGTTGGTTTATTATTATTATTATTATTATTATTATACCCGATTTATATAGCGCTCTTATCACACAGGAGTTGTGGTTTATCATGGTTAAAGTTTTTGGGTAAGTGTTGTAATGCACTAATACATCATGAAATATTTGCATTAGGAATCTGATATTTGGAATGGAGGTGCCCTGTGGGTTGAACATTGATGTTGTGTAGTTAAAAATTTAAAAAAAAAAGTTTAAATTTAGTCAAAATTTCACCTTTTGTGGACTTAGGTTTGTCGGCTGATTTTTCATGGTTAAAGTTTTTGGGGTAAGTGTTGTAATGCACTAATACTTCATTAAATATTTGCAATAGGAAGCTGATATTTGGAATGGAGGTGACCTGTGGGTTGAATATTGATGTTGCATAGTTAAAGTTTTAAAGAAAGTATCTAGTCAAAATTTCACCTTTTGTGGACTTAGGTTTTTCGGCTGATTTCTCATGTTTGGGGTAAGTGTTGTAATGCACTAATACTACATGAAATATTTGCATTAGGAAGCTGATATTTGGATTGGAGGTGCCCTGTGGGTTGAACATTGATGTTGCGTAGTTAAAACTTTTAAAAAAAAGTTTAAATTTAGTCAAAATGTCACCTTTTGTGGACTTAGAGTTTTGGGACTGAAATTTCAAAGTTAGTTATGGAGTAAGTGTTGGAATGTACTTATACTACACGACATATTTGCATTAGTAAGCTGACATTTGGAATGGATGTTCCCTGTGGCTTGAATATCAATGTACTGATAAACTTTTCTATTGATAGTTACCTATTTAAGAGAGGTTTAATTAGACGAGCTTTGCTGTTCTCCGACAGCTCTTGTTATATATTAATATAACTATTTAAAAACTCCATCAGAGTGTCAAATGTATTATTCTACGGTTTATAAATAAAAGAAAGATTACCCGACCTGCCGTCCCTAATTTTTTTTTTTGGCATGTAATAGGAAACACAGGTCCTTTTTATTTGGCCTAAATAAACGTGCCTCGTGCAAAAAGTGTAGACTTTGATCAGAGTCTGCTGCAATTTTTTGCCATTTTGTAAGTTATCGTCAAAACCATAAATGGTAAGATCTGGACTAGACTAACTAAAAATTGGTACAGTCAAATTTTGTGTAAGAGATTAATGAGTTAACTGTTTCAACTCTGAATGACTTCTAAACCCTTTCACTCTCAGTGACGCATTAAAACGCGTTTGCAAATTACGAAATAGTTTGGGTCCTGATCAGAGGCCGCGTAATGCGGCGTCTGATCAGGACCCAAACTGTTTGACACTCTTATCGATATTTATTAAGTCATACAACCTTAAATTTAACTTTGAAACGTGTCTTGCAGACAAGAATACAAAAGCAGACAATAATAAACGGTGAAGGGGTAATACTCGTCCGAATAACTTGATCATAAAAAGATTAAAGATTCTCTCATTCACCTAATGACTCTTTCATGGATAATTCCCATTCCAAGCTAATTTTAGGCCATTTTTTGACTATTATGTTTCGATTTTAACAATATTTTGCAAAATGACAAACAGTGCAGACATTGATCAGATGGCATCTGTAGGATTTACACTGTTTGCACAGGACGGATGTACGCGTCAAAAGTGCAGTGTATTTCAATGACGAGTATACTCGTCGCTAGGGTTGTATGTGTTAAATTAATAAGCTTGTTTTGGTGCTGAATGGTTAATACGGCTAATAGCTTGTGTTTTATCATAACTCAAACATAATAGGACCGATTCATCCACTTAATTCATATTTTTCTTAACTAGTACCAGGTAATAACTACCTTATCCCTAACTCCTTACCCCTTACTTAGGGAGAGACAAATATATACACCATTGGCAAACAATGAAGACCCGGATCAGAGGGATCCTTAAGGCGCCGTCTGATGATATATTGCATTGGTTGATATACTTTTAATCATTTTTGAGACACACACCTCAAGAGTCGAGGTAAACGGGTTTAGACAATTCTTATAAAAATGTAAGTCAATTTGGATGGTCTTCTGTTTAAAGGACAAACGCGCTCAATTCATGTGACACTTAGTGGTTTTAACAAAGTACGATAATTCAAGAATAATCGTGCGTATCAGTTCTCGTCAAAGAGTCGGCATGTATGATTTGACTTTCTGAACAAATGTAAATTAATAATTGACACAAACAAACATTAAAACAGTTAAACAGAGATGCTTACTAAAAGTATGATGCATGTATGATTATGAATGCATTTTTCTTATTTGTTTTTGGCTCAAATTCAATGTAAACAGTCACTCAATCAAATTGTATCCGTAAGAAATTGATCAAACTTCACACAATAAATGCTTTAGAAGTGAGTATTCAGAAAATGGAGAAAAACATACGTTATAATGCTCCTTTTTAAACTATAGGCACTTTCATATATATACCAATTGCCTAAATAACAGGTCACTTTTACCAAGTGCAATTTCATGTGTTAAACGTTTATATTTCGCAATTAAAAGAGATTGTTTGAAACCGAAAGTACCTACGGGAGTTCAATATTATATACATTTCAAATGCCCATAGAAAACAACGAACATTATTACCTATATTTTTCTTTTTACCATGGTTCTGAGATATGTTTTAAGAATGTATGCAGAAATGTTCATAGAAATCCTACTTATATTTCATTTGGGCGCGTATGTCCTTAAAGAGTTAAGAAATTAGTTCTTGTAATGAAATCAACCTTGACTACCGTACACACAAACATCCATTAGAATCGAAGATATGCAATCTGTGTGTGCCACATGACTGACGTTTCGGAACAAATTAAAACTAATCCTGAGAGAAAAATACAACCGCTCTATAACGACCTCTAAAACGACTACAGTGGAAAAAACGTTATTCTTTCCCGTTTAAACGCAAACGAAAATCAAACGCAAAGCACTAAAGTGTAAATAAGGACAATTATTTGACAATTCTAACTACTAATTTTAATCTGATTGGCAAACAGCTTGGAGCCTGATCAGACGCCTGGTTACCCGGCGTCTGCTCTGGCTCCAAACTGTTTGCAATGGAAATAATAGTTTTAGCGAAAACGCGTACATGGGAAAGAATAACGTTTTCTCCACTGTAATTGTTTCATGAAATACAGGTAGTAATTTAAAGTAAGCTGCGAGTAAAACAGAAAGCTCTGAAATGAACTTTCTGTTCTACTTTCACAATGCTTTAAGCAGCTATCTGTTTTGAACACCAAACAAATACTGATAATATTTAATGGTCGTATTAAAGGATTTTACTGCAATAAAAACCCTCTATTACGAACACTAAAAAGAAAGACAATTGATCGTATGAAAGAAATGTGGCAACTTAAAGCAAGCTGAAAGTAGTAAAACAGAAATCTCCCATTTGAACCATCTGGTTTTTTTTACCTGTTTTAAACAGATACCTGCTTAAATAATCAAATAATTGACATTATTTAATGGTCGTATTAGAGAGGTTTTACTGAAATGTTAATATAGCTGATAAAAGTTGATATCAATTGCTAATGGCTTCTACATTTCAATGGGAGTAACATTGGGTTTTGCTAACAATGAATAAATGGTTAATATTACACATAAAAATAATGCAAAGTCTTGATTGGACAGTGTTGGTAAACAATTCAATTTAATATCAGTATAGCAATCTATATTGCTAATGTATTAACCCTTTGAACCCTATTCCCGCATATAGGCGTCATTTTCAAACAGTGAACATGTGAATAGTACACTTGTCCTATGCAAACAGTGAAGACCCAGATCAGAGGGCTCCGAAAGGAGCCCTCTGATCAGGGTCTTCACTGTTTGTCCTAATGCCAAACATTGATACAACAACCCTTAAAAGTCAGAAATGGACTAGACTAAAAAGGAAACTGGAATTGTCCATTTAAAGTTTCAGGGAGGAAAGAGTTAACCCTTTCGTTGTCGAAATTGTCGTGAGAGTTTTACCTCATCACCACCATATTGTCCTCCGCTTCAATATTGTTGTCTGCAATATTGTTTCAAAGTTAGATATAAAGCAGTATGACTGACGAAAATTCAAACATGTGTCAAATAATTTGGATCCTGATCAGACACTTCGTAACGCGGCGTCTGACCAGGATCTAAACTGTTTGCAAACGAGTACTTTGGCGTCATTGAAAGTGAAATGGTTAAATATGGTCAAACAAGATTAGAATTGGACAAAAAGTATCCTACTCTGTTCAATCTTTAATTCCTGATATTTGCGGATATTGACTTTTCTGTTATAGCAGTGTAGATCAAGATTAGACAGCTCCCCCAGGAGCTCTCTAATGAAAGTATGCGCTGTTCTAACAATATATGTCTGACTTAAGTCTGCACATATAGTTAGGTTAAGTTTTTCTTATTTCATTGATATCAATATTGTTATTATTGTTACAGTTCAGGTGATTGATGTTCATAGTGGGCGTGGTTTTATGTACTGAATATTCAGCGAGAGAAGGTTTACGGTATTTACAGTTACAGTTGAGAACACGTTATTTTTTCCCGTTTAAACGAAATGAAACGCAAACGCAAAGCACTTATACGTAGAAAAGTGCAACTTTTAGACAATTCTGATAATTCATGTTTATCCGGCGTCTGATCTGGCTCCAAACGGTTTGCAATAGAAATATTAGTTTGAGCGTAAACGTTATTGGGAAAGAATAACGTTTTCTCCACTGTATGTGTCGAGGATTGACTACAGCTCGGATGTAGTGTGAAACAATTCATCTCGTATAGGAAAGCACATTGGAAAAGATGTAGACACAGTTGAGAAGACGTTATCATTTCCTAACTAACGAGTTTATGCTGGAACAATCATTACCTAGCAAACATGAAACAGGAACGAATAAGTTATATAAATATATCACCGTATGTCAAGCTTCAGAACATTCCATATCGGATAATTATTTGATTTAATTGGAATTATTTTACCTGCACAAAGTGAACTGTCACGAAATTTGGTGTAGCTCTGCTTCTTGTGAAGGATTTAGTAAAACTCTTTTTTAAGCGATCATTATTTGAGAACACAAGGATACTTGTAGTGTCATAATTTATAAATGTGTTGACCTCTAGTAATACTGATCAAACGTAATAAAAGTTGAGATATAAATATACAAATGCATACAGTATAAGAATGGTGTTCAAATTGTTTTGTCATCTTTTGTTTTGTTGCCTAGCGGCTGGCACCACATTGACAAATCTTAATAAACTTCTTACCGACAAAAAGGCCGTTTACAACAAGTTTGCCAGACCAATCAATAACCAATCTAATCCAATATACGTGTGGACTCAATTTGAATTCTTGTCTATTCAAGAGTTTGACGAAGTCAATGAGAAAATATCTGTTGTAGGATACTTTGTTCTGTACTGGGTAGACGAGATAATGAAATGGAAACCTGTCGCTTATGGAGGTCTGCAGAGTATTACGATCGAGGGTTCGGCAATCTGGAAACCGGGTTTAGTACTTGTAAATCAGGCTGGGATGTTTGAAAAGATTGGCAACGACTGGCTTCCAATCCGGTTCAAACACGACGGCTTGGCTGTGTATGCTCCAGGAAATGTCTTTAAAGCATCATGTAGTTTTGATGTTACCTATTATCCCTGGGATGAACAGACATGCACCTTCATCTTCGTGCCTTGGGGATTCTTACGTCACGAGATTTTGCTCATGCCAATGAGCGACAAGGTAGGTCTACGGTTTGCTGCAGATCATGGAGTATGGGATATTATGACCACAAAGGCATTTGTCCACATTGATAGCAACAATGCATCGCTTTTTATTTGTCAAATCAAGCTTCGGAGGAAATGCGGTTTTGTTGTTTTGAACGTACTCTTGCCCGTGACATTGATGTCTGTTCTGAACATTTTGGTATGTTTGATACCAACTGGAAGTGGAGAGAGGTTTTCCTACTGTTTGACTGTACTTCTCGCTATAGCAGTGTTCATGACCCTCATTGGGGAGAATTTGCCTAAAAGATCATCACCTATGTCACTGTTTAGTTACTACTTGTTCGGAGTGTTGTTAAACAGCGTGGCCATTGTTCTGGCTATAGTAGGAAGCCACAGGGTTTATTGTCGAGACAAGGACATACCAGTGTCTACAGGTTTTGCTGTCTTGGCCAGACTATGTGGATGTAACAGAGCTACTCGCATTGCAGCTAAACGAAATGTCGACGGTAAACAGACTAAACCACACGGACAAGTCAGCAGGAAACGTTTCAACAGCGATGATCCACAGCAAGAGGATTTCGAAAATTCTAAACCCATTTATGGAGATGGTATCAAATTGGAACACAAACAAATCATTTCAACTTCAGACATTTCCGACAGCAGTGAAATTGCATGGAAACAAGTGGGAGAGTCACTTGATAAACTGTTTTTCTTGATTTTCGCTCTCCTCCTGGTTGTCATGACAATCACTTTCATTATGTTTATATACTTCCATAATAATAATATTTAACCCTTAAATCGCAACTTTTATGTCTGAGATTCATTCCTCCATCGAAAAAAAACAGGTCCAATTTATACTGTGTTGAATATGTACCATAGGCAATAGTTTCTATATTTTAGCAGATAGTAGCTTAAAGTATGCGGAAAGAAAAACAGAGAGCATAATAAAAGCATTCTGCTTTACTGTCAATCTGCTTTAAGTGATCATACATCTTCAGTATTAGAAAAAGGCTATTGGGTAAGTAAACGGTTTTAGAAATGTCAGGTACATGTATTTTGCGTAATTTCTATACAGTAAAACCCCTCTATTACGACCATTAAATTATGTTAATTAATAGGGTGTTTACGATAGGTGACCGCTTAAAGCTAGATGACAGTGAAACAGAAAGCTCCTTAAGGAGCTTTCTGTTTCAATGTCATCTTGCTTTAATCTGCCACCTCTCTATTATGCAATCAATAAGCCTTCGTTTTAGTGGTCGTAATAGCGAGGTTTTACTGTACATTGATCTTATATTTGAGCTATGTTTTCATCAATATGGCAGCTGACTCTTTCATTGCCAATAGCGACTAAAGGCTACTTTGCAAACAGTTTGAATCCTGGTCAGACGCCAATTTACGCGGCGTTTGATAAGGATTCAAACTGTTTGAAACGCGTATCGATATTTTTTCAGTCAAAATGTATTAACCCTTTACCTGATAGTCTATTTCTAGTATTGAAGATAGGTGACTTCTTAAAGCAGGTTGAAAGTAAAGCAGAATGTGCCTTAAGGCACATTCTGCTTTACTTTCAGCCTGCTTTAAGCTATCATGTGCTAGAAGATAGAAAATATTCCCTATCATATATCTTCATAACTGATTAAATTGGAACTATTTTCTTTAGCGGATGAATGAATAAAACACGCTAAAAGGCGCTTCTATTGGAGAAAGGGTTAAATATTCGAAACACAATATTGGCACAACAGTTTAAATGCAGACACTATTCTGGTTAAAAGAGCTAAAGAAAACGTTAAAGTTTCGGAGTGAACGAGAGCACCTTTCTACGAACATTCTGATTATGGTATATACTGTTTATCATTTTGCAATATTTTGTTAATATATAGTCTTAATTGGAAACGTGAATATTCTGTTTTGAAATTATAGGAATACAGTGGAGAAAACGCTATTCTTTCCAAAACATACATGTACAGGTCCTGAAATTGCCATTGCAATTTTTTTTGTAAACCCGGCGTCTGAGCAGGCTCCCTTTGCCATTCAGATGTCAATAAATCGAGAGAATTACAAAACACATGTCATTTTATACATTTAATTGAAGTAAGTTCACGATACGTTTTGTTTGAACGTGAAAGTATTCATGTAATCACAACGTATTCTCCACTGTGCCGAGCTAATCCCTTTAACCCTAGTCAGGCATACATGTATGTTGGGCCGGTGTCATTTGCAAACAGTTAAGGAGCCCTATGATAAGGGTATTCACTGTTTTTACAGGACATGCGTACCATTCATAGGTAGGTCTACACAGTTTGTAAAATATGAGTATACTTGTCGCAAGGGGTCAGTGGGTTACAATGCTAAGTCAGACATCCTTTTGAATCTATGAAGCAAACATGGGCATAAAAAATAAACAAAAACAAAACAACACGTTCACTTTATTCTGTTTTATACAGATGTATGTATACATGTGTATGTGCTTCTGTAAGGATGATAACCAACCTACAGTGGAGAAAACGTTATTTTTTCCCGTTTAAACGCAAACGAAACGCAAACGCATTGCAAAGAAATACAGAAAATGACAGCTTTTTGACAATTCTAACTACTAGTTTTAATCTGAGCGGCAAACAGTTAATAGCTTGATCAGACGCCGGGTTACCCGGCGTCTGATCTGGCTCCAAACTCTTTGCAATGAAAATAATAGTTTTAGCGTAAACGCGTTTATTGGGAAAGCATAACGTTTTCTCTACTGTTCTTTGTTTTCAACAAGTGTCTTCTAATTTTTACCTATCAACCTTAAATTGAAGATAATTTGACTACAGTGATATCGTCTGTCTTAAATCTATAACTTCGAATCTTAGGCATTTTGACTGTAAACCTTTTATACATGTAAGTGAGTGTCAAACAGTTTGGATCTTGATCAGACGCAGCGTTACGCTGCGTCTGATCTAGATCAAAACTATTTGCATCTGTTAGTGTGTTCGAGCATAGTACTGAAGGGGTTTAACATGTTTGAAACTTTTGTAATCTAGACAATGCTATAATGTTTATTTACGATTCATTTCACCCTTCATTGCTGCAATCTTGTTTTCTGCTTTAGAAATCGCCGTCTGTATATAAGTTGTACAATGTTGTTTAGGTTTACGAATAAAATGTATGTGTCAACTTGTTTGGACTAGCTCCTAAACTGTTGCAAAACCAATTGCTTAAAATTTTACTTCATAGCCTATTTCTAGTGTTGAGGACAATATACCACTTAAATCAGGTAAAAAGTAAAGCAGTATACATTCTACTTTATTTTCAGCCTTCTTTAAGCTACCACCTGTTAGAAAATAGAAACTATTTCTTTTGATAGATGATCAGAACGGTTTAAATTGGAACTGTGGAGGAATAAATTAAATGCGTAAAAATGAGTATCTATGGAGTAAAATGTGAATACTCGGTAAAAGTACAATAGACGTCTTATGCACAGGAGAGAATACGGCATTCTTTCCCGTTTAAAACGCTGACGAAACGCAAACGCATTGTACTGAAATTTTGAAAATGGTAAATTCTAGAAATTATTTGAAGAGTCTTTTAAATCTCAGTTGCAAACATTTCGGAACCTGCTCAGATGCCGGGGATACCCGGCGTCTGAGCTGGCGCCGAGCTTTTTGCAATGGACGTATGGTTTTAACATAAACTCGTTTATTGGGAAAGAATGGCGTCTTCTCCACTGAAGGTGCTTTCTGTTCTGCTTTAGTCCAGTATTAACCCCTTCACTGCCTTACCCCGACTACACTAGTTATTTGCAAACAGTTTGAATCCTGATCAGACGCCGCGTAACGCGGCGTTTGATCAGGATCCAAACAAACTAATTGACACTCATTTCAATAGTTCTTATATCAAAATAACTTAAATTTAAATTTGAGAATTAAAAGCAGACGACAGTTGTTTAAAATTGATGACGTCATGGCAGTGAAGGGGTTAAGTAGTCACATGTCTTAAAAGAGACCAGTACATCGTCAAAGAGTGGCCGCTTAACACAAGTTATTAATGTACAAACAAAATGTTTCAAATATAGCCATGATTGAATAAAGTCAGTGAAGAGTGTTCTCCCTTTGTTGTTAGTCCTCATCGTCTGCCCCTCACAATACGTGTCGCCTTTCCACATCGCCACTTGAAAAAACTGCACTTGCTGAAATGTTAAATGAGTACGGACAGTGTAATTATCGTCTCCAATTAATAATCGATTTTTTGTAAGAAATCATTCAATGGAAGATACAGTGCTCCCTCTCTACAACGACCCTCCTGACAACGACTCCCTCCTTACAAAGACCCTTGCCGGTGTTCCCTAGAAAGGACAATTATGCCCAACCTATTCACGACTGCATTGTCGGCTGCTTAAAACTGTCGTCTGCTGTTTTTCTAAAAGTTACTTAATGGACATTTCGACAGAAATAAAAGTTAATGACAAATGACAAAAATTTTGAATCCAGATCAGACGCCATCTTACGCGGCGTCTGCTCTGGATTCAAGCTGTTTGCAATTGAAAGCCCCTCCCCCTATAACGACTCCCTCCGAACAACGAACATACCTTGTGTCTCCCAGTGGGTGTCATTGTAGAGAGGGAGCGCTGTACATGTGAACTGAAAAACGAGTTGTTGCTTAAGGTACTTCGCAGGTGCGCTTAATTTCCATACAAGGTGTTATGAAACTTTTCATGAAGAATGATAATAGCCTAAGAAACAATGTGTGAAAATATAAGCAAACATTATCGTGTGGTTTGTCTTTAAGGTCTCTTTTTCTGACAAAAACCTGGAATTTTGATGATTTTATTTTTCTCAAAAATAAATAAAGCTAATGACTATAAGTCTCGCCTAATAAGTAGTCCACAACATTCATTACAAGAAAAGCTAAAAACATTTTGAATAAAGGTATTCAGAAAGATGTTATCAGCTATTTAAATTTTGCAAAATGCTAAAAAAGTGAATTACAAAAAACTGACTCATTCAATGTATATTTGTTTTCCTTTTTTTCAAATATATGGTTGATGAAAGAGTTAGTCTGAAAAAATTAGACAATATTACAGTCAGGATATTAAGATGTGTGATATTTAAAGTTGAGATACAGTTACCTACCTTAAAATTAAAATTCTGTCATTAAAATGCATTATCATTTATTCATGGACTTGCATACAAGGTTATTTATATTGTTTAAACATAATAATAATTGGCAATATCGATCTTGAAAAGGTTGGCGTATGGATAAGCTTCAATGTGTGGATTTATAGTTCGATCAAATCGTATACATGTATACCGATTTTATTGACTTGTAAGTCATTTAACTAAAACGTACATGTAAGTGGACATATAATTGGACCGTACATAGCATCACTAATTCTAATCAACGAAGACTAAACATAACATGTCCCTTGATCACTGTGTTATGGATTGACAAGTAAATATATCAGACACTTAAAAAAAATATTTGGATCGGATGGGTCTCGAACCTATGGCCTTTGAATCGCTAGTCAATCACTCTACTGACTGCGCTATGAAGGATTATACAAAATCGTATCAACATTTCCTTTATATAATTTTTCTAGTATAAGCACGTACGGAAAAAGTCTATGTCTGCAAGACGCATATCCGCTCGCCCACAAGACCGACTTCCGTATGCGGAAGGCCTTAAAAACTTGAATGCCATGACTTCATCAATTGTCGCCGCTTTCATTTTTCAATTTTTTATTTTAATTTTTAGGTATTTTGAATAAAGAAATATTAAAACTACATGTAGTATCAAACAGTTTGGATACTGAGCAGACACCGCGCAACGCGGAGTCTGAATAGGATCTAAACTGTTTGCAAAGCCAAGTAAACATTGTACTCGGGGTAAGGCAGTCACGGGATTATATGAACCATTTCACTCTCAATGACGCTTGAAAGCCCGTTTGCAAACAGTTTGGATCAGAATCCAAACTGTTTGACACTCGTTTTGAAATGTCTTCAGTAATATTGCCTTATTTTCCAACTATGAAACGACATTGCAGTCAATTGAAATTGAAGCAGACGACAATGAAACGGTGAAGAGGTAAAAATCGTACTAACATTTATGGAGGGAAAGGGTTACTGCAAGATAAAAAGTGTCATGCAAACAGAAAAAAGTGATGCTTATCATACAACGACAAAAATTCTTTTATTTGACACCTACTCCAAATGACATATGATAATCTATAATAATTATTTTATTCTTTTATACCGCCGTCTTCCAAATAAGTTGAGAAACTGTTTCGGGGCAATGCCCATCAATGGATAGACAGATTGCTTTGTGCATTGAGGCAATGCCATAATTTGTTATCAATATTGATACTTCATTCCACTGCATTAATATCATCCAGGAATAATGTGAATAGCACCAAGACAAGTAACATTTCAAAGTCTCATCTTGTATACTGCTTTAAACTTAATATGTTTGTTTAAACATATTTTATTTCCAAAATTTCAACATGGAAATGGAGTTGGGCCACATGTTCCAAAAACATTAGTTACGGCCTTTCCCCTTTTTAGTTTAAACATATTTTATTTCCAAAATTTCAACATGGAAATGGGGTTGGGCCACAAGTTCCAAAAACATTAGTTACGGCCCTTCCCCTAGCAATTATTTACACAATACTGATAATGGCAAGTGATTACTATTAACCCATTTATGTACATCTTTTATAGTAGCAAACAGAAAAGACTTGGGTTAGTCCTTGGGTTTTAATCCTCACTATTTACTTTTGCCTTGATCCAGATACATGTACATATATTCCCTTATTGGGTAACTTTTACATTAACAAACAATGGACCAACAGGAGATAAGATTTTTACGAATTTGTTCACCGTAAGAATTTAGACATTGAATGGGTTAACTACATCAATTGTTGTATTCGAAATCAAACAAGAGAGAAAGAGAGAGATTACTTAATATGTTACTTAAATACGGTCCCAGAATGATCCTATTGGCTAATAAAATAAACATTTCACTCAGGAAAGATTGATGGCTCACGTTAGAACAATTCTATAATTAACAATGCAGAATCTGATAAGACGGCTCTTTCAGGAGATGTTTGATTTGGGTCTACATTGCTTTCCGAAAAACGTAGATTTACGCTAGTAGTGGACAAAGCATTAATATTCTGTCATCCATTGTGTAGATTCTACAGCGCTCTCTCTCTACAACGAGTTCCGACGGGAGACAAAAACGTGTGCGTTGTTCGGAGGGAGTCGTTATAGGGAGGGATGTTTGCAACAGCTTAAATCCAGATCAGACGCTGCGTAACGCGGCGTCCGATCTGGATTCAAGCTGTTTGTCATTCGTCATTAAGTTTTTTCAGTCAAAATGTCACTTATGAAACTTTGAGAAAAACAGCAGACGACAATTTTAAGCAAACGGCATTGCAGTCGTGAATAGATTGGACATAATTGTCATTTTCAGGGAACTGCGACAAGGATCGTTGTAAGGAGGGAGTCGTTGTTGGTAGGATCGTTGTAGTGAGGGAACACTGTGTATATAGTGAGACTTACCTCCATCCCATCCGCCGTCTTTTGTCAAGAATAGGAAAGTCTGGATCTAGCTCCATCGGCACGTCTAATGTGAAATCATCTTTGAACAAAACAGAAGCAATTAGATAACATGGCATGTGTGAAACAAATACTGCATACAGAAAATCTCTCTTTTATGACCATTGAAAAAATTCCAATTGATCACATTAAAGACAGACGATAGCTTAAAGCAAGGTTAACGTAAAACAGAAAACTCCTAAAGAAGCTTTCTGTTTTACGGTCACCTTGTTTGAAGCAGTCACTTGCCTTAAACAAATGATTATTAAAAAAATTAGCGGTTGTAATGGAAATGTGTTACTGTTTACAAGTACAGTGGAGAATCTGTCATTCTTTCCCGTTTAAACGCAAACGTACGCAAACGCAAAGCACTAAAACGTAGAAAAGAACAACTTTTGGACAATTCTGATAATTCTTGTTTATCTTGGTGGCAAACAGTTTGAAGCCTGATCAGATGCCGGGTTACCCGGCGTCTAATCTGGCTCCAAACTGTTTGCACTGCAAATAATAGTTTTAGCGTAAACGCGTTTATTGGGAAAGAATAACAGATTCTCCACTGTACAACAGTTGGAGCAACACAAGCGAAGAGGTACATTACTCCTGTTTTAATAATTTTAGATACAAATACAGTACAAGCAATAAAGAAAACAACATTTTAAGTTCTGTGTAAATAGTACTGTCAATCAGTTTAGAGTCAGATTTAACCCATTTGTGCCCACGATCCCATATATTTGACATAGGCAAACAGTGTAGACTCTGATCAGACGCCGCATCATGCGGCGTCTGATCAGAGTCTTCACTGTTTGCTGATAGGAATTTCAATATAAAAAACAAAATGAAACAAATTGACCAGGCATCCCTTTGAAAAAAATGGACTAATCCAATATATAAACATGGAAGAATCCACTGGGCATAAAAGGGTTAAACACAGAATTCCTTTGCATCTGTTCTGCCTTGAACTTGCCTCGACATGGAATAAGTTCTTAGCGAATTTTGAAAACGTTTTTATTTGGATGGACACTCGCCAATAGTTGTAATAATACTACTATGTTTCCTTTGGTAAATTCTTTAAAAGTTTTATGGGCGACACAACATTGCTATTGCATATTTTTAAATCATGTTTTCACTGATATTTGCTTGATAACAGTGTTGTATTATACGGTAATGTTGACGTCAATTTCTATGCTGTCCAATCAAAATGTCGGAAATACAGTAACGTTGCCGTCCATTTTTATGCTGTCCAATCAAAATGTCGGAACTACAGTAACGTTGCCGTCCATTTCTATGCTGTCCAATCAAAATGTCGGAAATACAGTAATGTTGCCGTCCATTTCTATGCTGTCCAATCAAAATGTCGGAAATTTGCGAAGGAACCGTTAGCCATTTCCCACATAGAAACGCCCTTTAGCGCATTTAATTTATTTCTCCAATGAAGAAAATAATTCCGTTTCATACAGTCATATACACGTAGCAAAAGAAATAGTTTCTATATTCTAGCAAAATGGTAATTTCAAGCAGGCTGAAAGTAAAACAAAATGCGCATTATCCCTCTCCCCATAGCCTGTTTCTAGTATTGGAGACAGGTGACTACTTAAAGCAGGTTGAAAGTAAAGCAGAATGAGCCTCCAGGCGCATTCAGCTTTACTTTCAATCTGCTTGAATATAGAAAATATATCTTATGATACATATTCATAGTTGACTCGTATAAAATAGAACTATTTTCTTCAATGTAGATATCAATTAAATGTGCTAAAAGGCGCATTCTGCCTTATTTTCCACCTGTGATCACCTGTACTCAAAACAAGAAACATGCTATTGGGTAAAGGGTTATACTGTTGTGTTGACGTCCACTTCAATTTTTTTTAATTAGAATGTCGGCAATTTGTACAGGAACACTGAACACACCGAAGTGGATGTGTCGAAAAAGTAAACCTTTTAGAATGATACAATAATGATGCTTCGACACTTTCATAAATGACACAGGAAATTTCAAATTTAATTTAATAATGATATGGCCAATTTTTCTTTGACATATCTGTCATTCGACTGTTATGTAAACCAATTTAAAGTGTTTCCTGTCAATAATATAAAATGCAAGTTCCGATGCAATAATAATCACGAGCTTCCTCGAATACTCAAGGGTTTTTTAAGGTGTGTTCAAATTTTAGCTCTAAATATTCCTTTACAATTTTCTGACATTTCAATTGAAGTATTTATAAAAAAGCAACTTAATTTTTTTTTCTGATCTGACTGACAACATATATTTGTTTGACCTCAGGGCCACAGAGGACCGTCACATTAGAAGTCTGAACCCCAAAAGAAAAAGAAATGTATAAACACTTGATATATAGTCTATATATCTAGTGTTAATACATTTTTTTTCTTTTGGGGTTCATACTTCTATTGTGACGGTCCCCTTTGCTCAGGGCTGCCATTTCTCCGGATTTTTCCTAAATCTTCGGATTTTTTCTAGGACATGGTTGCTTAAAGCAGGCTGAAAGTAAAGCAGAATGCGCCTTAAGGCGCATTATGCTTTACTTCCAGCCTTCTTTAAGTAGTCACATGCCAACAAAACTAGAAATAGGCTATGGGGTAAAGGTAGCAATTGAAAAATGCAAATTTGGAAATCTTAGGATTTTTTATGTCAACTTATGGCAGCCCTGCGACCTCGTAAACACTAGTTTAGTTTATATTTATGCTATACGCGTTTTCTGTAGACAAACATCTTTCAGACATCGTATTCTGTTATTAGTTCATTCACTGCCATGACGTCATCAATTAAAAAAGAGTTGTCGTCTGCTTTTGTTTCTCAAATTTGAATGTTTGGTATTCCAATGAGTGGCAAATAGTTTGGATCATGATCAGTCACCTCACCACGCGGCGTCTGATCAGGATCAAACCTGTTTGCAAATAACTATTGTACTCGGGATACGGCAATGAAGGGGTTAAGGAATTTAAAAACCGATTTGACTCTAGAAGAGACGTAGAGTAAAGCTATGTATGATCAGTATCTAAACTGTTAAATTCTCGTTTTGAGGGCTTTCAGTTAACTCTTTGAATAGTGCAGCATATTTCTGCAGATTTTGGGCAAAAGTGTTCAGATGTGGATAAAAGCATCAAATTTGGCCCATGGGTAGTTTAGGGTCTATTTATTAAAAAATGATAGAGACCCATCTTTTTAAATTCAAAATGGCCGCCATTTTCAAGATGGCCGCCAAGGTATATCAAAATATGAAAATTATCAAATTTTCAATCTTAAGGTGTTTCAAAATATACTAAATTGTATTTATTTTTGTGAAAACTAATTTGTTATCGAATCATTTGAAATATAATAGATGTTTGAATTGAAAAGAACCCAAAATGGCTGCCATTTCAAAGATGGCTGACGTTTTTTACAAAATCTGAAAAAATTACCTTATGTGCAGCATTACAATTCTTATTTGCATGCATAAATCTTCATATATTTTGGTTATCTTATAAGATATTTCTATATTGCATATATTAAGATATGGATGTTAACTATTTTATATCAGATGGGATGCATCATGACACTTTCACTATTTCAGACATCATTTTACGCACAATAAATGACCTTCCAGATCCCTCCCCATTGGGATGGTAACGCAGAGCTGATCAGATGTGGGAGCCAACATGGACATTACTTCCTCAAGCTTCAGAAACGTGCCTCGATTTTTTGAAGTGGGGATGTGATGTTGAAAAGGGGTGCAGGGGATGAAGCAAATGTGTTGCTGCTGATGGATTGTGTACCGCACTGTGCAAATGTTAGTGTAGCTGTGACTGTGACTAAAGCTAAATGCACAAAATCATGAAGCTGTCCAAACACATGATAAGAGTATTGAAACTCCTATCTGGTGATTAAAGCAGGCAATCTGTTTGTGAAACAATTGCTTTATAAATCCCAATACAATGTCTAGATGTATGTGTATGTGTGTTATTCAATTTAACGCCATCTCTCATACAAGACACGTGGCTGAGTATACATCACTTGTGTTAGGAGTGTGATGCTTCACGCAAGCGAGACATGGCAACTGTCAAAGCCAAATTTCCATTTCCTGTGAAATGATGGTGCTATGTTCAGACAAATCTGCAACATCAAGCCACAGAACATAGCTAACACCAGGTCGAACAAGCTCCTGGTGCAGCTTGGCCTGGATGACCTAGACATCAGCCTAAAGGAAAGAAAGCTGATGTGGTACAGCCACATGGAGAGATCCAGCGGGGCATTGAATGCATCCTGTAACACACATGTTGCTGGCACACGTGGTGCTGGAAGGCCTAGAATGACGTGGAAACAGTTGACAGAGAGGGGTTGCAGAGATGTGAACCTCTCTGGAATTGAACCGAGAGAGAGAGAGAGAAAGAGAGAGAGACACACACACATGGATATCAGGTGTAAGAACTACCATGCGTCCAGCAAGCCATCAACCTTGACGGGGGCCCACTAATGTGGATATTGCCCCTGAGCAGCCTGCACGTTAAATAATCCATTTGCGCGTAAAATGATGTCTGAAATAGTGAAAGTGTCATGATGCAGCCCATCAGATATAAAAGAGTTAACATCAATATCTTAATATATGCATTATTGAAATATCTTATAAGATAACCAAATCATATAAGATTGATGTACCATGAAAAATAAGAGTTGTAATGCTGCACATAAGGTAATTTTTCAGATTTTTGTTAAAAACGTCAGCCATATTTGAAATAGCGGCCATTTTGGATTCTTTTCAATTGAACCATCTTTTTTATTTCAAATGATTCAATAATACATGAGTTTCACATAAATAAATAGAATTTAGTATATTTTGAAACAACTTAAAATTGACAAGTTGATAATTATCATATTTTGATACACCTTGGCGGGCATCAGTAAAATGGTGGCCATTTTGAATTTTAAAAAATGAGTCTCTATCATATTTTAATAATTCGACCCTAAACTACCAATGGGACAAATTTGTTGCTTTTACCCACATCTGAACGATTTCGTCCAAAACCTGCAGAAATATGCTGCACGTGCAGCATATTTGGGGGAAAAGGTGTTCGAAAACACTCAAAATGTGGCGGCCATTTTGAAAACAGTGAGATATTGTGAAATTTTCCTTATAATTTCCATCTTAGATAAATCGTAGGCTATAAGACATCAATTTAGAGAAAAATGGTGATATAATTATCTTTTAAAGAGAAGATACTCAAACTCCTTTCGATGTGGCGGCCTGGTGGCGGCCATCTTGGAAAATGGCGGCCATTTTGAATTTTTCAAATGGGGTCTCTATCATATTTAAATAAGTAGGTTATAAGCTACCTTTGTGGAAAGTTTGATGCTTTTATCCACAACTGAACACTTTTTTCACAAATATGCTGCACTAAACACCTAGCGACGAGATTAAGCGTCCTCTAGGAACAATGCACCAGTGAGATATACAATTGTCCTATGCACACTGTGTAGTCCCAGATGAGGGGATGGGGACATTAAGAACCAGGGTCTACACTGTTTGTCATGCTGCAATATATTGTAAGATCCACCCTAAATACGTATAGGTAGAATAGACGTAATTTGAAAATTGATTTATTCATTTGACGTGTTAGGGGACGAATGAGTAATGAAGGCATAGCTTTGACAAAGGTTAATTCTGTGATGTTTTGAGGCGGAAAGTATTACAGCAAGATCAAGGCTGTCACAATTTGATCATAAAAAATCCCAAGTTTTCTAAATGTTCTATTTGCAAGTGCGATTACTTAAAGCAGGTTGGCAGTAAAGCAGATTGCACATTTACTTCCTTAAGGCGCATTATGTTTTACTACCAGCCTGCTTTAAGCTATCATCTGCAAGGATAACAATCCGAAATTTTCGGAAATATACTGAGAAATGGCAAGACAAGGGTTAATAGTATGTCTATATTTCAGAATTTTAATGAACTTGTTTTTCCTAAATTTATGCCGGGAACGTATTTTCAATAAAAGGTTTTCAGACGGTTTGTGAATCGACATGTCATACAAAATCTTGACAGTATATTTATATTTTCTCCCACCTATTATGCTCAATATTTCGGAACGCCTTTACTTTGCCGGTCCCCAAAAATTCCGGGAAATAATGACATTTTACTGTTCATATAGAACCCTGTGAGAATTAGGCTATCTTGGAAAATAACGGAATTTTGATCTCAAAATCGGACCTTTTTCAACATAATAATCAGGGGCTAGCGCCCCGAACCACACATGGTCGCTCCGAAATGAAAGATAGAATAGTGGCGTGTTTACTCTTGCATGGCAACCTGTTGGTAAGGAAGAGCGTGGGGACCGCCAAAGTAAATTCTATCCAATATTTCATATAGACTATCTCACTTTGAAAAAGGATCCGTTTATGCTGATGGATTTAGGAGTGTTTTTAAGAAATAATTAAAAGAAGAAAAGAAATTTAAACACCCGGTACAGATCATGATCAGAAGAAGTTTCTAAGAGATCCGTCTGGTGAGGTTTAACACTGTGTGCAAATTTTGTATATACTGTAATATTTGTTTCTAGCATAGAAAGTGTTATAAATGTCGTCTACAAACAAACAAACTTACGTCAGTGTTTGTTCGTTACACAGCAGAAACATTGTCAAACAGCTCTAATCTTTGACCCTTTCCCCCATAGAAGCGCCTTTTAGCGAATATAATATATTTCTCCGCTGAAGAAAAAAGTTCCAATTTAATCAGTCATGCATATATATTATAGGGAATATGTTCTATATTCTAACACACGATGCAGACTGTAGCTTAAAGCAGGCTGAAAGTAAAGCAGAATGCGCCTTAAGGCACATTCTGCTTTACTTTCTACCTGCTTTAAGTAGTCACCTATCTTCAATACTAGAAATAGGCTATCAGGTAAGGATTAAGGTCATATTAATCAGTGTCTGATCTGAATCTAAGCTTATTGAAAATACAAAGGAACCCATGAATGGCAGAGTTATGGTTATATATATACTCACCGGAAGTGGGATATGCTCTAGTCACGTGATAAAACGTCATCAGCAGGCAAAGCAAGAAGCAGAGTTTCTGTGAGGTGAACATCTGAAAACAAACAATGAAGAGTGTAAGCCATTTCAAGCAACCCTTTATTGAGCAAACTTGAAATCATATGCTCTCTAAAAGAGATGGTTGCATTAGGCATAACAAAACTAATGTACAAGTAATTTGTATTAATTTATTTATAATTTCAAATAGGCAACTCCAGTTGCAAATAACGTCTTGTCAATTTGTTAATATTTAGGGCTGCTGTTTACAATTTAATGCAAAAACAGTACAGACCCTGATCAAGGGCTTTCTCGGGAACCCTCTGATCTGCGTCTTCTGGGTCTACACAGGTTGCATAGGACAAGTGTTTTCGCGAAAAGAAAACTATTTGTAAACGACATATAAACGTGACAAAAGGGGTCAATGTGTCAAGCAGGCTGGACGTAAAGCAAACTGTGCCGTATGGGTGCATTCTGCCTTATATTCAACCTGCTTTATGTAGTCACCTATCTTCAATACTCGAAACAGGCCAGTGGGTAAAGGATTAATTATATACAAAAGTAATATCTTAATTAGTGTCAAATAGTTTGAATATGTTTGGTCAGAAACCGTTTTAAACCTGATCTGGTCAGAATCAAAACTTGCAAATAATCACTGAATTCATTGAGAAGGGATTGCATAGGCTTGTTAGAAATACAGCCTCCCCTCTCTACAACGACACCCAATGGGAGACAAATAGTGTGTTCGTTGTTTGGAGGGAGTCGTTATAGAGAGGGAAATTGGCTGACATTTGCAAACAGCTTGAATCCAGATCAGACGCCGCGTTACGCGGCGTCTGATCTGGATTCAAGCTGTTTGTCACTCATCAATAAGTTTTGTTCTGTCAAAATGTCCATTATGTAACTTTAGAGAACAAAAGCAGACGACAATTTAAGGGGAACTTTATTGCAGTAGTGAAAGAGTAAAGCATAATTGTCCTGTTTAGGGAACTGCGGCAGCGTCGTTGTAAGGAGGGAGTCGTTGTTGAGAGAGGGAACGCTGTACATATATATAGTGAACACAGTGAAAAGGTCGAAGCCGGTTAGACTTCTTGCCCAAATAGTATTTGGCTTCCTGTAACTGGAATTCCAAAATCCCTATAAAGTCTTGTACAACCTGGTAATATGTTCATCAACTGAAGACTTAAGTAGACGCTTTCATTACAATCGGAAGCGCCACATCTTCTACGGATGGAAGAAACTCTCGGGATATGCGAGATTTCTTGTCCAATAACACGTAGACTTACTCTTAGAAACCTTTAGGCGAAACCAACCATGCTTTCCTTTGCAAACATTTTGTATCCTGATGAGACGCCGCGTTACTAATCAGGATCCAAAGTGTTTGACACTCAAACCCTTTTTTTGAAAAGAATTTGAGAAAATATATTTGTAGAAAGTAGCAGACGACATCTGTTTCAGACAAAATAATTACCCAGCATTCAAAGAGTTAATTAATGTTTATGTACGATTACGTTAATTTGTAAATGAACCACTCTACCGTAGTAGTAAACAATTAAGATTTTGCCAATTTGCAAATTTACCGAAACCTCAATGCGCTGTTTAATCAAATAGAAACGTAAGTTGTAGAATACATATATATATGTAAATCTCTGATTGAATGGATATTTCCTTTGTTAACACATTGAAACATAGCGACGACTTATCTCGTCATTTACAAAACAGCGTGCCTTCAATTAGTGCAATCATCTTATGAACACAAACACTGTATTTTGATTTAATTTGATTTGTTTTGATTTTACGTCGCTTTTAACAGTATTTCAGTCATATCGCGACGTCCAGCTAATAACAGGTGAAGGAAGACCCCAAAAGCCATTTATGCACTGTTTCAGGCACAAATCGACAACTGGGTAGAACCACCGACCTTCCGCAAGCCAGCTGGAAGGCTTCCCCACATGAAAAATCCGAACGACTCTACTGGGACACAAACAATGTATATCAAGATGAGAAATCTCCTAAAGGATATGCACTGTTTGTCATTTGTAACATATAACAGAAAACAGTCATAAATAGTCATAAATGGACCAGACGTAATTTGAAACTGGAAACAGGAACAATGGTTGCGAAGGACGCGTTTATACGTAACTAGGGTTCAACCTTTGCAAACAGTTTACGCGGCATCTGACCAGGATAACAACTGTTTGACATGACACTCATATAAATATTTTAACGACAAACACTCTTAAAGTCGCATTGTGTTTTTGAGAAACCTGCATAAAACGGTTGTTTGGGGTCTCTTTTGAACTACGTGGGACGTGATTCTTTCACGAAAACCGGCTTTATCTAAGAAATTCGCTTTTTAAATTTTTATTTATAATAATTTTGTGCTGCACAAATTAAAAAGCCTCCCTTGTGAATGGAAAGAAGGACAACTCTGTAAATACAGGGCTCCAGATAACGGAAGTATTTCGAAAACTAGAATGTTTATTTCTGCTTTTAAACCCAATGGTGTCATACTCATTAAAAGTGTCTCGAAGAGACAGTTTAATCAGTAGTAACACCATAGCATTCGGTGCTGAAATGAGTGAGAAAATGTTAGATTAGTTCAGATTACTCCCGCTTACATGTGTATCCGGAGCATCTGGTTAACCCTTATTCTGCTGCACAGACGTCTGCTTTGACATTGTCGTCTGCAAAATTTGTTCAGTTTAGATTTATGAATTGTTTTAATTAAACAAACCTTAAGACGCGTGTCAAACAGTTTGGATCCAGATGAGACGCCGCGTTACGCGGCGTCTTTCTAGATTCAAACAGTTTGTAAACTCCGTAAAGTTACGACCAGTAGGGACAGGGTTAAACTATGAGATCCAGTCAAAATGTGTAAATATTATTCACTGGGGATGAGCGATTAAAAAATATACGGAGACTCTTTACCTTGGGCTTGTTGAAAATGACTGTTTCAGCCTTGTCCGCTCTCTAACTCAAACACTTCTTTTTGGATCTTCACCAAACTTGCTACAAATGTTTATTAGTATATAATCTAGGTCAGGTCAGATAACTAGCAAAATCGCATAAGGCATGTCTGAGTAATTGCCCTTGAATAATTAAAAAATGACTGTTTCAGCATTTTCTGCTCTCTAAGACAAACACTTTTTATTGGATCTTCACCAAACTTGCTGACAATGTGTATTGGTATTAAATCTAGGTCAAGAAAACAAAATCGAATACAGTTGAAATAAAATCCTGTAAGAGGTAAAGGAGAAATGGAGTGCTCATTTATTAATTAACTTATTACCAACACGACTAAGATGAAGCACATGCAACCATTGACCAAATATTTGGCTAAAATAGAATAAAAACTGGTCCTTTTACAGAGTGGACAGGGCAAAAATACTCCAACATGCCTTCGGCGATTTGGGTATAAATACAACTGGACCAAGATTTTATACAAATATTATCTTCAGCAAATTTGGAAGCCTGAATTAGTCAATTTTTAGTCATTCAAGGGCAATAACTCCAACATGCCTTGTGCGAATTTGGTAGTTAAGATGATTGACCTAGATTTTATATTAATAAACATTTTCAACAAGTTTGGTGAATATCTGATAAAAACTAAACTGTATGTGTTAGAAAGCAAAAAATGCTGAAACATTAATGTTTAATACTTAAAGGGCAAAAACTCAGACATGCCTTTTGCGATTTTAGTAGTCTTCAAACCAAACCTTGCTTTTATATAAATAAACATTTTCAGCAAGTTTAGTGAATATCCGATAAAAACTGTATGTGTTAGAGTGCAACAGTGACTGAAATAGTCATTTTTTATTCATAAACAGGCAATAACTCAGATATACCTTATGCGATTTTAGTAGTAATCACACTAAACCTTGATATTATATCAATAAACATTTTCAGCAAGTTTGGTGAAGATCCAATAAAACGTATTTGTGTTAGAGAGCAAAATTTGCTGAAAACAGTCATTTTTTAATACATAAAGGGCAAAAACTCAGATATGCCACATGCGAATTTAGTAATAATCAAACTAGATCTAAATTTTATATGAATAAATATTTTCAGCATGTTTGGTGAATATCCGATAAAAGCTGTTTGTTTTAGAGCGCAAAAATGACTGAAACGGTCATTTTTTATTAATTAACAGGCAATAACTCAAAAATACCTTATGCGAATTTAGTAGTAATCAAACTAAACCTTGATTTAATATAAATGAACATTTTCAGCAAGTTTGTGGAATATCGGATAAAAAATAATTGAGTTAGAGAGCGGACAAAAAAGTGTGATAGTCTAACTGACTGATGGATGGACGGGCGGAGGTAGATACGGTTGCACCCAGTGAAGTTGATTTCGACTGTATCACGTGATACTAAGCCGTGTGGTAATGTTTATGCCAGACGTTCTATTTTCGGTTT
Source organism: Gari tellinella (assembly GCA_922989275.2). Lineage (NCBI taxonomy): Eukaryota > Metazoa > Mollusca > Bivalvia > Cardiida > Psammobiidae > Gari > Gari tellinella. The sequence continues at coordinate 61,640,622 of OV277867.1, forward strand.
GTTATGATTTTAAATCGCCGTTTTTTGGTGATTTAGGTCAGTCTTCATCATTTCAAAGATCAGTTTGGGCCATAAGAATGTTCAAACATTATTATTAACCGTTATTGTATTTCAGGCATTGAGAAAAGGTCTGAAAACACAATGGGACTTTAACCCTTTCACTACAAATGACACCAAAAGGCGCGTTGGAAAAATGTTTGGACCTTGATCAGACGCCGCGTAACTGTTTGACACTCGTTTTGATATTTCTTCTGTCAAGCAGCTTGAATACAGACCAGACACCGCGTAACGCGGCGATTGATCTGAATTCAAGCTGTTTGCAACTCGTTAGTATATTTTGTTTATGTCAAATTGTCCAATACGAAAGTTAGAAAAACAGCAGACGGCAAATTTCAGCAGACGTTAATGCAGCAGTGAAAGAGTATCAAATAATTGTTTTGTTTGGACAATAGCGGAAAGCGTTGTTGTAAGGAGGGAACATTTGTTTGGAGGGCCCTTGTAGAGAAGGAGCGCTGTAATAAAAAAATAATGTTGGTGCCTTCCTCATGAGCGTTTTTATTGCATTTACCAGGCGCACGTCCGTAAAGACGCATACCATATCTTCCCTCATAACAACGATTATTGCTGCTGTTTACTTAACAAGACAATTATTCCTAAAGCTTTCACGGCTGCAATATCGTCTGCTTAAAATTGTCGTCTACTGGTTTTCTCAATTATACATATTTGACATTTTGATAGAAAAAAACCCATAAAATGATAAGTGACAAACAGCTTGAATCCAGATTAGACGCCGCGTTACGCGGCGTCTGATCTGGATTCAAGCGGTTTGCAGACGTAAAGCAATTTCTCCCTATAACGACTCCCTTGGAACAACGCATATACTTTTGCGTGTCCCATTTTGGTCGTTGTAGAGAGGGAGTGCTGTAATACAAAGAGAAATAATTTTGGTGCCTTCCTCGTGAACGTTTATTGCATTTACCAGCCCCATGCCCGTAAAGACGCATACTGTATCTTACCACAGTGTTCCCTCCCTACAACGGCAACTCCCCACTCCCTCCTTACATTGATCCTTGCTCCTGTTTCCTGAACAAGACAAGTATGCCTTAAGCTTTCACGTCTGTCTACTGGTTTTCTCAAAATTAGATATTTGACATTTTGATAGAAAAAACATAAAAGGACGAGTGACAAACAACTTGAATCTACTGGTTTTCTCAAATTTACATATTTGATATTTTGATAGAAAAAACATAAAAGGACGAGTGACAAACAACTTGAATCTATTTTTTTATTTTGGTGCCTTCCGCATGGGCGTTTTATTGCATTTACCAGCTGCATGTCCGTAAAGACGCATACCGTTTCTTATCATCTTTTTTCTCGTTGCGACTGATTAACATTGGCAAGCAATCGATGAATATCTGGGTCACGTGTCATTGGTCAAACATTTTAACTGATCAAAAGTACTGTTAACATTGTAAAGACATTGTGAGTGGCAGAAGGTAATTGATTAACCCCTTCACTGTCATGACGTCATCAAATTAAAACAATTGTCGTCTGCTTCTTTTTCTAAAAAGCAAATTTTCGGTATTTTGACTTAAGAAATATTGAAACGAGTGTCAAACAATTTGGATCCTGATCAGACGCCGCGTTACGCGGCGTTTAATCAGGATTCAAACTGTTTGCAAACAACTACTGTATTCGGGGTAAGGCAGTGAAGGGGTATAGACATGGTCTTAGAAATAACGCCTAAGGAAATAATATAATTTTATCATATAACCCATTCGCCCCTGCAACTTCAAATGGAAACCTCCTATCTACAAGTGGGTAAGTCCGTTTAATGACTATTAAGTAGAATGTGTTTACAATATAATTCAAAAAATGACAAACGGTGCAAACGCTAAAAGAAGAAGAGGACAAACGTAAGTTGTTCACAGGAAATTAATGTGTAAAATGCCAGTAAACTCTTCGCTATGGTTGAATGTGTTAAGCAGGATAAAAGTAAACTCCAAAGCTCCCGTAGAAGCTTTCGATTTTACTTTCAGCCTGCTATAAGCAGTCATATATATCTGTAATCCTTTACTCTATACCGTGCTTCTATAGTTTTGAAGACTGGTGACCCCTTTAACCCTTTGAACCCTAGTCCCGCATATAGGCGTCCTTTTCAAACAGTGTACATGTGAATAGTACACTTTTCCTGTGCAAACAGTGAAGGCCCAGATCAGAGGGCTCCGAAAGGAGCCCTCTGATCAGGGTCTTCACTGTTTGTCATAACGCCAAACATTGACAAAAACAACCCTTAAAAGTCAGAAATGGACTTGACAAAAATGGAAACTGGAATTGTCCATTTAAAGTTTCAGGGAGGAAAGAGTTAAGCAGGTTGAAAGTAAAGCAGAATGCGCCTTGATGGGCATTCTGTTTTACTTTCAGCCTGCCAACAGAAAATATTTCTTTCGGTACATGTTTAAGACTGTAAACATTTGAACTATTTTCTTCAGTGGAGGAATAAATTAGATGTGATAAATGGCGCTTCTATGGGGGAAGGGTAAACTACTTATCTTGGGCAGTAGTAGCGGATATCAACTGTATCTTATCGTCAATGTGTCAGGCAGGTGTTTCTTATCTATGACAGCTGCTTGATGACTGAGTCTAGCAACTGAACTTTTCTGGGTACAGGGCTGCTATAAGTTGACATGAAAAATCCTAACATTTCCGAAGTTGCATTTTTCAAGTGCGATTTTACGGATCGTAGCTTTACCCCATAGTTTGTTTCTTGATTTGTTGACATGTGCCTTCTTAAAGCAGGCTGTAAGTAAAGCAGAATGCGCCTTAAGGTGCATTCTGCTTTACTTTCAGTCTGCTTTAAGCTACCATGTACTGAGAAATCCGAAGATTTAGGACAAATCCGGAGAAATGGCAGCCCTGTGGGTGCAAGCTCTCTACGACTTTAGTGATGCAATTGTCAAGAATGTCAGACATATAGGAATAGATGCTTTATAACATTTCACAAGTTCTGTTGATATCAGTGTTGATGACATTTGTCAAATGTGCTAGTATCTAAACGTAGTGATCTTAGCATTGAATATTGCCTAATGACTTGAATGTTTAGAATATCGAGACATACTTAAGCATGTGAAAGTATTACGAAAAGACAAATGTAGCCGAATATAGTAAATCATTTTTCTGTACATGGAGATAAAACAAATATCGCAAACAATTGAAAGAACAGTATCAGAGATTGCAAACATTCTATGTGACTACATGCAGTTTGAGACATAATGAAATAAGTGGCTACTTCAGATAAATTCTAATTAAACATATCACTGTTAATGACGCCAAAATGCGCGTTTGCGAAACGCTGCCTCTGATCAGGACGCAAACTGTTTGACAATCGGTTTGAAATTACGTCAGTCATATTGCTTAACCCCTTCACTGCCATGACGTCATCAATTTTAAACAATTGTTGTCTGCTTTTATTTCTAAAATTAAATATTAAGTTATTTTGACTTATGAAATATTGAAATGAGTGTAAAACAGTTTGTATCCTGATCAGACGCCGCGTGACGCGGCGTCTGATCAGGATCCAAACTGATTTCAAATTACTAGTGTACTCGGGGTAAGGCAATGAAGGGGTTAAATCAAGCTTTGAAACATTATTGCAGACAACGATATTGAAGCAGACAACAATATGGCGGCGATGATAAAACACTTAACGATAAATTTGGCCATGAAATGGTTAAAGGCAATAAAAAGAATACCGGTATGTCATATCAGCTGCGGTATTGAATACGACATACTATGGGTATGCAGGGTTGCAGAGGTTTTGGACTCGCAGAACACGATAAAAACGAGGATTGCCGAATTTTTATCGTTTTCTAAAAGACGAGTTTTATAAATCCAATAAATGATGAACACAATGTTAGATTCTCTTTATAACATACCCTGGCGATGTTGTTTTTTACCATCTCGATACTTATTTTTAGCTTATTATTTTCCTTATAGCTCAATGGTCTACGCTTGAATAGCCCAAGTGAGCAAACACGCAAAAAGTAATTACAGTGTTAATTTCGATTTATTCAGAATAAATCCATGGATCAAACATTCCCTGTCCCTTCCAATATATAGCCACTCGATCGCCGACAGAAATGCCGTTTGAAACCATAATTATTTTCAAATTTTGACAGAGCGTAGCAATACACAATTAAGTGAGACAACCTCATTTGTATATTTAAATCACTAGTTATATACGAGAAATAAACAATTAGTGTTATTCACCGCTCGTAACGAAGGTTATGTTATAAATACACGTATCAGTGTTGACACCACTGACTCTTTGCAATGTTTGAATGTTAGTATGAGATAAGCAGCGTGTAAATTTAAGCATAGTTGAATTAATGCTTTACTGTATATTTTGTACTTTAATAGTATATATTTGATGCTCCGTGACTCTTGAATGAATATGTATATATATGATGTATGTGCGTGTCATGCTCTTCTCGAGCTTGGTTGTGACCGCCTGATTGTAGAGGCGATGGACTATGTTGTCTGTGCCAATAAAGAATATTTGACTTTGACTTGAGTATATGTTCCAAGGTGGGTGTTATCGATATGTGTTATTCAGTATTGATTGGGGTTATTTCGTTTCTGATCGGTTAGAATGGTCGGGATCTGCAATGTTTGTCACTTTGCAAGATATGGATGCAAACAACCATAAATAGTAATAACAAAAATTGACTGGAATTACTTGAAAACTGGAATCCCCCCATTAAAAGTTCCAGAGTGGATGAGTTAGATGAACTTGTCAGACTTTCTAAATACATTTGTCCACTGAGTTATTTTGCTAGTTTTACCCGTAACTCTCCCGAAATCAAAAATCCGGATTCTAATAGTATAAAATCTACTGACATTGATAATATACTGAACTATTTATTTGTCAATATGTATGTCTTGTCTATGTATATTATTTGTTCCTCATGGTTTTTTTTCTATGTACATAACCTGTTCCTCATGTTTTTTATGTAATTCATGAACTGAGAGAAATGAAAGAAGTTTGAAATTTGAAAGCTTGACTCCATACGTTAAAATTGACTAGCTTCTTACTTTTCTGGCAATTTTATTTGGATTTAATGGTTACACAAGGAATATAATTATTTGTTAATTAAACAAAAGTGGTTTTCAGATACCTACATCCTACATAAATTATTTTGACTATGTGATAAGCGTTGGTGTATACAAGCATTTATTATATAAATAAATGTTATATAATGTAATGTGATGTAATGTAATTTATAACACAACGCGAGCTTTCCATAACACTCATTGAATATTTTCGTGTATTACTAGTGGAATAACTATGCAAATGAGGTTGTCATACCAAAATGTGTATTCCTACGTGCTGTCAAAATGTGTAAACAAATATGACGTCAAGCGACATTTCTGTCGGCGTTTGAGTGGCTATAGATGGGAAGGGACAGGGAATGTTTGCTTCCTTGATTTGTTCTGAATAAAACGGAATAAACATTGGATCTGCTTTTTGTATGTTTGCTCATTTGATCGGTCCATTCACGCGTCATCCATTGACTTATATAGTGAAGCTAGCGATCTAAAATACGCATAGTGATGGTTAAAACAACATTGCCAGGTTATGTTATAAATAGAATCTAACATTCGTGTTCATAATTTATTGGATTTATAAAACTCGTCTTTTACACAGCGATAAAAACTCGACAAGCCTCGTTTTTATCGTTTTCTAAAAGACTCGTTTTATAAATTCAATAAATTATGAACACTCATGTAAGATCCTAAATATAATGAATGAATGAATATAACGATTTAATAAGTCATACAAATCACGTTTTTTGTTTGAGTCGGCGAGGTAATTACCAAGTTAACCATTATCATAACGAACTGTCGTCTGCTTTAAAATCGTCGTCTGCAAATAGGATAAAATGCAAATAATACAATTTTAAATTAAAGAAACCTAAAAGCGAGTGTCAAACAGTTTTGATCCAGATCAGACGCCGCGTAACGCGGCGTCTGATCTGGATCAAAGCTGTTTGAAAATATCAGTATAGTCGCAATCGGCAGGATAAGGTATAAACGGAGTTATTTATTTTTAACCAGATCATTAGAGGGTGTATTCGTAATACTTTATTGGTTATTGCAAGTTCAGAATTCAATTAAACGGCATATAACTATCATTTATTGAACTTTATGACGCAGGCTGAGATTTAATTATAACGTGAAATTACTTGATCGTTTCAAACATCATTCTACACTACCTCTTATGCTCTTAATTCGTTCGCCCCTGCTGAACCTTTAACTCTTTCGCTGACAAATTAATCGTGAGATTTTTACCCTTCACCGTTTTATTGTCGTCTGCTTCATTTTTTTGTTGTTTGCAAGATCGTTCCAAAATAAGATACAATGTAGTCTGATTTAAAAAATATCGATACGAGTGTCAAATAAGTTTGATCCTGATCAAATCCCGCGTTGCGCTGCATCTGGTCATGAACCAACATTTTTGCAAAGTCGCTTTTTTGCGCTATTGCCAGTGAAAGAGTTAAAGGAACAATTCCAGATTCCAATAAAGTTTTGTCAATATTTGACAATTAAGGGTTATTTTTATCATGTATTGAGAGATCATAAAACAGTACAGAGCCTGATCAGAAAGCTCATGTGTGATCTCTCTGTCAGGGAATATCGGGTACACTGTTTTCACAAGAAAAGTGTTCTCTGCACAGCTACAGCGTTTGTAAATGTAGAGTATACTCGTCGTTAGGGTTGAGTGTGGTAACCAGTATCGTGGCAAAATTTAAAGAAAATATCTGCAATTTAAGTAAAACTTAATTGATGTAGCCTAAAAACGAATAACAAAAAAAGATCGGAATCAAACCATACTTGTACACAGAGTGACACGGCGTCTGATCCGAATCCAAACTGTTTGAAAATTATCATCAGACGATCTTTGTAAAACAGAGGACATTCCTTCAGAGAACTAATGGTTAAACAAGACGTTTCCATCACATACAGATTGATATCCAATGTAGCGAAGGGAGGCCACATTTATTTATGGCTGCCATTAACACACTGAAGTATCACTATGCATCAAGCATTTTGCTACAGTCTCGCTGAGCATCTTTTTCATTGCTAAGCCAGGCACATCTCTTATAAAGCGTTTCAATTGAGTCTGAGTTCGTTCAGTTCTCAAGCATTTTTTGTTAGAATCAAATATTTGAAAAACATTTTCAGACTGAACTCAAACGTTTTATAATGGCATAGACCCATGTTATACTGGTACGGTGGAAAAAACTGTAGACTCTCCTGTTTAGCCCATTACCCAAAAGACACGCCCGGGGCTTTTTCCCTTTTAATTTATTCATACACTAAAGAAAATAGTTCCACTTTGTATAGTCATAAATATACACAATAAGGCATTTGTTTTACTCTAGCAGATTACAACTTAAAGCAGACTGAAAACAAAGCCGACAGCATCTTGGACTTTCAACCTTCTTAAAGTGGGCAGACATTCATGTACGAAATACAACTGCGAATCAACTCAAATGCGCATGCGCAGTGTAATGCTTTATTCGTGCTTGTTAGTCGATTGTCATTTAGTTTAGATTTACAGAACATAATGTTAAAAGAAAATTGAAAAACAAAAACAACTCAAATCTCATCGGACAAAAATAATTTCACCCACAAACCAACGTTAGTATCAAATGTCGACATTTCAAGCTGAAAACGTGTCGCTATAATAATACAGTGATGCTACTGGTGATTACATACAGTAAAACTTCTCTATTACGACCACTAAAATGTCTTAAAAATTAGGTGTTAACGACAGGTGACTGTTTAAAGCATGGCGACAGTACAACAGAAAGCTCCGGTAGGAGCTTTCTGTTTTACTGTCACCTTGCTTTAAGCTGTCACCTGGCTTTTATATAACCAATTAGCTTTCGTTTCAGTGGTCGCAATAGAGGGGTTTTACTGTACTCTAATAGCTCTCGGCACAATGCCACAGAATAAGGAAGTGCAAGAATGTTCCTCATTGAGCGAATGAATAAAAAATAGCTCTCTATTATAACAGTATCAGACGTAACCCAGGGCAAACACTGTAAGTACAAGAAGGAGAATGCGGTACATTTTGTAACCAATCATAACCTTGTTCCTGCTTGACTCTCCTCTTCCATGACACCACCCGCCTTAAGCCAATATAACGCCCTTTTACACCTTTAATTTATTCCTCTACTAAAGAAAAGCATTGCTTTATACAGTAATGAATATGTACTATGAGAAATATTTGCTATTTTCTAACAGATGATAGTTTAAAGCAGGCTGAAAGTAAAGCAGAATGCGCATTAAGGGTGTATCAATGTCATGACTTTGGGAACTTTTCAAAGTATATGAAAACACTCTATGATGGTTTTGTATTGAAGAGCTATTTAAGATGAATGAAAAAATAGAAAAAGTGTACATTTTGGTGAACAACAGTTGGCTCTACGGCCATGTAAAATTTACCCCACCCACTTCCTCTTATTTTGTCCTTTTCAAACAGCTCGCTTCAATAAAACCCATTTTAAATGAAAACAAATATGATAATTTGGTTTTGTGTAATTTATTTCCTATCTATGGTAGTATTTCTTCATACAAAAACTAATTTAAGAAAAAAAGGCACCAAATGTGAAATTTATAAAGCTCTAAATATCATCGGTATGGTACTTTTTTGTAAATTTTGTAAGGGGCGATAAATCTTTTTACTTTAATAACTCAAAATTTTCAACACTGACCTTTCAATTTCTTTTCATATTTTGAACTGCCTTAGTATGGGCTTTCATCTGGTAGAATATAAGAAAAAGTTTAATACTAGAACTATTTCATTTTCAAACTTTTTTTACTTTTTTTCATAAAATAAAAAATCTAATAAAATCATGCCCTATATAAAGCATATTTTTGATATTCAAGGATCCATATTGTTCAAACCTGGTGCCTGCTTTGTCTAAATTTGTTTTATATATGTGAACATACCACCATAGACATGAAATAAATAAAGAAAACCCAATTTACCATGTTTGTTTTGTTTTGAAATAGATTTTACTTAAGCTTGTACTGTGAATGGGTAAAATTTGAAGAAAAGAATCGAAATTTGACATACCTTTTTCAAATCGCTGTAGCTAAAAAAAAAAGGACACCACCATATATATTTTTTTTCATTTTTTCATTCATCATACATAGCTCTTCCAAAAAACCCATGATAGAAAAAAAGTTTAATACTTTGAAAAAAATGGCTCATGACATTGATACACCCTTAAGGCGCATTCTGCTGTTTTAATCCTCACAATTTAAATTTAAGGTATTTTGACTTAGGAAATATTGAAATAAGTGGCAAACAGTTTGATTCCTGATAAAATACTGCGTTATGAATCGTCTGATTAGGATCCAAACTGTTTGTAAATAACCATTGCAATCCGGGCAAGGCAGTGAAGGGATGAATGTTGTCAACGTACAATGCCATCTGCTCAATTAGTACTTTCATTCCCCCGGACGACTTGGAGCATACTGTTTTGCCCTGTATGGTTGTTTGTCTGATTGTTTGCATGTAGGTACACAGCTTTAAGATAGTCAACACTGATAATATATTTATACAATATTTGTATAATGATTTAGTATATGATTGCAGCAGGGGTATTAAAAACTGGGTCAGCAATATCAAGCATCTGTTAGATGAATACGGATTTTCTCATGTATGGAAATATCCGAACGAAATAAATTTTAAAAGTTTTCATATTTTGTTTAAAGAACGTCTTGTTGACGTCTTTAAACAGCAATGGTGTGTATCATTAAGTAATAGTCAGTCATTGTTAATGTATAAAAATTATAAATCCATATTTGAATATGAGGCATATTTAGACAAGCTACCTCAGAAATTCAGAATACCAGTATCGAGATTAAGATTATCTTCACATAACTTAAGAATCGAAACTGGTCGTTATTCTCAATCTAGAACTGAACGTAATCTAAGGTTCTGCTTGCATTGTGATAAGCACGATTTGGAAGACGAATATCAATTTGTACTTGTGTGTCCGGTCTATGCTGACATACGTCGTACGTTTATCAAGTCATTCTATCGTAATAGACCTAGTGTTTTTAAATTTATTTCACTGATGCAAATTGAAAATTCTAAAGAGCTATTCAAATTGAGTAAGTTTTTATCCGAAGCGTTTAAACGACGATTGTCAATATCAAATACTATTTAAGTATCTTTATTGTACTTAGATCATCAACTTTGTGTAAAAACCTAAAGAGATTGAAACAAATTTAACTGTTTAGAGTTCAACCTCTTTTTGTTCGATACAACATGAATTGATATACATGTATGTTACTTTAAAGTACAAAATGCAAGTGATGATTGTTTTGAAGTTCTTGACATGTG